>CM022301.1:227963641-229199831 GCA_011799875.1 Thinopyrum elongatum | reverse complement strand
ACGGAACAAGACTCGATCTAGGCCGACTCAGGAGGGGTTACTCATTATCACCGGTGTGTTCCACATACGTCACGTGACACCACCGTGTCAAAAATGGCCCGTGCCCACCAGCACGTCCAAGGCTGGAGACATGCTCCTGAATTTTCACAGCTTTACCAAGTTAGAAATATTCTTGCTTGAGTGATGTGCAAGCCATGAGCAAGAAGTGATATGACCAAGCATGCAAACACTAGTGAGATACTACATATATGGTGCAACTCCCACCGATGCAAACATGCAATGCAAATGCAATCACCATATCCCAAGTTCAATAATGCTTGCCTTGTCCAAAGTAGTCAGGAGAAAACCCTTTGAAATTCCCGGCAAAGTTCCCCTCTTCTTTTTCTGAAAAATGCAAATTTGAAATCAAATCAAAAATTACATCACATTACAAAAACTTGTCTTAAAATATTTTTAAATAAATACTAAAAAAACTACAGAGGAAAATAAGAATTTCAAAAAAAGAATCAAGTCTTTTGGACATGTGGTTAAAAAGTTACTAAGGTTTTAAAACTAGGGACCTCTCTGTAAATAAAATAACTACTACCGGGTCCCTGCTGTATTAAAAGAAAACGCCTCAGAACAGAGTACGTTTTCCAGCTTAGAAAACGTACCGAGGCAGAAGACGCTTTAAAAAATAACAGAAAAGGGTAAAACATTGACGGGCGGGCCCCACCCGTTAGGTTTGAAATTTGAACGCGCCTCGCGCGCGTGCACAGAGAGGGTGCGGTGGTCATCGGCGGTGATCGCCGGCGTTTGAGAGGGAGACGAGGATATGAGCCTGCTCGGGGAGGTGTTCCGCGTCGGTGGGTGGTGGAGTTGGTCGCCGGCGAGCACCGGAGCGACGGCGAGGTCGACGGTGGCGGACGGCATTTCGGGTGGTGGTGGATCTCGCCGGAGATAGCTCGGGATCGACGAGTTGGTGGGAGAGAGAGCTACTGGCAAAGTTTCAGCGGCGGAGGTGGAGTATAGGCATTTTGGTGATCGGGGAGGTTGGCGGCGGCTCGATGACTGGAGACGGGGAAGGTGACCTCCTCGAGGTCGAGCGAGTGCATGGGAGCTCGATTGAGATGTGGTGTGGGTGGCACGAGGAGAGAACGGGGCTCGGGGGCTTCTTTTTATAGGCGATCGGGGGAAGCCAGTGGCTTGCGGCTGACACCGGAGTAACTCCGGCCGTCGAGTTAGGTTAGGGCGGTGGTTAAGGGCGGCGAGGCGTTAATGAGGGCGGTGGTGGGCTCCGAAGAGGTCGGCGCGGATGAGTTCGAGCTCTCCGGCCTTATGCACGGTGTGGCCACCGTACGGGGGCGGCGGCGGCGCCAGCTCCGGCGACTGCCAGGCGGGCCCTGGGTGGTGTGGTCGGCATGGAGGGGGTGCGGAGGAGACGCCGCGTGGAGGGGAAGTAGGTGAGGGAAGCAGTAGCAGCAGTTAAGGGGGGGCGGCGCCGTGGCGATCCGCTCGGCCGCCGGGGATGCCTCGGTGGTAGCTGCACCGGCCGGCAACTGTGCCGTCGGCGGTGAGCCACTGACCAGAGGGGTCCTTGGAAGTTCATTTATGGCGAGCGGAGGCGTGGAGGAGAAGGGAATGGAGTGAAGTGTGGAGCACGGCGCCGTCTCTCCTCTGTCGACTGAAGAAATTCAGTTAACTGAATCTCTGTCAGTCATGAACAGTGCACATACCCTTATATGATCATATGACAGAGTGTGCTAGGCATTTTAGGAATTTGTGTGGATTTTTGTGGTAAGGTATTGATGCTCAAAAATGGGTTTGGCAAAGTTTCAGAATTTTTGGAGCATTTAAAAATAGGTTTTGGGCAAGGAATCTGTTTCTGGTCCAAATTTGAATTGATTGAATTTTGAAAATTTTGAACTATGGAACCCAAAGTTTTTGGTGAAATGGGTTGTGGGTACCATCTAGTTGCTAGGAATTTTTTTGGTGAAGGCAGAAAAATTGTAGAAAATATAGTTCCTTTGTAACTCAAAGAAACCATGAATATTGTAAATTCCAACTTTGGAATTATTTAAAATATGAAAAATATTTTTGTGGGGTGGGAGAGAGTTGGATACTGTCCTAGAATCTGAGTATGACTTGTGGAATTACTTAGGAGTGGCAGAAAAATTGTTGGAAGGATTTTGGATGTGCTAGGAGGAAAGAAAAGGCCATATTCTTGAAATAATTTTAATTATCCAAAACTTTTCTAAAAGAAAAATATTTTTGATCTCTCAAAAATAATTACCCAATAAATAATTCACCCAAAACAGAACCATTCAATTTTTTTTAAACCCAGTTAAAAATTAAAAATAATTTTCAGAACAGAGGAACTAGAAAGACAATAAAGTCAAAAATAATTCAAAGTATTTTATTTTAAGGAAAAGATTTTGAAAATCCAAAAGAAATGTTTTTGGGGTGTTACAGTGGCATCACCCCAGCGCAACCTGATCATTGGCGAGCAAGAATGAAGAGAGGGGGGGCTAGTGCGCACCATTTTCTTGTTCGCCCGACCAAGTGGCTGCTCTTGGGGATCGGACGTGCTCGATAAGGGGCCGCAAGAAGGGCGGCGCCGCTGCACAGCCCACCTCTCCTTCTGGCCGTGGGCGGCATGGTGGCCATGTTATCCGTGCCAGCCATGCCCACTGTAGCACCAACGTCCCTTGCTCTCGCCGTCGCCGCCGCTGCGGCGGAGGCGAGCGATAGAATCTGGAAAGGACGCGGCTAGGGAGCAGCATCGCTCCTTTTCTTCGAAGACATGGACGAAGAAGGTGACTGACGGTGTCCTAGACTAGGGGGTACTCACCACGTCATCTCCCGACCAGCTGGCTCGGGCCGAGGACCCCCATGGCGGTTCACTCATGGGCCACTTCGGGCAGCCCATGCCGCATACAAGGAAGGTTCCACAAGACTTGGCGCACAAGACAAGGACTCTTCTAAACCCTAGGCCTCCAGTGCATATATAAACCAAGGGCAGGCTAGTCAATAGATGATCTCATATTCATTAGAACAATCTCGTGGTAGATGTATGTACTCTGTACTATCCCCCATATGAATACAATCAAAAGCAGGACGTCGGGTTTTACCTCCATCAAGAGGGTCCAAACCTGGGTAAAATCCTGTGTTCGTGTTACCATCGCTCCAAGACGCCTAGCTTAGGACCCCTACTACGAGATATGCCGGACATAGAACTAACATTGGTGCTTTCATTGAGAGCCTGCTTGGTGTTCGTCGTGGATCGATGGGATGATCAAGTGATATTTTTCTAATCAGATCTCTTTTGTACAAGTTAGTTTTTGTGAGAATTATCGCTGGTTTGCAAGCTTCATCCGCAGATTAGGTTGAGATCAAGGTCTATAAAATCTGCAACCAACAACACACTCATACGCGACATCTGATGCTTCACTGCGTTCTCTTGATCGGTAGATGGCGGCGTTTAATTGATCGTCAAAACTGGTCTCTGACCTCGCACACAATGCTTGATCGCATAGCCGAAGACAAATCCACTACAGACAGCGATCGTCTAGGGAGTTTCCTTCCCTTATTCTCTTTCTTTTTTCTTTATTTGATCAGCACCTAGGCGGCCGTCGGTCGTTCTCTTGTAGGTTTTTATTTTTTGCTAAAGTTTGCTTAGACCAAAGTACTGACGCGATTAAGTACTAGTTTTGTATCCAAGCTCCAGGGAGATAAGCCGCCGCCGTGGTCACCAGCCTGAACTCCCAGGGCAAATCCTGTGGCCGATCTCTGCTATGAAGAGCTAAGTACTACTCCCGATTAAATATTAGCAAAAAGGACAAACGTAGACTAGTACATCTAGTACTTGCTGCTACAGTTTTTTGCATGAAGTTTTAAAGTTGTCCGATTGGTATTAGATTGATTTTCGTGGATTCTTCATGTGGGTTGCTAAAAGCGTTTGCACTGCAGATTTTTTCTTCCTCGGACTGCTATGTTTGACAACGCACAAGCAATCAACGTACGACTACTTTGCATAAAGCTAGCGCGTGTATTGATGTGAAGCCGATGGATCATCAGTATCGTACGCGCGGTCTAGTTTGTGCAAGCTGACCTACTCCATGCACCCAATCCGGAAACTCCAGAGCTCGACCGCTGCAGACAGCCTAGTAGCCTCATGGTCGCAACCCGGTTGGACGTTTTCCCTCCAACTGGCCCGTACACTTCCATCAGGTGCTATTATTCCTAATAATTATGTACTATTTGTGCCATCATATTTTGTGCTGGTTTGCACCATTATGTGTATACAGACCGCTTTATGGCCTATATAATGGTCCAGTCAGCTCCATGTTCTGCTGTCCGACGAATGCCGCGTCTGGAACTTGGACCACCCTGCGAATTCTGACTTTGACACCTCATCGCGCCGACGCCCTGCGTCTTCATTGACCTCGTGCCAGGCCACATCTCTTTTCATAATTTATTTTGCATAAATTATTCTATAAAGAATTTAAACTTATTATTATTATTATTATTATTATTATTATTATCTGGCTTGTGCTATTTCATGCACGCAGATAATCGGCCTCCACTACGCCGCGCCGCCACCTTGGTGAGCCGATGTCATCGTCTAGCCTGCGTCGACCAAGTTGTGTTGTCGCCTCGGTGCGTGTCCTTGTGCCGACATTTTCGTGCTGCCACTTCGCCGGGCCGACCTCGGCGCTTAAGCCATATTTCTTTAATTATTTACTTCACTTAAATTAATTAAGTAGAAGATTTTTTTAATCCTTATTTGTTATTACATTTGGCTTGCCCCATTTTATGTGTGCAGGTAATTGACTTCGGCTGCGTCACGCGGTCATCTTGGTGTGCCGACGTGGTCGTCCCGCCTCCGACGAGCGAGTTGTATCGTCACCTTGGCACACCATTCTGTGTCGGCATCCCCGCACCATCACTTCATTAAGCAGATGTCTAATACACCGACCTGCCCCGACACTTCGGCTAGACCAGGGGATTCACCATCACTTCATCAAACCTACTCGGCTGGGGACTTCGGCATTACCCCGCCGACCTACTCCATCACCTCGGCTAGACTGGGGGCTTCACCTCGCGACAACGGCCGCGCTGTTTCACCACTTCAGAGTGCCGAACTCCTTGCTCGGCCACCTCGGGACCGGCTTAGGGGCTGGGACCTCGACCCGCCACAAGCTCAGCCCACGTCATCAACACCGAGCACATTAACCAGCTAAGTCGCTTTCAGGCTCACCTTTTTTTCAATTTTCAATTTTTGTTCAACCAAGCTTTATATTTGTGTTCGGTTCAACCATGCTCAAAAGCATTGTTTATCAAAAACACTTCCTTTACCGAAGTTAACTGGGGGCTCTTAAATTTATATGAGTCATTTTGCAATAAATGTTTTCTTCTCAGTCGTTGCAAAGTCTTTTTCTACCACTCCTTCTTCGACTCGAGTGTATGGTCAATAGCTGGATAGCCTGACTTCTCTCTAAAGCCGCTCGAGTGTAGGTTGCTAAACTGGCCTCGGAGAAGCACTCCGCCTTCGGGATAAGGAGGTTGAAGCCGAAGGCTAACCTACTTGAAGTTTTGAGATAGGATGTGTCATGTTAAAGCACGACAGAAGCACAAAAAAAAATTTAAGACCAATTTCGGATTGTCACAAAAAACTTGATTTAGTTCGGACGTCAAGCTTTTACATAAGTTTTTTGGCTTTTCGAGCTTATAGCACTTTTTAGCTATTTGTATGTTTTTCTTTCAGGAAGCGGGACATCCTCATGACCGAGGTGCCCTGCATTATAATTTAGCTCGGGAGATCTTTTCCGAGCCACAACTCGGCATCTTTCCCGCCGAACTACACCTCGGCGTTGACAAAATACATGCCACATCGGGACTAGTTCCCAAGCAGTGCAATGCCAGACGCCTTTAAAGCATTGGCAATATTAACGGGGGGCTGGACTACAGCCGAACCCACCAAAAACCAGGTTCGGCTAAACCGAACCACACCAAGCTCATACTATATACATCATTAAATGTAACACCCAAATTTGCTTGGGGGCTCCCTTAGAAGAGCTGAATAAATGTATAAATTGCATTCGTCCTGATTGCATCCTTCTCATACACATTAAGCCAACATATGCATTTATTTGACTTAAGATCTTTGCCAAGCTGGGTTGCCTGGCTCCTGTGTTTACCCCTACGTTCCCGATTGTTTGGCTAGGGAGTAAAGGGAGCACCTCTGCGATTGTTACGACCGGGTCACCCGGGACCGTACCTCAGACGGGTGAAGCCGAAAGCTAGCGTTCTTACAGAATACAATAAGTTGGCCTAAGAGAAGTGAATATAGCTTCGCGCTTATCACCAGGGTTTTTCGCAGCCATTGGTTTCCATTGATCTTGCGTATCCAGATTATAAATCTACCCAATGAAAGGAACCCTTGGAGGAACTATTTTCATCGAAAGATGTTTCTTACGTTAAACAATAATATAACATATCTCTCCGCGTACCTTTGTTTATAAAATCGTATGGCCGGATTGCCTTGTTTGCCGTAAATCTTTGCCCTTATAAAGGCTTTATAAAGTAGGAAAAACACTCCCCGGCTACTGGCCGAGGAGGTTGAAGCCGATGATCGGTCAACAAAGTTTTGTACAATGCGGATCCGAACATTAATGATATAAAGTACTTGGATACATAGAATCATTACACATAAAAATTGCAAGCAAAATCCATTTACTGCAACCCATCTTTAAAACCCCTTGGGGCCGACCTTGGCGAGCTCGGATTTTTCCAGCTCCAAGCTCCTTTAAGAAATCTTTATTCTCTTTCTGAGAAGTTTGTGTTAAACACAACAAATTTTTCTGTCAAACGGATATCGATCCTTAATTCAGCCACCCATGCCCACATTAAGGCTCGGGGGCTACTGGGCTTCGGGCTTATCATTTACAAATATTAAAGGGGCACATCGATCCCCTGATCTGGTGTTGCCACCCGACTAGTGGCTCGGGGGCTACTGCATTGCCTATTCAATGCAGAAAATTCAAAGTGCTCAGTGTTCGGCATGACCGAACTATGGACAAACGCATCTTCGGACAACAATAGGTCCCATCTAGAACCTATCTGGTATCAACCTAATATATTACGGCGACTTCTCGAGACCCTCTCTCAAGGGCCCGTCCGCCGATCACTATCTCCTCTAATGTGTATCTCGGATTTTAGGCCGACACGCACCTTGAGGGCTACTGGCTATACATCTCGTCAACAAATAAATTGCACCACCTCGGATGTAGTCCGGCGTTGGAGCTCGGATACAATCCGGCGTTGGAGCTTGGATACAGTCCGGCATTGGAGCTTGGATATAATCCGATGTTGGAGCTTGGATACGGTCCGGCGTTGGAGCTTGGATACAGTCCGGCGTTGGAGCTTGGATGCAGTCCGGCGTTGGAGCTCAGCTGCAAATAGACACCTCGAATGTAGTCCGGCGTTGGAGCTCAGACGCGAGAGGACACCGCCGCACGAGAAACACTTCAAACCCGAGGTGTGGCATAAAAATAACGAGGCATTGATAAAGGCTGAGAACTTAAAGGGGTTCCTCGGATACACGACGTGTAAACTCTTCGGATTCACTTCGGCGATCCTCAAGATCGGAGATGAGAAGATTTGTTGAACCAGTTTTCAAGACCGACGACCGAAGATGAAAAACAGTTCAGAAGAATCGAGGAGCGTCCCCAACTTGAAGACCGGTTCAGGGGGCTACTGACGGTGTCCTAGACTAGGGGGTACTCACCACGTTGTCTCCCGACCAGCTGGATCGGGCCGAGGACCCCCATGGCGGTTCACTCATGGGCCACTTCGGGCAGCCCATGCCGCATACAAGGAAGGTTCCACAAGACTTGGAGCACAAGACAAGGACTCTTCTAAACCCTAGGCCTCCGATGCATATATAAACCAAGGCCAAGCTAGTCAATAGATGATCTCATATTCATTAGAACAATCTCGTGGTAGATGTATGTACTCTGTACTATCCCCCATATGAATACAATCAAAAGTAGGACGTAGGGTTTTACCTCCATCAAGAGGGCCCGAACCTGGGTAAAATCCTGTGTACGTGTTACCATCGCTCCAAGACGCCTAGCTTAGGACCCCTACTACGAGATATGCCGGACGTAGAACCGACAGTGACGATGAAGATCGACGCGTTGATCGCCACTTCGGGTTTGCGCAAGCGATGGCCCCTACCCGGCGCGCCAAAGATGTCGTGGGTGGACATGATCACCTATGGGGCCATGAGCCCCTTTGTGGTTCGGCAAGGGGGAGATCACATTGCACAAAGAGCGGAAGCCATGAGGCAGCACGGCGATGGGGCTCTGGTCTTTTTTACCCAGGTTCAGGCCACTGAGAAGCGTAAAACCCTACTCCTGCTTGGTCTTGCGTGATCTTGAATTTATGTTGAGGTATTTATTCCTCTGGTAGGCTCTGGCCATTGGGGCGGAGGCTCTTTGTCTGTGCACAAGTCAGGGGGGAATAATCACCCCTGTTTGTGAACCCCGACAAATACAATACGCCAATACACTTTTGGGCAGAAGCGGTTGAGACAGCTTGTCATGCTACGAATTGATTATATGTTCACAAGCTTCTCGCCAAAACAGCATACGAGCTACTCACTAGTAACAAACCCCAAGTTGGATACTTTCGAGTATTTGGCTCAAAGTGCTACATTCTTGATAAGCATCGTCGCTCGAAATTTTCTCCTAAATCTCATGAAGGTTTCCTACTCGGTTATGGTTCAAACTCTCACACTTACCGTATCTACAACAAGTTCACCCGAAAGGTTGAAGAGACGGTAGATGTGAAGTTTGATGAATCTAACGGCTCGCAAGTAGAGCAATTGCCAATTGATGTAGGAGACAAAGATCCATCGGAAGCAATCCAAGATTTTTCCATTGGCAAGATTCGCCCAACGGAGGTGAAGGAGAGTACTTCGTCCATTCAAGTGGAAGTCTCAACTTCACATCAAGGTGAACCACAAGTTGACTTGGAGGCATCCACAAGTGGAACACGTCAAGACGAAGGAAATGAGGAAGTACAATAAGATGAACCACCTCGACCTCCTTCTCCACCTCCATAAGAGAACGACAACGCCACCAACAATGAAGAAGAAAGAGAAGATGATGAGGATGTTCCACCCCAACCTAAGCAAAAGCTTCCACGAGTTCCAGCAAGAGTCTCAAGAGATCATCCGGTCAAACAAATCTTCGATGACATTCAAACCGGGAGAATCACTCGCTCTAAAACTCATTTGGCTAACTTTTGTGAACATTACTCATTCATATCTAGTGTTGAACCTATGAAGGTAGAAGAAGCTCTTGACGATCCGGATTGGATAAACGCTATGCACGAAGAGCTACACAACTTCGAAAGAATCAAGTGTGGACATTGGTTGAAAAGCCCAATGATGATCATAATGTCATTGGGACCAAATGAGTGTTTCGGAATAAGCAAGATGAAGATGGACAAGTTATACGCAACAAGGCCCGTCTCGTCGCTCAAGGCTACACTCAAGTCGAAGGTATGGACTATGGTGAGACATATGCCCCCGTTGCTAGACTCGAGTCCATTCGCATCTTACTTGCTTATGCCAATCACCATGATATCACTTTATATCAAATGGACATTAAAAGTGCTTTTCTAAATGGAGAAATTGAGGAGGAAGTTTATGTTAAACAACCTCCCAGCTTTGTTAATCCCAAGAAACCTAATCATGTCTACAAACTTCATAAAGCTCTTTATGGTCTTAAACAAGCTCCTAGAGCTTGGTATAAATGCTTGACTAAGTTCCTTATTAAAAAAGGCTTTGAAATTAGGAAAATTGATTCTACACTTTTTACTAAAAGGGTTAATGGTGAATTATTTGTGTGCCAAATTTATGTGGATGATATCATATTTGGTTCTACTAACCCCCATTTTAGTGAAAAGTTTGGAAGGCTAATGTCGGAGAAGTTTGAGATGTCTATGATGAGTGAACTCAAATTTTTCCTTGGATTGCAAATCAAGCAAACTAAGGAAGGTACCTTTGTCTCACAAACAAAGTATACCAAGGATCTTTTCAAGAAGTTCAACATGCAAGAAAGCAAAGGTATGATAACACCCATGCCTACTAGTGGACATCTTGACTTGACTAAGGATGGCAATCCAGTTGACCAAAAGGTTTATCGTTCTATGATTGGTTCATTGTTAAATCTATGTGCTCCTGTCCCGATATTATGCTAAGTGTGTGCATGTGTGCATGATATCAAGAGGATCCTAAAGAATGTCATCTTAAGGCCGTGAAAAGGATAGTGAGATACTTAATTCATACACCAAACTTTGGCATTTGGTATCCTAAGAGGTTATCTTTTGATCTTGTTGGCTACTCTGATTCGGACTAGTCCAGTGACAAGGTTGATAGGAAGTCCACTTCGGGTACTTGTCAATTTCTTGGTAGATCCCTTGTGTCTTGGTCCTCCAAGAAACAAAACTCGGTGTCCTTATCTACCGCCGAAACGGAATACATTGTCGCCAGATCATGTTGTGCTCAATTACTTTGGATGACCCAAACTCTTAAAGATTATGGGATACATGTGAAACATGTTCCATTGCTTTGTGACAATGAAAAAGCTATTAAGATTGCTCACAATCCCGTGCAACATTCTCGAACTAAACATATTGAAGTTATCATCATTTCATTCGAGATCATGTTGCTAAAGGAGACATCAATCTTAAGCATGTTCGTACCGATAAGCAATTGGCGGATATATTCACTAAACCGCTTGATGAAAAGGTATTTTGCTGTTTGAGAGATGAATTGAATATCATTGATGCCTCAAACTTGGGATAGAGATTCCATTAGGATAAATGCAAGGCATGAGCCTCTTGTGACTAATCCTTGATATTTCTCTTATGATGATGATCATTTGTCTTGGATATATATTTGCACCCTTGCATGTTATCTAACCCATGTAGGTACTTGGATGAGCCTCAATCTAGGAGATTGCAAGTCACTCACATCTTGAGCAATTTCTACATCACCAAGTATCTATGGTATGGCTATTGAAATCAAGGAAGCATGAACTCACTCAACATATCCTTTGACTATTTCAATATGTCAAATTTCATGATTGTCAATGTGGATACACAAGTGCTATTCCTTGCAAAACTAACCCATGTAGGAAGATGAGCTTCAACTCCTAGTGGTGCTCCCAACTCTTGATGGACTTCATTAATCTTAAGCATCCAACACAAGTTCAACTACATGATCAAGATCAATACCACAACCCAAGGTATGTCATTACATCTTAGAGAAGCTTTACTCCAAGTCATGAGTTAAAGAACCTCAACAAGATGTGAATACATCAAAATGCTTAAATGAAAAATGGCAACCCCATTTTGAGCTTAAATGATGAGTATGACCTACGATCAAGTGACTTCACTTGACTCCTCAGTCAATATACTCTAACATAGGTGACATTGTCGCCGACCATCTCTAGATGAAGTTCTCTAGTGTTCTTTTTGCTTAGTTGATTTTCCCTTTTGCATATTTTCGTGCCATTGTGTCTCTTTTAAGAAAAAAATTCATCTAGATCTCTTTTGATTTCTGTCATTTGTCTGAGTTTCCAAAGTAAATTCACTGCAAATCTTTATGACAATTCCTTGGAAATCCTTGTGAGATTTCATTTGCCAAGTGAGCTGAGTTGACAAAATTTTGCTTTATGTTGAACTCGGTCTTACCGATCCAAGCCCATCAGCTAGACCGAAATGCAAGGTTCCCTTGTATATAGTTCATCGATACAACCAACAAGGACTAGCCGGTATCACCGATGAGCACCTTCTGTGGCTCTGCAATCTCGGAGTCGCCGACGGAAACAGATCGGCATCACCGATTTCAACACTGAGAAAACATTTTGTCATTCGATATTGCCTATTTTCTTCAGCTCCACTCAATGTTTCTTTTCCTCTATCAGCATCCTAAGCTACATGCTGCTTTGTAGTGACTCTCAAGGACCATACCTACTTGGCTCATGATTCCAGAAGTACCCTTCTTGGAAATTGATGTCAAAGGGGGAGAGAGGGCACATCAAAGCTTATCAAATGAGCACATCTAAGCTCTTCTACAGATGCTTGTTAACAAAGAGGAGAGAAGTCACATGTCTTTAAGAGGGGAAGACGTGTTAGTATGATTGATTCTAGTGTTGCTCTGTCTTAATTGACCTATCTTTGCTCTATTTATCTTTGCTCCGATTTTATCTCACCCTACCTTCTCCCATTACCCAATATCAGATTCAGTGGGAGAAAGAGTCTATGTCTAAGGGCAGAAAAATCTTTGGAACTTATTGCACATCTTTAAATCTTTGGGGACATGTCTATATCTAAATGAAGTACTCACCTTGTAGTACTCACCCATTACATGCCATCCCAGTCTTGGTATTCTTATGGTTCTTTGAAACTGCTTTATTTGGAGTGTTCTTGTGTTATCTAACCCTGTTTTCTCAAGTCTATTCCCTCAAAAGTCAGCTCAAGACCACAAGGTAAGTATATGCATCACACTCATTGCATGATGATCTCTTGCTGTTGCACATATTGTTTGCAAGAGGGAATCATAAACAATAAGGTACATTTCTCGACCACATTGCTTGCTCTGATGCATATAGCCAAGATACATGTAACTCTCGGCTTACTCTGTCATGTTATGCATTCACATGTTCTTACATTCTATCTTCACATGTTTGCATACATGTAGGGGGAGCTTATGCATGTTACATGTTCCTCCAAAGCTTTACTTACTACACTTCATATCATTTACTTAAAGCTTTGATGTATGTTGTCATCAATTACCAAAAAGGGGGAGATTGAAAGCACAAGTGCTCCCTGGGTGATTTTGGTAATTAATGTCAACATATCTCTTGTTGGACTAATAGTTTTATCTAGTGTATTTCAGACAAGTCCAACAATGGCGTGGAGAGGACAAGAGGATGTGGAACCCCTTTAAGGTGCTAAGGACAAAGATTGGCAAAAGCTCAAGACTCTTCATCTTTATTTTAGTGATCCAAGATCACATTGAGTCCATAGGAAAGCCAATACTATTAAAAGGGGATGAGGTGTTGCTTAATGGCTTGCTTGCTCAAATGCTTAGTGATATTGCTCCAAAACCCTCAGCCACTTTCTCCATCCAAATATGTCAAAATCCTCAACTCCAACTCGGCCTCACCGATTCTTTCTATCCGGCGCCACCGACATCATGTGACATAGCCACTGCCAAAAACCTTAATAGTTCGGTCTCACCAATACGGATCTCGGTCTCACCGAGATGGCCTTGCCAACTCTCTGTTACTTGTTGCAATTATTTTGGTCTCATCGAGAATTGCAATCGGTCTCACCGAGATGGCTCGACCAACTCTCTGTTGCCTTATTGCTTCATTTCGGTCTCACCGAGTTGATGCGATCAGTGCCACTGAGACGAGGTTTGCCTTAAGCCCTAGCACAATGGTCCCACCGAGTTGTTCCAATCGGTCCCACTGAGATTCCTAACATTCAAATTTTTGAACATATCGGTCTCACCGAGTTTAACTATTCGATCCCACCGACATGAGTCAAATGTGTGTAACGGTTGGATTTTCTGTGGAGGCTATATATACCCCTCCACCCCATTCTCCATTTGTGAGAGAGCTATCAGAACGTGCCTACACTTCCACCATACATTTTTTGAGAGAGAACCACCTACTCATGTGTTAAGATCAAGATATTCCAATCCTGCCACAAGAATCTTGATTTCTAGCCTTCCCCAAGTTGCTTTCCACTCAAATCATCTTTCCACCATAGCCAAATCTGAGAGAGAGAGTTGAGTGTTGGGGAGACTATCATTTGAAGCAGAAGAGTAAGGAGTTCATCATCAACCCACCATCTATTACCTTTTGGAGAGTGGTGTCTCCTAGATTGGTTAGGTGTCGCTTGGGAGCCTCCGTCAAGATGTGGAGTTGAACCAAGAAGTTTGTAAGGGCAAGGAGATCGCCTACTTCATGAAGATCTGCCCGAGTGAGGCAAGTCCTTCGTGGGCGATGGCCATGGTGGGATAGACAAGGTTGCTTCTTCGTGGACCCTTCATGGGTCGAGCCCTCCATGGACTCCCGCAGTCGTTACCCTTCGTGGGTTGAAGTCTCCATCAACGTGGACGTACGATAGCACCACCTATCGGAACCACGCCAAAAATCTCCATGTCTCCATTGCGTTTGCAAACTCCAATCCCATCCCTTTACTTTCTTGCAACTTGCATGCTTTATTCTTTCCGATGCATATACTCTTGTCATGCTTGCTTGAAATGTATTGTGAATTCTTAAACTTGTGCTAAAACTCAACCTTAACTTGAAGAATCTAAAAACTGTCACTTTTGCTTGTTAAGGGTCTAATCACCCCCCCCTCTAGACCCATTTTCTCTATCCTCTCAGCAAGTAACATACCGATAGACAAAGGAAACTACATATGTTGTCATAAAGGTTCGACCGATAAAGATCTTCGTAGAATATGTAGGAACCAAAATGGGCATCCAGGTCCCGCTATTGGTTACTTACCGGAGAAGCGTCTCGGTCATGTCTACATCATTCTCAAACCCGTAGGGTCCGCACTCTTAACGTTCGTTGACGATATAGTATTATATGAGTTATGTGAGTTGGTGACCGTATGTTGTTCAGAGTCCCGGATGAGATCACGGACATGACGAGGAGTTCCACACTACTAGTGAAAAGCCTAGCAGTAGTGCGGGTTTTAGGTGTATCAGTAGCGCGGGGACACGCGCTACTGATACGACGCTACAGCTAACTTGTAGCAGTAGCGCGTGTTGACCCGCGCTACTGCTATACATAGGTAGCAGTAGCAAGCTTTACAGGAACACGCTACTGCTAATAGCTGTAGCGTTTTACAGTAAGCCACGCTACTGGTAAGTGCACGCTGCTGCTAACTTTATTCCCCTCGCTACTGCTAGTTTTATTAGTTTCTGATTTTTTTTTTCTGCATATTTGTTTTGTATTTGTACAGGCTTTATACAATAATCTCTAGCATATCATACACATACAAATGTAATCATAGCATACACATACAAATAGTTTCATCAAATCATGTCATCATCATAATCATCATCCAACACAAAGTGGTCTCTCGTCATCATCTCGAAAATAGCGATACAAGTCTCGAATTCTTGCAACTACATTGTCATCCATCTAAATAATGATATACATGAGAAGAGCTATCACTATGAGTGAGAGCAGAACTATGCAGTACATGAGGCGGCGGTTATGAGTCCTCTCTCGCGCTAGTGTGAACCTCAAGTAACTAGCTTATGCTTCTTGTCTGCTTTTGAAGCCTTTATGGCTGGCGCCCGAGACCCCCTCCACTTGCGTCTGACACTCGGGCCACTCGTCGTACACTCTCGGAACCTTCCCTTTGTACACGACATAGCACTGCTTCTTCGCCATCAAGAATCTAGGTACCTGTTAGAGATACATCTTCATCAACAGAATGTACAATCATATGCAACAAAATATACTTGAGCAACACGAAAAAGAAAGGGTTAGCAACTAGATGCAACATATAGTAGACATAAATAATCAACGCAGTTTCATCGTACGCAAACTAATTAACTAGAGGTATGCAGGTCATCGTACCCAAACTAACAAAGTAGCATTACGCAAGTTCAGCAGGGACCGTGGACATCACAAAGTTTTGTCGCTACAGAAAGTATACAAGTTCAACCGACACATATCATCATCATCGGCATCGTAAATCACTAGAACTTCCATCCTTCTAGATCATCGAGGATGCACCCTAGCTTCTTGAACGGCGTGAGGTCCTGACGTTGCATGCCTATGTGAGTTCGGATGTCAGCTCATGATATAGGGCCGTGGTGGAACATCCCCTTCTCATCGACGGCTTCTTTCATGATGATCATCGCAATGTCCCTCTAGATGCGAAAGAAGTCATCTCTAAGTTGATAATCCGCTTCTCCTTGAGATTCTACCCACTTGCGGATATGATCATCATTTCTGGTAGTCATGCGAAGCTTTTGGTGATCCCTTCTGAACTCCATCATGAGATGGAGGAGGTAGAATCCATCGTTCCTGCTTGGTTTCGAGACATGGATGCGGCAGAAGTTAGTTTTATGCGAGAAAACCCGTCTTATTTATCCTTTGTTTCCTGATCTGTAGGTAGCCACCCCTCAAGCTGAAGCCTTGGAGAGCATCATCTAGAATCTTCATTACGTGGGTGTAGTCCTTCTTCTCATAGTTTCTGGTAGGGTCAAAATACACGGCGTGGGAGACTCGTGGGTAAAGAACGATAAGGATGGTGCGCCCGTTGCTGCGGGGAAAAGAACACCTCAAATTATTCTCCATATGAGCGAGAAGGAATGATTGAAATGTACAAAAGGGTTGTCCGGCACTGACTTACTTTGGATGATAACGCAGGAGGACAATTTCCTGTTCCTTATTCTCTACCATGAAGTTTTCAAGGTACTCCCTAGCAGTTTTATGCTCAAAGTCGCCGAGACTCAAGAAGGACTCTTGCATGTAGTATGGATCTGCCACACAGATTTGCGAGACTTCTTCTCTCTTCATGACGGAGCTCATATGTAGCGCAAAAAGGCGGACGATTCTAAAATCGAGCCGCCTTGTCAGAAACATCTCGAAGATATGCTCAAACCGCAGGAAGAACACCTCTGCGGGCCATGTGTAGACGTAGCACTTCCCCTCAGGCACACGAGCCGCGTATGTCAGATATCCTAGATTCTTCGAGGCTAGTAGGCTTTTCTCAGTCGACAACACATGGGCGTGCAGTCTCCTGAGATCCCCTGATATTGCCTCCTGCGGTTTCGGCGATAGCATCGGCTCGCCCGTGACATGGAACATGGCCGCACCTTTGACGGGTACACGCTCTTCAAAATCCGCCGTCTGGCTGCTATGTGCTCTGGCTTGTTTGTAGGCAGCAGAGCCTTTCTTCGCCGGTCTCCTCCTGTCCTTTTTCTTGGGCTAACCTTCCAGACCCTTCCTTAACCCCTGCCCCAGTGTTGTCAGGCTAAGCACTGTACGACCCTTGGCTAGTTGAGCCTGTGTTGAGGTGGCATCTTCAAGCGTGTCATGTGAGGATTGCATGAAGAGAGACTTCTTGCAATCAACCCTGCTAGGACGTTCCTACCCGGGCAGATCATCCATCTCCTCATCAGCATGCTGATAGCCCGAGTCGTCATATGGCTGACTCATCAATTCTAAGTCATCGTCATAGGCGCCTGTATTGAGGAACCGAAGAGGGTCCTCATCCATCTGATCATCCATTCTTTGTTCTACGGGGGTGATTACATCAGCCACTATTGGACCCCCTTCCTCGCTTCGTCTGCCGCTCTCACCTGGCACTACAGGCGCTGGTAATTGCGTAGGCGGGGTGGTGGTGTTCATACCTGCTTGCTGATGTGTGGTTATTGGTGTGATCTCGGCCGGCTCCAGATGAAGAAGATTCTTTGGCCATAGCAGCACCCAACCCTTGCAGTTTCCTAGCCACGGCGGGGTCTCGTCGTCCTCTCCCCCTAGCTGTACTGGACGAGGCAAATCCTCGTGCCCCAATTTCACACTTGACATGGTAACCCTGAAGTGCCCACCGGGTATCGGCTGGTCGTGGAACGTGAGTTCCAAGGGCTTCGTTATCACCGCCTTTCCCACGTCCACCTTCTGGCCTTTGATCAAGTAGAGTACGGTGCATGGGGTTTTGTTGGCCTGCAAAGACATGTTTGCGGCGTAAAACATCCGAAAGGCAACGAAAACAGAATATTCTAAATATATGTTGGTGCGACATGTAATTACCGTGAGGGCGTCAAGCTCAGCCAAAGATGAAGGCCCGCCTAGCACGCCGGAGACTGAGGACGGGCTGCAATAAGCAGGTGCGGGTGCGGGTGCGGCAGCAGGCGCGGTTGCGTGAGCAGGTGATGGTGCGGTTGTGTTGTTCACCGAGTTGCTCCCGACGAAGATGGGCATGGGGAAATCATCTACCGTCTTGTTTGGATTTTCCTTCGTCTAGTTGATGATAGCCAGGATCAAGTTAGTAGCAAAATCATTTCTGCAGGCATCTACAGCTGCAGCGACTGCCTGCTGTAGCAACTCATTTTTCTCCTCGGCTGCTTTTTTCGCGTCCTCAACTGCTTTTTTCTCGAACGCAAGCTTCACCTTCTCGTCAATGTCCACCTGACTTAACTTCTTTTTCTGCTTCTTGGCCTCCGGGCCCTCATTGTAAAAGACCTTCCATGTGGCGCCGTCTCCGGCGCCGTGCACATGTCCATATTGCGACCGCTGGTCCAAGGGGAGTCCCTTAAGTTCGTTCAAGGCCCGGTTGAGAGGGGTGTCACACTTGGGCCTCATCAACGAAGACTGGCTTTCGGCTGCAAGCTGGTGTTGCTTATCCTACAGAAGGAACGTGAATCATTTACGAATGTGTAGTCGACTTGATCAGAAGCTAAATGTAAGGTGGTAAAAGAATAATTACCAGTATTCTAATTAATTTCCTCGTGATCGGGTCCGTGTAAAAAACCTTCTTTTCCTTGTCCCACTTGTAGCGGGCCCTGATGAAGTCACGCTCCAAGGGGTTGGTGAACTTTGCGAAGGGGTCTGGGAGACCCGCGGCTTCATGTTCCGCGTCCTTCTTATCCCATATGGGCCTTTTGCCAAGGTAGCCACAGCTTACGAGGCGTTGGTTCCCCGTGTTCCTTTGCTGAAGGCTCTTGAATTTCGCAGCCTTAGCCTTGGCTGCCTCTGTAGCGCAAGTGTCCTTGAACTTTTGGAATTCCTCTTTCGTAAGTGTCAGATTTTCCTCCAAAATCTTGGACAGGGGTTCCTCAGCCTCAATAGCTCGTTTCACCCTCCTTTTTCAAGAGGCCAAATCATTGCTGAACATGCCCATGGCATGATTGTTAATCTTTTTCATCTTTGGATCATCCCACGGGTGCATACAAAATAGGAACATATATATTACATCATTTGACCCATAACGGTTAAGTGTGCATACAAAATAGGAACATATATATTGCATCATTTGACCCATAATGGTTTCTCAACATCGACGTTTCCATTTTTGAGTGAGCTTCTTTCCCTTCTTGTTTGTTGACAAATAATTGAGCCCCTCATTGTGACTTTTCCTTTTCCATGGATTACGATCTTTCTTAGGTAATGCAGTATTGATTCTTCTTCTGATGTATACTTCATCGTCGTCGTCATCTTCCCTCATTGGGTTGCTGTACTGGTCGTAGTCTTCCTCGTTGGCGACTCCATCCATTCCAATGATGTTCCTTTTGCCTCTCCTCACGACAACACGGCTGGGATTGCTCGGGTCGGTTATGAAGAAGCATTGTGTCACGTGCTTAGCATGTACCCATGGCTCGTTTTTTGCGATGGTGTTCACGGTAGCGCTCTTGGCGTCGGGTATAGTCATGGTAGTGAAATACCGGTTTTCTCTTTCGACATTCTTAGCCCATCTGACATGGAACCTCGTCGCGCTGTGCAGTCCAGAGTAGTCAAGCTCCCAGATCTCCTCGACCCTTCCATAGAATCTCTCAGTTGCGCCGTTGTCGCCGGTCATGCGTTCCATCGCCACCCCTGAGTTCTGAAAATCACTGTTCATATCTTTGTCCTTCATGTGAAATGTGTATCCATTGATATCGTACTTCTGATAGGTCACGAGGTTGGGTGCGGGGCCATGTGCTAAGGCGTATATGAGCAATCCGTCCTTAGAGCCCTCTTCCGGGGGATTAGCAAGAATATGCTGTTTGAACCAATGCAGGAAAGTGGAGTTGTGCTCTCTAGTAACTTCGGCGTCCGTCCTGCAGAGCCCATGGTCATGATACTTCTTTGCGATGGTCTCTTTGTGTAGTGTCACGAAAGGATCTACCTCGTCTAGGTGATGTAGCACTACTAAGTTTGCTATGTCAAAGTTGTTGCGTCGATCCGAGTAGGCCACATGCAGTTCCCTGTGACCATTGGAGTGACCTTCTCCTTCAAGCCTCCCAAGGTGCTTCTTAACAGGCAAACCAACACCAGGCCAGTCTCCGCCATATAGAAAATTCTCGCAGAAAGAGATGCACTCTTGTGTCAGATAGCCCTAGACAATGCTTCCATCCGGACGGGACATGTTACGAACGAATCCTTTGATGACCCCATTCATCCTCTCGAACAGCATCCTGTTGTGCAGGAATGACAGCCCCAGGTCTATTATGTCATCCACAATATGGACACACAGATGCACCATGACGTCAAAGAACGCGGGCAGGAAGTACATCTCTAGCTCATTTAGTATCACAACGATCTCTTCCTGTAGCCTTCGGAGCTGCTTCACACTGATCGACTTTCGAGAGATGACGTCGAAAAAGTTGCAGAGACCAATAAGCGTGTCACGGATGTGCTTGTCCATTATCCCTCTAAGGGCAACAGGTAGTATCTGCGTCATCATCACATGACAGTCATGGGACTTCATCCCGCTGAACCTTTTCTTCTTCGTGTCTAGATATCTGCTTATCTTCCCACAGTAACCGGAACTAACTTTGATTCCGGTAAGGCACTTGAAGAATTGATCGATCTCAGCCAGACTTAAGGTGAAGCAAGAAGGGGGCAATAATCCTCTTCCTTTACTTTTTTGCCCTTTTCTCCCACGCCTCTGTCTCCGTCTCTGTCTCCTCTGACTTTTTACGGGGCGGCATGTGCAGATCTACCCTGATTTTTAAATCTTGCAAGTCTTTTCTTGCCTTCGGCCCATCCTTGGTCTTATCCAGCATGTTCATGAGTGTCGCAAGCAAGCTCTCAAGGACATTCTTACAGATATGCATTTGATCAAGGCAATGAGGCATGTCGAGTTTGTGCCAGTACTCCAAGTCCCAAAAAACAGACCTCGTCTTCCATACCTTCAGCAGCGGCTCCGGCGCCTTTTTCATCGTCTTTCCCGGCGCGGGGCACTGTTCCCAGTTTTTCAACAGCTCATCGATTTCGGCGCCGCTCCACTTACATGCAGGTCCTCGATGCTTAGCCTCACCATTGAATAGATCTCCACGGTTTCTCCATGGGTCGTCCTTCTCGAGCCTTCTTCGATGCCCCATGTACACAATTTTCCCAGACCCGCCATCTTTCGTTGACGTTACACTACTGCAAGATGCTGCTAACGCGACACTACGATCAGAGACCCTTTGACAAAACTGTGTGCGATGCATTAATCGCAAACATTGATGTAAAAAACCGTCAAAAAAGATGCAAAACATTTGCAATGGCGGAACCATCAAACACGGTTCCGATTTTAGTTGCGTGTGCGATGCAGGGCACACGGTTAATCCAGAAGAACTGTTTGCGATGATGCAGAACAACAGAAATGGGCAGCCAGATGAGGGTGTGTGCGATCTACGGCATACAATTCACTAGGATGAACTGTGTGTTATTAGGCAACACAATAGAAACGGTTCAACTGAACAAGATGTGTGTGATACGCGGCAAACAGGCCCGTAATCAGAAATGTGTGCGAAGACCAATAATAACATAGATGATTGCTGCTAATAAGCCATGTGATTTGCTCAGTCTACAGAAGAATAACATATATATATATATCTATAACTGAAATAAACATCCAATTACATAAGTGACTGTACAGATCATTCGCACACACGTCAATAAACAATTGTATGCATTCTAAACTAGGAGAAATGATCATCTAGTCATCTACTTGTGACGCTCCAGCCACTGCTCTATGGTTCGATCCCTCGTGGCGTCCCTATTGGGTGTGCGCGGAACACCCACCACACGCTCCGCCGCCTCTGCCCGTCGGCAGCTGTTGCCGGCCGCCGTTGCCGCCACACCACCGTCGAAAGCCAGGGCGATCGCCCGCTCCGCCGCCGCGGCCCGAAGGCGGGAGGTGGCCGTCGTGGCCGCCACCTCACTGCCGGCCACCATGGCCATCACCCGCTCCACCACCGCAGCCCGAAGGCAGGAGGTGGTGGTCGTGGCCGCCACCCCATCGTCGGTCTCCGTGGCCGCCAGCCCGCCGTCGACCGCCGGGATCATCACCCGCTCCGCCACAGCCGCCCGAAGGCGGGAGGCGGAGGAGGAGGCCCGCACGTGCGTCCGCGACCTTGCGCGCTACATTGAGTTCCTACGGGAGGAGGAGGAGCGCCTCGTCGAGCACGCAAAGAGCCTTACCGCAGCCGTGGCCGCAGCACACGCCGACGCAGAGGCGAGGAATCAGGAGATCTATGAGCAGTCCCGCCGCTTCGAGAGGGGTCGTCTGGAGCGGCAGAGGGCGTTCGAGGTGAGCGTCGCTGAAGGTGAGCAGCGGCAGGCACCGTATTGCAGTTGTCCAGCTCGTCGGTAGGCTCCTCCTCCTCTTCCTCTTACTGAGCGCACTTGGCAGAGGAGAGGCTGCTGAAAGTATTACAAAGCCCCTCCGTAGTAGTAGTATTTAGGGGCTATTTTGTTCAGTTCATCTGACTATAGATGTGGTGGAACTGTACAATGTACTTAAAATTAGCTAGCATAGATAGTTGAACTAGCTATTTCAGTACGTGGTTGGCAACATTTGGGGAAAAGTTTGGTCGGTTCAGCTGTCGAGTTGAAGTGTATGTATAAAGAATGACTGCTTAATCTATGAATGAAATCTATGTTTAATTACTGAATTTTAGTTGCAAAAATTAGATAGTGCTACTGATTTTTAGCTGCATGTTTTGACAAATCGCAGTGTTACAAGGTTGACAAATGGCAATGTTACTAGATCAACAAATGTCAATCTTTCCAGTTTGACAAATGGCAATATACCCAATATGACAGATGCAAATCTTACCAAATTGTCTATACATGGTTGCACACGGGTCATCGGAAAAAACCGTTTGCGTTGAAGGGAGGTACAAATCCTGCTTGCCAGATTTTCTCTTGGCTTAGCGCCGAAGTCTCGCTTTGCATATCTTATTCAATCTGAACCATTTGCGTTGAAGAGATGCACAAATCCTGCGCGGCGAATTTTCCCTTGGCTTATTGCGGAAGACCATAGCTCTCACTTTCCATACAGGTGTTCTATCTAAAATGTTTGCGATGAAGAGCTGCACAAATTCCGCTCAACACATTTTCCCTTGGCTTACTGGGGAAGCTGTCGGTTTACATACGGGTGTTCTATCTAAAACGTTTGCGATCAAGAGCTGCACAAATCCTGCTCAGCACATTTTCGCTAGGCTTCCTGGGGAAGCTGTCGGTTTGCATACGGGTGTTCTAACTAAAACATTTGCGATGAGTGTTTTATTTTTAAAAACCGTATTAAACTGTGGCTTGGGCGCCATTAATGGAGAGGATGCGAGCAAGGCGGGCGGCCATGGAAGTCAAAGGGCTCGCTTCCCAGTGAGCCTGCGCGGCGTACAGCTCGCACGCTTCCCGGTGAGCCCGTGCATTGCAGTACAACTCGCACGCCTCCCATTTAGTCAAGCACCTGTCCGCACGGCACCTCCTAGCCATTAAAAGAGTGAGGCGTGGCGTCACGTGAATGGTTAACAGAACGCACATGATTTAAATTATACAAAACGTTTGAGATGTTACAGTGGCAGCTATTTGTTTCAAAATGCCTTTGTTGGCTGTTATTCGAGTGCGCCTTCTCTCAAAATGGACACGAAAAATAGCATAGCATGTCGGGTGCCATTACATGATAGCATGCCAAGTTTCATGAATTTCAGACGAGTTTTGGATTTACTAGAATTTAAAAATAAAGTATCTCAACATTTTGCCGGCAATCAACAGTATCTTGCATGGGACCTAAGCATGCACCCAAGGACACAGATTTTATTTTTCAACCAATTTATATGCACTGGAGCATGTGCATGTAGTTCAAATTTGAATTATGCACATAAAATGCCTAGAAAACCTAGTTAATGTATAAAAATGTCCAAACGAACCCCAAAAAATTCCAAAATTTAACACAACACTCCTGTTGTTCTATGTTGACACTAGAAATTTTTTGAAAGCAATAAGAGGCCACGGATATCGTTTCATCCCCAAAGGTGGCACGTTCCCTACCGAAACCATCAGGCTTGTTGTGAGAACTTATACCCAAACCTGCCCCAAATGGGACAAAAATTTTACCATGGCATGTTGATGTCGCTCCATGATAGCATGCCAAGTTTCATGAATTTCAGACGAGTTTTGGATTTACTAGAATTTAAAAACCATGTATCTCAATGTTTGCGGCCGAGTGACGGTGGCAGGGTGTTTGACATTCATTCCCATTTCTTGCATGGGACCTAAGCATGCAACCAAGGACACATATTTGAATTTCAACCAATTTATATGCATTAGAGCATGTGCCTGTAGTTCAAATTTAAATTATGCACATAAATGCATTGAAAACTCAATTAATGTATAAAAATGTCCAAACGAACCTCGAAAAATTCCAAAATTTAACACAACACTCCTGTTGTTCTATGTTGACACTAGAGAAAAAACTGAAATCAAGAAGAGGCAATGGATATCGTTTCGTCCAGAAAGGTGAAACGTTCCCTACTGTAACCATGAGGCTTGTTGCGAGAAGCTCTGGTGTGTGAGAAGCTTATACCCCAACCTGCCCCAAATGGGACAATATTTTTACCACTGCATATTGATGTCATTCCATGAAAGCATGTCAAGTTTCATGAATTTCAGACGAGTTTTCGATTTACTAGAATTTTAAAACCATGTATCTCAATGTTAGCGGGCGAGCGACGGTGGCAAAGGTGTTTGGCATTCATTCCCATTTCTTGCATGGGACCTAAGGTTGCAACCAAGGACACACATTTGATTTTTCAACCCGTTTATATGCACTGGAGCATGTGCATGTAGTTCAAATTTGAATTATGCACATAAATGCATAGAAAGCTCAGTTAATGTATAAAAATGTCGAAGCAAACCACGAAAAATCCCAAAAAATGACACAACACTCCTGTTGTTCTACGTTGACACTAGAAATGTTTTGAAAGCAAGAAGAGGCACCGGATATCGTTTCGTCCACAAAGGTGACACGTTTCCCTACCGGAACAATGAGGCTTCTTGTGAGAAGCTTATACCATAACCTACCCCAAATGGGACAATATTTTTACCCCAGCATGTTGATGCCATTCCATGATAGCATGCCAAGGTTCATGAATTTAAGAAGAGTTTTGGATTTACTAGAATTACAAAAGCAAGCACCTCAACGTTTGCCGGAGAGCCACGGTGCCGTGGTGTTTGAAATTCATCCCCATTTCTTGCATGGGACTTAAGCATCAACCCATGGACACATATATCATTTTACAAACCATTTTGGTCCACCGGAGCATGTGCATGTAGTTTAATTTTGAATTATGCACCTGAAATGCCTAGAAAACCAAGTTAATGTATAAGAATGTCCAAACGAACCGTGAATAATTCCAATTTTTTTGACGACACACCTATAGTTGCATGTTCACTGCAGATAAAAGTTCTAGCAATTCAAACACCATCCTTTGCAGCTGTGACCCCATTATGTAATTCAAATCAAGACGAAAAATCAAGTAGATCGCACACAGTTTATTATCACCAACCGTGTGAGATGCAGCACAAAATATCTTGGAGCACCGTCGGAGTATAGTACGCATACGGCTTACGTGAGAAGGTGCGTCGGCTACAGTCCACAGCCAGTGTGTCAAGCACACTAGCTCGCTCCCCAAATATCATTTCACTGTTCAATCATCGCCGGTGAAAGATAGGGACATGGACCCACTTCGTGAGGGCAACTTCGATGGCCCACTCCGGGGAGAACGCGGCCGTAGCCGCCAGGCGCGTGCTAACAAGCTTCGTGAGCGCAGCCACAATATGCGACCGGGCGGCCAAGGCAGCCCAAACGGCCGCTGTTGCTTCTCAGGTGGCGGCAGCAACATCTGCCTCGGGGATAGCAACTGGCGAGAGCGGCACAGCAGCTGTCCATTCCGCAGTGGCATCCTTAGCCCTGATGGAGGCCGCCCACGACCATGTCGAGGCCACCCATGCCCAGCTCATGGCGGTCACCGCACAAATCGAACGAAGCTTCTCCGACAATGGTCAGCAACCCATGGCCGAAGAGTTGGCAATCGCCGAGAGCGTTCGAGCAGCCGTCCGTTCCTACGTGGCATACCTTGCCACGGCGGAGTCCGCCCAAGCCCAGATCGCGGCCACCCACGCCCAGCTCGTGGCGGCCTATTCCAAAGATATGGCGGATGCAGATGGCGAGATGCTTGCCAAGTATGGTGCGATGGATGCCATGGAGCCCCTTCCCCAGGAGATCGTCGGGCGCGAGCTGGACATGGAGGAGGTGGCGGAGATCGATGAGCACCAGCCATAGTAGTACTCTTTGTTTTGTTTAATTAAGAGCACCGGTCTTCAATTTGTTAGATTAATGTTTAGGTCAGCTAGCTCTGTTTAATTGCTGAAATTGCTCGATTAAGAAGTGTGGATGTGTTGTAGTCTCCTTTGTGTACCCAAATTATGCAATGACGTGGATGACCACTGTAACCAGGGAAATTCAAACCAAAAATTTTCACGTTCAAACTCATCACACACGAGTTAAGCTATATGAATTGTTTGTGATGTTCACATATCATACACAGTGCTGAATAAGGGACCGTGTCTGATGACACTTTGCGCGCCAGTTTTTTCGCTGAACCGATTCAAAAAATTTGGCTTTCGCGGAAATATCTACCTCCCCGCCCCCTCCCCCTTACCAAAAGCCACATTTCCCCTGTTTCCGCCTTCCTTTCCAAGTTGAAACCTTCACTCCTTGCTTGCAGCATCACCTCCTCGCCGGCGACCCTCCTTCACGCTGCTCGGCCTCGTCTATCCAGACAGGTAATCCACACCCGACCCCCATCCTCGTCCTCCTTCCACATCCGACATGCCCCGACCATCGGCGCGACACCTTCCACCCAAATCACTGACCCCTCCACCAAATAACCGCCGCCTAAAGCCATGGTGCATGTAGTATAGCCAGGAGCTCAAGGAGCATTTGGCAGCAGAGAAGCAAATCGCGGCCGCACGCGCCGATGAGGTCATGATGGCTGCCATTCGTGCTGACCCCCAGATCTTGGAGGAGCACCTCGCCATCGAGGCCACCGTCGATGCCTCGTGCGCCGATGTCGCGACACGGTTGGCTGCTTTAAATGACAGTTCATGGTGTTTTCTCGAGGCCACCCTCGGTGCCTTCGACGAAGACTACAAGGTGTTTTCTCAGCGTGCACATGCTTACCTCAACTCGAGAGCCAGCAGGTTGGTGCCCGGAGCAGCTCAGGTAACTCACCACTACAACGATGGCACCCATGAAGCGGAGGCCTCGCCCTCTTCCATGTCCAAGGAGCCAATCATCATCGATATCTCCGACGATGAGGAGTAGCTTGTCTTATTAGCTCACTATAAGGACCCACGTTCAGTTTGCTAGCTACGTCGGTTAAGCATGCTCGATTTACCCGTTGCATGTGCTGCTCCTGCCTTTCCTTAACAAATTCTAGTGAATTGTGCTATCTACTTTTACCATGCAATCTGTTGCTCTAGTGTATATGTTCTATATGTCGTGCAATGTGGTGCTCACTTATTAACTGTTTGGTTAATTAGTTGTCTTGTTCAGTTAACTGTTTGGTTCAATTCTGCAAATGTGATGTTCAATTCTTGAGGGTGCAATTTTGTATTGTCTTCCATGTGAGAAATAAATTGAATTTATCTTTACAAAATACATGAGAAACAAATACAATTGCTATATTTCCAAGTTGTCAAGCATGCTTGGTTTGGTTAACTATCTGATCTTCTAGTATGTTATACATTGTGCAATGTGGTGCTCAGTTAACGTTTGGTTCATTTGTTGTGGTGTTTAGTTAACTGTTTGGTTCAATTCTGCAATGCGATGTTCAATTGTTGTGGGTGCATTCTGTTATTGTATACCAGGTGAGAAGTAAATCGAATTTGGCTGTACTAAATACATGAGAAACAAATACAATTGCTATATTTCCAAGTTGTTAAGCATGCTTGGTTTGGTTAACTGTCTGATCTTCTATTAGGAGTATGTTATATTGTGCAATGTGGTGCTCAGTTAATGTTTGGTTCATTTGTTGTGGTGTTTACTTAACTGCTTGGTTCAATTCTGCAATGCGATGTCCAATTGTCGTGGGTAGAATTTTGTATTGTTGTCCATGTGAGGAATAAATCGAATTTGGCTGCACTTAATACATGAGAAACATATACAATTGCTATATTTCCTAGTTCTTAATCATGCTTGGTTTGGATAAATGGGTTTTCCATGTGGCTTGAATTAATCTGATGAATCTGCAATGTGCTTATTTTTCATCAACATATTTTACTAAAAGCATGCGAACCCTCACTTAACCTGATCACTATTATCATGTTGGGAAACAATGGGAAGCACTGAGGTTTACAATTGAGGTTTGCACATGCATGGTCCTTTTACTAATAGCACATTATTATGCAATTGCAGGAACCATTCTAATATTTAGGTTTTTAACAATTTGGTCTTGCACATGTAGATCTTGCTGTCAGAGGTTTTGACCCACTGTTTGACCCTTTTTGCATATGGGGAAATGAGTTGTCCATGAATATCAGTCAAGTCAAGAAGCTCAGAAAGATTGTTAGGATAAAGAAATTAGCGACAAAAAACAACAAGATCCTTGCCTGCACAATGAAGAAGACATCAGTTCACTATAGGATGGTACTAACTATTATACCTTGCCTTTTTTATTCCTTTGCCCCATTTCCAATATAGAGAAGATATTTATGCACATCCTTGTTTTCAGGCCTTTCCAAAGCAGTTCACTGATGATTACCTCTCAAACCACCTGTATGGTCAGGAGGTGAGGAAGGTATTCATACAACACCCATGGTTCAATATTGAAGTGTTCCTGAAGAGGACGAAGGATGGACGGTCAATCATCCACAGGCACTGGCCTAAAGTTGCAAAGACCTTCAACATCAATGAAGGCTCAGTATTCGCCTTCCGCTTCAGCAGTTTTCCAGATGAGATTCATCTGTCTATGTACCGTCTATGATGCTAATTTTGAAAGGTTATTGATGTTGCATGTGAAACTTGGTGCTGGTGCAGTTGTGTAATGGGGTAGCTGAGTGCTGAAGCTATATGATGTTGTACTCTGATGTATTTCAATTATGAAATCTTGCTTCCTTAATATGAAAATGAAATATATTGTGTGCTTAATATGAAATGTCAATTAGATTAGTAAATGGATTATTAATAATAGGCCAATTAGCCTGCTAATGGCCAATTAGCCTGCTAATTGGGTTTTCCTATTGCAAACGGTTATTGAGAAAACACCGTGGGCGATGACCTCTGGCAACGCACACAGTTTCTAGGAATAAACCGTGTTGGATCGATGAACAATCACACACGACATCCTCTTGAAAACTGTTTGCGTTAGGCCACCTTGCGCAAACGTTTACCACATAAAAACTATGTGTGATGGACAACCTTTGCAACACAGTTTCTTCTACGCACCGTGTGTGATGCATTCAATAACGCAAACGATAAAATTGTTAATATCGTGTGCAATGGCAACTCTATCACAAACGATTTAATGGGGAAAATTGTGTGTGATGTACCTACGAACGGAAACGTTTTCCTTGGAGCAACTGTGTGGGATGTATATACAAATGAAAACGTTTAGCGGGGACTGACTGTGTGGGATGTACTTACGACCGGAAATGATTTCGCCTGTATAATTGTATTTTTTTAGCACTACTGTACGTATAACCGTATTTGATCACTCGCCGGTCGCACACGACCTCATTTTGCCGAGCGTGTGTGCCAGGAGGGCATATCCCCGACGGTTTCTGGATCGTGTGGGAAGGACCCCCCTATCGCAGTCACTCACTAGGCAACGGTTCAGAACGCCGTCGCAGAAAGGGGTTAAAAACCGTTTGTATAGCACCTCGTTGTACCAGTGTTAGCTACTGAGACGTCGTATCATCCATGCACCACGTGCATCTGCAATATCCATGGCACACCTAGCCTGCGACATATCCATAACCAAGATAGTCGTGCACCGTCGTGATCAGCGCGGCTCTCATATAGAAATACTCGCCTTTGCTGGCGTCCCATGTCTTGGCCGGTGTTTTCCATAACGTGTCTAACTCCTCTTGAAGTAGCCCCAGATACAGATTAATATTATTTCCCGGTTGCTTTGGCCCTTGAATCAGCATGCTCATGTGTATGTACTTTGACTTCATGCACAACTAGGGGGGATGTTGTACATCCATACAAACACGGGCCATGTGCTATGGTTGGTGTTCTGATTGCCAAATGGATTCATGCCATTGGTACACGCGCCAAGCACGATGTTCCTTGCATCACATGTGAAATATCGATATTCACCGTTGAACGCTCTCCACTGGCTTCCATCCACGAGGTGTCTCAGCTTCGGATCATCTCCATCGTCGGGCTTTGTCCTCTCCTCTCCGCGTGCCAATGCATGAGCTTTGCTTCCTTGGGATCTACAAAAACCGTTGCAGACGAGGAGTGATCGGTAAGTACCATACAACTTTCTGGGGAGATTTCTTCCCGGCCTTCTTGTATCGAGAAGCATTGCACACCGGACAGCTGGTTTTTTCCGCGTGCTCCTTCTGATAAATTATGCGATCGTTGATGCATGCATGGTATCTAACGTGCGGCAGATCAAGAGGGCACATGATCTTCTTGGCCTCATCCACACTAGTAGGACATAGATTCCCCGCGGGAAGAACATCCTTTAGGTACTTGAGCAGCTCATCGAGGCTAGTGTCGGTCCATTTGTTTTTAGCCTTCGTCTTCAGAAGTTCGAGCGTGAAACTCAAGCGGGTCACCTCGGGATCGCAACCATCATAAAATGGAGTGTTCGAGTCTACCACTAGTTGCTACAGCTTGGCCTCCTCTCTAGAAGCAGCTCTGTCAGTAGTCATCTCCTTGCAAAGCAGTTCTTGAACATGAGGGTCCCGCACAATTGAACTTAGTACCGACGAAGTCTATGGCGTGGAGTCCACGTTTTCTCCGCCGCCATGTCCGGCCCCTTCTCCGCCGCCATGTCCGGCCTCTTCTTCGCCGCCATGTCCGGCCTCTTCCCCGCTGCCATGTCCGGCCCCTTCTCCACCGCCATTATCGGTCATCTCCTCGTCTTGCGCCATGTCGTTATTGCCTGCCCCGTCGGCATCCTCATCATCATCATCCTCATCTTCAATTATCCACCGAGTATAGCTATCCATGAAACCAGTCATGAGCAGGTGCGCCATTGAGGGAGACCTGGATTAGGGGGTCCTCGGGTGTCCGGTCTATTCAATATGGGCCGGACTGATGGGCCGTGAAGATAAAGCAGAAGACCATCCCCCGTGTCCGGGTAGGACTCCTATATGCGTGGACGACAAGTTTGGTGTCCGGATGTACTATTTCCTTCTTCTGTAAACCGACTCTGTACAACCCTAGGCCCCTCCGATGTGTATATAAACCGGAGGGTTTAGTCCGTAGAGGCAATCATAATAATCATAGGCTAGACAGCTAGGGTTTAGCCATTACGATCTCGAGGTAGATCAACTCTTGTAACCCCTATACTCATCGAATACAATAAAGCAGGACATAGGGTTTTACCTCTATTAAGAGGGCCTGAACCTGGGTAAACATCGTGTCCCCATTGTCCCTTGTTACCATCGATCCTCAGACACACAACTTGGGACCCCCTACCCGAGATCTGCCGGTTTTGACACCGACATTGGTGCTTTCATTGACAGTTCCGTTGTGTTTTCGACAGAAGAATCGATGGCTCGCCTCATTGTCGATAACGATGCTATTTCCGGGGAGATTTTTCTCCCTGGTAAACTCTTTGTGTTTGGCGGGTTCATGCTACGTGCCAACTCGACCAGCCACCTTGAGCAGGTCGACAGCTACGCCCCTGGTCACCAGATCAGGTTCGGAAGTGTGAACTACATCGCTGATATCCGAGGAGACCTAGTCTTCAAGGGGTTCGCGGCCTCGACCGCCGCTCCCCACCCACACGAAGAAGGCCCTTCGGATCCACCATCAGATCCCGTCCAAGGATCGACTATCATGCCCGCCCTGGCCTTAGATCCGTGGCAGGACACTTCGTCCGAAGACCGGGGGGTGAACCCCGCCAGACTTTCTCCTATTACGGAGCTTCTAGTCGGAGACCCAGATGCAACCATGCCATCGGTGGAACCGGAGTCAAACGGGACTCTCCCCGTCATCGGGAAGCCGGATTCACCTCTGGACGTCAACTCCGAACTCTCGAGGTCTGCGTCTATCGGGCTCGGCCAAGTGGTTATTACCGAACCTAGCTCCGCAGATCCTCAGACGCCTGTCCAGCTTTCGCTCTTAAACGAAACACTGGACCTAATGCGATCTCTTGCCATCACGGAAGTATCACCTCCGAACTATGCCCAGCTTGAACTGGGGGCTGAGAGTAGGGAATTTTGCGTCCCACCCACCACCCACTTAATAGCCACTGTCGAGGATTTAACCGACATGCTAGATTACGCCTCCGAAGACATCGATGGCATGGACGACGATGTCGGAGTTGAACCAGGCCAAAACCAGCCCATCACTGGGCGTTGGACGGCCACTTCTACTTATGATGTATACATGGTGGACACGCCTGAAAAGAAGGACGAAGATGGCACTCAAGATCCAGATGAGGAGAAGCCCGTCGACGAACCACCAAAGCGCCGGCGTCAGCTGCACCACCCACGATCGCGTCGGGCAAGGGAAAGCAATACCGGCACCGAAGATAATGACACTCCAGACAATGCCGAAGACTCCGACCACCCCGCTGAACCTGTGTTCGAGCAGGACGAGAGGGAAGAGGGTCAAGTCAACCCCGACGAACTTGCCGATCACGGGGATTCGGAAGATTGTAACTACTTAGCTGTCTCCGAAGAGGATATTAGCCTCGGTGACGAAGATTTCATCGTCCCAGAGGAACCCCTCGAACAAGAACGCTTCAAGCGACGGCTGATCGCCACTGCATGGAGCCTGAAAAGGAAACAGCAGCAGATTCAAGCCGAACAGGATACGCTCAATGACAGATGGACTAAGGTCCTGGCCGCCGAAGAGGGATACGGCTATGAGCGCCAAACAAAGAGCTATCCTAAGCGCAGGCTCCTGCCACAATTTGACAAGGAGGCCTTTGAGCCAGTACCGTCAAAATACAATCATGCTGATCAACCGGACCGACCACCACATGGACGGGACAAAACGGCCAATTATGCCGAACATCAGCCCGCGCCCCCTCGTAATAGAGGCAAGGAAGTAGCGGCTCCGCGCTACACGTACGACCTACGTCAGGACCTGACCAATAGAGCCGGCCAGACCAGATCCATCTATGGATCAAGAGGACGTGCCCCCACACGAGATGACGGCCATCAAGCCTGGCATGACAAACCTAACCAAGTCCGGGGTCAGCACCGAACACAGATGTCATCCGAATTCCGTCGCGATGTCACCCGGTACAGAGGTGCCGCACACCCCATGTGCTTTACCGATGAGGTAATGCAGCACCAATTTCCGGAAGGGTTTAAACCCGTGAACATCGAGCAATACGATGGAACGACGGATCCCGCCGTATGGATTGAAGATTTTCTTCTCCACATTCACATGGCTCGCGGAGATGATCTCCACGCCATTAAATACCTCCCTCTAAAGCTGAAAGGACTAGCATGGCACTGGTTGAATAGCCTCCCAGAGAACTCCACTGGAAGTTGGCAAGATTTAGAGGATGCTTTTCGGGACAACTTTCAGGGCACTTATGTCCGGCCACCGGATGCTGATGACTTGAGTCACATAGTCCAGCAACCTGGAGAGTCAGCTCGCAAACTTTGGAATCGGTTCTTAATTAAAAAGAACCAAATCATGGACTGTCCGGACACCGAAGCCCTAGCGGCATTTAAGCACAGCGTCCATGACGAATGGCTTGCCCGACACCTCGGTCAGGAAAATCCAACGACTATGGCAGCTCTTACTGCGCTCATGACCCGCTTCTGCGCGGGCGAAGATAGTTGGCTGGCTCGTAGAAGCAACAGTACCAGCGACCCTGGCACCTATGAGGCCAGGGATGGCAATGGAAGGCCACGACGCAGCAAAAACAAGTGCCGGAACAACAACGAAGAAACAGAGGATACGGCGGTAAACATCGGATTCAGTGGCTCTAAACCCGATCAGCGGAAGAAGCCATTCAAAGGTACTAGGGACGGTCCATCCAACTTGGACAAGATACTGGATCGACCCTGCCAGATTCATGGCACCCCTGACAAGCCTGCCAATCACACCAACAGAAACTGCTGGGTTTTTAAACAGGCCGGTAAATTAAACACCGAACATAAGGGGAAAGAACCTCCAAGCGAGGACGATGATGAGCCTCGCCCACCGCGCACCGAGGGACAGAAACAGTTTCCCCCCGAGGTAAAAACGGTTAACATGATCTACGTCACCCACATCCCCAAGAGGGAGCGCAAACGCGCGTTAAGGGACGTCTACGCCATAGAGCCCACCGCCCCAAAATTCAACCCATGGTCGGCTTGTCCGATCACCTTTGATCGCAGGGACCACCCAACCAGTATTCATCACGGAGGTTCGGCGGCCCTGGTACTCGATCCTATCATTGACGGATACCATCTTACTAGAGTCCTTATGGACGGCGGCAGCAGCCTCAACTTGCTCTACCAGGATACTGTCCGTAAGATGGGTATCGACCCATCAAGAATCAAACCTAGCAACACTACCTTTAAAGGAGAGATACCTGGCGTGGAGGCCCGCTGCATGGGCTCCTTAACACTGGAAGTCGTATTCGGCTCTCCAGATAACTTCTGAAGCGAAGACTTGATCTTCGACATCGTCCCTTTTCGCAGTGGTTATCATGCACTGCTCGGACGAACGGCCTTCGCCCGCTTTAATGTGGTCCCGCACTATGCTTATCTGAAGATCAAAATGCCTGGACCTCGTGGCGTCATCACAGTAAATGGGAATATGGAGCGCTCCCTCCGTACTGAGGAGCATACTGCGGCTCTAGCAGCCGAAGTACAGGGCGGCCTCATCAAGCCGGACAACCCATCGGTCATCAAGACCCATGACTCTGCTAAGCGAGTCCGATCCGCACTACAATGTGATAGCCCGGTGGAGCCGGAGCTTAAATAGCAGTTTAGCCTCCGCCGACCGCCCCATAAGGTTGCGGCATACGTACCGCGCGTACATAACTACGCACTTAAATACCTTGGGCAGCGCCGGAGGCACACTGCGGAAAAGGTCCATAGTACGGTTTGACCCTATTCGGACCTCAACCTTTTTTCCACTATAGGTTCGTTAAAAAACCTACCTGATCTACGGAGGCTCTTTTCCAGGTCCCTCTTTCTTACAGATGACCATCACCTCCTCCTCTTAAAGGATTTCCCACCAAGGAGAAACGGCGCAGACGTGCGGCAGGGCACCATTGGGATCTTCAAACCACTACTTCTAGGCCCTGTGTAAACCTTTTCCTTGTGTAAACTTTTGGCATGTAAAATAGCCTCGATATTTATGGCATTATCTGTAATAATACGGCTCGACGTAGTCATCAGGGTATAAAGGAAGCAGTTGACCACCACTTTTGTTTGGCACTCATTTACTTTTGTCATCTGTATGCCCTTCCTACTTTAGACTGCCACACGTGCTTTAGTCCGGCCTTAACACCGGGGGCTATATTCGGTCCTGCACATTTCAAAGTTCGAACACCTATAGGGTATTCTTTGGAGTCCCGGATATTGCATTATATGCATCGGCTCCGAATCATGTCTTTGGTCTATAGTTGGGTTGCCCGGCTCCTGTGCTTACCACCTTACATTCCGCTCGTTCGGCTAAGGTAGTAAAGGGAGAACTACTGCGATTGTACTTCTGGTTCGTTCGGTCAAGTACCGCAGTAGAGAAAGCCGAAAACTGACAATCATGATAAGCGTGAGCTGGTCGGCAATTCGATGACTTAGTATTATACTACAAATCGTTAGCGATTTACTCCTTGTTATACGAGGGGCTGGTCATCGTCTAGCCGCGTGGAAAAGGCACCATAGTCCGGATAGCCGCACACGCACCAGGGGCTAGTACTTAGCTCCACATTCAAACTCCTATGGCTACGTGAAAGTAATAAAGCCGCATAGTCTGATTGCCTGGTTCACCACGCTGACACCTCCTTTACGGACCAAGACATTGGATAAAGTGTGGTCACGCGTTACGCCGAACACCCCTGTAGCATCTACATGGGGGCTGAAGCCGACGACTGGCAACTTTCAGAAATAAAACAATAAACGGCCGCACAGGAGAAAAAATTGCTTGAAACAAAAGGCGCAAACATAGATATATAAACAGCATGGGTTCATCGCATTGTTTGTACAACCCGAACACACTCAATCAAATATTACGTCCTTAGAGCATTGACCCTCGATCACTCGGGCTCCTTCTAGGATGTCATCGAAGTACCTCTCCGGCTTCCGGTGATCTTTGCCTTCGGGCGGGCCTGCGGTTGCCACTTTGGTGGCCTTCATCTTTGCCCATTGCATCTTGACGCGGGCGAAGGCCATCCGGGCACCCTTTATGCAGGACGAGCGCTTCAATGCATCAATCCGAGGCCGCGCGTCGACAAGCCGCTTCACCAAACCGAAGTAGCTACTAGGGATTGGCTCGGCCAGCCAGAGCTGGACTATCAGGTCCTTCATGGCCAAACCTGCCACTGTATGCAGCTCCGTCAGCTGCTTCAGTTGGTCACCCAGGAGAGGCGTCGAGTGTTCCGGCGCAACAAATTGCGACCAGAACAGTTTCTCGGTCGAGTTTCCCTCCTTGGCTTGGAAATACTATGCGGCATCAGTGGCACTCTTCGGAAGATCCGCAAACGCGCCTGGAGAACTCCACACTCGGGTCAGCAAAGCATACCTCTGACCTCCAAAGACACTGCAAAAGAAAGGCCTTACCAGCCGCTATCTGCCTCGCCTGACGGATCTCTTCGCGAGCACTCCGGGACTCAATCCGCGCCTCTTCGCGAGCACTCCGGTCGACTGGTCCAAAGTCTTCTGCTCCAAAGTTTCGCATTTGCTGATGGCATCCTTCAGCTCCTGCTCTACTTCGGCCACCCAAGCTTCGTGTTGGTGGCGGGCAGCTTGCTCAGTCTTCAGTTCGGCAGCCGCCTTGTCAGCGGCTGCCTTATTCGCCTCCGCCTCTTTTTTGGCCTGGGCAAGGGCGCCTTTGAGGGTCTCGACCTCGGCTGCGCCAGCTGGGATTATAATCAAGGCATTCCATGAGATAATCTCTAAATATACATATCACTTCTGATATCAAAGTAAACTTTTAACATTATACGCATACCTTGCGTCTCATCGAATCGCTTATTAATGCGGTCGATTTCCTCATGGGCCACCTGAAGCTTTCGATTGAGTTCGGAAACTTCTGCGGCCTGGGCGGTTGCCACCAACAGGGAAGGATGTTACAATAACAGCACAGCAGGTTAACTCTCCCGAATACTATATGGATCCTCCGTCCTGTTTCTTTTAACCAAACAGAGCCTCAGGGGCTACTGTCTGTACATAGGTATATTCCTCTATATGAAACATTTTTAGAACACTACGTCACATACCTCAAAGCCTGTCAGTAGGCTGGTGAAGGCTTCGTTCAGTCTGCTCTTAGCAGACTGAACCTTCTCCACCACCGCACCCATCAGGGTGCGGTGCTCCGCCATGATGGAAGCATGCTGCAGTGCTTCCTCCAGAGCGTTGGGCGCCTCCGGATTAGTGGAGGTCAGCGATGGAGCTGATGCTCCTCCCCCCTCTTTCAAAGGAGGCTGTTTATCCAATCCTGGAGCCGTGTTGGTCTCCGAAATGGTGTCCGGCTAGGGCCCGGATTGTTGGGGGTCCCCACCATCGGTTGTCATAGGGGTCGCCTCCCGTAGGTCTTCGGCGACCGAGATATTAACCTCGGGTGCTTTCTCGACGGCCTCGTTTGCCCTCCCTCTGCCAAGAGAGGTCCTTTGGGATGACACCTCGGTGTCCTCCATGATGATAGGCGAGGGGGCTCGCGTCGGCGTGTCACTCTCTGCCATTTCGGGTGGCAGAGAGTTCCCCTCCGATGATGGGGTTTGCGGAAGGTCACGGGGAGGGCTGAAAGGCAAATAACAAAATAACTTATATAATGGAAGCAGGTAGACCAAAGATAAACATTAAGTTTTTGAATACATACGATTCGGCCAGGGTCTTCACCCTGGGTGGTTTCTTGGGGACTAGTTCGGTCTCTGAGTCCGAACTGTCCGGAAGGGCCAGCTTCCCTCTCTTGGGCGCCTCCCCCTCCGGGTCTTCGGAGGCCGCCCTCTTCTTCTTCCTCCCCTTACGGGGGGAGTCGCTCTCCACCTCCTCCTCCTCTTTTTCCTCATCTCCTTCATGGGACGAGAGGGCTTCGGTCTCTCTGAACACTATTTCTGAAGGGCCTTTATGGCGGGGGCCGCCCTTGGCCTCCTTGCCTTTCTTCTTCTTGGTTTTCTTCTCCGGCGCCTGATAGGGCACCGGGACCAGCATCTTCATTAGCTGGGGCATGGCCGGATCCTCAGGCAGCAGTGCCGGACAGTTGATCTGCTCCGCCTTTACCGTCCAGGCCTGTAAAGAAAGCAGGCAATATAATTTCTATCATATCTGAAATATTGATCGGATAGGTCTTCGGAAAGACTATGCTTACCGCCGTGGCTGGGTTCTCGATGTCGAGCCCGATGTCTTCATTCTTCTTCGGCCACTTTTTCTGAGCCTTGAAGAGCTGCTTCCATATATCTTCGTGCGTGGTGCCGAAGAAGCGCTTCAGGGTCCGTGGCTTCTCCGGATCGAACTCCCACATGGGGGAGGCCCGGAGCTGGCAAGGAAGGATGCGGCAGAAAAGCATCACTTGAATCATGTTTGTGAGACCAGTGTTCTCACCCAACATGTCGGAGATGCATTTTTGGAGCACCTTCACCTCCAGTTTGGACCCCGAATCAAGACCCTTGGCGGTCCATGAGGTGAGTCTCGTGGGGAGTCTGGATCTGAAGTCAGGCGTGGCCGCCCAGTTGACGTCATGGGGTTCGGTGATGTAGAACCACTCCTGCTGCCACACCTTGACCGTCTCTACGAATGCCCCTTTGGGCCAGACGGCATTGGGGAGCTTGCTCACCATAGCCCCACCGTAGACCGCATGCTGTCCGTCGACCACCTTCGGCTTCAGATTGAAGACCTTGAGCCACAGGCCGAAGTGTGGGGGGATGCGGAGAAGAGCCTCACACATGACGATAAACGCCGACATGTGAAGGAAGAAATTTGGGGCTTGATCATGGAAATCTAGCCCGTAGTAGAACATAAGACCCCAGACGAAGGGGTGGAGGGGAAACCCTAGCCCCCGGACGAAATGGGGGATGAAGACGACCCTCTCACCGGGCTCCGGAGTAGGAATAACCTGATCTTTGTCAGGGATCCTATGCGCGATATCCACGGACAAATAGCCCGCGCTCCGGAGATCCTTGACGTCATTTTTAGTGACGGTGGAGGCCTCCCACTTGCCCTTGGAGCCAGACCTGGCCATTGCTGGGCTGGGTGGCAGCGGTGGAGGAGATTGGAGCTATGGGCGCTGGAGCTTGGAGATTGGGAGACAGAAGCTAGAGGAAGGCGTAAAGAAAAAGGAGAGGTTTTTACCCTTTTATAGACGGTGAAAATACCAAACGTCCCCCTCCTAAGCCATAAACCTCGCCTGTTCCCAACGAAATCATGCGTAAGGTGCGGTTGGATTACCCAAACCATATTGATGAGATTCCCGTAATGGACGGGCATGATCTTTGCTTTGACGAGATGTGCCAATGAAGGCTAGACCTCGAAACGTGAAACAGGAGGTGTGAAAACAGTTCGAAATGTTAAAGAGTCAAGTGTGACGCTTCGCCAAAAAAGTTGTCAGTAAAAGACAGTGTTCCTATTTTGACATCTTTTCTTCGTGGCTAAGGGTTGTATTGATTATGCAGAGCCGGATACATCTTCTTTATGCATGGAGCTAACTTAAAATTTTCGGGGGAAGGAACCCGCCTTGCAATGCCGAAGATAATCCGCGTGCCGAACTCATCGTCATCGAAGACTGGTTCAGGGGCTACTGAGGGAGACCTGGATTAGGGGTCCTCGGGTGTCCAGTCTATTCGATATGGGCCGGACTGATGGGCCGTGAAGATAAAGCAGAAGACCATCCCCCGGGTCCGGGTAGGACTCCTATATGCGTGGACGGCAAGTTTGGTGTCTGGATGTACTATTTCCTTCTTCTATAAACCGACTCTGTACAACCCTAGGCCCCTCCAGTGTGTATATAAACCGGAGGGTTGAGTCCGTAGAGGCAATCAGAATAATCATAGGCTAGACAGCTAGGGTTTAGCCATTACGATCTCGAGGTAGATCAACTCTTGTAACCCCTATACTCATCGAATACAATCAAGCAGGACGTAGGGTTTTACCTCCATTAAGAGGGCCCGAACCTGGGTAAACATAGTGTCCCCATTGTCCCTTGTTACCATCAATCCTCAGACACACAGCTTGGGACCCCCTACCCGAGATCTGCCGGTTTTGACACCAACAGCCATCACACGACCATCCTCATAGGGGTCGAGCCAAACTCCTCCTTTGAATCTTTGACATGGACATAAAATCTCTGTCCGGTTATTTTCATTCATGTCCTGCACCGCCGACCGCAACCACCTTTCCACCATCGTTCCACTGACCATCATGAACGCCTGCACGGTAATAATAAACAAATTGATTATAAAAATGCATGCATGCATCACAGTCATACAAAAATTCGGCATGACCTTCCCTAAAAATAGGACATATAGAGTTTGCCCGAAATTCGCCGAAACGGAAATAAATCGACATTTCGGCAAAACATAGGCAACTCAAGCACAATTCGGCGGCAACTCATGCCACACACACAGTTTCCATCATATCGCCCAATTATGTCATATCGCACACATACACATATTTCCATTCTTGCAAAACCACAAATTTTTAATCACCTATCTCGAGATCGAGCACAGTGATGATGATGTCGATCGGTGTTGCCACACACCTATGGAATGATCAAAAGTGGACAAAGCTTACTTCTTGACAAGGCTAGATCTAGTTAGGGAGATACATTGGTCACTTCACTAAATGCTAGATCTACCTAGCTAGTTTGGGAAGGAGATAAGTTCAACTAGTGGAGGGGGAAGGAAAAAGAGGAGGAGATGCATTAATGGAGGTGGTGTAGTTAGCTAGGAGCAATAAAGAGAGAGAAAGAGAGGTAGAAGAAGGAGAGTAATGGGGGGGGAGAAGTAGTGAGGAAGAAGCAAAGTGAGTGAGAGAGGTGGGAGCTAGGTGAAAGTGAGGAAGAGAGGATGGGGGAGGGGGAGGGAAAAGGCGGTGGCTGCGGTTTAGCAGTAGCACGGGAGAGTAAAACTTGCTACTGCTAAGAAGATAGCAGTAGCGCGCCCCTGGGAGAGGCACTACTGCTAAGTGGGGCCCGCCATGTGGCCAGGTTCGAACTTAGCAGCAGCGACCTACCAAAAAATGTGCTACTAATACCAAATTAGTAGTAGCGCGGTTACCTAAGGCGCACTACAGCTAAATCTAGCGTGGCGGGAACAGTCGGGCAATTTTAGTAGTAGCGTTCTTTTTTCGTGTTGCGCTACTACAAAGTCGTTAGCAGTAGCGCCTAGTCTTGACCCGCGCTACGGCTAAGTAGCAGTAGCGCCTCTTTTTATCCCGCGCTACTGCTAAGGTTCTGTGTATAAGGTTTTCCCTAGTAGTGGCAGAATGGTCCGGAGGTAAAGATTGATATATAGGATGATAGTATTTGGTCTCCAGAAAGGTTTCGGAATGCACCAGGTATTTATCGGATCACCGGAAGGGGTTTCGGGAGGCCACGGGAAGTTACTGGGCCTTACGGGCCAAGGGGAGGGGAGCACACCAGCCCACAAGGGGGCTGGTGCGCCCCAACCTGGCTGCCGGCCTTGTAAAGGAAAGGGAGGGGCTGGCCCCCTCCTGCCTTTTTCCACGCAAGGGAGAAATGGAAGGGGAGGCGCCCTAGGGGAGCCGGCCCCCCTTTCCTTTTCCCCACAAGCCAAAGAAGGAAGGGGGGGGGCGCGGCTAGGGCAGGCGCCCAGGGCAGCCGCCGGGCCCCTTGGGGGCGCGCCCTAGGGCAGCCCCTCCTCCCCCTCCACCTATATATATGTGAGGAGGGAGAGGGGCAACACACGCCATGATCCCCAAGCCGTGTGCGGCGCCCCCTCTCCCTCTAGTTCTAGTTCCTCCTCCATCCACTTCCGTTGTGCTTTGGCGAAGCCCTGCGAAATAGTTTCACCACCACCGTCACCATGCCATCGTGCTGCTGGAACTCATCTACTACTACGCCTCTCTTGACGGATCGAGAAGGCGAGGATGTCATCGAGCTGAATGTGTGCTGAACGCAGAGGTGCCGTATGTTTGGTACTTGATCGGGACGGATCGTGAAGGTGTACGACTACATCAATCGCATTGATAAACGCTTCCGCTTAGCAATCTACAAGGGTATGTAGATGCTCTCCCCCTCTCATAGCTATGCATCTCCATGGATAGATCTTGCGTGTGCGTAGAATTTTTTTGTTTTCCATGCAACATTCCCCAACAGCCATTGCTCTGCTTCCGGCTGGATCCCAGGCCGTTTGGGGAAGGAGGCACTTCCTCATGTCAACGATCCGCCTATACATCTCGTAGCTCACGTACACGACATGAGCTTTGTCGAGTTTCTCCATCCAGGCCGAGTGCCAAGCACGCTTGTCCTTGTTGCAGGAATCCTTCATGTCTCTATAGTAGGGGTCGATGATGGCCTCGGCGAGGTGAACCAGCGAGTCTTCTCATGCTTCTTGCTTCCCCAGATCTTGTATTGGCCCTAGATGTCGATAAGATTCTGGCAGGCGATGCCTGAACTCTTGAGCACCTTTACATCATTGGTGATGTCCACTATAGCGAACATGTAGTGGGGGCTGTTGACAAACCTGGCGAAACGCTCGCAAGGCCTTGTGGCTAGGCAGTAGTGGTAGATGAGGACGTGATTGCGCATGCACATCTGGGCGACGGCGACCTTGGGACGAGACCCAGCACGAGCGCGGGTGTACTCGAGGTCGAACCCGACCACCTTGTACTTCTCCTCAGCAAGCAACAAAACTCCATGATGTGGATGGAGTGCTCCACCTAGACCGGGTTGTTGGTGTACACCAGCGAGAGCTTCGTGAACCTTCTGTGGGTGTCCACCATGGCATGCATGGTGAACTGCTGCTCGTCATCGACAGCCGCTCGGAGCGCCATTGGAACCGCGCAGGATACCCTCTAAGAATTTGTCGTGGTGGGTGTGCTTCTTACAATACTGTGGCACGATCGAAAGGTTGAAGAGACACAAGGGTTAAATGTCCGCTGTAATAAATGGGGGCCGGCCGGCCTGTAATCGTCACATCTTGTCACCGCGTTCATAGTGGAGGATCCTAGTGCATGCTTGAACAGTTTACCACGCGCAACCGTGCAAGCTTCCTGCCCGCCTAGTTTGGCTACGCATCGGCTAGAAGAGGGGCAAATCGTAGGCGTTTATTGGCAAAAAGCTTTGCAAAAACGAAGTGCATGGAATGACTTCGATCATAAGTTTACCCGTGGGTGATGAGGTCAAAGTTACACAGAAGGGTGATGATGGACACTCAAGTGCGAAAATTAATTATGCGCTCTACAGGGCACACGGTTGAAGAAACCAACTATGTGCAATAATGTCGAAGATCGCAGTCAAGTTAGCTATACTGATTGTGTGCTATGAGATTGATAAGGGAAACACATTCGAGAATGGTTAATAAAATCTAAGTCCATTGCATATTAAGGTGAAAATAGTACTACCAATATACGAGTCTCATACGATGCCATTTCAACGATTGTACCACAAAGCCCCAAATATTACAAGGTTCAAATTCCAGAGTTATATGGCTCAAATTCGAAGATTACAAGGTTCAAACTGATATTAGAAATGAAATTCAGCTCATTCAGCAGCAAACGCCCACAGTGATCAGCTGAACATGGATATAAGAGAGGTTCAAACTAATATTACCACTAGTAAGGCTGGTTTCGAAACCTCATCATTTCTGCAAAGGGATCAGCCACTGACAACTCATGTATGGGGTTGACACGATGACTTCCGATTACTCTGTCATCTGAAGTTCCAAAATGAAATTCAACTTTTTCAGAGCATTTTCCATTCTGCCGCAGCCGCCGGCGCTGATCAACAGACCATTCTTTTTTGCGAAATAAATCTAGGGCAAACCTCATTACCTTCAGCACCCTTGCTCTGACAACAAAGAATCTGGCGAATATAATCTCCGGTAAGGTCCCTCGGTAGGAGTTCAAAGTAATTTCTGAGAGATGTAGATCTAGGCATTCGATGTGATTGTTATATTGTATCACATTATCCACCACCGGGCCTAATCTTATCTGCAAAAGAAGAAAACGTGTTAGTGCCTACATGCAGTTTTGAACACTACTACAGGCCTGTTTGGTTTTCAGGATTTGTAAAATGCACTAACGTGCCATCTTTGATCCGACATGATTAACATGGGCATTTGATTACAATCTAGAAAAATGTAGCCTTCTTCACAAGAGGTTGGAGTGGATGAAAAATTCCCTAAGAAAACTAGTACAGATGAATCCAAAGGAGAAATGCTTATGGATTGTCACCATATGAATCAAGCAACCAATATGGGGGGAAAACATGTATGTAATGAAATCCTCCAAAATTCCTTCAGAAATCATAGTACATTGTCATTGTAAACTTGGGAAAAGGTGCCAAAAATTGAACTCCCTTATGGTTAACATTTAACAGGAAAGGAACATCACCTCGATATATAGCTTCTCCAGGCACGGAAAGCATCTCAGGAAACTGACAACTTGGTCCAGGTTGGGGCCGATAAATTCTAGTGCCAAGACCTTCACTGTGCGCAGATTCGGGGTCAAGCTTGTCGGAATCATTTTCTGGATGACAGACGAACATACATCTTCAAAATTAGAAATAATGTTGGTTTTAAAAAGGAGAGGTAGAAGGCGACTGTGTACCTGAACGGGTGTGGATCGAATAACAAGTCCGGAGTATTTGACGGACGAGTAGCCCACCACTGTCAAATTTGGCGCAGAAATGACATTGATTCTTGTTGGACCTTCTTGATCAACTACAAGTAATCTCTCAAGTGAAGGTGTGTCCTCAATGACCATATTGTGGTACACCTTTTGTGATCTCTTGTTACAGCACCGGCAACACACATAAATAGTCCGAAGAGTCATGGAGGTGATGTGGAAGCTACTGAATACATTGATCGCCTGAAGATGAAGGTACTCGAGTGCAGTACAGCCACGAAGCAGGCGCTCCATGTCATCCTTTGGGATGTAGACAATGAAGAGCTCGAGGTGCTTCAGTCGTGGTAGAAAAAGAGCGGGCGCATCATTAGGGGGGGGGGAATGGCAGTTCATGAACTTGGTGAGGCGCAGCGTGGGCGTGAAGTGTAGCACGGACGTTGGTGGCGAGCGCATATGCCCATCATATAAACTGAGCTCCTCGAGCTGATCTAGGGCGGGGGATCAGAACCACTCGTCAAGCTTGGCTCGGTCCTTGCTATTGGAACGGTACTTGCCCATGCTAAGGCCTTTGATTGGGCCATGGTTACTGCCGAGGATCTGGGACAACGCATCCAAGCTTTTGCGATAGCCATGGTAGAGCTCGTGGGCATCGATGAGGTCGAGAGGGGTGGAGTGCCAAAGGGGGCGCCAATTCCGGGAAAGGACGGTTGTCCGCGCCCCATATTTGATTGGGAGGAGGTAGATGATGACTATCAACATATCATCGGGGAGGCTGCTGATGAAGTCTAGGCCTACTAGAGTCGCTTGCGGATCTTGCTCGACCCGCGTCCGCTTGTTGGCAGCCTCTTCTCCACCTCCGAAGTCTCATCATCAGCGGCGCTTTCTGATAGAAGTGCGAGTACAAGGAATATTTAGTTAAAACAGGGCAAAAGAGAAGTGTATTGGTAACTAGAAGTTAGTAGGTAGGAATAGAGTAAGAAAATGGAATAACAATTGGTTGCTTAAATACTACACAATTCCTCTGATATTGCTGGGTAAGTCAACATGCAGATAATTGAAAAGAACACTTACTTCGAACGAAGTCTGGACGAATGATATCGTCGGGGAAGTTAGCATATATCTCATGACCAGGCTCTTTTGTGTGCAGTGCAATTTTAGTGCCAGCTTTCAGTACATAAAACTTAGAAATTTCTGTCCGAAGACCCATGCCAAAATAGGAGTGCCCACGTTCATCAAGGCTTATAGAAGCAACGATTGTATATCCATGGTTTGTGTTCAGTATGATATCCCTGCAGTCTTCAGTTATGTAAAGGGCAAGATTGTGTACTACAGATGTTGTTGCATAGCAAGGCATGGGCTGCAAAAAATGGTAGGATTGTTAAAGAATATGGTAACAAGCAAATATGGGAGAAATGGAAAGAACACTAGTACATCAGTTGAAATCAAAGAATAAAAATCTATAATTAAACAGAAAGTGTAACTATGATGTCATGGAAATATGAGAGTAATCGAAAGAACAATACATCATTAATTTGCCTAATATAGAAAGAATAGGAAAAAAATCCCCTTTGACGTATATGCTGCATGTGGCACCTTTTATCCAAATGTAGCAATATGTAGTATATGTTTAGGAAACTAGGCCATGTCAACCGATGTAGGGTGAGATTGAACATACCATGCGCATCCCGAAGTCAACTGGTACGGTGAGATGGAACTTCACAGATGTCTGGCCGAGGCCACAAAGTCCTAATGTGTCCGTGCACTGTACACTCTATGAATGAAAGAAAACCCTCAAATCAGCTCGAATAAAAATGAATTCATGGCGATTTCGGCCGACTGATTGACGAAGGCAGATGAACTGGGATAAGAGATGAGAGAATATCTCAGTAAATTAGTTACCTTGTTGTCCATGAGAAAAAACCCTCAATATCACGGATTCCCCAATCGGGCGGAGCTGGGTCAACCACGAGCAGCGTCGAGAAAGTCAATGGCGATAGGCGGCGGCAAGCGAAAGTGGCGAAATGCTGTGGGGTTTGTCGGTAGCCTTGCGGCGGCGACAGGCATTGAGCTAAGTGGTTGCCACGGCGATAGGCGGTGCCATGCAGAGTCGTGGAGGAGCTTGTGCAGGTGTGAATGGGGACCGGAGGGGGTGGCGGGCGGGGTGAGGGTTTTTGTGACATGGGGATGGTGAGGGTTTTCTTTTTTCTTTTTTGAATTGGGTGGTGACGGTTTTCTTTCTCACAAAGAGTTTCGGAGGCAACGGTTTGCTAGAGCCAACCGTGTGTGATTGACGTAACTGGGAAAATGAAAGTCATTGCACATGGTTCCAATTTGGGAACCGTGTGTGATTGACGTACTACCTCCGTCCTGGTTTATTGGTCCCCTTTGTAATTTGTGCCAAATTTTGACCAAAGATTTAATTAACAATTTTTTATGCATGTCACCAAAAATTATATCATTGAACACTATGTTCAAATACGAATCCAACGATATAATTTTTACTGACCTGCACTAACATTTTGTTAGTTAAATCTTTGGTCAAAATTTAACACAAATTACAAAGGGGACCAATAAACCAGGACGGAGGTAGATTCCATCAACCGAACTGATTGCATCCATATCCCACATTTAGACATAAGTAAACATAGATTAAACATACTCAGGCATAGATAATAAGCGTACACAAGCATAGTTCAACCATAAGTATACAGTTCAACCGTCATTAGGCATACTCAAGCACATTTATAATTAAGACACTACATAGCCATACATAGTTCAATCCCGCATCTCATCTCATCTGCCGGCACGATCGTGAAGCTTCACCAGGTACTCAGCGTACGCAGCGTGCTCCACCCTGCGAGAATACTTCTGCCTAAAGGACCCAACGGCTCGTCCTCTTGCATGCACCAGAACACTCTGATACGCATCATGAAGCTTTTGGTTGCAAAATGGGCATCAAAAGCCCCCGTTCCAGGTCCTAATACGCTTGTTATGCATTCCCGCATAAAGCTCCCTGAGGATTTGCCTCTTGTACCTCCTCGTGCCATCTTCATCCTCGCTGTCGACATCGTCAAATAGCGCCTATACATATAGTAAAAAAAATGTGGCATCAAATTTGGAATACAAACTAATCTCTAGCGAACATTTGGCAGTTGCCAAAATTTGGCATCAAATCAATTTTTACATGCCGTAAAGTAGGATTAGGAATTTATGGCTATTTTTTTAGACATATCCAAAGAATATGGTTCGATTTTTAAGCACAATCGTCTATGTACAGACCAATCTTGAAAAAAATGCACAAACATATATGTAGATCATTCAAAATTAATTGTCAAGACCTAGCTAGGAATTATTAGCACGAACACTAACCCTAGTGGGATTATTAGCAGAAATCATTTGCACAGATGAAACAACTAATCACTTATCATTTGTACCATTCAAAGAATCAATACACTACACAGATCTAACAAAACTTACTCAGATTACATGGATTGAGAGAACCTAACCATAGGATTTCTATTCCAAAAAGGGGGAGGCAGGAGTAACTAGAGAAACCCTAGGATGTATTTGACACATAAATGGGTATAGATGACTAACCGGTTTCGTCGTCGGAGTCATCGCCCAAATCGTCACTGGAGTCGTCGCCAGAGTCGGTGTGGACCTCCGGCTCCGGCTATGGAAGCACGACGCCATTGACGACATCAAGGTGCAGAGATACCTTGTCGGTGGCGATGGCAACCTTTGTCTCCATCTTCACGCCGTGCTCCGGTGCTTCAACAGCCCTTGTCGGATTTCGGGTTCCGCAAACCCTTGAGAGGTTTGAACTCTAGGGTGCGTGCGAAGAACTCATCCTCCCCAGTCTGCCTAATCGCTAATCTCACAGACTAGCTCGACGAACTGTAAGGAAAAGAGACACAACAGTTTACCCAGGTTCGGGCCACCTTGCGGTGTAAAACCCTACTCCTGCTTTGTGGTGGATTGGCCTCGGGGGGCTGAGGATGAACTAGTACAGTGGCGAACAGCCTCAGGAGGAGAGGTGTTCTTGAGCTCGAGTGAGCTGGTGGGGTGAGGGTGATCTGAATGATCCGTCCGGGGGTCCGATCCCTCTCTACGGTGGTGGCTAAGTCCTATTTATAGTGGCCTTGGTCCTCTTCCCAAATGAAAGGCAGGAAGGGATCCCACAACGGCCAAATTCGAAGGGAGACAACTAGTACATGCTATCCTGACAAAAGTAGTCTTCGCCTGCAAAAGCCTCTGGTCGTGACGCCATGGTGGGCACGGTGATGACCTCCGGCCTGCCGTCCTGGCGGTCTTGGTCTTGTTGCACGGGAATGGAAACCTTTGGCTGATTCCTCGGGACTCCGCGCCTGTGCTTGCCCCTTTAGCACCAAAGAGGAAATTGGTACACTGCGCCCGCCTGGCCTTGGTCGTCATGGCTCACGTCATCCGGACCTCACGAGCTGAGGCTTGCATTGAACTCTTCGCTCCTCATGAGCCAGCCTGAGGAGGCCGCTCCTCATGGAGGTCTTGGTGTCGTCCGCCTCGCGAGGCTTGGCCCCTCGCGAGGGTCTTGAGTTGTTGTCGCTGAAGCTGGGCCGTACCAGGCCGCCGATGGAGCCACGCGATGGGCCGCAGGCAGGCAAGTCTGGGTACCCTGGTTCCGAGAATGCCGACAGTAGCCCCCAGGCCCAAGGCGCGCTCGCAATTGGCTTCGAGGCGAAGCCAAGGGGCAAGTGCGGAGCGCCGTGGGCCCCACCACCTGCGGCCCCGGTCGACGCATTGCGCATGATGGGACGTGGGCGCCTCCACTTCCCCGCGTGGCCTCGATAACTGCCAGACTTGATGGCTGCCTGTTGCACGCGCAGTTTCGCCATTGCTGCCCGCCGTGCTCACCCTTGACTCCCCCTCCTTTCTTTGAACTCGCGGCTCTTCTCCTGGATCCAGCGCCGCGCCAATCCTCCCTTGACACCATGGCCCCAAGGTCGAAGAAGAAGAGCAAGGCCTGCGCTTCTGCCGAATCCCAGCCGGGCCTGGAGCCTGCTCTCGATCGGTCGATGGTGGTCAATCAGGAGGGGTTGGATAAGGTCTGGCAGGCCCTTGCCACCGATTTCAATGAGTGGAAGGCGATGACGGTCTGGCCTGCTTCTCGAGCTTTGATTGACATGGAGGCCACCGAGATCCCCACCCATCTTCATGCTCTCTCAGCCGGCTTGGTCCCCCCTTCTCCAATTTCTTCAATGCCATACTCTCGCATTACCAGATCCAAGCACTGCATCTGGACCCCCGGTCCATCATCCTCCTTGCTGTCTTCGCCTTCTTGTGCGAAGCCATGGTGGGCATTGCCCCGTCTGTCGCCTTGTTCTGCCATTTCTTCTCGCTCCAGATGGTCGATGATCGCTAGTGCTCGGGGTGCGTGGCCTTCCAGGTCGTGGCGGCGACAGCTGGGTCGGGCATTGACTTCACACTTCGCCCGGACGCAAGGGGATTCCAGAAGCAGTGGGTGTTCGTGGATGTCGGCGTGCGCAACTCCTTGCTTCTGCTCTCGCGGGCGCCTGCGGTGCCCAGCTCCGGCTGGGGGCACGTGAGGCTCATCGATGGTCGGCTCACCCATGTTTGGTCCAGGCTGACCAGGTTGAAGAAGGTCGGGGTGACGGCGCCGATGGTGGTGAGGGAGTTTGTTCGGTGGCGCATTGCCCCGCTCCAGCACCATTCTCGCCCAATGTGGGCCTTCACCGGCAGCAAGGACCGCATGAGGCTCTAGGTGCCTTCGCTTCCTTCCAAGACGCTGCGCATGATGCTTGAGCTCCTGACGGTTGACTCGGCGCCGGCCGCGCTTCCGGAGGAGGGCTACCTCTTGTACCAATGCTCGAACAAGGTGGACTTTGTGAGGCAGATGCCCCCCTTTGACGAGTGGGGGCTGCGCCCGAAGGGCCTTGAAGGGCCCCGCGAGAATCCCATCTTGGTGGCTCCCTTGCTCATCGACCCTGCAGCGTGCACCCCGGATGTGGATGCAGGGGGGCGAGTGCCACCGGGTAACGCTGGGGCGACTGCTGGGGAGCGGGTGTCGCCAGGTGCTCCCGAGGTGTTGGCTCCCGAGGTTCTGGCGAGCGCTCCTGAGGAGGTCACCGGAGAGCTGGTGCGACCCGACGCTCCTGAGGCAGCTACCCCCGCAGCTTGGGTGAGCGGTCCTGAGGTAGCGGCTGGTGGACAGGCGCGGCCTGGTGCCCCTGAGGCCACCGCCCCAGAAGCCCCGCCGAGCCCCTTGGCTGCTGAGAGTTGCGCCCCGAATCTCGGCCAGCTTCGCCTGAACCTTGAAGCGCTCCGCAAGAGGAAAGGGCCTCCAAGCTGCAGTGGTGATGCCTACCGGCCGCTGAAGCAGAGGAAGTACATAGCCGTAGACGAGTAAGTACCTTATCTTCGTGATTTCCCGCGAATCGCGTTCCTTCCTGACAATGGCTCAATAGGATCCCTTCGGTTAAGGCGACGAAATCTCTTGGGAAGCGACCTCCAGAAGTCCTTGGCCCGCTCTCGACTCCGAGCCCCCCGCACCAGACCCCCGCATGAGGTATGGGGCTGGTCCGAGAGGTGGATGCGCCGCTGAGGGGCCGTGAGCATGTGCTTCCAGTATCCTTCCTTCGCGGTCTTGCCTGGGGCGCAGGAGGCGTGCTGAGGGCTTCTCCATTGGTCATCACTGGCGGCTGGGCGATCTCGGTGTTGGCTTCGTCTTCGAGCAGCGAGACCGCTCCGCCCAGCACCTTCGCCGAGGCCGGGAGAGTGGCCGAAAAGGCACCGGCCTCCAGCCCCCCGCCAGAGGCAGGCGAGCCGCTCCAAGCCCCTCCGACAACCCCCAACGTGAAGGATGGGCTTGGCTGCGCGTTGGAGCTTGCGCGCGGGCGCGGCGTCGTCTGTCATGAGCTTTTTCGGGAGGCGATGGGTGTGCTGAGCCGGCTTGGAGAAGAGCTTGCCGACGTCGATGCCCGCCTCGAGATGGAGGACCTTCGCTTGGTGCACGAGTGGCACCAGTTGAAGGTTGCCATCAACCTCGGGCATCCTCAGCATGAGCGCGCCAGCGCGAGCACCGCGGTGTCCCTTGCAACTTCTCGCGAGGCTTGTGCCCATGCCCTGGAGGAGGCCAGAGCCGCCGACCGCCGTCGTGAGGTGGCCGAGGAGCGGGAGCGGGATCTCCAAGCTTCGAACGCCGCCCTTGAGCAGCAGATTGAAGCACGCAGAGCCGCCCTAGCAGCATCACCAAGCGAGGCCCCTTCCGATGAGAAAGAGGTCCAGGAACACGAGGAGACGCTGGCGCTGGTGGTCTTGGAGCGCAGCCTAGAGCTTGAGTGGTTGGAGGTGAGGGAGCGCCAGGTAGCCACGGCTGAGGACGTCGTCGCCGCACGGGAGGCCCAGATCCAGGAGGAAGTTGACCAAAGGGTGGAAAAGGCCCGCACAGCTCTAGCCGACGAGTACCACCTGAAGTTGGAGCTCCTAGAGGCCGAGGTCGAGGGTAGGACCACTGCCCTCAGGACAAAGTTGGACGAGGCAGAGCAGCGCGAGAGGGCCGCCAAGGAAGCTCAGGCCTCTGCTCAAGCTGACTTGGCCTCCACTCGCGCCGAGCTGTCCTCACTCCAGCAGCAAGTCGAGGTCGTCACGTCCCTTGCGGAGAAGACCGCAGACGAAGAAAACCGCCGTCGGACGATGCAGCGTGAGTGCTCCTTGATGCTCCAGGACCTCAGGGTGAGGGCCAACCAGGCTTTGGGCACGATCTGCGAGGAGAGCATCGCACACCCGCACGAGGACGACGAAGCCAGCCACCTTCGCTTCTTCACCCTGATCGTGACCCGCCTGGAGGACCGGGCGGCGAGGGCTCGCGAGCTCGTTGCAGAGAGAAGCTGGGGCCTCCTGGGGCGCATGTTCTCTCACGTCTTTAGTCACCTCCAGAACCTTGATCCCCATTTTGATTTCGACGCCGCAATAGCCCCCATGCCCCGGGTCATCTAGGGTAATCAGGCGGAATGGGTGGATGACCATGTCGACGACCTGGTCGCAGAGTTTGCTCCTGAGGATGACACGGTCGTGATCGCGGCCGAAGAGGGCGATGCGGATGACAATGATGAAGACGACACCAGTGACAGCGCAGGTGGCGCGGATGAAGGTGGCGAGGACGGCGCTGAAGGCAGCGCCTCTGGCTAGGCCTGCCTTTCCCTTTGCCTTAATCTGCATGCAAAATACCTTCGGGCACAGCCCTGCGGGGCGTAAAAGCATTTTTGAAGGGGGGCCCCTTATGATGTATGAAATGATGATATGCCTTTTAAAAATAGGATTTGGAATATGCCGACGCGAGCCCACGGGCTCCCGAGCGGGGTAGTTGTTGCAACTTAGCTTGGCTCCGTAGGTCTTGAGCGAGTCCTGAGGTCGTGGACATGCCTTCCTCCTAAGCAAGCCCACCGGGGCTCGCGAGGTTTTAAGTCTCCCGGGGAGCCTGCTGGCCCGCTCAAGAGGGCCTCGCGAGGAGCCGCTTGTCGGATCACGGCAAGGTGTGCGTGCGACGATCTTGCGGTGATCGTGCTCCAGCCCCCTGGGGGGGCCTTGGCATCTCTGGAGCCAGCTCGGGCGCGCTTGGACGCGCGCATACCACGCCCAGCCCCGCTCGCGGGGCGCTCGCGGGGGGGGGGGAGTAGCAGGCACGAGCCTTACTCTCAAAACACAAAGCCAGAAAGCAAGAAATTGCCACGAGACAAGAGAAAATTCCCCCCGTTTTTCTTTTAATAAACACACGAAATTCCAAATCTCATTCCAAAAGGCGGCAAGATGAGTTACAGAAAGAAACTCGGAATCAAATGGCCGCGTCCGGCACCTAGCTAGTCTTCTTGTCTTCTCACCAGCGCGGAGCTAAGTGCTTCCACTGGGCGTGGGTGGGAGCCCCCGTGAGGCCCGAGGGCGGCACTCAGGAGACTCCGGGGCATGTACAACCCCACTCATTATTGCGTGAGAGTGTCACGAGCGGAGACCTTCACAGGCACGGGCCTTGCTTCACGTCGCCTGACGAGGGCCCCGCCCTACGCCTCCCCCGACCACCGTTGGGGCGTCCGAAAACTAGGACGAGACCAAGGGGCAAGGGGGACGCTAGCGGTGCCCTCGGGGCCATCGCCCTGGGGTCCCTGGCCGCTGTTGTGGCTTGGTTCACCTGCGGTCCATGGTTAGCGTAATCGTGCTCCTGAGATATCGGCTGTACCCAGTGGATGTTGTCGTTGAAGGTGTCGGTGAAGTTCCGGGGCGGCTCGCGGAGAGCCTCGGCTTCATGTGCCCCCGACGCCCAGCCTGATGAGGAGAACCCGCTGGGGCATTCTCTCGACTCGTATTATAGATCCATCATGGGGTGTACGTAGGCGTCTGGGACTGCCGCGCCAGGGTCGTCGTCTGGGTGCCCCGCGTTGCTGGCCACCAGGCTCGGTGCCAGGCTCTGATGGCCGCAGGGTGGCGCCCCAGCACGGCCCCAGGAGGGACCGCCCGAGCTCGCCTCACCCGGGGGTAGCATGGTCGGGAAAGGATGATCAGCGCTGCGGGCCGGGTTGGCGCCGCTAGGTCCCTCAGGTGCTCCAGGGAGGGGGGCGCAGGCGTGGCGGGGCCCCCCGCACGCCCCTATCACAGCCTGTGATGTAGGCAGCGTGCAGAAAGGTGTCGCGCCCCTACAGGCGGCGTCAAGCAGCTCGGCAACCCGCCCCAGTAGGGCATCGCGGCCGCCTTCCGCCAACCGGCACCGTAGCAGCTCCCATGCCACGATGAGTGTGGCTCGCATATTCGCCTGCTCCCGGCGAGAGTGTGGCGCCATCACCATGGCGTAGCTCGAAGCTCGCGTGGTGGCGCGGTTGCGGCATGGCGCGAGGGCAGGCGATGGCGGCCCCCGCCGCCCGCGACCGATAGCATCGGGCGGCGAGCGGGCTGCGAGGAGTGCGGAGTGGAGATCCTCTTGGGCTGACGGCACTGCTCAGGCAGGACGAACAACCCAGTGCTCAACATGAGCCCTCGGGGCATCGGCCATGAGAACTGCTGGGTGGTGGCGAATCTGCTGGCAGAAGAGAGTCTTCGACGCACCCCTACCTGGCGTGCCAATTGTCGGATTTCGGGTTCCGCAAACCCTTGAGAGGTTCGAACTCTGGGGTGCGTGCGAAGAACTCGTCCTCCCCAGTCTGCCTACTCGCTAATCTCACAGCCTAGCTTGACGAACTGTAAGGAAAAAAGACACAGCAGTTTACCCAGGTTCGGGCCACCTTGCGGTGTAAAACCCTACTCCTGCTTTGTGGTGGATTGGCCTCGGGCGGCTGAGGATGAACTAGTACAGTGGCGAACAGCCTCAGGAGGAGAGGTGTTCTTGAGCTCGAGTGAGCTGGTGGGGTGAGGGTGATCTGAATGATCCGTCCGGGGGTCCGATCCCTCTCTACGGTGGTGGCTAAGTCCTATTTATAGTGGCCTTGGTCCTTGTCTGTGTCAAAACCGGCAGACCTCGGGGTAGGGGGTCCCGAGCTGTGGATCTAGGACCGATGGTAACAGAGACCATGAACACGGTGTTTTACCCAGGTTCGGGCCCTCTCTATGGAGGTAAAACCCTACGTCATGCTCTTGTTTATATTGATGAAGTATCAAGGTACAGAGTTAATCTACCTCGAGATCATATATTGTGGTCTAAACCAAAGGGGTATGATGAGTAATGTCATGATAATCTATCTATCAACAAGCCTGGCCTCGGCTTATATAATGTACCGGAGGCCTAGGATAACAAGAGTCCTAGTCGGCTACGTTGGTGGAGAGGAGTCCTTGTCTTGATCACCAAGTCTTGTGGAATCTTCCTCGTATATGTCATCGGCTGTCCGAACTGGCCCATTAGTGATCCGCCACGGGGGTCCTCGGCCCAACTCACTGGTCGGGAGACGACATGGTGAGTACCCCCTAGTCCAGGACACCGTCAGTAGCCCCCTGAACCAGTCTTCAAGTTGGGGACGCTCCTCGATTCTTCCGAACTGTTCTTCATCTTCGGTCGTCGGTCTTGAAAACTGGTTCAACAAATCTTCCCATCTCCGATCTTGAGGATCGCCGAGGTGTATCCGAAGAGTTCATACGTCGGGTATCCGAGGAGTCTTTTTAAGTTATCAGCCTTTATCAATGCCTTGTAAGTTTTTTACGCCACACCTGGGGTTTGAAGTGTTTCCCGTGCAACGGCGCCCTCTTACGTCCGAGCTCTAAGGCCGAACTAAATCCGAGGCGTCTCTTCACAACCGAGCTCCAACACTATTCGGCATTCAAGGTATCCTCTTGCGTCCGAGCTCCAACGCCGAACTGAATCCGAGGTATCATAGATTACCTTGGCCTCTGAAAATTTGAATGAGTTCATCCGAGCTTACATGCCGGAGTAGTCTTCTATGGAATGAGCCATTCGAATCCAAGCTTTATGCCGGACTGCTTCCGAGCTCCAACGCCGGACTGCATCCGAGTTCTAATGATGGTCAGCATCCGAGGTGTCATAACTACCTCGGTCTTCAAAAGATTGAATGAATTCAGCCGAGCTTAATGCCGGAAATGCCCTCTATGGAGCCAGCCACTGGCGCCTGAGCTTTATGCCGGACTGCTTCCGAGGTGGTGCACCACCCTGACTGCGGGCTGATTTTTTGTGAATATTTTCAATTGGTGCAATTTATTCTCTGCCGAGATATATAGCCAGTAGCCCTCAAGGTGTGTGTCGGTCTAAAACCCGAGATGCACCTGAAGGATGGCATAAAACCGGTGATCCCAGTAGCCCCTGAGACTCAGGTCGATTCACAAAATCGGCCTGAGGATCAACTCCTAGCTCTGTAGCATACTTAGGAATAGAAATGTGGTGTGCATATTCCTCGAGACTCAGGTTGGGTGTGGCCGACCAACCTGAGGATCATAATCTCCTCGGGAACTATTTCGCACTTTGTAAACTGTCTGCATTGAATCGTCGATGCAGTAGCCCCCGAGCCAATGGTCGGGTGGCAACACCAGATCAGGGGATCGATGTGCCCCTTTAACATTTGTAAATGAGAAGCGCGAAGCCCAGTAGCCCCCGAGCCTTAATGTGGGCACGGGTGGCTGAATTAAGGATCAATGTTCGGAGTATATCACAATTTATATGTAATGATTCTATGTATCCAAGTACTTTACATCACTAATGCTCGTATCCACATTGTACAAAACTTTGTTAACCGACCATCGGCTTCAACCTCTTCGGCCAGCAGCCGAAGAGTGTTCGTCCTACTTTATAAAGCCTTTATAAGGGCAAAGATTTACGACAAACAAGGCAATCCGGCCATACAGTTTTATAAACAAAGGTACGCAGAGAGATATGTTATAAAACATCTTCGGGGAAAAATAGTTCCGTTACAGGTTCCTTTTCCCAGGCTGTCATGTTGATCATGATCATGAGACCTCAACTCCGATCAATGTGGGAGGAAAATATTGAGGATTTAGTTGGGGGAAAGTTCCCGAACTATGTGGTCTTTAGTGAACCTAAATTTTCACTTCCGTCGTTGCCGACCAATTATATCCTTTAAGATCGCTAGCTTTCGGCTTCACCCAGTCTGAGGTACTAACTCGGATGACCCGGTAGTAACAATCACAGAGGTGCTCCCTTTACCGCCTAGCCGAACAATCGGGAACGTAGGGGTAAGCACAGGAGCCAGGCAACCCAGCTTGGCAAAAATCTTAAGTCAAATTGATGCATATCTATGGCTTTATAATGATGATTACGGAAGGCAGCCCTCGTATACTAAATACAAAGGCCGATGATATGATTATTTTGACTCCGTTGCGACCGTTTATCAGTTGAAAGTGGCCCATCGTCGGCTTCCACCCCCTTGTAGATGCTACGCAGGGTGTTTCCGCAATAACAAAACAACCCTTAGCCGATGTCTCGGTGCCCGAAGGCGGTTGTGTTAGCGGAAACGAGGCAATCAGATATGCGGGCTTTATAACTTTCACTTAGTCATAGGAGCTTTAAACTAGGAAAGCTAGCTACGAGCCCCCGGTTAGTGTTCGGCATCGACCGAAGTCTAGCCATTAACACTTCGGCCAATATTATGAAAGGCCCATCGTTTAACACGGGGTAATCGGTATCGATCTATAGTGTGACACCGTCATCGGATCGCTGACCAGTTTACGCCCATTGTGACAGTCAGTTTTCGGCTTTCTCCACTGAGGTGCTTAACCATTCAAGCTGGAAGCACAATCGCAGTGGTTCTCCCTTTGCACACCTAGCCGAATAAAGCGGAACATAGGAGGCAAGCACAGGAGCCGGGCAACCCAACTATTGACCGAAGACACAATTCGATACTGATGCATATATAGCAATATCCGAGAATGTTTTTGCCGAATCTCTAAAGGTGTCCGGCGTTGCACTGCGAGACTTATGCTGGAAACATACAAATAGGTTAAAGTGCAATAGGCTTGGAAAACCAAAAAACTTCAGTAAAAACTTTACGTCCGAACTAAATCAAGTTTTTGGTGCCAATCCAAACATTGGTCTTAAAATTAGTTTGTGCTTCCATCGTGTTTTAACTTAACACATCCGCTCTCAAGACTTCAAGCGGGTCAGCCTTCGGCTTCAACCTCCTATCCCGAAGGCGGAGTGCTTCTCAGGCCAGTTTAGCGAACTAAACTCGAGCGGCTTTGGAGGGAAGCCAGGCTATCCGGCTATTGACCACACACTCGAGTCGAGAAATGAGTAGTAGAAGAAGACTTTGCAACGACTGAGAAGAAAACACATTTATTATAAAATGGCTCATATAAATTTTAAGAGCCCCCAGTTAACATGGGTAGAGTTTCAAACAACGTATGCGAGCATGGTCAAACCGAACACAAATTAAAAGTTTAAAAACTTTGAGCATGAAAGTGACTTAGTTGGTTAATGTGTTCGGCATTGATGACGCGGGCCGAGCTTGCAGCGGGTCGAGGTCCCAGCCCCCAAGCCGATTTCGAGGTGCCTAAGCGAAGAGCTCGGCTTGATGAAGTGGCGACGCCGTACGGTCGATGCGGTGAGGCGAAGCCCCCAAGTCCAGCCGAGGTGAGAAAAACCCTCATGACCGAGGTGACGAAGAGCTCGGCAGAAAAAAGAAGTGTTTAACAATCAACGTTTGAACGAACAACTTTTTTGTTTAACACAAATATAATGTTTGGTTGAACCGAACAAGAAATAAAATAAAATAAAATAAATTAAAGAAAAAAATTGAGCATGGAGGCGACTTAGCTGGTTAATGTGTTCGGCATTGATGACGCGGGCCGAGCTCGTGGCTAGACAAAGACGTAGTCCGCAGCCTAGCCAAGGTCACAACCCCCAAGCCCGAGGTAACCGAGCGAGGAGTTCGGCTTGATGAGGCGGCGATGCCGCACAGTTGATGTGGCGAGGCGAAGCCCCCGGTCCAGCTAACGTGATGAAGCTGGTTGGCTGGTGACGCCGAAGTCACCGGAGTAGGTTGATGAAGAGATGGCGAAGCCCCCGGTCTAGCCGAGGTGCCGGGGCAGGTCGGTAGTATGACGTTTGCAGCCCCATGCCGGCCGAGGTGTCGAAGCAGGTCGGCGTGGTGGACATCGGCTTGGTCAGCCGGATTAGTATTTGGGATTTCTTCGGAAATCGTCCTCCGGTACTATGGTGCGAGGGGTGAGTCCGGCAAGGGTTGACTCCTGCTGTTCGGACGCCGAAGTCGCGTCCAGGATTGAAGCTGGATACGGGATAAGAGAGGCGAGTCCAGCCGGAATTGACTCCCGATCTTCGGGCGCAGAGGTCACTTCCAGGCTTGAAGAAGCAATAGTGCGGCGATGTCGTCGCGGGCCGGATCTTGTGACGCGGTCGATGCCCGCTTGATGAAGTGACCATGGAGCGATGCCGGTGTGCCCGCTCCGTATAATTTGTGGGGCAACAATGTTGGTGATGATTTACCCTTCACGATGCCGAACTGTGGTTCGGCTTGCCGAGATAATGATCCGAAGAGGTTGAGTTCGGCTCGATGAAGCGACGACCCGTCTGGCGCAGGTCGGCGGCCGTGCAGCAACGTTGCCAGGCTGGTTTGACACCGGCGCAACGGTGAAAGTTACCTCCGAAAAGGAGCAAAATTTGTGAGCATGTGTTCGGAAACAAAACACAATACCCTAGAAAGAGATTCCTCCAAAAAGGTTGTCCAATATCCCGTTCATGAAGAAAGATGAAATCGGGTCGGATTCGTATTCGTGCAGAAAATAGATCAGAAAATCGATGCGCTCATCGGAGGTTTCCTGGAGTTTGAACGGTCGGATTGAGCTGAAATTTCGAGGGGTGATAGATACTGAAATTCCGCAGCCGATCAACGGTTGGATCTTCCAAACAACATCCGAGCTAGACGCTGGACTCCACGCCCTAAACTCGTCCAGATTCCCGTCCAGATTTGACAGGGGTCTGGTATATCGTAGATCGCCCGAGATTCCTCCATCGGAATACGACGAAATTTTACAGGGTTGTTATATACACAATTCTGCACTATTCCACCAAAGAAATCGTCAAAGTGATACTCAAGGAAGCGGCGACGATGAATACAAATCCGTTGTATAGAAAAACAGCACGGTCGCCCGAGGACAATGTTGAAGTTGAGCCCCCGAGCTATATGGATGATTCCTCCACGATCTTGATAGAGATCGGAGTTGATGTTGATGAAGGCCCTCGTCCGATCATGATGATCTGAGGCAGAGCGCAGTCCTCGGTCGAGCCAAGGTGACCAGTCGAGCCGGCGACGAACATGCCGACGTCGCAGTTGATCTTGCAGGCGAGCCATTGATCCATTGCCGATCGCACAATGGAACTCTCAATGAAAGCACCATTGTCGGTGTCAAAACCGGCAGACCTCGGGGTAGGGGGTCCCGAGCTGTGGATCTAGGACCGATGGTAACAGAGACGATGAACACGGTGTTTTACTCAGGTTCGGGCCCTCTCTATGGAGGTAAAACCCTACGTCCTGCTCTTGTTTATATTGATGAAGTATCAAGGTACAGAGTTGATCTACCTCGAGATCATATATTGTGTTCTAAACCAAAGGGGTATGATGAGTAATGTCATGATAATCTATCTATCAACGAGCCTGGCCTCGGCTTATATAATGTACCGGAGGCCTAGGATAACAAGAGTCCTAGTCGGCTACGTTGGTGGAGAGGAGTCCTTGTCTTGATCACCAAGTCTTGTGGAATCTTCCTCGTATATGTCATCGGCTGTCTGAACTGGCCCATTAGTGAACCACCACGGGGGTCCTTGGCCCAACCCACTGGTCGGGAGACGACATGGTGAGTACCCCCTAGTCCAGGACACCGTCAGTCCTCTTCCCAAATGAAAGGCGGGAAGGGATCCCACAACGGCCAAATTCGAAGGGAGACAACTAGTACATGCTATCCTGACAAAAGTAGTCTTCGCCTGCAAAAGCCTCTAGTCGTGACGCCATGGTGGCCTCGGTGATGACCTCCGTCCTGCCGTCCTGGCGGTCTTGGTCTTGTTGCACGGGAATGGAAACCTTTGGTTGATTCCTCGGGACTCCACGCCTGCGCTTACCCCTTTAGCACCAAAGAGGAAACTGGTACACTGCGCCCGCTGGCGCCCGCCTGGCCTTGGTCGTCATGGCTCACGTCATCCGAACCTCACGAGGTGAGGCTTGCATAGAACTCTCCACTCCTCAGGAGCCAGCCTGAGGAGGCCGCTCCTCATGGAGGTCTTGGTGCCATCCACCTCGCGAGGCTTGGCCCCTCGCGAGGGTCTTGAGTTGTTGTCGCTGAAGCTGGGCCATACCAGGCCGCCGATGGAGCCACGCGATGGGCCGCAGGCAGGCAAGTCTGGTACCCTGGTTCCCAAAACGCCGACAGCCCCATCATCGCCACTCCCTCTGATGGGGCGCTTCGGCGGCAACCTCATACGTTGACGGCTTTGAGGACAGAGAGCGGCATCGAGGATGCAGGCGGAGAGACAGGATTGTGTGTGTGGCGAGGATGGGGGGTGCGGCCGCTCGGGCGCGCCATTAATATGGAGTAGTGGGAGAGAAGCGGGAGGCGGTCAAACCGCTGGCTCGCCTCCCGGTGAGCCTGCGCACCGGACTGCTAGCATGCCTACCGTCATTTCACACAGCTACTTGCACGCCTCTCGATGACACTATGCAGCAAGCACGCCTCCCATTAATTCACACACCTGCACACACGCCTCCCGGTCTGCCTGCGCGGCGGACTGCTCACATGCGTCCCGTCAACTCAAGCTTGCTTGCATGGCACACAGGTCGCGTGGCGGCACGTATATTGTATTTCTATTTTGATGATTAATGTTACCGCTTTATTGCTTAGCCGAAGCATGGCACATATCCGTTGTTGGTCTAACGCCCATGGTTCGAATAAACAATCCGTTTGCGATATTGGTTCCCAATTATTAATAATGTCCCATTTGTAAGAAGATAAAAATTACATCGAAACATGTCTCAAATTTGATAAAAAGTACAATACCACTGTGTATTGGTGCCCATATGACAACACGATAAGTTTCATGAATTTCGAATAAGTTTTGGATGTACTAGATTTTAAAAATCAAGATTCTCAATTTTTGAAATTTCTTGCACGGGGAGTAAACATGCACCGAGTGAGACACATGTGTTTTTTCAATCCATTTAGGTGCACTGTCACGTGCGCATGTAGCTCAAATTTGATTTTTGCACATTATACCCCTAGAAAATCAATGAATGTACTAAAACGTCTTAATAATCTCTGGGTTTTTTTCAAAATTGAAACATCCCTCCTTTGGTAACATATGTTCACCGCGGGAAAATTTAACATGCATCGTAGTTGCGGTGGATGCGCGGTGTGTGTGTGCGCACGTCTGGGGTGGGGGGCTGGCAGTACACTACGAGTCGTGAGCCACCGTGTGGGTTGGCCGTTTTGTGAAGCAAGTGCCACATCAAAGTCGTGAATTTGTTATTTAAAACATTACACAACCCTTTCATACATATATGTTTGGGACACATGCAGTCGGTGGTTGTCCTACACGACACTCACTCGCGTGTGATGCTTTCTGTGGGCCTGCGAGGTCGTCGTCCATCACTTCGACCAACAGCGGGAAGAGGGGTTAATTTGACCGGCAAGGTTGTTTCTTTTTTTTTTGTGTTATGGTGGGAGTATATAGTACGTGTCGAAGAGGTGGGAGGGAACTAGCATATATACTATGTACGCATCCGTGAAAACACCTCACTCAGTGTCGGGACTTTCGGTTTCCGAGGCACGTGCCACATCAAAGTTGTGCATTGGCTATTCAAACATCACACAACACCTCTTTGGGCCACATGCATGCAGGTGGTGGTTATCCTCGGACACTCACATGTGATGCTTCCATCTGTGGACCCGCGAGGTCGTCGTCCATGCATCCATCACTTTGACCTACATCGGGAGAGGTTAATTAATTTCACCATCAAGGAGGATTCTTTTTGGTTTGTATTACGGTAGGAGCACATAGTATGCGTCGAAGAGGGCGAAGGGGACCAACATATGTAGTACGCTTCATGAACCTCACTCTGCATGGGCACTTTATGGTTTTCGAGGCATGTGCCACATCAAAGTTGTGCATTTTGGGTATTCAAACATCACAACCACACACACCTCTCCATACATAAGTTTGGCCCACATGCAAAGCGATGGCGGTTGTCCTCTGGCACCCACTCACGCGGTTATCAGCGATATCGATGCTTTACATCTTTGGGCCCGCTTGGTCCATCACTACTTTGCTCGACAATGAGAGATGTTAATTTGACTTAGGAGGGGGTTATTTTTTGGTTTGTATTACGGTATATATAGGTCATGCTCTGGGATGACATGATATAGTTTGAGCACACATGCATGTGTATGCATGAATCCCTCCCACAGAGTCAAAGTGGGCAGTACCACGACATGTCACGAACCGATCTCGCTCTGTGTGGGGACTGTACGATTTTCGACGCACGCGCCACATCAATGTTGTGCATGGTATTCAAACATGCACGCATCACCTCCATACATACATATGTTTGCAGTGGTTGTCTTCGAATGGTAAACTCCCTCACATGGTTATCAGCGACAAGCCTATATATTCATGGGCCCGTGTGGACATCCATGATCACTTTGACTGACAACGAGATAGGTTACCATGGTGGATTCTTCCTTTGGTTCGTGTTATCGTAGTAGGTCATCGTGAGATTCAGACCTAAGTTTGAGCGCATAATATGCATGCATGCAAGAATCCCCGTCATCGGCTCGAAGTGTGGTGTGACATACATACATATATATATATATATATATATATATATATATATATATATATATATATATATATATACAATGCATCATCAACTAACCCTCGCTCCATGTGGGGATTTATGGTTCCAAAGCACGGTGCCACAACAAAGTTGTTCCATTGTGTATTCAAATATCAACACTCCATACATATGTTTGGGCCACATGCAGGTAGTGGTTGTCTTTGGGGACTAGCTACTTGCGTGATTATTGGCGAGCTATCCCATCTCTGGGGTCGCATGGACGTCCATCACTTTGACCAACAACAAGAGAGAGGTTGTACGACCAAGGTGGATTCTTCTTGGTCCATTTATGATACATCTTGGTGAGATACCCTCTCCCGCAGACTGAAACTGTGTGTGTGTGTGTGTGTTTGATGGGGGGGACTGCTACTTCGCACTTTGCTAGGTGAACCTCCGTGGGGGCGGGCATGCATTCATAGCTTAGGATTCCCCTCCCGCCGCCACGAAGGGGGGGACAAGAAATACCGTGCACTTTGTGAGATAAGTGCCACATCGAAGTTGGGCATTTGGTATTTCAACATCAAACCACCCTTTTTGTCGTGGTTTTGTCACGGCAGATGTCCTAGTGTAAGGACTTAGGCGTGAGGCCATCGCAAATGGTGATTAGCTTGTCGGGGTGGAGCGGGTCGAAGGACACAAGTTTACCTAGGTTCGGCCCCTCAAGGTGGAGGTAAAAGCCTACTCCTGCTATTCCGCTTAATGCTCGAGTATCGATTACAAGGGAGCGGATTTGCTTGACCTAGCTATCGATTGATTGTAACCTGCCCTATTCTGTGTTGGGGACTCGCCTTTATATACAGGTCGAGGCCTCCGGCTTACAAGAGTCCAGGTCGGGTTATGACCCATGACCGAGCCTAACTCTAAGTCGCCTTGCCTTCTATGACAAGACATCGTATGGCAGCTTACACCTCCGGGCCACCTGCCGCCTTCTGGCTTCGGGCCCTAAGCCGGCCCATCCCATGAGCCGCCCTTCCGGTCCTGCGTCTTGATCTTTCTGGCCCATCCGAAGTCTTGATCCAAGAGTCGCCAAATCATGACCCAACCTTTATACGGCGGGTTACACAGTGGGGTTATATCCACAACATTAGGCCCTAGATTTATTTGAACTTGTTCATGTGAATCTTCCATCTATTAGTCTGGCGAGTCTTCCCTCCAAGTCTCACAATCTCAGCTTGAAAAACTTCATAACCTGCCATATGAAATGATGATGTCACCTCCGTAAATTTGGGGAGTCTCTCATGACGTCATAACAAATCTTGTGTAAATCCACTTATCCCGAAAACCGAGGCGTCTTTTTTTGTTCCAAAAGTTACTGCGCCTCCTCGATTTTTGCACCTGCCTTTTACTGTTACCTCCCCCTTATAAATATGCACGGGGGGTCCTCTTTTTCATTTTACCCCGTCTCCTCCGCTTCTTCTTCTTCCACTCGAAACCTTCTGTGATTAGAGCTCCGCCGCGCCCATCGACCTTCGCTAGCCGCCTTGCTCGGGGCTACAGCGCCGCTCCGCCTTCACCAGAGTTCTGCGGTGCATCTCCGCTCCCGGCCACCACAGCCAGGTACTTGAATCTCCCTTCCTTAGATTCACATTATCTCGTCGGAGTTCATAGAGTTCCTCGGCGTTCATCCGTTCTTTCCCGTAATATCCTGACTAGATCTTGTATTTGATCCGAGATGGCCATAGAAATACTGTGGTAATAGACTCAATACCGATCCTGTATCTAGATAGACCATACTTTCAGTAGAACCCATGAACAGCTCATCAGTACCTCCTCCACCTCTATTAAGTTTAGCAATTATTTTCCTTTTTCGAACTGCCTATAGATCCACAATTGTAGTTGTTCTAGTTCAAAACTTGTTTACTCCACACTTAGCAGAAAACCTGGCAATCTCCAACTTAGTTAACTCACCTTCATGTCTTGGGCGGCTTACCATTATATCCCAACTAGCCATGTATTTAGGAACTGCATCTGTTGCCAAGCCGGCTCCCATTTTTAGGGCAACTTATCTACTATACTGTCTTGTTCATATCACTGTAGTGACGAGTCATTATTTCTTGAGTAACCCGCCATTTATATTTCCACAACCTTCTGTTATATTTAGGCGACTCAATATGTCAAAACCACCATTTGCAATTGGGTGTCATCCCAAGTTTCTGAACTCATCCTCAAAGATTATCAAGATCAAGGTCTTCTGGTGGCTAAGGAAGAAATTGGTTGGCGAGCCGGCCAAGGGGACGACATCCCCAAACCCGGCGAAGGAGAAGTTGTAGTCTTTACTGACCATATCCTTAGAGGCTTCACCCCACCTGGGTCAAAATTCTTTCGGGACGTCTTGAACTACTTTAACCTTCATCCTCAAGACTTAGGCCCAAACTCCATATCCAACATCTGCAACTTTCAGATTCTGTGTGAGGCATATTTGCAAATGGAGCCTACTGTCTCCCTCTTCAAGGAATTCTTCTACATGAACTGCCAAATAGTGTGTGCAGATGGCCCGAGCCTAGATATCGGCGGGGTTTCAATCCAAAGACGCCGAGATGGTTGTTTCCCTTCTGGTACTCTACCAAGTCACCGTAAGGGATAGATCAAGACTTGGTTTTAGTGCAAAAACACTGCCCCAGCCAATGAGAATCCTCTGCCGGGTTATAGAGCTAATCTCCTTCCTATGGACTTGGAATTGCCAAGAAGAATTATTCTAGAAGAGCATGCTGAAGCTGCCCCTGTTTATCCAAAATTAAGAGCTTTACTCGTCAATGGCTTAACAGTGGTCGATCAAACCCGGTGCTGGGTTGCATGGAGAATCCTCCTCTTAAGCTGCCGACCCGGCTTAATGTGTGAATACTCAGGCGAGTCAAATGACCCTCAGCGGTACAGCTCTGAAAATTTTACCACTAAGGAGGTCAACAAAACTATCAAGAGTCTTCTCAGCGAGACTCGGGAAAGCTGTAACAAGACGGGTCTATTACCGTTCTACAAGCTTAACCCAGCCCACCTGTAAGCATTCCTTTATATCTGGCTTATAAACCTTTATCTTCCTTTGTACTTTGTCTTCTAACCCTTCCTAATTTTGTAGCCCGGCTCTGTCTTCTGGAATAGGAAAAGGAAAACTCAAGTGGTCAAAAAGACTGGTCCGGCTCGGAAGAAGAACAAACCCCCCGCTGCGACTGAGCCGGCCGCCATGGGCGAGTCAGCTGATGATCAATCAGAGGTAGAACTTGATTCTCTTGGCCTTCTCTTTAACGAAATAGCTGACACCTCTTACTCTCAAGATGAGGTAGCAACAAGCCGGGCTAAGGACGCTGAGGTAATTTCCATCTCTTCCGGCTCAGACTCCTTGCCTCCAAAGAAGATAAGGCGGGTCATCCGGAAAGTATGCTTTTCTCACACAGATGCTCACTTAGACCCGTACTTTATTTTGAAGAAAACTCAGCATGAGTCGAGGCACCAAACTCGGAGTGGCGGCTTGGGAGATTTGGTGGCCGGGTTAACTCATGAACCTTCTACTCGCAAACGGCGTAACGAGGTGCCACATAGTCCAACTCCTTTACCCAAAGTCGGCCTTGTCAGGCAACCACTTAATGCTTCTGACTCCAATTACTAGGAGTCACCACCGTCTTCAGAAGACTCGTCCTCTACATAGCTGACAGCCTTGGTTATAAATCCAGGGTAACTCCCCTTTTTACTGAACTTTGCAATTATTGTCATGTATAATTTTAACAAGCTATCTTCTTTTGCAGAACCAAAGCCAAGGCCAAGAAAAGGAAAATGGGCGAGTCGTCCACAAACCCTGACATTCCTGAGTTTGATGAACAAGTCTTAGTGACCACTGAGGTGGACATTGAGCAGCCTGAAGACTAGTATGATAATCAGGGTGAGCCGCTCCCACAATCTGACTTGGCAGGTACTGAAGCCATGGGTACTAATACTAACCCGATGGACCACCTTAACCCGCCAAGTCCCATCCTTGCCTCCAGCCCTGTCAAGGTGGCTGAAGAGACTCCTGCTGAGAAGAATAATGATGACATTGCCATTATTGGGGCTGGACATAAAGCGCCAGAAATCTCCAACGTGCTAACTAAGCACACCGCCAAGGAGGAGACGCCCTTGCTTGAAAAGGGCAAATCAAAGATTGAACTGCCAAATTATGAAGACCTTAGTGCTGAAGAATTACATGCTCGCTATCTAAGCCGCCTGGCTACGAGCCGGGACATGGAGCCAGCTTAGTCAATATGATGAAGAAGAAATACGAGGTACACTCCATTTTCTCCTATTGTATATCCTTATGTAGGCCCCAAGTCTTGATCATAGGAAAAACTTGAGTATGGTTAAAACTTAGAGAATAATCTGTAGAGTCTAAAGTGTAGCCCCCAAGGGCCGGGTTATCATGCAAATGATAAGCCGGTTCTTTAAGCAACTTATTAAAAGAAAACATCATGTAGCCCCCAAGGGCCGGCTTATCTTCTTGGGATGAGTCGGGTCTTCTTTTAAAATAGAAAAAATGACATGCATTAGCCCCCAAGTGCCAAGTATATTGCTTGCAATCTGCTTGGGACTTCACTATTGATCTTGAACTGATAGAGCCCCCAGGAGCCAAGTTTAATATTATCGCCAACTTACATTAGTATCTTCGAACTGAATTATCTCCTTATGCAGGAGGCTTTAAGCACCACCGAGTCAAACTTGACCGGCTTAAGAAAAAACATGAAAGCTGAACAGGCCCAATGGACCAAAGCTGAGTCAAGCCTACAATCCTCCTTGGAAGAGCTGGAAAAAATCAAGGCAGATTTTGAGACAGCCAAAAAATCTTTTGAAACAGAGAAAGCTGCCTTGATCCAAAGGGCCGAAGCCGCCGAGCAACAATTGGCTCCAGTTACGGAAGAACTGGCCGGCTTAAAGCAACATATATCCTTAATGGCCCAAGCCATATTTGGTAAGTCATCCCTGAAGCTTCAAAAGAAAATTTTAACTCGCCTGGCGACTCATATATGCCAACTTCTGTATAGGTGATAGAACTCGCAGACTTCCAGACAGCATCGTCAAGCTTAAAGTAGTATACTCTCTCACGGAGCAGCTATACACTGGAAGCATTTGGACTTTAAAGGCCGTAATGGGCGACAAGGATTTGCCAAAATTTATTAAGGATACCTTGAAGAAGCTGTCCACTATTCCCATAGAAGTGGAAGAGCTGAAGAGATCATCATCCCGCTCAGGAGCAACCACAACACTAAGCCGGGCAATGGCTTATTCTGTAGAGTTGGATATTGCTGAGATGGTTGGCGGGTTCACTGAATATAAAGATGATGGGACTTCCTTTTCTCAAGCTGACTATGAGCGCTGTGTGAAAGAATCACGAGTATTGGCGAGGCAGCTTGTCGCCGACATGGAACTGAAGAAATACCAACCAGCTTATGATAGCGATAACTCGTGAATCCTGCCGCCAACCTTGATTTCCTGTGACTTAACTCCCAACGGCGTAAGCATCTCTTTGCCCCTGATGTTGACCCATCTCCAATCTTGAACGACGAAGCTATCTTCCGGCCTTTAACAAGTATCAATTGGAAACTGGACAACTTTCAGATCCAAGAAACAGAAGATGCGGGGCAGGATTACCCGGAAGCTTCAACAGTGGGGGGTCACCAGGGTGCTAACCCAGACGACACAAGAGCCGGCTTACAAGAGTAATTTAAAACTCTTGGCAAAACTTGACTAAATATCATGGGCTCAGCTGTAGCCTTGTAATAGGACTAGCTGAAAATACTTGGTTGCTTTGTTATGCCTTCATGCACTTTTATCCAACTTTTGATCCAATTAGCCATGTTTATAAATCGCCTTGGATGTCTTGTCTGGTCTTATATGCATCACCATCCTTTGAATAAAGATGCCTATCTGATATAGTAAAGCATAAGCTTTATAGGGTTGTAACAATAACCCAACAACTCCCACACTGGGGACTTATAGTCGTAATACTTAATTGCTTAGAAGCAATGGCGGGTTAATAACCCAATGACTCATGGTCATAAAAAACACTTTGAGGTAATAATCTGGTGGCTCATAACCAAAATAAGCTCAATATTGATCAATGCTAACCCGGAGTTCTTTTGACCCGGAGACTTAGAGCCGTTGCATAAATACGATCAAGAGCAAAAAAATCCTGCAAAGACAGAAATATAGAATACATATATGTATATTAAAATAATTATAAGTCGGCTTTCAAGGCTCGACAAAAAAGACCGGCTTTCAAGGCTCGTTTCTTGCTTCAATGAAGCTTGGCATGATAGCCTAGGTTTACCCTTACTTCCTGTAAGCCAGCTCTTATGTGACATAAGCCGCCGTTTTAACCTTGACTAGTTTAGGGTCATAAAGATTGACTATCAAGAGTATGGCGGGTCACCTTTTCGGAGAAGCATCAAGCAAACAGGTAGGTTTATCCTCGCTTTCTGTAAGCCAGCTCTCACGACTTAAGCCGCCGTTTTAACCTTGCCTAGTTCAGGGTCATAAAGATTCACTGTCAAGAGTATGGCGGGTCACCTTTTGGAGTAGCATCAAGCATACAGGCAGGTTTAACCCATATGGTGGCATTCATTTGCCGGGTCAAAAGGGTGAGATAGCTAAACTCGATGAGTTGGAAGCCCCCAAGTGCCCTTATGATCAATTAATGAAAGACTCATGCACAATATATGAGATGCAACGACAGAGGCCCCAAGTTTCGGGGATGCGGGCTTTATTATGTTGATCATAAAAATATATACATAATATGTATGTACAATGATTGGAGCCAGTGGCTCAAGTATAGTAAGGCCACAGAAAAGCAATATTCCAAGGCATGTTGGTCTCCTCCTCAGAAGTACGTGACTTATTGTGTTCATGTATGTCGATGAGATAATATGACCTGTTGTTGAGATTTTTGTTGATCACAAAGGGTCCTTCCCAAGGCGGTGAGAGCTTATGCATGCCTGTTTGATCTTGAATCAAGCGGAGTACTAATTCACCCTCCTGGAAAGTCTGGCTTCAAACCCTATGGCTGTGATAGCGACGTAGGTCTTGCTGATAGATTGCAGAGCAAGCCATCGCGAGATCACGTTTCTCTTCCAAGGCATCCAAAGCATTTTGACGCGCTGTCTCATTGTCTGCTTCAATGTAAGCTGCCACCCTGGGCGAGTCATGACGAATATCACTTAGGAGAATCGCCTCTGCGCCGTAAACCATGAAGAATGGCGTGTAGCCAGTTGATCTGTTAGGGGTAGTCTTGATACTCCAAAGAACTGAAGGCAACTCTTCGACCCAACAGCCTGACGTACGTTCCAAAGGAACCATAAGCCGGGGCTTGATCCCTCGCAATATCTCCTGGTTAGCACGCTCTGCACGACCATTAGACTGTGGATGCGCCACTAAGGATACATCAAGACGGATATGTTCTCTCTGACAGAACTCTTTCATAGCCCCCTTAGACAGATTTGTCCCATTATCAATGATGATACTCTGAGGATAACCAAAGCGAAAGATTAGATTCTTGATAAACTGAACTGCTGTTGCCGCCTCACAATTGCTGACTGGCTCTGCTTCAACCTACTTTGTAAATTTGTTAACTGCAACCAAAAGATGAGTTTTCTTGTCCTTAGACCTCTTGAAAGGCCCGACCATATCAAGCCCCCAGACGGCAAACGGCCATGTGATTGGGATCATCCACAATTCTTGAGCCGACACATGAGCCTGTCTTGCAAACTTCTGACAACCATCACATTTACGGACTATGTCCTCTGCATCAGCATGAGCCGTCAACCAGAAAAAACAATGTCGAAAAGCCTTAGCCGCAAGAGACTGTGACCCGGCATGATGACCACAATTGCCTGCATGAATCTTTTGTAGAATTTCTCGGCCTTCATCAGGAGAAGGACAACGTTGAAACACGCCAGTGACGCTACATCTGTGTAACTCGCCCTTGACAATTGTCATGGACTTAGCCCGCCTTATGATCTGTCTTGCAAAAAGCTTATCTTCTGGCAACTCGCCCTTGGTCAAATAAGCTAGATAAGGCACCGTCCAATCTGGAGTAGCACGTAGAGCCGCCACCAACTGTTCTTCCGGGTCAGGAACAGCCAAGTCTTCCTCTGATGGTAACTTGATAGATGGGTTATGTAAGACATCAAGGAACACATTGGGAGAAACCGGCTTATGCTGAGACCCCAGCCGTGATAGTGCATCAGCCTCCTCATTTTTCCACCGATCTATGTGATCCACTTGATAACCTTTAAAGTGACCAGCAATATTAGTCACCATCTGACGAGAAGCCGCCATGAGTGGGTCTTTAGAATCCCACTTCTCTGATACTTGCTATGCAACAAGGTCTGAGTCGCCTAGACATCTGACCCAGCTCAAGTTCATCTCCTTGGCCATACGAAGCCCATGTAGCAAAGCTTCATACTCAGCTGCATTGTTAGTACAGGGAAACATAAGTCTCAAAACATAGCAAAACTTATCACCTCGCGGGGAAGATAAAATAACTCCAGCCCCCGAGCCTTCCAATTGCCTGGATCCATCAAAATGTATTATCCAGTACGTATTATCTTGCTTTTCATTAGGTGTTTGCAGCTCTGTCCAATCATTGATAAAATCCACAAAGCTTGAGATTTAATGGTTGTTCTGGGCACATACTTCAAATGATGTGGCCCAGGCACAATTGCCCACTTAGCAACCTGGCCAGTGGCTTCTCTATTTTGAATGATATCCCCTAAAGGGGCAGAACTGACCACACTGATTGGATGCCCAAGGAAATAATGCTTGAGCTTGTGGCTAGCCATGAACACTCCAAACACTAGCTTCTGCCAATGTGGGTATCTCTGCTTGGACTCTGTCAGAACTTCACTAACATAATAAGCCGGCCGCTGGACTGGATACTCTTTACCTACCTCCTTGCGCTCCACGACCACTACCACGCTAACAGCTTTATTATTAGCCGCTACGTATAGGAGCAGGGGCTCTTCGTCGATTGGAGCAGCCAAGATAGGCGGCTCAGCCAATTGCTTCTTAAGTGCTTCAAACGCTTCATTAGCAGCATCACTCCAATGAAGTGGTCCGTCTTTTTCATCATCTGATAGAGGGGAATTGCCTTCTCACCAAGGAGGCTTATAAACCAGCTCAGGGCTGCAATACGACCTGCCAGGCGTTGAACATCATTGATACACGCCGGCTTAGAGAGAGAGGTAATGACCTCAATCTTCTCCTGGTTAGCCTCGATGCCCCCTTCGGACACCAGAAAACCTAGCAATTTGCCTGTTGGCACTCCGAAGGCACACTTGGCCGGGTTAAGCATCATTTTGTACACCTGGAGATTATCAAAGGTTTCCTTCAGATCAGCCAGCATGGTTTCCTTCTTCCTTGACTTAACCACAATGTCGTCGACATAAGCATGAACATTGCGCCCAATCTGTCCATTTAAGCAATTCTGAACACAACGCTAGTAAGTCGCCTAAGCACTCTTAAGCCCAAAAGGCATAGACACACAACAGAAAGCTCCAAAAGGTGTGATGAAGGCTGTCTTCTCCTGATCTTCCACTGCCATCTTGATCTGATGATAACCAGAATAAGCGTCTAGGAAACAAAGACTTTCACAACCTGCCATAGCATCAATGATCTGGTTAATACGGGGGAGAGCAAAAGGATCAGTCGGACAAGCCTTGTTAAGATCTGTATAGTCAAGACACATACGCCAAGTGCCATTCTTCTTGAGCACAAGCACATGATTAGCCAACCATTGAGGGTGAAAAACTTCAATTATAAACCCGGTGGCTAGGAGACAGGCTACTTCTTTGCCAATAGCCTTACGCCTCTCCTCGTTAAAGCGATAGAGGAACTGTCGAACAGGCTTCATCTTAGGATCCACATTAAGGTGGTGCTCAGCGAATTGTCTCGGTACACCTGGCATGTCAGAGGGTTTCCATGCAAAGATGTCTCAATTCTCATGGATGAACTCGATGAACGCACTTTCCTATTTGGGATCCATCCCGGTCCCAATGGTGAACTGTTGAGATGAATCACCCAGGACAAAATCTACTTGTTGCGTGTCCTTCACCGACTTAAACTTGAGTGGTGGGTTTGTCTCAATGGTGGGCTTCTTCAGAGGGGTCATATCAGTCGGGTCAATGTTATCTTTATAAAACTTGAGCTCCTCAGTAGCGCAAGCCGACTCTGCATAAGCAACATCTCCTTCCTCGCACTCCAGGGCGAGTTTACAGTTTCCATGAACTGCAATTGTCCCTTGTGACCCAGGCATTTTAAGCTGCAAATATACATAACAAGGGTGAGCCATGAATTTAGCATAAGCCGGCCGTCCAAATAAGGCATGATAAGGACTCTTGAGCTTGACCACCTCAAACCATAGTGTCTCTGCTCTGTAATTATACTCATCACCAAAAGCCACTTCCAGAGTAATCTTTCCCACAGGGTACGCCGACTTGCGAGGCACCACTCCATGAAAAACTGTGGACGACGGCTTGAGATCCTTGTCTGTCAGACTCATCCGTCGAAAGGTATCATAGTACAATATGTTGATGCTGCTACCACCATCCATAAGCACTTTTGTGAACTTATAACCACCCACTTGAGGGGCTACCACCAGTGCCAAATGACCCGGATCATCAACCCGGGGCGGGTGATCCGCTCGGCTCCATGTGATCGTCTGCTCCGACCATCGTAAGTACTGGGGCACCGCCGGCTCAACCGCATTGACTGCTCGCTTATGGACCTTCCGGTCGCGCTTGCATGTGTTCGTAGTGAAGAAATGATACTGGCCACTGTTGAGCTGCTTTAGATTACTCTGATACCCTGACTGATTGTTTTGTTGTTGATTACTATGACCAGACTGTTGATTATGACCACCATGGTTACCTTGACCCTGATAGCCAGAACTTGAGCCACCACCACCAAAGCCGGAACCCTAAAAGCCGGAGCCTGACCCGCCGGGCGGCCCTTTACCATTACCATGATGCTGCTGAAGATTCTGGTTCCTAAACTCCCGCATGATATAACAATCCTTCCAGGCATGAGTAGACAGTTTATTAGGATAACTATGTTTTGGACAGGGGTAATTGAGCATTGCCTCAAGATTGATAGGCTTTCCTCCATTGAAAGGCGGCTTGCCATTACCATTACGGCTTTGATTCTTAAACCCGGAATTGGTGTTAGCCACAAAATCTGACCCGCCATGGGGGTACTTACGCTTCCCCCCATTGCCTTGGCCATTTTGACTTGAGGTGTTCTGCTGCTGGCCCTTACCACCACCGTTTTTCTTGCCCTTATTAAGCTTATCATCATCAGAGCTAGGATCTTTTGTAGTATCAGAGTCGCCATACCTGGTAAGTACATCCATAAGCTTGCCCATGTCTGTACACATACGCTTAAGCCGTCCTAACTTCTATTTAAGAGGGTCAAAGTGACAGCTTTTCTCCAAGAGCAACACAGCTTGAGCCGCCCCAATACTGTTCGAAGAGTGTATAATGGTCGCGACCCGGCGAGCCCAATGATGGGCCGACTCGTCTTCTCGCTGCACACAATGCTCCAAATCAACAATTGTCATTGGCTGCTTACAAGTTCCTTGAAAGTTCTTGATGAAGTTGTCCTCCAATTCCGCCCAGGTATTGATAGAGTTGGGAGGCAGGTTCTTTAACCATGTATGAGCCGGCCACTCCAACATCATAGTAAAATACTTGGCACATACCGCATCACTGACTTCTAACATGTCCATGGCCAACTCATGGCTCTCAATCCAAGCTGCCGGCTCAAGATCTGTCGTGTAGTTGGGCACCTTGCGAGGGCCCTTAAAATCCTTGGTCATACGCTCGTTATGTAAAGGTGGCACTAGACACGGTACTCCAATAGTCCTAGAATTTGACCCGGCTCCCACAGAAGCTGAAGGGGTCACCAGGGGCTACTGATAAGCCCCCTGGTTAGCCGCCTCCACCTCACGGCGGGCTCTTGCCTCGTCCATAATTGCTTGAGCATTAGTCCTCTAATTAAGGGCAGGTTACGATGTCTTTCACTGCTTGAAACTGCAGGCGACTCAGCGTGTCGGCTGTAGCTGCGGCTCGGCAACAGTGTCAAATGCACTCTGTGCTGACTAAAAGAGTAGTTAGTCTGTTGAGCGATCACCGTCTGCAACAACTCAATGGCGTTCTGGGTCTCCACTGCACTAGTGACTCGCCGGTGATGGGAATCGCGGCAAGCCGGGTTGCCGCTGCTACCATGTTATCCACCGGGTTGGAGAAGTGACCCGGTGGTGTTGGAAAGTGCAGCGGCGGCGGTCGACCGGGGGCGGGTTAGGTCCCGGCTCTTCCCTTCGGACCGGCTATGGCTGGTGAGGCTGGGCTGTCGCTCTGTTCCCATGTGCGTCCATGGTTAATTGGGGTATAACCGGTGCTCCTGGCGTACTTGGGCCTGCTCCTGGCGTGTCGAACAACCGTGCGGGCTCATAACTCAGAGGCAGACGGCTCCGGTACCTCCGCTAATGGACCGCGTTAGATGCGTGCTGCTCAAGGCTCAACTGCCAAGCCTGCGTCTTTAGACATTCTATCTCTGCACTAACTTGAGCTTGTAACTCAGCCGTCCGCGCGTTCTCAGCATTGATATCCTCCTGGGCCTTGGCCATCTGCTCCCTAAGCTTTGCGATTTCTGCATTATGCTCTGCTTGGTTTTCCGTCGTGACCTCAGTCCCCATTAAGGTTGTCAAAGCATCCATCAACTCAGATAATATTTGAGCCAGAGGCCTGGCTGAGCCGGACCCTGAGGGGCCAGTTGCTGCTGTTCCTCCAGTCATCGTGTTGTTGAGAGCCGATGTCGTTCCTGCCATGAAGATGGCGGCTCGGCACGGCGGCTCATAGAGGTCCGGAATACTGTCACCATTGGAACAGCCCCAAGCCCGCCATTTTGAAGCTGGTAGATTGACTCTGTATCTCTGGTCGAGGACTCATCATCGGAGTAGATGAGAGTCTCTCCTCCAGATGCGGAATTTTCCTTAATTTCTACGCCTTGCGTGAAGCCCACGAAAATGTGTTTCCGACCGGCTTGGATCTAGGCGGGTTGCGTGCGCTGAGCCGGCTCGACGAGGTCGGTGCAGATGTCTGGCTCAGGCTCAGATCCGTCGATCTTGCCAATGAAGACGTGGATTCCGCCGAAGGGGACCCGGTACCCGTACTCGATTGAGTCGACCTCGGGGCCCCAGCCAGCGTCGTCGATGTAGAGCTTGCCGCGTGACTCTTGGTCATCCTGCCAATGGCGTATCCCTCAATCCCTGGGAAAGAGCCCTTCAAGAACTTGAAACCACCGTGCACTGGCCCCACGGTGGGTGCCAACTGTCGTGGTTTTGTCACAGCAGATGTCCTAGTGTGAGGACTTAGACGTGAGGCCATTGCAAACGGTGATTAGATTGCCAGGGTTGAGCGGGTCGAAGGAAACGAGTTTACCCAGGTTCGGCCCCTCACGGTGGAGGTAAAAGCCTACTCCTACTTTTCTACTTATTGCTCGAGTATCGATTACAAGGGAGCGGATTTGCTTTACCTAGCTATCGATTGATTGTAACCTTCCCTATTCTGTGCCGGGGACTCGCCTTTATATACAGGTCGAGGCCTCCTGCTTACAAGAGTCCGAGTCGAGTTATGACCCGCGATCGAGCCTAATTCTAAGTGGCCTTGCCTTCTATGACAAGACACCGTATGGAGGCTTACACCTCCGGGCCACCTGCCGCCTTCTGGCTTTGGGCCCTAAGCCGGCCCATCTTGTGAGCCGCCCTTCCGGTCCTGCGTCTTGATCTTTCTAGCCCATCCGAAGTCTTGCTCCAAGAGTCACCAAATCATGACCTGGCCTTTATACGGCGGGTTACACCATGGGGTTATATCCCCAACACTTTTCATACATATATTTGGTCCACAAGCAAGTGTGTTCGTGTACTGACCCTTTCGCGCGTCATTTTTGCCAAATTTATGAACATTAGACAAGTCAGATGACGCAACAGACATGGTTCACTCACACTAACCATGTGCCACGCTGGTGCCCCTGTCACGCACATCAGCATAGTACATTGGGATGCACGAGGCTTCACCTCTCAAAAATATCTACCCGCCTGCAGCATTTTTTTGTTTGATAACAAATAGTTATTATATTTCAACCGTGTGTGATGTTTGTTGCTCCTGCTCCCGCCTGCATCCCTCGAAAATATCTGCCTGGCTCAAGGGTTTTTCTGTTTCATAACACATGGTTGTTATTTCGGGACCGTGTGCGATGCATCATCCAAATTTTCAATAGCCCCGGCATTTTACTCCCGCGTAGTAAAATTTTCAGTAGCCGCGTCATTTCCTCAAACACCCCCCTTCACACACAGCCCAAAAACTCTTCGCGCGCGCGCGCGCACACACACACCACCACCACCACCACCACAACCCCTCCCTCGCTCGAGACCCTAGCAAGGTCACCGCCGCCGCAAGGCCTCCATTGTCAACATCTGCCGGTTTTCCTGTGCAGTTTACCCACCGATCTCCATACCCTAGCCGCCCTGAGTTTCTTAGATGACGCCTGCCAAATGCCCCCTTTCCCAAAGATCCCCATTCGCATCCCCACCCCCCACTTCAGAGCATCGCAGCCTAAGCCCGACTATGCTTCCCGTGGAGCTCGAGGAGCGACTGGCCCAAAAGAGGTGTATCATGGCCTCTCCGCCCAACATCGCCGAGGTGGCCATCGAGGAAGCTGACGACCATTACTGGCCGTAGGCTCTCAATCAGCGGGCTAGAGTATGCGGGTTTGTCGCGGATGCCGACTGCAACATCGAGGTCCTCGGCAGCGATGGCCTAACGTTGGCTATGTCACAGGTTAAGTGGCCCACCCCCAACACCTCAGGTTCAACTCCCGTTAATCTCATCCATGGCCCCGCCGCTGAGCTCCTCTGGCTTGCTGTCAAGAATTTGCCATCCTACATCGCCATCGAGCCCCTTTTGTCATTTCTGAAGGACACGCTCTGTGACGCTGGCTTGGGATCCACAGCTGCCAAGTCAGACCTCATCGACGGCGTCCACGAGGAGGTCACCCTCTCCGGCTCTTCCAAGGGGAAAGCGCCCATCTGCGACATCAGGGAGGGCACCCTACAGCTGTGCTCTTCCAAGGGGAAGGAGCCCATCTGCGACAACATGGAGCGCACCCAGGGTTCGTGCTCTTCCCACGGGAACGAGCCCATCTGTGACAAGTGAGGAAACCCATGATTTGCTTTGCCATGCCTCTTCACAGGGGGGAACCCATGATTTGATTTGTTGAGTCCCTTTTGTAGTGTAGTGAGAATATGTCCAGTTTTAATTGCTATATTTGGTTGTTTGTAGTATGCCTTGTTTATTTCAGTTGTTCACAATGTGATGCTCTATATGTGCAACTATTTACTGTGTAGTACATTTTCATCAATACCAGTTTTAAACATACCGATAGGAATGCATATATTTGCTTGCTGTTAAGCCTGTTATAGCTAGCATATGCCTCTTTTAAAGTTTTTTGGTTGTTCGGTTGTTTGTAGTTAGCATATGTCCAGTTTCAAATGCTATCTTTGGTTGTTCGTAGTATGCCTTGTTTATTCCAGTTATTCACAACATGATGTTCTATATGTGCAAGTATGAACTGTGCAGTTCAATTTCATCAATACCAGTTTCAACAATACCACTATGAATGACTACATTTGGTTAATGTTAAGCATGTTGTAGTTAACACGCCTTTCCATTTTTATTTAACAATATCCAGTGTACTTAGACCGGCATAATACCAATTTGAATGACTATATTTGCTTGTTGTTAAATGTTAGGCCTGTTGCAGTTAACACACCTTTCCACTTGTTTTGCTTAACTAGCGTGCTTAAACTTGCATACTGAAGCTATCGTTTGGAGATTATTTTGTCTGCCATGGAGATATTTGGTTGATGTTTAGCCTGTTGTGCTTAACATGCCTCTCGATGTACTTACACAGGATAATTTTGGGAACGACTGTTGTTTTCCATCGAGGTTAGTTTCATCCCATGGCTTATATATACTCCTGTTCAGGATATCGGTAGCTGGTACCATATAGGTCGGGGGCGGATAAGGGACTAATCGGTGAATCGGACTTTTAACTGAATATATCTGTAACCCATTTATCATTAGGTTAACTAGGGCATATCTAATATATCTAAGGCTACATAGCAACATGCATTGTACTGAATGTCTAAATATGCAATCCTAGGCTACATAGCAATAAGGAAGAGTGTTACCTTAATGTTCTGATGATGTCTAGATATACGTAGAAGAGCAGCAGCAGCAGCAACAACAACAACAACAACACAACACCAGTTAATCAGCCGATAATTTGTAAAAATGCAATAAACTCCCTCCGGCCCATAATATAAGATGTTAATTCATCCAATATGTGAGTATATTGGATGTTATAAGATATTATATAATGGGGCGGAGGGAGTGTTGTAATACATAATTGTGCAATTGTTATTTAGCTTCTAATATTAACTTGGTGCTTTTAGGTACATATGTCATTGGTAAAGATCCGCGCTTCGACCCTTTCTGTGTATGGGGCAATGAGATATTGATGAACCAGCATCAAGTGAGGAAGCTGATAAAGATTATTAGTAAAATGGGTCAAAAGATGGCAATTAAACTATTTGTTTACATTTTATCCAAGAGAAAAGTGAACTGCAGGATGGTAAGTAAGAACTCTGCAGCCTTCTTTTTACTGCCCATAATGAGTTGTGTTAGATGACAATGTCTGAATCTTTTTCCTTTGCAGTGGTTCCCAAAGCAGTTTACTCAAGATTACCTCTCAAACTACATGATTGGTGGGCATGCAAAGGTTAAAGTATTTCTATCAGAACATGATGACTATCTAGATGTGTTCATGAAGACAGTGAAGGATGGGTGGGCGGCCATCACAAGGGGTTGGACTAGAGTCGTGCGTGCCTTCTACATGGAGGACGGCACAATATGGGCATTCCGCTTCACCGTGTTTAGCAACCAGAATGCATTTCGCCCCTTTCTTTGCCGTCTTTAATAGTAAAAGTATACAACTGTGGTTCATCATTCTTTATTTTGTGCTTATGTAATTCTTGAACATATGTACCTATGAATCGAATAATGCATTGGTTGTTTGAACCTGATGGATATGAATAAAGCTATAACATACTTTCAAATTCAAATCCGGTACAATTTTAAATAGCAGCAATTAAATTACCGTGAAATTATGCTCTGCAGGTCATTACGGCGCACACGGTCGGTAAACACACAAATGTTTGTGATATACACCATAATCCGACACGGTTCACAAAGAGGAAACGTGTGCGAGCATGCACACAGTTGCCGTTTGCAAAGCGTGTGTGATGTTAGACAATATCACAAATAGTGCGGGCGAACTAAATGTTTGTGATAGTTGCCTTATTGTACATGATTTGCAATCATGAACTGTTTCTGATGTGGTACACATCGTAAATGTTGCACTACTAAATAGTTTGTGCGATAGTTATCATGTATGACGCTGTTACGACGGTCCAACATTTCGTAATCCTATCCGACACTCATACGATGATTAGCTAATCTTCTTAATTAGTTATCGTATACGGTTCGGGAAAAGTGAATGTGTGTGATTGTCTACTTATCATACATGTTCTATAATCGTGAACTATTTTTGATGGGCCGCGCATCATAAACGTAGCACCACAGAATACCGACTGCGATGGTAATGCCAGCACACACAAGTAGCAAGGATGGAGCGTTTGGGATATTCGAGATACCAGAAACAGTTTTATAGGGACAACTGTATGCATCATGGCTCCCTATCCCCGACGGTTTCTCGGTCGTGTGGGAAGGACCCCCCCTATCGCCCACACTCACTAGGTGACAGTTTAAAATATCGTCGCGGAAAGGGGTTAAAAACCGTTTGTATAGCAGCTCGCCGTACCAGTGTCTAGTCCTTCCTCGAAGCTTCGGGGTCACTTTTGGTCCATAAAAAATCACCATAAATTTTCACCCCAATCCGAGAACTTTTATTTCTACACAAAAATAACACCATGGTAGTTCTGCTGAAAACAACATCAGCCCGGGTTAGTTTCATTCAAATCATATAAAAGTGCACCAAAACCATATAAAATTGTTGTAAACATGGCATGAATACTTCATAAATTATAGATACGTTGGAGACGTATCATGGTTCACGAGGTGCTCATCTTTTGCAGGCTCCGATTTCCCTTGAGCACCTTCATCCGTGGGATCTTAACCCATTACGGGCTCCAGCTTCACCATCTGACCCCAAACAAGGTGCTTCACTTGTAGTGTTTCGTGACTTTCTGCAAGTGCTTCCTGGAGATACCGCCTCATTAAGATCTCTACAGATTCTTTTTCAAAGTGATCCCGCTTCTAAAAGGGGGCAAGATACCTTCCTATGGCAGCGCGGAGCTCCACCCCTGCCCGGGCTCTAGTTACTTTGAGATACCCACCATCGACGGACCTAAGTCATGGCAGAAAAGATGGTTCTATGCCACCGATGTTGCCTGCTACTTGTGAGCTGCATTGGGATTTCCTCGAAGAGGAGAGGAGATGCGATATAGTAGAGATAAGTATTTCCTTTAGTGAAGAGCCAAGGTTATCAATCCAGTAGGAGAACCACGTAGAATCTCATTAGCACACATGCACACACAAAAGCAAGTACTTGCACCCAACGCAAACAAGAGGGTTGTCAATCCCCTTGGTTGTTACTTGCAAGGATTAAATCTTGTAGTGGTAGATAGATAAATTGCAAAGATAAAATAAAATAAAATAGAAAAAATTGCAGCAAAGTATTTTTGTGTTTTATATATGATAAAGGTAGACCCGGGGGCCATAGTTTTCACTAGAGGCTTCTCTCTCGAGCACATAGCATACAGTGGGTAAACAAATTACTGTTGGGCAATTGATAGAAAAGCGCATTGTTATCATGATATTCAAGGCAATGATCATGCATATAGGCATCACATCCGAGACAAGTAGACCGACTCCTGCCTGCATCTACTACTATTACTCCACCCATCAACCGCTATCCAGCATGCATCTAGGGTATTAAGTTCATAAAGAACGGAGTAACGCCTTAAGCAAGATGACATGATGTAGACAAAGTAAACTCAACTAATATGAATAAACCCCATCGTTTTATCCTTAATGGCAACAATACAAATACGTATCTTTTCCCTTTCTATCACTGGGATAGAGCATCGCAAGATTGAACCTATCACAAAGCACCTCTCCCACTGAAGATAAATCAATCTAGTTGGCCAAACCAAATGGATAGATCAGAGAGAAATACAAATCTATAACAATCATGCATAAATAAGTTCAGAGAAGACTCAAATATTTCTCATGAATATTCAGATCATAAACCCATAATTCATCGGATCCCAACAAACACACCGCAAAAGAAGATTACATTGGATAGAACTCCAAGAAAATCAAGGAGAACATGGTATTGAAGATCAAAGAGAGATAAGAAGGCATCTAGCTACTAGCTATGGACCCATAGGTCTGTGGTAAACTACTCACGCATCATCGGTAGGGTAGCAAGGATCATGTAGAAGCCCTCCATGATCGATTCCCCTCTGGTAGAGTACTGAAAAGGCCTCTAGATGGTATGGTGGAAGAACAAAGACTTGCGGCGGCGAAAAAGTGTTTCAGGTTGCTCTCTGGTATATTGGGAATATTTGAGAATTTATAGAGGCGTAATTAGGTAAAGAGGTGCCACAAGGAGCCTACAAGCCTGGGGGGCGTGCCTAGCGAGCTTGTCGCTCCCTCGTGGCTCTTCTGGTCTTCTCTCTAACCTTTGTGGGTCCCTTCTGATCCAGAAAAAATAATCCAAAGATTTTTCTCTGTTTGTACTCCGTTTGATATTGATTTTTCGAAAAGCCAAAAACAAACAAAAAACAGCAACCGGCACTGGGCACTAGGTTAATAGGTTAGTCCCAAAAATGATATATAATTGCATATAATGCATCCAATATTGATATTGTAATAGCATGGAACAATCAAAAATTATAGATACATTGGAGACGTATGAAGCATCCCCAAGCTTGATTCCTGCTCGTCCTCGAGTAGGTAAATGATAAAAATAGAATTTTTGATGTGGAATGCTACCTAACATGTTCATCATGTAATCTTTCTTTTATGGTATGAATATTAAGATCCGAATGATTCAAAGAAATAGTCTATAATTTGATATAAAGACGTCAATACTCAGGCATACCAACAAACAATCATGCCTTTTAAAACAAAAATGCTAAAGAACGTTATCCCTACAAAATCATATAATCTTGTCATGCTCCATCTTCTTAACACAAAGTATTTATCATGCACAACCCCGATGACAAGCCGAGCAATTGGTTCATACTTTTTAAAGTGCTTCAACTTTTTCAACCCCCACGCAATACATGAACGTAAGCCAAGGACATAGCACTATGGTTGGAATAGAATGTGGTGATAGAGATTAATAAGGGGAAGTCAAAAAAGAAGATAGTCTCACATTGATGCGGCTAATCAATGGGCTATGGATATGCCCATCAATTGATGTCAATGCAAAGAGTAGGGATCGCAATGCAACGGATGCACTAAGAGCTATAAGTGTATGAAAGCTCAAAATAAAAACTAAGTGGGTGTGCATCCAACTTGCTTGCTCATGAAGACCTCGGACATTTTAGGAAGCCCGTCATCGGAATATAGAAGCCAAGTTCTATAATGAAAAATTCCCACTAGTATATGAAAGTGACAACGTAGGGAGACTCTCTATATGAAAAAACATGGTGACACTTTGAAGCACAAGTGTGGAAAAGGATAGTAACATTGCCCCTTCTCTCTTTTGTTTTGTTTTGTTGGGCTCTTTTTGGCCCCTCTTTTTTCCTCACTGGGACAATGCTCTAATAATGTTGATCATCACACTTCTATTTACTTACAACTCGATAAAACTGAAACATATGACTCTATATGAATGCCTCTGGCAGTGTACCAGGATGAGCAATGATCTAGCGTAACATGTATAAAAAATGATGAAGGGTGGTTGAGCCAGAAATACTATGTCAGCTATATGATCATGCAAAGCAACACGATAATGATGATGTGCGTCGTCTAAACAGAACGGTGGAAGTTGCATGGCAATATATCTCGGAATGGCTATAGAAATGCCATAATAGGTAGGTATGGTGGTTGTTTTGAGGAAGATATAAGTAGGCTTATGTGTGATAGAGCGTATCATATCACGGGGTTTGGATGCACCGGCGAAGTTTTCACCGACTCTCGAGGTGAGAAAGGGCAATGCTTGGTACCAAAGAGGCTAGCAAATTGCGGAAAGGTGAGAGTGCGTATAATCCATGGACTCACATTAGCCATAAAGAACTCACATACTTATTGCAAAAGTTTATTAGACCTCGAAGCAAAGTACTACTATGCATGCCCCTAGGGGGATAGATTGGTAGGAACAGACCATCGCTCGTCCCTAACCACCACTCATAAGGAAGACAATCAATAATCATGCTCCAACTTCTTAGCATAACTAGAGACTATACATGCATGCTTCGGGAATCACAAACCTTAACACCAATATTCTTACTAAACCACAATCATTCACTCGTACCTCCCCCATATTATCATCTCAATATCTCAAAACTATTGCAAGGAGTCAAACTTATCATATTCAGTGATCTTCATGAAAGTTTTTATTATATCCCTCTTGAATACCTATCATATTAGGACCAATTTCATAACCCGTGCAAACTGGGATTACTATTTATTAGACTCTCAAAAAGATATAAGTGAAGCATGAGAATGCAACTATTTCTTTAAAATATAACCACCACCGTGCTCTAAAAGATATAAGTGAAGCACTAGAGCAACTGCCTAGCTCAAAAGATATAAGTGAAGCACATAGAATATCATACCAAATCACGAATAAATGCATGTACCTCTCAAAAGGTGTTTCCAGCAAAAGATGATTGTGGCAAACTAAAAATCAAACAAAGCAAAGATCACTATAATACACGACTCTCCAACACTACAAAAAAAATACACTTCCGTGATGATACGTGTTTGTCACAGTAGGTCACGTTTTCTGTCATGCATGTACATCCATGACGATTTTATGATAGAATCAAGATAGTCATACCTGTGCTGTCGTAGAAGTGTTCCATGACAATACCAAAATTATCATCATGGAAGTGTCCACTTCCATGACGATAAATGACGCGTCATGGAAGTGCTTTCGTCAAGGGTAACCGACATGTGGCATCCACCATAACGTGTCGCAGTTAAGCTATCAGGTTCCGGATTGGATCCGATAACCCGTTAACAGCCGGGACCAATGGGGATTCTCCACGTGTAAAATTCTCAATGGCCAGAGAAACCACGTGTCAGCTCACCATTGGGACAGATGTCATCCACTCATTGGACAGGAGGCGCCTATGATACGTCGACACGTGGCACGGCCCAACAGAGGCCCATTTCGGTGAAAAGGCCGGCCCGTTTGACTTGGTCAAAAGGTAGCGGGCCGGCCCACGGAAAGCCTGTTAACGGCTTGTTCGCATATAGCCCATTTACAGCCCGCTAACTCACGGCCCGTTATGGCCTATCCGAATTAGGCCCAGTAGCGTCATTTGGGCCGTTCAATATGATTCCAGCCCGTTGTAACTTCCGGCCCATGTATGGCCCATGACGTCTTTCGGCCCATACGAGGCCCTTTGTAACTCTGGGGCCATTAAAGACCCGAGGTGAAACTGGCCCATAATGAACAGTGTATCCCTTTATACCCATTAACGGCCCATTATTCCGTTGGCCGTTTCCAGCCCGTGTTAACTTTTGGCCTTCTAAGGGCCCATTTATTCTTGGTCTCATTTCTAGAATTCGGTTACTTACGGTACGTTACTGGCCTGTTCCGCTTGTGGGCCAAATTTAGCCCGTGGTTACAGTCGGCCCGTTTGTGGCCCATTAACCCGTTGGGCTGTTTTCATAGCGTCGTCAAATACGGCCTATTAACAGCCCATTATGGTCGGGCAATAAACAGACGATTTCCACTCTAGCCCGTTTACGGCCCATTTTGCGGACCGTTATTGGTCCACGAATAGTATGGCTCATGTTTGGCCAAACGATTATACGGCCCGTAGAAGGCCCATGGATCCTACGGCCCGTAAGAGGCCCATGGTCACTACAACAGGTAGCAAGACCATGGTTACAACGGTCCGTATGTTGCTATGGTTATTGTGGCCTAGTTATAAAAATAGGTTATTGTGGCCACTAGAAAAACACGGAAAAAGAACTGCAGTGACTACAAGCAAACAACTAAACAAGACAATAAGGAAATAAATAAGCAAGCAACTAACACTAGGCTATTACGGCTATTACACATATTACATCCACATGGCATCAAAGTTAGCCACCAGTGCAAATATAGGGAACAAAGCAGCATATTACATACACTGGCCGTCTAAATTGGCCACCAGTGCAAATAAACGCGGCAGCAAAACAAGTCCATAACTGAAACAACTTCAGAAGAGCTCAAGAAACGTTATCCTGGGTATCCACCATGCTGGTAATAAGCTTAGCAAGCTTATTAGCTTTCTCCTATTTTGGCGCTAAAATCCTCCAACGCTTGCTGTTGCATGATACGTCCATTTTGCATCATGTTTACCTACTGTTATTTATAATGTTTTTATGCATAATTATGCTTTTTGGAGTAATTCTAATGCCTTTTCTCTCATAATATGCAAGGTATACACAAAGAGGGAGAATTCCGGCAGCTAGAAATCCGGACCTGAAAAAGCTACGTCAGGCTACCTATTCTGCACAACTCCAAATGAGCTGAAACTTCACGAGGATTTTTTATGGAATAAATAAGAAATACTGGAGCAAATAACTACCGGAGGGGGGCCACCGGGTGAGCACAAGACACCAGGGCACGCCAGGCCCCCCAGGCGCGCCCTGGTGGGTTGTGCTCAGCCCAGCCCACCTCCGGTGCCCATCTTCTGGTATATAAGTCATTTTGACCTAGAAAAAATCAGGAGAGGACTTTCGGGACGAAGCGCCGCCGTCTCGAGGCAGAACTTGGGCAGGAGCACTTTTGCCCTCTGGCGGAGCGATTCCGCCGGGGGAACTTCCCTCCCGGAGGGGGAAATCATCGTCATCATCATCACCAACAACTCTCCCATCTTGATGAGGGCAATCTCCATCAACATCTTCAACAACACCATCTCCTCTCAAACCCTAGTTCATCTATTGTGTTCAATCTTGGTACCGGAACTATAGATTGGTGCTTGTGGGTGACTAGTAGTGTTGATTACATCTTGTAGTTGATTACTATATGGTTTATTTGGTGGAAGATTATATGTTCAGATCCATTATGCTATTTAATACCCCTCTGATCTTGAGCATGATTATCATTTGTGAGTAGTTACTTTGGTTCTTGAGGTCATGGGAGAAATCATGTTGCAAGTAATCATGTGAACTTGATATGTGTTCGATATTTTGATGATATGTATGTTGTGATTCCCTTAGTGGTGTCATGTGAACATCGACTACATGACACTTCACCATATTTGGGCCTAAGGGAATGCATTGTGGAGTAGTTATTAGATGATGGGTTGCGAGAGTGACAGAAGCTTAAACCCTAGTTTATGCGGTATTCCGTAAGGGACCGACTGGATCGAAAAGTTTAATGCTATGGTTAGAATTTATTCTTAATAATTTTCTCGTAGTTGCGGATGCTTGCGAGGGGGTTAATCATAAGTAGGAGGTTTGTTCAAGTAAGAACAACACCTAAGCACCGGTCCAGCCACATACCAAATTATCAAAGTAGCGAACACGAATCGAACCAACATGATGAAAGTGACTTGATGAAATTCCCGTGTACCTTCAAGAACACTTTGTTTATCATAAGAGACCATTTTGGCCTGTCCTTTGCCTCAAAAGGATTGGGCTACCTTGCTGCACTTTTGTTACTACTATTGTTACTTGCTCATTATAAATTATCTGGCTATCAAACTACTCTGTTACTTACAATTTCAGCACTTGCAGACATTACCTTGCTGAAAACCACTTGTCATTTCCTTCTGCTCCTCGTTGGGTTCGACACTCTTACTTATCAAAAAGGCTACAATTGATCCCATATACTTGTGGGTCATCATTGCACCAAAAAGTATGCATCTAACTTCTCCAGGGACTTCCGCAGTCCTTCGGCTTCTTGTCACAGCACAGCTGATCGATGTCTTTCAGCTTGTAGTTGAGTCTCAAGAAACCGAATTGATTCAGACAGTGAGTTCGAATAGCTTGTGCCGGCGGTAGTGGCCAGTAACTCGAACACTACACCAAGACAGGACTTTGGGGTTGTCTCACTGTCTTCAAGATTTAGCTATTTTATCAGCTTTGTTAGAGACCAACAAGGATGTCTCACTATCTTGAACCTTATCTGCATTACTTCCTTTACCATGGCTTAATAAGGTACTCTTCCCCAATATTCTGTCAGCATTCTAAAAGAAGAAACAAGCAGACACATAACAGGTTTAGTTCAAAACATATCAGTTCAAGACAAAGCAGCATTGGAAGAATACAAAGCGTGGGAAACTACACGGCACAACAAGATTTAAGATGGGTACCACGGGTCTACATGTACAACAACACTATTGGCTCTGTTGTGAAGCTAGTAATGAGCATGATATGAGAAGTCAACTGTATGCACAATTGAAATTGAAATCAACAGAGCTATTTATAAGAGCAAACCTGTTAAACAAACATTCTTAAACATACCTGTTGTGCCATTGGAGTGTCGATTGGATCCTTCAATTTAAAAATAAGTTTGTATGAGTAAATACAGTGATACAAGAGCAAAGCAGTATGCACGATAGCAATGGAATCTTAAATGAGAACAGTTGTTCTTCCGGTTTAAGCACTTGTTCTACACGAACAGAGTACAGTAAGACGCATGCATATAGTACTTAAAAATATAAAAAATGAGCTCATAGACCTTATCACATTCTTGGTTCGGGACAAGTACAGAACAAGGCGTTCCTAGTCATCGTCCCGTAAATGTGTCTCAGGAGAACGTAAGGGAATTTGACGAGTTTCTTTGCCAGTGAAGTATGTTTTCTTCAGGTAATTCTGATACTGCCACCAAGCATTCTTGAAGATAGCAGAGGTATTAGCACAGGTTACCTCATCCTGAGTTTCCAAATCGGTCCTTCTCTATAGAGAAAAATGGGAACATTTGCTGTATTATAACCATCATGGAGGTAGAATGTATGGGACAAAGCAAAGTAATTGCCATGAATAACATTACTTACACATAACTCCTGGACGAACACCTGCAACTGGCATTTTCCTTCATCTTCAGTATAATATTTCCATGATGGGAAGATACGCACATAGGATTTAACAACATCAAATGCAATAGATGCTAAACTACGAATGGCTGGTTGTGCTTCCTCCACAGGAATAGGTGTACTAACTGGTGGAGTTGGGGTTCGCCGTGGTAGTACTGGCACTTTGGGCACTGGAGCTGCCTTACTAACTGCTCTTGTTTGGGAGCTCTGTGGTGGAGATGGTGTTGTCTCAACGGGAACTGGGTTACTATCTGCTGGGGTTGGGGTTAGATTGGGTGAAGCTGGTTCTCTGTCCATCGCGGTAGGGGTACAATCTGCGAGAGTCTGGGTTATGTGTGGTAGGGCTGGTTCTCGTGCATGTACAACCGGGGTGCTATCTCCACCAAGAGGTAGCACTGTTTTATTTGAAGACCATGTTTTTACTCTGCTAGATACTGCCATCACCCGCTCCAATTCAAATGGCTGATAAACAGGAAACATAGTTGAATGTACAGACCTTGTATGAGAGACAGATGCAATAGATAGTGTGGAAAAAAGAGGGCATGAAATAGTTCACATTTATATTGTTTAACTAAAAAGGATAGCATGACATAATTTCACATATATGATGTCTATCTAAACTGGATAGCATAGCATGACATAATTCAAAGATATGATGACTAACTAAATAGGATGGCATGAGATAATTATATGATGTCTTCAGTAAACAGGTCCGCATGACATAATTCACATACATGTATCTAAGTAATTAGGGTCGCATGATTTAATTCACATATGTGATTTATATACTAAGAAGATGGCATTCACATATATGATGTCTGAACTAAGAACATGGTGTTGAATATTGTGTATATGATGTCTAAACTATGCAATGCAAGACACCATATGCATGATATGAGCAGTATAACCGTGCCAAATTAGAGCATACACCTTGGTGGGGGAATAGGACTGGTCATCTATCTCTGAATCCATCTCTGAGGAGCTATCGGGACCCAGCAAGAGATCTGCTTCGAGAGGTAGATCTGTCTGCTCTGAAGACCTTCTTTTCACTCCAGATTTTTCCATCACCCACTCAAATGGCTGATTCACGGGAAGAGTAGTTGAATGTACAAACATTGTTGACAAATGGAAATGTAATTAAGAAAAAGGATTGGCAAGATATCATTCAAATATATGATGCCTGGTTAAACAGGGTGGCATTGCATATTTCATATATATTAAGGCTGGCTAAAAGAGATGAGATTGCATAATTCATATATATGATATAGAAACTAAACAGGTGGCATTACAGAACATGTCTAAACTAAGCAGATGACATATATGATGTCGAAAGTAGGCACTGCAAGGCAACATATGCATGATATGACCAACATCATCATGCCAAGTTAGAGCAAACACCTCGGGGGGTAAATAGGAGTGGCCAGCTGCGTCTGAATCCGCCTCAGAACAGATATCTTCCTCTGGATACAATCTGGAGGGGGCGGGGAGGGTTTGCCATTGAACCCACCATGGAGCGATGTCTGCATGACATTGTATTGACGCGCAAAACTCTTCTCTTTTTCTCTACATGTTCAGCATGACTGTGTACAATATTTGACATGCATACGAAAAAAATATAGTGAGATTATGTAAGGAGAGCATGCAGAAATCTAGAGTGATGGTAACAACCAGTGGATGGATCCAAAAATAATGATAGCAGGCTGATGATAGCTTTAATTTAATAAAAAGACATATGATGATTGCTTTACTATTTGTTTCCCACCCAAGATGAACAGCATAGGCATACCCTAGGTGAACCAGATAATAGACAGAGATACTATTCATTGTTGCCTCGATATGTGCCCCACAAGTAAATTTAAAACTGAAGTTTGAACATTAATTTGGACCTGACTTGGAGTCTAAGAGGTGAACAGGACGATAAAGTAGCAGGTAATATTAAGCAATGCATTACATAAGCAGAAACAAAAGAGTGCGACCTCTCTTGTGGACCCGTGTACTCCTTAGGTTCATCTGCCGAGTCAATGATGGTGATGCAGTTGTGGTGGGTGCCGGCGGCAGGGAAGGAGATCTGAGGCGGTGAAAGACGGTCAGGAGTCGTGATGTCTAGTATGGTGGATGCTTATGTCGATGGAGCAGCTCAGGTGAGGTGGACGATGTCACGGCAGGAGCAGGACAAACCACACAAAGTTTTCTTCGACACCTATCTGTAACTGAAGTAATTCTGTAAGGGCTCCTTTAGCTTGCAGGATTCAAAAAATGTAGGGATAGTGTCGGCGTACGACACCTATGGGATCCCGAGAGACCCCTTTACGATTCGGCGGGGGGAGAGGTATACGCAAAGAGCAGAACCAGTGATCGATGCGGGAAGTTTTTACCCAGGTTCGGGCCGCTGATCCGCGTAAAACCCTACTCCTGCTTTGTGTTCTTATTGATGTTCTTGAGCCCAGCCTTCAGGAGCGCTCGCAGTGAACAGTACGTTCAAAGAGCAGCTACGCATGCAGAATGGGCCGGAAGTCCTCCTCCCTCTGTAGCAGTTGCCTTGGGCCTCCTTTTATATGCTCAAAGGGGTCTCCACAGTGGCAAAATGTACATACATTGAGGTGTAAATTAGCAACAGGGTATCATACCTAACCCCTGACGGATTAGGACAAGCGTATTTAATGCACCGTGAGGTGTCTGTTTAGGTGTCCTCACTTTCTTGGGGATGGAAAAAGAGGCCATCCCATCAGCACCGCTTAAGCTCCCCTCCACTGGCGCGTCGCCACGCATCCAGGGAAGGAGCCAGAATGTCAGACTTGTTACTGTGCCGAAGCGGTGGCACAGTGATGGAATCTCGCCAGGCGCCGATTCTTATCGGGCACCAAACCTTGCCGGGCGCCAAGCCTTGCCGGGCGCCAGGGCTTGCTGGGCGCCAAGCCTTGCCGGGCGCCGAGCCTTGCCGGGCTCCACAGGCCATCCCGGCAAGGATCTTGCCGGGGAAGCTGGCCTTTGAATTCCAGCTTTACTTATCTGTTGATCCTCAGATCTCTGACTTGATGATTCCCTTGATGGCTTGAATCAAACTCGAACTGTTCCCGGCAAGCCTTGCCGCGAGGATGGCTACAACTGCCCGTGCACAAGTACGGGGTACTAGTGGCCCAATACTTAGTACACCGACAGGAGCCCCCGGGCCTAGGCCATACACGAGTGTGAGGCGTTGTTGGGCTAGGCCCAAACAGTGCACGGGCACGCGTGGCAGGGGATTAACTGCTCGTAAATATGTCACTTTACTGTGCCCCCCACTACGCGCACGGAGCGCGCGACATGGGAAGCGTGCCAAAAAGGCTGCAAACTGTCTCGCGCCTATAGAGGCGCATTCATATTGGGGAATAAACAAGGCGGCCCTGCTCCTTCCCCATAAAAAGGAGAAGTCGCAGAGGTGCAAACCTATTTACCCCCCTCTTCTTCTCAATCTGGCCATCGCCATCGCCTTCCTCTTCTCGAGCTCGGAGCGAAACCTTTTCCTCTTCCGCCCGCTGCTCCCGCGCTCGCTTCACCCCCAGCTTCCGTCCTCACAGTCGCCATGCCGCCCAAGGCCAGCAAAGGCAAGGGCAAGGACAAGGAGGCGAAAGCCGAAGTTCCGGAGAGCGAACTGGTGAAGATGCAGAAGAGGCTCGTCGTCTTCCCTCCGACGCTCGATGCTGAAGCTTTGAAGGGGCGATACCAATGCATGTGGGCGAAAGGAACGCAAGCTCACCCCGCCACATGCGTAATCCCAGGTGCTTGCTCCAAAGGTGGATCAGACAGATACCCCTTCTTCACTGCATATTTCTATTGCGGGCTCTGTCCCCCCTTTTCCGATTTCTTCAACGACATCATGTACACATACGGCTTCCACCTTCTTGATTTCACGCTGAATGCAGTACTTTGCATGTCTATCTTTGCCCATCTCTGTGAAAATTTTGCTGGCGTGATCCCCAATTCTGCTCTTTTCCGCCATTATTTCTACCCTCGTATCCAAAAAGGAGAGGCTCTCTCTGGATCTATTGCCTGGATTCCAAGGGCTTGGAACAAAGAGATATACCCAGAGGGAGTTTACCGCGAAAAGTGGGACGAGTGGCGGCCGAATGGTGCTGGATCCAGGAAGCAGATCCTCATCCTTTTTGTCACCCCCGGCAACAGAAGGTGGTCCGCGGCAAGGATTGGGGCGATCTCGCTGCGGAAGACGAGAGGCTCACAATCGCCACTACCAGGATCCTTCGCTTGAAGGCTGCCGGGCTGACGATGGAGATGATCGGCTTCGACTTTCTCCGCCGCTGCATCGCCCCTCTGCAGAACAGGGGAAGGCCAGTCTGGGAGTACAAGAACGCGGCAGATGTCATGAGACTGCGCCCCGGGCTGAACAACAATCTGACCACCATGCAGCTTGGCGCTCTCTGCCAAAAGTTATTCCAGCGCGAAGACAAGCACCGGCTGCCGGCAAGGATTGTCCCCTTGTGCAACAACTCTGCCTTGGGGTCAATCATTGCCTTCTTGCCGATGTTCAACGCCCATGGCCTCGACCCGACCTGGGCCGAGCCAAGCGAGGAGGAAGCGCAGAAATTCTTTGACAGCTTGATGGAGAGGCCTGTTCGGAAAGAGTCAGATTTCATCCGAGCCACCACCGACCAAGAAGTAGCTTACATTGCTACTAGGGTGGAAGAGGCAAATCTTGCCGCAGAGGCCGGCAGCGTCGGCTTCACAGAGTGGGAAGCTAGCGACGCAGAGGTGGTAGTGGAGGTGAAGCCTGCCGGGGAGGACGAGGTTGCCGGGGAGGAGTGCAGCGCAGCCGCTGAAAGCTCATCCGGCGAGGACTCGGTCGAAGAAGAAGAGACGCGAGAAGAGCCCCCATCCCCGAAGAAGAAGGCGAAGCGTGTTCTTCGGAAGGCTGCGTCTGGCATCCTGGCAAGCCAGCCCTCTTCGAGCGGCGAAGCCCCCGGCAAGAAAGTGGCCGGCAAGACTGGACCGCGGCAGGGGGCTCATCAACAGCCTGCACGGCGCGTGAGGCCCACACCAGCGGCCACTGCTGGGGCGGCAGGAGGGTCTCGTACCACCGCACCGGAAGCTGCCCCGGCGCCTGCCACAGCCAAGCGGCCTAGGACTCCTCCTCCGCCTCCCCACTCAAACACCGCAACGGAGGTCGACTTCGACATCTTCGGCTTTAGTCCAGAGCGAGAGGAAGAAGAGTAAGTATTTTGCCACAGCTTTTACCTTCCAATCTTGCATCAATCTTTACTGACTTGCTTGTATTGTTTCTGCAGTGACACAGAAACCTTGCTGGAGAGGATGGCGAAGAGGTCAAGGACTTCTACGGGCGACGAGCCCCCGACAAGCTCCACTAGCGTGCCAGAAACCGTCATTGTGAGCCCGGAGTCTAGTCCTCAACGCAGCCCCCAGCGCAGCCCCCAGCACAGCCCCCAGCGTAAGTTCATTCTTCTTTTTCCGTTGGCGGGTACCGAGGTTTTCATTCTTGCCTACTGATATCTTTGGGTTCGCAGGAGAAGAACGGCAACAAGGAGAAGACATTCCCATTGTGCCTCCTTCATCGACCGCTCCGCCCACAAGCACGTCCCCGGCAAGAGATCCTGCCGACGAGCCCGCCCTAACTGAAGGGGAGCCGGCAAGCGCGGACTCCGGCGACACGCCCCCAGCAACCGGAGTTGCCGGGAGGGGTGAAGCCACCTTCCGACGGCCTGACGCAGGTACTCGATTGCCTCAGAGTGCTTGTTATTCTTTTTCTCTTATCTCTCTGTCTTCGGTCACTTCAAACTTCAACCTTGATCTTATTCTGTTTTCCTCCTTCACCCTTCAGAGTTCCCTGTGATGGAACACATGGACGTCGACGTTGTGATCGAGGAGACCGCCAGGGATGCTGCCGCCGAAGCAGACAGGATCGCTGCCAGCGAGGCCACCAAGGATGACATTGTCGAGGCTGGTGGTGCTCTTGATGGAGAGACCGCCAAGACAGCACAAGAGGAAACCGCCGAAGAACCTGCTGAAGGGGGCGACAGGGAGGCTGAGGACCGCACTGATAGCATTCCTGCCACAGGAGCGCCAGGCGCTACACCGGCCACAGAGCCCCCTGTCACTGGCGAGGCGGCTACTGAGGACCAGCCATCAACATCTGAGGGCCCCTCATCCAGCAAGTACCTCAAGGTAGGTGAGAACCTGTTCATCAACTTGCCGGGGACGGCAAGCGCTGGGGCACCAGCCGAAGGAGAAGTTTTTGAAGAAATCATCGCTGCTGCCGGGCTTGAAGTTGTCGACGATCCCAGCACTAGCAGCGGCAAATATGAAGAGGATCAGCTCCTTCAGGCCATGGGCGAGAACTTCCACAAACTCCAGGCTCTCCATCGCGCCTGGAAAGACAAAGCGGACTCCAGAATGGCAGTTGTTGAGGCGGCCGAAGTAGATTTCCAAAGGCGCGTCGCACAAATGCAGATCTGGCACACCGAGGCCCTCCAAGAGTTGGTTGCCGGCCGGGAACAAGTGAGCTTGCAGTGGAATGAGATCCTCCTGAAGCAATCAGACATGGAGAAGGCGCATGATGAAGCTGTTCAAAGGATTGCTGCCGAAGATGCACTCCTGACGGGGCACCGCGTTGCTCTTGATGCTCATGAGGAAGATCTCACTGCTCGTGGGCAGGCGCTCGCCGCCAAGCTTCGCAGCAAGGATGAAGATATTGAAAATCTTGTCGCGCGGCGGACCCAGGAGCTGGAGCGAAAACATAAGGAGGCGCTCGAAGCTCTGACTGCAAGTCACGCCGGCAAGCTCAAGGAGGCCGTCGATGCTGCCGAAGCTGCAGAGGCCGCCAAGAACAAGCTGAACGACAGAGTGAAGAGGCTGGAAACAGATCTCGAAGAGCACGGCAAGGAACTCTCGACGCTCAAGGGGGACAGGGAAAAAACCCTCCACTCCTTGGCGGAGATGCAAGTTGCCTTGTCCGACAAGACCAAGCAGCTCTCCTCTGCGGCTGATAATATTGCGGTTCTGGAGCTGAAGCTGACCACGCTGCAGCAGTCTCTCGAGGCCGGCAAGGCCCGTGAGAAGGCTCTACTCAAGGATCTCCAAGGAGAGAGGAACCTGCTCAAGAGCGCCACCGCTGCCCAAAACGAGTACGAGAAGGGAGTGGAGATCTGGACTGGCCGTCTCATCGCCACCGCGGAGAAGCTTACCGCAGAACTGTCAACCATGGGCTTGCCGAACTTCAAGTACTCTTCCGAGGAAAGAATATCTCCAAGTGCCAGGTTGACGATGTTCTTTGAAAGCATCATCAACGCGTTGAGGGTGCTCCAGTCCAGCCGGGCGACCCAACTGGCGAACGAGACTCGCTGGCTTTGCCGGGCCGTCCTCCACAAGGTGCTCATCAAGGTGGTGCACAGCAACCCCGGCATCGACCTCTCCAACGCGCTCGGCCATCTGCCAAAGGATGCAAATGTTGAGGCGCTTGAAGAGTGCATCGCGCCCATCCTTGAGAAGGTGGACTCCATCAAAAGGATCGAAGGCCAGCGTAGGGATTGAGTGCTTCCCCCTTTTCTTGCCGTCATTATTCCATGTAAAAGACAATCAAGTCTCAAATTAGAATCGTGGCAACTCATGGATGTAATACAATTTGACTATGTTTAGGCTCATGCTTGCTACTTTCCTTGTCTGATTCCTTTATGTATGGAGTTCATCCTATGCTTACTGAAAAACTTGCCGGCGTGCAACCTGCCGCGAGCGCTGGGTGCGGGACTTCAGCAGCCTACCGAAGGCGCAGCGGCCGGCAAGACTCCTTGGCGTTCTCAATGCAGCCACTTAAATTGTTGAGCGGACTCGAAACAAAATAAGGGCGCGACCGATTACAACAAGGGTTCCTTCGCGTGCAGATTTTCCATACAAGAGTCGGAATTGTCCAAGGAAATAACTTGGTAATAAAAGAAAAACTTGCTCTGAGTTTTTAGGACTTAGCTTCCTGTCTTTGTTCTTCCTCCGGCAAGTGTCGATTCCGAACGTCACCAACTGGTATTCATATCTCCCTTCCCCCCCCCCCCCCGTGCAAATGTCACTCGAGGAATCCTTCTGTCTTTTGAGAAAAAGAAAGAAGAGAAAATAAAGGCATGAAATCTTGGCAGTTCGTTAGAACTTACCGGGATCAGGTGCCATACAACATCTTAGATAAACATGCATATATATAAATATGAACATGGGAATCAAAAAAGGAATGTACAACACTTAAATTTATTCATCTGTGCTTAGGGTCTGCGCCTGGCTTTGTACAAAGGATCACATGCCTAGCCGGCAAGACTTGTACAAAAAGGTGGTTGCCGGGATCCCCCAGCGACCGCGCCTTATGGGTAGAACTTGCGAAGATGTTCGATATTCCAGGAATTACTCACTGGAACGCCATCTTCGGTCTCCAGGCGGACAGCGCCAGGCCTGGTGACTCGTAGTAGTCGATAAGGGCCTTCCCACTTTGGCGTCAACTTGTTTGAATTCTTGGCGGACTGAATCTGTCGAAGAACAAGGTCGCCTTCCTCAAGGCTTCGGGCATGAACTTTGCGGCTATAATAGCGGCGCAAAGCTTGCTGGTAGCGTGCAGCTCGCACAGCAGCCTGAAGACGATTCTCCTCAAGGAGCACAGCGTCATCTTGCCGCAGTTGCTCTTGCTCAAGCTCATCATAAGCGAGCACTCGAGGTGATCTGTATATGAGTTTCGTGGGGAGAACTGCTTCCGCTCCGTAGACTAGAGCGAAGGGTGTCTGGCCGGTGGCTCGATTTGTTGTCGTTCTGATTGACCAAAGAACCACCGGCAACTCATCAATCCAGTGTCTTCCGCACTTTTTCAGCCTGTCAAAGGTTCTGGTCCTGAGACCGCGCAGCACTTCAGCGTTGGCCCTCTCCGCTTGGCCGTTGCTTCTTTGGTGAGCAATAGAGGCAAAACAAATCTTGCCGCCAAGGTCTTGGATGTACTGCATGAAGGTGCGACTTGTGAACTGCGTGCCGTTGTCGGTGATGATCCTGTTGGGCACATCGAAACGGCAAACAATTCCCTTGAAGAACTTGACAGCTGACTGCGCTGTCACCTTCCTCACTACTTCCACCTCCGGCCACTTTGTGAACTTGTCGATAGCAACATACAAGTACTCAAAGCCCCCGGTAGCACGGGGGAAAGGGCCCAATATGTCGAGCCCCCAGACCGAAAATGGCCAGGAGAGAGGGATTGTTTGAAGAGCTTGAGCTGGCTGGTGTAATTTCTTCGAATGAAACTGGCACGCTTCACACTTGGTTACTAGTGCAGTCGCATCCTGGAGAGCGGTAGGCCAAAAGAAACCTTGCCGGAATGCTTTCCCGGCAAGCGCTCTTGACCCTATGTGAGAACCACATATGCCTCCATGTATCTCTGCCAACAGCTGTAGTCCATCCTCCCGAGGAATGCACTTCAATTTCACACCATTTGGTTTCTTTCTGTACAGGACATCATCGACGAACTTGTACATAACAGACCGACGGGCTACTCTCTCTGCTTCTTCCTGTTCCTCAGGGAGTTCACCTGTCTGAAGGAAATGGACGATGGGCTGCGCCCATGCTGGAGCCTGAGGCTCGACAGCTAGGACTAAAGGCATCTCCTCCGCCGGGGGAACATTTGTCTCGACAGCAAGGGCCTGAGGCCCTGCCGGAGCCTGTTGTTCCCCGGCAGGCGTGTCGATCCCGGCAACTTCCTTGCCGGCGGCTCCGGGGAGCTCTGCTGGGAAGTACTGGCCAGAGTTCAACTTTCTTCTCTTTTCTTGCCGCATCGATGGTGCCACGGATGGTTGAGTCAATTAGAGCACAAAAGTTCCTGGTTCCACAGGCAACTTGAGGGTAGCACGCTTTGACAGGTCGTCAGCAACACTGTTCTCGGCACGAGGAACGTGCTCCATCTGCAGACCGTCAAAGCGCTCTTCCAATTTCCTCACTTCATCTACGTAGGCCCGCATCAATGGGCTTTGATAACTCTTGTTAACCTGCCTGACGACAAGTTGTGAATCGCCTTTGATGATGAGCTTTCTGATACCAAGGTCTGCCGCGATCCTGAGACCGGCAAGCAAACCCTCGTATTCTGCAGTGTTGTTGGTTGAACTCTCCCGGGGAAAGTGCATTTGGACTACGTACTTGAGGTGCTCCCCGGTGGGTGCGACAAGCAGCACGCCAGCACCGGCGCCTTGCAGCGAGAAAGCCCCGTCAAAGTACATAACCCATTGCTGATCGATTTCCTTGCCGGGGAGAATTGTTTCTTGAACTTCTTCGTCTGGCGTTGGGGTCCATTCTGCAATGAACTCCGCCAAGGCCCTGCTCTGAATTGTCGAAGTGCTTTCAAACTTGAGGCCAAAGCTGGACAATTCCAACGCCCACTCCACAATCCTGCCGGTTGCCTCCGGATTTTGCAAAATCCGTTGCAACGGAAAGCGAGTGACGACGGTGATCTCATGTGCTTGAAAATAATGGCGCAGCTTTCTCGAGGCCATAAGGAGGCCAAGAAGCAACTTCTGCACACCAGAATATCTTGACCTAGCTCCTTGTAAAAGAGAGCTAACAAAATAAACTGGGCGCTGCACCACCTTCTTCTTCTGCATGGGTTCTTCTGTTTACGCAGATCCTGTCTTGCCGGGGAAGATCTTGCCGCGTCATTTGGCGGTCCTGCCGCTGGCGTTGCTTCCTCATCAGCTTCTCTCTGCGCCACTAGCGCAGCGCTAACCACTTGATTTGTTGCTGCCAGATACAGTAGCAACGGCTCTTGTGGTTTAGGCGCGACTAGCGTCGGCGGAGAGGAAAGGTATTTCTTCAAATCTTGCAGCGCAGCCTCCGCTTCCGGAGTCCATTTCATCGGACCTGCCTTCTTCAAAATTTTGAAGAAGGGCAGGGCGCGCTCAGCAGATTTGGAAATAAACCTACTTAGAGCAGCAACACAGCCGGCAAGACGACGCACATCCTTGACGCGTCTCGGCGCTTCGATCTGCTCAATAGCTTTGATCTTGTCGGGGTTCGCTTCGATTCCCCGGCAAGATACAAAGAATCCGAGGAGCTTGCCGGAAGGAACACCGAACACGCACTTCTCAGGATTGAGCTTCAAATTGATCTTGCGCAAGTTTGCAAATGTTTCTTCTAAGTCTTGAATGAGCGTTGCTTTATCTTTGGTTTTGACCACTATATCATCCATATATGCCTCCATATTTCTATGGAGTTGTGGCTCAAAACCAATCTGGATTGCTCTGGCAAATGTTGAACCAGCACTTTTCAACCCGAAAGGCATTCGTATGAAACAATACGTACCACATGGGGTGATAAAGGCGGTCTTCTCTTCATCTTCTTTTGCCATAAAAATCTGATGATACCCTGAATAGGCATCAAGGAAGGACAGGAGATCACAACTAGCGGTGGCATCCACAATCTGGTCGATGCACGGCAAGGGAAAAGGATCTTTTGGACAAGCTTTATTGATATCTGTATAATCGATACAAAGCCTCCATTTTCCATTCGCTTTCCGCACTACAACCGGATTGGCCAACCAGGTTGGATGAAGCACTCCTTTGACCAGTCCTGCCGCCTCCAGCTTCTTAATTTCTTCGGCAATGAATTCTTGCCGCTCCAAGGCCTGCTTCCTGACCCTTTGCTTGACGGGCCGCGCATGAGGAGAGACAGCAAGGTGGTGCTCAATTACCTTCCTGGGAACACCGGGGATGTCAGACGGTTGCCATGCAAACACGTCGACATTTGCCCGCAGGAAAGCAACGAGCGCGCTTTCCTATTTGTCATCTAGGGTGGAACTTATGGTGAAAGTTCCCCCCGTTCCGTCCTCCCTGGCAGGCACCTTCTTGGTTTCCAGCGGAGCAACCTTGGACTTCTTGTTCTTGCTGGTGGAACTCTCTGGTACGTCCTCGACGGAAGCGCAGCCCTCCGAGGAGGTGCGCTTCCGGAGTTCGCGCCAAGGTTCCTGCTGGTCTTCTTCTTCCCCCCGGGAGTTTCAGCGGCAGGAGCAGATGCCTTGACGGCAGGTGCTGCAACTGCTTCCCGGTAAAGTTGATCGGCACAGATGAGCGCATCCTTTTTATCAGAATGGATAGTGATAACGCTCAACGGCCCAGGTATCTTCAAGACGTTGTACGCGTAGTGTGATGCCGCCATAAACTTAGCCAGCGCTGGCCGACCAAGGATCCCATTGTATGACATGGGGATCTTGGCGACATCAAACACCACCTTCTCGGTCCTGAAGTTAAGCTCGCTGCCAAATGTTACCGGCAGCGTGATCTTGCCCTTAGGCTGGGTTCTTCCTGGGTTGACCCCTTGAAACGTACGCGTTTCCTCGAGGTCCTTGTCGGGAATCTGAAGCCTTCTGAGCACATCCGGTGAGATTAAATTTAGGCCGGCCCCGCCGTCAACTAACATCTTTGTCACCTTGAGGTTGCGAATTGTTGGCGAGACCAACAACGGCAAATACCCGACCGCAGTTGTGCGATCAGGGTGATCCTCGGCGTCGAAGATGATAGGCGTGCTGGACCACTTCAGGGGCCTACACGCATCGGGGGATGGCTCTGCCGCATTGACCTCCCGCACCCACTGTTTGAGTTGGCGGTGGGAGGAATGCAGCGAGGCACCCCCATCAATGCACATGGCCTCCGTAGCCTTCTGGAATTCTTGTTCACTTGATTCATCCTCTTCCTCATCATCATCTCCTTCGTTATCTCGGCCCCGAGCGGGCCGATCCTTTTGCTGCTTAGCCTTGCCGTGGCGACCTCCCCGGCCACCGCGCTTCTTGCCGGACCCCTCAGCACCATCTTGGGCCTTCTCCTTATCTCGCCTCTCGTATTCGGCCTTCTGCTTCTCGGCAAGCTGCTCGACTTGTCGGCAGTTCTGGAGATCGTGGCCCTTGGTGCGATGGATCTTGCAATACTGCTTGCCGGAGTTCTCCGACTTGTCGGCAGCCGCCAAGGTCTGACAGGAAGGGCACTCGGTAGATCCTTGCCGGGGTCACCGACCTTGGCCTTCTTGGCGGCGCCGGGGTTGTCGGATTCCTCGACAGCAAGCACGGTCTTGCCTCCGCGCTTCCTGTTCCACCGCCGGCCTTTCCTTGATGGGGCCGCAGCGTCTTCATCTTCGGACTCGCCCGCCGCGCCAACAGCCTCACCGGGGAGTTTCCTCCCCTCTTCAGCTCGAGCGCACTTATCGGCTAGAGCGTAAAGGTCGGCGATACTCCTGACTTTGTTCATTGCCAGCTCTTCCCGTATTCTGCGGTTATGCATGTTCTGGTGAAACGCGCTAATGACAGCGGCAGGATGAACGTCGGGAATATTGTACTGCACTCGGCTGAACCTCTGCATAAACTTGCGCAGGGACTCACCCTCCTTCTGAGGGATGATGTGCAAATCGCTCTCTTGGCCAGGAGCTTGGTGGCCTCCAACGAAGGCGCCAACAAACTAATGGCACAAATCTGACCAGGAAGAAATAGAATTCTCCGGCAGATGCATCAACCATGACCTGACGTTGGGCTTGAGCACCAACGGGAAGTAGTTGGCAAGTATCTTGTCATCTCGACCCCCGGCAGCCTGCACTGCAATGGTGTAGATGCTAAGGAACTCCGAGGGATGGGTCTTTCCGTCATACTTCTCCGGGACCTCCGGCTTGAAGGTTCGGGAATTGGGCCACCGGACTTGCCGCAGCTCACGGGTAAACGCTGGAGTCCCTACCTCATAAGGCAAGTCTCCTATGTCCCCTGGCGCAAGCTCATCAATAGCCGGCCCCACGCGCTTATCAGACTGATAGCGCGCTTCCCGTCGTTGCTTGATGGTAGTTCGAGCGTCCTCCTTGCCTCGCTCCTGGAGAACTTGACGCTGATCGCGGTGCATCCGTGGATCGGACGACGCCGTGGAAACTTCTTCATGGCGGTCGACTTGCTGAGTTGTCGGCCGCCGCTGGTGCCGCGGAGGGGAGTGCACTGTAGTTGCACCACCTCCGGTTTTCTCTACAACGGCTCGCACCGGATCGATGGGCCTCCGCTGCGAGGGCCCTGCCTCTTGCGGTCCATCTTTGTTGGCGAAGCCGATGAGGCTTTGGATGGTAGCTCGCCACTCCTCCATCTTCTCCGGGGCAGGAGGAAAATCGAGGAGCAGCTGCGCACGTGCCAAGGCTTCCGCTGGCGTAGGTGGCGGCGACAAGTGCGAGGTACGTGAGGTGCTCTAACTCCTAACCAAGTTAGAAGGAGCACCACCACGGTCACGCGACCGTGCGCCACCTCCGCCGGCAGCTCGGTGTGCATGCTGGTCCCGCGCATCTTGGGATCTATGCGCAGAAACCTTTTCATGGGGACGCCCTGAACCACCAGCGCCATGACGTCGCTCATCATGCACGACCTGGATAGGTCGTGACGCTTGGGCCGGCATAAGAGGTGAACAGGACGATAAAGTAGTAGGTAATATTAATCAATGCATTACATAAGCAGAAACAAAAGAGTGCGACCTCTCTTGTGGACCCGTGTACTCCTTAGGTTCATCTGCCGAGTCGATGATGGTGATGCAGTTGCGGTGGGTGCCGGCGGCAGGGAAGGAGATCTGAGGCGGCGAAAGACGGTCAGGAGTCGTGATGTCTGGTATGGTGGATGCTTATGTCGATGGAGCAGCTCAGGTGAGGTGGACGACGTCACGGCAGGAGCAGGACAAACCACACAAAGTTTTCTTCGACACCTATCTGTAACTGAAGTAATTCTGTAAGGGCTCCTTTAGCTTGCAGGATTCTAAAAATGTAGGGATAGTGTCGGCGTACGACACCTATGGGATCCCGAGAGACCCCTTTACGATTCGGCGGGGGGAGAGGTATACGCAAAGAGCAGAACCAGTGATCGACGCGGGAAGTTTTTACCCAGGTTCGGGCCGCTGATCCGCGCAAAACCCTACTCCTGCTTTGTGTTCTTATTGATGTTCTTGAGCCCAGCCTTCAGGAGCGCTCGCAGTGAACAGTACGTTCAAAGAGCAGCTACGCATGCAGAATGGGCCGGAAGTCCTCCTCCGTCTGTAGTAGTTGCCTTGGGCCTCCTTTTATATGCTCAAAGGGGTCTCCACAGTGGCAAAATGTACATACATTGAGGTGTAAAGTAGCTACAGGGTATCATACCTAACCCCTGACGGATTAGGACAAGCGTATTTAATGCACCATGAGGTGTCCGTTTAGGTGTCCTCACTTTCTTGGGGATGGAAAAAGGGGCCATCCCATCAGCACCGCTTAAGCTCCCCTCCACTGGCGCGTCGCCACGCATCCAGAGAAGGAGCCAGAATGTCAGACTTGTTACTATGCCGAAGCAGTGGCACAGTGATGGAATCTCGCCAGGTGCCGATTCTTGTCGAGCACCAAACCTTGCCGGGCGCCAGGGCTTGCTGGGCGCCAAGCCTTGCCGGGCGCTGAGCCTTGCCGGGCTCCACAGGCCATCCCGGCAAGGATCTTGCCGGGGAAGTTGGCCTTCGAATTCCAGCTTTACTTATCTGCTGATCCTCAGATCTCTGACTTGATGATTCCCTTGATGGCTTGAATCAAACTCGAACTGTTCCCGGCAAGCCTTGCCGCGAGGACGGCTACAACTGCCCGTGCACAAGTACGGGGTACTAGTGGCCCAATACTTAGTACACCGACAGATAGGAAAAACACCAGAATAGGATAAGAATGCACGTGGGAAATAAAGCATTTCTAAACACAGGATTTCTATCAACTTGGGTGTTTGGTTCACAAGAATTAGAAGAGCAGAGGAATGCAAAGAAACATGGCCAAATTAAAGTGAAACCATATGAAAGTGCGTACAGTTAGAATGTTATTCTGCCACTAATGCACTTAGTCTTGTTTTCATGCATAGGATTTTGAAAAGTAGGTCCAGGTGGATGTTTTGCTCCATTCCTTTCAACGAAATGCATGAATAATTGAATAGTAGAGTGCCATACGAAAATTTCCTATTGCTATGTTTTTCCTTCACTTTTTCCTTTGAACCAAAATAGCCCTAATGGATCGACATGAATGTAGAGTAATAAGTGATGCGACAAGTGTACAACCTCTTTGGCGTAGCCGTGTCAACCTCAGCATCATTGGGTTGGTCGCTAAAGAAGTTGCGGCAGAGGTGGCTGTCGGAGGTGTGGAGGAAGATCTGATGCGTCTGTAGACGGCGTCCAGGGCACTGCTCTGCTGTGATGGATGGTTCCGTCATTGGAGCAGCTCCGGTGAGCCGTAAGACGTCGAGGCTGAAGCAGTACAAGACAGACATCGTTAATCTCAAGTGGGATTCTAATAGCATCTCCAATAGATGATGTAAAATACATTACCAAAAAGTGATAGATGTAAAATTTACATCACCAAAAAACACCTGACTACAACAGATGAGGTAAAAACTGTTGACTCTGAACTTAACTGTCAAAACTGAACGCACTGGTAGCAGAGAGGAACTTCACATGTAGTTTAGGCTGCTCGAGCACTAGTAGTAGAGAAACAGTGACCAAAATCAGTAGGCGATCGACGGGGAACACAGTAGCACATAGCAGCCGGAGCAGCAGCGCCTGGAGGAGCAGCGCGAACTAGAGCCAGAGCAGCAACTCATGTAGCTGCAGCAGCCCGTGTACCAGCATCAGCAGCGCGAGCGAGAGCAAGAGCAGAGCAGCAGCACGAGCGAGGGGGAGAGCAGAGCAGCAGCGCGACCGAGCGAGAGCCGGAGCAGCAGCAACAGCGCGAGCGAGCGAGTGAGAGCTAGAGCAGGAGCAGCAGTAGCAGCGCGAGCGAGCGAGTGAGAGCTGGAGCAGCAGCAGCTCTGGCTGGTATGGACGCCGCCGCCGAGGGAGCCTCACACCGGGGGAGAGCCGCCGTGGAGATGTCACCGATGGCGCTGAGTATGAGGTAGCCGCGCCATGGGGGAGCGGGATCGAGCACCGGCGGCGCCGGGAGGTCAAGTTAAGGAGAAGGTGCGATGCGATGAGTGTACAACCTCTTTGGTGGCGCCGAGTAGGCCTTGGCTTCATCCGAGGAGTCGGTGAGGATGATGCGGTTCCGGTGGAGCAGGCTAAGGCGGCGCTGTGGGGATGGAGCAGCCGCGATAGACGAGGCGATCATTGGAGCAGCTCCTTGGAGGTGGAGGACAGGGAGGCTGAACCGGCGAGACGACGAGATCGACGATGGATCCTCATCCGGGGAGGTGGATGAGGGACGTCGAGCTGTTGCGGTGGATGATGTCGTCGGGGAAGAGGCTCCGGCTGGGCAACGGTGGGGTGGTGGATGGAGGAGGGTGGGGTTTCGCGGCTGGAGCAGAGAGGTTATGGCGGCCTAGGATTTCGAATGGCGAAAAGGAGGTGATGGGGGGGAGGAACCATGACTTAGGGACGCGCTTGTCCAAAATGTAGGGTGTGTTACAAAAGTACCCATACTGATTTGAACTAGCGGCCCTTTCGGCTCAGGGTTAGAAGGGGGATTTCGCGTGTCGGGATTTGGCAGCTCGAGGGAGTTTTCGTGCGCGTTGTAATTTCGGGATAGCAAGGCGCGGGTTGTGAAGGCTCGAGTTTTGGGAGCACGATATCTGAATTTTCGGGATAACAAGGCGCGGGTTGAATTTTAGGGACAAGCCTAACATGTAATTATGTATGTACCAAATCAATTTGCACTTCCCTCAACGAAAAAATAAAACTATTTGCACCACACAAAGAGAGAGTCTTGTCCCGTTTTACTGTACAAATGCTATTCAAAGCTATGAATCCATGTTATGTCCAATTAAATTTTTTCGCTGGCTGTATAATGCATGTAACCTACTCATACGAACATTTTAGTTCATTCCAAATGTCTATACTACCACTGCAATTCAAACTAAATGTGAATTCGTTTCTCTATTTGAATAAGAATCTACAATCATGATTGTTGCCAATTTAAACCATCATTCGTATATTATCTTAACAACACACCACATGATTACTATAGAGATAGATATGAACTATGTGTACTATATGAACTCGAATTCAAAACTTTGAATACACTTGATGTTGATTCCAAATAATAGTACATTTGATGTACTAACTAGATCTTCATAATCTAAACCATGTTTCATACGTACACTGTGTTTATCACACAAAGTATAGTGCCCCGCCCCCTACATTATGACAAGTATTTAGCCCTGAGCTGCAAAAGCCACACATTATCACAAATTCAAATAAATGTTCTATATATTATATGTAGTATAACATGTTCATAACCACACCATGCGTATCACCATTATATATATTCATGCATGCTTCAGTTTAAAACACTATGATATCTTCTTCAAATATCCGAATCCACTTTTTTATAATGAATTATGATCTCTGTTCGTCTTTTACACCCACACAATCCTCTTCTCTTTGTAGCTAGCGCTAACTTTCTCTCGTGCATGCACACGCCCGCCCCCCTCTCACCCTCCCTCAGCGTCCCCTCCATCGCGCACATTCATTATTTCTCTTTAGGTCGTTCACCCATGGTGTGTGTAGGCCCCTCGGCTCCTTCTTTCTGGCACACACCGGTCGATATACCTCTCTAGCCAAGTGTGCCTACCACAAACACACACTTTCCCTCTTCTCTTCTCACCGTCCATGCCCCCTATGTCCAATATGGTTCCACACAGGTGCACACTCCCGCCCCTCTTTTCATCGATCTCATACTCGCACACTCCTCCCCCCTTGATATAGTAGGTCTCTTGCACCACCTCCTAGCCGCATCCCTCTCCCCCTGTCCGTCTCTCCGGACCTTATTTGCTTCTAACACATGCATGCATGTATACCTACTGATCTCCCTACATATAGCTAGGTTAACTATAAGTCTTTTTCCCCATGCACCGATCGACGTACCTCACTAGTTATGTCTCTCCCTTTCTGCGAAACACAACGATTGATCTTCCTATGTAGTTACGTCTGCTTACCACAACCATATCGGCCCCCCTCATCATCCTTGCATACCTCCCGACCCGTCTCTCACACGCACGTGCATAGACAGGCAGACATCCCCTCTCTTATTAATGTTGCACTCGTACCCTCCGTTTGTCTAGCAGGCCTCTCCCACCATTTGTGAGAAGCAACTCCACCACCAACCCTCCAACACTCTACCTTTGTCTCTCTCCCAACATTATTCCTCTGCTACACATATGCATGGATGTCGATCGATCTCCCTCAATACATAGCTAGGTCTCTCTCCTTCTCCACACATATACCAGTCGATCTACCTCTCTATAGTTAGGTCTCTGCCCCCCCCCCCCCCCCCCCACACACACACACCGATAGTCAAACGTTGTAGGTAGGTATCCATGCCACAGAGACAAACTGCACCTCTGCCCTCTCACATTCCAGTAGGCCAGCCGCCCTGTATCTTTTACGTGGGCAAACACAAATTCGATGGCACTCTTTATCAATCGCGCACCCACACACTTCATCCCTGTTTTTGATTCTATTGATATCTCACGCCGATGATCCCTCCACTCTCTTCTCGTGGATCGCTCCCTCTATATATGATATATCCATGACTCTGTTTTACACACATTGCATATGTTACATTTTTTTGTTTGAGATATCATCGACACATTGCCTCTGTTTCGCACAAACCATCTCTCTCACACCCACCCACGTACGTACCTGCATGTAAAGAAGAGGTGCACGCACGACGCACGTACTCACGTCTCGTTACCGGCCACACCCACGCGGGTACACGGTCGAGTTCATTTCTATATGAAAAGGCAGCCCACGTGATAATTTGACGCGTGTAGCGGTTGTTTACTCGAAGGAGGGTCGTGTACCACGCGTACACAGAACAAAGTTTGACTTGACGCGTTAGTATTAAATAAAGTTATATTCCTCAATGGCACGTACAGAATATAAAATGATTGTCATCGGGAAAAAATAAATCCGCTCCACTTTATACAATGGAGCCTGCCTGCCGGGGTTTGTCTCTCGTCACACTATCTCACACAAGGTGGCGGTGGCCTCTCTCTCTCACCGTTGGTCACTGATCCGGTCGCATCCCGTCCGCCGGCGGAAAGGGAGGATGTGCATCGTTCCTCCATTCAACGGCATCAAGGCAGCACATCCCGATCTGCGGTACCCGCCATTCTCTCTGACCAAGCTCCGGCGCGGTAGGGCCTTCGGCACTTGCTCGCTGCCACAGTATGGGCAGATCCCGGCCGCCGGCTCCCTCCTAGTTACATCTCAACGACCCTCAGGTACAGCTTCCTCCGTCCTTGCTCCACTGCCCATCTTCACACGTTGCTGCATGTGGATCTTCTTTAGTTCTTTTCTTAAAACGTATCTCGTTCGGCGTACTTTCCATCTTGCAATCTCGTCCGCAAACCATTTTTGATAAACCACCATGCTGCTATCTTTCCCTTATGACATGGAATATGCTTCTTTTTTGTCGGCATATGTGTCTTCAACTCCTGTTATTGGGCAGTAATTGTTTCCTTTCTACCTCTTTTTGCAAACAGGGCTATCCATTTCACCTCGTTGCTATTGTGACCTTTTGGTGAACTGCACAAATCACTTTTTTTCTTAAGAGTGTTTTGTGCAGTTCCGCCAAAATGTCACACGGGCAATGTTTTTTACATTCTTGCGGGACTGCAGAAAGGGAGATTGGTTTTGCTATCCTCTTCATCCAACTCCGTGCCTAATCTTCTCCAACAAGTAGTTAGTCCTAAAGAGAGATCACAGAGGTGATCGGCTTCTATTTGTGTGTGTTATGTTTCATCATCTAGTTCCACTATTATTGTAATCACACTGACTGAATATCTTTGCACACAAGGATGATCAGCTCAATTTTAGTGGAACTGCACAAAATGATCGGATTGTGATGTCCTCCATACACCTCTTTCTTGGCTACAGAGTTGCGTGAAACTAGCTGCCAACCAATGAACATTGTGCCCAGGAAATGGAGCCATACCTACGAACAACATCGATCAATTATATATTTTTCTATATTTGTACACCTTCTCACAACTTTATCTTTCAGTTGTGATGTGAATATTGGCACTGATCTGCGAACCATTGAGATGCATTAGCAGCCATGGTAGTTTCATTTGTATTTGATGGAATGTTTTAATGAGACAATCTTGAGGCAAGAGGACACATGAATCCTAAGTTGAAACCTTTTTTTCTGCGGGAACCAAAGTTGAAACCTTCATATCATTACAGTACAATTTCATTATGCTGGAAAATTATGCGTACATGTAAACAAATCCTGAAAGATTGATAGCAATGCCAGAAACAATTCAACTTTGTTTCGCCGACATGTGGGACATCCTTCATCCGGCTCCACCTGCCATGCAGCAATATTGAGTGCACAACTGCAGGGGAGATTCACCCCGGTCGTTGCGCCGCAGTAATAATGACTAGTGAGCAGTCAAATAACAGAGCCCCATCTTCGCCACAGTAAGTTGCTCAGACGAAGCAACCATCATTTCTCTCTTCATTGAATCTGCTCGTACTCCAATATTCCCAGAGTAATGTAAGTTGCTCGGGTGAAGCAACCATCACTCCACCTTTCCCATAGTAAGTACTACCTCCTCTTTTTGTATTCTAGAAACCACCACACATGAATATTGGACGGTAGCAGCACAGCAAAGTGTACTAGCACTACTCAATTCAAAAATCGAAACCAATCAATGAACAACTACTAATGGTGAGCGTTTGCTAGTATCATGTACTCCATCTGTCCATGTATATAGGGCTTAACGTGTTTTCTGAGACTAACTTTGGCCCTGTTTGGATCCATGGGTTAGAGTTAGTTTGAGCTAGTTGGGGCTCAAATAGCCCTAAAGTATCCAAACATGAGCAAAGCGCCTTTTTAGCGGGGATTTTCATCATTCTATGAAGGTGCAAAACCAAGTGTTACTACTACACCAAACAAGTTCAAAACGAAAAACTGGACCCACTCACGGCACGGCACGCCTGTCTCGTTTGGTCCGTCGGTCAAAGCTCTTCCTCTTCTTGGCATAACAATAGAGTACATTAATTTTTTTAGAATGCTCTTGGCATGTCGCTAACATGTGGGAGTGAGTGATGAGTTAACAGACCTTAATAGACGGCAAAATCGCCAGCCCGCCGCACTTTGAGAGAGACGAGGAGCGAGAAGCAATACGGGCTGGTGGATTACTAGAGCTAGGTGTCGCACGGAGGCCAATAAATATGGTGATAGCGTGGGTGCACTACAAAAAAAAAAGACACATCCGTGACATTTTGGGCCGAACGATTTTTTTTGTCATGCTTATGACACTTCTATAACGATAATTGTGACAAAACCCGGTATCATCATAGATGTGGTGGGATCCTACTTCTATGACAAAAAATCATGACAGAAATGGGCTTTTCATCCTGGGCGGGCCGGAGACGTAGCTTCATGACATTCTTTGGTCCGTCCATGACGGAAAAAACCGTGGTAGAAGCGAGGGCGAGGAAAATATCGGGGAGTTCCCGGTTACGGTGGGTGGTCGGAGCCGAGCGATGCACGGAGGGATTGCGCGTTTCTCTTGTACATGTACGTGCGTGGGTGCGAGGTGTTGGGCTCTAACTGAACCCGAGCGAGGCGCTCGCCTACTGAACCCGAGCGATTGCACTGGCTACGCGTTACTGAACCCGAGCGATCGATCGATCCCTGGCTGTTAACTGAACCCGATCGAGCGATTCCTTCGCTACTGCTGCTAACTGAAGCTGATCGAACCTGCTGCCTCTTGATGAACAGTGAGCATTGTTGGGGGTTGGATGAACAGTTCCCGGTGTGGGTTGGATGAACAGGACCCCGTGGTAGTAGAGGCCGTTGCCGCTGGATGAATAGGACCCCGATCGAGCCGGTTGGGGGTGGATGAACATGACCCCATGGAGGGCTGGTTGAACAGTAGCCGGTGGAGGGCTAGATGAGCAGTAGCCCGTGGAGGGCTGGTTGAACAGTAGCCGGTGGAGGCTGGATGAACAGTAGCTGGTGGAGGCAGGAGGGAGATGCCGTGGATGAACAGTCGCAGGTGGAAGCTGGAGGAGGTCGACTGTGGATGAACAGTAGCTCGTGGAGGCTGGAGCGAGGCAGTAGACGGTGGATGAACAGTAGCCTATGGAGTCCCGTTTTGCGGTACACCACACCCCTCCCGATGAACAGGACCCCCGTTTTGACCGTAGGAGGTCGAAGAGAAGTCCGTTTCCTCCGTTTTGCGGTATGCCACACCCCTCCCGATCAACAAGACCTCGTTTTGACCGTAGGAGGTCGAAGAGAAGTTCGTTTCCTCCGTTTTGCGGTACGCCAGGCCCCTCCCGGTGAACAGGATCCCGTTTCGACCGTAGGCGGTCGAACAAAAGGCTGTTTCCTCTGTTCGGTGGTATGCCAGGCCTCGTTCCGGCTGTTCCGTCCAAGCCGGTTGGCTCCTGATGAACAGGACGCATTCCGTTGCCTCCCGCTGAACACGACGCAGTTTCTTTGTTCCGACCCAGTCGGTTGGCTGCCGATGAACAGGACGCCATCGCTGCTCTCCGCTGCCTCTCCATGTACACGAGCCCTGGCCGTACGTATCCGTGAGTAGGCGTTCGAGACCCCGCCCGTATGTATGTACGTGGCCGTATTTACTTTCTTGCACCCTGGCTGTACATACATGTACATGATATAGATGGGACTCCGTGACATGCTACGTCCACGCCTCTACTACGACACGTGCCCATCCTTACTCGGCCACGGTTCATCGCTGCAGCCTGCAGACAGACCGATCGACCAGTATGTACGTACACGTTCGCGACCAGACAGGCAACCCTATGTACGGTTTGACCGGGTGGGTCCTAGCTGTCAGGGAGGTAAGGAGGCACTTCCTTGCGTGCGAATATATAGCTGGTGGGTCCCAGCTGTCAGGGGGAGAATCATATTTTTTTCCCGTAATATGGACGCACTTCCTTGCGTGCCAAGATGTAGCTGGTGGGTCCCAGCAGTCAGGGGGAAAACATTTTTCTCATGAAATACGGTGGCCCGTCCGGTGGGTCCCTGCTGTCAGGTGGAGGAATCATGATTTTGCGTGTAATAAGGAGGCACTTCTTTACTGCGGCCGTGGACCCAGCTGTCAGCCTCTCCACATACACTACTCTTCCGATGGAAGTCGTTCCTTGACCACATTGACCACGCCGTGCCGAGAGCACCAAGGCAGTGGACGACGGCAAGGCCTAGGAAGGGGACGACGCGGAGCCGGGGAAGACGCGGCAGTGGATGCCCACGCAGAGAGGAGTGCGAGGGTTGACTGGTTCTGCTGCGGTGTGAGGCTACCTTCACCGCAGAATAACAGGGGTTGTGGGTGAGTAGAGGGATGGCTTGGCCAGAGGTTGGAGTAGGGTGGGGCGGTCAGGCCTGCACGGCAGCGGAGCCGGCCACGGGAGCAGGAGCAGGCGGCACGATCGGTGCTGGTTTGGGCGGCTGGAGCAAGAAGACCAGAGGTTGAAGAAGCACTACGGCCGTTGGATGGACATCGTACGATCACTGGAGCTAGAAATATTGACTAAGTTGACAAAGCCCTCCGTCCGCGTCAGTAGGCCCACAAGTCAGCCTCCAACTATGGTGGGTCCTAGATAGCAGGGGGAGTATTCATTTTTTTGTTCGTAATAAGGAGGCACTTCCTTTCGTGCGAAGATATAGCTGGTGGGTCCGAGCTGTCAGCGGGAGGAACGTTTTTTTCACGAAATACAGAGGCCCTTCCGGCGGGTCCCTGCTGTCAGGTGGAGGAATCATTATTTTGCGCGTAATAAGGAGGCACTTCCTTGCATGCGGCCGTGGACCCAGCTGTCAGCCTCTCCACGTACAGTCCTCTTCCGATGGATGTCGTTCGTTGACCATGTTGACCACGCCGTGCCGAGAGCACCAAGGCAGTGGACAACGGCGAGGCCTAGGAAGGGAACGACCCAGAGCCGGGGAAGACTCGGCAGTGGTTGCCCACGCGGTGGGAAGTATGAGGGTTTACTGGTTCGACTACCGTCACCGGAAAATAACAGGAGGTGTGGGTGAGTAGAGGAATGGCCTGGCCAGCGATGGAGTAGGGTGGGGCGGTGCGGCCTGTGCGGCAGCACAGCCGGCCATGGGAGGCGGGAGCAGGCAGTCCCACCGGCACTGGTTTGGGCGGCTGGAGCAAGAAGATCAGATATTGAAGAAGCAGCACGGCCATTGGATTAACATCCCACGGTCACTGCTGCTAGAATCGTTTGTGGACTAAGTTGACAAAGCCTTTCGTACACGTCAACCTAGTAGACCCACAAGTCAGCCTCCAAATCTATCCCAAACAGCATACAGCCCGAAATTTCTAGCCAGATTCAAATTAATTTAAAAACTAAACATACCTTAATTTAAATCCAATGAAATTTTACCCACACAAAAACAATGAAATTTAAAATATCAAAATCCAAAAGAAAATGGTATTTTGGAACTAATTGCCTGTTTGCTATATTTTTTCATTTTACAGCCCATTTATTATTACTTATAGCCCATTTCTTATTACTTATAGCCCATTTTCTGGGCAAGCCCGAATGCATCCCTCCTCGTCTTGAAAGATTTCCGGCCCAGCAGGGCGTAGAAAAGCAAGTAGGCCTACGTTGGTTATTCTGCAAAAAACAAAATAGCTGGGCTAGCCATTTTCAGAAAGGAAAAAAAATGGGCTGGTCATGTGGTAAACATATGAAATAAAAGCCTGGGCTAGACGGGCCATAGCTCCTGCACAACCCAGTAGATACCCTTCTCCGTCCCGAAAAAAATACTGCGCGCGCTGCTGGGTCTCGGGTGTCTGCCGCTCCTTGTGCAGTTATCTCGCTTATTGACTACATTGACAGTGGCGTGCGACCCAGATGTCAGGAAACCATTAGGAGGAACCCTTTTTTTCTTGTAATAAAGGAGGAACTTGCTTGCCTACTGCCATGATCCTGGTGGGTCCCTACTGTCATCCTCACCATGTACAGTCATCTCCTTATTCCTCTCGGTCGTTGACCATGTTGACAACACCGGAGGGCGGCACTGCGGCGAGCGAACCAAGGCGGAGGACGATGGTGAGGCCTCGGACGGGAACGAACAGGAGCCGGGGAAGATGCGCAGAGTTTTAGGGTGCGATGTGGCCATTATGCGTGCGCGGCAGCACAGCCAGCCGTGGGAGGCGGGAGCAGGCGGTCCCGCCAGCGCTGGTTTGGCTTTGGCGGCTGGAGGAAGAAGAGACTGAAGAAACACGACAGACGTTGAATGTCAATCCAACGGTCAAGGTTGGCACAATCGTTTGTTGACTAAGCCGACACCAAGTAGCATACTTTTTTATATATAGGAAGAAAAGAAAAACTGGGCTCGTTCGCCTGATAACATTCCCGAAACTGCGACCATTCGATCTTGCATCGCAACTAAAACTACGAGGAAAATGCGTTTGTCTACCGTCCTCCTCCTAGGGAACGTTCACCACATAAGTGACTAGCACCCTTGGTTTTCAACCGAGAGGTCTTGGGTTCGAGTTCCAGGAACTCTCAATTTTGTCCTCCGTCCTTCCTCGCAAAAAAAAGAAAGAAAATCAAAGACTTGAGAAGGCGTACAGAACAAGCTAGTGTACCAGTAAAGAGACATTGCTGAGTTTTAGAAAAAAGAGAGACGTGCTCCTGTAGGTGGTTCGTATCCAAACCTAGACTATGACTGTATATGGTGCTATGCTACTCTGCAAGTAATGAAACTGACATATCCAACATTCGCTTCTCCTCTTCTCTACTTACTCTGCCTAGCATCAGAAGCTCTGGCCGCAGCAACCATGTCCGCTGGCTGCTCGTCCACCTTCTGTTCAGCAGGCAACAACCAGATATGTGCCAAGTCGCCACCCATACCATCGCTGTGGGTCTCATCACACCCCCGCCGGCACACGCACCGTAGCCGGTTGCTCATCGCAACCCGCTGCCGTTGGTGTGGTGCCACTGCTACAAATCACGCAGAGTCATCCGTCGCGTCTCAACCACAATCCTCAACCCTGGCCTAGTCTTCTACAAATGCCCGAATCATGGGGTAATAATATGTTTAAGTGTTGTTCTGCTGCTTTCAGTTGCTGATTTTTTTAATAGTTTGGTTGATGATCTTCCAATTTGATTCATGCAGAAAAGGGAAGATTCGTGTGATTTGTATTTCTGGGAAGTTGCTGATGTGGGGGAATGCAACTACGCTGATTATTTGGTTAGTCGAGGAATCCCAATACCAGCAGGTTGGGGTGTTGGACAAATAACTGAAGGAACGGCAGAAGAGGAAGATGCAGAGCAGAAGGTTAAAGATGCAGTTCCTTTGATCATGTCCAAGCAACAGCTGCTGAACGGCCTTGACAACAATGAGGTGATGAAAGAGCTTGTGAAGATAATGGCAAAATCGATGTGCTCTGTAGGATAATTGTCTCTTTATTTGCAGTGTATGTAGCACTCGTGATGTATTTAGTGGCTACGACATGAGCACTTTGCTGAAACTAGTAATGAATGAAACCTGTTTAGCAGGCTGGGCGTAGTGTTGTGAACATCTAATGATTTCTATTAACGGAAATCGGGGGTATTCCCTTTTGCTCATAAATAAATAAATAGCAGAGGCCCTTTTGCTAATAAATAAATAAATTAGCAGAGGCCCTGTCAGGTCAGCTTTGTTCCCATTCGAAGACGTCGAGCAAATTGCAGTCCAACAGCAAACTATGTCATCAAATACAAGTTTCACAGCCAAATATGAGTACAACTAAACAACAATGTCATCATGTTTTAGTCGTCATACAATCACCAAACACAAATCAACATACATAATAAGTGATGTTCTCACAGCAAAATACTAAACAACAAGTTCATCAGGTTTCTGTTGTCATAGCAAACACAATTTCACATAGTAGATAAAAAACGTCTTCTGACAGGCAAATACGACAAAATCAATCTAATCATCATCCGCAGCAGCAGCATCAACATCTTCGCCATGTGTATCAGTCTGAATCGTAATTCCCCCCAGTGTCATCTTCTTCTTCATCCTCAATGTCCTCGAACATTGGCGTCTTATTGATCAACTCTTGTATGTCCACAGCCTGACAGGCAATCTTTTTGCCAGCGTCAGTCACATGATGGTTCTCAAAGATATTATGAACATTTGTGGAATCTTCTACACCAGGAGCAGTGTAAGCATCATCTTGTTGTGCAACTTCATTAAACGAATTCCTCTGCTCAAACCTTTGCAATACTCTCCAGTCATCGCTACGTGCAAATGTGTCTTCCAAGAAAAATATCTGTGTTGCTTGATTTGCCAAAATAAAAGGCTCGTAGGTATGGTACGCCACCTTGACATTGATGGATTTGAAATAATCATCAGCTCTGGGTTTTTCGATCCTGGAAAATAGGTTATACCAATGACAGCACAATAGAACCACACACCGGTGAACCTCGAAACTGGAGATATACTGCAACTGAACAATGTCTGTTATGTTAGCATACATTTCAGTTGTCTCTTCACCGTACTTATCTGTGCTCATGATGGCACTATTTTGCGTCTTCCTGCCTTCGTCGCGTGCAAGGGTGTTGTAGCGCACATCTCCAACAACGCAAGATTCATAATGTCTTACCCGAGTATCAGGACCCATTGCTAGTGCGTAAAGGGCATCATTAACTGCCTGCCCATCCTCCCGCATCTTCTTAACCTATGGTTAGAAAATAGACAAGATGATCATCTTATGTACTCAATATATTAAAAAAACTGATAGTGTAATTCAAAAGCTTACATGGCTCTTGAACCATTTCACAAATCCTGCCATAACCAGTTTGTCAATGTTTCTTGGATTTTGCGGCAGTAACTCCTTTTTGTAGATGCTGCACAACATAGTGATCGCATCAAACATCTAAATATATAAGAATGTGCTGCAAGTTTAGTAGATTACGATGTATAAGCTGCAGTACTTAGCACTTACTCGATATAAGGTAGAATCTCAGGATAGTTATTCAACACATACCAAACCATTTTGTCCAAATCTTTAGGTTTGTCATCTTGTCGACTCTTCCCTGTAACTCGAACAGAACAATCGAAAACATTGAGCCCGGGATTGTCTTCACGCACCTCTTTGCTAAGCTGATCAGCTGTTTCAATGTATTTTGAGCAGAATGTCAATGCTTCTGTAGCAATGTAGGCCTCTGCAATGGAACCCTTGGGTCTAGCTCTGTTCCTAACATAGCCCTTGAAAGTGCCTAGCCGCCTTTCAATAGGGTACATCCAGCCATACTGTACTGGACCTCTAAGTAGTGCCTCATCAGGTAGATGAACAGCCAAATGCACCATCACATCAAAGAAGGCTGGAGGATATATCTTCTCAAGGTCGCATAGGATAGTTGGTATCTTGTCTCTAAGACGCTCCAAAGCATCTATCCTGATATTTCTACTGCAGAGTTCCCTGAAGAATTGTCCCAACTCTGCAACTGCTCTGTATAAGTCAGGGCGGCCTAATCCTCTAAGGATAACAAGTAAAACCCTTTGAAGTAGGACGTGGCAGTCATGAGTTTTCAATCCTTGTACCTTGTTTCCATCTGCACTGACTCTCCTTTCAGGGTTGGAAGCAAATCCATGTGGGAATCTCACACGTGACAGGACCTCGCAGAATTCTTTTCTTTTTACCTTGTCCAAGACATACACAATTGGTGCCATATCCCGTGGTTTACCTTCATCTTCCACCTACAAATCCTTTCTGATACCCAGGTGTGTCAAATCAATCCTAGATTTTAAGGTATCTTTCGTCTTGCCTTCAATATTAAGAAGTGTGCCGATAATGATGTCACATAAATTTTTCTCGATGTGCATCACATCAAGATTATGCCGCAGATCCAAATCTTTCCAACACTCCAAGTCCCACAAAGTGGACCTGCGGGTAAACAATAATCTCTCTTCTGCCCTACCACGCTTCCTTTTCCCGCTACCATTATCAGGATGGTTTCCTGGTGTAATATGACTGACCTTCTCTAATTCCACTTGCAACTCATCATCGGTGAGCCTCTTTGGCGCATCACGGTTTTCATGCTTTGCATTGAACACATATCTTCGGTATTTTGTAGGACACGGCTTGTCCTTGGCATGGAAACGGTGGTGTCCAATGTAACATATCTTGCTAAGTATTGCGTATGGCAGCGGATTCCTGACACAGCGAACACATGCATTGTAACCATGTGTCGTTCGCCCTGACATAGTGCCGAAAGCCGGATAATCATGGATGCACCAAATTATAACAGCGCGCAGAAAGAAATCAGCTGGTGGGCTGCTATATAGGTCTCGAGTGAGAACACCCCTCGATAGCTGTTGAAGTTCCTCCACAAGAGGCTCCATGAATAAATCAAAATCCTTTCCAGGACTTTTTGGACCTAGGATGAGCAAGGCCATCATGTAGTTTGATTCTTTGGTGCAGACATTTGGAGGCATGTTGTAAGGGATAACAAGCACTGACCACATGCTATATGTGGCGCTCTGGTGGCCAAATGGGTTAAATTCATCTGAAGCTAAGCCAAGTCTAATGTTTCTCGGGTCAGCAGCAAACTTTTTGTGTTTCTGATTAAAGCTTTTCCAGTCACTACCATGAGATGGATGGCTCATTACATTCTGATCTCTATACTCCTGGTTCCTAGAATGCCACAGTACATCCTCTCTTGTTTCAGCATCATGAAACAACCTCTGCAATCTTGGTATAATTGGAAAATGTCTCAGAACATTATGAGGAATCCTCTTCACAGCATCGCCACCTTTCCATCTTGATGATTTGCATTTTGGGCATTCACTTAAGTTGGCATAACCCTTCCAGAACAGAACACAATTATTCTTACAAACATGGATCATATCATATCCAATTCCAACTGCACGAAGGAAATTCTTCATTTTACTGTAGGTGTGTGGCAGCTCAGACGCATCTGGGAAAGATTTGCGGAAAGCAGCCAACATCGCATCGAATGATTTGTTGGTCATCCGCTCAGATGTCTTCACCTAAAGAAAGGTGACTATAGCTGAGAATACTGACAGCTTATTTCCTGGGGTGACAACCACGTTGCATTGTTCCAACATGCGAGCCCACCATTTTTCTTCTGAAGGTGAAAGTTCACGAAATGCACGAGCATTTCGTAGCATTGTTTCAATGTTCGTCAAACTCACTGGCTCCGCCACCACCACCTCCTCCTCCTCTTCCACCTGAGCATCAGGCAGATCAAGATGGTGATCTGCTGCTTCCACATAGTCAGTAACATTGACGTTCATAGCTTCACCATGATGAACCCACCTAGTATATGTGACTGACATCCCATACAAGTGTAGATGATTTTGCACAGTTGACTGGGGTCTTGTAACTGAATTCATACAACTGCTACATGGGCAGAGCACATCTGATTTCGGACCACCGTACTCAGCTCTGATAAAGTTCATGAAGTTTTCAACCCCCTCAACATATGCAGCGGAGAATCTTTGAGCAGAAGTTATCCAAGTCCTGTCCATCTATTAGACATACAAATTAGTTCTTCTACTAGATATTACAGGAAAAACATATATGCTTTTTTATGAAGTCCAGAAAAAAATACCTAGGTCGATGTCTAAAGCTATGGCAAGATATTTGGACAAGCAGATCTAAGTAACGAAATATATGTAAACCTAATTCAACAAACATATTTGAGTGCTAAATTATGGCAGGCTGTTTCAGTAGTCAATGAGGCCGAGCACACAGCCATTGAAGGCCATCTCAGCAACAAAGATCGAGTATAAAATGGTGTAGAGCTATTTCACCTAACAGATTGGCTACTAGACCATGGCAATCTACGTCACAATAAATATATGACAGGATATTTTAGCAACTAATCGGGCATGGCATGCCATCTCAACTAAGTAGAATGAGTGCAGAACAGGGCAAGGAAGCTTCTTAAGCAGAGCATATTGAATGTAAACTACTTCGACAAACAGTGAGATTAACAGTGTCTATCAGCTAACATTCAGCGCTACTCCGACATGCACGGGGCCTCAGTCTAGAATGCGCATACCATGGGAGAAGCTGACCGCCGTGCGTCTCCACAAGAACGTCACCAGCGGTGGCGGTGCGGCTAGAGGACGGCAGTCTACGAGAGCATACTGTGGGAGCGAGAGGATCGCCGTGCATCCCCTCGACGAACCGCGGCGCCGACGTATCGGTGTGGCGGGGAGGGCGGCTTTGGCGGAGTGAATGGAGTGGAGGGGGCCGGGGGGGAGGGGGTTTGGGGAATATTATTGGCTAGTTGGCCGAAGGGCGGTTGAATTTGGGATTTGGGGGGAATTTTCGGGAGGGATTTTCGCGCGGTGGGCGGGGGAGTTTGGCGCATGGTCGGTTTCTCCAAGTGCAGTCCCACGTGTCAGTGAAGAGGCAAACCGAAGTGCATTCCGTTTGCGTGAGCCGTGTGCAGTACCGACCGTGTGAGGGGTGCAATGCGACCGCGACAGGCATGCTGTGAGTGTACCGCCTTTTTTCCTTTTAAACTTGGTGCTTCGCCCCCTCAAAAAAAAACTTGGTGCTTCGCACGATCCATCTATACTACTACTAGTAATCCGGTAATCCCGACTAAAATGGCGTGGCCGGGTCTTTTCCTGCGCGATATGCTGGGAGGTTGGCTTAGTTGGTTTTTTAGGACGAGTAATGCTACACCTACGTAATCACAGTTACGTAATTAACATAATGTGAAACGTATGAGGTATTGATTGGAGATTGGGGGGAGGGAGGGGCCCACCACCATGAAAATCAGGGGGGAGAGAGAGAGGCTATTTACGTTAACCCTTTCGTAGGTTCCCGTAGATGTAGAAATATGTGAAATGCGTGAATGTGTAGTGGACGTACTATTGAAGTGCCTAAGATAAATTGTGTATGTAGACCCTATGTGTTTATTTACTTCGCATGTTAGCTTTGTCTTGGGTCAAACCTTCTAAGTTTATACACACAAAAACGAATCATCATTCCATATATTTTCATACTCCTACAATATATCTTACTATTATTGTGAAAGTTCATATACACCGGACGAGATTCATGCAAACACGGCAGATTTTCATTACATTTCGAACTTTTATAGGACAGAAAAATAAAATAAACCCGACCCTAAACCTATTCTACGGCGGCAACCGATGTCCTCCATCTGCGATCTCCATGTACGGGGGCGGGGTTCAAGACCCGTGAAGTGAAGGTGCGGTCTCCGGTGAGGAAGAGTAGAACACGGGAGACGGACCGGCCAGTTGGCACACCATGCCCTGCCGCCTCCCATGCCCTACTCATCCTCGGAGGAGTCCCCGACCTCGGCGGTGCTGGTGGACGTGAAGTCGATGATGATGGATGTGGATGGTCCGTTGCTTCACCTGCCACATGCGTCACCGAACGTTGGACGGCGGCAAGTAGGACGCGTGGCTGACGGTGCTCCCGTTATCGGCTGCCAGCGTGGCCACCGCTTGTGCGGTCGCATCCGTGTCCGGCTACGCCGCTATTGCGTTGCGAGCGGCGACTTGAGCAAGGGCGGCGACCTCGAGCTTCATCCCCGAAGACAAGCTCTCCCGCAGAGCGTTCGCGCTCGCGGTCATGGCGGATCTGGTGCGAGGTAGCAGGACGATGCGCTATGGTTTGGAGTTTAGCTGGGCATTGCCGCTTTAAGTAGCGCATTCCGGTGAGGCCAAGCGTCCGGGTGCGTCATTAAGTCACCGGAGTTGGTTCCTCGGGCACCGAGCCTCTTAATGACGGCATACGGACGGACGGCATGAATGCGGGCAGCTGGCGCCGGCTGGGAACGCACCGCGCGACGGCGCGAGGGACGAGGGTTTTTGGTGTGCCAGGGTAGTCAGCTGCGGTCGTGGCAACGTTGGAGATGCCTTTTGCTCACATGCGATCCCCACATGTCATTGAAAAAGCAAGACGACCCGACATGGTCTCAGGTCCTGGGGATGAAGTTGGCTGCGCTACAACACTCCGCGGACGCGTCACGGCGCACGCGCACTTCGGCGCCCCGTGCATCCTCGACGAGCTGGGTGTTGATCTGCTGGTCGTGCCACAGCACTAACGCCACCCTCGGCACCCTGAAGCCGACCGTGTCCAGCGATGATGAGCGTGTCGCTCACCGCGGTCGCCGTGTACAGAGGCGGTGCGGGAGCTGCGCGATGTTGCTGGCCCCCACGACCCACATGAACGGTTGCCGGTGGCGAGGAGGTCGTGGGCCAGCTCCTCCATTGGACTAGTCTGCACCACGTCGTCCCGACAGGTGTGCCCCACATGTCGGTTTCCCTGTTTTCCCGGCCAAATTCGAGCGTCAGTGCTCCATGTTGCGCATTAGGCGCAGAACAGGTGGTTTTTGTGCCCTAGTTCAAATGTGGTACAGTACCAAGTTGTTACCCTAGCCCCAAGTGTGGTGGTTTTGGGTACGGTACCACCCTTTTCCTTTTCAACTAGTGAAGCGTAACACTTGATTAAGTAGCCGGATGGTGTGCTAATGTAGGTGTCCGACTGTTTGAAGGAATAATTGAGGTGTGCCCGGTCCGTGCCCGCATTTAGGGGTCCAACTTACCATGTTCCGACAGTAGTAACTATACTAGTCCCTGCGTACTCCCTCTGTTTTTATTTACTCCGCATTTTAGCTTTGCTCAAAATCAAACTTTGTAAACTTTGACAAAGTTTATAGACAGAAATAATAACATATACAATAACAAATCAATACCATTAGATTCATTATTGAATATACTTTCACATCATATAGATTTGCTATTGTAAATGTTCATATTTTTTCTATAAATTTGGTCAAATTTTATGAAGTTTGACTTCAGTCTACCTAATATGCAGAGTAAATAAAAACGGAGGGAGTATCTTACTCCGTGACCAAGACGGAAGGGAAAACGAGACAACTTATTGTTTATTTGAGCCGTTCAAGTATAACCATGTGGCGTTGCTTATTTCTCATTCCTCTCCAACCCTCTTCTCCATCGATCATGCTGCCCTCCGGTCGAGTCCATCCTCCCGCATGCCTCATTTGAACATTCCGCCGAGTATCATTCGCATGTGGGCCTAGACCATGCTTGTATTTCCAATGTTGTAATTTGTCCGACAAGCATACAGTCAAACGGTTCGTTTAAAGTTTCACTTTGCTTCCACTACGTGTTGCTTCCCATCTTAGTTTTGACATCCCATTCGGTTCATGCCCCGACACATCTTGACGAGATCGATTGATGTTGAGAGATCAAGTGCGTGTCATGCAAGGAGATAAAGGTTTGGTGTGTTTCTATGATAGAAATGACCCGGGGGGTCACGTACTGTACCCACCCTAGTCCTCTTTCAATCGATCTCCGGACCCCGAGATGAAACCGAGAGAGAACGAGTGGGTGCATGTGTGATACCTAAGGCAGATTCAAAATTTTGAACCGGTGATCATAGCATCAGCAAATCATATATAAAGGGTATTCAATGTTTGTTTCGCTTTTGAACGTACAATATACTCCCTCCGATCCTTTCTAGTTTACATATAAGTTTTATGTGTAGTCAAAGTATCTCTACTTTGATCAAACTTACAGAAAAAAGTATCAACATTCAATAACGCCCAATCAATATTGTTAGATTTGTATGTACTCCTAGATTTGTATTCAAACAGAGATGGTTTCCAATTTGTTTTCAAACACATGAATGTGCTTGTTCTCGCGCATGCTCTTCCTACTAGGATTTCGCCACGTATAGCCAGACCAATAGTAACTTTTTAAGCTCCCTGTCCAATAGTACTAGTGGAGTACTGACAACATCTGCAGTAGAGTATGCAGTGCTCATAGTACTAGTAGTATACTCCCTCTGTTTTTTTTACTCCGCATAAAACGGAGGGAGTACTAGTAACACTCGGCCGACCTCTTTCTCTTCTAGTAGTAGTATAAATGACATGGGCGGGGGAGGGGGAGGGACGTCAGTTTGCTCTCAACTGCGGTCCCACAAGCGAGCGAAAACGCAAGACGAAGCGCGTTCCATTTGGTGAGCGACGTGGAGGGTCCAGCGTGCCGGGGTGCAACGCGAACGCGACAAGAGTGATGTACAGTCAAAACCGATTGACCGGTCATCACCGGAACCACTATTCACATGAGAACCTTCGCTGCTCGGCCTACGCCAGCCACTGCCCCAAAACCACACCTCGTCTCCAGCCCATTCCCCCACCTTTCGATCCCCTAGCCCACATCAAGCATCCCCTAGTTCGCCGGAAAGCCATGGTGCGCCGCAAGATCACGTACTACAAGATGCTGACGCCGGAGCACCGCGCAGAAATCGCGGTGGCACTCGGCGCCACAGACCTCCGTTCCCAAGCTCGCTTTGTGGCGGGCCAATCCCCGAGTTCTCTGGAGCCAAGCTCCGAGGAGGAGGAAGCCGATCCAATGTTCATGGCGGAGGTCGCAGCGCAGAAGGCCCCCGATGTGTATGAAACGATGGACGTCGACTTCGTGCCGGCGTCCGGGTTCCCCATGGTGCAGGCGGACCAGCGGTTCAACCTGGCGATACTAAAGGAGGACCGGGAGGCAGAGGCTCAACTCGACGCGCAGCGTGCGGATGCCGCTGCCATCGAGGCCCTCCTGCAGGCGGAACAGGATGTCATGGATGTGAACCGGGCGGCGGAGGCACAACTTGACGCGGAGCGCGCGGATGCCACTGCCATCGAGGCCCTCCTGCAGGCGGATCGGACGTCCTGGACTTGAACCGGGCGGCGGAGGCTCAACTCGACGCGGAGCGCGCGGATGCCGCTGCCATCGAGGCCCTCCTGCAGGCGGAACCGGATGTCCTTGACTTGAACCGGGCGGTGCTCGAGTTCGTGCAAAGCGCCCGCACGCTCCGCGTGAACGAGTAGCTGGAGGCCGAGGACAACCATGGTGCGGACACACACGTCAGCAGCTACGGCTGGTTCGCGCCGGCAGCCAAAGACGACAAGGCCGTCTCGTTCCGCGAGCAGTGATAGTTTTTCTTTATGTTGTTGTTTTTAGGGATCTTTTGCTGTGTAAAAACATATATTTATGCGCCTGACTTTCATCATTTGGGTCAGTCGACCATTTCAGGCGGTTGGATGAATATCCTACGTCTCCTAACCCTTCTTCCTCACCTCTTCTTCTTCCCCAACAGACCATCGCACGGGCCGTACGGATCTTCCCCAACATGCGGTTGGATAAATGTCGGGGGAATGACCCCCGGGTACCCCAAAGGCGGCGAAACAACGCTTCAAGACATCGGGGCGGCCCACACCCCTCAGTCCGGCTGCTTCGACCGGCTCGCCACCCGGTCGCTCCAGGCGGCCCCCTGTCCGACTGCCCCGGCCGGCTTGCCACCCAGCTGCCCGGCCGGCTGCCATGTTGGCTGCCGGCTGCTCCCGCCAGCCGGCTGCCCGGAGTCAACTACGACGTCCTGTTGGACACACGCGGACGAGACGGACACACCTCGCGGCGGTATACTGTCGATGAATGGTAGTAGGGCATCAACTACAATGTACAGTGCCGCTTGTCCCCTGGCACTGTGTATATTGCACCAGGGGACAAGGCAGCACACCTCGCCACCACCCGACCAGGGGACAAAAGGCCATGCCTAGCCACGCCCCTACCTGGCTTGGTTTGTAAGCTACCAAAGGTAGCTTACATCCAATGCACCCACATGTCCCCTTGTCCGTTGGCTATATAAAGGGAGCCAAGCCCACCACACCCATTGATTCACGGGAGCACAAGGCTCCAACGCCTCACTCTCTCATCCACTCACATATACTGGATAGTGGGCACTTTGCTACTGCTCCCAGTCTAATACAGCTCCAGGAGCAACTTTGTACCAGATATATACCACATATATTCAGACATGCAGGAGTAGGGGTATTAACTCTCCGGAGAGCCCCGAATCTGGGTAAACCACCGCGTGCTACTCGCATACCTGTCCTCGGATATTCCACGACAGTCTTGCCCTCACCTCAAGCCACCCCGTGGCATCTGTCGTCTCGCGGTATCCCCTGCCGACTGACGCAAGAATACCACGACAGTTGGCGCCCACTGTGGGGCAAGCTGCCGCTGGAACCGCGGTCCGGGCGGGACCCTTTTCGTCATTTTCCGCCGCGGCGTCGCCGTCGTCTCTCCGGTTGCGCTCGGGGGCTCTACATCGACACGCCCCCGGGGCGACTGCACGGGACGACGCGTCCTCGTCGTCGGCCTCGCCATCTTCGTCATCTCCGCCGCGACATCGCCGTCGTCTCTCCGACCGCGCTCGAAGGGCTCGACTTCAACACGCTCTCCGCACCCACGCGAGGCGGCGCGTCCTCACCATCTCCTCCCGTCCGCGCACGCGTGCACCGCGTCCGGCCTCCTCTGCCTCCGGTAGCTCCGTCCGCAACCGTGCGCCCGCTCCACTGCGCTGTTTCGCTCCGGCCAGCTGCACCACCGGCGGCCTCTCCGCAGTGGCCGTCACTTTGCATGCTGCTCTCCTCCGCTCCGGTGGCTTTTTTCCCTGCCTTCGCTGCGAGCTCTCCCGCCGCTGTAGCTACTGCTGCGTCTCGCTGTAGCTGTAGTTGGACACGCCTCGCTGTAGCTATTGTTGCTGTCGTGCAGCGCGTCGCTGTAGCTGTACCGCTGCCATGCCTCGCTGCCGATCCTCCATGAGCAGACAAGCTAGCTGCACACCTCTGTCCCCATGCATGCACGCATTCGTGCCTAGCTAGCTAGATTTAGCTCGTGCGCAAGCATCAGGCTCGCCGGCTGCGTGAACCTCGCCGTTGCTCCTGCCGGCAACTCCGTTCGCCGTGCTCCGCCGCCGTAGCTGCGCACCCCGAGCACCGGCATCACCCCGTCCGCACCCAAGAGCCTCCGCTCGCGCGCGCATCCTCGGGCTGGCCAGCACGATCCCGCGAGAAGTATCTCGGGGCAGCGCTCTCCGCCGACTGTCTCCTTTAGGCGTGTCGTTCGCGGCGCCGTTTTCCGCAGGCTCCTCTGCCCCGCGCAGCTACCGCGCCGGTCCCCCGCAGTCGCCTCGCTCCTCCCTCGCCACCCAGCCGCCTCCCGCGTCGCACCCGGCTGGCTCGAGCCCGACCGCGCCCGTCCGCCACGTGTGCACCCGCAAGCGCTGACCCGCGTGTGCACCCGCGTCCGCCCCGAGCCGCCTCCAGCCGCATCACCAAGGCCACGGCCGCCTCTTGCATGCGCGCCTGCTCTGCCCTGCTCGCACCCCGCGCTGCCGACCTCGCTCACCCCATGTCCGGCTCGCCGCCAGCCGGACCCAAACCGCTCCCTCGCGCGCGACCCGGCCGGCCGGCTCCGCCTCCGCCCACGGCCGGGTCCTCCCCCGCCAGCTCCAGCCTCCTGCTCCCGGCGCCGGCTCCCGGGAGCACGCCCATGCCGGCTGCGCCCAGGGCGCTCTCCCGCCCCGTCTGCTCGCTTCCTGCGCCTCCCGCAAGCTGGCCCTGGCCTCCCGGGCCGCTTGCCGGGTCGCCGCGCTCGCGCACTCCCCCAAGCCGTGCTCCCCTCGCCGGCTCCCGCGCGCGTGCCGGCTCCGCCCAGCTCCCTCTTGCCTCCGCACGCAGCCCTGCCTCGCACGCACCCGCACCTGGCCTGCACTCACGACGACTCCTCCGCCTCCCGGCTTCGCCCGCTCCGGCCGGCTCCACACGGCTCCGCCACCAGGCCTCGCCGGGCCGCCTCCCGCAAGCCGGCCGCGGCCTCCCTCGCCGTCTACGCTCCCGGCCCACATCGCGGCCTCTCCCGCCGCCTGCTGTGCCGTCCGAGCCGGCTGCAGCCGCGGCCCCTCGGCCGGCCGCTGCCTCGCCCCGGTCCCAGCTCCGTGTCGCACCCGGCCACCCTGCCTCGCCGTCCGCCTGAGCAGGCCCCCACTGCCGCGTCCCGCCTGCGCCGACTGCCGCCACCTGCCCGCGTTCGCTAGCCGGTTCCGCCAGCTCGTCGGGCCCCGAGGCCGGCCTCCTCCTGCACGCCGCTCGGCGTCCGATTGCACGCTTGCATCGCGCCCGGCTCCCGCCCTCGCGCCCCTCGCCTTTCCACGCCGCCTTGCAGCACCCGCTCCACCGCTGCGCCTGCACGCTGCGGCCGGCCCGGCCCCCTCCGCGCTGGCCCCGCCACCCGCCGCGCCTCCGGCTGGTTCCGCCACCCGACCGCCTGCCAGCCCCGCACCGGCTCCTGCTGCCCGGCTGCACAAATCAGCTGCATACAGAAAGAAAGAAAAGTCAAGAGCCGGCTGCAAAAAAAAATTATGTCCGGCTACCAGCAACCGGCGCAAGAGAAAAAAGTGTCCGTCCGGCTGCCAGAAGCTATCCGAAGAGAAAAAGATGACGACGTCCGGCTGGCCCGTCCGCCTGCTTCGCCACTCGGACGTTCAGTCGCGACCCGCACTGCCGGCTGCGCCAAGCCGGCTAGACCGCCTCCCGCGCAGACGCCTGGCCGGCAGGCGAGCCGGCTCGGCCGCCCGTCCGCCTCGACACCCGTTCGGTCGGACCCGACCGGCCGGGGCCCCCCTTCGAGAACCCGGAGGCTCGAAGGCTACACCTAGCGGGTGCGCCGGCGCGCTCCGCGAGCGCAGCACCGCGCCGGCTGTCTTCGTCAACCTCTGCCTCATCTGCGTCAAAGCAATGTGAGCCCCTCACCCGCATATTTTTGCACCGCGCAAACACGAATAACCTCGAGCGATGCTCAGGGGGCTATCTCCGCATTTTATTACAGTTGCACCACTGTTCGCCCCGGCGCCAGCCAGAGTTGGCCCGGAGGCTGGCCGCTTGGCCTGAGACGTTCATTCCCGCAGACGGCTTAGTAGCGTGCACAGTACCAAAGGCATACTCTTGTCTCAGCTACAGACCGCAGCGCGGCTGTCCGGCTAGCAAGAGCAAACGCTGGAGGCCACCCACGCGAAACACATCCGGGGAGAAAACGGTTTGGGTGACCCGGCCATTTGCTTTATGAGTATCTGCTCGGTCGAATCTGCTCCCAGAGTCTGAGTATTGTGCGCTTCACTCTGCGGCCCACTCTCAGCCACAGACCGCAGCGCGGCTGTCCGGCTAGCGAGAGCACAAGCCAAAGAGCGGAGGGAACATGAAAAAGATTAAAGGGGGCTCGGACGAAACCGAGTCAGCACCCTCCGCATAAATCTTGCACTGCTAAAAGCAAAACATTTGATATATCTGCGCGGACTAACCTTGTCTTGCACAATCATTGTCGAGGGGAACCCCCTCCTCGCCCGGAGGCTCGGAGGCTGGGCGTAGGCCCGACGCCGGCTGCAACTAGCATTCTCGGCTGCCTCTACTACATCGACTGCAAAAACCCTCCGCCCGACTCTTCGAGTCGCCCAGAGGCTCGGAGGCTACACCCAGTGGGTGCGCTGGCGCGCCCCCACTGGAAGCAAGCCACGCCGGATGCAGCCCGCAGCCGGCTGTCATCGACAACACTAGCCGGCGGACCCCGCGTCCGCGCCCGACAGCTCCAGTCGGCGGACCTCGCGTCTGAGCTCGACAGCTCCAGTCGGTAGACCTCGTGTCCGAGCCCAACAGCTCCAGTCGGCGGACCCTGTGTCCGTGCCTGACAGCAGCAGTCGGCGGATAGGGTCCGCGCCCGACAGCACCAGTCGGCCAACCTCGCGTCCGCGCCCGACAACACCAGTCGACGGACCTCGCGTCCGCGCCCGACAACTCCAGTCGGCGGACCTCGCGTCCGCGCCCAACAGCACCAGCTGGCGGACTCCGTGTCCGCGCCCGGCAGGGCCCTGCGCCCATCAGCCGGCGAACTCCGTGTTCGCGCCTGGCGCCCTCGACACCGTTGTCGGCTTCATCATCAACAACAAGACCCTCCGCCCAACTTTTCCAAATTACCCGGAGGCTCGGAGGCTACACCCAGCGGGTGCGCTTGCGCGCCCCCGCTCGGAACATGCCGCGCCTGTTGCACGCCCGCCGCCGGCTGCAACCGGCCCCTTGACGCCATCGTCTGCACCAACAACCGTGAAAAGCTGCCACCTAACTTTTCCAAAGTTGCCCGGAGGCTCGGAGGCTACACCCAGCGGGTGCGCTAGCGCGCCCCCGCCGAAAGCAAGCCGCGCCGGCTGCGGCCCGCAGCCGGCCGTCATCAGCATCTTCTACATCGACGCCCGCTAAAAAACCTCCGCCCAACTTTTCCAAGTTGCCCGGAGGCTCGGAGGCTACTGTCGGGGGAATGACCCCCAGGTACCCCAAAGGCGGCGAAACAACGCTTCAAGACATCGGGACGGCCCACGCCCCTCAGTCCGGCTGCTCCGACCGGCTCGCCACCCGGTCACTCCAGGCGGCCCCCTGTCCGACTGCCCCGGCCGGCTTGCCACCCGGCTGCCCGGCCGGCTCCCCGTCCGGCTGCTCCAGCCGGCCTGCTACGCGAGTCAACCACTGCAGCTCCGACCCGACACCGACAAGGCGGCCATACCGCTGACGAGACGGCTGTACCTGTGCACTGCTGAGCAATAGTGGCGCACTGTAGCAGGTGTAATGCGTCATATCGGTGTCCCCTAAATAGTACAGTTAGGCCCCGCGGGCCACCCCTTGTCCCCTGGGCTCCCCTTTATAAGGAGCACCGGGGGAGGCCTCACACGGCCACGGCCTCACAGGTGCCACCATGGCCTCTTGGCCACGCACACACTCATCCATTCATCCATCCATCCCCATGGCCTCCTGGCCACACACACACTCACGCATGCATACAACCACACATGCATGGGCACTCATGCCCACGGCTCATCCACAACCAAGCACTCTTGTGCTCACACACATATACGAGATCAGGTGCCCATGGCACTGATCTCAGATACAGCTCCAGGAGCACTCTGTATTGCAGATATACCACATATATACAGACATGCAGGAGTAGGGGTATTATCTCTCCGGAGAGCCCCGAACCTGGGTAAACCCCCACGTGCTACTCGCATACCCGTCCCGGATATTCCACTGCAGTCTTGCCCTCACCTCAAGCCACCCCGTGGCATTTGTCGCCTCGCGCACCCCCCCTGCCGACTGACGCGAGAATACCATGACAATAAACATACTGTATGAACGAAAATTATGTGTCAGTGGTAGGATGGCTGAGTTTGGCTTGATCACATGCGGTAGCACGTGCCAGTGAGGGTGCGTTCCCTTGGTTGGGTTTGTGGCGTGCAGGAGCGACTGTGTGAGGGTGCGATGCGACCGCGACAGCCGTGCGCAAGTGTACCTCCTTTTCATTTTGAAAACTTTAGGCAAGCTTGGCAAAAATGTGTGGCGAAGTATGGCAACGCAAGGCCTAGACCCAAACAGGATACAAGTACGTATGTAGGAGTACTGCTTGTGTTAAAAAAGAAAGGCGGGGTTTTCCTTCACGGGATTGATCGATACAAATCCTCCTTTGATGTGTCAATTAATGCATATTTTTTCTCCAACGCCCAAAGAGCTGACCATCTCACTCCTCATCGCTTGATTAATGCAGCGCCATGCAAACCAACCTTCTCACTTTCGCATGCATGCAAGGGTATATTAATATCCTTGGTTGCTAGTACGAGGCAAACCCCATCAATTTTGCCTCGATTAGTGTTAGTGGCCTTCTGCAAATTGTAATTTTGACTAGCAAGATGCCCATGCGTTGCACGGAACATCAAGATGCATTTGTATGAGTAGTTTATCTTGTGGGAGAAAAGGATGAACGAGGGAAGGCCTTATTTGCAAATGTGGAGAGGTGTCGGTGTAGTAAACAGGGGGTGTTCACTACCCCTAGACACGCACCGGCAAGTTGCAGCCTCCGGGCGGGAAGGCCATGGCGGAGAAGGAATTCACTCAAGGACGTATTCAAGGACCGGTTTCCGGCAAGGTTTACTTGCCGGGAATAGGTCTGCGCATCGCCGGCAAGCTCAGGGCCGGCAAGATCGAGATAGACATTCCGGGAAGCAAGCCTTCCCGGCAAGGTACCCTCCACATCCACGGCAAGGCTTGCCACGGCAAGACTTGCCGGGGGTTAGCTGGAGAAGATTCAGAATAAGGCGAAAACATCAGGATCAGAAGACAAGAAGACTGAAGATCGAAGGTTTGCCCCCCCCCCCGGCAAGATCTTGCCGGGGTGGCCAGCGAAGCCCGGCAAGATTCGGCGCCCGGCAAGGTTCGGCGCCCGGCAAGATTCAGCGCCCGGCAAGATTTTGTTGCTGTGCCACCGCTCTGGCACAACAACAAACCTGACATTCTGGGTCCTTCTTTGGATACGTGGCGACGCGCCAGTGGAGGAGAGCTTAAGCGGTGCTGATGGGATGGCCCCTTTTTCCATCCCCAAGAAAGTGAGGACACCTAAACGGACACCTCACGGTGCATTAAATGCGTTCGTCCTAATCCGTCAGGGGTTAAGTATGATGACCCTGTAGCTACTTTACACCTCAATGTATGTACATTTTGCCACTGTGGTGACCCCTTGGTGATATAAAAGGAGGCCCAAGGCAACTGCTACAGGGGGGAGGATATTCTGGCCCATTCTGCATGCGTAGCTGCTCTTTGAATGTACTGTTCATTGCGAGCACTCCTCAAGCCTGGGCTCAAGAACACTGATAATAAAACAAGGCAGGAGTAGGGTTTTACGCTGATTAGCGGCCCGAACCTGGGTAAAATCGCCCCGCGTCGATCGTTGGTTCTGCTCTTTGCGCATACCTCTCCCCCTGCCGAATCGTAAAGTGATTCTTTGAGGGTCCCATAGGTGTCGCACGCCGACATCTTTGGCGCGCCAGGTAGGGGTGAGAGGTTGTGTGAACCTGATCTAACGGTCAGCGCAACAGCTTCATCGTCCATGGCGACTTCGCTCGGGGGCTTGTAGCGCCCTGAAGAATAACATCGCCATGCGGGATGAACGGCAGGAAAAGCTAAGTTGCAAAGATTTTTGATAATTACATTTATCTTCACTTGCTTCTTATACCTGCACGCGAAGGAGCCTTCTTGGGGCTAATTGCGCCCCTAGCTGTCTTGAGTCCGCTCGACAATTTAGGTGGCTGCATAAGCACCAAGGAGGCAAACCTTTCCGGGAGGCAGAGTTCCTGGCAAGTTGCTTAGGACCCGTTCCTCAAGCACTACCGACTGGAGCGTGCGCACCGGAAAGCTTTCCGGCAAGCGTGGGTCACCTTGATTAATTCTTTGTCCTTGTACATCAACCTGCACGTGGAGGAACCTTGTCGTGGTTAGCCCGCGCTCTAGCTTCGCCTCGAGTCCGCTCGGCAAGCTTAGCAGCTGCGTTCTGGCTCGGCAAGTCGCCTTGCCGGCGGCGGCGTTTCCAGCAGGCTGCTAAAGACCCGCATCTAGCGCTCGCGGCAAACGTGCGCACCGGCAAGGTTTCCAGACAGCGTAGGGACTAAAATATGTGCAAGGACTGAATTAATCAAGGGGGAAGCATACATTCATTTAGCATAAAGTAACATGCATTGCATGCATAAAGATTGATTTAACTAAGATAAAATTGCGTCTTTGTATGTGCCGTTACAGCAACAGGTATGCAAAAAGCACTACAGTCCTGGCGGCAGCCTTATTCTTGGCGGCACGCGGCAGGTGAGGAGGCCAGGGACGCCATGCTGGAGGACGGCAAGACGGCAGTAGGGCACTCGCAGTAGACGGCGGCAACAGCAGAGATGAGTGTATGAATCGAGCGGCTCACCCATAGTACCCTTTTTGGGGAAGGCTCGGGGGCTGGCTCTTCATCACGGTGTGGAGCTCCCTTTCGGGCCCACAACTCCTGCTGCTGTCCTGTTCTGTTTGCTCACGCTGCCGGCAAGCTCGAGGCCCGGCAAAATCACAAGCTCACATGCGCCATTCATTGGCGCGCAGTTAAAAGTCATGAGCGGCGGGTAATTCTCGCCGCGCGTGAGCCGGTGCGTGTTCTTGGGCCTAGCACGGACAAACACCATGCATGCTTGCTCGGCCCAGGCCCGGGGGCTCCTGTCGGTGTAGTAAACAGGGGGTGTTCACTACCCCTGGACACACACCGGCAAGTTGCAGCCTCCGGGCGGGAAGGCCATGGCGGAGAAGGAATTCACTCAAGGACGTATTCAAGGACCGGTTTCCGGCAAGGTTTACTTGCCGGGAATAGGTCTGCTCATCGCCGGCAAGCTCAGGGCCGGCAAGATCGATATAGACATTCCGGGAAGCAAGCCTTCCCGGCAAGGTACCCTCCACATCCACGGCAAGGCTTGCCACGGCAAGACTTGCCGGGGGTTAGCTGGAGAACATTCAGAATAAGGCGAAAACGTCAGGATCAGAAGACAAGAAGACTGAAGATCGAAGGTTTGCCCCCCCCCCCCCCCCGGCAAGATCTTGCCGGGGTGGCCTGCGAAGCCCGGCAAGATTCGGCGCCCGGCAAGGTTCGGCGCCCGGCAAGATTTTGTTGCTGTGCCACCGCTGTGGCACAGCAACAAACCCGACATTTTGGGTCCTTCTTTGGATGCGTGGCGACGCGCCAGTGGAGGAGAGCTTAAGCAGTGCTGATGGGATGGCCCCTTTTTCCATCCCCAAGAAAGTGAGGACACCTAAACGGACACCTCACGGTGCATTAAATGCGTTCGTCCTAATCCGTCAGGGGATAGGTATGATGACCCTGTAGCTACTTTACACCTCAATGTATGTACATTTTGCCACTGTGGTGACCCCTTGGTGATATAAAAGGAGGCCCAAGGCAACTGCTACAGGGGGGAGGATCTTCTGGCCCATTCTGCATGCGTAGCTGCTCTTTGAACGTACTGTTCATTACGAGCGCTCTTGGAGCCTGGGCTCAAGAACACTGATAATAAAACAAGGCAGGAGTAGGGTTTTACGCTGATTAGCGGCCCGAACCTGGGTAAAATCGCCCCGCGTCGATCGTTGGTTCTGCTCTTTGTGCATACCTCTCCCCCTGCCGAATCGTAAAGGGATTCTTTGAGGGTCCCATAGGTGTCGCACGCCGACAAGAGGGGTGTGGGTATCTTTTTGCAAAATTGTCATAGTTTCCTTCCTATCCGTCAGATATAAATTGGACAGCCTATATTGCAGGATGGCAGGCACACCATCATCGCCAACTCTGTTTTTTATAAGAGTAGAGATATACTGGCCTTGTGTACAAAAAAAATGGAGGTAGTAACTATTTGACTTCCTTCCCCATTGCGGTGACGTCAACGATATCTCGAACGTTGTGGTTTGGCGAAGTGCGTTCGACGGAGAACACCATTGAGGGAGACCACGGTAAGTCGTTCGCAAGTGCCGCCTGCAAGCCGAGACAACCGCCTTATTTGCATCCAGGAAGTCCGTTGAACCAAAGGACGCGTAAATGTACTAGTACTACACAATAGCGTCGTCCGTCCAGCTTAGTGCGGTAAGGTGGTTTCTCGAAGAAGACGATGGAGAAGCGGAGTCAGCGAAGAGTGAAATGATGGTTTCTTCGTCCGTGCTTTGTGATTTGATGCCTCACTGCTTTGTGATTTGTGATAGAAGGGACAGGGGAGTAGACTCTGTGCTCTATACTGTACATGTGTCCAAGCACGGAAGAAAGAGGAGAGAGGTTGCATTTTTCTATTCCTTCAATCAATCAATTAGGGAGCTTCGGTTCCATCTTTTTGGCTTTGGCAGCACCGTCCACAATGGTTCCCATCGATGCCAAAAGCTATTTTCACATTTGGCTACACATTGTGGATGCCCTTAACCGTACCACTTGGTTTTGCTCATGTGTGCTATCTATACAAATCTTGATTATATTGATCTAAAAAATTATAGTATCAAGATTAGTAAAAAGGAGGTGATTTTGCCGCGCGGATAGCGGGGGAGGTTTCTTATTTTTAGAGGACGTTGGCCTGGCGGTTTGCTAACATGCGGTCCCACGTGTCAGTGCTTTACCAAGCCGATCCGCGTCCCACATGAGGCAGAACAACGGCAAAAGCAACACGTGGTTAACTTGAAGAAGATGAGGGAGAAGCGGATTCAGCAACGAGTGAAATGATGGTTGCTTCGTCCCTCCAACTTCTTTTTTTAGCATTATTACTTCGTCCCTCCAACTTAACTGCGGGAAAGGTGCAACTTTGTGATTTGACGCCTCATTGCTCATTACTACGTCGGCGCCATGACTGGGGTGCTTCACCCCTGCTGCTCTCCACTGTTATTTCGGTATGGCACGTGGACCCAGTTGCTTGATGTCCCACATGTCGGCGAAAGGGACTAGAACATTTATGAAAGTGACCGCTCCACTCTTACGACGGAGGAGTACACGATACGGCGGCCCAGTGAACTGTTACTTGTACTGTAGTACTACTATAGTTTTGCTGTTTCGCACGATCCATCGATACAAACCCGATTAAACAGGCAAGGGCGGTATTTTTCCTGCACGGTAGATGATACTAGCCATACATTTCAAAGGCAATTTTAATGTATGCAAACTGAATAATTAAGTAACAATAGGAGATCTAGTAAAACTAAAAACACATATGATTTATTGTGTTAGAGTGTAGTAGTAGTGTTGTATTGCATAGTTGTTAGATGTAACATTGCGAGAACGTGTAGAGATGTACTTTTGGAGGGCCTACAGAGACAAATTGGGCATAAAGTGGATTCAAATATTTGTATTCGTCTTCATAGCATTTGTAACTCATATCTATAGTTTGTACAGTAGACATGAATGCTTGTTCGCTCTTACGAAACCAGTACAGCAATAATGGGGTGGCGTGCGCCAATTTAGGCACTGGCATGTTGGCCTACTCGGCTCCACAGAGAGAGCGAGAGAAGAGATAAATACACGGGCGGTCAGTGTATTTCAAGCAAAAAGTGTAATACGGTCACCGGACTTCAGAATACGCTCATTACGGTCACTATATATGTTTTGCGGTGATTATACGGTCAATTGCTCACCGTTCAGCATCGGATTGCACTCTGTTGACCGGCCAAATAGTCTGCGTGGCACTATGTTGACTAGTTAAATTGACCACGTTCCTTGTGGGTCCCACCTGTCAGTCCGCATAGGAAAAAGGTCAGATAAACACAAATTTACGCAGGCGTGACAAGACTCCAACCCGTGTGCGGGAACCACCTGGTTGTGTATGTGTCTGTCAGGGCCTGATGTGTGCACATGCACATGTAGGTTGAGCACTTGAGCGTGAGAGTGTGTGTTGGTCGTGTGGTGTGTGCATGCATGCGTGCGTGTGTGCGTGTGAGTGTTGCGTGGGTGCGTGGCTGTGTGTGTACGTGTGAGTGTTGCATGCGTGCGTGGCTGTGTGTGTTCGTGTGAGTGTTGCGTGCATGCAGTTCATGTGCATGCGTGCGTGTGTATATAATCACCACACTAGCTCATGTGTGTTAAAACAGACGGCTCAGCATACCAATACAAGGCCACCTTGTCTGCTGTGCCCGCGGTCATGACTTCGAACCACCATCCAATATTTTTTTATCGTTTGTTTTCATTCTTATACACGCCGACAGGTGGGCCCAATGGTAGTGAGATAATGTGATGCAACACTAGAGGTGCCACGTGGAGCGTTTAACTGGTCAACTAGTCGTGTCTTGAGCAAATACAGAGCTGTATGGTGAGCCCGTGACTGTATAATAACCACAAAACGTAAATGGTGACCGTATTGAGTGGATTCTGAAGTCCAATGTACGTATCATGCTTTCGCTTCAAATACAATGACCGTCACTCTATATATCGCGAGAGAAAGATGAAACATGCGTGAACATGTTGGGGCGTACTTTTAGATGACCTGGAGATAGTTTGTGTGCGTACGTGAAAGGGGCGTAGAGGGGGTGTATGCGATGGAGAGAGAGATGCTCTTCGTTTCTCTTTATTATGACTAACTTTATATATAGTATAAAAATATAAAAATTCACAGTGCGGAATACATATCATTGGGGGACACCATGCAATGCAAATTAACGTTCATACTCCTCCATATAACTTTGTAATGTTGTATATATGTAGAAATTCTAAAATAATTTTTTGGCCACACTTTGTGTGGTTTTATTCAAAAGGAATGTTGTATGCGAAATAAACGTGAAGAGAGGGCTTTTTAGATCAATGGGGTACGTGATGTAACATGTGTGAATGTGTAGTTGATGTATTTGGCAGGGCCTAGAGAGGTATGTGTATGTATTACGTATTCGAGAGAGGCATGGATAAAGGGGCCGGCGGGGGGGACGTGGGAGAGATAGCACGAGAAATGAGAGAGGTCTAGAGAGAGAGAGACGAATAGGATGTCACGGCGAGAGATGCCCTTGAGTGTGTATATGCAAGGGGGGAGGGGATAGAGGCACGAGGAGAAAATATTTTGTGTGGTGTCTGTGTTGGTATGTGTGGGTGTGAGAAGATAACGAGACCTGGGGGCTGAGGGTGTGTCACCACATGAGGTCCGGTGGGCCGAGGTGAGGCCCTTGGTTCGGTTCCGTCCTGCGCCACATTGGTCGGCCCGTGACGCATTTAGGGAGACCCATGGAGGACTAGTCATACAAGACAAAGATAGCAGAGTCGTGAAGGACTCTGTGTCCACTGACAAAGCCAGCTAGGATTTGTAACCCTAGGTCCTCGGACTAAGGTAACCCCTTATCTCTGATATTACTATTCATCCAACCTAACTTTAAGAGGCATCCTACAGAATGCTCTGCTAGAATCATACTCGTCAATTAGGAAGAGAGGTGGAGACAATGCGTGAGAGACAGGCCTAAAGATAATGTGCGTGCGGGAGACATGTAGGCAGGTCTATGTATATAGAAAGGGTCGATGGGGATTGTGCGTGTGTATGCTTGTGAGAGGAAGAGTGCTTGTAATAAAGGTTAGTGAAAACAGTCATAAATGGTTACGAGAGGGAGGAAGGGTTATATCGAGAGCATGCCTGCGAGAAAGACACCTCGGGAGAGAGTGTGTGAGCATGTGTGAGAGACCGCCGATGGATATACACAGTGTGCGCGTATGTGTGAGAGAGAAAGTCAGCGTGTGTGTGAGGAGGGGCCTATGGAGAGTGAAACTACACGTAGAAGACTGATGTACACATTGATTAAAAATATAAATTGTATCCAAATATTAGGATGGGATCATGATATTTGCAATTCATGTAAGGAACGGTCATTGATCCATCAGACATCTATATTCTATCAAATTTGAGCATGTCTATGTTATTATACGACATAATTGATCCACAGAGTTAGTATTTTGAACTCCAGACAATGCATCGCTTTAGCAATCGAATATAAACGTGAGTATAGTTCATGTTCTGTGTGTAAAGCACATTATACATACAAAAGTTACACAATGAACATTATAAATAGCTAGCTATGAACTAGCATACATTTGAATTCAACTTAAGCTGGTTTAAAAAATTCAAATTCAACATGAAGTCCATTCAATTATTTGAATTCGATATCATGGCATTTGTAAATCATACCTAAATTATGGGGGCACCAATCTTTGCTCTGCTTTTGTACATAATAGCATATATAGTCGTGTACAAAATAGATTCAAATTTACCTCCTCCATTCCAAAATAATCGTAGTTATAGGATTTTCAAGTGTCAAAATTTCAAAAAGAAGCGCATAATTTAATGAGGTTTTCAAACATACAAGGTCAAATTTAACGTTGTCTATTTAGGTCAATCCTCAAAGTTCAAGAGTACTCCCTCCGTTTTTATTTAGTCCGCGTATTAGCTTTGGTAAAAGTCAAGCTTTATAAACTTTGACCAAGTTTATAAAAATATATATTAACATAAGCAATAACAAATCAATAAAATTAGATTTATTATTGAATGTACTTTCACATCATATAGATTTGTTATGATAAATGTTTATATTATTTTTTATAAACTTGGTCAAACTTTATGAAATTTGACTTCAGTCAACTCTAATATGCAGAGTAAATAAAAACGGAGGGAGTACTCTAAACGTGAATGCTTCTGTTTCAAAATTTTGAACGAAGCGCGAAAAGAGCCTCCACTCGCCCGAAACCGCGTGAGACCAATGTTTGGTAGAAGGAAATTACTTTTCTAACTCCGACCCGTGAAACCTACCGGCCCGACGTCCAAAGGTCTAAACCGGGGTAGGTTTGTAGCTTCATCTATACGCCACGCAACCGCCTCCTAAAAACATTCATACACCATGCCCGCCTAAGCACACATGCGCTCGGCCGAAATCGCTCCCGCCCACTATTTGGGACACTTGGGATTACCGTCCTACCCCCGACCCGCAGTAGGTCCGAAATTTAAGAGGGGGGCAAAGTTTGTACTTTCCCCAAATTTCAAACAAGCGCGTCCCATCTATTCAAAAAACCAAAAACAAGCGCGTCCCAGACCGAAACATGGCTCCCCCTTAGCTCCCCCCCCCCTGTCCGATTCCCCATTTGTACTCCGTGGGCACCAAAACTACCTCTCCACCAGCCGCGAAACCCCGGCGTCCTCCGTCCGCCACCCCATCCCACCCATCAACCGCGGCCCTCCTCCATCACGCCGGAGCCGATACCCCGACGTCGTCGTCCACCGCAACCGCAACCGCAACGCCCTCCACGGCTAGTAGTTGAAGCCGAGGCCGAGCTGCCTTCAGGACGCCGACGTGCGCCGTACCTGAGCCAGTTCAACCACGCCGTCCTGCACCTCACCGTTGCCGCTCCAACGTTGCCACCGTCCACCGCACCGGATCTGTTCCCGCTACGCCGTCTTTCGCCGCCTCGGATCTGCTTCCCCTCCGCCGACAGACGGCCACCGCAACACAGTCAACAATTTGGCCATGGGTTCATCCAAGGCTCCACCCTCCTCTAAAACATCGGTTCCCCCAGTAAAAAGAAGAACATCACCGCGATATCCAGAGGACACAGCACTGGCAACCGGAAATGGTACTCCTCTTCCCTTATTTGTGCAAATCTTACGTGTCTGCCTGCACGGTATTCATCCCACAGAAGACACTAGTTGACCGCTTCTTCCTACACCTTCTTCCTGATACTAGATGTTCCTAGTAACTCGCGATGCACAAGGTTTCTTCTCATATACTATTTCACCTTAGCTAGAGGTCCGTCGCCCCCCTGGATTTCAATTCCTGGTCAGTTGATTCCCAATTAAAGGAAGCATTCCCCAGCGTAACAGGCGCTAGTCCGCCTATTACGCCAGGGAAGCAGCGCCTCTGTGTTTATCTTAGGTGTGCGTGGGGCCTAGGAACTGCTGGCGCCCGATCTGGAGGTCGGCCAGGCTTAAAGGGATGGCCGGGGGCGCTGCCAAGCACGGTGGTGGTGTGAGGTCGAGGGGAGGGCGGGGCGGCGGAGGCAGGGGTCTGGGCTGGTGGTCGCTGGCGGTTCGAGAAAGATCGTCAACAGTGACTAGCGGGAGGTAGACGAAGGCCATCTGCCCGTTCCTTGTAGATCGGACGGTTCATAAAAAAATCGACTGGCCTATTTATTTTCAATCGACTGTTATTTTGATAGGACCACATGTGGTGGTGTGCTGGAGGAGTACCTGCATTTCCCAGCCATCCCTGTGCTCATATATTACAAAATCATACAGAGTAGAATCTAATTTTGTTTGCCATGCAATGTTGTAGAGCTATCATATGTCTCCTGTCATTTATTTTTCAGCCACCTGCTATCTGCTACTTTTACAGTGCACTAGTTCTGCACACACTTCACCCATACTCTCACTATTGTTTTTTTATGCATGGGTATTTCAGCCTCTACCAACCGGTTGATAGAAGCATCAAATAAAAGAGAGAAGCAGCTCCAGCTTTCTTCGGGCTTAGGCAAGACACGTTTCGTTGCTATAAAGGGTGCAGTGTGAGCAGATGGAGACGGTAAACGTAGCTCTGGAGTTGATGATCTCGCTTGCCATGAACCACCATCCCAGGTGCTTGCTTTAACTTCGCGGTGTCATATGTGTTTGCATGTTGCATATGGTGTCTAGCTTGTATTGCTTCCAATTTGGTTAAATTGCATCTGCTTAGCTTACACATTATACCTTTGAATATGACATGCCTTCCTGTTTTTGGTACATACTAGTACATTTGTCTATTAACCATGTTCTTACATCAAACTAATGTTCTTGTGTATCCCTCATCAATCACTTATGATGAGACAGTCACGCCAGTGGGTTACTGTGAGAAAATATGTCTTTTAAAGAATGCAGTGTCAGCCTCCCCACATGATTCTAAAGAAACAGCAAGGCTAGATGAAGATACTGAACGTAGCTCTGTAGTTGATGACCGCATTTCCCCTACACCAGCATCGCAGGTGCTTGCTCTCACTTGGCAGCGTGATATGTGGTTGCATGTTGCATATGGTGTCTAGATTGTAATTCTTCCAATCTGGTTAAATTGCATGTGCTATTCTGCTTAGTTTATACACTATACCTGTTAATGTGACATGCCTTCCTGGTTTTAGTACATAGTACATCTGTCTATTAAGCATGTCCTTACATAAAACTATTGTTTTTTTTGTATCCCGCATCAATCAATATGACGAGACACCTTTAGTATATGCAGTGTGATATTAGTTGCATCTTTAATATGATTTATAGCATGCGCTGCTTCTAATTTGTTGAAACGCCATTTATGATGGGACGCTTTTAACTTGGCAGAGTCATATTGGTTGCATATTTCATGTGGTGTCTAGCTTGCATTACTTATTATTTGTTGAAATGGCTTCTGCTTAGTTTACACAAATAGTTGTGAATATGCCATGCCGTCCTGTTTTTCGTACATATTCCATCCTGGTATCATGTGTTTGCCTTACATCAAAGTAGTGATTGTCAGTATCATGCACGAATGAGTTCTGAAGAGTGAATTTTATTGCTTTTGGTTTTACTTGACAATTCAAAATCAATAAAGCGGAAGGAAATTAGCAAGGCAGTGGATAAAGGTGCTCCTTCCAAATGGAGGGCCTCTACAGATTCTACTCCGCCACCCCCCAAGAAGATTTGCAAGTCAACACATGCATAGACACTCAACGTAGCTGTGTTGATGATGAGCACGTCTCCCCTAGTGCACCATCACAGGTGCTCCCTCTAACTTGGCACTGTTATATGTGGTTGCATGTTATGTATGATGTCTAGCTTGTATTGCTTCTAATTTTGTTGAATTCCATCTGCTTACTTTACACATTATACTTGTGAATAAGACACGTGTTCCTGTTTCTAGAACATACAATATTTGTCTATCACACCATGTTCTTACATCAAAGTACTACTATTGTGTAACCTGCAACAATCACTTATCATAAGACACGTTTGACTTGGGAGTGTGATATAGGCTACATCTCGCATTCTTTTCTAGCTTGTACTACTTCTAATTTGTTGAAATGGCACTTATGATGAGATAGTTTTAACTTGGTAGAGTGATATTCGTTGCATCTTTCGTATGGTGTCTAGCTTTCATTGCTTCTAATTTGTTGAAATGCCTTCTGCTTAGTTTACACATCATAGCTGTGAATATGCAATGTTGTCCTTTTTTCTTACACATTCAATCGTCCTATCATGCGGTCGCCTTACATTAAAGTAGTGCTCGTCAGCATCCTGCATCAATGTGTTCTAAAAAGCGAATTTGTATTCATTTTTCTTGTGGGTTTGACTTGACAAGGCAATACAATTAAGAAATTGGAAGGAAAAAAATAAGGCAGGGACTGATGGCGGTCTTCCGGCGAAACCGGCATCCCAGGTGCTTTCTCTAGCTTGGCAGTGTGATATTGTCTTGCATGTTGCATACAGTGTCTCACTTGTATTGCTTGTAATTTGATTAAATTACTTCTGCTTAGTTTACACAAATAGTTGTGAATATACCATGTCGTCCTATTTTTCGTACATATTCCATCCTCGTATCATGTGTTTACCTTACATCAAGGTAGTGATTGTCAATATCATGCATGAATGAGTTCTAAAGAGTGAATTTTATTGCTTTTTCTTGTCGGTTTTACTTGACAATGCAAAATCAATAAAGCAGAAGGAAATTATCAAGGCAATGGATAAAGGTGCTTCTTCCAAACGGAGGGCCTCTACACATTCTACTCGGCCATCCCCCCAACAAGATTTGGAAGACAACACATGCATAGACACTCAAAGTAGTTGTGTTGATGATGAGCATGTCCCCCCTTGTCCACCATCACAGGTGCTCCCTCTAACATGGCACCGTTATATGTGGTTGCATGTTATGTATGATGTCTAGCTTGTATTGCTTCTAATTTTGTTGAATTCCATCTGCTTACTTTACACATTATACTTGTGAATAAGACACGTGTTCCTGTTTCTAGAACATACAATATCTGTCTATCACACCATGTTCTTACATCAAAGTACTACTGTTGTGTAACCTGCAACAATCACTTTTCACAAGACACGTTTAACTTGGGAGTCTGATATAGTTTACATCTCGCATTATTTTCTAGCTTGTACTACTAATTTGTTGAAATGGCACTAATGACGAGACAGTTTTAACTTGGTAGAGTGATATTCGTTGCGTCTTACATATGGTGTCTAGCTTTCATTGCTTCTAATTTGTTGAAATGCCTTCTGCTTAGTTTACATATCATAAGTTGTGAATATGCAATGGCACTAATGACGAGAGACCTTTAACTTGGTAGTGTGATGTTGTTTGCATCTTGCATATGATTTATTTCTTGTACTGCTTCACATTTGTTTAAACGCCAGTTATGACGAGACACTATTAACTTGGCAGAGCGATATTTGTAGCATCTTTCATATGGTGTCTACCTTCCATTGCATTGCTTCTAATTTATTGAAATGCCTTCTGCTTAGTTTACACATCATAGTTCTGATTATCTCATGCTGTCCTGTTTTTCGTACATATTACATCCTCCTATCATGTGGTTGTCTAACATCAAAGTTCAGTTCGTCTGTATCACGCATCAATTTGTTCTGAAGAACTAAATTTTTATTCCTTTTTCTTGTCGGCTTGAATTAACATGGCACAGAGAAAGACAAAGGAACACAGAATGACAGGGGATGGTGTTAGTACTAAGGACACACGGAAATGGAAGCGGAAGAATTATGCAGATTCTACTGGTACTGATGGTGCAATAGAAGGTCAAAGTCCAGCGGAAAATTGTACAAACGCGGTATCCCGTGCTACACGAGCTGCAAAACAAGCCAAACAGAAACTAATAGCTGCCACCAAACAAGCAGCGACAGCCCTAGTTGTTGCAACACCTTCCACAGTACCACCAGCTGCACGAGTTACTCGTTTGTCAACTCAGCTAGCAGCACGTTCCCAAGCTCCCTTGCCACCTGACACTACTTTCGAAGCACTCTTGACACAAGATGAGTTGGCAAGATCAGATGAACCTTGTGAGCTTCAATTGCAAGAAGGTAGTTGCTGGAGTCAAGTTACAGTTGCATGCTTCTTTATATGTAGTCTCACAGTTTGATGTACACTAACACTTCCTATGTTCGTTGTTGGACTAGCACCTAGGCGCAAGAGGAAACAAACATCAGGGATAATGCTCGATAGGTTAACTAAATCTAGAGGAGGAAGAATGGAGATCCATTTTGAGGCAAGTTTAAAAAGGCCACGTGATGCTACAGAGTCAGGCAAGTTAGTATCAGAGGCAGCGGTTGCCGTTAGGTGTCATGCACGTATCCTCCCAACATGGATTCAGTACAGGAATGACAAAGACGAAACCCAGTACAACACCTTCCTCGACCATTTATCTGTAGGTATGGTTATGTATGGAAACTAGTAATATCGTCTTGCTCTGTCCCATACTTTCTAGGCTACTGATAATCAGACTCCCATAATTTTCAACAGATGAGGTTCAAGTTGGATAGCCAAGATGATGCAACCAGACAAGCTTGCACCCATGTTTTCAAGTCTGCTCTGCGACAGTATTGGTATAACTTGAGGAAAACTCACTTTGAAGGCAAGGCTAACAGTGAACTTGCCCAAACATCTCCAGTGGAAAATATATTGGATGAAGACTGGAGAGGCCTCGTTAAACACTGGTCTGATCCAAAGTATCAAGTACGTTATATGTATGTGATCAGATCACATGTTGAACTCCTATTTACGCATGTGCCTCACAAATCTATCTTCTTGTAGGTGAACTGTTCAAAGAACAAGGCCAACCGTACGAAAGTGAAATTCCAACAGACGACAGGATCTCGTAGCTATATTGCACACTGCGAGGCTCTTGTAATTAGCTGCTGTTTCACTCTTTTCGTTGTGCCATATTATCAGATCTATATTGACTTATTCCAAATGCAGAGGAAAGCCCGCAAGGACCAAAAAGTACCTGAACCAAATGCTGTGGAAATCTTCAAGGACTGTCACACCAGCAAGACGAAGGGCATGACTACACCAGTCAAAGCCGCTGTTGTAAGTCCTTAATCCTCATGCCTTTTAACTACTACTTACTCTGACTCGTGCATTGAACTGCATGGTTTGCAGCCAATGTCTATTGCTCTTTTCAATTTTATACACAATTGTCTTAGCATATCATTGCACCTTACAAGGTTTGAAAGAGAGGAGTGATGTTCCTTTGATCTTGATCTGTAATCTAGTTCCGTGCTAGACTTGCCCACACAACGTTACAATTGCCTGTTTGTCTGTTCTCAATTGTTTTGTGATATGAATGATGTCATACTATGCTTACCGTATTATAAACTTTGTCTCTTTATCCTTAGCTGTCAATACAATGTGAAGAAATAGACAATACATTAGCCATGGTACATGGTCATATGTTTGGAACCTGGTTTTTTTTATGTACTTTGCAGTAAAATACAACTAATATTTTACACGGGTTCACCAGAATAAGTTCTGTATATAGACCAAAGCTATTTTGTATGGTTTTGCTGCCTCCTTAATATCTTCTGTTCTGGTACTACTAATGTAAAAACTCAACTTTTCAGCAAGCTATGGAAAAAATGGTGGAACCGCCACCTTCTGAAGGTAACGAGGCAACTATAACCGCAATGTCACCTCTTGCTGCAGTGGGTCAGTACCTGTCCACTAACAGTGCCAAAAGCACATTCCTACGTAATACTGGGTTGGTTGTTAAGACAATCTCATCCAAACTGCCTCATGATCAAGATATGCAAGCTCAAAACAATGTTATATCTACGCTCCAGACACAAGTCCATTCCCTAACAGAGACCCTTTGTGAAATAAGGACAGCCATTGTTCGATGTCGTCAAGATATGCATGGTTTTCAAACCAGACTATCAGACATTTGCTATGTTGTTCAGGAGCCTAGGAGAAATGAAGGCGAAGGTTATGGTGCTCCATCGGACAGTACAGCATGAAAACGTAACAGTCAGGTCAAATGAACTGAGCTTCTGAACTTTTGGTGGTGCATTTATCTGCCAGACTGTTAACTTTTATGCCAACCTTCCTTTTGTTTTATGGTTGTAATTTGTTTTGTTGCGATACAAAATTTGTTCTTAACATGCAGCCACCGGCTGAAGAAAACAGCAAGCCATTTTTGTATAGTGTAGGGTGTTCCCTATATTTGCACTACTGGCGAACTTTGATGCCCGGTGGATGTAATCTGTGCAATCGCCTTAATAGCCTAGCGTTAGTTTCGGGCTTATTTATTTCCTAGTCTTCTTTTTCGCTGGTTTGCTAGTGGCCGCAACAACCATGGGCCATATACGGACCGTGGTAACCTTGACCCTGCTATAGGCCGTAGGATCCATGGGCCTCCTACGGGCTGTCGGATAAATGGGCCTCCAACAGGCCGTAGAATCGGTGGGCCTCGGGCCGTCGGATAAATGGGTCCACATGGGCCGTAAACGGGCGTAATTGGTATCGGGCCAGCACGGTAACGGGCCGTTAACGGGCCGGAAGACAGCAAAGGCTTAATTCTGTCACAGGCATAACGGGTCGTTAATGGGCCAGAATATAGGACGGGCTGCAAACGGCGCAACGGGTTAACAGGCCACAAACGGGCCGATTCTAACCATGGGCCGAATTTGGCCCATTAGGGGAACAAGCCAGTAACGGGCCGGAAGTAATCGAGGGCCGGAAAGGAGCCCAAGAACGTATGGCCCGTTAGTAGGCCGAAAGCTAACACGGGCTGGAAATGGCCCATGTGAATCATGGGCCATTAATGGGTACAAAATAATTTACTGTTCATTATGGGCCAGAGTCACCGTGGGCCACTAAAGGGCCTAAAGATACGAAAGGCCTCATATGGGTCGAAAGACGTCGTGGGCCATACATGGGCCAAAAGTGAAACGGGCTGGTGTTATATTCGACGGCCCACATGACGCTGTTGGGCCGATTTCGGGAAGGCCCTAACGGGCCGTGAGTTACCGGGCCGTAAAATGGGCTATATGCGCACATACCGTTAACAGGCTTTTCATGGGCCGGCCCGCTAACTTTTGACCAAGTCAAACGGGCCGGCCTTTGTAAGCTAAATGGGCCAGTGTTGGGCCGTCGCACGTGTCGACATATCATAGGCGCCTATCTGACCCAATGACGAGCTAACACGTGTTTCCTTCGGCCAATGAGAATTTTACACGTGGAAAATCCCCATTGGTCTGGGCTGTTAACGGGTTATCGGATCCAAAATCGGACCCGATAGCTTAACGGCGACCCGTTACGGTGGATGCCACGTGTCGGTTACCCTTGACGAAAGCACTTCCATGACGCGTCATTTATCGTCATGGAAGTGAACACTTCCGTGATGATAATTTTCGTATTGTCATGGAACACTTCTACGACAGCACAGGTATGACTATCTTGATTCTGTCATAAAATCGTCATGGATGTACATACATGACAGAAAACATGACCTACTGTGACAAACACGTATCATCACGGAAGTGTATTTTTTTTGTAGTGGTGGGCCATGTATGATATAACTACACTGGGTTGCCGTGTTTCGGACTCTTTCGGTCTACTGTGGAGAAGATTGGGTAGATTTTATATCGCTGAATAAAAATATTAAGAGTCCAGACACTCCACCGCGAGGTTTCTTGCTCCTTCTCAGTCATCGGAAAGCGTTCTTCTAAGTTTTGCCGACACGTGGGACATCCAGCATCTAGGTCCACGTGTCATGCAAGAAAATGGAGTTCAGTATAGTAGGAGAGACTCACCAATGGTCACGAACATAGGTGGAGTACGTGCGCGAATCACCCGAAAAAAAGGAATACGAGCACGAAGAGAAGAGGTGCAGGCACTGACGCAGGTACTCTTTGCCTCTTTCCCTAATACTCATGCGCGGGTACATGGTGAGCTCATTTCTGTATGAAGAGGCAGCTCACGTGATAATTTGGCGAGTGTAGTAGTTGTTCATGGGAACCACGCGTGGACGAATCAAAGTTCGATCATGACATGGTGGCGCATTTTTTTTAAATTAGTTATTCCATTCAATGGCACGTATACGCAACATTATTTTGTCAATGGAACATGAATCGTGCACGCACTGAATGATGAAGCACGGGGTGGTAGCCATGGACATGGTCAGCCCTTTTTGGAGACTAATACACTACTTTTGATGTGTCCCGTCAACTCACAAACGAGGAGAAGCTTTGCTTACTAGTACTATAGTACGACCTCTCCCTCGCTCACGCGCGCGTGGTGGCTCGCAGGACAAGGAGAAGCTTTTGCTTTACGATAGTGCACTTAATACAGGCGGTGGACGTGCAGCAGTTCATTCAGTGTCAGATTGCCAGAAGTATATATACTGTAGTACCATCATCATTGTTCGACTTCCGGAATAGGCGAAGAGCCAAGCACACGGTCACCTACTCACAGTATAACCGGCTGTGTTTGCATGAATTTTTTATGTACAATCTGAGTGGATTGCTCCAGTGGTCATCAGACATGAGCCAATCGATTGGCACCCTTCCGCGCTCCATTTTGTCTTGCGTTCCTTCCTCCGTCCAGCACGCTAAGAAGTGGGCCCCATGCTCATGTATGCCAACGTGGTAGTCAATTATTTTGTCAGAGTCAGCTATCACACCCTTTCGATGCCACGTCAACGTACCCACTAGAAACAAGTTAGACTTGTTCGATTCAACTGCCTCCCTAGGTGTTTGGAGAGGAATTGGTCGGCGCAAGGTGGTTCTATAGGTGGGCAGGCGGCAAAAAACAGGGGAAAATGCGCGAACCAGCTAGACGAGGGAGGGAAGCTTCTACATTCACAGGGGAAGTGGCATTGGCCATTGGGCGGCAACACGTGGTCATCAGGGTATGCAATAAAGGATGCGAAGAGGCTTCCTATATCGGCAAGGACCAGCTTCCCTACCGATTGCTCATCCAATAGAACTCCCAAGTTAACTGTGCTGAGGCTGGAGTAGTCATCAGATGGGTGACCGAATGGGATGTGGACTCGATGTTAAAACTAATGGGATGGGTCACTGTAAACATTTAATTGGCTTAAATGTATATAGTGCTCCGTCCTATTAGTTGAACCTCGAGGTCTTTGTTTTGTAATTTTTGACATTTTTTTTGAACACATGTTAATCGAAGGTCTATCGCGTTACTTTTTGATAATTTTTGTTTTTTGAACACATGTTAATTGGCTTGAAAGAAGGTCTATCGTGTTACTTCACGACATCTTTCCAAAAAAAGTGATATGACTTTTGTCATCTACAAGGCATGTCTGTCAAATTAACCTCGAGGTACTTGTTCTCAAATTAACCTCTGGGTCTTGCAGGAGTAATTGTTTTTTGAACACATGTTAATCGAAGGTCTATTGTGTTACTTTTTGATAATTTTTGTTTTTTGAACACATGTTAATTGGCTTGAAAGAAGGTCTATCGTGTTACTTCACAACATCTTTCCAAAAAAAGTGATATGACTTCTGTCAACCTATAAGGCATGTCTGTCAAATTAACCTCGAGGTACTTTTCTTAAATTAACCTCTGGGCCTTGCAGGAGTGCTGCAATGTGTCAGCGTCAATTGCAAGATGACCCAGCAAGCTAGCAGTGGAGTTGCCAACATGCTCAAAGTGCACGCAACATTGAGTAGAAAGAAGCATGCCCAGGAAATTAATGCGTGCTTAGGGAGGCCTTTGCTCAAAGAGCAAGTGTATATAAGGTACAGTCGGCAGGCTATAAGGACGAGGAGCGAGAAGCGATACGGGCTGCTGGATATACTATAACTAGGTGTCCCACGGAGGTAACATTACAACCAACTTACAAAAATAATGGTAACTGGTTTTACGTGTTTATAATGGTATTATCATTGGACTGCCATTTAGGATAAATGATGAGGTGGATGAGAGAGACAATAAGAAAATGCATGTCTTCTCTTGATTAATATATGATCTATTAGCAACAATATGTCTCACCAAATATTTATCGTGTTATCAAAGATAAGACTAAAAATAACCCACTGCAACATATTTTGATGCCTCCTGTAGATTACATGACAGGCTTAAGATAAAACTGTCTTATCAAGCACTGTGCATGTTCTAAATAGTAACAAATTAACATTTGGGTAATCGACAATAACATGTGAGATTATGAATATATCTTTTTGCAAATATATCAAAACAAAATGTTCTTTTTTTTTTGTAGAAAAGAATGTTCAATGTGACTGATTACCTCCATGCTGGTTTTGACTACTTTAATTTAAAAATGAACCACGTGTTTTCTTTGGTAACACAAAATTAGTAACTAAATGGTGATTGGACACCATGTCCGGCCACGTACGTATGTGCAGCAAGCAAGATTTATTCATGTATACAGGGCAGGCTTGTACTCCCTATAAGAGTGTTTAGATCACTACTACTTTAGTGATCTAAACACTCTTATAGTATTAGTTTACGGAGGGAGTACTTCTTAGAAGAAAGTAGAGAAAAGAAATGGGGAAGCTGACTACGACAGCATGTTGTCGGCGTTCTGGGAACCAGGGTACCCAGACTTGCCTGCATGCGGCCCACGGTGTGGCACCATCGACGGCCTGGTATGGCCCATCTACAAGACCATCAAGACAAGACCCTCACATGGGGCCAAGCCTCGCGAGGCGGACGATGCCAAGACCTCCTGAGGGAGCGGCCTCCCTAGGCTGCCTCTTGAGGAGCGGAGATTCCTATGCAAGTGCCCAACCTTACGAGGTTGCGGTGACGGAAGCCATGACGACCAAGGCCAGGCTGGCGCCAGCGGGCGCAGAGAAGACAGTTTCCTCTTTGGTGCTAAGGAGGAAAGCGCAGGTGTGGGTTCCCGAGGAATCAGGCAAACGTTTCCATTCTAGTGCAACAAGACCAAGACCGCCAGGACGGCAGGACGGATGTCATCGCCGAGCCCACCACATCATCATGACCAGAAGCTTTGCAGGCGAAGACCACCTTTCGTCAGGATAAGATGTACTACTTGTCCCCTTTCAAATTGGCCACTGTGGGATCCCTTCCCGCCTACGTTTTGGGGGAAGAGGACCAAGGCCACTATATATATAGGTTAGCCACCACCATAGGCGAGGGGAGGGGATCGTACACAACTCACTCTCACCCCAGAGCAGACCTTGTGAGGTTGTTCATCCGTTATACTTGTTCATCCTCAGCCCCTCGTGAGGCAAATCCACCACAAAGCAGGAGTAGGGTCTTACACCGCAAGGTGGCCCGAACCTGGGTAAACTGCCGTGTTCATCTTTCCCCCGTTTCATCGAGCTAGGCTGTAGGGTGACGGGTTGGTTTGTTGGATAGGTTGAGTTCTTCGCACACGCCCCAGAGTTCGAACCTTTCTTGGGTCTGCGGAGCCCTGAATCCAACAATTGGCGCGCCAGGTAGGGGCGTGTCGAAGTTCGGCCTCTCTTGTTAGCCATGCGCCGCTCGCACTTCACACCTCCCATGGCGGACGCCGCTCCACCCGCCGAGCTGCTGGGCGCACTCGGAGCCGTCGCGGGCCACCAGGCCTTCTCCCCCACTCTACGACAGGTGCGGTGGCCGCCGAAGTTCGGGCCGATGCTGCCTCCGCGGTACGACGGCACGGGGAACCCCACGGAGTTCCTTCGCCAGTACGAGCTAAGCATCAAGGCAGGAAACGGTGATGAGAAGGTCATGGCGAACTGGCTCCCCATGGCTCTCATGGGCGTACCGCGCTCATGGATGCTTAGCATGCCTGAGTCGTCGGTGGCCTCCTGAGAGGAGCTATGCAATCAGCTCATCGCGCACTTTGCCGCACCGGCGCCCCACGCCGTTGCGGCCATCCTCGGAGGGTCGCAGGTGCCGGCCTCAAGCTGCCACATCAAGCAGCTCTTCCGACAGATGGAGACCGCCCAGCCACGGCAGGGGCTCCTTCAGGCCGGGCGGCGCGTGAAACCGACATCACCTTCGACTCCAGGGATCACCCTAAGACTATGGTCGATGCCGGCGTGCTCCCCCTGCTATGCACGCCCACCATCAGCAGTGTTGCAGTTACCAGGACCCTCATCGACGGTGGTGCTGGCCTCAATGTCCTCTCCGTGGAAGCCTTCGACCTGCTCCAGGCGCCTTACGACTGGCTCGCCCCCACCAGACCCTTTTCAGGGGTGCTCAACGGCTCCATCGTTCCCCTGGGACAGATCCGCCTCTCCGTCACCTTCGGCATGCGCTGTAACTACCGCGCCGAGCTCATCGACTTCGACGTCGCCCGCATCGGCCTCCCGTACAGTGCCATCCTTGGGTACCCAACCCTTGCCAAGTTCATGGCGGTGACGCACCCCGGCTACAACATCATCAAGATTCCTGGGAGCAGCGGCATCCTCACGGTGGTGGGAGACACCAAGGATGCACTCCTAGCCCTCAAGCTTGCTTTCAAGGCCGCGGCGGCCGCGCGGCCAGACGCGGAGGGCGCTCTGAAGATTCCGGAGGCCACACCCGCGAAGAAGAAGCAGCTGTTCTCTCAGGATCGGGCTGAGATGAAGCAAGTGTGAGTCGACGACGAGGGCTCAGGCTTCACCTTCACCATAGGCGCCAGCCTCCCCCCAGACCAAGAAGAGGCGTTGGTCGGTTTCCTCCGTGCGAACAAGGATGTGTTTGCATGGGAGGCGACGGACCTGGTTGGCGTCCCGCGAGACGTGATTGAGCACCATCTGATGGTGTGCCCCGGCGCACACCCGGTGAAACAAAAAAGCGCGGCGACAGGCCCTGGAGAAGCAATTGTTCATCGTCCAGGAGGTCGACAAGCTGCAAGAAGCCGGCGTCATCCGGGAAGTGCCACACCCGAATTGGTTGGCCAACCCGGTCATCGTCCCCAAGAAGGGGGGAAAGGAGCGCATGTGCGTCGACTTCACGAGCCTCAACAAAGCTTGACCTCAAGACCCTTTCCCTCTTCCGCGCATCGACCAGATCGTTGACTCCACCGCCAAGTGCGACCTGCTGTGCTTCCTGGACGCCTTCTCAGGCTACCACTAGATCAAGATGGCGGTGCAAGACGTCGAGAAAACAACCTTCCTTTCCCCGTGCGGGGTGTACTGCTACACCTGCATGCCGTTCGGGTTACGCAACACCGGCGTGACCTTCCAGCGATTGATGCACATCGCCCTGGGCAGGTAGCTCGGGAGGAATGCCAAGGCGTACATCAACGACATAGTGGTCAAGTCGCGGGAGGCAAGAACCCTCGTCGAAGATCTAGAAGAAATGTTCACCAACCTACGCAAGGTAAACCTACGACTCACTCCGGAGAAGTGCGTGTTTGGCGTCCCTTCTGGCAAGCTGCTGGGCTTCTTGGTGTCGCACAGAGGAATCGAGGCTAACCCAGAGAAGATCAAGGCAATAGAAAAAATGAGCCCGCCGTAGACTCTCAAGGAAATGCAGAAGCTTGCGGGCTGCGTGACTTCGTTGGGACGCTTCATCTCCAAGCTCGGTGAGCGCGCCCTCCCGTTTTTCAAGTTGATGAAGAAGAAGGGCCCATTCGAATGGACTCCAGAGGCTGAGAAAGCCTTTCAAGACCTCAAGAGGTATCTCACCAGCCCTTCGGTGATGGTGGCGCCTCGACCTCTTGAGCCCCTGGTGCTTTACCTGGCCGCCACACCCACTCGGCTAGCGCGGCACTCGTGGCGGTCCGAGAAGAGCGCGCAGGGGCGCGGCGCAGCACCCCGCCTGCAGCGACGCCACCGCCACCTCAGGACGGCACTCCTGAGGCCTCTATTACCACATTAAATGGCGAGGCTCCTGAGGCCCCCACGCCCCAGGAAGGGCCGGACGCAATCAACGCCTCCTCCCTCGTCGAGCACCCCGTGTACTTCGTCGGCACGATGTTGCGTGACGCGCGCGCACGCTACCCCATGCCACAGAAGCTCCTGCTCGCACTCCTCGTCGACTCTAGGAAGCTGTGACACTACTTCCAAGGCCACCCTATCAAAGTCGTCTCCGCGTACCCCTTGGAGAAGGTACTCCGCAGCCCCAATGCCGTGGGGAGGGTTGTCGAGTGGAACATCGAGCTGCAGGCGTTCCAACTGGAGTTCAGCACCACCAGGGTCATCAAAGGCGCGGCCCTCGCTGACTTTGTGGTGGAATGGACTGACGCCCCCGACCGAGGGGTGGGTGAAGACCACTCCCTCAAGCCCGGAGATGAGGCGCCTGATGGCTGGATCATGTACTTCGATGGCGCGTTCGCACGCCGGGGCGCGGGGGTAGGAGCCATACTCATCTCGCCTACCCAGGACAAAATCTGCTATGCCGTGCAGCTTTGCTTCCAGCATGGGCGAGAAGGTCTCCAACAACATCACGGAATACGAAGGCCTGATCACTGGCCTCAGGGTCGTGGCGGCCCTGGGGGTCAAGCGCCTCACCATCAAGGGCGGTTCACAGCTCCTCGTCAACTTCTCCAACAAGGAGTACACGCCCAAAGACGAGCACATGGAGGCATACCTAGAGGAGGTACGCAAAATTGAAAAACGGTTCTTGGGTTTGGAGTTGCAGCACATCCCGCGTGGCACGAACAAGAAGGCAGACGACATCGCTAAGAGAGCATCACGGCGCGAGCCCCAGAAGCCCGGCGTCTTCGAGGAGCAACTCTTCAAGCCATCAGCGGCCCCCTCCATTGCTGGCCCGGTGTTGCATCGGGAGGAACTGCCCCTGGCCCCCTCCTCGGGCGCTCCAGCCTGCGGTCCGACCTCTGGAGCCCGCCTGCTCCTGGCCCTCGAACCTCAGGAGGGGTGCTGGACCGAGGAGTTCAAGGCGTACCTGCTCCAAGGCACCTTGCCAGAGAAGGAGGAAGACGCAGAATGCGTGGCCTGTCAGGATACCGCTTACTGCTTGCAGGATGGCGAACTCTACCGAAGGCGCCCAAACAACGTCTCGCTGTGGTGCATCTCCAAGGAGCAGGGATGCGAGTTGTTGGCTGACATCCACGGCAGGGATTGTGGGCATCACTCTTCGTCGCGCACCCTCGTGGGCAAGGCGTTCCGCAGCGGTTTCTACTAGCCCACGTTGCTCAATGATGCCACTCAGCTGGTGAAATCCTATGAAGCCTGTCATTTCCATGCCAAGCAGATCCACCAGCCCGCCCAGGGCCTCTAGACCATTCCGCTCTCGTGGCCGTTTGCAGTCTGGGGGCTGGATATCTTGGACCCGTTCCCCCGAGCGGCCGGGGGCTACCGCTACCTCTACGTCGCCATCGACAAGTTCACCAAGTGGGCGGAGGTGGAGCCAGTGCGCACCATCCCAGCCGGCTCAGCCGTCAAGTTCATAAAGGGCCTCGTGAGCCACTTCGGGGTCCCCAACCGTATCATCACTGACAATGGCTCTCAGTTCACGAGCAACCTCTTCAAAACATATTGTGCTAACCTTGGAACGCAGATATGCTATGCTTCAGTGGCGCACCCGCGGAGCAACGGTCAAGCCGAACGCACCAACGCGGAGGTCCTGAGGGGCCTCAAGACGAGGAGCTTCAAGAAGATACTCGAGGCCTGCGGCAGGGGTTGGCTCGATGAGCTTCAGTCCGTGCTGTAGTCCATCCGCACCACCGCGACCAAGCCCACCGGCAAGACCCCGTTCTTCCTCATCTACGGGGCTGAGGCGGTCCTCCCGCATGAGGTCAGACATCGCTCCCCGCGGGTCTTGGCGTTTGACGAGGCACGCCAGGACGCCTCGCGGGGGATGGACCTCGTGCTCAGGGAGGAGGGTCGCCACCAAGCCGCGCTACATGCCGCGAGGTACCAGCAGGCGCTGCGGCGGTATCACTGTCATAGCGTCCGCTCCAGGACCCTCGAGGTGGGTGACCTCGTCCTAAGACGGGTGCTCTCCAGGGAGGGGCTTCACAAGCTCTCAGCTATGTGGGAGGGCCCGTTCAGGATCGCCCGTGTCTCCAGGCCTGGCGTCGCGTGCCTGGAGACACAGGACGGGGTCCCCATCCAAAATGCCTGGAACATCCAGCACCTCCGGAGGTTCTATCCGTGACCAGCAAGCGCCATGCGCCTCTCAAGTCTCCTCCCGTGACACTCTCACGTAATAATGAGTGGGGCTGTACACGCCCCGGAGTCTCCTGAGTGCCGCCCCTAGGCCTCACGAGGGCTCCCACCCACGTCCTAGTGGAGGCCCCATGCTTCGCGCTGGCGGGAAGACCAGAAGACTAGTCTAGGTGTCGGACGTGGCTGTTCTTTTGCTTGCTTTCTGTAGTTGATTTGCCACTTCTTGGAATGAAATTTGAAGTTCTCGCGTCCTTATTTGAAAGGGTTGGGAATTTTTTCTCCTCGCAGCACTCGCTCTTTTAGGTCCCATTTTAGGGAGAGTGACAGTTGCTCGTACCCTCCTAAGTCCATGCCTCCGGGCATCGCGACGCGGCGTACCAGTGACCCACGCTCGGGGGCTCGCGCGGGGCACGGCACCTCCAGAGGTCCCCTAACCCCGCAACCACCGGCTGCCTCCCAAGGCCTGAGGACCGCCGAACCCTCAAAAAGGAAATCCCCGGCAGGACCTCTCTGGAATGAGGGGCGCGCAGGAGGCTCCAGAGAAGCACGCTCCCGCGGCGTGGGTGTCGGTGTCAAAACTGGCGGATCTCGGGTAGGGGGTCCCGAACTGTGCGTCTAAGATCGATGGTAACAGGAGACGGGGGACACGATGTTTACCCAGGTTCGGGCCCTCTCTACGGAGGTAATACCCTACTTCCTGCTTGATTGATCTTGATGAATACGAGTATTACAAGAGTTGATCTACCACGAGATCGTAATGGTAAAACCCTTGAAGTCTAGCCTGTCTGATTATGATTGCCTCTACGGACTAAACCCTCCGGTTTATATAGACACCGGAGGGGACTAGGGTTGTACAAAGTCGGTTACAGAGAAAGGAATCTTCATAAGCGAACGCCAAGCTTGCTGTCCACGCCAAGGAGAGTCCCATCCGGACACGGGAGAGAATCTTTTGTCTTGTATCTTCATGGCCCATCAGTCTGGCCCACCTTACGTAGCCTGGACGCCCGAGGACCCCTTAATCTAGGACTCCCTTAGTATCCCCTGAACCAGGCTTCAATGATGACATGTCCGACGCGCAGATTGTCTTCGGCATTGCAAGGCGGGTTCCTCCTCCGAATACTCCAAAACAGACTTCGAGCACAGAAAGCGTGTCCGGCTCTGCAAAACAAGTACCACACACAACCGTAGAGAGTATAATATTTCACGAGTCCAATCCGCTGACAACTTTTTGTAACGCGACACCACGTTCCTGCACGGTCATTATTTCAAACCGTTCTTTAGCCTCCCGCTCCATGCTTTAAGATGCGGTTTCCAGTGGCACGTCTTGTCACAGCAGAGATCATGTCCCTTTATTATGGGATTCTCATCAATACGGGTGTGGGTAATCCAACCGTGCAGTCTGCATGGCCCTTGGGAATAGGAGAGTTTTAAGGCGAGTGGGGAGGCTTTGATATTCACTGCCTTTATAAGGAGATAAGGATTCACCCTTTTCACCCACGCCTTCTCTTTCTCTGCCTCTCCATTCCCGAGCTCCAGCGCCCAAGTTCTCATATTTTCTGCCTCAAAGAAGCACTCCGACCATGTCCGGATCCGGAGCGCAAGGCAAGTGGATGGCCTCCTCCGTCAAGGAGAAGGACATCACGAAGCTCCGGGAGGCAGGGTACTTGGCCAAGGAAATCGCCCACCGGCTTCCGGCCAAGGGATAGATCATCCCCACCCCCAAGCCTCATGAGAGGGTGGAGTTCATCCCCCACTTCGTCCGCGGGTTAGGGTTTCCTCTCCACCCTTTCGTTCGCGGACTCATGTTCTACTACGGGCTAGATTTCCATGATCTAGCCCCAAATTCCTTCCTCAACATCTCGGCAGTTATTGTCGTGTGCGAGGCCTTCCTCCGCATCCCACCCCACTTCGGACTGTGGCTCAAGATTTTCAATGTGAAGCCGAAGGTGGTGGATGGTCAACACGCAGAGTGCGGAGGCGCCATGGTGAGCAAGATGCCCAATGTCACATGGCCCAAAGGTACCATTGTGGAGACCGTCAAAGGGTGGCAGCAACTGTGGTTCTATATCACAGAGCCCCGCGACGCCACCTGGGCCGCGGCTCCTGAATTCAAGTCCGGAGCCCCAATGCGGCTCACCTCCTGGCTAGAGAAGGGCCTGAATTGGGCGTCGTCAGACGAGCTGACAGCGCTGCAGGCGCGTATCCAGAGCATGGTGGACAAGAACATCAAGCTTGTCAATGTGATCTAGGTGATGCTAGTTCGCCGGATCCTTCCATGCCAAAGCCGGACTTGCCATCTGTAGGAGTTCGATCCGGCCGAGCACCAGACCTTGCAACAGTTCTTCGGAACTATGCACGAAGACATCTGGAAGGTGCTTTTTAAGGCCAACGAGAAATGGCCGGAGACGACCGAGGACCGTGGGCATGACCTGGCCCATCCCGCCAGTCCGGTAAGTCTTTCGCGCTTCAAGGTGTATCCTTTACTTGCTTACTCAGGGAAAATGCCTAAGCCTCCCTATTCATTTTTTCAGGGCTGGACGAAGAAGGCAGAGCGGATTAAGTGTTCAGCTCCGCTGCCCGAGAAACCAGCCATCCCGCTTCTGACGAAGATGCTGGTCCCGGCGCCCTACCAGGCGCCGGAGAAGAAGGCCAAGAAAAAGGCCAAGGAGACCAGAAGTGGCCTCCGTCGCAAGGGAACTTCGGACGCGACGTCCGAGGACGCCGAGACTCACTCCACCGCCGCAGAGGACGATGAGGAGGAGGAAGAAAGCAACTCTCCCCCTGAGGGGGGAAGGAAGAAAAGGGCGGCCCCCATAAATCTGGAGGCAGAGGCGTCCAAGAAGGGGAAGGTCTCCCTCGCGGATAACTCCGCGTGGGACGTCGACAGCAGCCCAGAGCGGCGCCCCCGAGATAAGCCCCTGGCCAGGTCGTGAGTACTCAAAGACCCTGACGCATTCATATATCCAGCCTCTTTTCTCCATAGTTTTAACATGTTGAATCATGTTCTTGCAGTCCGGCTTGTTTCGACCTCGAGCGATCCTCATCTTTGGGGAATTCGCTGGACCCGAAGGTGATGGACAGCGGGTCCCTTCCGGCGGCCTCCTCTCCCAAGGCCATGGATGACACCGAGGCATTGTCCCGAAGGATCCCAGGCCAGGGAGAGACGCAGGAGGCTATCAGCGCGGCGCTAGAGGGTGAAACCTCGGTCGCCGGACACATGGGGGAGCAAATCTCCATGGAGACTGGCAATGGGGGCCAGGTCCAATTCGGCCCCCAGCCAAATACGGTCCCGGAGACCTATACGGCTCCGGAATCTGGAAGCAACCTCCTTCGAAAGAAGGGGGTGTGCCTATTTTGCCGGTGACCTTTGTCCAACCAGAGGCACCGGACACCCTACTGGAAGCGCTGCGAAGTGCTTCCATTGTAGAGGAACATCATGCCCTCATGGGTACAGTGATTGAGAAGATTCAGTCCATGAAGAGCGGACTGACCGAAGCCTGCACAAGCCTTCTAACAGGTTTTGAGGTATGAAACGTGATTATGTAAAAAGAATGTCACAGTATAGACAGTAGCCCCTGAGACACTGTCCGGTGGTCGAAAAGAAAAGCCGGACAGAGGATCAAACAATTTTTGCAGGAGACTAACCATACATGTCTATGTGAAAAAGCAGGCGTCGCTGCTGGCTGTGACCTCCCATGCTGCCGAAGTCTCCAGACTGAAGCAGAGTCTGGAGCGGGCCGAGGAAGAACTCGGCCATGTGAAAAAGCAGCTGGAGGACAAGCAAGGTATGCCATGACCTTCTGTATATCAGAAAGGATAGATGATTTGTATTAACCATAGTGCCATGATATTTGTAGGAGCGGCAACCGAGGTGGAGGCCCTTAAAAAGGCGCTGGCCGAGGCCCAGAAGAGAGCGGCGGAGGAACAATCCGTCCACGAAAAGCACGAGGCCAGGGTCGGTGAGGTCCAACAAGAGCTCCAGGACGCTGTAAAGAAATGCGAGTCCTTGGAGCGCAAGATTACGGATCAAGAGTTCGAGCTTGCTAAGGCCCACCAAAGCACGCAAGAGGCCCGGGTTGAAGCCCAGGGCGCCCTCCAGGAAATTCGAGAGGCCAGGAAAATCACGGCGGGTAAGGCCTTTATAATGCAAAGCAAATTTGTGAAGAAAAGGTACCTCTTACTGACCCGGATTTGGAGTTCTCTAGGAGCGTTTGCGGATCTGCCGCACAGCATTGCTGATGCTGTGGATTTCTTCCGAGCCGAAGAGGGGAGCTCAACGGAGAAGCTGTTCTGGTCGCAATACCTTGCGCCAGAGCATCCGGTGCCCTTCAGCGATCAGCTGAAATAGCTGACCGAACTGCATAGGGCGGCCGAATTGGCCATGAAGGATTTGATAATCCGTCTATGGCCTGCCGAAGCCATACCCAACAGCTACTTTGGGCTCATGAAGCGACTGGTTGCTGCCTGCCCTCGGCTTGATGCCATCAAGCGGTCGGTCTGCATTGAAGGTGCGCGGATGGCCTTCGCCCGTGTCAAGATACAGTGGGCGAAGATGAACGCCGTCCAGCTCGCGACCGAGGGACCGCCCGCGGGCAAGGAGCACCACACGCCCGAGCGATATTTTGACGATGTCCTGGAGGGATCCCGCATTGTAGCGGAGCAGTGTGCAAAAGACATTATCTTTGGATGAATATATTCATGTTATCCTGTCCTGTATAATGGAACAAAACTGATATGTAATATAATATTAGTTGTTTATATCAAGATTTTTCCTCCTGTGCGGCCGTTTTATTAAATCTGAGAGTTGGCCAGTTGTCGGCTTCAGCCCCCACGTAGGTAGTACGGGGGTGTTCGGGATAGAATCTAAACACTCTTGATCCAAAGTTTGGTCCTTGAAGGAGGTGTTTAGCGCAACGAACCAAGCAATCGGACTATGTGGCTTTATCACCCTCACTTAGCCATAGGAGTTTTATAATAGAAATTTAGGCGCAGCCCCTAGTATTAGTGAGTCCGAACTAGGGTGCTGTAAACACTTGATCGGGTAGAGACCGATTCGTCGCATAATGCGGAAAAAATCGCAAAAGATTTGTAACCTCCAAAGAGCTGACCGGCTCACGCCGCATCATGACAGTCAGTTTTCGGCTTTCTCTACTGAGGTGCTCATCCGGATAAACCAGGGCATAATCGCAGTAGTTCTCCCTTTACTACCCTAGCCGATATAGCGGAACATAAGGTAGTAAGCACACGAGCCGGGCAACCCAACTATTGACCAAAGACATGATTCGGAGCCGATGCATATAATGCTAAATTCGGGGTGCCGAACTATACTGTAAAAAGTGTTCGGACTTTGTTGCCGTAATATGGGGCGCAATAAAGCCCCTGGTGAATTTAAGCCGTACCAAAGTGTACGGGTGCAATTGATAAGATTATCAAGAAAAAATGAAGTAGTAGGCTAGTGCCGCAGAAGTTGGGCCGCGAACTGTTTCTATTATAATTTTATTGATACGTCAAAGCGTATAAGTAGTGCGATAAGCAACAGGGCTATTTAACATGCCATGACCAAGGGAGAGCTGCGTGCGGGTCCTGAGAACAGGTAGAGTGATCGTCAAAAAGACCTCCTAGCGATTCCCGTATACCTCAATGCTTCTTGCTGTCTTTGGTGTATCTATCCTTCGAAAGGACCGATGATCAGGCCGTCTTGAGGGGCCTGTGGAAAAGAAACCTGAAAAGGATGAAAAAGAAAAAGTGAAAGTATGTGTGTCCAGGGGAGGTCGAGCCGTATTATGGACCACAATCTAGTTATGCCTCCATCTATGCCCATGGTATTTTAAGTGCGTAGTTATGTACGCGTGGTACGTATATCGCCATTTGACCGGGATGGAGACGGAGGCCGGATTGCTAGTCTGACTCCTGACGAGTCGGACTGTTATACTACGAAGTAGTCCGGATCCGCTTGACGGTGTCTGCGAGCTTGGCCGCTGAATTAAGATTCTGCTTGGCAAGGCCGCTCTGTACTTCCGCTGCCAAGGCCGCGGTGTGCTCCTCGGTACAGAGGGAGCGCTCCGTGTTTCCGTTAATTGTTATGACGCTGCGTGGTCCCGGCATCTTGAGCTTGAGATAAGCATAGTGTGGCACCGCATTGAATCGAGCAAATGCGGTTCGTCCGAGCAGTGCGTGATAGCCGCTGCGGAAGGGGACGATATCGAAGATCAACTCTTCGCTTCTGAAGTTGTCCGGGGATCTGAAGACAACCTCCAGTGTGATTGAGCCCGTACAGCGGACCTCTACACCTGGTATGACTCCTTTAAAGGTAGTTTTTGTGGGTTTGATCCTTGAGGGATCGATGCCCATTTTGCGCACTGTATCCTGATAGAGCAGGTTCAGGCTGCTGCCGCCGTCCATGAGGACGCGCGTGAGATGGAATCCATCAACAATTGGATCGAGGACCAGTGCGGCTGAACCGCCATGACGGATACTGGTCGAATGGTCCCTGCGATCGAAGGTGATCGGGCAGGACGACCATGGGTTGAACTTTGGGGTGACTGGCTCTATCGCGTAGATGTCCCTGAGCGCTCGTTTGCGCTCCCTTTTGGGGATATGAGTGGCGTATATCATGTTCACCATTTTAACCTGGGGAGGGAACTTCTTCTGTCCTCCTGTGTTTGGCGGACGGGACTCCTCGTCGTCGTCCTCGCTTTGCGACCCCTTCTCCTTGTTTTTGGCATTTAACTTGCCGGCCTGTTTAAAAACCCAACAGTCTCTGTTGGTATGATTGGCTGGTTTATCAGGGGTGCCGTGGATCTGACATGAACGATCGAGTATGCGGTCCAAGCTGGATGAGCCTGGATTGTTTCTTTTGTATGGCTTCTTCCGCTGGCCGGACTTGGAGCCGCTGAAACCGGCGTTGACCGTCGTGTCATCGGCAGTGCCACCATTGCTTCGGCGCTTGTGCCTATTGCGTCGGGGCCTGTCATTGCTATTCTTGGCTTCAGAGGTACCGGCATCGCTTGCAGTGTTATTGCTACGGGCTAGCCAACTATCCTTGCCCGCACAAAAGCGGGTCATGAGTGCCATGAGGGCTGCCATGGACTTCGGATTTTCTTGGCCGAGGTGACGAGCGAGCCATTCATCGCGGATGCTATGCTTAAAGGCCGCTAGGGCTTCGGCATCCGGGCAGTCGGCAATCTGGTTCTTTTTAGTTAGGAACCTAGTCCAGAATTTCCTAGCCAACTCTCCAGGCTGTTGAACTATGTGACTTAAGTCATCGGCATCCGGAGGTCGTACATATGTGCCTTGGAAGTTGTCGCGGAAGGCATCTTCCAAGTCCTCCCAACTGCCAATAGAGTTTTCAGGCAGACTGTTTAACCAGTGCCGAGCTGGCCCCTTGAGTTTTAGTGGGAGGTATTTGATGGTGTGAAGGTCATCGCCGTGGGCCATATGAATATGGAGAAGAAAATCCTCAATCCATACCGCGGGATCTGTTGTTCCATCATATGATTCGATATTTACGGGTTTAAACCCTTCTAGGAATTCGTGCTCCATTACTTCATCAGTGAAGCAGAGGGGATGTGCGGCACCTCTATATCGGGCCAACTCACGACGTAGTGTGGATGTAGTCCGTCTGTGGTTTTCGGCCCGGACGTGGTTATGCTCGTTACGTCTGGCTTGATAGCCGTCATCGCGCGCCAGGGCATGCCCCCGTGATCCGTAGATCGATCTGGGCTGGCCTACTCTGTTCTCCAGGTCTTGTCGCAGGTCATATGTGTATTCCCGAGCTGTGGTATCTTTGCCTTTACGGTGAGGTAGTATGGGCAGGTGTTCAGCTTGGGTTGCCGCTTTGTCCCGGCCACGTGGTGGTCGGTCAGCCGCATTACGTGTTGATGGCATGGGCTCAAGTGCCTCGTCGTCGAATTGGGGTAGCAGTTTACGCTTCGGGTAACTTTTAATGGGGCGCTCGAGTCCGTATTCCTCGGCTGCCAGGACATCAGTCCATCTGTCATTGAGTAGATCTTGATCAGCTTGAAGCTGCTGCTGTTTCTTTTTCAGGCTCCTCGCAGTGGCTATTAGCCGGCGCTTAAAGCGCTCCTGCTCGACGGGTTCCTCAGGCACGATAAAGTCTTCGTCGCCGAGGCTCACCTCGTCTTCGGAGAGTGGAAGATAGTTGCTATCCTCCGATTCTTCGTTTATGGCCTGTTTGTCAGGGCTGACTTGCCCATCTTCCCTATCGTCCTGTTCGGAAGTCGGCTCGACGGGATCTTCTTTGTCTTCGGCATCGTCCGGAGTATTGTTTTCTCTCGTGCCGGTATTGCTGTCTTTTCCATGGCGTGATTTAGAGCGGTGCCGCTGACGTCGGCGCTTTGGCTGTGTCTCAGGAGGTTTATCCTCAACTGGATCTTTCTCATTATCGCCATTATTCTCTTTGGGAGTATCCACCATGTACACGTCATACGAGGAGGTGGCTGTCCAGCGCCCAGTAAACGGCGGGTTTTGGGCCTGCTCCTCTCCGGCATCGTCGTCCATACCGTCGATGTCTTCAGAGTCATAATCGAGCATGTCGGTTAAGTCTTCGACAGTGGCAATGAAGTGGGCGGTGGGTGGGAAGCAAAATTCTCCATCATCAGCCTCCAGTTCAAACCGGATATAATTCGGCTGTGAGTCCCCCGCTAAGGAGAGGGTTTTTAATGAGTTTAGCACATCACCCAAAGGTGAGTGCCGGAAGATGTCCGTGGAGCTGAACTCGACGATCGGCGCCCGATCGAGCTCGATGGGCGTGGACGCACGCGGTTCGGAACCTGTGGCCGGAGACGAATCCGAGGTTCCGGTGACACAGATCCCGTTCAAAGTTGGGTCTGTGTGCGGCTCCAACGCCACTGAGTCTGCAGCTTCCGTGGCGGGGTTGAGCTTCCCGTCCTCGGGTGGCGCGATCTGCTCTGTATCTAGGGCCAAAGCAGTTATAGGCGCTATCCCCCGGGTATGGTCTGATGACAGATTTAGGTCATGTTCATCGCGGTGGCAGGGAGCGGCTGCCATGGGCTCGAATCCGTCGAAGATCAAGTCTCCACGGATATCAGCAATGTAGTTCAAGCTTCCAAACCTGACCTGATGGCCAGGGGTGTAGCTGTCGATCTGCTCTAGATGGCCAAGCGAGTTGGCCCGCAGTATGAAGCCGCCGAATATGAAGATCTGGCCGGGGAGAAAGACCTCCCTCAATGCAGCATCGTTGTGGATGATTGATGGAGCCATCGAGTCTTCTAGCGACGACACAGCGGAACTCTCAATGAAAGCACCAATGTCGGTGTCAAAACCGGCGGATCTCGGGTAGGGGGTCCCAAACTGTGCGTCTAAGATCGATGGTAACAGGAGACGGGGGACACGATGTTTACCCAGGTTCGGGCCGTCTCTACGGAGGTAATACCCTACTTCCTGCTTGATTGATCTTGATGAATACGAGTATTACAAGAGTTGATCTACCATGAGATCGTAATGGCTAAAACCCTAGAAGTCTAGCCTGTCTGATTATGATTGCCTCTACGGACTAAACCCTCCGGTTTATATAGACACCGGAGGGGACTAGGATTGTACAAAGTCGGTTACAGAGAAAGGAATCTTCATACGCGAACGCCAAGCTTGCCGTCCACGCCAAGGAGAGTCCCATCCGGACACGGGAGAGAGTCTTCTGTCTTGTATCTTCATGGCCCATCAGTCCGGCCCACCTTACATAGCCTGGACGCCCGAGGACCCCTTAATCCAGGACTCCCTCAGTGGGAATCTACCGCAAGCACACTAAGCTAAGTCATCCCAATCACGATCAGCAAGAACCTGTCAATTAGCAGCAACACGGATGTCAGGACGCAATATAAAAATGGTAATATAGTGGCGCAAGCACCATGGTTCATTACATGCCCCAGCAGGGCTCTCTACTTTTTGATGTAGGAAAAATAAAGAAGCAAAAGAGGTCACGCGACCACCGCGGCTCCCGAGACCCGGCTCCAACAGTGCCCGCGCTCAGTCGGAGTCCTCCTCCTGCTTCACTGGAGCGCGGCGGTGAGGTGGCTCATTGCTCTCCCCGGTTCGGGCTCGGCGGTGTGGCGGCTCATCGTAGTCACCATCGCTCGTGCTCTCCCCAGAGGAGGAGCCGCCGCTGCTGGAGGCGTCGCGACCGTCGCCGAGAGCAAGTTCACCGCCGAAGATGCCACCGCCCCTCCAGCTGTCGTTGTCGGAGGGGTGGACGTCGTCGTTGTTGCTGTCTGGGCAGCACCCCAGGCGCCTGCCATCCTCCCCAAAGACCCTGACGTAGAGGGTCGCAGCGCCGTCGTGCCTGAAGTGGAAGGTGTACCTCCTCTGCAGGCCATGTGCGCGAGCGATCGGCTGCCACCTGCGGTTCAAGAACACGTTCCGGCGGGGGTGACCTCGACCTCCACCCAAGAGGCCCTGCTGCAACAACCATCGGCCTGCAGCCAAAGGCCGCCAGGTACCCCGGCCGACAGCGCGCCCGCAAAGAAGTGCGGGAGCTGGAACCAGACGCCGGCGGGCCTCTCCGCCCACACCACGAACTCTGAGGACGTGTCGGCCGAATGGGATAGTGGGCGCAATGGCCGAATGGCTGCCACGTGCCTCCCTCCTTGGCCGTGGCCACCCCGGCCGCAAGAGCCCCCGCCACGGGAGGGAGCACCCCCATGACTGCCAGGGGCGGGGCCTGCCTTCGAGGGGGTGCGCCCACGCCCACGGGGAGCCACCGCTGGTGTTGCGGTGTGCTTGCGGGGACGGCCGCGGCCCCTCTTGGGCAGCGGTGAGCCTGGTCCCTCCATGCGGGTCTTTCCATTCTCGGCGGCTGAGAACCTCCTCACTGGCGCCATGGAAGCTCTGGCAAGACGGCGGCGAGACGAAGAAGAAGAAGGGCAGGCGGCAAGAAGATGAAGATGAGCTGGGGGCTCCGCCCCCTCACCCTTTTATAGGCGAGGGGAGGCCAACCGACGGCCTCCCACGCTCTGAGCAATGATGGCCTATCTGCATGCATCAGGCAGTTGTCAAGTTGCGCGGTTGCCGAGGCGGCATGGGGAAGTGGAGACGCCCACGTCCCATCAAGTGCCATGCATCAGCCTGGCCCGCAGGCGATTGGGGCCCGCGGCGCTTCGCCCTTGCCCTCTGGCTTTGCCTCGAAGCCAAGTCCGAGTGCGCCTTGGACCCGAGGGCTACTATCGGTGTTCTGGGAACCAGGGTACCTAGACTTGCCTGCCTGCGGCCCATGGCGTGGCACCATCGATGGCCTAGTATGGCCCATCTACAAGACCATCAAGACAAGACCCTCGCGGGGGGCCAAGCCTCGTGAGGCGGACGACGCCAAGACCTCCTGAGGGAGCGGCCTTCCTAGGCTGCCTCCTGAGGAGCGGAGATTCCTATGCAGGTGCCCAACCTCACGAGGTTGTGGTGATGCAAGCCATGACGATCAAGGCCAGGCGGGCGCCAGCGGGCGCAGAGAAGACAGTTTCCTCTTTGGTGCTAAGGAGGCAAGCGCAGGTGTGGGTTCCCGAGCAATCAAGCAAAGATTTCCATTCCAGTGCAACAAGACCAAGACCGCCAGGATGGTAGGACGGATGTCATCGCCGAGCCCACCACAGCATCACGACCAGAAGCTTTGCAGGCGAAGACTACCTTTCATTAGGATAAGATGTACTACTTGTCCCCTTTCAAATTGGCCACTGTGGGATCCCTTCCCGCCTACGTTTTGGGGGAAGAGGACCAAGGCCACTATATATATAGGTTAGCCACCACCATAGGCGAGGGGAGGGGATCGGACACAACTCACTCTCACCCTAGAGCAGACCTTGCGAGGTTGTTCATCCCTTGTACTTGTTCATCCTCAGCCCCTCGTGAGGCAAATCCACCACAAAGCAGGAGTAGGGTCTTACACCGCAAGGTGGCCCGAACCTGGGTAAACTGTCGCATTCATCTTTTCCCCCGTTTCATCGAGCTAGGCTGTAGGGCGACGGGTTGGTTGGTTGGATAGGTTGAGTTCTTCGCACATGCCCCAGAGTTTGAACCTTTCTTGGGTCTGCGGAGCCCTGAATCCGACACATGTGAAGTTGTGAACCCACATGTTGTATGAGCACGTGCCCTGCAAGTCTCCACGGCTTCGCATGAATGTTCGGGATGGTTCACAGATAGCGCCGTAGTTTCTGTGTTGCGGCAGGATGTGCAAGGTGGCAACAATCTGAGTGCTAAAGAGTTGATCCAATGGCTGGTTTTGTTTGGATTTTCCAACTATTGACCATTGGATAGAGTGAATCAATGGCTTACATTCAAAGTTATTCTCACACTATAGAATGGTATAGGAATGTGGAGAGATTTGGTTGATTTTATATCGCTGAATAATATAAAATATTATGAGTGCAGACGCTCCATCGTGAGGTTCCTTGTTCCTTCTCGGTCGTCGGGAATCTATGTTCTTCCACACTTTTTTTTACGTGAGCTTTGTTCATCATTTTGCCAACACGCGGGACATCTAGCATCAAGGTGCATGTGTCATGCAAGAAAATGGAGATAAGCAGTGCGTAAGTGAGTCTTGCACTTCGATGGCACGTACTACGCAATATTTTTTCTCCTCGATGGCACATGAATAGTGCATGTACTCAATGACGGAGCACAGGATGGTAGCCATGGACATGGTCGGCCCTTTTTTGGAGAGAGTACTAAATAACTTTGATGTGTCCCGTCAACTCGCAGAACGATGAGAAGCTTGCTTACTATGCCTTCTTCCTCGCCCACGCGTGCTCGGTGGCTCGCAGCATGAGGAGAAACTTTTGCTTACAAGCGGTGGACGTGCATCAGTTCATTTGGTGTCAGATTGCCAGAAGTACTACTGTAGTACCATCATCATTGTTCGACTTCTGGAAGAGGCGAAGAGCCAAGCGCATGGTCACCTACTAACCTATAGTACAGTACTATAGCCAAAGCTGGTCCACCTTTTTAGAGCATGATTAATTAATATAGGCGGCTCTTGCAGTGGCACATCATTTAGAGCAAGCACTCTCTCTGTTTCTTTTCTTTCATTCGTAGGAACTTAAAACGCATGAATAGGAAAAATAAAGGATTGGAGTGGCATGTCCACTTGAATCCCATAGCATTAACACAGTGTTCCCCTCAAAAAAATCAGAGTGTTTGACACTGGAAAAACAAAGGAAGTGAAAAAAAAGTTGGAGTGGATGCTAGATTGCCAATTAACACATGATTTCATAGAAAAAATCCTATAGCATTCTATCCTATGAATCGACCAATGTAGGAAAATTATGAGGGGGGTCTCTCCAACAGTGTTCCTCGGCTCGCACCTAGCATCACGGGGGTCGAACTTGGAGTCATTCATCTGGTACACGTGGCATCTTAGATCTGGACACAAGGTGATGTACACCGTCAAGTTCCATTAAGGATAATGTTGTCCTCAAAGCTGGACGTACAAGGTCAAGGTCCACGGTCAAGGGGGTCAGGGCGGACGCGACCTTTCACTGCGTCCGCCATTGATGCGGCGCGCCGGCCGAGGGCGCCGCCCACTGCAGTCCCAGTTGTACCCGCCTCCTCGCCGCATTCAAACACCTACATTTAAACCCGCGTGGAATGCGAGAAACCCACTCCGGCCACACATGTCCGTTCAGGAGCGGGACGCCGGCCAAGCTCCTCCTTCCACCATTTTCTCCACTCTTTCGGCGGCATCCGACAAGCAGGAAGAGCAGTTCTCCGGCATAAAAGCCGTCTGGGTGGCCCGTCGAGCCCGGCAGTTACAAGCGAGGCAGCTCGCTGCTCCACCTACCTCGCCTAGCCCGTCAGAGCCAGTTGCCGCACTAAGCCAGCGCATGGTTCCGCAGCTGGCCGCTCCAATACAGCTCGAGGAAGAGTGCCGACTTGCTCCACGCTGGCTTGTCGGGGAGCACGGCGGCACGGGCATCGCCGCTGCCCTCAACGCCGCCGCGTCGTACAGCGCCTCCAGTGCCTGCGACAGCGCCATCCACCGTCGACGCGCGTGTAGCCGCGCCATGCAGGCAGAGAAAGAAGCCGCAGCGGATGTCGACGAGGTGATGCGGCTACGCGGCTAGGCGGATGTCGACGGGGTGACGGCCAGCACGTCCCCGCCCGCCGCCATCATCGAGGAGAAGTAGAACACGAGAGGCCGCCGCCGATTGTATCCCATAAAGGCCACCACCGAGGCGACACCGGCAAAAACAGCCGCTGTCTTGCACGATTCTTCTTCAGCCGGATGCTGGAGGAGGACAAAGAGATCGGCCGACAACCATTTAGATTAGGTATATCTTTGTCAAAAAAATTAGATTAGGTATATTAATTCTACCTTTAGCTCCGGACTAGCACAGCTTATTTAATGTAAATGTAATGAAATATGTCATGTTTATATGAAATCCGGCCGTGTTTGCATGAATTTGCGTCCACGTTCGCGCTCTCGGGCGAGCGCTGTCCGTCGCTGGAGTGGGACGACGGACTCCGTCTCTGACAACCCCACAAAGTGCATCACCACCTTTGTGATGGCCATGCCGCGGCGAAAGAATGACGTCCTTCATACTGCGCGCTCGTCTAGACGGCTCGGTGGCTCATGAAGCAGCACCAACAACATGCCTTGTGCGTCTAGTACTCCATTGCAGTCGTTGTTGCTGCATGCGCAACTCGGGTTGCAGTTGCAGGTGAGCACGGCGACACTGCGTGGCCATCCATCAATTGTGGCCGGTATGAGGATGACATCGCCATGTGCATCCTATTTGTACTAAAAATCATGAATGAAGAGTATAAACATGTTTACATACAACCTGAGTGGATTGCTCCAGTGGTCATCACATGTGTAGTGTCATCCAAAGCTTCATTTATTAGGTTATAGAGTCATTTTGTTTTGGCATGTGTGATGTTACTCATCATAGAATGAGTAACTAGCTATAAGTTACTCAATTTACCTCTCTCCTCATTAACTAGTTGCCACATAGGCGAATTTGCTGAGTTGGACCCGATGTTACTCTTGAAGTTACTCCCACTGTGGTTAGTCTTAGGCCTTGTTCGGTTCAGCCTCCTCCCAAGGGGTTTGGAGAGGAATGGATGGGAATTTGGCTTGTACATGATTTAATCCCCCACAATCCCTGTTAATCCCCATTTAAACCCCTTGAACCGCACATGCCCTTAAGGTTAAAAATGACCGGGATTACAGAGGACAGGGTACAAACTTCAAGGATTTAAAGGTGAGGGTTTGTTTCCAACTAGCTCTACAACCTCAAGGTTCATAAATCGGACTTCACTCTCCCCTCACACACACACCCGGGTACACTCATGGTGGAGTGCATTTGCACACGAAAAGGCAGGTAACGTGACAATTTGAGACATCTAGTCGTCCACTTAATGTGGGGTCTGGGACCAAATGTCAGCCATACCAAGTGTGACCTGAACGCGGTGGTGCAGTTATTGATCGAGTTTCTTTTTACTGGTACGTTAAATGAAAAAAAGATGGTTGCGCGCATATTCAATTTAAAACGATCACTACAGAGAGAAAAATAATTACTACTCCACTAGTCCACCTTCGGGACTTGCTTGCTAGGGTTGTTCTCTTCCTCTCACTCTCTCACCCTCTCCAGATCTAAACAAGACCGCGGTGTCCACTCTCTTTGTCTCTCTCTCTCTCTCTCTTCTCTCCGGTTGACACAGATCCGGCTGGATACCTTCCGCTGGTGGTCGCCGGTGGCAAGCGAGGAAGCTGACGCGCGCCGTCTTCTCTTACCTGGCACCGGCATGGGAGATCCTCCTCACCCTTGCTCCCCGCTGCCGAGTTGGCAGATCCCACCGCCTGCCTCGCCACATCCCGCCGACTGGAGGTATAACTTATTTTAGAACCGGCCTTGTACTAATGGCCCACCTCCCCACATCGCTACATCCCTTTTTTCATCAAGTTAGGATTGCTTCCCACGTCGCTGCATCCTGCATGTGGATATTCTTCTAGTATTACAAAGCTCCCCATGTAGCTAGCTCCGTTGGCTTGTCGAACACTCGAATACCACCTAAATTTTTACTATTAGAGGAAAAAAGGTACTATAGATATTGGCTAACGAACCGATCTCTTGGTTGGAAAGGGAAATAAAGATGCTAGCCTGACCGGTCTCTTGGTCGAAAAAGGACAGAAAGTGGGGGGTGTTGGGTCGACAATGCAACCGAGAATGAGCACGTCTAGATTTCTTGTGGTCACATAGGAAAGGTCACTGACGAGAACAAAAAATGCACAAATCCAGACATGCTTTGCATGTCTGCCGCACTCGGCAACACCTCTGCCTCACCACTTTATGCCTCGGTGGATGTAAAACGTGCTTGTGCCTCCCCTGTCCCTATGCCCTAAATGCTGCTGTTAATCTAACATCACAGGTAAAATGAAACAACGCCACTGTTAATGTGATGTCGTTGTTAAGTAATGCTGCTGTCAATCTATTGCCATTGGTAAAATGAATCAATGCCACCACCGTTTTATGAAATGCTTCTGTCTTGCTTTATTTCTCATAAAGAGTGTTTTGGGCCGTTACACTAAACTCTGACACCGGTAACATAGCTGCATCTCCGTTGAACTGTACAAAATTTAATTGCACAATGGTTGGCACGATGATGTGTTTCTCCTTTCCATATGACCCTTTGTTAGAACGATCATTTCTGTATCACGGTGCTCCAGGTATTCCTACATTCATAACTGGGTAGAATGACCAACGCAAGATGAAATAAGCTTATTTGTATGTTGACTTGTTGTTTGCAGTGTGGAACTAGCATGTCATGTGTGGAGGAGCAAACAAGCACTGCAGCCGCGCCGTCAACGCAAAACAAAAGAGACCGAGTCATTGATGGCCTGGCCGGCGAGTAGGGGTTGTGCAAACAACAGTGCATTATTTTAGTGGAACTGCACAAAAAAGATATTGGGGTTAGTCGGAAAAAATTTCTAAAACCACACGGAAGGAATTGCGCTCATCGATTGCATAGAATTTCCTTCGTGCCATCATAGGAGATCCCAAGGTGGAAATCAACTAACCACCTATAAAATTATGCATAATCTTCCTCACGCAGGTCAGTATCCCCTTCGTCCAGATGATCGTGTTTTGTCATGCCGAGCTATTGATATGTGCTACTGTTTTGCGACACCATTTAAGTATAGCGCTTTCCTATCTTTTCACATTCAGGACAATGAAGATGATTTCACTGGAACTGCACAAAATGGTCTGATGTTGAGTGATCTCTATTGCCTCCTCTGTTTGCTGCAATGTGTCATCATAAATTGCAAGATGAGCCATCAAGCTAGCTGTGGAGTTGCCAACATGCTTAAAGTGCACGCAACATTGAGCAGAAAGAAGCATGCCCAGGAAATTAATGCGTGCGTAGGGAGGCCCTTTGCTCAGAGAAGCATCGATCGTTTTTTCTTTATTTCTACACCTTCTCACAGCTTTGTCTTGGTTATAGTCTTGTGAATCATTTAGATGCGTAAACATGCTGAACTTAAGTGCTTGTGAATGTTAGCTAGTATGCATACCGTATCTTGTGAAGCTTAGTTTAGTGTGAATGTTGACTAGCGTGTCAACCTTTACAATCTATGTATATTGTGGGCATGTTATTTAACCCCTCATTTTGCCGCGCTACGACCAGTGTGAGTATCTGCATGCAGTACAACATCCTCTAATTTGGTGGATGCCAAGCCGGCCCGTGAAGGAGCTATATCATTTTTTCAAGTTGAAAAATGTTACCGATGAGGAGCCATAATTAAGCTGGAGGTGTCTCTTTTTTTTCTTTCGAATGGGCAATAAGCTGGAGAGGTGGAGAGTGTCTCTAATGGGCTGCCTCTAGTGTTAAGGCCCTCCAGTACAAAACACACGGGCAGCCGACTAGGCTGATACAAAAGCCTATCCATCTTAAAGCCCATTTGTTTTTATTTTTTGCGAGGAAAAGCCCATTTTTCTTGAAGAGGGGGCGATCCCAGAAAAACCCTCCTTCCTCCTCGCTTCCACTTATACTGCAGCTCGCTGGACTCTGCCGCTTCCGTCTCCCCCCAATTCCCCCCGCTCCCCATCTTCCTCACTCGTACAGAAAACCCCCGCTCACCTTTCTTCCTCACTCGTACAGAAAACGCCTGCTCCTCTTCTTCCTCGCTCCTACAGAAAACCCCAGCCCTCCTTCTTCCCCACTCGCACTGCCACTAGGCTTGTCTCTCGCTACTCTACTCAAACCCATGAGCTCAGCGCGATGCCCGCAAGGAAAATGGAGTCGGCTGGACCCAGCGCCAAGAAGATGAGGCTCCCGCCAACGGCGACATCGGTTGTAGATCCTGCAACCGGTAGCGCGGGGAGAAGCGGCGAGCCCCCCCCCCCCCCAACGGATCTGAGGAACCCGTAGAATCTCAGGTGGACCGCATCAGCGATCTCCCGGATGACATCCTTGGGGAGATCATCTCACTTCTCCCCACCAAGGATTGTTGCCGCACCCAAGTCCTCTCAACTCGGTAGCACCCTCTATGGCGCGCCACGCCCCTTAATCTCGACTGTCGTCAGCTATCTATTGTTCCTGATTTTGAACTCCTCAGAGCCATCATCTCCTCCCACCAGGGCTCCGTTCAACACCTCTGCATCCCGACACGCTACCTGCTGTCCATACCCTGCATGGTGGACGCCTGGCTGACATCCCCTGAATTCGAAAAACTCTAGTAGTTTGAGTTCTACCATTACCACAAAAATTACATACCATGAACCGAAGGCCAAGAATTTGTGCCCACACCACCATTGTCCATCTCGTGGTTTTCCTCCTCTCTCCACACCGCCACCTTCGCCCGGTGCCGTCTACCAGACAATCTGGTACAAATGCTTCGACTCCCACTGCTAAAAAAACTTTCACTTGTGGTGGTTTATCTGTCAGAAGCCTCACTGCACAGCATCATCCACTCCAGTTGCCCTGCCCTGGAGCGCTTGCTGATTGTTTTGGGAATAGAAATCCCTATAAGTTGTCTCCAAATAAAGTTGCCTCAGCTTAAAAGCATTGGAATTTGTTTTGAAGGACAGCAGCTCATCATCAAAGATGCCCCTTCACTTCAAAGGTTGCTCCTTCATTATTGTTATATACCTTCACAAATAACTATCGTCTCTGTGCCTAAACTGGAGACCTTGGGTGTAATTCTTGATCCGTTTAATTATCACAAGTTGGTGTTTGGCTCCACACTTATTCAGGTACCGTATATTATCATCTACACATTTGTAATCATAAGCTGCATTTTTCATTTGTGCGCATAAGTTTTATATCATCTTGGAGTACACTTTGGGTACTAATATTATGTTATATGCTCAATGAAGAGTTCGTGCATGGATAGCCTATCAATGGTGCTGGATTCTGTCAAGATCTTATATATCAGAATGTTTAGTTATGATCTGAACCCAATTATTGGCTTGCTGTGATGCTTTCCATGTCCGGAGAATTTGTATATAAGGGTGATGATTTCATGCACATTGAAAGCCCATATATATTGTACTAGAATTAATCGTTCAGCTGTCGCTCTTTCGACATACTCTTTTTTTAGACCTTAACTATTTTCAATCTTCATGTCTACTTAGGCACTAACACATGGAGAAAAACATATAACCAATCGGTGGCGTAATAAGCACCAGGATTTTCTCAGTTCTCATGACATTCGTTTGAGGACAATAACGATGGAAGGATATGCATCCAACCAGGCAAACAGAAGCTTTGTCACATTCTTCTTGTTGAATGAGAGGTTACTATTGTCCATGAGGCTTAAGTTTTTCAACAAGAAATTTCTCACGAATGGATATGTTGAATAGCAAAAAAAGAAGTTTCAGGTGGACAAATGGGCTTCTGAACGTGCTCGGCTTCTATTTACAACAACTTGTCGTCATGTTCCAGTAATTTTTTTTGCACAAGATGTTGATTTTATGGATTAGATCGATCCATTTGTTTGTGACTGCCAAAAACAGTGGTTGGGTTAGATGTTATTGCCATGTTCAATCTGGGTTTTGTCTAAATTTGATGAACAATTAATCCTTTGGCTTTTGTACCGTTTGTAAGCTTGAGTTAGATGTTGTTGCCCTTTTTAACTTGCTTGTGACTGTCATATTTTCATTGAAACAAGGCAAATGGCTTGCCATTTCCTTTATTAAAGAGAGAAATATTGTAACAACAGGGACCCAGCAGCTCACCCAGTTGTTTTTTAGTTTTATCAACCGCGTTGTGCGGGGGCTGTGACCCGTTAGCCCAGGCTTTTATTTAAGCACATGATGAGCCCAGTTGATATCTTTTTTCTTTCTGAAAATGGCTAGCCCAGTTCTATTTTTTTGGACAATATCCAACCCAGGCCTACTTGCTTTTCTCAGCCCTGCTGGGCTGCAAATCTTTAAAGATGAGGAAATGTATTCGGCTTCCCCAGAAAATGGGCTATAAGTAGTAAGAAATGGGCTGTAAATTTTAAAAACACAAAAAACTGGCAACTAGGTACAAATTTCATTTTTTCAGGATTTCAAGATTTTAAATTTCATTGTTTTTTTGCGAGAAAATTTTCATTGTGTTTTAATTTGAAATAAAATTATTTTTATAATTATTTTTAATGTGACTCGAAATTTCGTGATTAAAGAGTTTGGACCCCACCGGAATATGCAAAATTTTGTTGAATTTTTTTGCAGTTGCCAGAATATGGTGTGTAATGCTAACAAAAAGAATATGGGCTTCGAAATATCCTTAAGAATTAGCAAATGGGCTGTAAGTTATTTAAAATAATGGCAAATGGGTTGTATGATGTTTTCCACAGATTTGGAGGCTGACTTGTGGGCCTACTAGGTTGACGATGACGCTATCCTAATTTTGTTTTTTGACGCGTACGCAAGGCTTTGTCAACTTAGTCAACACAGAGCAGTGACTGTTGGATGTCCATCCAACCGCGTCGTGCTTCTTCAATCTCTGATCTTCCTACTCCAGCCGCCCAAACCAGCGCTGGCGGGACTGCCTGCTCCCTCCTTTCGTGGACGGTTGTGCTGCCGCACAAGCCTCATCGGCCCACCCTACTCCCACCGCTGGTCAGGCCATCCCTCTACCCACCCGCACCTCCTGTTATTTTACGGCGATGGCAGCCTCACCCCGCAACCGACCAGTCAGCCCTCATACTCCCCTCAGCGTGGGCATCCACTGTTGTGGCTTCGCCGGCTCCGGGTCATTCCCTTCCTGGGCCTCGTCGTCATCCACCGTGTTTTTTTTCACATGGGTCGTCCACCGCGTTGGTGCTCTCAACGCGGCGTGGTCAACATGGTCAACAAACGACAGCCATCGGAAGAGGGATGTAAGTGGAGAGGCTGAAAGTAGGGACCACACAAGCAAGTGCCTCCTTATTACGCGAGAAAATGATTGCTCCTGCTGACAGCTGGGACACACCAGCAAAATCTTCGCACGGAAGGAAGTGCCTCCTTATTATGCGAAAAAAATATTCCTCCCGATGACAGCTGGGACCCGGCAGATTTGGTGGCTGACTTGTGGGCCTACTAAGCTGACGCGTACGCAGGGCTTTGTCAACTTAGTCAACAAATGATTCTAGCAGCTGGACCGTTGGATGTTAATCCAACAGCCGTGCTACTCCTTCAACCTCTGATCTTCTTGCTCCAGCCGCCCAAACTAGCGCCTCATCGCCCCACTCTAATCCCACCGCCGGCCAGGGCTTCCCTCTACTCGCCCACACCCCGTGTTATTCTCCGGCGACGGTAGCCTCACACCACAGCGGAACCAGTGAACCCTCGTACTCCCCTCTGCGTGGGCATCCACTGCCTCGTCTTCCTCTGCTCCGCATTGTTCCCTTAGCAGGCCTCGCCGTCGTCCACCGCCTTGGTGCTCTCGGCGCGGCGTGGTCAACGTTGTCAACGAACAACAGCCATCGGAAGACGACTGTACACGGTGAGGCTGACAGTTGGACCCACCACCTACATCTTCGCACGCAAGGAAGCGCCTCCTTATTACGCGCAAAAAAATGATTCCTCCCCCTGACAGCTGGGACCCACCACATATATCTTTGCACGCAAGGGAGTGCCCCCTTATTCTCCCTGGCAGCTGGGACCCACCCGGTCGAACCTTACATAGGGTTGTCTGTCTGGTCGCGAACATGTACGTACATACTGGTCGATCGGTCTCTCTGCAACGATGAACCGTGGCCGAGCAAGTAGCGGCACGTGTAGTAGTAGAGCCCCCGACGTAGCAGTTCAGGCAGTCCCTTCTAAACTGTGTACACGTACGTACATCAAGATCGCAAAAAATACGGCCACGTACATACATACGGGCGGGGTCTCGAACGCCTACTCGCGCCTACGTACGGCCAGGGCTCGTGTACATGGAGAGGCAGCGGACAGCAGTAAGGGCGTCGTGTTCATCGGGAGCCAACCGGCTTGGATGGAACAGCCGAAACGAGGTCTGGCTTACCGTAGAACGGAGGAAACATCCTTTCTGTTCGACCGCGTACGGTCGAAACGGGGTCCTGTTCATCGGGAAGGGTCTGGCGTACCGCAAAACGGAGAAAACGGACTTCTGTTCGAGTGCCTACGGTCGAAACAGGGTCCTGTTGATCAGGAGGGGTGTGGCGTACCACAAAACGGAGGAAACGGACTTTTGTTGGAGCGCCTATGGTGAAAACGGGGTCCTGTTCATCCACTGTCTACTGCCTCGCTCCAGCCTCCACGGGCTATTGTTCATCCACCGTCGACCTCCTCCAGCCTCCACCAGCTACTGTTCATCCACGGGGCTACTGTTCATCCAGCCTCCACCGGCTACTATTCATAGAGCCTCCACGGGGTCCTGTTCATCCACCCCCAACCGGCTAGGGTGCGGTGGCCTCCTCGGGGTCCTGTTCATCCAGCGGCAATGGCCTACTACCACGGGGTCCTATTCATCCAACCCCCACCGGGAACTGTTCATCCACAGCCAACCAACCGGCTCGACTCACCATGTCTTGACTCATTCTACGTACCACGCGCACGGTAGCAACGGTCACTGTTCATCGAGAGGCAACCCAACACCGGCTGGCTATGTCTCGCACGGGGGCTCGATCGGCTTCAGTAAGCAGCAACAGTGACCGATCGCTCGGTTCAGTTAGCAGCAGCAGCGAAGGAATCCCTCGGGTTCAGTTAACAGCCAAGGGATCGATCGCTCGGGTTCAGTAACATGCGATCGCTCAGGTTCAGTTAGCCAACGCCTCGCACACACACGCGTACACGAGAGAAACGCGCAAACCACAGTGCATCGCTCAGCCCTGACCACCCACCGTAACCAGGAGCTCCCTGATATTTTCCTCGCCATCGCTTCTACCATGATTTTTTTCCGTCATGGACGGCCAAAAGAATGTCATGCAGCTGCATCTCCGGCCCGCCCAAGATGAAAAGCCCATTTTCTGTCATGATTTTTTGTCATAGAAGTAGGAGCCCACCACATCTATGATGATACCGGGTTTTGTCACAATTATCGTCATAGAAGTGTCATAAGAATGACAAAAAAAATTCGTTCGGTCCAAAATGTCACGGATGTGTCCTTTTTTTGTAGTGCAAGCAAAACTCATATCATGTGATGAATAAAAATATAGCTCCAAGTAGTATACCGATGGATTGTAGACGGAAGAGGGGATGCCATCCGGGCATCCCCAATCATAGATGCTTGAGTCTCCTTGAATAATACCTTGGGGTGCCTTGGGAATCTCCAATTTTAGGGTCTTGCCACTCCTTACCCCTTCATCAATCGCGATCTCACTCAAAACTTGAAAACTTCAACACACAAAACTCAATAGAAACCTCATGAGATCCATTAGTATAACAAGAAAATCATAAACTTTAGGTACTGTTATGAACCGATTCATATTTTATTATTGCATAATACCTACTATCTTCTAACTTCCCCATGACTTATACCCTCCGTATGATCCATAGATTCATCAAAAATAACAAACTATGCAACAAAAACAAAATTTGTCTAAAACAACATAGTCTGTAATAATTTGAATAATGACCATACTTCTCTAACTCCCCAAAATCTGAAAACTTAGGAAAACATGGGTAATTTGTAAATCAATCATGTGTAAAAAAATTCAGATCAATAGCACGTTCTAGTGATTTTTAGAAATTCTTGGATTAAGCGCAAAAGTTTCTGTTTTTTCACAAAATCAAGTCAACTATCAACCAAATCATCCCAAATGATTTACTTGGCACAAACACTAATTAAAACATACAAACACAATCATAATAGTAGCATAATTGTGTGAACATGCAAAAACAGAAAAGAAAACAAGAAAAATAAGGTAACTATTGGGTTGCCTCCCAACAAGCGCTATTGTTTTACGCCCCTAGTTAGGCGTAATGCATAGTTTCAAGTGTTGTCATCTTTCAAATTAATTTCATAGGTGGCCCCATAATAGATTCATATGGTGGCTTAATTCTCTTTCTATTGAAGTGTTCCATCCCTTTCTTTAATGGAAATTGGAACCTTATATTACCTTCTTTCATATCAATAATATCACCTATGGTACGTAGGAAAGGCCTACCAAGTATTATAGGACAAGACGGATTGCAATCAATATCAAGCACAATGAAATCAACGGGCACATAATTTCTATTAGCAAGGATAAGCACATCATTTATTCTACCCAAAGGTTTCTTAATAGTTGAATCCGCCGAGTGCAAATTAAAGGAACATGCATCCATATCGGTAAGGCCTAGCACATCACATAAAGATTTTGGTATAGTGGAAATGCTAGGACCTAAATCACATAAAGCATTACATTCATAATCTTTAATCTTTACTTTAATAGTAAGTTCCCATTCATCGTATAATTTTCTAGGTATTGAAACCTCCAACTCTAGCTTTTCTTCATGAGCTTTCATTATAGCTTCTACAATATGTTTAGTAAAAGCTTTATTTTGTTCATAAGCATTGTGTGAATTTATCATGGATTGCAACAAGAAAATGCAGTCAATTAAAGAACAATTATCATAAATAAAGTCCTTGTAATCCAAAGTAGTGGGTACATCACTAGCTAAAGTCTTGACCTCTCCAAACCAACTTTTATCATTAAGATCATCACCCTCTAAACTATTGGGACGCCTTGTAGCTAAAGTTGACTCATCTCCAGTCCCTTTTCATTAATTTTTATGTTACTAAACAAAGATTCAATGGGTGAGACACCAATCATTTTAATATTTTTGTCATCATTATGATAAAAACTGGCAAAATAGGGTTGTATTTGGGTGCCGATCTATGAGATTGTGATCTTGTAGCATGCTAGGGTAGTGTTGAACACACTGGATTGGTAGCTAGTTGTGATGCATGCTGCTCATATCATCCTATGTTGAGCTAGATTGCCCGGTAGTGTGTGTTATTGAAAGAGCATGGTGCCCCCATGTTTGGTTTTGGTAATTGATGACGATCCCTATGGACTAATGGTTTCCTTGGGTTATATTTGAAAGGTTTATCCATAGGCATTTCTTGAAGTCCATTTGTTGGTTTCAAGGAGATGATGACCAAGGTGCTATCCAAGGAATTTTCCAAATATTGGTCATAGAGAAGACATGATACAAGGTTAATCAAGACTAAGTCAAAAGAGTGAATGAAGTTGATCAACACACGAAGCGTAGAAGATGTACCGAGAGGGATCAAGTGATCACATGGTAGGATAAGCATTGTCCATTACGCTTTGTGTACTAACCCATGGTCTACGTGAGAGTTCTGTGTGGGGTTAGGTATGTTTCCATGGGCTTGCGTCAAGAGGAATATCTCAGACAACCCATGGAGGATGACATCAAGTGGTGATCATCATCAAGATTGAGGTGTGCAAGTTCAAATGGAGCATCACGATGAGATCATGCTTGAAGCTTGCCGTCCATTGTGGTGACAATGGACTTGTTAAGATGCGCCAAAGAGTGGCTCACCCATAGTGGAATATGGGGGAGCAATCCACTAGTCTTCATCGAGCCAGCTCAATCAAGAAAGGTGGTCCAACTTGAGGAGGTCAAGATCATCATCATCCAGATCAAGTGGACTACTCGCAAGGCAAAGGTTTTCCCTTGATAGGTTTTCTATTTTACCGGTCTCATGGTGGTAGTTGGGAGACCGAGTTATAGGATCGATTGTCGTATGATCAAGGGGGCTCTCAAGTGAGTAGCTTGATCGTATCATTTGTAGAGAGCTCAGACCATTGCATTCTTGGCATCATATTTCTTGGTTCTTGATTGGCTTTTCTCTTTGTGAGTGTTGAGCTTATGGTCATCATCATGACAAGCTCGAGTACATCAAAAACGGATTTCGTATGCATCATATTCTATGTTTTCGATGTTGGAGTTTTTACCGGTTCTTCACTGATAGAGGTTTCACACCTCTATATCATTGGCATTTTTCTACTGCCACTTCTTATTATAGAGGATAGTACTTGTCGTCATCTATCCAACAAGCTTGAGTTCGCTGTATTCAGAGTTCATTTGTAGAAGTTAGGGAAGTTCTGGTTTTCTTGCGTCCATTTGTTTTGCTTAGGATATTTTGATGCTCTCTAGCGGTAGTACCACCCCGGGCAGTGGTAGTACCACTTGTGCAGTACTTCCGCAATCCAGTGCCGTGGGCACTACCGCTTGCTTTCGGGCTACTGGACACTTTATCGCTTCAGCGGTAGTAGGAAGGTAGTGGCGAGCGATAGTACCGCTCAAGCGGCACTACGGCTCACACTTCTGCCTCACTACCACAACTCTTGCTATAACCCTAAGAATTTAAGTGGTAGTACCGCTGAGGAAGAGCGGCAGTACCGCTTGTGCAGTACTGCCGCATTCTACCTCCGTTTGTACTACCGCTTATTATTTTTCTTCTATACTTGTTGGGCTGCATTGACCTGGCTAAGCGGTAGTACCGCTCTCGGGAGCGGTAGTACCGCTTGTGCACGTCCAGTGCACATAACAGTTGGATTTGGGGGGGCCTATTTAAGTGGGTCTTCTTCCCCAATGGTGCTTATCCCTTTGAGCTCGTGTTTGCCCCCCGTTGTTGACCTTCTTCGAGCTTGTTATCTATCAGTCCCTCCGATGATTCTTGCTAGTTCTTGAGGGAAAAGAGAGAGGAGATCTAGATCTACATTTCCACCAATCACTTTCTCCTCTATGTGAGGGGAACCCCTTGGATCTAGATCTTAGAGTTCTTTGTGTTCTCCTCTTGTGTTCTTCCTCTCATCTTCCTCCATAGCATTAGTTGTTGTGGTGGGATTTGAGAGTGAGGGACTTGGGCACTCCGTGTGCATTGCATTTGTTGAATAGGTTTGAGTTCTCCACGGTGATTTGTGGAAGTGAAAAGTTGAGAAGCTTATTACTCTTGGTTGTTTGGGCACCCTAGATCTTGTTCCCCTTGGGGTGCTTTGGTGCCCTAGACAGTTGGTGGTGTCTCAGAGCTCAATCATTGTGGTGTAAAGCTTCGGGCAAGCGTCGGGGTCTCCAATTAAGTTGAGGAGATTTCCCCAAGCAATTTTGTATGGGTACCGGTGACAGCCCTCAAGGGTTTCCAATTGTACGGGTTCGGTGACTGCCCTCAAGGGCCCATTAGTGGAAACACGACATCTTGCATTGTGCGATTGCGTGAGGAGATTACGGTGGCCCCAGTGACTTCTTGGGGAGCACTGTGCCTCCACATCGCTCCAAACGGAGATTAGCATCCATGAGGGTGTGAACTTTGGGATACATCGTCATCTCTGCATGCCTCGGTTATCTCTTACCCGAGCCCTTTACTTATGCTCTTTACTTCATGATAGCCATAGTGTTTCATGATATATATCTTGCTATCACTTAGTTGTATATCTTGCTTAGCATAAGTTGTTGCTGCACATAGGTGAGCCTAGTTATTTTAGGTTTTGTGCTTGACAAATTAAACGCTAGTTTTATTCGGCATTTGTTCAAGGCTAAACCGTAATTATTTTAAAGCGCCTATTCACCCCCCTAGGCGACATCCATGATCTTTCAGCTACGCTCATTGTCAATGTGTGTTGCGATTCTAGAACATGACCACGCACACGCAAGATCTTAGCCATGCCCTTATCCTATCCGAGAGCCAGTTCCCTCCATCCTATGTCGAGGACTCCTAGCCCCCCCTTGATGAACAGATGCCTCCTGATTCAGATGTGTTTGAGATTTCAGGCACGTGTCCTCCTTTTGCGCCAACAGCCTTTGTGCTCGTTGAGCCAAGTGTTGCTACTGCCGCTACACAAACGATGACAGCAAAGTGAAAGCACAAGCGCTCCCTGGGTGATTTTGGTAATTAATGTCAACATATCTCTTGTTGGAGTAATGCCTTTATCTAGTGTATTTCAGACAAGTTCAACAATGGCGTGGAAATGACAAGAGGATGTGGAACCCCTTCAAGGTGTCAAGGACATGCATTGGCTAAAGCTCAAGACTCTTCATTTTTGCTTTAGTGATCCAAGATCACATTGAGTCCATATGAAAGCCAATACTTTTAAAAGGGGATGAGGTGTTGCTTAATGGCTTGCTTGCTCAAATGCTTAGTGATATTGCTCCAAAACCCTCAAACACTTTCTCCATCCAAATATGTCAAAACCCTAAACTCCAACTTGGCCCCACCGATTCATTCTATCTGGCGCCACCGAGTTCATATGACTTAGCCACAGCCAGAAACCCTAACAGTTCGGTCACACCGATACGGATCTCGGTCTCACTGAGATGGCCTTGCCAACTACCTGTTATCAGTTGCATTTATTTTGGTCTCACCAAAATTGCAATCGGTCTCACCGAGATGGCTTGACCAATTCTCTGTTGCCCTACTGCTTCACTTCGGTCTCATCGAGTTGATGCAATCGGCGCCACCGAGATGAGGTTTGCCCTAAGCCCTAGCACATCGGTCCCACCAAGTTGTTCCAGTCGGTCCCACCGAGATTCCTAACATTCACATTTTGAACTAATCGGTCCCACCGAGTTTAGCTATTCGGTCTCACCGAGATGGGTCAAATGTGTGTAACGGTTGGATTATGTGTGGAGGCTATATATACCCCTCCACCCCCTTCTCCATATGTGAGAGAGCCATCAGAATGTGCCTACACTTCCACCATACATTTTCTGAGAGAGAACCACCTACTCATGTGTTGAGATCAAGATATTCCAATCCTACCACAAGAATCTTGATTTCTAGCCTTCCCCAAGTTGCTTTCCACTCAAATCATGTTTCCACCATATCCAAATCTGAGAGAGAGAGAGTTGAGTGTTGGGGAGACTATCATTTGAAGCACAAGAGCAAGGAGTTCATCATCGACACACCATTTGTTACCTTTTGGAGAGTGGTGTCTCCTAGATTGGTTAGGTGTCGCTTGGGAGCCTCCGTCAAGTTGTGGAGTTGAACCAAGAAGTTTGTAAGGGCCAGGAGATCGCCTACTTCGTGAAGATCTACCCAAGTGAGGCAAGTCCTTCATGGGCAATGGCCATGGTGGGATAGACAAGGTTGCTTCTTCGTGGACCCTTCGTGGGTGGAGCCCTCCGTGGACTCGCGCAACCGTTACCCTTCGTGGGTTGAAGTCTCCATCAACATGGATGTATGATAGCACCACTTATTGGAACCACGCCAGAAATCTCCGTGTCTTCATTGCGTTCGCACACTCCAATCCCATCCCTTTACTTTCTTGCAATTAGGATGCTTTACTCTTTCCGTTGCATATACTCTTGTCAAGCTGGCTTGAAATGTATTGTGAATGCTTAAACTTGTGCTAAAACTCTATCTCAACTTGAAGAACTTAAAAACTGCCACTTTTACTTGTTGAGGGTCTAGTCACCCCCTCTAGACCCCTCTTCTCGATCCTTTCAATTGGTATCAGAGCTTTGCTCTCCATTGCTTTGGTTTAATCACCATTGGAGGAAGATGGATGAGTCTACGATCAGGAGTATTAGATGTAGTGTGACTATGCTTGATGGAGAGTTCTACAATTCTTGGAAGAATGAGATGCTTGAGATTTTCAATGAATATGATTTGAACAAGTATATTACTAGCCTTTATGTGCCCCCTATTAATCCTTTGCATCCTACCCCCGATGAGTATCTTGACATGACTCGCAATCTTAGAACTATTGATCTGATCATTAGAGGATTGCCTAGAAATTTGCTTGTATGCTTGCCTACCTTTGAATGTTTGCTTATACTATATGGAAATATCTTGAGGAGCGCTTTCCAAATTATTCCTTGAAAAATCTAGATGAGATTCTTCAAAAGTCTATTGATTTTCATAAATGAAGCCTAGTGATCCTAAGTTTGATGAATGTCTATTTGAGCTCCGTGACCTTATGCGTGCCAAAGGAAATGTTGGAGTCATTAGTAGCATCATTTCCCAAACTATTAGAATTCATAAACATGCACATTGTCATGGTCATAAATCTAATGAATCACTTGCTCTAGGTGATGATCATTTACATGATGATATTGAGCATGGATATTATGATGAAGATGAAGATAGTGACTTTGACCTTGAGGAGTCGATAAGACACTTTGGTCTTATGGCTAACCTTCGTGGTTACATGGCCGGAGGGAAAGAATGGATTCTCGATAGTGGATGTACTGATCATATGACCAGAGATAAGGACATGTTCCGTGAGCTTGCTAAGAACGACGGCCCACGCAAGTATGTCACTTTTGGAGATAACTCCAAGGGTAAGGTACTTGGCCTTGGTAAGGTGGCCATTTCCAATGATAGCTCTATCCAAAATATTATGCTTGTTGAATCTCTTGGTTACAATCTCCTTTCCGTATCTAGACTAGCCAACTTTGGTTTCAATGTTCTATTTACTGAAGTAGATTGCCAAGTGTTTCATAGAGATAATCATAATATGGTCTTTACCGGTGTTCGTAGAGGTGATCTATACATTGTTGATTTCACTAAGAGAGCTCAACCACGTACTTGCTTAATTGCTAAATCTTCTAAAGGTTGGTTATGGCATAGAAGGTTAGGTCATGTGGGCATGCGAAATCTTGATAAGCTTATTAAAGGTGATCATATCCTTGGTGTTAAAGATGTCATATTTGACAAGGATAGACTTTGTAGTGCTTGTCAAGCAGGAAAACAGGTTGGAGGAAGCCATCCCGTGAAGAACATCATGACCACGAGAAGACCACTCGAGCTACCTCATATGGATCTTTTCGGTCCCAATGCCTACAAGAGTCTCGGTGGTAACTCATTCAGTTTGGTCATTGTTGACGACTTTTCAAGATTTACGTGGGTGTTCTTTCTTGATGACAAATCGCAGGTCCAAAAGATCTTCAAGAACTTCGCTAAGAAGGCCCAAAACCAATTTGAAGTGAAGATCAAGAAGGTTTGAAATGACAATGGAACGGAGTTCAAGAACGCCAATGTGGATACCTTTCTTGACGAAGAAGGGATTTCACATGAGCTCTCAGCTATGTACACGCCTCAACAAAATGGAGTCATCGAGAGGAAGAACTGGACACTTATCGAGATGGCAAGAACGATGCTTGATGAATACAAGACGCCAAGACACTTTTGGGCAGAAGCGGTTGAGACAGCTTGTCATGCTACGAATCGACTATATCTTCACAAGCTTCTCGGCAAGACGGCATACGAGCTTCTCATCGGTAACAAACCCCAAGAGACGGTAGATGTGAAGTTTGATGAATCTAACGGCTCGCAAGTAGAGCAATTGCCAATTGATGTAGGAGACAAAGATCCTTCGGAAGCAATCCAAGATTTGTCCATTGGCAAGATTCACCCAACGGAGGTGAAGGAGAGTACTTCTTCCGTTCAAGTGGAAGCCTCAACTTCACATCAAGGTGAACCACAAGTTGACTTGGAGGCATCCACAAGTGGAACACGTCAAGACGGAGGAGATGAAGAAGTGCAACAAGATGAACCACCTCGACCTCCCTCTCCACCTCCACAAGAGAACGACAACGCCAACAACAATGAATGAGGAGAAGAAGAAGAAGACAAAGAAGAGGATGTTCCACCCCAACCCAAACAAAAGCTCTCACGAGTTAGAGCAATAGTCACAAGAGACCATCCCGTCGAACAAATCTTCAATGATATTCAAACCGGGAGAATCACTAGTACAGCGAGGTGCTATACAAATGGTTTTTAACCGCTTTCCGCGATGGCATTTGGAACCATCGCCAAGTGAGTGACTGCGATAGGGGGTCCTTCCCACACGACCCAAAACCTTCGGGGATAGGCCCTCCTGGCACACACGCTCGGCAAAATGAGGTTGTGTGCGACGGGCAAGCGATGAAATATGATTATACAGGCCCAATCGGTTCCGGTCATAAGTACATCCCACACAGTCAGTCCCAAGCAAACGTTTCCGTTTGTTATGTACATTCCACACAGTCAATCCAAGGAATATGTTTCCGTTCTTATGTACATCCCACACATTCAATCCAGGGAAAACGTTTCCGTTCGTATGTACATCCCACATAGTCAATCCAGGGGAAACGTTTCCGTTCGTATATACATCCCACACAGTTTTATGTATAGCCTCATGTGTGATAGGTGTAACTATCACACACGCTCTGCCTCGGTTAACCGTTTGCTTTTATTCAACTACATCACACACGATTTGATGAAGAAAACTGTATGGCATTGGGCTATCCATCACAAGCGCTTTTACTGCTAGAACCGTTTGCAAAGTTCCATGGCCCATTTAGCAGGTTTATAAGTTTATAATTAATAATTCCAGTATTACGCAAATTCACATTTCATATCAAACAGCTATTTGCCAATTTCATATCCGGCACATAAATATATTTTAACATCACAGTATGATAGCTACCTGCAAACAGCACAGTACAGCATATAGCTAGTTCACCTTCATAAGAACAATATTAGAACAATATATTCATTCCCTAATCGAGATCATCCAGGCTCGTCTTATCCACCTCTGCTTTTAGTTCAGTAAGAACCTGTTTTGCATGGGCCAACTGGGAAAGTGCCTCCTCCTTCGCCAACACCATCTTAGCAAAGTCTGATTTAAAAAATCTGAGCTCATTCTTCATCTTCCTCTTTTTATCCCGCATCTTCAAATATTCTTCAGCATTGACAACACTTTCTCTAAGCTGATACACCCATTTTGCATCATGTTTTCCTACTATTATTTATAATGTTTTTATGCATAATAATGCTTTTGGGAGTATTTCTAATGCCTTTTTCTCTCATATTATGCATGGTTCACACAAAGAGGGAGAATACCGGCAGCTGGAATTCTGGACCTGAAAAAGCTACGTCAGAGTTACCTATTCTACACATCTCCAAATGGGCTAAAAATTTATAGAGAATTGTTTTGGAATATATGAAGAATATTGGAGCAAATAACTACCAGAGGGGGCCCACCAGGTGGGCACAACCCACCTGGGCACGCCAGGGAGCCCAGGCGCGCTCTGCTGGGTTGTGCCCTCCTCGGCCCACCTCCAGTGCCCCTCTTCTGGTATATAAGTCATTTTGACCTAGAAAAAATAAGGGGAGGACTTTCGGGACGAAGCGCCACCGTCTTGAGGTGGAACTTGGGCAGAAGCACTTTTGCCCTCCGGCAGAGCGATTCCGCCGGGGGAACTTCCCTCCCGAAGGGGGAAATCATCGTCATCGTCATCACCAACAACTCTCCCATCTTTCGGAGGGCCATCTCCATCAACATCTTCAACAGCACCATCTTCTCTCAAACCCTAGTTCACCTCTTGTGTTCAATCTTTGTACCGGAACCTTAGATTGGTGCTTGTGGGTGACTAGTAGTGTTGATTACATCTTGTAGTTGATTACTATATGGTTTATTTGGTGGAAGATTATATGTTCAGATCCATTATGCTATTTAATACTCCTCTGATCTTGAGCATGATTATTATTTGTGAGTAGTTACTTTTGTTCTTGAGGTCACGGGAGAAGTCATGTTGCAAGTAATTATGTGAACTAGATATGTGTTTGATATTTTGATGATATGTATGTTGTGATTCCCTTAGTGGTGTCATGTGAACGTCGACTACAAGGCACTTCACCATATTTGGCCTAAGGGAATGCATTGTGGAGTAGTTATTAGATGATGGGTTGCTAGAGTGACAGAAGCTTAAACCCTAGTTTATGTGCTACTTCGTAAGGGACTGATTTGGATCCAAAAGTTTAATGCTATGGTTAGATTTTATCTTAATACTTTTCTCGTAGTTGTGGATGCTTGTGAGGGGGTTAATCATAATTAGGAGGTTTGTTCAAGTAAGAACAGCACCTAAGCACCGGTCCACCCACATATCAAATTATCAAGGTAGCGAACACGAATCGAATCAACATGATGAAATTCCCGTGTACCCTCAAGAACGCTTTGCTTATCATAAGAGACTGTTTTGGCATGTCCTTTGCCACAAAAGGATTGGGCTACCTTGCTGCACATTATTTACCGTTACTGTTACTTGCTCGTTACAAATTATCTTGCTATCAAACTATCTGTTACCGGCTATTTCAGTGCTTGCAGAAAATACCTTGCTGAGAACCACTTGTCATTTCCTTCTGCTCCTCGTTGAGTTCGACACTCTTACTTATCGAAAGGACTACAATTGATCCCCTATACTTGTGGGTCATCAAGGCTCTTTTCTGGCGCCGTTGGCGGGGAGTGAAGTGCTCTTGGTAAGTGGAAATTGGTAAGGGAAAATTATTACTACATGCTGAAATTTATTGTCACTTGTTACTATGGAGAATCATCCTTTAAGGGGTTTGTTCGGGGTATCTTCACCTCGACCAGAACCACAATTAGCTACCCCTCAACCTACTACACCTACTGAAAATATTGGTTATTAAATTCCTTCGGGTATGATAGAACAACTGCTAGCTAATCCTTATGCAGGAGATGGAACTGAACATCCTGATATGCACTTGATATATGTGGATGAAATTTGTGGATTATTTAAGCTTGCAGGTTTGCCTGGAGATGAAGCTAAGAATAAGGTTTTCCCTTTATCTTTGAAGGGAAAAGCATTGGCATGGTATAGGCTATGCGATGATATTGGATCTTGGAACTAGAATCGATTGAAATTGGAATTTCACAAAAAAAATTATCCTATGCATCTAGTTCATCGTGATCGGAATTATATATATAATTTTTGGCCTCGTGAAGGAGAAAGTATCGCTCTAGCTTGGGGGAGGCTTAATTCAATGTTATATTCATGCCCCAATCATGAGCTCTCAAGAGAAATTATTATTCAGAATTTTTATGCTCGGCTTTCTCATGATGATCGATCCATGCTCGATACTTCTTGTACTGGTTCTTTTATGAAGAAGACTATTGAATTCAGGTGGGATCTTTTAGAAAGAATTAAACGCAACTCTAAAGATTGGGAACTCGACGAAGGTAAAGAGTCAGGTATTAAGCTTGGATTTGATTGTGTTAAATCTTTTATGAATACCGATGCTTTTCACTAGTTTAGCAATAAATATGGACTTGACGCTGAGATAGTAGCCTCCTTTTGTGAATCATTTGCTACTCATGTTGATCTCCCTAAGGAGAAGTGGTTTAAATATCACCCACCTATCAAAGAAGAAATTAAACAACCCTACATAGCTAAACATGAAACTATTATTTACAATGTTGATCCAGTTGTGTCTACTGCTTATATTGAAAAACCACCTTTCCCTGTTAGGATAAAGGAGCATGCTAAGGTTTCAACTGTGGTTCGCAAAAGTAATATTAGAGAACCTAAACCTACTAAACAAATTAAAGTAGAACCTAGTGTTGCTATGGTTAAAGATCTCCTGATAAAAAATATTGATGGACATGTTATTTACTTCTGCGATGAAGCTTCTAGAATTGCCAAACCCGATGAAAAAGATAAACATAGACATGTTGTTGGCATGCCCGTTGTCTCAGTTAAAATAGGAGATCATTGTTATCATGGTTTATGTGATTTAGGTGCTAGCGTGAGTGCTATTCCTTTTACCTTATACCAAGAAATTATGAATGACATAGCACCCCCTGAAATAGAAGACATAGATGTTACTATTAAACTTGCTAATAGAGACACCATCACACCACTTGGGATTGTTAGAGATGTTGAAGTCTTGTGTGGGAAAATAAAATACCATACTGATTTTCTAGTTCTTGGTTCCCCACAATATGACTTCTATCCCATTATCTTTGGTAGACCTTTCTTGAACACTGTCAATGCTAAAATAGATTGTGAAAAACAAACTGTCGGTGTTAGCTTTGGTGATGAGTCTCATGAGTTTAATTTTTCCAAGTTTAATAGACAACCTCACAAGAAAGAATTACCTAGTAAGGATGAAATAATTGGTCTTGCTTCTATTGCCGTGCCTCCCACTGATCCACTAGAATAATATTTGCTAGACCATGAAAATGATATGCACATGCATGAAAGAAATGAGATAGATAAAATTTTCTTTGAACAATGACCTCTGCTCAAACATAATTTGCCTATTGAAACTCTAGGAGGTCCTCCTCCACCTAAAGGTGATCCTGTGTTTGAATTGAAACAATTGCCTGACACTTTGAAATATGATTATCTTGGTGAGAAAAAGATATATCATGTTATTATTAGTGCTAACCTTTCAGAACATGAAGAAGAAAGATTATTGAAAATTCTGAAGAAGCACCGTGCTGCTATTGGATATACTCTAGATGATCTTAAGGGCATTAGTCCCACTCTCTGTCAGCACAAGATTAATATGGAACCTGATGCTAAACCCGTTGTTGATCATCAACGATGTTTGAATCCTAAGATGAAAGAAGTGGTAAGAACTGAAATATTAAAGCTTCTGGAAGCAGGTATAATCTATCCCATAGCTGATAGTAGATGGGTGAGTCCCGTTCACTGTGTCCCTAAGAAAGGAGGTATTACCATTGTTCCTAATGATAAAAATGAACTCATTCCACAAAGAATTGTTACTGGCTACAGAATGATAATTGATTTTAGAAAATTAAATAAAGCTACGAGAAAAGATCATTACCCTTTGCCTTTTATTGATCAAATACTAGAAAGATTATCAAAGCACACACACTTTTGCTTCCTAGATGGATATTCTGGTTTTTCTCAAATACCTGTTTCACAACCTGATCAAGAGAAAACCACTTTTACTTGCCCTTTTGGAACTTATGCTTATAAACGTATGCCTTTTGGTTTATGCAATGCACCTGCTACCTTTCAAAGATGTATGACTGCTATATTCTCTGATTTTTGTGAAAAGATTGTTGAGGTTTTCATGGATGATTTTTCTGTTTATGGAACTTCTTTTGATGATTGCTTGAGCAACCTTGATCGAGTTTTGCAGAGATGTGAGCAAAGTAATCTTGTCTTGAATTGGGAAAAGTGCCACTTTATGGTTAATGAAGGTATTGTCTTGGGGCATAAAATTTTTGAACGAGGTATTGAGGTGGAAAATGCTAAAGTTAATGCAATTGAGAAAATGCCATGTCCTAAAGATATTAAAGGTATCCGTAGTTTCCTCGGTCATGCTGGTTTTTATAGGAGGTTTATTAAAGACTTCTCTAAAATTTCTAGGCCTCTTACAAATCTTTCACAAAAGGATGTTCCATTTGTTTTTGATGATGATTGTGTAGAAGCCTTTGAAACACTTAAGAAAGCCTTAACTTCTGCACCTATTGTTCAACCACCTGATTGGAACTTGCCTCTTGAAATTATGTGTGATGCTAGTGATTATGCTGTTGGTGTTGTTCTAGGACAAAGAGTTGATAAGAAATTAAATGTTATCCATTATGCTAGCAAAACTCTAGACAGTGCCCAAAGAAATTATGCTACTACTGAAAAAGAATTTTTAGCAGTTGTGTTTGCTTGTGACAAATTCAGATCTTACATTGTTGATTCTAAAGTTACTGTTTACACCGATCATGCTGCTATTAAATATCTTATGAAAAAAAGATGCTAAACCTAGACTCATTAGGTGGGTTCTCTTGCTACAGGAATTTGATTTACATATCACTGCTAGAAAAGGAGCCGAGAACCCCGTAGCTGATAACTTATCTAGGTTGGAAAATATCCTTGATGACCCACTACCAATTGATGATAGCTTTCCTGATGAACAACTAGCTGCAATAAATGTTTCTCATAATACTCCTTGGTATGCTGACTATGCTAATTATATTGTTGCTAAATACATACCACCTAGTTTCACATACCAACAAAAGAAAAAGTTCTTCTATGATTTAAGACATTACTTTTGGGATGACCCACATCTTTATAAAGAAGGAGTAGATGGTATTAATAGACATTGTGTACCTGAGCATGAACATGAACAAATCCTACGAAAATGTCACTCCGAAGCTTATGGAGGGCATCATGCGGGAGATAGAACTGCTCACAAGGTATTGCAATCTGGTTTTTATTGGCCTACTCTCTTCAAGGATGCCCATAAGTTTGTTTTATCTTGTGATGAATGTCAACGAATTGGTAATATTGGTAAGCGTCAAGAAATGCCTATGAATTATTCACTTGTTGTTGAACCATTTGATGTTTGGGGTTTTGATTATATGGGACCTTTTCCTTCCTCTAATGGGTATACACATATTTTGGTTGCTGTTGATTATGTTACTAAGTGGGTAGAAGCTATTCCAACTAGTAGTGTTGATCATAACACTTCCATTAAAATGCTTAAAGAAGTTATTTTCCCAAGGTTCAGAGTCCCTAGATATTTAATGACTGATGGCGGTTCACACTTTATTCATGGTGCTTTCCGTAAAATGCTTGCTAAATATGATGTTAACCATAGAATTGCATCACCCTATCATCCTCAATCTAGTGGTCAAGTTGAACTTAGCAACAGAGAAATAAAACTAATATTACAGAAAACTGTTAATAGGTCCTGAAAGAATTGGTCTAAGAAATTGGATGATGCACTTTGGGCCTACCGAACAACATATAAAAATCCTATGGGTATGTCTCCCTATAAAATGGTTTATGGAAAAGATTGTCATTTGCCTCTAGAGTTAGAACACAAAGCATATTGGGCAATTAAAGAACTCAACTGTGATTTCAAACTTGCCGGTGAAAAGAGGTTATTTGATATTAGCTCACTTGATGAATGGAGAGCCCAAGCTTATGAAAATACCAAGTTATTTAAAGAAAAGGGTTAAAAGATGGCATGACAAGAGAATCCAAAAGCAAGAATTCAAAGTTGGAGAATATGTTCTATTGTACAACTCTCATTTCAGATTCTTTGCAGGAAAACTTCTCTCTAAATGGGAAGGACCATATATCATCGAAGAGGTTTACCGCTCTGGAACTATCAAAATAAATAATGCCGATGGTACTAATACGAAGGTGGTAAATGGGCAAAGAATTAAACATTATATTTCAGGTACGCCTATTAATGTTGAGAGCAATATTATTCAAACTATGACACCTGAGGAACACATAAAAGAGACCTTCCGGAACACTCCAGAATAATTAAAAAAGAGGAGGTACGTGATACGGTAAGTAAACGGACTCCGAAAAATCCGCAAAAATATTTTCTGTCAGTTTTGGAATATTACAAAAATTAGGAAAATAAGAAACAACCAGGAAGGCACCCGAGGGGGGCACAAGACACCAGGGCGCGCCTGGCGCGCCCAGGTGGGTTGTGCCCACCTCGGGAACCTTCCCGACTCTGTTTTCCTCCCGTTTGGTTGTTTCCCGAGATAAAAATCTTTATATACCCCCTGAACGTATTGGCCACCGTATCATGGAGGAATCTTCTGTTCTTCTTTCTTGTTGTTTTCTGGCAGATCTGAAAATATGTCATCTCAAGATTCGGAATAAGATTGTCCAGTTTCTTATCAGCCTTTGGATAAAGATATCTTCAAGGACACCTATCCCTATATATGGTTCACTGATGAGGAAGATGAAGATGAGCCAGTCCCTCCTCGGTTCGAGCAAGAAAGCAAGGAGGCATTATGCAAGATGATAATAAAGCTTGAGATGGAGAATGATGAGTTGAGGATAGATAATTTTACTCTCTGATGCAAGCTGGAGAAAAAGGATAAGATCGCTACTACCTCTTCACCACCACTACCTTCTTCATCACCAAAGGAGACTTGAGTTCATGGTATGGACAATCCCCTTGGCTTGTGCCAAGCTTGGGGGAGGTGTCCCGGTATCGTATCACCACCACTATCTTTGCCTTTATCTATTTTAGTTCGATCTTTAGTTTCCTATAATTTAGTTGAATAAAAGTTTTAGTTTGATCCTTTCTTTTTGAGTGTTTGCTTAGTGATCTATCAGTCGATGTAATCGTGTGCGAGATATATAATAAAGAGTAGTTTGAGTTTTGTTTCTTTACTTTTATGTCTCAATAAAAAGAAAGAAAAAAAATGAAAAAGATCAAATGCTAATCTTATGGTAAGTAATGACATCACATAAGGAAAAGTATAAGTGGTAAAATTTGTTGAAGATTGACAAACATAGCATTAGTCAATGATGCAACTCATGAAAGAATTAATAAGGGAAGAGAAGATTCACATGCAAATACACTATCTTGGACATCTTTTATGATTGTGAGCCCCCATTAAATATTTTGTGTCAAAATAGTTGACATTGGACAAGGAAGACAACGTAATGATTTATGTTTGTTCATATTCACATATAAGTTATATTGCCATAGATACTTTAACATGTGGTGCTTGCTCAATATCTTTTCTAGCCAAAAATTCCGCACTAGGTAGAGATACTACTTGTGCATCCAAAAACCCTTAACCCAAATCTTATTTTGAGAGTCCACCATACCTACCTATGGATTGAGTAAGATCCTTCAAGTAAGTTGTCATCGGTGCAATAAGGCAATAAAAATTGCTTCTAAATGTGTTGGATCATTTAGTGTAAGAGAAAATTGAGTGTTGTACGAACTTGTGATGGCAAAGTAATAAAGTGATGGACTGCATAATAAAGGTTGCTATCATAAGGGGCAATATAACGTGACGTTCTTTTGCATTAAGGGATTTGGCATACAAACAAATAAGCGCATGACAACCTCTGCTTCCCTCTGTGAACGGTCTATCTTTTACTTTTATGCATTCACTTTTATGAAGAGTCAAAGTTTTCTTCCCAATTCCTTTTTTTTCTCTTTTTACAAGTATCATGTGGTGAGGAAAGATCTAGGCACATATATCCAGTTGGATATGAGTGGGCATGAGTTATTATTGTTGACATCACCCTTGAGGTGAATACGTTGGGAGGCGAAACTATAAGCCCCTATATTTCTATGTGTCCGGTTGAAACTTTTTTTCATGGGTACGTTGTGAGTATTAGCAATCATAGAAGATTAAATGATGGTTGAGTATGTGGACTTGCCTAAAGGCTCCGATACGTGACCCTTCCTGAAAATATGATGAATTGTAGTTGCAAAGTTGACTAAGAACATAGTTTGTTGGTTTTCAATAAGGTTTATGCTTTATACTTCAATGTTGTGATGAATTGTTACTTGTTCATGAGAAGTTATATGATAAAAGTTATGTGATAAAAGTTATTCGACAAAGTTTTATGTTAAAGTTCTTTGCTGATATAATAATATGCATGATGCTTCTATGTCCGTATTTTGTTTTTATCGACACCTCTCTCTCTAAGCATGTGGGCATGTTTTTCGATTTTGGTTTTCGCTCGAGGACAAGCGAGGTCTAAGCTTGGGGGAGTTGATACGTCCATTTTGCATCATGTTTTCCTACTATTATTTATAATGTTTTTTATGCATAATAATGCTTTTGGGAGTATTTCTAATGCCTTTTCTCTCATATTATGCAAGGTTCACACAAACAGGGAGAATACCGGCAGCTGGAATTCTGGACCTGAAAAAGCTACGTCAGAGTTACCTATTCTGCACATCTCCAAATGAGCTGAAAATTTACGGAGAATTGTTTTGGAATATATGAAGAATATTGGAGCAAATAACTACTAGAGGGGGCCCACCAGGTGGGCACAACCCACCTGGGCGCGCCAGGGAGCCCAGGCGTGCCCTGGTGGGTTGTGCCCACCTTCGGTGCCCCTCTTCTGGTATATAAGTCATTTTGACCTAGAAAAAAAATAAGGGGAGGACTTTCGGGACTAAGCGCCACAGTCTCGAGGCAGAACTTGGGCAGGAGCACTTTTGCCCTCCGGCAGAGCGATTCTGCCGGGGGAACTTCCCTCCCGGAGGGGGAAATCATCGTCATCGTCATCACCAACAACTCTCCATCTTTGGGAGGGCCATCTCCATCAACATCTTCAACAGCACCATCTCCTCTCAAACCCTAGTTCATCTCTTGTGTTCAATCTTTGTACCGGAACCTTAGATTGGTGCTTGTGGGTGACTAGTAGTGTTGATTACATCTTGTAGTTGATTACTATATGGTTTATTTGGTGGAAGATTATATGTTCAGATCCATTATGATATTTAATACCCCTCTGATCTTGAGCATGATTATTATTTGTGAGTAGTTACTTTTGTTCTTGAGGTCACGGGAGAAGTCATGTTCAAGTAATTATGTGAACTTGATATGTGTTCGATATTTTGATGACATGTATGTTGTGATTCCCTTAGTGGCGTCATTTGAACGTCGACTACATGGCACTTCACCATACTTGGGCCTAAGGGAATGCATTGTGGAGTAGTTATTAGATGATGGGTTGCTAGAGTGACAGAAGCTTAAACCCTAGTTTATGTGCTACTTCGTAAGGGACTCATTTGGATCCAAAAGTTTAATGCTATGGTTAGATTTTATCTTAATACTTTTCTCGTAGTTGCGGATGCTTGCGTGGGGGTTAATCATAAGTAGGAGGTTTGTTCAAGTAAGAACAACACCTAAGCACTGGTCCACCCACATATCAAATTATCAAAGTAGCGAACACGAATCAAATCAACATGATGAAAGTGATATGGTGAAATTCCCGTGTACCCTCAAGAATGATTTGCTTATCATAAGAGACTATTTTGGCCTGTCCTTTGCCACAAAAGGATTGGGCTACCTTGCTGCACATTATTTACCGTTACCGTTACTTGCTCGTTACAAATTATCTTGCTATCAAACTATCTGTTACCGACTATTTCAGTGCTTGCAGAAAATACCTTGCTGAGAACCACTTGTCATTTCCTTCTGCTCCTTGTTGGGTTCGACACTCTTACTTATCGAAAGGACTATGATTGATACCCTATACTTGTGGGTCATCATAAGCCTACCTCTGTTCTCTTCCTCATACATGCTCCAGAGCTTTGCTAGGCACATCTTTAAAGACTGTGGCCACTCTTGATCAACCCACTCTAGGTAAGAACATTTCCGTTCATCCTATAATATTTAAAACTAGATCAGTAACAATTGTAGGGGAAATGGGTTTCTAGCAACATAGAAAATCACCAAATACATATTTTGAAAAACTGAAGAAACAGGTTAATTATGACATATCTTCTCAAAAAGATCAATGTGCAAATGAATTAATTGCTACTGAGACAACAACCAAATTCTGAAACATCAGAAGCTATAATTAACTACAACAATGCTACAAGTTCTTAGTCATGTACTATAAATAACAAATTGAACATTTTATGAGGAAGCTAAATATAACTACAACAGCATAGCGACAGTGTTTGGATGACAGCAAATTGATACTAACAGGTGTGTACATGCACAAATTTAGTAACATAGAACTAATAGCACTAAGGCCGGCCACTGTGTATGCCAAAACCGGTGTAAAGACAACTATTGCTACATTTGGCATCGGTGCCCTGCACTGGTGAGCCGATGCAGCGGAAAAAAATCAGGGACACGGACTCCGGAGCACCTAGTTGCTCCGATGCCCAGTTCCTTTGTGCCATAAAGATTTAGTACTTTACTGCTTGGCTGCTCGGATGTGTGGACCAAAGTTGGTTGCACAAACTGCTGAAGTGGTGCCAAATAATTTTCTAATGGCACCGCTGATGAGATGGCAACATTTTTAGATACTAGGTACAAACTGTGACACTGCCTTAACATACAAAATAACATAGCACAGTGACAGTGTCTGAATCACATCTAACAAATGATTTGTAACAACAAAAGTGGGGCTAACCTTCTCTGCACATGCCAGAAACTTCCTCCCACTGTCCACAGATTCAAACACAACTAGCTTCACGCATGGAGATTGATGGTGACAACGAGCAGGCAGATCTTCAGCCACCCCGCTCCATTCGTTGCAACTGATGGTCCTAGGGAGCTACAAGAGGAAGAAATGACTCAAATCAACCGCCGGGATAAATCCTTCATTCCAAGTCATAACCCGAGAGATAGAAGAGAGGCATACCTGGGTGGTGAAGGAGTCATCGTCGAAGGAGGAATCGCTGCAGAGGTCATTGAAGAAGACCACGGCGACCCCGGCGGTAGGATGCGAGATGGTGAGAGCGAGGAAGCAAGCGAGGAAGTGGCTATAGCTTTGGAAGGAAGGAAGGAGGAAATAGGGGAAATGTGACCTATGGTCGGGGAGAAAAGGGGGTGGGGAAGGGGGCCAGGTAGATATTTTGGCGGTAGGCCAAAAATTTCGAAATGTGGAGGGAAACTTTGTGCGCGGTGCCGCCGGACACGATTCACTTTGAACGATTGTGTGCATCGCAAACGATTCTTCTGATTTACGTGCGTGGGATGAGTTTGATAATTCAAATTTTGGTGGAAATTTCCCTGTGTACTGTCCTCATCCACGTCATTGCATAATTTGACATCACTTGCTAATTTGGGCACACAAAAGAGCGTACAACACATAGACCACACTTACTCAATCGAGCAATTTTAGTAATTAAACAGAGGCAGATGACCTAAACATTGCTCTAACAAAAGACCAGCATTAAAAACAAAGCCTAAGTACGCATAATTTTAACAAAGCCGCCGCCGCGCCGGCCTATGCATCGCCGGTGTGAGATGAGACATCGATGACTTGTCCTGGCGACATGCCGCCGTTGGTGGACTCCGCGTCCCCCTGCTGAAGTCGACCTCGTCCTCATCCTCATCCTCGTCCTTGGCGCCGCCCTCAAGGTTGTAGTACACGTAGTAGTGGCTATGCCAGAGCTCACGTTGGTACTCCACCGCCGATTCCTCGACGGACAGACTCTTCTCTACCTCGACCTCAGCCACGCGCAACTCCTCCTCCCGGCGCTCCTCGATCTCCGTCGCCTCCTGCATCTCCAGCTCCCGCTCGGCGATCTCGTGAGGAAGCAGGTGCTCCATGGCCACCGCCGCCTTTTCGGACATGGGTTGCATGCTGGATTCCGAGGTGGCCTGGAATATCTTGGCGTGTGCGTCCTCGATCTTGGCGTGGATGGCCTCGACCCGGGCCAGGGCGACATCGGCGGCACGGACGGCAGCTCGAGCGCTCTCGGCGTTTGCAGCCGATGTCGCAGCAGCTGTTGCAGCCGTCTCGACTGCTACAGCTGCCATGTCGGCTGCCTCAGACGCCCTCTCGGTGGATGCAGCTGCGCTCAATGCGGATGCGGCGGCACTCTCGGTGTAGGCGGCAGCGCTCTCGACGCAGGAGGCAGCGCTCGGGGAGGACGCGGCCACCGTATGGGCCCTCACGAAGCATTTCCATAGCGTCATCTTTGCAAGAAGGGGTTGCAGGAATGGGGATCAGGATTGGTGGATTCGGGGGTTGCCGGCACTAGAGCAGACGAGCCGGCGAAGCTTAAGGAGGAAGACTTAAATAGGCCCACAAATTTTCATCGCAAACGGTTCCTACAAAACAACTATGTGTGATGTTGTTGATATTTTTTATTAGTTGTGAAAGACGAATTTGGAGTAAAGTGGCAACGGATGGTGTTTTAAATGTACAAGAAAATTTGTAGTACTAATACAACTGTCATTTGAAAATTTGGAAAATTCCAGGGGTCATTTGACCTTTGAAGACATTTAAGTGATTTTCTAGCCATTTAATGACCGTAATTCAAATTTGAACTACATCTACATGTAACGGCTAACCATAACGGTTTGAAAAATCATATTTGTGTACTTGTGTGCGAGTTAATTCAATGTGCAGTAAATTGGAAGGAATTTTCAAACATATTGGTGTCACGGCCAGGACACATGCATGGAGTGCCATGGCATTTAAATTCCAAAAAATTAAAAAAAGATCAGAAACACATGAAACCTTGCTTGATATAATGTCATGCCACCAAGATGATGTGGTAAAAAATTTGGCATGTTTGACGAAAGTTTGGACACACACCCCCCACAAACCGGAGCAACTCACTAGAAAGCTCGTGGTTCCGGGAGGGAACAATGCATGTTTGATGACGAACAGGCGATAGCTTCCTCTTATGGCCTTCATAATTTTCTACAGTTAACATGCACTAATACAACTGTCATTTGAAAATTTGGAAAATTCAAGGGGTCATTTGACCTTTTAAAGACATTTAAGTGATTTTCTAGCCATTTAGTGACCGTAATTCAAATTTGAACTACATCTACATGCAACGGCTAACCATAACGGTTTGAAAAATCATATTTGTGTACTTGTGTGCGAGTTAATTCCATGTGCAGTAAATTGGAAGTAATTTTCAAACTTATTGGTGTCACGGCCTGGACACATGCATGGATTGCCATGGCATTTAAATTCCAAAAAGTTAAAAAAGATCAGAAACACATGAAACCTTGCTTGATGTAATGTCATACCACAAAGATGATGTGGTAAAAATTTTGGCATGTTTGACGAAAGTTTGGACACACACCCCTCACAAACCGGAGCAACTCACTAGAAGGCTCGTGGTTTCGAGAGGGAACAATGCATGTTTGATGACGAACAGGCGATAGCTTCCTCTTACGGCCTTCATTAATTTTCTATAGTTAACGTGCATTAATACAACTCTCATTTGAAAATTTGGAAAATTCCAGGGGTCATTTGACCTTTTAAAGACATTTAAGTGATTTTCTAGCCATTTAATGACCGTAATTCAAATTTGAACTACATCTACATGCAACGGCTAACCATAACAGTTTGAAAAATCATATTTGTGTACTTGTGTGCGAGTTAATTCCATGTGCAGTAAATTGGAAGGAATTTTCAAACATATTGGTGTCACGGACTAGACACATGCATGGAGTGCCATGGCATTTAAATTCCAAAAAATTAAAAAAAAATCAGAAACACATGAAACCTTGCTTGACGTAATGTCATGCCACCAAGATGATGTGGTAAAAAATTGGCCTGTTTGACGAAATTTTGGACACACACCCCTCACAAACCGGAGCAACTCATTAGAAGGCTCATGGTTCCGAGAGGGAACAATGCATGTTTGATGACGAACAGGAGATAGCTTCCTCTTATGGGCTTCAAATTTTTTCTATAGTTAACGTGCACTAATACAACTATCATGTGAAAATTTGGAAAATTCTAGGGGCCATTTAACCTTTTTAAGATATTTAAGTGATTTTCTAGCCATTTAATGACCGTAATTCAAATTTGAACTACATATACATGCAATGGCTAACCATAATGGTTTGAAAAATCATATTTTTGTGTACTTGTATGCGAGTTAATTCCATGTGCAGTAAATTGGAAGGAATTTTCAAACATATTGGTGTCACAGCCTAGACACATGCATGGAGTGCCATGCCATTTAAATTCCAAAAAAATAAAAATGATCAGAAACACATGAAACCTTGCTTGACGTAATGTCATGCCACCAAGATGATGTGGTGATAAAATTGGCCTGTTTGACGAAATTTTGGACACACACCCCTCACAAACCGGAGCAACTCACTAGAAGGCTCGTGGTTCCGAGAGGGAACAATGCATGTTTGATGACGAATCGATGATAGCTTCCTCTTATGGGCTTCAAAAGTTTTCTATAGTTAACATGCACTAATACAACTGTCATGTCAAAATTTGGAAAAATTCAGGGGTCATTTGACCTTTTTAAGACATTTAAGTGATTTTCTAGCCATTTAATGACCGTAATCCAAATTTGAACTACGTCTACATGCAGCGGCTAACCATAACAGTTTGAAAAAAAATATTTGTGTACTTGTGTGCGAGTTAATTCCATGTGCAGTAAATTGGAACAAATTTTCAAACATATTGGTGTCACGGCTTGGAACACATGCATGGAGTGCCATGGCATTTAAATTCCAAAAAATTAAAAAATGATCAGATAATGTAAATATCTGGTGTTCAAAAAAGAAAATGTAAAGATCTGGCAAGACAACCGGGCCCCACACGATTGGCACTCTATTTCGCGCCTCGAGGTTTGGAAGGTGAGTGGCGTGGGTTATTAATCAGACACGGTTCTGTATTGGAAACCGTCAGCTATTAAGTTCACACACGGCTTTTGCTGCTGGAATCGTGTGTAATTCAAACTACAGTACTCATAAATTTCGGCGACTGGCGTGTGTACTATTCCCGTCGATCTAGATTCCGGCCGCCAATAAATACTACCTTGCTCACGTCGTCTCGCCTGTATTCTCATCTACATCCTCCCCTCGCTCGTCCTCTCTCTCTCTCAAATCTCGGCCGTGGTGCCGCCGATCTGCCCACGCGCTGACGAGGAGGCGCCACCCCCAAAGGACGCTCAGTCGAAGAGCAGCGACGAGGAGGACCCCTACACGCCACCGGACGAGGTTGCGTCGGACCCCCCCCCAACTTTGGAGTGGTTTTGGGGCTAGTACAATCTTTGTCTGTGGAAGTCGCTACCGCCGGCTGAGAAAGCCAGGCAAGTGGCGTTCAAGAAGGAGATGGCGGAGGAGGAAGCAGGTACCAGGCGGCCTGTGAAGCCCGTGATGCCACTTGGAAAAAGGAGGCGGTGGAGCTTTTGGGGCGGGCGTGTCGTCGTGCGGAGGAGGTGTACGAAGATGGGTACTTCACGAGGAAGGTCAAAGGCGCTAGGCACCTCATCGCTGCATGGAGGTGGTTTGATAAGCTCCAGTGTGCCACCGACGAGGAGCTCCGGTGGGCGCCCAACAAAATGGCAAGATCGTTCGCGCTCGTCCGCCAGCAAGAGGCAGATCAGTACGTCAAGCGCTGCGAGGTGGAGGAGGCGGAGTACTGCCTCCGCGCTGGGAAGACGCCGCGCACCAGGGAGCTGCTGGCGAGGGGCTGCCAGAATACTGCCCCTAGGAGGGATCATTAGTTTTAGTATTGTTCGTTTTCAATTTTATGCATTGTACCTAGTAGTTAAGTATCATCAAGTATATGTGATAATATTATATATATTCTGTGATGAACTAATAAACAATTAATATATATTATGAATTCCACTTTCTATCTGTTTTCGTATACTAATTTGTATCTAGCTGTTATCATCGACATATACAGAATGGAAAGCATATACAGACACATTGAAACAGAACATATAAGAACGAAAAACAGACTACACACATTGAAACAGAGCAATAAACAGAGCAATATTATGATTGTTGTGAATATATAGCGATCCACATCGAAACGACTCAACAAAATAAAATGCGTCCATGAGACCATGACCTGCAGCCCTTGCCTATGGTAGCTCTTAGCTCTGCCTGAACTCGTGCAGGCATTCGTCCAAGCGGTCGACACACTCGTGGTACATCTGGAGCGCGCGATCTCGAGCTCCAAGTTGGCTATTTCATTGGAGATCACCAGCTCAAGGATGCGACGGCCATGTTCCTCTACTGCGCCCAGGTGGACACCTGGGCCAAGGAGGCGGTCGAGCCTAGCGACCAGCACGTTGGCATCGAGCGGGCCATGGACAAGGCGAACGACGCGACCCATGCGAACGGCGCGGCGGGTGTCTGGTGCAAGTATGGTGCAGACAGCCTCTACCCACTCCTGGCGAGGAATGGGGGCACTGACGGGACGTGTACCCAGCTGCGACGCCTTGTTGACAGCAGGCAAGCACCGATGGATCCGCTCTTCCTGTGCGGCGCGCCGCGCCTCTTGCTCTGCGGCGCTCCAACGGTCTCGCTGTGCGATGAGCCATAGCCTATCGGCGTGGACGCGCCTAGCTTGCTCTGCGGTGTGCCATCGATCATGTTGTGCGGCGAGCTGCAGCCTCTCGGCGCTGACATGCTTATCTTGATCCGCGGCGCTGAAGCGCCATGCGCCAAGGGTCTGCTCAACCCTGGCGATGACGCGCATCACGGTGTCATCCATCGCGTTGCCGAGGAGCGCCTCGGCTTCGACGGGCCGTGGCGCCTTCTCGTTTTCCTTGTCGAGGAGGTTGATGGCAGAGGCGGCGCTTTGGTGGGTTGGCATGCTTGGAAAAGGTGGATGTGCTACAGGCTGCACTTGTTGCCTTCGTGCATCACGCGCCGCCTAGGTTTATGCGCAATATCGCTGGGTAGCGACGGGAAACCGGTGAGGAAATGGCGGGAAACGGTGGCGTGTTCATAAAATGCCATCAATTAATGGAAACTTAGCATAGAAGGAACATCGAGCTAGCACGACACGTGCGGGCACATTGCTCGCCCAAGGCTATGATCCATATACTTGTGTGCCCAACAGAGCACACTATTCATAGTAAAGAATATTGTTTCTTTTATCCTAGTAGAGCAGTGGCGGCAAGCGTCACAAGAAGTAGATGATGATCAGATGATCGTTTATCCTAGTTAATTATGCATGTAATATATAGTTTACTTTGGTGTGTGGAAATGTCATGTGTGTAGTAGCCACCTATGTAATTGGATGTTTTGGTTGCGTTGCCTAATCGAAAACAGTTCATCTGAGTGAATCGTATGTCGTATATCGCACACATCTTGATCTAGCTGACCTTTTCTTTTGTGTTGCCTAATCACAAACAGTTCATCCGAGTGAACTGTATGCGGTATATCGCACACACCTTCATCTGGCTGCCCGTTTCTGTTGTTCCGCCTCATCACAAACAGTTTATCCGAGTGAACTGTATGCTGTCAATCGCACACGCCTTGATCTGGCTGCCCGTTTCTGTTGTTCTGCCTCATCACAAACAGTTCATTGAACTGAACCTTTTCCCATGCATTGCACACGCAACTAAAATCTGAACCGTGTTTGATGTATCCTTCATCGCAAACATTTTGCATCTTTTTTGATGATTTTTTACATCACCGTTTGTGATTAATGCATCGCACACAGTTTCGTCGAAGGGTCTCTGATCGTAGTGTCGCGTTAGCAGCATCCTGCAGTAGTGAATCGCTCGCTCTAGAACTCGTTTGGGTAATTTTTGTGAACACTACTCATTCATTTCTAGTGTTGATCCTATGAAGGTAGAAGAAGCTCTTGAGGATCCGGATTGGGTGAACGCTATGCATGAAGAGCTACACAACTTCGAGAGGAATCAAGTGTGGACTTTGGTTGAAAAGCCCGACGACGATCACAATGTCATTGGAACCAAATGGGTGTTTCAGAATAAGCAAGATGAAGATGGACAAGTTGTACGCAACAAGGCCCGTCTCGTCGCTCAAGGCTACACTCAAGTTGAAGGTATGGACTATGGTGAGACATATGCCCCCGTTGCTAGACTTGAGTCCATACGCATCTTACTTCCTTATGCCAATCATCATGATATCACCTTATACCAAATGTACATTAAAAGTGCTTTTCTTAATGGAGAAACTGAGGAGGAAGTTTATGTTAAACAATGTCCCGGCTTTGTCAATCCTAAGAAACCTAATCATGTCTACAGACTTCATAAAGCCCTTTATGGTCTTAAACAAGCTCCTAGAGCATGGTATAAATGCTTGACCAAGTTTCTTATTGAAAAAGGCTTTGAAATTGGGAAGATTGATTCTACACTTTTTACTAAAAGGGTTAATGGAGAATTATTTGTGTGCCAAATTTACGTTGATGATATCATATTTGGTTCTACTAACCCCTATTTTAGTGAAAAGTTTGGAGGGCTAATGTCGGAGAAGTTTGAGATGTCTATGATGAGTGAACTCAAATTTTTCCTTGGTTTGCAAATCAAGCAAACTAAGGTAGGTACCTTTGTCTCTCAAAAAAAGTATACCAAGGATCTTTTCAAGAAGTTCAACATGCAAGAAAGCAAAGGTATGAAAACACCCATGCCTACTAGTGGACATCTTGACTTGACTAAGGATGGCAAACCGGTTGACCAAAAGGTTTACCGCTCTATGATTGGTTCATTTTTATATTTATGTGCCTGATACGTCTCCGTCGTATTTATAATTTTTTATTGTTTCATGCCAATATTATACAACTTTTACATATTTTTGGCAACAATTTATATGATTTATTGGACTAACCTATTGATCCAGTGCCCAGTGCCAGTTCCTGTTTGTTGCATGCTTTTTGTTTCGCAGAAAATCCATATCAAACAAAGTCCAAACGCGATAAAAATTTATGGAGAATTATTTTGGAATATATGTGATTTTTGGGAGGTGGAATCAATGCAAACGGGGGACCACAACCCCCAAGATACACCAGGGCGCGCCAGGGGGTGCCAGGCATGCCCAGGTGTCTTATGCCCTCCTCGTAAGGCGGTTGGGGCCCTTCTTCTATCGCAAGAAAGATAATTTATGGAAAAAAATCGTGTAAAAATTTCAGCGCAATCAGAGTTACGGATCTCCGGGAATTTAAGAAAAAATGAAGGGCCAGATCTGGGGAACACGAGACAGAAGAGAACAGAGAGGGAGATCTGATCTCGGAGGGGCTCCTGCCCCTCTGCCGCCATGGAGGCCATGGACCAGAGGGGGAACTCTCTTCCCATCTAGGGGGGAGGCCAAGGAAGAATAAGAAGGAGGGGGTCTCTCTCCCCCTCTCTCTTGGTGGCGCCGGAGTGCCGCCGGGGCTAGGATCGTGACGGCGATCTACATCAATAATCTTGCTACCGTCTACACCAACTTTCTCCCCCTCTATGCAGCGGTGTAACACCTCTTATCCCCGCTGTAATCTCTACTTAAACATGGTGCTCAACTCCATATATTATTTCCCAATGATCTATGGTTATCTTATGATGTTGAGTAGATCCGTTTTGTCCTATGGGTTAATAGTTATCTTGGTTGGTATGATTGCATATTTTATTTATGGTGCTGTCCTACGGTGCCCTCCGTCTCGCGCAAACATGAGGGATCCTCGCTGTAGGGTGTTGCAATATGTTCATGATTCGCTTATGGTGGGTTGCGAGAGTGACAGAAGCTTAAACCCGAGTAAGTGGGTTGTTGCGTATGGGATAAAGAGGACTTGATAATTAATGCTATGGTTGGGTTTCACGACCTTAATGATCTTTAGTAGTTGCGGATGCTTGCTAGGGGTCCAATCATAAGTGCATATGATCCAAGTAGAGAAAGTATGTTAGCTCATGCCTCTCCCTCATATAAAATTACAAGAATGATTACCGGTACTTGTTATCGATTGCCTAGGGACAAATGACTTTCTTGTTGACAAAAGCTATCCACTTTTATTACCTTGCAATTTATTCATAGTTTTATTCTCTCAAAGTAATCATAGTTTTATACTTGCAAAATAGTTTCATACTTGTTTTAGGTAAAGCAAACGTCAAGTGTGCGTAGAGTTGTATCGGTGGTCGATAGAACTTGAGGGAATATTTGTTCTACCTTTAGCTCCTCGTTGGGTTCGACACTCTTATTTATCGAAGAAGGCTACAAATGATCCCCTATACTTGTGGGTTATCAAGACCTTTTTCTGGCGCCGTTGCCGGGGAGCAATAGCGTGGGGTGAATATTCTCGTGTGTGCTTGTTTGCTTTATCACTAAGTAGTTTTTATTGTGTGCTCTTGTTTTCTATCTCTAGTTATGGGTAGGAAACGCAAAATACCAAAAAAAATAGTTGTACCCGCTAAACCAATGGTTGAAGAACCACCCAAAATCTATCATACTACTGAAGCTTTCTACTTGGATAATCTTCGATCCATTTGTGCTCGTGCTGAAAACCCAACTAGCTTAGTTGAGGGAAAATCATTAAATGAGCATGCTTATTATGTGCGACACCGCTTATCTCAAAATGGGAAACTTTTATGGCATCATATTAATAGTTTGTATTGCTATGCTTTGAATTTATGTGAAATACATGATTTTACTTGTTGTTCTAAAGACCCTAAAAAACACCTTCCCTTCCAATGTGAGTTTAAGGATAACGGAATCGTATCTTCTTATGCCAAAGGTGTTTATAATTACTATGATGTTGAACAAATTGAAGAATTTGTTGCTTTTAAGGGTGCTTATGAAATTGCTTCTTTGATTGAAAAGTATGATGCTACTCTTTACAAATCTAAATTTTTTGCCATACTTAAACATTGCTATGAAAACTATGCTTCCAATGCTTATGTTAAAGAATATATTGAGTACTTCTCCGCTGTCCAAGAAGAGATTAACATTTTGCAGGAGTCTATGGAAGAAGAAAATGGTGAAACTATGAGCTCATTGGATGAAAAAGATGATGAGGAGAGCGAAGAACAAACGGAGGAAGAGCGGATTAGCTATCCATGCCCACCTTCTAATGAGAGTAACTCTTCAACTCATACATTGTTTAATTTCCCTTCGTGCTTACCGAAGGATGAATGCTATGATAATTGCTATGATCCCGTTGATTCTTTTGAAATATCCCTTTTTGATGAACTTGATGCTTGTTATGCTTGTGGCCAAGATGCCAATATGAATTATGCTTATGGATATGAACTTGCTATAGTTCCTTATGCTAAGAATGAAATTGTTGCTATTGCACCCACACATGATAGTCCTATTATCTTTTTGAATTCTCCAAACTACACTATACCGGAGAAGGTTGCCCTTATTAAGGATTACATTGATGGGTTGCCTTTTACCGTTGCACATGATAATTTTGATGAATGTAATATGCATGTGCTTGCTGCTCCTGCTTGCAATTATTATGAAAGAGGAACTACATCTCCGCCTCTCTATGTTTCCAACACGATAAAATTGCAAGAAACTGCTTATGCTATGTATTGGCCTTTACTTGATGTGCATGAATTGTTCTTGTATGACATGCCGATGCATAGGAAGAGAGTTAGACTTCATCATTTCATGATATATGTTGCTTTGTGCTCACTACTAAATGCCAAATCATTGTTAATTAAAATTGGCTTTGATATACCTTGGGATCCGGGTGGATCCATTACTTGAGCACTTTATGCCTAGCTTAATGGCTTTAAAGAAAGCGCTGCCAGGGAGACAACCCAGAAGTTTTAGAGAGTCATTTCTTTCTGTTGAGTGCTTTTATAAAGTTTAAAAACAAAAAAATAAAGAGGGGAACTTAAAAACTTTTTCACAAAAGAGAAGCGATTGGAAATTGTGCATTGGAGAAGTGAGGGTCGACCTTGAACACTTGTGTTCATGCTCATGGAAACAATGTAGAATTTTTCATGAAGATTCTCACAAAAATAATTATCCCCTTGTACAATTCCATTGTATTATAAAAATAATGTGCCAAGATTTGCCTTTAGGATGATTAGATTGCTTGTTGGTATGTGCGGTGCAGAAACAGAAACTTTGGCTGTAGTGCGTGATTTTACATTTTTTTTACTGGAACATCAAAAGCTTCTGAAACTTTTTGAAAAGTATTTCTATACAAATTGTTTATTTTTTCAGAATTTTTGGAGTACCATAAGTATGGTAGGTGTTCAGATTAGTATAGACTGTCCTGTTTAAGACAGATTTTGTTTTTGATGCATTGTTTTGATTGTTTTGATGAAACTATCAATTTTTATCGGTGGTATAAGCCATGGAAAAGTAATATTACAGTAGCTACAATGCAAAAACAAAATATGAATTGGTTTGCAACAGTACTTAAAGTAGTGATTTGCTTTATTATGCTAACGGATCTCACGAGGTTTCTGTTGAGTTTTGTGTGGATGAAGTGATCAAAGATCGAGGAGGTCTCGATATGAGGAGAAGGAGGAGAGGCAAGAGCTCAAGCTTGGGGATGCCCAAGGCACCCCAAGTAAATATCCAAGGAGACTCAAGCGTCTAAGCTTGGGGATGCCCTGGAAGGCATCCCATCTTTCTTCAACAAGTATCGGTACGTTTTCGTCTTCGTTTCGTTCATGTGATATGTGTAAATCTTGGAGCGTCTTTTGTGTTTAGTTCTCATTTTTCTTTTATGCACCATGCTGGTATGAGATAGTCCATGGTTGATTTATAGAATGCTCATTGCACTTCTCTTATATCTTTTGAGTATGGCTTTATAGAATGCTTCATGTGCTTCACTTATATCATTTGAAGTTTGGATTGCCTGTTTCTCTTCACATAGAAAACCGTTATTTGTAGAATGCTCTTTTGCTTCACTTATATTTGTTAGAGCATGGTCTTTTGTAGAAAGAATTAAACTCTCATGCTTCACTTATATCTATTTAGAGAGTTAACAGGAATTGGTCAATTGCATGGTTAGTCACAAAATCTTACATAAAACTTATGGATCACTGAATATGATATGTTTGATTCCTTGCAATAGTTTTACGATATAGAGATGATAATATGTGGGAGGTACTAGTAAATGGTTTTGGTTAGTAAGAATATTGGTGTTAAGGTTTGTGATTCCCGAAGCATGCACGTATAGTCTCTCGTTATGTTATGAAGTTGGAGCATGATTTATTATTGATTGTCTTCCTTATGAGTGGCGGTCGGGGACGAGCGATGGTCTTTTCCTACCAAGCTATCCCCCTAGGGGCATGCGTAGTAGTACTTTGCTTCGAGGGCTAATAAACTTTTGCAATAAGTATATGAGTTCTTTATGACTAATACGAGTCCATGGATTATACGCACTCTTACCTTTCCACAATTTGCTAGCCTCTACGGTACCGTGCATTGCCCTTTCTCACCTTGAGATGTGGTGCAAACTTCGCCGGTGCATCCAAACCCCGTGATATGATACGCTCTATCACACATAAGCCTTATTATATCTTCCTTAAAACAGCCACCATACCTACCTATTATGGCCTTTCCATAGCCATTCCGAGATATATTGCCATGCAACTTCCACCGCTTCCGTTTTGATGACTTGAGCATTCATTGTCATATTGCTTTGCATGATCATATAGCTGACATAGTGTTTGTGGCTCAGCCACCGTTCATCATTTTTTTATACATGTTACGCTAGATCATTGCACATCCTGGTACACTGCCAGAGGCATTCATATAGAGTCATACTTTGCTATAGGTATCGAGTTGTAATTTTTATTTCTTTTGAGTTATAAGTAAATAGAAGTGTGATGATCATCAATTTTCATTATTAGAGCATTGCCCCAGTGAGGAAATGATGATGTAGACTATGATTCCCCCACAAGTCGGGATGAGACTCCGGACATTGAGAGAAAAAAAAGAAAAAAAAAGAAAAAAAGAAAAAGAAAAAAAAAGAAAAAGAAAAAGAGAGAAGGGGCATGCTAGTTCCACACTTGTGCTTCAAAGTAGCACCATGTTTTCCATATGGAGAGTCTCCTATGTTATCACTTTCATATACTAGTGGGAATTTTATTATAGGATTAGATGCACACCCACTTAGTTTTCATATTGAGCTTTCATATACTTATAGCTCTTAGTGCATTCGTTGCATGGCAATCCCTACTCCTCGCATTGATATCAATTGATGGGCATCTCCATAGCCCGTTGGTTAGCCGCGTCGATGTGAGACTTTCTTACTTTTTTGTCTTCTCTATATTTACCCCTATCATCATACTCTATTCCACCCATAGTGCTATATCCATGGCTTGCGCTCATGTATTGCGCGAGGGTTGAAAAAGCTGAAGCACGTTGGTTCATTGCTCGGCTTGTCATCGGGGTTGTGCATGATAAATACTTTGTGTTAAGAAGACAGAGCATGACAAGACTATATGATTTTGTAGGGATAGCTTTCTTTAGCGTTGATATTTTGAAAGACATGATTGTTTGTTGGGATGCCTGAGTATTGATGTCTTTATGTCAAATTATAGACTATTGCTTTGAATCACTTATGTCTTAATATTCATGCCATGATTAGATATACGATCAAGATTATGCTAGGTAGCATTCCACATCAAAAATTATCTTTTTTATCATTTACCTACTCAAGGACGAGCAGGAATTAAGCTTGGGGATGCTGATACGTCTCCGTCGTATCTATAATTTTTGATTGTTTCATGCCAATATTATACAACTTTTACATATTTTTGGCAACAATTTATAGGATTTATTGGACTAACCTATTGATCCAGTGCCTAGTGCCAATTCCTGTTTGTTGCATGTTTTTTGTTTCGCAGAAAATCCATATCAAATGAAGTCCAAACGCGATAAAAATTTACGGAGAATTATTTGGAATATATGTGATTTTTGGGAGGTGGAATCAACGCAAACGGGGGCCCACAACCCCCAAGATACACCAGGGCGCGCCAGGGGGTGCCAGGCGCGCCCAGGTGTCTTATGCCCTCCTCGTAAGGTGGTTGGGGCCCTTCTTCTGGCGCAAGAAAGATAATTTATGGAAAAAAATCATGTAAAAATTTCAGCGCAATCGGAGTTACGGATCTCTGGAAATTTAAGAAACCGTGAAGGGCCAGATCTGGGGAACGCGAAACATAAGAGAACAGACAGGGAGATCCAATCTTGGAGGGGCTTCTGCCTCTCCGCCACCATGGAGGCCATGGACCAGAGGGGGAACTCTCCTCGCATCTAGGGGGAGGCCAAGGAAGAAGAAGAAGGAGGGGGGCTCTCTCCCCCTCTCTCCCGGTGGCGCCGGAGTGCCGCTGGGGCTAGGATCGTGACGGTGATCTACATCAACAATCTTGCTACCGTCTACACCAACTTTCTCCCCCTCTATGCAGCGGTGTAACACCTCTTCTCCCCGTTGTAATCTCTACTTAAACATGGTGCTCAACTCCATATATTATTTCCCAATGATCTATGGTTATCTTATGATGTTTGAGTAGATCCGCTTTGTCCTATGGGTTAATCGTGATCTTGGTTGGTATGATTGTATATTTTATTTATGATGCTGTCCTACGGTGTCCTCCGTCTCGCGCAAACATGAGGGATCCTCGCTGTAGGGCATTGCAATATGTTCATGATTCGCTTATGGTGGGTTGCGAGAGTGACAGAACCTTAAACCCGAGTAAGTGGGTTGTTGCGTATGGGAAAAGGTTGCGAGAGTGACAGAAGCTTAAACCCGAGTAAGTGGGTTGTTGCATATGGGATAAAGAGGACTTGATACTTAATGCTATGGTTGGGTTTCACGACCTTAATGATCTTTAGTAGTTGCGGATGCTTGCTAGGGGTCCAATCATAAGTGCATATGATCCAAGTAGAGAAAGTATGTTAGCTCATGCCTCTCCCTCATATAAAATTACAAGAATGATTACCGGTACTTGTTATCGATTGCCTAGGGACAAGTGACTTTCTTGTTGACAAAAGCTATCCACTTTTATTACCTTGCAATTTATTCGTAGTTTTATTCTCTCAAAGTACTCGTAGTTTTATACTTGCAAAATAGTTTCATACTTGTTTTAGGTAAAGCAAACGTCAAGTGTGCGTAGAGTTGTATCGGTGGTCGATAGAACTTGAGGGAATATTTGTTCTACCTTTAGCTCCTCGTTGGGTTCGAACACTCTTATTTATCGAAGAAGGCTACAAACGATCCCCTATACTTGTGGGTTATCAGTGCCTCCCATCCCGACATTATGCTAAGTGTGTGCATGTGTGCACGATATCAAGCGGCCCCTAAAGAGTTTCATCTTAAGGCCATGAAAAGGATAGTCAGATACTTAATTCATACACCAAACTTTGGCATTTGGTATCCTAAGAGGTCATCTTTTGATCTTGTTGGCTACTCCGATTCAGACTATGCCGGTGACAAGGTTGATAGAAAGTCCACTTCGGGTACTTTTCAATTTCTTGGTAGATCCCTTGTGTCTTGGTCCTCCAAGAAACAAAACTCGGTATCCTTATCCACTGCCGAAGCGGAATACATTGCCGCCGGATCATGTTGTGCTCAATTACTTTGGATGACCCAAACTCTTAAGGATTATGGGATACATGTGAAACATGTTCCATTGCTTTGTGATAATGAAAGTGCTATTAAGATTGCTCACAATCCCGTGCAACATTCTTGAACTAAGCACACTGAAGTTCGTCATCATTTCATTCGGGGTCATGTTGCTAAAGGAGACATCAATCTTAAGCATGTTCGAACCGATAAGCAATTGGTGGATATATTCACCAAACTGCTTGATGAGAAAGTATTTTGCCGTTTCAGAGGTGAATTGAATATCATTGATGCCTCAAACTTAGAGTAGAAGCTCCATTTGGATGCATGCAAGGCGTGAGCCTTTTGTGACTAATCCTTGATATTTCTCTTATGATAATGATCATATGTCTTGGATCTATACTTGTACCCTTGCATGTTGTCTAACCCTTGTAGGTACTTGGATGAGCCCAAATCTATGAGATTGCAAGTCACTCACATTTTGAGCAATTTCTACGTCACCAAGTTCCTATGATTTGGTTGTTGAATTCAAGGAAGGATGAACTCACTCAACATATCCTTTGACTATTTCTATTGGAATCAAATTTCATGGTTGTCAATTTGGATACACAAGTGCTCTTCCTTGCAAGACTAACCCATGTAGGAAGATGAACTCAAACTCTAAAGGGTGCTCCCAACTACATCAACCTCGAGCATCCAACACAAGTTCAACTACATGATCAAGATCAACACCACAACCCAAGGTATGTCATTCCATCTTAGAGAAACTTTACTCCAAGTCATGAGCTCAAGCGACTCAACAAAATGTGAGTACATCAAAATGCTTAAACAAAAAATGGTAACCCCATTTTGATCTTAAATGATGAGTATGACCTATGATCAAGTGATCTCACTTGACTCCTAAGTCAATATACTCTAACATAGGTGACTTTGTCGCCGACCCTTTCTAGATGAAGTTCTCTAGTGACCTTTTACTTAGTTGATTCTTTTTTTTTCACATGTATGTTTTTCCTGTCATTTTGTCTCCCTCTAAAACAACTTCATCTAGGTCTTTTAATTTCTGTTGTTAATTCATTGCAAATCTTTCTGCTAATTCCTTGCAAATCCTTGTGAGATTTCATTTGCCAAGTGAGCTGAGTTGACAAAATCTTTACTTTGCGTTGAACTCAGTCCCTCCGATCCAAACCTATCGGCTCGACCAAAATACAAGGCTTCCTTTCATATAGTTCATCGGTACAACCGACACGGACTAGCTCGGTCTCACCGATAAGCACTCTGTGATTCTGTCATATCGGAGTCACCGACAGAAACCATATCGGCGTCACTGATTTCAACTCTAAGAAAACCTTTTGCCATTTCTTACTGCCTATTTTCTTCAGCTCCACTCAATGATCCTTTCCTATATCAGCATCATAAGCTACCTACTGCTTTGTAGTGACTCTCAAGGACCACACCTACTTGGCTCATGCTCCAGAAGTGCCCTTCTTGGAAATTGATGTCAAAGGGGGAGAGAGAGAGCACATCAAAGCTTATCAAATGAGCACATCTAAGCTCTTCTACAGATGCTCGTTAACAAAGAGGAGAGAAGTCACATGTCTTTAAGAGGGGAAGACATGCTAATATGTTTAATCCTAGCTATTGATGAAAAGTCTATTTGCTCTTATTCTATCTCACCCTACCTTCTCCCATTATCCAATATCAGATTCAGGGGGAGAAAGAGTCTATGCCTAAGGGGAGAAAAATCCTTGGAATTCATTGCACATCTTTAAACCTCTGGGGACATGTCTATATCTAAATGAAGTACTTGTAGTACTCACCCATCACATGTCATCCCGGTCTTGCTATTCTTGTGGTTCCCCAAATCTGCCTTACTTGGAGTGTTCTTGTGTTATCTAACCCTGTTTTCTCAAGTCCACTCTCTCAAAAGTCAGATCAAGACCACAAGGTAAGTATATGCATCACACTCATGTGCATGATGATCTCTTGTTGTTGTACATATTGTTTGCAAGAGGGATTCATAAACATGAAGGTACATTTCTCAATCATATCTTTTGCTCTGATGCATATAGCCAAGATGCATGTAACTCTCTGCTTACTCTGTCATGTTATGCATTCACATGTTAGTATATTCTATCTTCACATGATTGCATACATGTAGGGGGAGCTTATGCATGTTACATGTTCCTCCAAAGCTTTACTTGCTACTCTTCATATCATTTACCTAAAGCTTTGATGTATGTTGTCATCAATTTCCAAAAAGGGGGAGATTGAAAGGACAAGTGCTCCCTGGGTGATTTTGGTAATTAATGCCAACATAGTATCTCTTGTTGGACTAATGCCTTTATCTAGTGTATTTCAGACAAGTTCAACAATGGCGTGGAAAGGACAAGAGGATGTGGAACCCCTTCAAGGTGTCAAGGACATGCATTGGCTAAAGCTCAAGACTCTTCATTTTTGCTTTAGTGATCCAAGATCGCATTGAGTCCATAGGAAAGCCAATACTATTAAAAGGGGATGAGGTGTTGCTTAATGGCTTGCTTGCTCAAATGCTTAGTGATATTCACTGGTACAGCGAGGTGCTATACAAACGGTTTTTAACCCCTTTCCGCGACGGTGTTTGGAACCATCGCCAAGTGAGTGACTACGGTAGGGGGGTCCTTCCCACACGACCCAGAAACCGTCGGGGATAGGGAGCCTTGATGCATATAGTTGTCCCTATAAAATTGTTTCTGATATCTCGAATATCCGAAACGCTCCATCCTTGCAACTCGTTTGTGCTCGCATTGCCATCGCAGTCAGTATTCTGTGGTGCTACATTTACGATGCGCAACCCATCACAAACAGTTCATGATTATAGAAGCAGACAATCACACACATTTACTTTTCCTCGATTGTATGTGATTCGATGTAAGAGCGCACATAGTTGTCGTTATAAAACTATATGCGAAGCTTGAATACATCCCACACGATTCATCCGTCGTACCCGCGTCGGATGAAGACCTATCGCACGCGTTCTTCTATGACCAAATGTTTGCGATGCGCACAACATCATAAACAGTCCATAATTGCGAAGCGTGTGTGATAAGGTGACTATCGTAAACATTTAATAAGAAAGAACTGTGTGAGATGCTGTTGTTAATCGCACACGTTTTTTGTTGGCTGATCATGTGTGCAGTAGAGATTGATCGCACACGTAGTGGATCCTAGAAACGTGTCTGATCTCCACGTCTATCGTAGATGTTTCGCTTTCGCAAACCGTGTGCAGTGTAATCCCTAATTTAAAAATCACATGTTTTGAATTTGAAAGTAGGCAATCACTTATTTCGTATCCAACCATGTTTATTACAAATATAGGTTCAACCACGAATGCATAATTCAATGCACAGGTACATATACTGAAGAACTACAGAAGCACCAAGTAAAGAATGATGAACCACAGTTGTACTAAAGACTATAAAGAGAGAGGCGAAAGACATTCTGGTTGCTGGAGAAGGTGAAGCGGAATGTCCATATTGTGCCCTCCTCCATGCGTAATGCGCGCACGACTCTAGGCCAACCCCTTGTGATGGCTGCCCGTCCATCCTTCACTGTCTTCATTAGGACTTCTCGATGCTCATTGTAGTCTGGATGAAATACTTTAACCTTCATTGCGTGTCCACCAATCATGTACTTTGCGAGGTAATCTTGAGTGAACTGCTTCGGGAACCACTGCGAACGAAAAAGATTCAGACATTGTTGTCTAACAACTCATTATGGGCAGTAAAAAGAGAAGGCTGCAGAGTTTGTAGTTACCAACCTACAGCTCACTGTTGTGTTGGATAGAGCATAAATAAATAATTTGCCTGCCACCGTTCATATCTTTTTGCTAATAATCCTTATCAGTTTCCTCACTTGATGCTTGTTCATGAATATCTCATTGCCCCATACGCAAAAAGGGTTCATGCGTGGATCCTTGCCAAGGGCATATGTACCTACAAGCAACAAGTCAATATTAGAAGCTAACAAGTGTCCAGGCCTAGATCTATATGCACTACATTATGGAACGACGGGGGGAGTACAAACCGAGGAATGAAACTAACCTCGGCGGAAAATGGTGGCCACTCCCGTTGTTGTCCTGCATAAGTAGTGGAAAGGCATGATAAGTACAACAACCTTAACATCAAACAAATATAGCAAAGGTAAACAACATCATCTCCAAATGATAGCTTGAATGTGTTGGTTTCTGCATGCTGTTAAAGCAGATATAAAATGGAAGACAATGTTACCTACAACAGGCTTAACAGCCATCAAATATTGCAATTCAAACTAGTATTGTTGAAAATGAATAGAACGTAGGTAATGCTTAAACATCACACTGTATAAATGTGTAAAACTGAAATAAAGGGCATGTGTTAACTACACCAAGCATAACTGGAACCAAATATAGCTGTTCAAACTGGTATTGATGCAATCGAGCGGCACAGTTCCGACTTGCACATAATGAACATAACATTGTGAATGACTGAAATAAACAAGGCATAAATGATCAGTATAACAACCAAATATAGCCATTGAAAACTGGACAGAGTCTCACTGCAACCAACCTAACAAGCAAATACAGATAAACAGGGCATATGCTTGAAAACTGGACAAATGCTCACTGCAACCAACCTAACAAGCAAATACAGATAAACAAGGCATCTGCTTGAAAACTGGACAAATGCTCACTGCAACCAACCTAACAACCAAATACAGATAAACAAGGCATCTGCTTGGTAACTGGACAAATGCTCACTGCAACCAACCTAAGAACCAAATACATATAAATAAGGCATCTGCTCGATAACTGGACAAATGCTCACTGCAACCAACCTAACAACCATTACAGATAAACAAGGCATCTACTCACTATAAACAGCCAAATATAGCCATTAGTGAAACTGAAGTGGACAATTCATGCTTAAACATCACATAGCCCTATTGAACAATACATTTTTGCATAACTGAAATAATTAAACACGGCACAGTTAAAACACCGCATGGCAAATGCTACTACAACAAAGGGTACGGGTTGGCAAGCTAGAAAAGGTAAGATTTTCTTATAGGATGTTGCCTCACATGTCATGGACGGGATCCTTCCAGTTAGAAGAGCACAAACCCATGGTGCGCTCTCTGATGTCACAGATGGGCTGTTTCACCTTGGAAGAACCTTTGTGGGTGCCCTCCTCGTGGTCATGGTCGATGAGATCTGACTTGGCAATTGAGGATCCCAAGCCGCCACCATAGAATGTGTCCTTCAGAAATGACAAAATGGGCTCAATGGCGTACAAGGATCGCAAATCCTTGACCGCGTGGCGGAGGAGATCAGCGGCAGGGTCGTCGAAGAGATCGACGACAGTTGAACCAGAGGGTTTGGGGATGGACCACTTAACCTGTGACATGGCCCGCGTGAAGTCATCGCTGTCGACGAGCTTGATGTCATAGCCAGCTTTCCCGAGATACAGTAATACGCTAGCCCGCTGACGTGAAGCCTTCGCCATGGCAATGTAGTCAACGTCCTCGCTGGCTTCCACGGCGAGGTGTTGCTCCGGGATCGACAGGTCGGGGCGAATGGCGGCCACCTCGCCAATGTCTGCCGGAGAGGCCATGATAAACCTCTTCTTGGCCGAACGCTCGTTGGGCTCCCCGGGATACGTGGTCGAGCTTAGGCTGCGACATTCTGAAGCAGGGGATGTGGATCTGGCGGGGAGGGACACCGCAGGCCTCATCTAAAAACTCAGGGGAGTGGGGCGACGGTATGGGAATCTCTAGGTAACCTGAACTTTATTATCTAAGCTAGGAGGAAAGGGAAGAACGGAAGGGTGGGAAGAGGTGACGGGAAGAGATAGGACGGAGAGGAGGAAGGGAGGGGGGCGGGTGGGGGAGACTGTGGAGGGGGGTGGGGTGGTGTTTGTGGATACGCCGCGGCTACTGAAAATTTTAGTAATGGTGGGTGGAGATGGTGGTGGACGAGGGAGGGCGACGGTTCAAATGCCTCGGCTACTGCAATTTTACTATAAGGTCGGTGCTGGAGGAGTGTGGGCGACGGTTGAAGTACGGTGGCTACAAAAATTTGGGTAAAGAAATTGATGCGGGGCGGGAGTACCCAAGATCGCGCACAGTCCAATAAGAATATGCGTGTATGATAATAAGGAAAAGTGACGGAACCGCCGATTTTTGCAACGCTCAAGGCGGGTAGTTTGTTTTTAGATTTCTAGCTAGCTGGTCTATCGCACACGGTTTGTCCTAATTTTCAGACGCAGACGTAGAATTCAATCTAAATAAACTACCTGCCTTTAGCTTGCGCAGGTGGTGATTTTACAGCGCACTTGCCTCACACACGGTTAAGCCAGTACCTCCACCTTTGCTCGCACTTGCGCAGTCGTGGTGATTCACAGCGCACTTGCATCGCACACGGTTAAGCCAGTACCTCCACCTTTGCTCGCGCTTGCGCAGTCGTGGTGATTCACAACGCACTTGCATTGCACACGATTAAGACATTATACCCGTGTCCATTGAGCGTCATCAGAGTCTTTGCAGCAAAAAAACGTTAGAGAGGGTCAGAAGACAGCCACACCAGCATGTGGCCCAAATATATATGAGTGAAAAGGGTGGTCTGTGATGTTCAAAATTCCAATGAACAACTTTGACCGCGCGGGCCCACGGTTGGGCGCGTCGTCGAAGATCGATGAGAGGGGCCAATAGTCAAGAACCACCTAGAAGTGGCCAAATATATGTAGGAATATAGGGTGTGATGTTTAAAACTTTAAATACACAATGCACAACTTTGGTGGCACCTGCCTTGCAAACCCGAAAGCACCCTTGGATATATCTATAATGACATAATGTCGTAGCTAGCTAGGGTGCTTGACCCACCTCCCACTTCGTGTCGGCGGGGCGGATGCACATAATGATACTTTGGTCATACATGCATGTCGCCATGACCTACCATAAGACGGACCAGTGAATCTATCGTTTGGTCAAACGACAACTGTTGTTGTTGATAAACCGCTTGGGCCAATAGATTGAACCATCACAAAAAATCGCATGAGAGGGACCACAAAACCAGCACCGCTTGCATGAGGCCCAAAATGATGTACGTTGGAAGGGTTGATGTGTGTTTTCAATATAGAATAATGTACAATTTAGATGTGGCGCCTGCCTCTCGATACAGAGAACAACCATGAAAGCCAGGTAGTTAAGGACGAGATACGCAGGGTACGGTGTCGGTCGAACCCAGCAATCCGAGCATGTGGGAGGGAATCCTGACAACGCATGAGCTCAAGCTTTGGTTGAACGACATGTGACGGTGACCGGCCCTAACACCAACTAGGAGGAATCCATTCATGGCCAACACATACCCCTCGTTATCGGTCAAAGGGATGATATATATACACTCGGGGAGCCCACATATATGTGTGTCATCACAAAAAACTGCACAAGGGAGACGTGGTCGATCAGAAGACCCCGTATACACTGCATGCGGCCTGAAAATATGTATGGGTACGGTGGTGTGTGATTTGTTTAAATCCCGAATGCACAACTTCGATGGGCCACCAACTACATTACAAACTGAACATCGTACACGACCCCAAGCCAGGTTCAATACGTACGATGTCGGTTTCCCAACTTCGAGGCGGCGGGGGGGGGGGGGTGTCGTCCAACGCATGCGCTCAAATATTATTTGGTCTAACATGGCACACATAGCAATAGGAAACCATCATGGTCAAACCCTTCTCGTATGTTGGGTCAAAGGGATAGATTGTGTGGGCCCCCCTTGTTATCGGTCAAGGATAATATATATACCTCGGGGAGCCCATAGATATGTGCGGCGTCTATAAACCGCACAAGGGAGACATGCTCGATCAAAACACCCGGCCCCCTATAGCCTACATGCAACCCGAAAAAAATGTATGGGTCTGGTGTGTGATTTGTTCAAATCCTGAAAGCACAAGTTCGATGGGGCACCAACTACATCAGTAACATTACAAACTGAACATCGTACCCCCACGACCAGGTTAAAGACGTACGATGTCAGGAACGCAACTTCGAGGCGGGTGGGGGGGGGGGGTAGGGGCCGGGTGCCGTCCAACGCATGTGCTGAAACTTGATTTGCTCTAACATAGCACATGGAGCAAAGAGTAAACCCTTCTCGTGCGTTGAGTCAAAGGGATAATTTGTGTGGGCCTACAGATGTCGATCATTCTTTGATTTTTTAGAACAAAAAATAACCAATAAAAACATAGTCTACAAATTAGCAAAACAAGGATCCCAAGGTTTATATAATCGTCATGACAGGTCACTGTAGAGTCGATCATTCTTTGATTTTTTAGAACAAAAAATAATCAATAAAAAACATAGTCTACAAATTAGCAAAAACAAGGATCCCAAGGTTTATATAATCGCCATGACAGGTCAATATAGAGACATTTATCTCTATAATGACCGTATCATAGCGTTTAAATGAAGCTTGAGATATGCAACTTCCCACCGGGTCATCCATCCTTAGACTACTCCAGCCCGAGCACGCTTAACTTCTGCGTTCTATTCGATTAGGCTAGCGGATGGGAAGCCGCCCCTTGCTGATAGGAATTGCCTCCTTGCCTTAAGGCGTTTCACGCTGGTCACCCTATGGGACCTACTCCCTACTATCACACACATTTGTGCTTTTAAAAACTGTGTGCGATATTTACATGGCCAGTGTGTCGCCGCCTAGCCTTCAATGAGCACTAACACTAGCAGCGGGAAAACGATGGGAGAAGAGGCGGGAAACCGATGAGAGAAGTGGCGGCAAACGGTAGCGTGTTTGGATATATAACAAAATCAATATAGAAAACTTAGTAGAGAAGGAAGTGTGAGCTAGCACGACGCATGCGCACAGTGCCTACCCATATAAATAAAATCACAACCGGAACTGCATGTGCTATCGAAAGGGATGAGGATTGTCGTTCGATCTGGGAGCATCCAACGGTGCAGATGTACGATCCGTGGGGTTTGGGTTCTGGCCAATCAGAACGCGCGACTTAGATCGCGCGCGCAGCAGGGGGCATGGGCCACGGTTTGGTAGGCACACGGCTTTCGTGAGTGAACCGTGTGTTGGGAAACGTTGCATGGAAAACAAAAAAAATCTACGCACACGCAAGATCTATCCATGGAGATGCATAGCAACGAGAGGGGAGAGTGTGTCTACGTACCCTCATAGACCATAAGCGGAAGCGTTTGTTAACGCGGTTGATGTAGTCGAACTTCTTCGCGCTCCAACCGATCAAGTACCGAACGTACGGCACCTTCGCGTTCTGCACACGTTCAGCTCGGTGACGTCCTCCGCCTTCTTGATCCAACAAGACGGCGAGGTAGTGGATGAGTTCCGGCAGCACGACGGCGTGGTGACGGTGATGGCAAAATTATCTCTGCAGGGCTTCGCCTAAGCACTACGAAAATATGACCGGGGGTGTAAACGGTGGAGGGGGGCGCCGCACACGGCTAAGACAATGTTGTGTATTGTGCTAGGCGCCCCCTCCCACATATATATAGGTGGGGGGTGGAGGGAGCAGCCAGGAGGCGCCCCCAAGTAGGCCGAATCCTACTTGGGGTCTTTCCCCAAGTGGCGCCCCCCTTCCTTATTTGGAGCGCGGGAGGAAGGAAGGAGGAGGTGGCGCCCCCCTTTTCCTTTCTCTCCTGAGGAGGGAAAGGCAGGAGGGGCCACCCCTCCCCTTTCCTTCCCCTAGGGCCGGCCAGCAAAGGGAAGGGGCGCACCAGCCCCCTTGTGGGCTGGTCTGTCCCCCCCCCTTTGGCCCATAAGGCCCATACACTTGCCGGGGGTGCCCGGAACCCCTTCCGGTGACCCGATGAGTACCCGGTGCACTCCGAAACTATTCCGGTGTCCGAATACCATCGTGCTGTATATCAATCTTTACCTCTCGACCATTTCGAGACTCCTCGTCATGTTTGTGATCTCATCCGGGGCTCCGAACAACATTCGGTCACCAAAACATATAACTCATATAACACTATATCGTCAACGAACGTTAAGCGTGCGGACCCAACGGGTTCGAGAACTATGTGGACATGACCGAGACACCTATCCGGTCAATAACCAATAGCGGAACCTGGATGCCCATATTGGCTCCTACATATTCTATGAAGATCTTTATCGGCCGAACCGTTATGACAACATACGTAATTCCCTTTGTCCATCGGTATGTTACTTGCCCGAGATTCGATCATTGGTATCTCCATATCTAGTTCAATCTTGTTACCGGCAAGTCTCTTTACTCGTTCCGTAATACATCACCTCGTAACTAACTCCTTAGTCATTTGCTTGCAAGCTTATGATGTGTATTACCGAGAGGGCTCAGAGATACCTCTCCGATACTCGGAGTGACAAATCCTAATCTCGATCTATGCCAACTCAACAAACACCTTCGGAGATACCTGTAGATCATCTTTATGATCACCCAGTTACGTTGTGACGTTTGACAGCACACAAGGTATTCCTCCGGTATCCGGGAGTTGCATAATCTCATAGTCGGAGGAATATGTATTTGACATGAAGAAAGCAATAGCAATAAATTGAACGATCAATATGCTAAGCTAACAGATGGGTCTTGTCCATCACATCATTCTCCCAATGATGTGATCCCGTTATCAAATGACAACACGTGTCTATGGTTAGAAAACCTTAACCATCTTTGATCAACGAGCTAGTCTAGTAGAGGCTTACTAGGGACACGGTATTTGTTTATGTATTCACACATGTATTTAAGTTTCCGATCAATATAATTCTAGCATGAATAATAAAACTTTATCATGAATAAGGAAATATAAAATAACAACTTTATTATTGCCTTTAGGGCATATTTCCTTCAGTCTCCCACTTGCACTAGAGTCAATAATCTAGTTCACATCGCCATGTGATTAACACCCATAGTTCACATCGCTATGTGACCAACACCCAAAGAGTTTACTAGAGTCAATAATCTAGTTCACATCGCCATGTGATTAACACTCAAAGAGTACTAAAGTGTGATCATGTTTTGCTTGTGAGAGAAGTTTAGTCAACGAGTCTGCCATATTCTAATTCGCATGAAAGACAACAGAACCGGTGGAGAGAAAAATCGAAGAAAACCTACGCTTGAAACCTAAAAGCATGTTCCCCACCCGCTATCCCTAGCCGCCACACGTTCCCCTCCTCCACCCGCACCCCTTTTCCCTCCCTCCCTCCCTCCCGCCTCCAACCTCCCCCTCGACTCCCTTCTCGCCCGATCTGGATGGCATCTCCGGCGGCGCCGTGGTTCTCGCCCTCGCGATGGGGGGTCTACCTGGCCACGTGGGAGAGGTTCTACGAGATCCGTGTCATCAATGGCATCAACATCAACTGAGATCCATCTGTGTTGACCTGAAATCGATATGTGCCACTATCGTCTGCAAGCTAGAGACGATACGGGCAGGGGAGCGTGCCGGATGGGGTCGGACAATCGATGAAGTCGCGCGGATGGCCATGGCAGCATGACCTCGCCTCTTACCCTTGATCTCCTTCACAAGCGGAATAAGGACGGCCCAAACTGTTCAACGGCGGCCTCTCTTAGATGAATATACGTTGCTAGCTAAGTAGCCGGCGACGGAACAAACAATGAACGTTCAGCCTAGCTTGTTGTACGTGGTTGCATACATGTACTGGGTAGCAAGTAGGGAAACTTGAGGGCCATAGCAGGAGCCTACAAGCAAAGCGTCACTGCTCATTAGGCCTCAACCCATCTACACGTGGTTCTATTTTATTCCCACATCTCAAAGACGCAAGCAGTACTAGCGTTGATGACAAGGTGCACGTGAACCTATTCTTTAGAGCTGACAATTGGTTTGCATTTTTTTTTTGATTGGTTCAATTTTGATTTCACAGATTTCCACTATTTGATCAATACATGTAGATGTGGATACAAATGATGATCTCATTGATCTGGCTTTACACTGACTGATTAAATTCCTAACTGGTTAATGGTTTTTTTATACTTGATGACAACCAGAGGCGGAGGACGGAACTTTTTTGAGGTGGGGCGAACTCCTAAGCCAAAAAAAATTTGTGCACAACCAACATAAATAATATGAACCAACAGTGCACACCAATATTTTCATATAATCCTAAACAGAATAGCCAAGTACAATGGAAATGCAAACATATTTTAAATAGACGAACAACCTAAAATATACCGATAAGTAAGCTTTAATGGCGTGTAGAAGACCCAGGCAACGGTAGTGCCCTACCCTTCTTGTGAAAATCTTCCTTAATTTTACCAAGATCAAGACTTTTGAATATCCCTCGCTCAATGTAACACACCATCAAGTCATTAAGCCAGCCATCGGACATCTTGCTGCGCAACTCGGTCTTGATGATTTTCATTGCTGAAAAAGCCCTTTCAACTGTTGCCGTCGCTACCGGTAGTAGCAATGCCAACTCAATGAGGCGATACACCGTGGGAAACATGATGTGCCTTTCAAGTTCAACCATCTTTTTAGCTAGGCTTGCAATATCACGACAATCTCTAAAATCTTCAATTCTTCTCATATGAATAATGAATAGGTCAAGATGATCTTGTATATGTTCACGGTCATAATTAGAGAAATCCTCATGATATATCTTTGTGAGTCGAGCAAGCTTATTGATATTGAACCTAGAAAATGAGTCTCTTGGGTCAAGACAAGAGAAGTTCTGGAGGAGCTCTGAAGATACCTCATTAAAACGATGATCAAACTCCGTGATGATGGAGTCTATAGCGACATAGAAGGTGTCCACACGGAAAAAATGATCAGCAGTGACATTGTTTCTTCCACCTTTTCTTGATTTTCCCCATTTTGTGAAGGTGTCATCCATACTTGGTATTGGAATTTCATTTTTTGTGCAAAATGCTTTGACATCTTCCAAGAGTGGCTCCCAACCATCATTTCTCCAATTGATCAAACGTGTTCTCACATCCGTAACCAATGACATCGCCTGAAATGATACAATTGTGAGTTTAGATGCAACTCTACTTACATGAACAAAACATATCAAGCAAACTAGATACATATAACATACTCTATCTGTCTATCACATACCTGAACAACATTTTGATCCTTCTTTTGCAATAGAAGAGATAGATCATTTGTCATACGAAGGATTCTTAACATCATCTTTAGGATGAACACAAAGCTGAACGTCTCCATTTGATGAACCAAACCTCCTACCCTGCATGGTACACGCACATCCTCCTCAACAATGCCCAAAACTTCTATCACTGCATCCCACATTGATTCAATGCGAGATAAAGTTGTGTAGTGAGAGCCCCATCGTGTATCTCCAGGTCTGACCAATGATGTTGCTTGATTTTTTCCTCTTCCCGTGGGCATCTCACCCCTCTCAATCTTATCCAAAAGAATCTGCTTCTGCTTATCAAGCAATTTATCCTTCCTCCTGCAAGATGAACCACTAACATTGACAATCATGGTCACATACTCAAAAAAATCTTCAACACCCTTGCAACATCTCGAAACAGCAACAACTACCAATTGTAGTTGGTGGGCAAAGCAGTGAACATAGAAAGCATACGGATTCTCATCGCGTATTAACTTTTGAAGGCCGTTGAATTCTCCTCTCATATTAGATGCACCATCATACCCTTGCCCTCGCAGTCTTGCAACAAGCAAACCATGTTTACCAAAAACCTCCAACAGAGCCTTCTTTAAAGATACTGATGTTGTATCTGGGACATGCTTGATACCCAAAAATCTTTCAATGGTCTCTCCTTTTTTGCTCAAAAACCTATAGGAAAAACATACAATGAGTTTACCCACTCTACTACTCTAGATTGAACAAAAATAAATAAATGCAGAAGTAATTAAAATACTTAAACATGTACCTCACAACCACGACCATTTGCTCTTTCACTGAAATATCACGGCACTCATCAATAAGAACAGTGAAAAGACAACCATCCATCTCTTCTTTGATTGCTTTGGTGACCGCCATTGCACAATATTTAGCAAGTTCTTTTTTGCATGCTTCCTGAAGTCATTTTGGCATTTTTAGGACATAGCTCATCAAATGCAAGTTTCACTTCCGGGCACCCTTCTTTGACCCAATCAAGTAACTCTAAAAAATTCCCCTTGTTCAAAGAAGCAGCGGATTCATCATGCCCACGGAATGGTTCACCTTGCAATGCTAGATAACTTACAATGCCCAAAGATGTATCTACACGAGTTTCATACTTGACTAGTGACTCTTTGTTGTAAGTTGTTACTTTAGTTTTCAAACTTGCCCTTTGATCTTTGAAATCTTCATGTGCTGTCTTTGACATATTGTGGATGCTAGTTGCCCCACCGACATGCTTACGGAATGCTGCGACTGCATTTTTCCAATTGTCATACCCCAATTTGGAGAAAACCTCATAACCAAATTTATCATCCATTCGGTCATGTTTAAAAAGAAAACAATAGTGACAGTAAGCTTTTTTCTTGGAAACACTATATTCCAACCATTCAAAATCCTTATACCATGCTGCTCGAAAGCACCTTTCATCTTTATTTGATGGAAAATTGGGACAAATTGGTTGAGTTGGACCCATCTCAATGTAAGCAAATCTAACATCATCTCTAATATTGGGGCTAAATCTATCAAGTGGTATGCGAAGTCCTGGATCATCCTTTATGTAATCCATTGAAAAAACGGTTATACCTTCATCTCCTAGAACCTCAACATTCTCCTCAACTATGGCTTCCACGGAATCTGGAATCTCTTCTTCCACTTGTTGAGAGGGCAAAGAATTTGCATTCTCTGTTTCCATGGTATTTGCTTGATTTTGATGAACAGATTGGCCCGGAGCATTGCCACTTTCCCTGTTACTTGGATTGGAGTTGGAGCTGCTGCGACTACCACCAAGTACCTCAAAGTATCTCTTCAAATCTGCAATTCATCACATAAAATCTGCAATTAATCACTGCATTCTATCCTCTTCGCCCTTCCCTGTCCGAAAATTCAGAGAAAATACCTATGCCCTTCTTCTTTGCCATTCCTTTCCCCTTCCTGTCCATCTTCTCTTTCTGGCGGTCGGGAACTGGCCCTCACGCCGTCACACGTGCTCCGGCTGGCCGCCGGCACCGGGAACAGCGCGCCCTCCTGCTGACCGTCGACCTTGCGCAAGCTCCTAGCCGCCAGGAAGAGGCCCCCGCCCCCATGCGCGCTCGAAGCTCCTGCTGGCCGCCGCGGCGCCGCCCCCGCGCTCGCTGCTGCTGGCCGTCGCCCCCTCGCGGCCTCGCCTAAGCTGCTGCTTGCTGCCGCCCCGGCGCGCCGCGCCGCCGCTAGGGTTCGTCTTTTCTCCCGTGGACGAGTGGATGGAGCGAGGGCGTGGCGGCTTGGACGACTCACGACTGGATCCAGACTGGATCGATAGATCGAGCGAGGTTGTGCGCGTGCGTCGCGTGTGGGCTGGTGAGGTTGGTTTGGGCCAGCCTGATAAGCTGTCCACCTTAAATCACAGCCCAACAAAATGTTTGACGATAATTACTAGCGGTCAGACAAACCAGATCGATGTATATACGTATACCTAGTAAAAAATTACGAAAAATCAAGGTAGGGCGAGCGCCCCACCTCGCCCTACCGTGTCCTCCGCCTCTGATGACAACAGGAGGAGGATGATCAATAAACAACGCAGACACATAACTTGCTGCTCGATTCCAGTTTCTACAGCGACCTTTGATAATCATGGAGCTGAGCAAATGAGTACAGAAACAAAGGGAAGGGTGTCGACTTCTTCTTTTTTTGTGCGGGGGACTTCTATTTTTTGCATGCTTTTGTTTACTAGATATATCTTTTCCTATAACATTTATTTATTACTGCCTCCGATTATTTTTAGTTTGCATATAAGTTTTGTTCGAAATTAAAGTATCTCTACATGGACCAAACTTATAGAAAAAAGTATCAACATTCACAATGCCAAATTAATATTGTTGGATTCATTATGAAATGTAGTTTCATAGTATATATATTTGGTATTGTAGATGTTGATATTTTTCAATACAAATTTGGTCAAACTTTGTGATGTTTGACCTGACACAAATCTAATACGCGAAGTAAAAAGGACCGGAGGGAGTACCTTAAAAAATTATCATCATATTCGATTTGGGACACGCCAAGATCATTAGAAGTCATGCAAACTGGGGTAATGTAGAGAACAATGAGTGTCAAAATTAAGCAGAAGTGTCATAGAACCCTGAGGGCCATAGAGATGTATGGTGTGTCATGAAACTATGGTTTAACATAAGAAGAATAGTGGGAGAGGATCTGCATTTATGCCTTTGTAAGTTTAACTTAAGTATTGTTTTTAAGATCCATAAGGTTATTTACCCTTTTGCTCCAGAAAATTGTTTCTTTGGTTATTTGAAAGAAACTAATGTACCAAATGTTCATGCATGTCAATTAGTAAGCTCATATTATCAAATAGTAGATGAAAGTTGAACGGGGATTAGAAAGAAAAATGTATTGTGGTTTCATAAGAATGGGTACACATGCTATGTTGAATGAAAGGAGACAAAGCCTTCGGAGAAGGCGAAACCAATCAACTTTTTAGAACTTTAATTTTATGGCCAACAAATGCTCTAATTTGATGATGCTTAACAAAGTACCTTCGTACTAAGACGAATGACACCATGATGGGCTTGAGAAGATTGTAACTCAATGGTGAAGCATTTGCCAATGGTGAATATATCATTTTTTTCATATTCCATAGCAACGCATGGGTATGTCTAATTGGGTCATTGCTCTTGGCAGATGATCAAGCTGCGAGCAGTTCTTTTCTCTATAGGGAGGGGGGCTGTTTTTTAGCAAAGAATTGCAATTGATGTATTTGTTGTTATTATATATTCTCAAGTGATACCCTTATCTTGTTTTTGAAGTGTTATCATTGTTGCAGTCGAAAAATAAGGCGAGGCAGACATTGTATTGCATGCATCTTTAATTATTTGTAAATAAGAAATATAATGACAATATTACTTTCAATATATAAATATTACTCCCTCTGATCCAAAATAAGTGGTGTGGTTTTAGTTCAAACACGATACTTATTTTGTTTAGGAGGGTTTATATAATTTGTAGAAGTGCAAGATCTAGAATGAAGATGGAGTAGAAGAATGGATGGGGAGAAGATTATATATTGCTTGAGGATAGTTAGGAAGAAACAATGATTGTGGTGGAGGGAGGGGGGATAGTCAGTTTGTATGGATGGAAACCACATGCCATCACTTCTTGCCAGTTAAGAAGTGACGACGATTTCAAGGGGAAAGCAAATGGGAGAAAGAATCGGTTTGTCAGTATATAGATGAAAATCACATGCCATCACTTCTTTCAAGGAGGAGATGATTAAGAAAAAATGACTACTAGCGAGGGGGAAGAAACATGAGAGAGGATATTCTTTGTTCACTATGTTTTTTTTCACCGTGACAACACACGGGCATTAAGCTAGTTAATATAATACCCCATTGTCACTACGGGTATTCATATGCAAGACATACATCAAGTGTTCTCAAATCCAACAAGTATGCAATCCGATAATAGTGAAACCTCAAAGGTAAAAACTCCATTCATCACAACAAGATAGAGAGGGGAAAAACACAATATGATCCAACTATATTAACAAAGCTCGCGGTACATCAAGATCGTGTCAAATCAAGAACACATAGCTACTGGTACATACCCTCAACCCCGAGGGTGAACTACTCACTCCTCGTCATGGAGACCGCCGTGATGATGAAGATGGCCTCCGGTGATGATTTTCCCTCCGGCAGGGTGCCGAAAAAGGGTTCTAGATGAGAACGCGGAGGTACAGAGGCTTGCGGCGGCGGAGTCGAAATTCTAGGGTTATTTCTGGGAGTTTCCCTATTTATAAGAATTTGTAGAGTTGGAATCACGCGAAAAAGGAGCTAAGAAGGGCCCACAAGCCACCACGACGCCATTACCCCCGGGCGCGCCCAGGTGTCTTGTGGCCACCTTGTGACTCTTCTGGTCCTCCCATGAAGCTTCAGAGGTTTTTTTTGTTCCAAAAAAATCGTCAAAAAATTTCAGCCAATTCCGAGAACTTTTATTTCTGCATAAAAAACACCACCACGGTAGTTCTGCTGAAAACAGCGTCCCGGGTTAGTTCTATTCAAATCATACCAAAACCATATAGAATTGAATTGTTGTAAACATGACATGAATACATTATAAATTATAGATACGTTAGAGACGTATCAATGATCATGCATGCTTACTATTACTCATCAATGATCATGTATGCTTACTATTGCTCTTCTGCTCCATTGCTTGATGTTTTATGTGCTTAGTTGCTTGCTGCTTGTGTGCTCCATTGCTTGCTGCTTCAACTATTTCTCTTGTGCACTGCTAGGACAAGTGGTACAGGCGGCAGAAGATGCTTACTCCAAGTTTGTGCGAAAGCACGCATGCAAGGTTGAAATTGGCAAGGCGGCGCCACACTTTGGGGTGAAGAGCTTCATTATCATCCTGCAGTCCGTCGCCATTGCAGTGCTATGGCGTTGATGTGGTCGCTGCGATTGTAAGGAGCAATGGATAAGCCTTGTTATAGCACACCTTGATGCCTGTGTGCAACCAAACAACGTGTACATGTGTGAGTTCAGATGATGTACGACACCAAGCACTGTGCACAAATCTATCCTCTCATGCTATGCACAGCTGGAAAGTATATGTAATGCATGCAAAAATTAAGGTGTGAGATGACAACCAAACACGTCCCAAGATATACTCCCTCTGTCCCAAAATATAATGGCAAAATAGTCCATCGGACGGCTGATATTCCACCCAAGGACACCGCTTGGACGGCCATAAAATGGCGGGGCTGCCATAACAAGGCTCTGCAAGTCGCAAGTCTCTTATCCCCCTCTGTCCGCCGCCCGCCGGCCATTTCCCACTCCGGCGAGATGCTGACCTGCGGCCGATACCTCTCCTCCGCCGCTGCCACAACGCCATCCTTTTCCCCGCTCCGGACACTAACCTTTTCTCTCCTCCGCTATCATCCTATTCCTATCCGCTTCCTCTCGTTTTCCTCCGCCGCCGCCACCACCGCAGTCGAACCTGAGATCATAAGTAAAAAAAAAAACCGAGTTCCTAATAAGATAAAAAAGCCATCTCATTTATCCTAACCTGCCATCTGAGCTGTGTTCGGTTTGGTACAGGCGGCGGCGGCGGCGCGGGTGGTGGTGCCACGAGGCCGCAGTGGAAGGCGGCGATAGACTTCAAGTGGATCCGGGACAACAGGGATGTCGTCGCCACCAACATCCGGAATCGGAACTCCGCCGCCAACCTCGACGTCGTCCTCCAGCTCTACGATCAGTACCTCGCGCTGCAGAAGGTCAGTGACCTGCCTGTTATTGCTACTGCTGCACTCCGGATTTGTTTTTGGACTGTATACTCCAATAGAACGGATAGCTTTTCACGGCCAAAGCGCGTGATTTACTAGGCTAGACATTGGGTATGATGGGTCACCCGCAAAAAAAAAAGAGGGTATCTGTCAGATGAGATGATTCTTATCAAAGGGTAATAACTTCCATCTGGGATTATGCACGAGTTGTTGTTTGAGCTGTGCTATATGAATGATGGACTGGCACTGTTTAGCTCCTTTTTTTTTGCAATAATAGCCAGCCATGCCTTGTGATTATTGTACCGCATGGTAGCTGTAGGCATTATGTAAGTTAGAATCAGAGCTAAAAGACTGACAGTAGATTGTGAATCATCGTTGTTAGTTCGATGTTTGTGCATGTATCTGCGTTGTGAATGTCTGAGTAGGCATCAGGTGTATATGCCCAGGGGCCAGGAGCTTGTCTAGGGGTAGCCCATCAAACAAAATATCCTGGAGATAGTATTTATTCTCCTTAGGGCATTTCTAACCGATCCCCTAAAAGTTAGCAGAGTACATACCTTAGTGGAGTATATATACTCCACTAAAATTTCGCCGCACCTAGCCGATCCCCTAAAGTTAGCGGAGTAAAACTAAATTTGCACAAATTCAATCAAATTTGAACCAAAGATGATGCATTTAAACATAAGTTCAACACATAAAGTTCTCGGAGCCGAACATTAAACATAAATTTAAACTAAAACTAAACTAGTTTCGGCCGAAGTGGAGGTCGAGCCAATCTTTTCGGGTGAGGCCACCCTCGGTGAGAGCTGGGTCCGGGCCGGTGCCGTCGTTGTCGTCGGGGAAGACGCTCCGCCACTCCTCGACGTCGATCTCGTTGTCGTTGCCCACCTCGCCGCCCTCCTCGTTGCCGCCCTCGTCGTCGGAGATGACGATAACTTCGCCGTCATTGACGGCAAAGATCGCCCGCTCCGCTAGCTCCGGGTACTGCCGGCGAAGCTAATCCATGTAGGCCTCGTCGGCGGCCCCGGCCTCGAGGCGCTCCCTTGCCTCCCCGTCAGTAGCTATGCAAACGTGTGTATGTGCTGGCAGGGGACAAACAAGGAATACCATGCCAGGTCACCTGGCGACCAGCCCAACAGAATGACATGGTCAGCTTGGTGAAGTCCCATAAGAGCAGGCCCGAGAGTGCTAAGCCACTATACACTGAAGATAATGTCGAACCCCTTGAGCTGTATGGCATAGCAGTCCAGAATGAATGCACTGCCTTCAATGGATGTAGCGAGGTCGCGGCATACGCCTGTGATGTTGACGCGATCTCCATTTGCCACCGTCGCGTGGGTGCCGGGGCGTGGACGCAGCTGCACTTTAGTGGTGTCGACGACATGGTGAGCGATGAAGTTATGCGTGGAGCTGGAATCAAGCAGGGCCACCCAATCCTTGCCACCAATGGTGACAATGAGCCGTAGAGTGTGCCCTGAGCGAGGCTGCACACCAGTGATGGCAGCTAGGGAGATGGCCATTGCCTCAGTCTCACCGTTGGCTCCATCATCATCATCGATGAATGGATCAGTCTCCATGATGTACAACTTCTTGCAGTGGTGACCTGGAGCAAATTGCTTGTCGCAGTTGAAGCATAGGCCATGGGCATGATGGGTAGCCATCTCCGCCCGAGACAGCGTGCGTCGTTGGCGCCCTGCCTGGGCTGCTGCTGCCCCTTGGGGTCGAGTGACACCCCGTGCAGCGGGTTGTCGTGCCAGCGGAGCCCAATTCGCCCGCTGTTCGCAAGTGCGTGCCAGGCTCATAGCTTCTAGGAGAGTGTTTGGTCGCCACATCTCAACATCCAGCTGGAGCGGCTCCTGCAGGTTGCTGGTGTAAATCATCACCTGATTGTCCGCCGGTAGCCGCGGTGCACGACAAAGAAGGGTGTTGAATTGTCTGTTGAATGCAACCACTGTGCATGTGCGCTTGAGAGAGACGAGCTTGCTGAGGGCGTTGCTGTGTGACGGTGGACCGAACCGAGTGTTAACCAACTCAACGAGTTGGCGCCATGACGTAGTGCCATATGCTGCCTTGTACTGACCGTACCATAGCTGGGCGTCGCCCACCAGGTGGAAGGACGCGATGCCGACCTTCTCTGCTTCCGCTGTCCGTTGCGCTTCAAAGAAAAGATCACAGCGGTTCAGCCACGGCAGTGAGTCGGCCTCACCATCGTAGATGGGAAATTCCATCTTGAAGTAGCGTGGCAGCTGCGGCAGGGCACTGGGCGGCAAGATGCCATCCTTGCCTCTGGTCTCAGGGCGCTCCCCGGCCTCGAGCTTCAGGATCGCCAAATTCTGTGTGCGGGTCTGCTGGTCGATGTCGCGCACGATGCCGGAGAGGCGGTCCACCTTGACAGCCAGAGCCTTCTGGTCCGCGGCAAGCTTCTTCTGGTCGTCGCATATCATGGTCTGTGTATTACACAAAGCTATCAGGGATTCCTGAATCTTCTCGAGCTTCTCTTCCACGGACATTGTTGTGGTGTCATCGGAAGGCATGGTAGATGAGGATTGTCCTGATTCTGATACCAAGTTGTCACGTGGTGGGTGATTTGAGGAGGATTAGAGCGGAGATGGTAGCTATCTGAAGCAAGAGCCGAACCCCTGGACCTTTGCGGCGTGACGCCAGCCGGAGAGCGGCTGTCACACAGCAAAGGCAGGGGAAGAAATAACGTGAGGGAGAATAGATTGGTTTATTCCTGATTGATCGGATTAGAGGTGAGCATTATGTAGCCCACATTACAAGACTTGAGGCCTAAGGCATAATCTAAGCAAACTTGGAATATAACTAACTAGACTTGTAAACGCTAAAATCCAGCCAAACTAAAAGGATACGACTGATCCTTTCCTTTAGCCACTACTGCCTACATCTGCTGGCGTTGTGGCCCCCTGTGTAGGTCTCCTGCGCCTAAAGGGGATGCCCCACATGACATTGCATTATGAAAAGCTCAATCATTAGCAGAGTTTGGTTGCACTGAACTGATGTAAGATTGCCCACCAGTCAATTTGTTGTGTCACCGAGTTAATTTGCAAAGTTTGTAAGTTCCTTGTTCATTCACATCTCAGTGCATGGTGCTCATTCTGTTCCCTTTAAACTGTTCCATCCCACAAGGTCTATAAAACTATTGAAGACATCTGTCTTTACATTCATTAACTGAATACAATTGGTTAATTAGTTCTGTACTGTATAATATGGTGGTAACAAAAGCATTGCGACAATTCCTAATCATGGCAGATGACAGGAGGTCGAACGGCTCCGAGCTGAAAGAAATGCAGTTGCTAACAAAATGAAAGAGAAACTAGACCCGTCTTTGCGACAAGCCCTTGTTGACGAAGGTAGAATTATTATGAGTGTTTTCTGACATTCAAGTATTTGCAAATAGAATTCGGCAGCTTATAATTTTTGACTCATTTTGGGATATTTTAGGCAAAAACCTGAAAGAAAGCCTTATTGCACTAGAAGAGGATCTTGTTCAGCTAACTAATAAGCTTCAGTTAGAAGCACAAAGTATTCCTAATACTACACATCCAGATGTGCCTGTAGGGGATGAGGAAAGCTCTGTCACCAGAAAGGAGGTACTAGTAGATTTCCGTATAACTTCATCTGCAGTACTGTTGCTTTTTTTCTTTTCAAGGTAATGCCGTTTATGTATTTTCAACATTTCATAATTTGTTTCAGTTATGTTATATAGGTAGGCAGTCAGAGAAGCTTCAGTTTCCCCATTAAAGACCACCTTCAGCTTGGGAAGGACCTTGATTTATTCGACTTTGATGCGGCTTCTGAGGTATAACTGCAAGAAAGTATATATTTGTACTTAAGCTGAAACAGGACTACCAGTTAGAATAAAAAGTTAAGGAGAAAAACATGGGTTGTCAAACTCTCAGTAACAACAAATACATGTATGTAACCTCATACTAGATTTATTTTTTGACTGAATACTGTGAGGCATCCTGATAGTAGATTTCGGTATGTTGACCAGCAAATTGCAATTCCGATTTACATAATAGAAACACTCTCATTTGAAATGCTTTGTTGTACCCAATTATAGAAATATTAGTGGCAAATCCTTTCAACTCCTTTTTGTTTTCATGTCTTCATTGGCTCTTTGGCTATGACCTGCAAATTGGATTGTTGGCTAAACCATTATCTATAGCACTATGCTCCCTAATTTTTAAGGCCTCACAATCAATTGCGGTCTTCAATTTGGAATTGGGTCATCCCATTTTGACCAGATTAACAATTTGTAAAGGAGCCCCCTCATTCAATTCTCTTACACTATGCTCCTTAATTTGGAGCTTTTACATTGGATTGAGGTATTTAATTTTGGATTTGATTCATGATTTTGACCAAGTCAACAATTTTTCAAATCAATCGGAGCAACCGGCCTATAAAAACAACAATTGCGCACCCTCTCACCACCTAGAAAAAAAAGCGCCAACATGTGATATTGTAGCACCAATATATTACATGCAGCCACCGACGCAATAAATAAATAAATCCCCACATAAGTATGGGTTGACTAGCAGATAACACAAAATCATACCGCGAAAGGCCCACCAAAACACCGTATTATAAATAAAAAGAAAAACACACTCAATCATCTCCCCACTCGCCAAACCCCTCGGTTCCAAAATATAAGGTCTATTTGTTTTTCTGAAAGTCAATTTTCTTTAACTTTAACCAAGTTCAGAGCCAAAAATATCGACATCCACATTACTAAATAAATAAAATATTGGAAGTCATTTCATGATGAATCTAATGATGCTGATTGATATTGTGAATATTGATATATTTCTCTACAAAATTGGTCAAACTTAAAGGGGTTTGACTTTTCTAAAAACTAATACACCTTATATTTTGAATCAGAGGGAGTAAAAAAATAGTATATGAAAACCCAACAACACCAACAGCGCAGCAAAGCGCGCCCAGTCCTTCTAGTATAGAAGAAATCCTCACTACATTATATATGTTCGTAGAAAAAGATCAAATAACCCATGAACATGTAAATGATATCTTAAATAATAGATAAATAAATTTCAAGTCCCATTTAAATTATACATAGTTGACAGGTATATCATTACATTTATTTATGGATAGCTTATTGGGATTATCAGGGTAAACTAAAGTAAACACCAAAATAATCATTGCAAAACAACAATAGTTAGAATCTCACACTTTTACCCAGAAAATAGCAACATGACTCAAAAGCAACTGAGATAGGGTGCTTCCTGTGAGCTAAGTGCATCAATTTACCTAATGTATTGAGCAGTACATCTCACCAGGTGAGTGTGGGAGGGGATTCTGTGGTATTAATTGACTCCGTACAACTTAATTAGTATCAAGAGCATGTCGTGGGCGAGGGTTTACTTACATCTCCACAATTTCATATTTGAGTCAATCAGCCCACCACAATATAAGTTGTGTATCCACGTTCATGATAAATGGCTCCTATGTTAGTGTGAAACAACCACGAATATAGACATCAAGAAGGTGGCAAGTAAGAAAAATATAATTCAAATACCAGAATCTTGAGCAAGTGTACTAATATAATTCATAGCTGAAGTTTGCCTACTTTCAAGCACATCAGTTTCAAGGAAGTAGGCTTCAGGTATAGATACAGAGATTTTGTAGCACAACAGTTTTGGGTTTTGAATCACCCAGGAACAGCTCAATCAGGAACATCTCTTATGCTTGATCTCAAGAGAGTGAAGACACACCCTCACTTACTGCAGATAACCAATGCCTTTGATGCAGCCTACATTGCCATTTGCCAATCATAGAAACAATAGACATCAGGCATAAACGGTTGACTGTCCTCGAGGGGATCGATGGAACATATATGATTAATATCTAATGCCACAGAAGGGGATCGAGTCATTGTCTTAAACGCCTGCCGATGGCATGATATATGAGCATAGAGATTAAAACATATTGATATCTGAACTGCCTACTTTAACTCCATCTGGTGATATGTAAGCAATCACATTATAGTTTTGCTGCTGAAATGCTGCAGTAGCTACAATTAACATGTAGACATGCAAAAGTACACATCCAGTTCTGGAGGTTTGTCATTTTGGCGAACACTGATGTGCATGCCACTAAGCAACAGTTGTGATACTGAAAAGGCAAAAGAGAAAAGCATACATCTATTAGCAATTTATCAAATGTTTCAGCGGAATAAATAAACTAACCAAAGCGACAGAAACTAATACTGCATCTGAATGCAAAGTAGCTGCAAATTGGTCTGAGAAGGAACTGACACAGGGAGAATTAACCACTCAGACGAGATCTTCAGTAATCATATGAAATTTGCATAGTGACATAATCTGACGGGAGCTGCAACTCACATCCATAAAAGTGAAGAAACTGGGAGTATGAAGAGCGGAAGGAGAACTGGAGGACAGAGATGTGACAGCCTGCGGATGGGCAACCATCATGGTGGATCGCTTACATCTGAAGTGCTTGAAGTCACCCTAGGCGATAGCACGGAGGCAGGCAGAATAATTGTGGGATGGGTGCGAGAGTCGGGAACATCCTGGCAGAGATCCTCTAGAAGCTAGATCAGAATGTGGAGGAGGCATTAGGGGGCTTGGACTGGAGTGCAGCACGTGGACGGGGTAAGGAGGCCTATGGCTGTGAGATTGCCACGCTTGAGGGAAGACATCGTCTGCCAATTCCTTGAGGCAGAACTCTCTGTCGGTGAAAGAATTCTCACGCAGTGGAGGCTCGACGGCCGGGTTGGTGGAGGAGAAAGTAAAGGGGAGGTATAAAGTGGTGCGGTAGTGGGGAGAGGAAGGGATGGGTGCCAAAGCTGTAAAGTGAAAATCTAACTGATAGCTCCAAGCCTCCACCAATAGACTGGCTAATGAGGTTTTGATTAACTTTATCTGAGGGTTGAAACTTGAAAACTTGAAATTGTTTCAGTGAGGTGGCTGAACGGGGAAGCAGGAAACACCAGTAGTTGGCACCACCTGGTTTAGTTATACAGGATACTTGTACTAAACGATATTAAGTCAATATATGCTCGCTGAAAGGCTCTAGTTATTTTGCCTTGCAGTACAAAGTCCTGATATGAGTAGATGCCCAGATTGGTCCTGCTGTTTTCTACAAAAAGTTTGTACTGTCTTGCGCAGGTCAGTGGTTCAAAGTTCTACTACCTGAAGAATGAAGCTGTTTTGTTGGAGATGGCCCTTGTAAATTGGGGTATTGCTGAGGTCTCAAAGAAGGGTTTCACACCACTCATAACTCCAGAGATTGTTAGATCATCTGTTGTTGAGAGATGCGGCTTCCAGCCAAGGGCCCAAAATACTCAGGTATGCAGTCTCTAAACTTAGTATTTGGTTACTTTTGTTATCAACAGTGTTAGAACAGCCACTGCTTGTTTGGGACTGAAAGGCTTTGTTGTTATTGTTGTTGTCCATGTCAATGATTTAGTGCCTTATTTTGTTTTCATGTGATATGTTTTCCATCAGTATTCTGTTTGTTCTTGTTGATTATTTGGTTAGTGCTGATGTGCGGCCAGGTTGCTGTGATGGTCAATGCAGGCCAATTAACAATTTTGATTCCATTTTTGTAGTTTTATTAGAGGGAGGTAAATTTTAGCTATTCTCGGTGGCCTTGCACAGTCACTTATATTGTATCCTGCTCATTGTAATGATTACCAATTCGACTGTAATAGAAAGGTTTAGTTTAAGTAAAGCAGACGATTGTTACATATTACATCGTTAACTACCTAGATGAAAGATGCTCTAGAACTGACTCAAAAAGAGGCAAGGGGACCGGATTATCCTGGTCAAGCTGGTCATTGGGGACTTGGTTCTCAATGTTATCAGTGTGTATGCCTCGCAAGTAGGCCACAGTGAGAGCACCAAGTGGGAGTTCTGGGAAGGCCTGGAGGACATGGTTAGGAGTGTACCTATTGGCAAGAAGCTCTTCATAGGAGGAGACCTCAATGGCTAGTGGGTACATCTAACACAAGTTTTGAAGGGGTGCATCGGGGCTTTGGATATGGTAACAGGAATCAAGGAGAGGATGTCTTAAGCTTCGCTTTAGCCTATTACATGATTGTAGATAACGCCCTCTTTAGAAAGAGAGAATCCCATCGATTGACTTCTAAATTCTAATAGTGGACAATATTCTAGCCAGATTGATTTCATCCTCTCGAGAAGAGAAGACATGCGTGCTTGCCTCAATTGTAAGGTGATACCTAGAGAGAGTGTTGTCCCTCAACAAAGCTTGTGGTGGCTGACTTTCGCTTTCAGACTCGTGTCTAGCAGGATAAGCGCGCCAAAGTCGTTAGAATGAAGTTGTGGAAGCTCAAGGGGGAGGCAACTCATGCTTTCAAGGAGAAGGCTATTAAGGAGGTGATGCAAACAATATGTGGATGAAGATGAAGACTTGCACTTGGAAGGAAGCGCCAGAGGAGTTTGGGGTGACTAGGGTAGTAGAAGCGAAGCTAAAGATACCTGGTGGTGGAACGATGATGTCCAGAAGACTATTAAGGAGAAGAAAGACTGTTTCAGACGCCTACACCTGGATAGGAGTACAGGCAACATAGAGAAGTACAAAGTGGCAAAGAAGACTGCAAAGCGAGATGTGAGTGAAGCAAGAGGTCGGGCGTATGAGGACCTCTACCAGCGTTTACGTTTAAACACGAAGGAAGGCGAAAGGGACATCTATAAGATGGCCAAGATCCGAGAGAGGAAGACGAGGGATGTGAACCAAGTCAAATGCATCAAGGATGGAGCAGATCGGCTTCTGGTGAAGGACGAGGAGATCAAGCATAGATGGCGAGATTACTTCGACAAGCTGTTCAATGGAGAGAATTGAGAGCTCTACCATTGAGCTGGACGACTCATTTAACGATATGTACATACATTTGTGCGAACGAATTCAGGAGCTCAAGGTCAGGGAGGCTTTAAAAAGGATGAAAGGATGCAAGGCGATGGATCCTGATGGTATCCCCATTGAGGTGTGGAGAGGCCTTGGAGACATAGCGACAGTATGGCTAACTAAGCTTTTCAACCTCATTTTTCGGTCAAACTAGATACCGAAGAATAGAGGCGGAGTATAATAGTACCAATTTTCAAGAACAAGGAAGATGTTCAAAATTGTACTAATTACCATGAAATTAAGCTGATGAAGCTACGGGAGAGAGAGAGAGAGAGAGTCGTTGAGCGCCGCTTAAGAAGAATGACAACAAAGTCCATTACCTCATCAAGGACATGTACGATAATGTTGTGACAAGTGTTCGAACAAGTGATGGCGACAACTGATGGCTTTCCAATTAAAATAGGACTGCACCAAGGGTCAGCTTTGAGCCCTTACCTTTTTTGCTTTGGTGATGGATGAGGTCACAAGGGATGTACAAGGAGATATCTCATGGTGTATGCTCTTTACGGATGATGTGGTGCTAGTCGACAATAGTCAGACAAGGGTTAATAGAAAGTTAGTGTTGTAGAGACATGCTTTAGAATCGAAATGTTTTAGGCTTCGTAGAACTAAAACTGAGTAAATGAGGTGCAATTTCAATACTACTAGGCATGAGGAGGAAGTTAGCCTTGATGGGTAGGTGGTACCTCAGAAGGACACCTTTCGATATTTCGGGTCATTGTTGCAGGAGGATGGTGATATCGATGAAGATGTGAGTCATCGAATCAAAGCTGGATGAATGAAGTGGCACCAAGCTTCTGGCGTTCTTTGTGATACGAGTGCCAGAAAAGCTAAAAGGCAGGTTGTATAGGACGACGATTCGACCTACGATGTTGTATGGTGCCGAATGTTGGCCAACTAAAAGGTGACATGTCCAACAGCTAGGTGTTGTAGAGATGGGCATGTTGAGATGGATATGTGGCCACACAAGAAATGATCGGGTCTGGAATGATGATCTACGTGGTAGAGTTGGGGTGGCACCGATTGAAGAGAAGCTTGTCCAACATCATCGGAGATGGTTTGGGCGTATACAATGCAGGCCTCTAGAAGCGCCATTGCTTAGCGGACGGTTAAGGTGTGCTGATAATGTCAAGAGAGGTCGGGTAGACCAAACTTGACATGGGAGGAGTCCGTAAAGAGATATCTGAAGGACTAGAATATCACAAAAGATTGGACAGGGGTGCATAAAAGTTAGCTATCCATGTGCCAGAACCATGACTTGGTTTCAATATCTTACGGGTTTCAATTCTAGCCTACCGCAACTTGTTTGGAACTGAAAGGCTTTGTTGCTGTTGCACAGATGCTCAAGCAATAGAGTTATATAAGTGCAATTTCTGTACTATATGCTTTCTGCCAGTGTGTTATGGCAGGTTATAGTGGTACCTTGTTACTATTCAATAGTACTTTGCAGAATCAAATCATATGATATCTTTATGTCCCTTACATGATGATTTTAAATAATCACTTGTGCCATCTTTATGTAGGTCTATTCAATAGATAACAGTGATCAGTGCCTCATAGGCACTGCAGAAATTCCCGTTGGAGGCATCCATATGAACTCTATACTTGCCGACTCTGATTTACCTCTAAAATATGTGGCATATTCACACTGTTTTCGCACAGAAGCAGGTGCCGCAGGTGCTGCCACTAGGTATCTCTGTTCTCTTCTTCCCTTAAAGGCTGTCTTTGAGTGTGTTTTTTGATTTAGGAAGTTTCCTTATAGTATGCTCATATAGAAATTACTGATTGATGATGGTTCAAGTCCGTAATGAAATCGTTTACTCTTTTTTTTTGTGAAGTTGCTGAGTTTCAGTCAATCTGTCTTGAACAGGGGCCTCTACCGAGTACATCAATTTAGCAAGGTTGAGATGTTCATATTCTGTCGGCCAGAGGAAAGTGACAAGTACCATGAAGAACTTATAACCATCGAAGAGAATCTTTATGCATCACTTGGACTTCATTTCAAGTATTTCCTGATCTTCTTGTGAGTTTCTAAGTCATAAACGTTCCAAGGCCAATAAGATTATTCTCCTCTCTCGTAGAACTTTGGATATGGCAACAGGAGATTTGGGCGCTCCAGCCTACAGAAAGTATGACATTGAGGCATGGATGCCAGGCCTGGATCGGTACGGTGAGGTAGGCAGCAAGTATTTCTTGCGCCCTGGCAACTTGTATCCATTTTGAGCAGTTCTCATGTTTCGTGCTCAAAACATATGCAGATCTCAAGTGCATCAAACTGCACGGACTACCAGAGCAGGCGGCTGGGTATCCGGTTCCGGCCAGCACCCTTGGAGCCTCCACCGACGACGAACAGCAAGAAAGGGAAAGGGGGTAGTTCAGGTCCGATGCAGTTTGTCCACACGCTCAACGCAACGGCAGTCGCTGTTCCTCGCCTGATCATATCCATTTTGGAGAATTTTCAGCAAGAGGATGGTACGGTGGTGATTCCGGAGCCGCTGAGGCCCTTCGTGGGTGGGCTTGGCGTCCTCACCCCAAAAACCAAGTGATAGTGGCAATTAAACTTCTTTTTTGGCGGGAGGCATTTAAACTATTTAGGAGGGGTTTCTTTTTATATGGAAGTGGCAAGTGCCTCGAAGAACCTGTTAGTACCATTGGTGGGGAATTCTGGTACTCTGTAGCCATTTTCTGACACTGATTTTGACACCACCATAGTGTAAAAAAAAAGTCTTATATTCAGTTACAGGGTAGTACTCCCTCTGTTCCTACATATAAATCTTTTTAGAGATTCCAATATGAACTAAATACGGAGCAAAATGAGTGAATCTACACTCTAAAGTACGACTATATACATCTATATGTGGTCTCAATTAAAATCTCTAAAAACTTATATCTAGATATGGAGGGAGTAGAAGCTAATTTTGAATCTTCACTAAAATTTGAGGCACGTGTTAATGCTGTGGACGTGAAACACAATTTTGGTGAACATATTTTATTTTCCTTCTCCGCACGAGTAGGAACGGTCTTTGCAGCGATTGGTTTCCGGACACAATTAATTAGGCCATCTTCAAGGCTACCCGCTTGTTTAGATGCTTGAGCAATTAAAAAACAACAATAAAGCTAAAATTTGACATTAGTTTTTTAGCATCCCAAAACGAATGTTTTTTCTACCTTTGGATATTTTAGCATGAATCTTAGAGCAGTCTGGACGAAACCAGCCAGGTTTTGCTTATCCAAACCCATCTCCGCGAGAAAACCGCATGCCCGTCCCCGTGCACGGGCCAGTTTTTTGCCCGTCCCCTAAACTCGTCGGGTTTTCTGAACCCGCGGGAAACCCGTCCCCGCAATCAGCCAGCAAAAACAACAACTTTCAAAGAAAAACAACAACACTCATCCCTGGGCGGCGGCGGAAGAAAAAGCTAGGTTTAGGTTTATCTGGTGTGCTGCCATGTGTGAGTAGTCGAGGCTAGATCAGTGGATGGGTATAAATTGGTGGATCCGTAAATAAGCTACGTATTTTGACGGGTTTTGGGTTCGGGCACTACTGAAATTGGTTTAAACCCGCGAAACATGATGGGTTTTATAATGCACCCAACAGCAGCCCCGCGGGGTTGAAAAGTCGCCTATCCCCGTCCCCTAGTAGGGTAAAAACCCACGGGGACGCGGGTTTCGGGCCCGTTGCTATCTTGAGTCTGGATAACGTGTTGTGCTGCCGGCGTTGACTGTCACAGCTGGTCGGATGGTATGTCCGACCATATCTCCTGGCCTTTTACCCCTACTGCTTGGCTGACTGGTGTGTATGCTTCACATGCTTACTGGTTGCACTTTTTCCTGGACAATCAATCGTCTGGTCGGTTCGCCCCGTTTCCTTCTGCTCATGTGATCCCGAGTGGGGTTCTCAATTCGAATGCTTGAGGCCATTTGCCGTGGGATATGCGTTCGGGTTTTCTATTAGCCCAGTTGGAGCATGAAAGAATAAAAAGTACAGTTAAAACCTTCTCAATCACCCTTTTTGGGGTGATTTATTAAAAAGTGTTTGCTATACGTGTCGCCTATGGCTTTCTTAACTTTTTGTTGTAATTGGTCTTTGTGCAGTTGCAGACACTTGAGGAGAAAATTCATTACGAACAGAGTCTCATGTCCTCAAAGACAAATCGTCAAAGAATGGTCAATTATCATTGTCAAGACAAATAGACACACAGTCTTAACATAATCATTTGTAGGAAATCGAGGAAAAAATACTTCAAATAGTTCGCTTATATTTTGGGCTGCAGTTGGTCTCTGCGCCAATTGGTGCAATGAGTCATCTAGTTAACAATAGATACACTATTGGACGGTGGCAAAGTGGGCAATCGAGCGATTACCGTTGAGCTCATATATAAGCCCCGATCCACTGTAAAATCTCACGCGCTCGCAGACTTCATCGTGGAGTGGACAGAGGCGCAGTAGATCACATAAAATGTCAACCTCAAGTGTTGGTTGATACTCCCTCCGTTCGGAAAAGCTTGTTCCTCAAATGAATGTATCTAGCATCAAGTTAGTGCTAGATACATCCATTTGAGGGACAAGTTTGAGACAAGCTTTTTCGGACGAAGGGAGTATATTTTGACGACTCCATGGCTGTCAATGGGATAGGAGCCGGAGTAGTCCTCACCCCCCCTCCCTTACTCCAACAATGTGGCAATGTAGAGGCCCTTCTGCATGGCATCCACATTGTGTCTTCCATGGGAATGCGACGCCTCATCTCCTGCGGCGAATCTGATCTCGTCGTCCAACAGGTAATGAAGACCTTCGACATGAAGGACCCAAAGATGACGGCCTACTATTCAGCTGTCTGTCAGCTGGAAGGCAAATTCGATGACGTCGAGTTACATCACGTCAAGCGCACGGACAATGTAGCCGCGGATACCCCTGCCCTCATGGACGCGACTCACAAGCTCGTCCCGGCAGACACATTCCTAGAGCTCCTACATAAGCCATCTGTCAAAATCCAAGAGATCCAATAAGAGGCCCAGACTTCTGCTACTCCGGAAGCCACAACTGACAACCAAGAGGTCGGGAGAGCAACTCCAACGCAGCGACCCAAATCGTCCGCCTGCGTCCGTTTGGGTCGGCGTGGACAAAAGTGGAGGCCCAACGCGCCGACCCAAACCTAAAACGCGTCTGCTTCGCGTTCGCGCCGACGCATGCGGATGCCTCGCGCGCCTTCTCGGTGTTCGCCGCGTCCCCACCTGGCGGCCGTCCAACTACCGCGGTCAGTTTAATTTATGACGACCGTCCACGTCGGGCCCACGCGTCAGCGACGACGGTCGGCCTTTTTTAAGCCGAGCGTGGGGGGGGGGGGGGGGGGGAGGGAGGCCGTCCTCATCCGCTTCCAGATAGCCCCCGTCCCCATCTCGCCACCCTCTGCTCCCCCATCGACGGCAACCCTAGCCACCGCACGATGGGGTTCTTCTCCGGCAATGGCAACGGCAAAGCCAAGGGCAAGCCCCCGCCACCCCTCTACCCCGCCTCCGTCAGCGTCTTCTCGTCGGCCGAGGCAGCGTGTGAACGTGCCAGTGCACCAGGCAGAGTGGCACTGGCAGCACCGCGCCCCTCTCCCCTACACTGACGTCACCCTGCCGCACGACTGGTATTTGGATTCGGAGAGGATCCCAGTGCCAGCGGCGCCAGCGGGCGCTGCTGACGCCGGAGCAACGCAGCCACTTCGCCTACGACACTGACTCGCCCTATTGGCTGTGTTGGTTCGCCTTCAAGCACGAGGAGGCGAGGCGGCGCGGCGTCCGCGAAGTCGCCTGTAGCTCGCCGCCGCCGCCCATCGTCGTTCGCGACGAGGACCAGGAGGCGGAGGCCGCCTACCAGGCGGCCATGGCGATTGTCCTCCGGGAGAGCGAGGAGGACGAGCGGCGTAGGGCGGCGTATGAGGAGGAGGAGGAGGCGGCGTACCAGGCGGCCATGGCGGAGGCCATGGCGCTGTCTGTGGCTGGCGACTGCATCGTGCCGCCGGTGCCCCCCCCCCTGCGTCCCTAGTGAAGGCCGAGCCGGAGCCGACCCCCGTCGAGCGCTACTCCTGGACCGAAGTAGTGCGCGAGTGGGTGAGCGCCCCGCCGATCTGGTACCGAGCGGCGGAGGCGCAGAAGACGGCGTACCTCGAGCAATGGCGCCAGCGATGGCTGGCCGAGGAGCGCCACGACGACGAGTACCTCGAGCAGCTCGAGCGCGACGCCGAGGAGGAGCAACGCGAGGCGGAGGAGGAGGCAAGCCAGGCCTAGGCCGCGGCGGCACAGCCCGCGGCCGACATCGCCGTCGCCTGGAACACGGCGTTCCCCTGGGCCGGCCCTTAGCCGACGCTCATCGACCTCACCGGCCTCGACGTCGACGATGAGGACGCCTAGGGCAGCGCGCCGCCTCGTAGTTTACTATTTTTAATGTTAATTAATGTAAATGTGGACACGTGGACTCTTGCCGGCCTTCATGGCCGGCTTTAATGTTTAATTAATATTTGTTTTTAATTTTAAAATGTTTGTATTCTTTTTTTTTTCTCGCGCGGCGTCAAAATAGGTTGGGCCAGCGTCGGACGCATGCATCGGCCCAAACGCGAAAGCAGACATGAGTGTCCGCCGGGCCGATCCAAACAAACAAAAAGCGGACAAAATCACCGTTCGTTTGGATCTACGCGTTTGAGACTTCAAAGGAAGCCTTCGTGGTTATTCTAGTTTGGACGGAGCCATTGCTCGCTTACCAGGTCAATGGGGACCTCCCGGTGGACAAAAACCAAGCCATATACAATAATCCAAGGGGAACTCTATAAACGAAAATTACAGGCACCTTCCAGCGATGCGTATCATCCGAAGAGGGACGTATTTCTCAAAAAAAAAAAAAAAATCCGAAGAGGGACGTTAGTTATTGCAGGACATCTATGCGAGGGCTTGTGACCACCAGGTGACGGAGTCAGAATCTGGCAGATTAGGCAGAGGGTCCCGAGTTAGTAGTTTTGGCACGATGATAATAGGACAAAGGGGACATCGATGTTTACCCGGGTTCAAGTCCTCTGGGTAAAACCCTACGTCCTACTTTAATTGTATTGATGAATGGGGTACAGAGTACATGTTGATCTACCTTGAGATCGTATGTGAATGAGTTGGTCCTCTACGGTTCACACCCCTCGGCTTATATAGACGCCAAGGGTCCCTAGGGTTACACATAGGTCGGTTTACACCTTAAAGATAAGCAATCTAAAGATTGCATTCATGCCTTGGATATGCGCCAAGTCTTCGAAAGATTCCATCTTGATTCCTCCATGGGCCTAATGAATGTGGCCCACTGGTTTGTCATCTGGGGGTTCTCGGCATGGCCCACGTCTAAGAGCCGACGTGGTTAGCACCCTCCTATCCAGGACACCATCAGTAGCCCCCGAACCGGCCTTCAAGCCGAGGGCTATCCTCGGACGTCTATCCTTCTCCTTTGGTCTCCGGCCTTGCAAACTGGTTCAACGTCGTCTTCGCGTGTCCACCCCAAAGCGATCAAGTTTTGCCCGAGGAATATCATACTTCGGGCGTCCCAAGAGCCCCCTTCGAGCTTTTCTCGGTGGTATATATATTTTATTCGTTAGATCGGAAGACCCTATATGTGTAGAGCTACCTTAGTGGCGAAGTCTCCTTATGCCGGGATAATGGTGCCGCTTTGTTCATGTTCTGACAACTTTGACCAAACCCGAATCGCCACCGCACACTGTAGAATTGTGCGGTCTTTTCAGATGTCATTATGGCGTGTTAGCGCAGCTTGAGGCCGCCACTACTGGCATATCTAATCCATAAAGGGACCGTGCTCCGGATTTGCAGCGGCATTATCATTAAACCCCTCAATTCACGCGCGCATAACACACATCGCATGGGGAACTCACGAAATTACTGCCACCCAGTGCGCCTGTCGGCCCAATAGGAACTAGGGTACCTCGGGCCTACTGGCCTATAGTTGACGGTGGCCCCTCAACATGTAGTCTCTCCCATGACAACTGATACGTCTCCGTCGTATCTATAATTTTTTATTGTTTCATATCAATATTCTACAACTTTTATATACTTTTGGCAACAATTTATATTATTTTTGGGACTAACATATTAACCAGTGCCCAGTGCCAGTTCCTGTTTGTTGCATGTTTTTTGTTTCGCAAAATATCCATATGAAACGAAATCCAAACGCGATAAAAATTTACGAAGATTTATTTTGGAATATATGTGATTTTTGAGAAGAAGAATCAATGCAAGACGGTGCCCGAGGTGGCCACAAGGTAACTGGGTGCGACCGGGGGGTGGCCGCGCCAAGGTGTCTTCTGACTCCCTCGTAAGTCGGTTGACGCCCTTCTTTCGCCGCAAGAAAGATAATTTCAGGATAAAAATCCCCTCAAAATTTCAGCCCAATCGGAGTTACGGATCTGTGGGAATATAAAAAACAGTGAAGGGATCCGAAAACAGATGCGAAACAGAAGAGAAACAGAGAGAGAGATCCAATCTCGGAGGGCCTCCTGCCCTCCGGAAACCATGGCGGCCATGGAGTAGAGGGGAAACTCTCCTCCCCATCTAGGGGGGGGGGGGGCAAGGAAGAAGAAGAATGAGGGGGGCTCTCTACCCCTCTCTCCTAGTGGCGCCAGAACGCCACCGGGGCAATCATCGTGTGACGGCGATCTACTCTAACACCTCCGTCATCTTCATTAACACCTCCATCACCTTTCCTCATCTATATTCAGCGGTTCACTCTCCTGCAACCCGCTGTACCCCCTACTTGAACATGGTGCTTTATGCTTCATATTATTATCCAATGATGTGTTACCATCCTATGATGTCTGAGTAGATTTTTGTTGTCCTATGGGTAATTGGTGAATTGCTATGATTGGTTTAATTTGCTTATGGTTATGTTGCTGTCCTTTGGTGCCCATCATATGAGCGTGCGTGTGGATCACACCATAGGGTTAGTTGTATGTTGATAGGACTATGCATTGGAGGGCAAGAGTGACAGAAGCTTCTTACTACCATAGAATTGATTCATACGGGATTGAAGGGGGGCCAATATACCTTAATGCTATGGTTGGGGTTTACCTTAAGGAACTTTGGTAGTTGCGGATGCTTGCTAATAGTTTCAATCATAAATGCATAGAATTCCAAGTAAGGGATGACATGCTAGCAGTGGCCTCTCCCACATAAAAACTTGCTATCGGTCTAGTAACTTAGCCAATTGCTTAGGAACAATTCCGCAAATCCTACCACCACTTTTACACACTCGCTATACTAACTTAATTATTATTTTTAGTAAAACAGCACCTAACTTTTATTTTCACGTTGTTGATTATCTTGCAAACTTATCTCTTTACACCTACAAAGTACTTCTAGTTTTATTCTTATTCTAGGTAAAGCGAACCTTAAGTGTGCGTAGAGTTGTATCAGTGGTCGATAGAACATGAAGGGAATATTAATTCTAACTTTAGCTCCTCATTGGGTTCGACACTCTTACTTATCGAGAAAGACTAACCATGTGGGTGGAGTTTTGACTTCTCTACAAATCCAAAGTATGGGACACCAGAGTACCGCTCAAAGTACTCCGCGGGCTTCCCGGCTCTGGGAAAACGCTTCCTGGGGCCTCCCGGGAGGCGGTCAATCCAATGTAATCCATTTCCCCGAAGGAAGCAGGAACCCATTAGTCAGAGGCATTTAATGTGCCCCATCCACCCACATTGCTATCGACGTCAGCAGTTGATACGTCTCCAACATATCTAATTTTTTTGATTGGTCCATGCTATTATATTATCAATCTTGGAATTTTTATATGCAATTATATATCATTTTTTGGGACTAACCTATTAACCTAGTGCCCAGTGCCAGTTGCTGTTTTTTTTGCTTGTTTTTGGTTTTCCAGAATATCAGTACCAAACAAAGTCCAATTGCCACGAAACTTTTTGGAGTTTTTTTTCTGGGCAAAAGAGACACTAGAAGGTTCAGCAGGAGACCAGAAGATGAAGGAGTAGCCCACAAGGCACCACGGCGCGCCCAGGGGGGTGGGCATGCCCTGGTGTGTTGTGGGGCCCACTTTCAGCTATTTGACCTAATTCCATCTCTATAGATTCTCTAAAATCAGGAAACCAACAGAGAGCGAGCCAAAACCCTTTTTTCGCCGCCGCAAGTTCTTGTTCTCGAGAGATCTCATCTGGGGCCTTTTCTGGCACTCTGCCGGAGAGGGATTCAACCACGGAGGGGCTCTACATCAACCTTATTGCCTCTCCTATGATGGGTGAGTAGTTTACCACAGACCTACGGGTCCATAGCTAGTAGCTAGATGGCTTCTTCTCTCTCTTTGATCTTCAATACAATGTTCTCCTTGATGTTCTTGGAAATCTATTCGATGTAATCACTTTTTACGGTGTGTTTGTTGGGAGTTTATGATCAGATTATCTATGAATATTATTTGAGTCTTCTCTGAACTCTTTTATGCATGATTATTATAGCTTTGTATTTCTCTCCGATCTATTGATTTGGTTTGGCCAACTATATTGATTTTTCTTGCAATGGGAGAGGTGCTTTGTGATGGGTTCGATCTTGCAGTGCTCAATCCTAGTGACAGAAAGGGACATGACACATATTTGTATCGTTGACATTAAGGATTAAAATATGGGGTTTATTCATACGTGAGTTTACTTTGTCTACATCATGTCATCTTGCTTAAGGCGTTACTCCGTTCTTTATGAACTTAAAACTCTAGATGCATTCTGGATAGCGGTTGATGTGTGGAGTAATAGTAGTAGATGCAGGCAGGATTCGGTCTACTTGTGTTGGACGTGATGCCTATATACGTGATCATTGCCTTAGATATCGTCATGGTTATTCGCTTTTCTATGAATTGCCCAACAGTAATTTGTTTACCCACCATATGCTATTTTCAAGAGAGAAGCCTCTAGTGAAAACTATGGCCTCCGGGTCTATTTAAATCATATATAAAAATCCAAAAAAATATTGCTGCAATTTTATTTCCATTGTTTTATTTTGTGTTTCTATTTATCTATTTATCACTACAAGATCTAATATTTGCAATTATCCGCCAAGGGATTGACAACCCCTTGTTTGCGTTGGGTGCAAGTATTTGTTATTTTGTGTGTAGGTACTGCTAAAGAGTTGTTGCATGGTTCTCCTACTGGATTGATAACCTTGGTTTCTAACCGAGGGAAATACTTATCTCTACTTTACTGCATCATCCCCTCCTCTTCAGGGAAATCCCAACGCAACTCACAAGTAGCAGGAAGAATTTCTGGCGCCGTTACCGGGGAGACATCATCAACATCTATCAAGTACCTATGCATAAACTTTTATCTCCTTGCATTTACTTTATTTGCCATTTTCCTCTCGTTTTCATCTCCCCCACTTCTAAAACGTATTCACAACAATACAAAAATATTTTTTTTGCCTCTTTCTTGCTTGTTCGCTTGCTTCGACGCTATGACCAGCATCACTATCCCTCCTTTGTCTCTGGACTTTGAAGTTCTTTACTTCAAACAAAAGCAAATAGAAAATTTGAAAGATGCTTGGTATAGAATGATGGAATCTTATCGTGTTTGCACTATAAAAGGGGATATGAAAATTTTGCTTCGAAATTTTTATGTAGGGCTCACCATGCCTAATAGACAACTTCTGGATTTTGCTACTAAAGGAAATTTTATTGAATGTGATTCCATCATTGCTTATGAAATGTGGAAGTAATAGTGGGAACCCCTCCTCCACAAAAAGGATTTAATTACACTCAAGAGGGAATCCAAATCTTGGAAAAATTGGGTGATATGTAGAAAAATTTGGTTGAATTGCAAAAATCTAGTGAGCCTCTCAAAAAATTAGCGGGAATCTCAACCGCACAAATACATTGATTGCCCTTGCAATAAGCGTCTAGATGCTTTAGATATACAAATTGCTTTATTTTCTGAAAATAATGGGAAGCGTAAGGAACCTCCGGGGTTCTAAAAAGGTCCCATCAAGATTGCAAAAACCAAAGATGACAACACTTGAAACTATGCATTACGCCTAGGTAGGGGCGTAAAACAATAGCACTAGTTGGGAGGCAACCCAATAGTTATCTTAATTTTCTTGTTTCTTTTACTATTTTTTAGTGTACACAAAATTATTCTACTTTTATGGTTGTGTTTTTGTGTTTAAATTAGTGTTTGTGCCAAGTAAAGCCTTTGGGATGATTTGGATGATAGTTGATTTGATTCTGTGAAAAAAACAGAAACTTTTGCGCCCAATAGCAGAATTGTTTAAATTTACTGGAACGTGCTTTTGAAAAATTATTTACACATGACTTATATAAAAATTTCCCACATTTTCCTAATTTTTCAGAATTTTTAGAGTTACAGAAGTATGGGAATAATTCAGATTACTACAGACTTTTGTTTTTGACAGATTCTGTTTTCGTTGCGTTGTTTGCTTGTTTTGATGAATCTATGGATTGTATTAGGATGTATAAGCCATGGTGAAGTAATAATACAGTAGGTATAATGCAATAATAAAATATGAATGGGTTTACAACCATACCTAAAGTGGTGATTTGCTTTGTTATACTAATGGATCTCATGAAGGTTTTTGTTGAGTTTTGTGTGCTGAAGTTTTCAAGTTTTGAGTGAGATCATGATGGATGAAGGAATAAGGAGTGGAAAGATCCTAAGTTTGGGGATGCCCGAGGCAACCCAAGGTAATATTCAAGGACTCCCAAGCAACTAAGCTTAGGGATGCCCTGAAAGGCATCCCCTCTTTCTTCTATCAACCATCGGTAATTTTACTTGGAGCTATATTTTTATTCATCACATGATATGCATCGTGTATTATATGAGTCTTTGCTTTGTTTGATTTTTAATTTTTCACAATCATCTTTGCTGGACACACCTATTTGAGAGGGACACACATTATTCGTGATTTGTTAGAATACTCTATGTGCTTCACTTAAATCTTTTGAGCTAGGCAGTTGCTCTAGTGCTTTATATATATTTTTAGAGCACGACGGTGGTTTTATTTTGAAGAAATAGTTGCACTCTCATGCTTCACTTATATATTTTTTAGAGTTGATAATAGTAATGGCAATTAGTATGGGTTATGAATTTGGTCCTAATATGATAGGTATTCAAGAGGGATATAATAAAAACTTTCATGTAGATCACTGAATATGATAAGTTTGATTCCTTGCAATAGTTTTGCGATATAAAGGTGGTAATATGTGGGTTGTGCTAGTGAGTAGTTGTGGTTTAGTAAAATTATTGGTGTTAAAGTTTGTGATTCCCGAAGCATGCACGTATAGTCTCTCGTTATGCTATGAAGTTGGAGCATGCTTTATTATTGATTGTCTTCCTTATGAGTGGTGGTCGGGGCGAGCGATGTCTTTTCCTACAAATCTATCCCCCTAGGGGCATGCGTAGTAGTACTTTGCTTCGAGGGCTAATAAACTTTTGCAATAAGTATATGAGTTCTTTATGACTAATGTGAGTCCATGGATTATATGCACTCTTACCTTTCGGCAAATTGTTAGCCTCTTCGGTACCGTGCATTGCCCTTTCTCACCTTGAGATGTGGTGCAAACTTCGCTGGTGCATCCAAACCCCGTGATATGATACGCTGTATCACACATAAGCCTCCTTATATCTTCCTCAAAACAGCCACCATACCTACCTATTATGGCATTTTCATAGCCATTCCGAGATATATTGTCTTGCAACTTCCACCATTCCATTTTATTATGACACACATCATCATTGTCATATTGCTTTACATGATCACATAGCTGACATAGTATTTGTGGCTTAGCCACCGTTCATCATTTTTTATACATGTTACGCTAGATCATTGCACATCCCGGTACACCGCCGGAGGCATTCATATAGAGTCATATTTTGTTCTAGTATTGAGTTGTAATTTTGAGTTGTAAGAGTAAATAGAAGTGTGATGATCATCATTATTCATTATTAGAGCATTGTCTCAGTGAGGAAATTAAAAATAAAGAAAAAAAACAGGCAAAAAAGAGCCCACAAAAAAAGAGGCCAAAAAGAGCCCAACAAAAAAATGAGAGAAAAAGAGAGAAGAGGCAATGTTACTATCCTTTCCACACTTGTGCTTCAAAGTAGCACCATGTTTTTCATATAGAGAGTCTCCTATGCTTTCATTTGCATTTAACTAGTGGGAATTTTTCATTATAGAACTTGGCTTGTATATTCCAATGATGGCTTCCTCAAATGCCCGAGGTCTTCATGAGCAAGCAAGTTGGATGCACACCCACTTAGTTTTATTTTTTGAGCTTCCATACACTTATAGCTCGTAGTGCATCCATTGCATGGCAATCCCTACTCCTTGCGTTGACATCAATTGATGGGCATCTCCATAGCCCATTGATTAGCCTCGTCGATGTGAGACTTTCTTTTTGTTTTCTTCTCCATATTATCTCCATCACCATACTATATTCCACCCATAGTGCTATATCCATGGCTTGCGCTCATGTATTGCGTAAGAGTTGAAAAAGCTGAAGCGCGTTTAAAAGTATGAACAAATTGCTTGGCTTGTCATCGGGGTTGTGCATGATAAATACTTTGTGTTAAGAAGATGGAGCATGACAAGGCTATATGATTCTGTAGGGATAACGTTCTTTAGCATTGATATTTTGAAAGACATGATTGTTTGTTGGTATGCCTTAGTATTATTGTTTTTATGTCAAACTATAGGCTATTGCTTTGAATCATTCAGATCTTAATATTCATGCCAGAAAATAGAGGTTACATGATGAACATGATAGGTAGCATTCCACATAAAAAAATATATGTTTTTATCATTTACCTACTCGATGACGAGCAGGAATTAAGCTTGAGGATGCTTGATACGTCTCCAACGTATCTATAACTAGAAGACACCCCGCGCGTTGCGGCGAGAATTTGTAGAAAATGACTATAATGCGCTCGAAAACTCTTAAACAGAAGCAAAAATATTTAGGTTCAGGGGTCACAACATTATGAGGACCTAAAAATGCATGTCTTGTTATTTTTCTACTGACATCGGGCAGAGTACGAACATAATATTTTTCAATTCTAGCGAGTGGAAACTACCAACTACCTAAGCACCATTAAAAAAACCATGCATGGAATATAGAAATTAGATGCCACAGTTCTTTCATAGCAGTTGTGTTCAACTCACCAACTATAAGGATGTAAGGTAATATCATACTATCATAGCGATACTTCACGGACTGTAGTAATGTAAGATTGTTCTATAATATCAGAAACCTGTGAGAATAATATGAGCTGCCAAAAGGCAATAGTATTTATATTAATCCTTCCACGATTTCAGTGAAAGGCAAAGAAAGTGCTCAGACAGATTTTGTCATGGAACTAATTACGTTACTGGTTAATTTGGTGATTGATTTGCAAAATAAAATTCAGTTTTGAAGAAAAATATCAAACATATATAATATGGATTATAAACCTGTAGGTGCACAGGTGGCTCAAGAGACTTCAGTGTAGAAACCACGTCTGGCAAACAACATTGCATGGCAGAAATAAAACCCAATCCAGTATGAAGGTGTGACAACCAAGCTTACAAAATCGGTTAATATACATATAGTTACCTCATCGCAAAGAAGTTGCAATCACCAATGTGCTGGCTGCAAGTCATTTAGGAAGGTAGAAAGATATTCCACCGTGAAAATCCATGGAAGTATTTACAGAACCAAAACTGAATTATGGCATGCACCCAGTATACTTGAATAAAAAAATCACTCTGTTTTCCATCAATTGCATAAAAATACATGAGCAGATGAGCAATAAGGCAAGAAAACCTAACATCTAAGTGAAGCATAAAATCAGTTCCCAAACTAATAATATTGCACTATCAATCCCGTATGGTGGAGAGCATAATGTCCAAGAATAAGATAAGATCATCTTACAATCTTGTTCTAGCAAACTCCAAAACTGGCTCCTTCAATCTGAGTAGGAATTAATCAAGGAGCCCATAAATCACATGGGTACATGTCAGATAGATCTTAGATGGAGAGGACTATTAACAGTAAGCCATTGGGTAATATTATATTATTGCAGCGGGGTGTACTCTCACCTGGGTAGATCCGTGATGCATGAGGGAAAGAATCTCTTGTACGGAGTGAGGAAATCATGGTTGGCCTCCATGGTGAATCACCAGATATAGCTAGAGGGAGAGATCTGCGTGCCCCCAGAAAATAAGAAATATGCGCGCCGAAATACGGTGGTTCATGTGAGGCTTTTCATCTTGGTGGAACTATGGAAGAGGAAGAGCCCAATGTGGGAGTGGGCGGAGGGGCCTCAGGAATAAATCTGCAGGGAAGGGGGATGGCGCTGAGGTAGGTGAAGAGGCACTGTGGAATCAAGAGAAACTCTTCCGTGGAGAACATGGGTTGTTGATAGATTGACTGCTATTTGAAACTGAAATGCTGAGGTGGCATGAAGATGATGTGGACAATGTGCATGTTAAGAGAATAGGTAGTAGTGGGGATCAACTTCTTAAGAATGTAAGATTCTTGATTGATCCATGCTATTATTGTATCAATCTTGGATATTTTATATGCAATTATATATCATTTTTTGGGACTAACCTATTAACCTAGTGCCCAGTGCCAGTTGATGTTTTTGCTTAATTTTGGTTTTCCAGAATATCAGTACCAAACGAAGTCCAATTGCCACGAAACTTCTTGGAGATTTTTTCTGGACAAAAGAGACACTAGGAGATTCGGGAGGAGACTAGAAGATGAAGGAGTAGCCCACAAGGCACCACAACACACCCAGGGGGTGGGCGCGCCATGGTGTGTTATGGGGCCCACTAGCTATTTGACCTAATTGCGCCTCTATAAATTCTCTAAAAATCAGGAAACCAACAGAGAGCCAGCCAAAACCCTTTTTCCGCCGCCGCAGGTTCCTGTTCTCGAGAGATCCCATATGGGGCCTTTTCTGGCACTCTGCGGAGAGGGATTCAACCACAGAGGGGCTCTACATTGCAGCCTCTCTGATGATGTGTGAGTAGTTTACCACAGAAATGTGGGTCCATAGCTAGATGGCTTCTTCCCTCTCTTTGATCTTCAATACAATGTTCTCCTTGATGTTCTTGGAGATCTATTCAATGTAATCACTTTTGCGGTGTGTTTGTTGGGAACCGATGAATTGTGAGTTTATGAGATTATCTATGAATATTATTTGAGTCTTCTCTGAACTCTTTTATGCATTATTATTATAGCTTTGTATTTCTCTCCTATCTATTGATTTGGTTTGGCCAACTAGATTTTTTTTTGCAATGTGAGTGGTGCTTTGTGATGGGTTCGATCTTGCGGTGCTCAATCCCAGTGACAGAAAGGGACATGAACCGTATTTGCATCATTGACATTAAGGATAAAAAGATGGGGTTTATTCATGCATGAGTTTACTTTGTCTACATCATGTCATCTTGCTTAAGGCGTTACTCCGTTCTTTATGAACTCAATACTCTAGATGCATGTTGGTTAGCGGTCGACGTGTGGAGTAATAGTAGTAGATGCAGGCAGGAGTCGGTCTACTTGTCTCAGACGTGATGCCTATATACATGATCATTGCCTTAGATATCGTCATGATTATTCGCTTTTCTATCAATTACCCAACAATTATTTTTTACCCACCATATGCTATTTTCAAGAGAGAAGCCTCTAGTGAAAACTATGGCCCCCGGGTCTATTTAAATCATATATAAAAATCCAAAAATATATTGCTGCAATTTTATTTCCGTTGTTTTATTTTGTGTTTCTATTTATCACTACAAGATCTAATCTTTGCAATTAACCGCCAAGGGATTGACAACCCCTTGTTTGCGTTGGGTGCAAGTATTTGTTATTTTGTGTGTAGGTACTGCTAAAAAGTTGTTGCGTGGTTCTCCTACTGGATTGATAACCTTGGTTTATAACCGAGGGAAATACTTATCTCTACTATACTGCATCACCCCGTCCTCTTTAGGGAAATCCCAACGCAGCTCACAAGTAGCAGAAGTGGGGATATTACACATCGGAATCGTCCTTGGAGTATGGGCTCCGGCAAGGCACTCCACTCATTAGGGTCATCAACTATGGCTGCTAAAGATTCACCTGCTCCGCACACGGCTACAGGAGCATCTTCCGGCAAACACCCACTCTGTACGAACGGGCGTGCTATGATCAGTCACATCACACCGATACAAGCCGCTCTTGCCTTTTCCTTTGTTCATATCGAGCCATTGAGAGCCTTTGGCTGGAGGGAAGAGGCCTCGAAGTAGTATAAATAGGGGAAGGCCACTGCCTTGAGGTCGAGAGACATTCACAACAACAACACACATTGTAACTCTTCACAGAAATACCATTCTAGGGTAGGAGTAGGGTATTACGCGTACACAGTGCCCTGAACCTGGGTATCTCCGTTGTGCTCTAGTTTCTATTCTTCTCATTTCGGCGATCGATGTCTTGGGAAACCTAATGCATTCATTCCTTGGCCAAACTCTCAAAGGGTTGTAGCTGACAACCCAATGTCTGGTTCTTAGACACCGACATTTGGCGCGCTAGGTAGGGGACTGAGGTGTTCTCGTTTCCTTAGTCCGTGCCATTTGCCCTCCCGGACACCTCTCTTTCATTGGTGCCACCTCCAGCGCCGCTCCTCACCCAACACCCACTCCAGCCACCGCTTCAACATTAGGCTAAGATGGCACAAGACAGGCTACCCCGGGCCACGGTGTACCGATGCTTGCACTGGCCCGGGCAGGACATCACTCACCCGCGCCATGCCGGAGAGCCGCCTTCCTGGGCGGTGCACGGGCACAGGGGCCATGCTGTGAGGGACATGCTGTTCCCTAGAGATCGCAGGGCGATGAGGCCCACATACATCTCCCTTCACTACGTCAGACAAAGGCCCGCGGAGCGGCTTAGGGACTACATTCGATGTTTTCGTCAGATGCATGTCATGACTCATGGCATTCCATAGGTAGCTATTGTCGCGGCTTTCTTCCGGAACATCCGTAGCATCAAAGTACACGCCGATATGGCCGCCCAGAGGGTGCACACCGTCGCCGTCCTCTACCGTGTCGCGTACAACTGTGCCTATTCGCTGGAGGCAGGTATTCCCCTGAGAACTAACGAGCACCGCCACTTTGAGCCCATTCTCCTGGGAGAGCATATGTACCCTCGCACCAGGAGGTTCATAGGGGCCGCTCTCCTAGCGAGGTTTGTTGCCTCCAGAGGAGCGGAGCCGGGGCTCGCCCCCTCGACGGGCCCTGCCGGGCTAGAGCCGTACCGCGAGTCAAGGAGCTCATTAGTCTTGGAGGTCACCGTTAGCGGGGACACATCCCGCAACATCTCCGTCAAGGCAGATTTCACTACAGCGTAGGCCCGGGGGCTACGCCAGACATCCTAGGACATGACAACATTCTCTGCGGCTACACAGGCGCCTTCCTGGGAGTCGCTGGCCACCCGACAAGCCGGTGGCCCCATGACAAGCCAGACTCGAGACTTCACAGTTTAATGTCTAAAAGCTAAGTATCTCAGCAGCCATGTATCCGGGAACTCCCCGGTTAAGAAGGAGCGCCATGGCATACATGTACTATGTGGTTTTCATTTCTCCTCCTATTGTCCCGTGCTTGCCTCTCTACTTGACCCAGTACATGCGCAGAGCCTCGGCAGTGCACCACGCTTGGTCGCGAAGGAACCATTCTCGGGACGCACCCCGTACGAACTTCCTTCCCCAAGTCACCGGATGTTGCCCCTCTCCACATGTATTAGTCAAGCTAGGTTGGAAGTGTGGACCCCGTCGATCCAACTCGATAAATCGTTCTTCTCAAAGCACTTTCATCCTATGTCAGGCCCTCTGTGAAACGGGGGCTACCCGGGAAGTGTCACCCCGTGAACTACTCCCGGGAAATTCTGTCACCCCCAAAAAAGGGCATTCACGATGCGTTTCATACCCGCTCCAACGTATCTGCGTCGTATGTTTTTTGTGATCAGATACAGTCACCCCGGCAACATGGGATTCCCCTGAACATATAAAAAGACTTGGGAAGAACGTCATTCCTTGCGCACACTTAGTAGGGATTAACAAGAAGTTGCCAATTGTTGGGGAACGTTGCATGGGAAATAAATTTTTTTCCTACGATCACCAAGATCAATCTAGGAGATGCACATCTACGAGAGAAGAGTGGTGTCTACATACCCTTGTAGACAGAAAGCGTTAACAATCTAGAGATCGTGGTTGGCATAGTTGTACTCGTGTCGAGATCCAATCCGATCCAAGTACCGCACGTGCGGCACCTCCGAGTTTAGCACACATACAGATTGGCATCGTCCTCTCCTTCTTAATCCAGCAAGGGAGGGAGAGGAGGTAGATGAGATCTGAACCAACAAAACGGCGAGGTGGTGGTGGTGGCAGCGGAACTCCGGCAGGGCTTCGCCAAGCACGTACCGGTGAAACATGGGAGGAGTTAGGAGAGGTAACGGGCAAGGGTCGAACGGGGGCTGCCCCCAATGCCTCCCCATCTTTATATAGGCATGGAGGGGCTGGTGGCTTGCCCTCCAAGGCCCTAGGGTCGTTGGTCAAAGGGGGAGGAAGGAAATCCCTCCTTTCCATCCCCACCGATCGCTATCCCCCCTTTTTAGGGATCCTGATCTTATCCCTTCAGGATACAATACTATTCCTTTTAAGGGAGGATCTTGGTGCGCCTAGACCAGGGTTGTGGGGACTTTCCCCACTACCCACGTTCATGTGGGTCCCACTCCAGAACCTTCTAGAACCTTCCTGGTACAATACCGAAAAAACTCGAACTTTTTCCGGAACCCCGATAAAAACTTTCCATATATGAATCTTTACCTCCGGACTATTCCAGAGCTCCTCGTGACATCCCAGATTCCATCCGGGACTCCGAACAACCTTCAGGTTTTCCACTATTAATATCTCAATACTACCCTAGCGCTACCGAACGTTAAGCGTGCGACCCTACGAGTTCGGGAATATGCAGACATGACCGAGACTCCTCTCCAGTCAATAACCAATAGCGGGACCTGGATGCCCATATTGGTTCCCACATATTCAACAAAGATCTTTATCAGTTGAACCACGATGTCAAGGATTCAGCTAATCCCGTATGCAGTTCCCTTTGTCCATCGGTATGTTACTTGCCCAAGATTCGATCGTCGGTATCTCCATACCTAGTTCATTCTCGTTACCGGCAAGTCTCTTTACTCGTTTCGTAATACAAGATCCCATGGCTAAATCCTTAGTCACATTGCTTGCAAGCTCATTGTGATGCTGTATTACCGAGTGGGCCCCGAGATACCTCTCCGTCATATGGAGTGACAAATCCCAGTCTTGATCCATGCCAACTCAACAGATACCCTCGGAGATACCTGTAGAGCATCTTTATAGTCACCCAGTTATGTTGCGACATTTGATACACACAAGGTACTCCTCCGGTGTCAGTGAGCTGTATGATCTCATGGTCATAGAAATAGATACCTCACATGCAGAAAACGATAGCAATAAACTTGATACGATCATATGCTACACTTATAGTTTGGGTCTTGTCCATCACATCATTCTCCTAATGTCTATGGCTAGGAAACCATAGCCATCTTTGATCAACGAGCTAGTCCGGTAGAGGCTCACTAGGGACATGTTGTTGTCTATGTATCCACACATGTATTTGAGTTTCCAATCAACACAATTATAGCATGGATAATAAACGATTATCATGAACAAGGAAATATAATAATAACCACTTTATTATTGCCTCTAGGGCATATTTCCAACAGTCTCCCACTTGAACTAGAGTCAATAATCTAGCATTACCTGGTAATGAATCTAACACCCATAGGGTTCTGGTGTTGATCATGTTTTGCCCGTGGAAGAGGTTTAGTCAAAGGATCTGCAACATCCAGATCCGTATGTACTTTGCAAATGTTTATGTCTTCCTCCTTGATCGCATCACAGATGGAATTGAAGCATCGCTTTATGTGTCTAGTCCTCTTGTGAAATGTTGGTTCCTTGGTCAGAGCAATGGCACTAGTGTTATCACAGAGTAGAGTCATTGGGTTCAGTACACTGGGCACAACTCCAAGATCTGTCTTGAATTGCTTCATCCAGACACCTTCCTTCGCTGCCTCCGAGGCAGCTATGTACTCTGCTTCGCATGTAGAATCAGCTACCACGCTTTGCTTGGAACTGCACGAGCTTACCGCTCCCCCATTCAGAATATATACGTATCCGGTTTGAGATTTAGAGTCATCCGGATCAGTGTCAAAGCTTGCATCGACATAACCCTTTACGACGAGCTCTTGATCACCTCCATAAACGAGAAACATTTCCTTAGTCCTTTTCAGGTACTTAAGGATATTCTTGACCGCTGTCCAGTGTACCACTCTTGGATCACTTTGAAACCTTCCGGTCATACTTATGGCAAGGCAGACATCTGGTCTTGTGCACAGCATCGCATACATGATAAAGCCTATGGCAGAATCATAGGGGATGACACTCATCTTTTCTCTATCCTCTGTAGTTGCTGGGCATTGAGTCTTACTCAACTTCACACCGTGCAAAACAGGCAAGAACCCCTTCTTGGACTGATCCATTTTGAACTTCTTCAAAATCTTATCAAGGTATGTGCTTTGTGAAAGTCCTATTAAGCGTCTCGATCTATCTTTATAGATGTGGCGCCCCCTGCTCAATCGTACACTAATCATGCACGCAAATGTGTACGATCAAGATCAGGGACTCACGGGAAGATATCACAACACAACTCTAAAACATAAATAAGTCATACAAGCATCATAATACAAGCCAGGGGCCACGAGGGCTCGAATACAAATGCTCGATCATAGACGAGTCAGCGGAAGCAACAATATCTGAGTACAGACATAGGTTAAACAAGGTGCCATAAGATGGCTAGCACAAACAGGGATACAACAGATCGAACAGGCGCAGGGCCTCCTGCCTGGGATCCTCCTAACTACTCCTGGTCGTCGGCGTCCTGGACGTAGTAGTAGGCTCCGCCCTGGTGGTAGTAGTCGTCGAAGGTGGCGTCTGGCTCCTGGGCTCCAGCATCTGGTTGCGACAACCAGCAAGAAGGGAAAGGGGGGGAAAAGGAGGGGGAAAGCAACCGTGAGTACTCATCAAGAGACTCGCAAGCCAAGGATCTATACTACATATGCATGGTATATGTGTAAAGAGGCAATATCGGTGGACTGAACTGCAGAATGCCAGAATAAGAGGGGGATAGCTAGTCCTGTCGAAGACTACGCTTCTGGCAGCCTCCATCTTGAAGCAATAGAAGAGAGTAGTTGGAAGTTAACCAAGCAACAACGATAGCATAATCCTACCCGTCGATCCTCTCGTCGCCACCATGCAGAGAGCGACCACCGGTTATATCTGTCACTTGTAAGGGTGTGTTTTATTAAGTATCCATTTCTAGTTGTCATGAGGTCGGAATACAACTCCGGGTCGTCCTTTTACCGAGGGACACGGCTATTCGAATAGATAAACTTCCCTGCAGGGGTGCACCACATATTCCCCAACACCTCGATCCCCTTTGGCCGGACACACTTTCCGGGTCATGCCCGCCTCGGAAGATCCACACGTCGCGCCCCACCTAGGCTCAACAGAGAGGTCAGCACGCCGGACTAATCCTAGGCACTCTGGGGTCTGGGCCCATCGCCCAGTGCGCTCCTGCACGTTGCTGACGCGGCCGCGAGCAGACCTAGCAACCCACACGATCACGGCGGTTACGTATCGCGGTCCAACACGGCGCGCGCCGCTCAGCTCGCTGACGTCAAGAAGGTCTTCAGCTGATACCAACGACGCCGGATACCCATAACTACTCCCGCGTATGTTGGTTTAGTGCGTATAGGCCATGGCCAGACTCAGATCAAATATCCAATCTCGTTAAAGTGTTATTTATGAAGTAAACGCGAACGCCACAGGGCCTGGCCCACCTGTCTCCTAGGTGGTCTCAACCTGCCCTGTCGCTCCGCCACAAAGATCCACTCAAAGGGCCGTTGGGACAAAGGTCCTTTCAGCCCCCAATCCGTGAATCACTCGGGGCGGTACTCTTCGAGCCGACCCGACTTTAGTCACCATCTGTATAGTATGCATATATGTGTAGTATACACCCGTGATCACTCCCGACTGATCACGGCCCGATAGTATAGCAAGGCAGACTGACAAGAATGCAGGGCCAATGATGACAAACTAGCATCCTACACTAGGCATTTAGGATTGCAGGTAAGGTATCAACAACAGTAGCAACAATGACAGGCTATGCAGCAGAATAGGATTAACCGAAAGCAGTTAACAAGGCTACACTACTCTAATGCAAGCAGTATATGAGAAGAATAGCGATATCTGGTGATCAAGGGGGGGGGGGGGGGCTGCCTGGTGCTGCTTGGCTAAGTAGGGGTCGTCAACAACGTAGTCGGTCGGGCACCAGCGGCTGCTCGTCTCGTAGTTCACCGAAGAGAGAAGAGGGGGAAGAAACAGTAAACACAAAAACGGCAATAATGCAACAGGGATGCATGACATGTCTAAACGCAGGGCCAGGGTGATATACAGCCTAACTAAGCGATTTAGTTAATTTAGAATTTATTCGGATTTATTTAATCAGGGTTGGACACTATTCATTTATCGAAATCGTCTAATTGTTCAACGTTCTCATAGCTGCGGGCATCTGACGGGAATACGGAGGATGTATTCGGGTTCGTATCGTCGTTCTGAGCAAGTTTCATGTACAAAGTATTTTCATCGGAGTTACGGTTTATTTAATATGATTTTCTAAAGTTTTTATTAATTTCTGAAATTTAATTAATTATTTAATTCAACATTATCCGAACATGATTGATGACGTCAGCATGACATCATGCTGACGTCGCACGCAGCAGTGTTAATTAAGTATAATTTCTAATTACTGTTTAATTAACACTAATTAGTTAATTAGATTAACCTAATCAGGATTAATTAACTAATTAATTAATTAACTAATTAATTAATTAATTAATTATTTTAATTATTTATTTTTATTTCTTTTATTTTATTTTACTTATTTCTTTAATTCGTTTTTAGGGCTGGCCCCATCTCGTCATAGGGCCGGGGCGGGACATGTCCGGGCCGTGTCTGTTCGGGCACCGGACACGTCCGGGGCGTGCCCCTTTCGGGACGGACATGTCCGTTGCCCAAAGGGGAAGCACGGTGCGGAGTCGTAACCGATGCGCGGGCGCGCGGGCGAGGCCACGGCGGGGCGCGGAGGGTGCCGGGGCGGCTGCGTCGGTGCTGGAGCGGGCGCCGGGGCGGGCGCGGTTCCGGTCTTGCCGGTAGGGCGAAGCGGGGGTTGGCGGAGTTCAGGGCGTTGGCGGCGAGGAGCTGAGCGCGGGCATGTCTGCGAGGCGATGAGTGTCAGTGGGCGGCGCGTCTGGCGACGGCAAGCCGTGGTCGGCATGAGCGCGGTCGAGCTGCGGTGGCGTCGCAAGGCTGCGTGCGCGAGCAGAGAGGATGGGGGAGAGGCCGAGGCTCAACCGTGATCGTAGGGACTATGTGGCATATTCGGGGTCGGGGTGGTCGACGGGGACGACAGGGCGATTGAGAGTGGGCTAATGGCGGGAGGCAAGGCCGCGGGCGACAGGCGGCGACAGTAGAGCTTAGGCAAGACCGGCGAGGAGCGCGGTCTCCGTTGCGGCGCGTCCATTTACGGCGACGCGAGCGGCGCGGCGTCGGGGCAGGCGACCCGAGAGGGCGATGGGGTCTGTTCCCCATCACGGCACGCTATCGTCCGATCCTCAGATCTGGATCGGAGGTGGGGGCTGACGAGGGGAGGCGGCGACGGGGCCGGCGTCGGCGACGGGGTCGGACGGGATCGGGAGATCCCGTTGCGGCAGATGGGGGGGGGGGGGAGGAGAAAGCGAGGAGGGGGCGGATCGGGGGTTAGGGCTTAGGTTTCGGTCTCACTGGGGGGAGGCCAGGCTAAGTAGGGGCGCGCTGTCACACCCCCCCCCTCCCCTCCGCCCCCCCCCCCCCCCTCCTCCCCCCCGCACCCCCCCCCCCACCCCCACGACACCGGCCCCCTCCCCCCACTCCCCACCCTCCCCCCCGACCCGCCCAAACCCCCCCCCCCCCGGCCTCGCTGGGCTCGGCCTGGCGGGCACCGGTGGCTTGTCTGGCCGAAGCCCAGTCGGGGGGTGGGGTTCCGCTTTACCTTTCTGTTTCTTTTTTTCTTTTTCTTTATTCTCTTTTCTCTACTGTTAAATGTTTAGGCCTCAAATGGTTTTTGTAAAAAGTGTGACCTATTTCATAAATACCAGTGCATTATCCCCTAACACCTAAAATTAGTTTGGACAAAACATAATTCCATATTTATTTCAGATTTAATAAATGGTTATTAAATATTATCTTTATCCACTGTTTGAGGTTGTTCGAGCCACCTATACAATTCCAATGATGTTGGTTTCAATTTTAGAATAGCCTCTGGAATATTTGTTATTTATCTGACATTTTAGTTTCTATGTTGGACAACTTTTATATTCCACTTTCATTTAAATTTGAACTTGGCTTAGGAGTTGAAATGCAATATGATGCTAATGATGATTATGCACTATTAATCATGATGACATGGCCTCATCAAAAGGGTGATCTCTGTAGCTTAATACAGGGGGTGTTACAAATCTCCTCCACTACAAGAAATCTTGTCCCGAGATTTAGGAGGTAGAAAGAAACAAAGCGGGGTATTCATCGCGAAGACGATCCTCGCGTTCCCAAGTGGCTTCATCCTCAGAATGGTTTGACCACTGAACCTTGAGGAACTTGATAACCTTCTGGCGTGTGCGACGCTCGGCTTGATCGAGAATGCGGACCGGATGCTCTTTATAAGAGAGGTCTTGTTGCAGTTCAAGCAATTCGTGATCTACTCCGCGGATAGGGTCTTTGAAGCAGCGGCGGAGTTGGGATACGTGGAACACATCGTGAACCTGAGAAAGGTTCGGTGGAAGTTCCAACTGATATGCCACTCTACCACGCCTTTCAAGAACAGTGAAAGGACCAATATAGCGAGGAGCTAGCTTGCCCTTGATCCCGAATCGGTGTGTACCTTTCATCGGTGTGACTCGAAGATAAGCCTTTTCGCCAGGTTGATAGACCATATCTTTGTGTTTGCGGTCATACTGACTCTTTTGACGTGACTGAGCAGTCTTCAAATGCTCGCGGACAACGCGAACTTGATCTTCGGCAAGTTGGATAATATCCGGACCGAAGAGTGGACGTTCCCAGTTTCTGACCAATTTAGAGGGGTTCGGCACTTTCGTCCGTACAATACTTCAAAGGGGGCCATCTTCAGACTGGCTTGATAGCTGTTATTGTAAGAGAATTCGGCATATGGGAGAGATTCTTCCCATTTCCTTCCGAAGGATATGACACAAGCTCGAAGCATGTCTTCGAGAACTTGGTTGACTCGTTCAACTTGTCCTTGAGACTGAGGGTGAAAAGCGGTGCTGAAGGACAGATGAGTTCCCATAGCTTCTTGGAAACTTGCCCAGAATCTTGAAGTGAATAAGCTGCCACGGTCTGAACTGATAACCAGTGGAATACCGTGAAGTGAAACAATTCTGGACATGTAGAGAGTTGCGAGCTGACTAGCAGTGATCGTCTCTTTGATGGCTAGAAAATGTGCAACTTTGGAAAGTCGGTCAATGACGACAAGAATAGCATCATTACCTTTCTGTGATTTGGGAAACCCAGTGATAAAGTCCATTTCAACCTGGTCCCATTTCCATTCAGGAACAGCAATTGGTTGCAGAGTTCCGGCGGGCCTTTGATGTTCTGCTTTGACGCGACGGCAAACATCACATTCAGCAACATAGCGAGCAATGTCTTGCTTCATGTTTGACCACCAGAATCTTTGACGGATGTCTTGGTACATCTTGGTACTGCCGGGATGAATAGACAACGGAGTGTCGTGAGCTTCTTGCATGACCTCCTGAGTCATACCCAGGTTACCTTTAGAGGGGACCACTAGACGACTTTTAAAGAACAAGGTGCCAGTATCATCAATAGTGAAGAACGAAGGCCTTCCTTCAGCGAGATAGCGCTTAATCTTGTGGGCTTGAGAGTCATAACCCTGCAGCGTCTTGATGTTGTCCACGAGATCTGGTTTAGCAACCAGGGTATTAAGAGAACCCTGGGAAACAACGTGGAGGTTCATTTTGTAGGAACCTTCAGGAGGGGGAGCGAGTGCTCCAGGAGGAACAATGTGGAGATTCAGCTTTCTGAATTCTTCAATAAGCGAAGGTTGAACTTCGTGAAACTGGAGGTGACTGCAATAAGACTTACGGCTCAAGGCATCGGCCATTACATTAGCCTTGCCAGGGGTATAAGAAATACCCAAGTTAAAATCCGCTACGGTCTCCATCCATCTCTGTTGACGGAGGTTCAGGTCTGGCTGAGTGAACAGATACTTCAGACTTTGATGATCGGTGTAGATTTCGCAACGATTACCGAGAAGGTAATGTCGCCACTGTTTTAGTGCATGGATGACGGCAGCAAGCTCGAGGTCATGTACTGGGTAATTCTCTTCGTGCGGACGCAATTGACGCGAAGCATAAGCAATTACTCTGCGGTCTTGCATTAGGACACCGCCTAATCCTTGACGGGATGCATCACAATAGATGACAAAATCCTTCTGGGAATCAGGAGGGGCAAGCACTGGGGCAGAAGTCAGCTTGTCTTTGAGCGTCTGGAAACTTTCTTGACACTTTTCCGTCCAATCGAACTTGACGCCTTTATGAAGCAGGTAGTCAGGGGCTTGGCGATCTTGGAGAAGTTCTCGACAAATCGACGGCAATAGCTGGCGAGTCCGAGAAAACTTCGAACTTGCTTGACGTTCTTTGGAGGAGCCCAATCAAGAATAGCCTGAACTCGCTCGGGGTTGACGGCAATACCATCCTTGGAGATGACATGCCCAAGGTATGTTACTTCGGGAAGCCAGAATTCACACTTGGAAAACTTAGCATATAGTTGATGCTCTCGAAGTTTTTCCAGAACAAGTCGAAGATGTTCAGCATGTTCCTCTTTGTTCTTGGAGTATACTAGGATATCATCCAAGTAAACCACGACGAACTTGTCAAGGTATTCCATGAATATATAATTCATCAGGCGGGAGAATGTGGCGGGAGCATTGGTTAAGCCGAATGACATGACAGTGTACTCGTATGAGCCATATCGAGTAACGAAGGCGGTCTTTGGGATATCCTCTTCACGAACACGGATCTGGTGGTAACCCAACCTTAAGTCGAGTTTAGAGAACACTGATGAACCCGCCAGTTGATCATACAGATCGTTTATCCGAGGAAGGGGATATTTGTTCTGGATAGTTGCTTGGTTAATGGGACGGTAATCTTGGACCAATCGGTTTGATCCATCCTTCTTCCTGACAAAGAGAGAAGGTGCTCCCCTCGCAGAGGAACTTGGGCGAATGAAACCCTTACGAAGTGAAGCGTCGATTTCCTCCTTAAGTTCAAGGAGTTCATGCGGCGGCATCTTGTAGGGTCGCTTGGCGATAGGAGTGGTGCCTGGTTTCAAGTCGATGACAAATTCGACAGCTCGAGCAGGGGGTATCCCTGGGAGTTCTTCTGGGAAAACACCTTGGAATTCGCGAACAACTGGAATGTTCTCGATGCCTTCAAGTGGTGATGCGTTTAACGCATTCAAGGCATAAAGTCTCGCCTCGGCATTTTGGATGATTTGAGCCTGGTAGCTTATTATTTCATCAGAAGGGTGTAGAAGATGGACGATCTTCATGGCGCAAACTATAGAAGCAGTATGCGCTTTCAACCAATCCATTCCGAGAATGAGGTCGATACTACAAGACTTTAGTATGAAAGGGGAGGCATGAAACTCCAGCCCTTCAATTTCAACGGTGACGTCGTTGCTACCCATGGAGGTTTGACATTGACCCGCGGGGGTGTGTATTACTATTGCAGTGTTCATGACCTCACATTTAATGTCGTGTTTGTATGCAAATTCTTCGGACATGAATGAATGCGATGCTCCCGAATAAAAAAAAACAGAAGCGGGTACTGAATTAACAAGGAGAGTACCCATCACGGTGGCAGGCTGGTCCTGAGCTTCATTGAAATCGGTGTGGTTGGCCTGAATACGCCCATAAGACTTGGCATTGTTGTTGCGAGGCTGATTGTTTCTACGGCCAGTTGCAGGAAGTGCCAGTTGGTTCTGGTTCTGAATGCAGTTCCTGGAAAAATGACCTGGCTGCCCACACTTGTAGCACAGACTATCATTGGGATTGGGAGCAGGAGCTCGGGGTGGTGGAGATGGAAGTCCTGGCTGCCTAGGTGGTGGAGGCAGACGCGGTGCAGTATAGGACTGTCATCTCAATCGTCACGCCTAATCCGTGAAAAAGGTGTAGCTCGGTGTCTGAGTTGTTCTGCTGATCATAAATCCGAACTTCAGCATAGTACTGTTCCTGGTTGAACTCGCGGTAAACCTCATAAACCAAGTACTCAGGGTACCAACGGTAGCCAAGTCTGGTCATGAGAGCGATCAGGACAGCTGGAAACCCAGGGGTATTACGAGCCCAAGTGCGAAGCACAAGCTGTGTCGTAGGACGCGGTGGAAACAAATGGTCCATCTGAAACAGAGGAAATTCAGATTTGTCAAATGACAATGAGAAGTTTAACACAACTCGGAGAGAAAGGTTAGACAAAACAATGGAAAGGAAAATGATTATCAGACTAATCAGATCAACGACAGGGAAATCGCACAGATATCCAGCTCTCCGGGTAGACAGAATTTTACGAGATCCTAAAGTGCGGCAGTTAGTTAAACTTTATTTAACCCGAGCTAGAATAGAGATCAGAAGTCCCAGAGTATAGACGAGGAATAAAAGATCCTAATACCACCCAGTTGGCCAATTGTGGGCCCGAAAAGCCCACACAGCCCAAGTTAGTAAATTAAAACGGTTTTTCTTTGTCCTAGAACTCAACTTCGGCCAGGAATAGCGGAAGATTGGAAAGGGGGACTCCTACAGGCAGTCGGCTCTGTTACCAAAACTGTGGCGCCACCCTGCTCAATCGTACCATAATCATGCACCACAAATCGTGTACGATAAAAACCCAAAAAAAAAATGATCAGGGACTCACGGGGAAGATATCAACAACCACAACTCTAAAACATAAATAAGTCAACACAGCATCATAATACAAGCCCTAGGGGCACGAGGGCTCGAATACAAATGCTCGTCATAGACGACTGTCAGTGATGAGGAAGGGAAGCAGCACACTATCTGAGTACAGACTGATAGGTTTCTAAACAAGTGGTGCCCCATTAAGGATGGCTAGCCACAAACAAGGGATACAACAGATCGAACAGGCGCAGGGCCTCCTGCCTGGGTCCTCACAACTATCCTGGTCGTCGGCGTCATGGACGCGCATAAGTATGTAGGATCGCCACTAGGTGGTAAGTAGTGTCGAAGGTGGAGTCTGGCTCTGGCTCCAGCATCTGGTGCCCGACAACCAGCACAAGAAGGCGACGGGGGGGCACCAACGGGGAGGCGGGACGCACCCCGTGGTACTCACTCCAACGTCCTCGCAGCCCGGCTATACCTCTCTACATGATTGGTATATTGTTGTTAAAGAGGCAATATCGGTGGACTGAACTGCAGAATGCCAGAATAAGAGGGGGATAGCTAGTCTGTGAAGACTACGCTTCTGGCAGCCTCCATCTTGAAGCAAATAGAAGAGAGTAGTTGGAAGGTAACCAAGCAACAACGTTATAGCATAATCCTACCCGTCGATCCTCTCGTCGCCACCACCTGCGAGGAGAGCGACCACCAGGGTATATCTGTCACTTGTAAGGTGTGTTTTTATTAAGTATCCATTTTCTAGTTGTCATGAGGTCGGAATACAACTCCGGGTCGTCCTTTTACCAGAGGGACAACGGCTATTCGAATAGATAAACTTCCCTGCAGGGGGCACCACTATTCCCCAACACGCTCGATCCCCTTTGGCGGACACACTTTCCTGGGTCATGCCCGGCCTCGCGAAGATCCACACGTCGAGCCCCACCTAGGCTCAACAGAGAGGTCAGCACGCCCGGACTAATCCTAGGCACTCTGGGGTTGGGCCATCGCCCAGTGCGCTCCTGCCACGTTGCGTAAGCGCCGCGAGCAGACCTAGCAACCCACACGATCACGGCGGTTAGTGTTATCGCGGTCCAACACGGCGCGCGCGCCTCAGTCGTGACGTCAAGAAGGCTTCAGCTGATACCACGACGCCGGGATACCATAACTACTCCCGCGTAGTTGGTTATGCGTATAGGCCAGTGGCCAGACTCAGATCAAATATCCAATCTCGTTAAACGTGTTATATGAAGTAAACGCGAACGCCGACCAGGGCCTGGCCCACCTGTCTCCTAGGTGGTCTCAAATGCCCTGTCGCTCCGCCACAAGATCCACTCAAAGGGCCGTTGGGACAAAGGTCCTTTCAGACCCCCAATCCGTGATATCACTCGCGGGTACTCTTCGAGCCGACCCGACTTAGTCACATCTGTATAGTATGCATATATGTGTAGTATCCCCTGATCACCTCCCGAGTGATCACGGTCACGCCGCTCCGATAGTATAGCAAGGCAGACTGACAAGAATGCAGGGCCAATGATGACAACTAGCATCCTACACTAGGCATTTAGGATTGCAGGTAAGGTATCAACAACAGTAGCAACAATGACAGGCTATGCAGCAGAATAGGTATAACGAAACGAAGCAGTAACAGGCTACACTACTCTAATGCAAGCAGTATAGAGAAAATAGGCGATATCTGGTGATCAAGGGGGGGGGCTTGCCTGGTTGCTCTGGCAAGTAGGGGTCGTCAACAGTAGGCGTGGCGGCACCAGCAGCTGCGTCGGTTCGTAGGTCTACCGAAGAAGAAGAGGGGGAAGAAACAGTAAACACACTGGCAATAATGCAACAGGGATGCATGACATGTCTAAACGCAGGGCCAGGGTGATATACAGCCTAACTAAGCGATTTAGTTAATTTAGGAATTTATTCGGATATTTAATCAGGGTTGGACACTATTCATTTATCGAAATCGGTCTAATTGTTCAACGTTCTATAGCTGGGGCATCTGAGCGGAATACGGAGGATGTATTCGGGTTCGTATCGTCGTTCTGAGCAAGTTTCATGTACAAAGTATTTTCATAGGAGTTACGGTTTATTTAATATGATTTTCTAAAGTTTTTATTAATTTCTGAAATTTAATTAATTATTTAATTCAACATTATCGAAACAGTGATTGAGACGTCAGCATGACATCATGCTGACGTCAGCAGCTAATTAAGTTAATTTCAATTAGGGAATTAAAATAATGAGATAGATAACCTAATCAGGATTATTAACTAAAATACAACTAATTAATAATTAAAATTATTATTTGATATTTTGTTCTTTTTATTTTATACATTTTCTTTAATTCGTGTTTTTAGGGCTGGGCCCATCTGTCATAGGGCCGGGGCGGAATGTTGGCCGTGTCTGTTCGGGCCCCGCGACACGTCGGGGCGTGCCCCTTTCGGGACCGGACATGTCCGGTGCCCCCAAGGCGGGAATGCACGGCTCCCCTCAAGACGAAGGAGGATCGGGATCCTCGTCCCTACCGAGCGGAGAAAGGAAAGACTTTCACACTCCTAGGAAAACGGAATGGCAAACCGCAGACCCCAGCGACAGGAGCGCAGGTCCGTTGCGAGCCTAGGCCCAGGACCACAAAAGACCGACACCAATCCCCCCCGGCCTCCTACCCTTAGACTTCAGCCTGAGCGGGGACAGGCCGAGGAAGACTGGCAACCCCTCCGCCAACAAGACGTCCGCCGAACTGGATGGTAGAAGAGGAAGCGCAAGACTAGCAGGGGGCGCGCTCCTAGATGTCTCCGCCACGGGGGGGGAGGCCCGCGTGGGACCTCGGATCCCCTTCCCTACGTATTTTCCTCTCCTCGACATCACACTCTCCACCCTCCCCATGCCTCTAATGGGGGCGGCGGCCAGGACCAGTCCGAACCGGACTTTTCACCACCCTTCAACGCTTGCACGCGGGGGCAGCTACGGGAAGAGAGAGTAGACGAGGCCAACCCCCCCCACTTCCCTACAATCACTCAAGCTCTATCTCCATACCCTCCAAACCCACCCGCAGCTCCTCGCCCACCCCACACCCCTTCCAACGTTCTCAAGCCCTCCCTCATCGCCCCCTGACATATATCGTTAACACCCCTACTTGTTTAGCCAGACGAGAGAAGTCTCATATGCACCCGAACCAGAGATGAGACGAAAGTGGGGAGAACTAGGAACTTACCCTCCTTGAGACGACCATCTACGCCTCATGACGAGGGCCACGAAAGAGAGAAAGGAGAGGACAGCCGTCCTGGCCTCGGAGGAAGCCACATGGCGGTGACCGATCACACCCGTTCACCCACGAGCAGGGAGACGGGGGATTGGACGGTAGAAAAACGAGGTGCGAGGGGCGAGAAGGAACCACAATAGATAGGAATGAAACGGGAGACAGGAGGGAAGAGACCATACGTAACGGTAAACCCCGCAGAGGAAGGCCGTAGGCAGATGGCTTGGGAAATGGGTCATAACTATGGGGGAGCAAGTGGCCGAAGGAGTGATTGCCCCCCACCCCACCCCCCCCCCCACCTCACACAGACCCAAGCCACGAGGGCCGACACGGAAAGGAAAAGAATGAGGACGAGACAAAGGGGAGAAGGAGAGTTACGAAGAGGAAGAACGGGCAGTACGGGAGAGAGGGCTCACGGGAGGCGGGAGGCCCGCTCCATACAACGGCCAGACGGCGAGGCGGCCACCCCATGACGGATCAGGGCAAATGCGACCCTGTGGGGGGCCGACGGGGTCGTTCCGCGATCCCGATCCCGATCGGGATCGCGGACGGGGGCGGAGAAGGGAAGAGGCGGGCACTTGCCGGATGGAGAAGGCCGCGAGGAGTAGGAGAAGGGGGACCGGAAGGGATAGGAGAGATAAAGACTAAAGATGGGGGGGGAGGATGGAGGCGGAGACGAAGACGGAAAGCAGGAGGGGGAGGAGGGGGGAGATTCGAGGGGATAGGGCTAGGGTTTCGGTCTCCTGGGGGAGGCCCCAGAATAGATAAGGAAGGAGAAGCGAAGGGGCCGGAATGGAAGCACGGTGGATTGAATGGGCAGAGGAAACAGTAGCGGCGGGGGGGGGTTCCTTTATCCTTTTCTGTTTCTTTTTTCCTTTTCTTTATTCTCTTTTCTCTACTGTTAAATGTTTAGGCCTCAAATGGTTTTTGTAAAAAGTGTGACCTATTTCATAAATACCAGTGCATTATCCCCTAACACCTAAAATTAGTTTGGACAAAACATAATTCCATATTTATTTCAGATTTAATAAATGGTTATTAAATATTATCTTTATCCACTGTTTGAGGTTGTTCGAGTCACCTATACAATTCCAATGATGTTGGTTTCAATTTTAGAATAGCCTCTGGAATATTTGTTATTTATCTGACATTTTAGTTTCTATGTTGGACAACTTTTATATTCCACTTTCATTTAAATTTGAACTTGGCTTAGGAGTTGAAATGCAATATGATGCTAATGATGATTATGCACTATTAATCATGATGACATGGCCTCATCAAAAGGGTGATCTCTGTAGCTTAATACAGGGGGTGTTACAATAGATCTTGATGCCTAATATGAAAGCAGCTTCTCCTAGGTCCTTCATTGAAAAACTATTGTTCAAATATTCCTTCACGCTTTCCAAAAGTCCTATATCATTTCCAATCAGTAATATGTCATCCACATATAATATCAGAAACGCTATAGAGCTCCCACTCACTTTCTTGTAAGTACAAGCTTCTCCATAAACTTGTATAAACCCAAACGCTTTGATCACCTCATCAAAGCAAAGATTCCAACTCCGAGATACTTGCACCAGTCTATAAATGGATCGCTGGAGCTTGCACACTTTGTCAGCATTCTCTGGATCGACAAAACCTTCCGGTTGCATCATATACAACTCTTCCTTAAGGAAACTGCCGTGGTTTTGTCACGGCAAGATGCCATAGTGTGAGGACTTAGTCGTGAGGCCAACGCATCTAAGTGGTAGCTTGATTGGGGTTAAGCAGGACGAGAGATGCGAGATTTTACCCAGGTTCAGCCCCTCACGGTGGAGGTAAAGGCCTACATCCTGCTTGATTGATATTGATGATGATGACGATCTCGGTTACAAGGGCGGTGTTTCGCTACCTCTATCTCGAGAGCATCTACTTTGATCTTGTCTAAGACTTGTTTGTCTAAGCCCTAAAACTAGTCTATTATGACCTGTAAAAACCTGACCCTCTTGGGGTGCCCCACCCCTCCTTATATAAGTTGAAGGGGCGGTTTACATGTAGAGTCCTAGTAGGATTAGGACTTAGCCTATTTCTGGCTTCTTCTCGCTGGCTTCTTAACCCTGGGCTTCTCTTCGTGGGCTTCTTAACGCCTGGGCTTCTTATCGCCAGGCGGCTCATTTTCATGGCTGAGTACTTGCCAGGTTAGGATCTGTCTACCGAGTTACAATCTGTCTGCCGGGTTACAACCTGTCCGCCGGCTTATAACTGTCTGCCGGGTTCCAATCTGTCTGCTGGGTTAGAACCTGCCGGGTCAGGTCCAGAGATGACTCAACGCCATGAGCCGGGTTAAACCGCGGGTAATACCCCCGACAGAAATCGTTAAGGAACGCTGTTTTGACATCCATCTGCCAGATTTCATAATCGAAAAATGCAGCTATTGCCAACATGATTCCGACGGACTTAAGCATCGCTATAGGTGAGAAAGTCTCATCGTAATCAACTCCTGGAACTTGTGAAAACCACTTTGCCACAAGTCGAGCTTTATAGATGGTGACATTACCGTCCGCATCCGTCTTCTTCTTGAAGATCCATTTATTTTGAATGGCCTTTTGCCCTTCAGGTAATACTTCCAAAGTCCATACTTTGTTTTCATACATGGATCCCATCTCAGATTTCATGGCCTCTAACCATTTGTCGGAATCCGGGCCCACCATCAATTCTCCATAGCTCGTAGGTTCATCGTTGTTCAACAACATGACATCTAAGACAGGGTTACCGTACCACTCAGGAGCAGTACGTATCCTTGTCGACCTACGAGGTTTGATAGTAACTTGATCTGAAACTTCATGATCACTATCATTAGCTTCCTCTTCAACTGATGTAGGTGCCACAGAAACATCTTTCTGCGCTGCGCTACTCTCTGGTTGAAGTGAAGGTTCAACAACCTCATCAATTTCTATCTTCCTCCCACTCAATTCTTTCGAGAGAAACTCTTTCTCGAGAAAGGACCCGTTCTTAGCGACAAACACTTTGCCCTCGGATCTGAGATAGAAGGTATACCCAATCGTCTCCTTTGGGTATCCTATGAAGTCGCATTTGTCCGCTTTGGGTTCAAGCTTTTCTGGCTGAAGCCTTTTGACATAAGCATCGCAGCTCCAAACCTTAAGAAACGACAGCTTATGTTTCTTGCCAAACCATAGTTCATACGGTGTCATCTCTACGGACTTAGATGGTGCCCTATTTAAAGTGAATGCAGTTGTCTCTAATGCATAACCCCAAAATGAGAGTGGCAGATTGGTAAGACATCATAGAATGCACCATATCCAATAAGGTATGATTACGACGTTCGGACACGCCATTATGTTGTGGTGTTCCAGGCGGTGTCAGTTGTGAAACAATTCCACATTGTCTTAAGTGATTGCCAAACTCATAACTCAGATACTCTCCCCCTCGATCGGATTGTAGGAATTTAATCTTCTTGTTATGATGATTCTCAACTTCACCCTGAAATTGCTTGAACTTTTCAAATGTTTCAGACTTATGTTTCATTAAGTAAATATACCCATATCTACTCAAATCATCGGTGAAGGTGAGAAAGTAACGATATCCACCACGCGCGTCAACACTCATCGGACCGCACACATCAGTATGTATGATTTCCAACAAGTCACTTGCCCGTTCCATTGTTCTGGAAAACGGGGTTTTAGTCATCTTGCCCATGAGGCATGGTTTGCATGTGTCGAGTGATTCAAAATCAAGTGACTCCAAAAGTCCATCAGCATGGAGTTTCTTCATGCACTTTACACCAATATGACCTAAGCGGTAGTGCCACAAGAAAGTGGTACTATCATTATCAACTCTACATCTTTTGGCATCAATGTTATGAACATGTGTATCATCACTATCGAGATTCAATAAGAATAAACCCCTCACAATGGGTGCATGACCATAAAAGATATTACCCATATAAATAGAACAACCATTATTCTCCGATTTAAATGAGTAACCGTCTCGCATTAAACAAGATCCAGATATAATGTTCATGCTCAACGCAAGCACTAAATAACAATTATTTAGGTTTATCACTAATCCCGATGGTAACCGAAGAGCGAGCGTGCCGACAGCGATCACATCAAACTTGGAACCATTTCCCACGCGCATTGTCACTTCGTCCTTCGCCAGCCTTCGTCTATTCCGTAGTTCCTGTTTAGAGTTGCAAATGTGAGGAACCGCACCGGTATCAAATACCCATGCACTACAATGAGAGCTGGTAAGGTACACATCAATAACATGTATACCATATATACCTTTGTTGAAGTTGGCCCCCTTCTTGTCGGCCAGATACTTGGGGCAATTCAGCTTCCAGTGGCCAGTTCCCTTGCAGTAGAAGCACTCAGTTTCAGGCTTGGATCCAGCCCTGGGTTTCTTCACGGGAGGAGCAACTGCTTTGCCACTCTTCTTGAAGTTTCCCTTCTTTCCCTTGCTCTTATTGAAACTAGTGGTTTTATTGACCATCAACACTTGATGACCCTTCTGGATTTCTGACGCAGCGGCTTTCAGCATCGCGAACAGCTCGGAGACTGACTTGTTCATCCCTTGCATGTTATAGTTCAACATAAAGCTCTTGTAGCTAGGTGGTAGCGATTGAAGAACTCTGTCAGTGACCGCCTCAGGCGGGAGCTCAACTCCCAACTCAGCCAGACGGTTGTAATACCCAGACATTCTGAGTATGTGCTCATTGGCAGAGCCGTTCTCCTCCATTTTGCAGGCATAGAACTTATCGGAGGTCTCATACCTCTCGATCCAGGCATTCTTCTAAAAAATAAACTTCAACTCCTGGAACATCTCATATGCTCCATGACGTTCAAAACGCCTTTGAAGTCCCAGTTCTAAGCCATATAACATGGCGCACTGAACTATTGAGTAGTCATCAACACGCGACTGCCAGGCGTTCACAACGTCCACAGTTGCTGGAAGGGGTGGCGCACCAAGTGGTGCATCAAGGGCATAAGACTTTTGGGCAGCCGTGAGGATAATCCTCGGATTACGGGCCCAGTCCACAAAGTTGCTTCCATCATCTTTTAGCTTAGCTTTCTCTTGGAACGCATTGAAATTCAGGGGAGCTACTACGCGAGCCATTGATCTACAACATAATTTGCAAAGATAACTTAGACTATTGTTCAAAATAATGAGTTCAATTAATCATATTATCTAAGAACTCCCACTCAAATCAACATCCCTCCGGTTGTCCGAGTGTATCATGATCCAAATTCACCAACCCAAGTCCGATCATTGCTACTTCTTGAGCTTGCGTTGGTTTTTCCCTTGAAGAGGAAAGGGTGATGCAGCAAAGTAGAGTAAGTATTTCCCTTAGCTTTTGAGAACCAAGGTACCAATCCAGTAGGAGACAACACTCAAGTCACCGAATACCTGCACAAACAAACACCAACCTTGCACCCAACGCTATAAAGGGGTTGTCAATCCCTTAACGGTTATTTGCAACGTGAGATCTGATAGAGATGATAAACGGTAAAGTAATATTTTTGGTATTTTTGGTTTATGGAACGGAAAGTAAAGATTGCAAAGTAAAAGAAATAGGAAACAAAAATTGTAGATCGGAAACTTATATGATGGAAAATAGACCCGGGGGCCATAGGTTTCACTAGAGGCTTCTCTCAAGATAGAATTTATTACGGTGGGTAAACAAATTACTGCCGAGCAATTGATAGAAAAGCGCAAAGTTATGACGATATCTAAGGCAATGATCATGAATATAGGCATCACGTCCGTGTCAAGTAGACCGAAACGATTCTGCATCTACTACTATTACTCCACACATCGACCGACTCCTACCTGCATCTAGAGTATTAAGTTCATAAGAACAGAGTAACACATTAAGTAAGATGACATGATGTAGCGGGATAAACTCAAGCAATATGATGAAAACCCCATCTTTTTATCCTCGATGGCAACAATACAATACGTGCCTTGCTGCCCCTACTGTCACTGGGAAAGGACACCGCAAGATTGAACCCAAAGCTAAGAACTTCTCCCATTGCAAGAAAAACCAATCTAGTTGGCCAAACCAAATCGATAGTTCGAAGAGACTTGCAAAGATATCAAATCATGCATATAAGAATTCAGAGAAGATTCAAATAATATTCATAGATAAGCTGATCATAAATCCACAATTCATCGGATCTCGGCAAACACACGCAAAAGAGTATTACATCGAATAGATCTCCAAGAACATCAAGGAGAACTTTGTATTGAGAATCAAAGAGAGAGAAGAAGCCATCTAGTTACTAGCTATGGACCCGTAGGTCTGAAGTAAACTACTCACGCTTCATCAGAGAGGCAATGGTGTTGATGTAGAAGCCCTCCATGATCGAATCCCCCTCCGGCAGGACGCCGGAAAAGGCCTCAAGATGGGATCTCACGGGTACAGAAGGTTGCGGCGGTGGAAAAGTGGTTTTGTTGCTCCCCTGGATGTTTTTGGGGTATAAGAGTATATATAGGCGAAAGATCTAGGACAGTGGGGCTACGAGGGGCCCACAAGGTCGGGGGGCGCGCCCTACCCCCTGGGCTCGCCCTCCACCCTTGTGGCCACCTCGCGGCTCTTCCGACTTGCACTCCAAGTCTCCTGGGTGTCTTCTGGTCCAAGAAAAATCATCGCGAAAGTTTTATTCCGTTTGGACTCCGTTTGGTATTCCTTTTCTGCAAAACTCTAAAACAAGGAAAAAAACAGAAACTAGCACTGGGCTCTAGGTTAATAGGTCAGTCCCAAAAATCATATAAAATAGCATATTAATGCATATAAAACATCCAAAACAGATAATATAATAGCATGGAACAATTAAAAATTATAGATACGTTGGAGACGTATCAAGCATCCCCAAGCTTAATTCCTGCTCGTCCTCGAGTAGGTAAATGATAAAAATAGAATTTTTGATGTGGAATGCTACCTAACATATGTATCCGTGTAATTCTCTTTATTGTGGCATGAATGTTCAGATCCGTAAGATTCAAAACAAAAGTTTAATATTGACATAAAAAGATAATACTTCAAGCATACTAACAAAATAATTATGTCTTCTCAAAATAACATGGCCAACGAAAGCTTATCCCTACAAAATCATATGGTCTGGCTATGCTCCATCTTCATCACACAAAATATTTAAATCATGCACAACCCCGATGACAAGCCAAGCAATTGTTTCATACTTTTGACGTTCTCAAACTTTTTCAACTTTCACGCAATACATGAGCGTGAGCCATGGACATAGCACTATAGGTGGAATAGACGGTGGTTGTGGAGAAGACAAAAAAGAGGAGATAGTCTCACATCAACTAGGTATCAATGGGCTATGGAGATGCCCATTAATAGATATCAATGTGAGTGAGTAGGGATTGCCATGCAACAGATGCACTAGAGCTATAAGTTTATGAAAGCTCAAAAAGAAAACTAAGTGGGTGTGCATCCAACTTGCTTGCTCACGAAGACCTAGGGCAATTTGAGGAAGCCCATCATTGGAATATACAAGCCAAGTTCTATAATGAAAAATTCCCACTAGTATATGAAAGTGGTATCATAGGAGACTCTCTATCATGAAGATCATGGTGCTACTTTGAAGCACAAGTGTGGCAAAAAGGATAGTAACATTGTCCCTTCTCTCTTTTCTCTCATTTTTTATGGGCCTTCTTTCATTTTTTTTGGCCTCTTTTTTTTTTGTCCGGAGTCTCATCCCGACTTGTGGGGGAATCATAGTCTCCATCATCCTTTCCTCACATGGGACAATGCTCTAGTAATGAAGACCATCACACTTTTATTTACTTACAACTCAAAATTTACAACTCAATGCTAGAACAAGATATGAATCAAGAGCGACATGTATAAAAATATGATGAACGGTGGCTTTGCCACAAATACGATGTCAACTACATGATCATGCAAAGCAATATGACAATGATGAAGCGTGTCATAATAACGGAATGGTGGAAAGTTGCATGGCAATATATCTCGGAATGGCTATGGAAATGCCATAATAGGTAGGTATGGTGGCTGTTTTGAGGAAGGATATGTGGTGGGTTTATGGCACCGGCGAAAGTTGCGCGGTACAAGAGAGGCTAGCAATGGCGGAGAGGTGAGAGTGCGTATAGTCCATGGACTCAACATTAGTCATAAAGAACTCATATACTTATTGCAAAAATCTATTAGTTATCAAAACAAAGTACTACGTGCATGCTCCTAGGGGGATAGATTGGTAGGAAAAGACCATCGCTCGTCCCCGGCCGCCACTCATAAGGAAGACAATCAAAAAATAAATCATGCTCCGACTTCATCACATAACGGTTCACCATACGTGCATGCTACGGGACTCACAAACTTTAACACAAGTATTTCTCAAATTCACAACTATTCACTAGCATGACTCTAATATCACCATCTTCATATCTCAAAACAATCATAAGGAATCAAACTTCTCATAGTATTCAATGCACTATATATGAAAGTTTTTATTATATCCCTCTTGGATGCCTATCATATTAGGACTAGTTTTATAACCAAAGAAAATTACCATGCTATTTAGAAAGACTCTCAAAATAATATAAGTGAAGTGCGAGAGTTCATCAATTTCTATAAAATCAAATCACCGCCGTACTCTAAAAAGATATAAGTGAAGCACTAGAGCAAATTTGCCTAGCTCAAAAAATATAAGTGAAGCACATAGAGCATTCTAATAAATCACGATTCATGCGTGTCTCTCTCAAAAGGTGTGTACAGCAAGGATGATTGTGGAAAACTAAAAAGCAAAGACTCAAATCATACAAGACGCTCCAAGCAAAACACATATCATGTGGTGAATAAAAATATAGCCTCAAGTAAAGTTACCGATAGACGAAGACGAAAGAGGGGATGCCTTCCCGGGGCATCCCCAAGCTTAGGCTTTTTGACATCCTTGAATATTACCTTGGGGTGCCTTGGGCATCCCCAAGCTTAGGCTCTTGCCACTCCTTATTCCATAGTCCATCAAATCCTTACCCAAAACTTGAAAACTTCACAACACAAAACTCAACAGAAATTCTCATAAGCTCCGTTAGTATAAGAAAATAAATCACCACTTTTGGTACTGTTGTGAACTCATTCTTTATTTATATTGGTGTAATATCTACTGTATTCCAACTTTTCCATGGTTCATACCCCCCGATACTAGCCATAGATTCATCAAAATAAGCAAACAACACATAAAAAACAGAATCTGTCAAAAACAGAACAGTCTGCGAAGATCTGAATTTTTATAATACTTCTGTAACTACAAAAATTCTGAAAAATTAGGAAAACAGAGTAAATTAGTATATAAATCTTGTGTAAAAAATTCAGAGTTATTCCACGCTCCAGTGAATTTAAACAATTCTGGGACTGGATGCAAAAGTTTCTGTTTTTCAGCAGGATCAAATCAACTATCACCGTAAGCCATCCCAAAGGTCTTACTTGGCACAAACGCTAATTAAAACACAAAACCACATCTAACCAGAGGCTAGATGAAATATTTATTGCAAAACAGAACCTAAAAAGCAGAAACAAAAATAAAATTGGATTGCCTCCCAACAAGCGCTATTGTTTAACGCCCTTAGCTAGGCATAAAACACGAATAGATCTAAGTATTATCATCTTTGGCATGCAATCCATACGTGGCTCTCATAATAGATTCATAAGGCAATTTAATTTTCTTTCTAGGGAAGTTTTCCATGCCTTTCCTTAATGGAAATTGGAATCTAATATTTCCTTCTTTCATATCAATAATTGCACCAATCGTTCTAAGGAAAGGTCTACCAAGAATAATAGGACATGTAGGATTGCAATCTATATCAAGAACAATAAAATCTACGGGCACATAATTCCTATTCGCAACAATAAGAACATCATTAATTCTTCCCATAGGTTTCTTAATAGTGGAGTCCGCAAGATGCAAATTTAAGGAACAATCATCAAATTCACGGAAACCTAACACATCACATAAAGTTTTCGGAATCGTGGAAACACTAGCACCCAAATCACACAAAGCATAGCATTCATAATCTTTAATCTTAATCTTAATAGTAGGTTCCCACTCATCATAAAGTTTTCTAGGAATAGAAACTTCCAAATTAATCTTTTCTTCATAATATTGCATCATAGCATCAACGATATGTTTAGTAAAAGCTTTGTTTTGATTATAAGCATGAGGAGAATTCAACATGGATTGAAACAAGGAAATACAATCTATTAAAGAGAAATTATCATAATTAAAATCCTTGAAATCCAAAATAGTGGGTTCATTGCTATCTAAAGTTTTGACCTCTCCAATCCCACTTTTATCAATTTTTGCATCAAGATCTAAAAACTCCGAATCATTGGGACGCCTTCTAACTAAAGTTGACTCATCTCCAGTCCCATCTTTATCAAGATTTACATTGGAAAACAAAGATTCAATAGGAGCCACATCAACCACTTTAAGATCTTCATGATTATTCTCACGGAAACTAGAAGAACATGTTTTTATGAACCAATCTTTTTTAGCGCGCATCTTAGCGGTTCTTTCTTTGCACTCATCAATGGAAATTCTCATGGCTTTGAGAGACTCATTGATATCATGCTTAGGTGGAATAGATCTAAGTTTCAAAGAATCAACATCAAGAGAAATTCTATCCACGTTCCTAGCCAAATCATCAATCTTAAGCAATTTTTCTTCAATCAAAGCATTGAAATTCTTTTGCGAACTTATAAATTCTTTAACACTATTCTCAAATTCAGAGGGTATCTTATTATAATTTCCATAAGAATTTTTGTAGGAATTACCATAATTATTAGAGGAATTACTAGGAAACGGCCTAGGATTAAAATTACCTCTATACGCGTTATTACCAAAATTGCTCCTACCAACAAAATTCACATCCATAGATTCGTTATTGTTTTCAATCAAAGTAGACAAAGGCCTATCATTAGGATCAATAGGAGCACTCTTATTAGCAAATAATTTCATAAGTTCATCCATCTTTCCACTCAAAACATTGATTTCTTCAATCGCATGCACTTTTTTACTAGTGGAAAATCTTTCGGTATGCCATTGAGAATAATTGACCATAATATTATCTAGGAGTTTAGTAGCTTCTCCTAACGTAATTTCCATAAAAGTACCTCCCGCGGCCGAATCTAAAAGATTTCTAGAAGCAAAATTCAATCCGGCATAATTTTTTTGTATAATCATCCACAAATTCAAACCATGAGTAGGGAAATTTCGTATCATCAATTTCATCCTCTCCCAAGATTGTGCAACATGTTCATGATCAAGTTGCTTAAAATTCATAATATCGTTCCTAAGGGAGATGATCTTAGCGGGAGGAAAATACTTGGAAATAAAAGCATCTTTACACTTATTCCATGAATCAATACTATTTTTAGGCAAAGATGAAAACCAAGTTTTAGCACGATCTCGAAGTGAGAACGGAAATAACTTCAACTTAACAATACCATTATCCACATCTTTTTTCTTTTGCATATCACACAAATCAACGAAATTATTAAGATGGGATGTGGCATCTTCATTGGGAAGGCCGGAAAAATGATCTTTCATAACAAGATTCAGCAAAGCGGCATTAATTTCACAAGATTCCGCATTAGTAGCGGGAGCAATCGGAGTACTAATAAAATCATTATTATTGGTGTTGGAAAAATCACACAATTTGGTATTCTCTTGAGTCATCGTGACAAAGCAAGCAATCCAACACACGAGCACGCAAAAAGCAAACAAAGAAGACGAACGGAAGAGAGGCGAAGAAAAGGCGATTTTTTTCGAAAATCGTTTTAGAAGTGAGGGAGAGGAAAACGAGAGGCGAATGGCAAATAATGTAATGCGAGGGATGAGAGTTTATGATGGGTACTTGGTATGTTTTGGCTTGGCGTAGATCTCCCCGGCAATGGCGCCAGAAATTCTTCCTGCTACTTCTTGAGCTTGCGTTGGTTTTTCCCTTGAAGAGGAAAGGGTGATGCAGCAAAGTAGAGTAAGTATTTCCCTCAGCTTTTGAGAACCAAGGTATCAATCCAGTAGGAGACAACGCTCAAGTCACCAAATACCTGCACAAACAAACACCAACCTTGCACCCAACGCGATAAAGGGGTTGTCAATCCCTTAACGGTTATTTGCAACATGAGACCTGATAGAGATGATAAACGGTAAAGTAATATTTTTGGTATTTTTGGTTTATGGAACGGAAAGTAAAGATTGCAAAGTAAAAGAAATAGGAAACGGAAATTGTAGATCGGAAACTTATATCATGGAAAATAGACCCGGGGGCCATAGGTTTCACTAGAGGCTTCTCTCAAGATAGAAATTATTACGGTGGGTAAACAAATTACTGCCGAGCAATTGATAGAAAAGCGCAAAGTTATGACGAAATCTAAGGCAATGATCATGAATATAGGCATCACGTCCGTGTCAAGTAGACTGAAACGATTCTGCATCTACTACTATTACTCCACACATCGACCGACTCCTGCCTGCATCTAGAGTATTAAGTTCATAAGAACAGAGTAACGCATTAAGTAAGATGACATGATGTAGCGGGATAAACTCAAGCAATATGATGAAAACCCCATCTTTTTATCCTCGATGGCAACAATACAATACGTGCCTTGCTGTCCCTACTGTCACTGGGAAAGGACACCACAAGATTGAACCCAAAGCTAAGCACTTCTCCCATTGCAAGAAAAACCAATCTAGTTGGCCAAACCAAATCGATAGTTCGAAGAGACTTGCAAAGATATCAAATCATGCATATAAGAATTCAGAGAAGATTCAAATAATATTCATAGATAAGCTGATCATAAATCCACAATTCATCGGATCTCGGCAAACACACCGCAAAAGAGTATTACATCGAATAGATCTCCAAGAACATCGAGGAGAACTTTGTATTGAGAATCAAAGAGAGAGAAGAAGCCATCTAGCTACTAGCTATGGACCCGTAGGTCTGAAGTAAACTACTCACGCTTCATCAGAGAGGCAATGGTGTTGATGTAGAAGCCCTCCGTGATTGAATCCCCCTCCGGCAGGATGCCAGAAAAGGCCCCAAGATGGGATCTCATGGGTACAGAAGGTTGCGGCGGTGGAAAAGTGGTTTTGTTGCTCCCATGGATGTTTTTGGGGTATAAGAGTATATATAGGCGAAAGATCTAGGTCAGAGGGGCTACGAGGGGCCCACAAGGTCGGGGGGCGTGCCCTACCCCCCTGGGCGCGCCCTCCACCCTTGTGGCCGCCTCGCGGCTCTTCCGACTTGCACCCCAAGTCTCCTGGGTGTCTTCTGGTCAAAGAAAAATCATCGCGAAAGTTTTATTCCGTTTGGACTCCGTTTGGTATTCCATTTCTGCAAAACTCTAAAACAAGGAAAAAACAGAAACTGGCACTGGGCTCTAGGTTAATAGGTTAGTCCCAAAAATTATATAAAATAGCATATTAATGCATATAAAACATCCAAAACAGATAATATAATAGCATGGAACAATAAAAAATTATAGATACGTTGGAGACGTATCAATCATCACGTGAGATGAGGTGGTTTCAATGGTGAACATCTCCATATTGATCATATCTACTATACGACTCATGTTCGACCTGTCGGTCTCTTGTGTTCCGAGGCCATGTTTGTACATGCTAGGCTCGTCAAGTTTAACCCAAGTGTTCCGCATGTGCAAAACTGGCTTGCACCCGTTGTATGCTAACGTAGAGTCTATCACACTCGATCATCACGTGGTGCTTCGAAACGACGAACTTTCGCAACGGTGCATACTTGGGGAGAACACAATTTTATCTTGAAATTTTAGTGAGGGATCACCTTATAATGCTACCATCGTCCTAAGCAAAATAAGTTGCATAAAAGGATTAACATCACATGCAAATCATAAGTGACATGATATGGCCATCATCTTGTGCTTTTGATCTCCATCTTCAAAGCACCGACATGATCTCCATCATCACCGGCATGACACCATGATCTCCATCATCGTGTTGCCATCGGGGTTGTCACGCCAACCATGCTTCTACAACTATTGCTACCGCTTAGCGATAAAGTAAAGCATTACATAGTGCTTAATGATTGACACGCAGGTCATAATATAATTAAAGACAACCCTATGGCTCCTGCCGGTTGCCGTATTCATTGACATGCAAGTTGTGATAATCTATACAAAACATGATCATCTCATACATCAAATATGTCTCATCATGTCTTTGGCCATATCACATCACAACATACCCTGCAAAAACAAGTTAGACGTCCTCTACTTTGTTGTTTGCATGTTTTACGTGGCTGCTAAGGGTAACTAGTAAGAACCGTTCTTACCTACGCAAAGTCACAACGGTGATATTCAAGTTGCTATTTAACCTTCTACAAGGACCGCCTTTGTCGAATCCGATTCAACTGAGGTGGGAGAGATAGACACCCGCCAGCCATCTTTATGCAACAAGTTGCATGTCAGTCGATGGAACCGGTCTCATGTACGTGGACAAGTAAAGTTGGTCCGGGACGCTTCATCCCACAATACCGCTGAATCAAAATAAGACTAAGGAAGTAAGCAATCTGAATATCAACGCCCACAAACTCCTTTGTGTTCTACTCGTGATGTCATCTATGCATAGACCTAACTCTGATACCACTGTTGGGGAACGTTGCATGGGAAACAAAAAAATTTCCTACGCTCACCAAGATCAATCTAGGAGATGCACATGTACGAGAGGAGAGTGGTGTCTACATATCCTTGTAGACTGAAAGCATTAACGATCTAGAGATCATGGTTGGCGTAGTCGTACTCGTGTCGAGATCCAATCCGATTCAAGTACCGCACGTGCGGCACCTCCGAGTTTAGCACACGTACGGCTCGGCAGAGTCCTCTCCTTCTTGATCCAGCAAGGGAGGGAGAGGAGGTAGATGAGATCTGAACCAACATGACGGCATGGTGGTTGTGGTGGCAGCAGAACTCCGGCAGGGCTTCGCCAAGCGCGTACCGGTTAAACATGGGAGGAGTTGGGAGAGGTAACGGGCAAGGGTCAAAGGGGGCTGCCCCCAATGCCTCCCCACTTTTATATAGGCATGGAGGGGGCTGGTGGCTTGCCCTCCAAGGCCCTAGGATCTTTGGTCAAAGTGGGAGGAAGGAAATCCCTCCTTTCCTTCCCCACCGATCGCTATCTCCCCTTTTAGGGATCCTAATCTTATCCCTTTGGGATATGATACTATTCCTTTTAAGGGAGGATCTTGGTGCGCCTAGACACAGGTTGTGGGGACTTTCCCCACTACCCATGTTCATGTGGGTCTCCCATGCAGGTGGGCCCCACTCTGGAGCCTTCTAGAACCTTGCCGGTACAATACCGAAAAAACTCGAATTTATTTTGGAACCCCGATAACAACTTTCCATATATGAATCTTTACCTCCGGACTATTCAGAAACTCCTCATGATGTCCCGGATCCCATCCGAGACTCCGAACAACCTTTGGATTTTCCACTATTAATATCTCAATACTACCCTAGCGCTACCGAACGTTAAGCATGCGATCCTACGGGTTCGGGAATATGCAGACATGACCGAGACTCCTCTCCGGTCAATAACCAATAGCGGCACCTGTATGCCCATATTGGTTCCTACATATTCAATGAAGATCTTTATCGGTTGAACCACGATGTCAAGGATTCAGCTAATCCCGTTTGCAGTTCCCTTTGTCCATCGATATGTTACTTGCCCGAGATTCGATCGTCGGTATCTCCATACCTAGTTCAATCTCGTTATTGGCAAGTATCTTTACTCGTTCTGTAATACAAGATCCCGTGGCTAACTCCTTAGTCACATTGCTTGCAAGCTCATTGTGATGTTGTATTACCGAGTGGGCCCAGAGATACCTCTCCGTCATACGGAGTGACAAATCCCAGTCTTGATCCATGCCAACTCAACAGATACCCTCGGAGATACCTGTAGAGCATCTTTATAGTCACCCAGTTACATTGCGATGTTTGATACACACAAGGTACTCCTCCGGTGTCAGTGAGTTGCATGATCTCATGGTCATAGGAACAGATACCTCACATGTAGAAAACGATAGCAATAAACTTGATACGATCATATGCTACGCTTATGGTTTGGGTCTTGTCCATCACATTATTCTTCTAATGATGTGATCCCGTTATCAAATGACAACTCATGTCTATGGATAGGAAACCTAGCCATCTTTGATCAACGAGCTAGTCCTGTAGAGACTCACTAGGGACATATTGTTATTTATGTATCCACACATGTATTTGAGTTTCCAATCAATACAATTATAGCATGGATAATAAATGATTATCATGAACAAGAAAATATAATAATAACCACTTTATTATTGCCTCTAGGGCATATTTCCAACACCAACAACAACCTCTGACCTATTATAAACTAAGATATGCATACGAAGCGACTTTCTTGCTGCTCCTACGTCGCTACATCGTAGGATTTTGTTTCCAAAACAGGGACAAAAAGCTAGGACGATGAAGATCACGCCATCCAGGAGAAGCGCACCTGCTCCAAGGCATTCGTCATCGTCGGCGACAACAATGACCACATCGGGCTCGGCTCAAGTGCGCCAAGGAGGTGGTCGTGGTCTTCCATCGCACCATCATCCTTGCCAAGGCCTGCACCGGCCGGCACGTCCGCTCCCGGACGCTCGAGCGCTCGCCCCTAGCAGCGCCTAGAGGCCGCCGAAATCTTCGTCCTTCTCCAGCCGCACCGCCGAGGAGACGTGGCTCGCCATGGCCCTCAGCGACCTCTCGCGGTCCACCGACACCAGCTCGCCCATGATGGCATCCACCGGGAAGAATGGGTCGCGGTGGTGGAACTCGGAGTAGATGCGCGATGCTACTACCACGACAGCCCGCTCTCTCTTTTTCCAGGTTGTCCCCCATGATCTCGCAGAGGTGGGCGAGATGGTCGGCGAGGTGCCGGAAGAAACCAATGAGGTGCGCCATCTTGTGGTTCTTGAAGTCGATGCGGTGGTCGTACGGTTAGAGCCCGACGGCGGACATCACCGCACTGGCTTGACGGCAAACTTTGCATAGGACCTCGTGCTGCTTCCCGACCTCCACCAGCATGCCTCCAAGATGCTCATGGATTTCATCTCGTTCCTGTCACTCCCGTGCCACCAGGAAAGTCATCCAAAGGGTCTCTTGGGTGAGGTTGTCCCTCACCTCCTCTAGCCGCTTCATCGTGGTGGAGAGCCACGACCGGAGCTTGCTGTTCTCCCTGCGGTGGCGCGACAACATGACGAGGGTACGGGTGCAGAGCTCATTTAGAGTTGCATCCTTCTCTGCCAGCGCTTGTCTTGCACGACCAACTCCCCGTCTCTAGCGGCTAGCTCTTTGTGCAGCTGAGCCACATCGCAAGCTAGGTTGCGAGCAGGAGTCATGGCAGCCGGGGATGGAGGAAGACGAGCGAATGAGAAGAATGGGATGACATAGTAATGGGGGTTGGAGGATAATGGACACAGGAGGCGGAGGAAGAAGAAGAGTGAGGTGGGTGAGCCGGCTCCTCCCATTTTATAGGTGAAGGAGGTGAAACGGCCACCACCCTCACGTTTACTGCACGTCGCCTACTCCCTTCAATTCCCCAAGCATCATGGCGCGGAAGCCGAGGAGCCGCTTGCTTTTACAGTGGCTTTACTGCGACCGTAAATACGAAATGACCAGGACGGCGAAATGACCGGGCGGTGGGGGCGTGTTTTCCCACCATGGGCAGCGCGTGCCATGCGTCCAGCCTCTGCGCATTCTTGGCTCCATCTCCCCCAGCGCTCCTCCGAATAGCATGCAAAAGACATGGGCCCTGGGGCTACACTATACACCGCCGGCCCGGTATGGCATGGCCCGCGGCCTGGTCCCAATACGAGCCTCTTCCGCAAAAAGGGAGCGGGGGCTCCCGGGAAGTCTACTCTTCGGGAGAATTCCTAAGTAAAATACTGCCGCCCTAGAAGGAAGATACTTGTCCATATCTCAGCTACTCGGCGGGCTTTGGCACTTCCGGTCTCACTCCTTTGCTCAGCCACTTGCGCAGCAGCTCCTGCGGAAGGCTAACATTTCTTGAATTATTTTGGAGGTGATCTTGGTTCAGTATTATTTTGTTGTGCTGCAATGGCATGACCTTTAATTCCCAGTTTTCGTAAGTTGTTTCTTGGTTGCGGTTTATGATCACTGGTGGCGAACTTTGATGCCCAGTGGATGTAATATACCCTAAATCCGTTATTGCATAATGTAGGTTTATTCTAAGTTACTATGTCATAATTTCTTTATTCTATAGGATAGGTTTGTTCTTAATTCCTAGTTACCGTATATGCCATCATTCGCTATCAGAAAAAAGGGCAAAAACCTGATGGAGGCGACCGGGCCAAAACATTCGCCTCTAACGGGCCTGCATTTCAGCGGGCCATAATTGGGCCGGCCCGCAACTTACTTGGGCCTGCGCGGACCTGCCTTATAGGACCTTCATGGTCACGGTGCGCCAGGCCCATAACTCACTTGGGCCTTCATTGGGCCCATAGTTTAGTTAGTGGGCCCAACATTTTGTTGGTCCATGTAGCTTCGGGCCATTAGCAGGTTGAATATTCTGCTGGCCTTTATGGCCCAGAAGACACCATGGGCCTTTAGCAGACCGAAAAGCATGTTGGGCGTCAATTTTCAGGAGTCATCCATGGGCCTTTAGGAGGTTGAAATATACCTCGGGCCATTATTCGCCCAGTTGTATGACGAGCCTTTACCAGGCCGAAACATATCTCTGGCCTTGGTTGGCCCACTTATATCATGGGCCTTTAAGAGGCCGAAAGCTTAGTAGAGGCGTCTACGGGCAGAATTGTAATACATGCCTTTAACAGGCCCAAAGTCAGGTTGGGCTGAATTGTTTCCACCATGATCACAGGTCGTTAATGGGCCGAATGTCGCGTCAGACCATATATGTCCCATGGGCAGCTCGGGCCATTACCAGGCTGAAAGACACACCGGGCTGAAATGGGCCCATGTCTACATTGGGCCTCTAACAGGCCGAGAACTCACTAGGCCGTAATGTGGCCCAAAGACTGAGCGAACAATTAACGGGCCAAATCTAGCGTTAGGCCATAAATGGGCCATGTTTAAGCAGGCCGTTAGTGGGCCAGCCCACTAGTACCTGAGTAAATCATATGTGCCTTTCACTGGGCCGACCTTTTTAACCTATATGGGCCTCTGTTGGGCCATGCCACGTGTCTCAAGCTGTCAATGGTTAACCGTTATCCACATCCCCGTGGGTAATTACTCTATCAGGGGACGGGGATGTACCATCTTTAATGCCCACGGGGAAGCTGGTGGGTCAAATACCTTACCCAGTGTGCAAGACGGGGATGGAGATGGGATAGCATTACCCGTGCCCGTTACCCGCCTTACCCGTGAAGGCCTTACATGTGGGCTCTAAAATTAGAAGATCCCATGTAATTTCCGCCCTTACCCAACCAAAATTTTCCCATCCCACCCCTCTGATCGAAAAGCCCTAAGAAAACCCTAACCTGGCCACAACATATTATTTATTGTGCTGAAATGCTATTTTTTTACTAAAATGCTATCGAAGGCTGTTGTTAATTGTGTGCATGGGTTTCCCCATGGGGATAAAAAACCCGACGGGGATGGGGATGGGAATATTTTTATCCCCGCAGACGAGGATGGGGACGGGCATGGGAAGGCTGTTGCGGGGACAGGGATGTGAGTCCAATACCCGTGTGGGTAATCCCCATTGCCAACCTAATGTGTCGACGTATCATAGGCACATCTCGTCCATTGGATGGATGACATCTGTCCCAACGCGGAGCAGACATGTGGTTCCTTCGGCCAATGAGAATTTTACACGTGGAAAATCGCCATTGGTCCTGGCTGTTAACGGGTTATCGGATCCAAAACCAGACCCGATAGCTTAAGGGCGGCCCGTTATGGTGGGAGCCATGTGTCGGTTACCCTTGACGAAAACACTTCCATGATGCGGCATTTATCATCATGGAAGTGGACACTTCTGTGATGGTAATTTTAGTATTGTCATGGAACACTTCTACGACAACACATGTATGACTATCTTGATTCTGCAATAAAATCATCACGGATGTACATGCATGTCAGAAAACGTGACCTACTGTGACAAACACGTATCATCATGGAAGTGTTTTTTTGTAGTGCATGCAATATCAATGCCTTCAGGCCACCACTTGTGTGGTGTCTTTTATTTATCAAGCATTGTGCGAACCATCTCAATGAGAGTCCTATTCTTGCGCTCCACGACGCCATTCTGCTGAGGGGTGTATGGAGCAGATAGCTCATGAGTAATGCCCAGTACATCAAGATAGGTGTCAAGTCCAATGTTCTTGAACTCGGTGCCATTTTCACTCCTAATATGCTTGATCTTGACGCCATAGTTGGTCATGTCACGGTTGGCGAACCGTCTGAAGACATCCTGCACTTCAGTCTTATACAGGATTATGTGCACCCAAGTATATCAAGAATAATCATCAACAATCACGAAGCCATATAAGTGTGCAGTAGTAGTAAGGGTAGAGTAATGAGTAGGGCCAAATAGGTCCATATGTAGCAGCTCGAAGGGACATGTAGTCGTCATGATTGTCTTCGGGGGATGCTTGGCCCTAGTCATCTTCCCGGCTCCATGATAACCCACGAGTATAGAGGATCGCAACAGTTTTCGAGGGTAGAGTATTCAACCCAAATTTATTGATTCGACACAAGGGGGCCAAAGAATATTTGCAAGTATTAGCAGTTGAGTTGTCAATTCAACCACACCTGGAGAACTAAATATCTGCAGCATAGTGATCAGTAGCACAGCAGTATAATAATTTGATAGCAATAGTAGCAATAGTAGCGGTAACGGTAACAGTAGCAGTTTTGTAGCAATTGTAATAATAACAACAACAATAGTAACTTAGCAAGAACAATATGTGAGAAGCTCGTAGGCATTGGATCAGTGATTTCGTTGGATGATATTCATCATATAACAGTCATAACCTAGGGCGACACAGAACTAGCTCCAATTCATCAATGTAATGTAGGCATGTATTCCGTAAATAGTCATACGTGCTTATGGAAAAGAACTTGCATGACATCTTTTGTCCTACCCTCCCGTGGCAGCGGGGTCCATAAGGAAACTAAGGGATATTAAGGCATCCTTTTAATAGAGAATCAGAACAAAGCATTAACACATAGTGAATACATGAACTCCTCAAATTACGGTAGTCACCGGAAAGAATCTCAATTGTTGTCACCTTGGGGTATGCGGATCATAACACGTAATAGGTGCATATAACTTGTATGGTAGGATCTAGAACACAAATATATTGGTGAAAACATAAACGGTTCAGATCTGAAATCATGGCACTCAGGCCCTAGTGACAAGCATTAAGCGTAGCAAAGTCATAGCAACATCAATCTCAGAACATAGTGGATACTAGGGATCAAGCCCTAACAAAACTAACTCGATTACATGATGAATCTCATCCAACCCATCACCGCCCAGCAAGCCTATGAAGGAATTACTCACTCCCGGCGATGAGCATCATGAAATTGGTGATGGAAGATGGTTGGTGATGACGATGGCGGCGAATCCCCCTCTCCGGAGCCCAGAATGGACTCCAGATCTGGCCTCCCGATGAAGAACATGACGTGGCGGCGTCTCCGTATCATGAAACGCGATGAAACTTCCTCCCCTATTTTTTCTCTCGGGAAATAGGAATTTATAGTATCCAGATTAGGGTTAGTGGAGCCTCGTGGGCCCCACTACCCACCAGGGCACGCCAGAGGGGGGGTGGCGCGCCCTAGTGCCTAGTGGGCAGTTGCCCCCCCCCCCTCAAGTGGGTCTTGGTTCCAATATTTTTATTTTATTCCAAAATAATTCTCCAAAAAGTTCCGTCCAATTCCGAGAACTTTTATTTCTACACAAAAACAACACCATGGTAGTTCTGCTGAAAACAACGTTAGTCCGGGTTAGTTTCATTGAAATCATGCAAATTAGAGTCCAAAACAAGAGCAAAAGTGTTAGGAAAAGTAGATACGACGGAGACGTATCAACTCCCCCAAGCTTAACCCATTGCTTGTCCTCAAGTAATTCAGTTGACAAACTGAAAGTGACAAAGAAAAACTTTTACAAACTCTTTTGTTCATGTGTCCATATAGATGTTTAAATAATACCCAGGTTTTCAGCAAAGATCATAACTAACCATACAAACAATAACTATTAGAAATTATATTCACTCATATCAACAGCATAATCAACTAGCGAGCAATAATAAAATATTTCAAGTGCCAACACTTTGTCAAAACGATCATGATATAATATGACAATAATGGTATTTCACTAGCCCTTTCTGACACCGCAAAATATAAATGCAGAGCACCTCCAAAGTTCAAGCAGCGACTAAACATTGTAATTCATGGTAGAAGGGATCCAGTCATGATGCACACAACATTAACTATACACAATGCATGAGAATGACAATAGTGCTCTCAGGACTAGTGCTTGTTTAAGAAGGTGATGACTCAACATAAAAGTAAATAGATAGGCCCTTCGCAAAGGGAAGCAGGGATTTGCAGAGGTGCCAGAGCTCGAAGCTTTAATCAGAGATAAGTATAATTTTCGGAGGTATACCTTTCCTGTCAATGTTACGACCAAGAGTTATCAATATCTTCCATGCTAAACCCATTAGCGGCGGTTCCCAAGCGATAAAAGTAAGGTTTACTCCCCCTCCACGAACAAACACAAGCCATAGCTAGCCGAATCCTCGGGTGCCCTCCATACCAACAACAGTCCGGGAGAGCTTTGTTTAATTATTTTTGCAATTTGGATCATGGGACTGGGCATACCGATTACCGGCCCCTCTCGTGCAAGGACGAGTGAATAAACACTCAGCATGAGAATAACCCGCTTAGCATGGAAGATACTGACCACCCCGTGTCGCTCCATGAGTGGTACGGGCACACAAAATATATGTTCATTTGAATTTTTAGAGATGGCACATCAAATTTACTTGGAACGGCAGGGTAATAACGTATATAGGTAGATATAGTGGACTCATCTAGAATAACTTTGGTTTAAGGATTTGGATGCACAAGCAGTATTCTCGCTTAGTACAGGCGAAGGCTAGCAAATAGGTTGGGAAGCGGCCAGCTAGAGAGCGAAAATGGTCATAATCATGTATTATGAATAATTAACATTGAATACTAGCATGAGTAGGATATAAACACCATGAACATAAATATCATAGAGGCTATGTTGGTTTTGAATCAACTACATGTGTGAACATGTGCCAAGTCAAGCCACTCGAAACATTCAGAGGAAGATACCATATCATCATACTACATCACAACCATTTTAATGCATGTTGACATCTAAAATAAATCATTATCCACTCCTAGCTACTTAATCATGGCATGGGCAACTATAATATCTAATTGTCATCATAAACATGTTTAACCATAACAAGCTGAATCATGGATAATGAGTTAAACATATTTACAAAAAAAAAACAAGTTGAGTTCATACCCGCCTTTCTTTGCCTCAGTCACTTCATCATATATCGTCAGTATTGCCTTTCACTTGCACGACCGAATGATATGAAAATAATAATAGTGCAAGAGTGCCATGGACTAAGCTGGAATCTGCAAACATTTTATTCAAAGGAGAAGACAAAAAAAATGTGGCTCTTTGTTAAATAAACAATAATGCATATAAGAGCGACTCAACATTTTCATCGTGGTCTTCTCCTTAGTACGACTCAGCGAAAGAAAATAATTTGAGAGAAACACACTCAAATATTTTTGGAGTTTTTTTTTAATTTTTCTTGAAGGAAGCAAACTAAAGAAAGAAAAGCAAGAAGGAGAAAAACTATTTACATGGGAAAGCTCCCAACAAGCAAAAGGAGAAACGAGAAATATTTTTGGGTGTTCTTTTAATACCACAACTAATTAAACTAGAAAGAGAAACCAAAAAGAAGCGAGAAATGTTTTTGGATTTTCTCAAAGTTTTTCAAACACACAAGAAGAAAGCGAGAAAATAAATATAACATGGATTATACAATGAAAAAGTATGAACACCGACAACTGGAATGAAATGTGTGAACATGAATGTAATGTCGGTGGAAATACGCACTCCCCCAAGCTTAGGATTTTGGAAAAGTTGGTAATTACCATCCGTAGCCTGGGTAATAGTCAGAGTGATAACTCGTGGAGGCTTTAGGCGTAGCCTCCTCAGCCAAAGGGGTAGCCTCCACTGCTGCGTTATGCTCATGTGCCTCTCTCTCATAAATGTAATATCTTCCTTTACCCTGGTAATCAAAGAGAGTAGGTGCCGTCAAAATAACATGTATGATAGGTTTTTTTGTTTAACATCAAGTTATAGTTGTAATTTGTGGCCCCATACTTAATGAATTTATGATGCTGCATTGCATCAAAGTCTAAATATCTATCAGGTAAAACAGGGACATTTGGCAAAGGTGAGACTCTTAGCCTGGCGGCTAAGCGGGAGGCATAAATCCCTCCATATAGATAACCACTATTAGCATTACGTTGCAGCCTCCACGCAATAATTGCCCCAAGATTATAGCTTTTAATGCCCATTAAAGCAGTATGTATAAGGCTCAAATTTGGGGCACAGAGTGTACTGCAATCTTGTTTGCCCATGATGCATTTGCCATTAAAAAGTGCAAAGTAATGGATAGAAGGAAATTGTATGCTCTTTATTCTAGGTTGTGCAACTCCCCTATCCTCACCACAATAGAGGCTACTCAAAAACATTTCATAATCAGATTTTGGTGGTTCATCCAATGAACCCCAATATGGAATTTTGGAAGCATCACAGAATTCTTCTAAGGGAATATTATAAGTTCTATCATAGAGGCAAAATGAGACTCTAGAATCACGAGAATGGTACTTAAACTTCTTAGTGAACGATTCAATAAGGTTGTAATGCTGAGTACACTTATCTGCGATGAAGGGAGCGAGCTCGGTGTTGTGACCATACTGATCAAATCTTCTTTAATGCCCGCACCTATCATGAACTCGTCACATGGCCATAAGCACGACCTTGTGTCGGTATCCCGCATTGAGCTTGCCCTCGGTTCAACATAGGATTGTCGTATCGAGCTCTCACTCGACGATGCCTCTGAGGACCTCCGCCTCGAAGAACTCCTCCTAAAGAGGTGCATTTTTATTTGTGAACAATTTCTAAAAATTTTGGGAACACAAAATGACATCAATAAAACTTCACAAGATTGATATCAACTACTCATATGGATGTCTGATATGTCTCCGTCGTATCTATAATTTTTGATTGTTTCATGCCAATATTCTACAACTTTCATATACTTTTGGCAACTTTTTATATTATTTTTGGGACTAACATATTGATCCAGTGCCCAGTGCCAGTTCCTGTTTGTTGCATGTTTTTTGTTTCACAGAATATCCATATCAAACGGAGTCCAAACACGATAAAAACTTACGAAGTTTTTTTTAGAATATATGTGATTTTTGGGAAAAAAAATCAACGTGAGACGATGCCCGAGGGGCCCACAAGCCCTAGGGGCGCGCCTATGAGGCTTGTGTCCACCTCATAAGGCGGTTGGTGCCCTTCTTCGACCGCAAGAAATATAATATCTGGATAAAAATCGTGTTAAAATTTCAGCCCAATCGGAGTTACGGATCTCCAGGAATTTAAGAAACAGTGAAAGGCCAGAAAGCAGAAATGTAGAAACAGAGAGAGAGATCCAATCTCCGCAATGGAGGCCAAGGACCAGAGGGGAAACCCTTCTCCCATCTAGGGGGGAGGTCAAGGAAGAAGAAGAAGAAGAAGAAGAAGAAGAAGAAGGAGGAGGAGGAGGGGGCTCTCTCCCCCTCTCCCCCGGTGGCGCTGGAACGCCGCCGGGGCCATCATCGTGACGGCGATCTACACCAACAACTTCGCCGCCATCATCACCAACTCTCTCCCCCTCTATGCAGCGGTGTAACCTCTCTTTTACCCGCTGTAATCTCTACTTAAACATGGTGTTCAACGCTATATATTATTTCCCAATGATGTATGGCTATCCTATGATGTTTGAGTAGATCCATTTTGTCCTATGGGTTGATTGATGATCATGATTGGTTTGAGGTTTATGTTTTATTATTGGTGCTGTCCTATGGTGCTCTCCGTGTCGCGCAAGCGTGAGGGATCCCCGCTGTAGGGTTTGCAATATGTTCATGATTCGCTTATGGTGGGTGGCATGAGTGACAGAAGCACAGACCCGAGTAAGTAGGTTGTTTGCGTATGGGAGTAAAGAGGACTTGATACTTTAATGCTATGGTTGGGTTTTACCTTAATGATCTTTAGTAGTTGTGGATGCTTGCTAGAGTTCCAATCATAAGTGCATATGATCCAAGTAGAGAAAGTATGTTAGCTTATGCCTCTCCCTCATATAAAGTTGCAATAATGATTACCGGTCTAGTTATCGATTGCCTAGGGACAAATAACTTTCTTGTGACAAAAAGCTCTCCACTAAAACTAATAATGAGTTGTATGGGTGGTCGATAGAACTTGAGGGAATATTTGTTCTACCTTTAGCTCCTCATTGGGTTCGACGCTCTTACTTATGGAGAAAGGCTACAATTGATCCCCTGTACTCTTGGGTTATCAAGACCTTTTTCTGGCGCCGTTGTCGGGGAGCAATAGCGTGGGGTGAATATTCTCGTGTGTGCTTGTTTGCTTTATCACTAAGTAGATTTTATTTGCTGTTCTAAGTTGTTCTCTATCTTTATTTATGGATATGGAACACGAAATACCAAAAGAAATTAGGTGTACTTGCTACTCATGGAGATGGGGAACCTCCTAAAACCCTCGATGCTTGCTATGTGGAAAATATTAAACACTACTTTGATAATCCTGAGAAAACCCCATTCAACTTGATAATGGGAGACACGTTGGATTGACATGAATACTTTAGGGATTATCACTTGACTAAAAAAGGGAAACTCTTATGGGATCAAATTCATATGTTGCATTGGTATGCTCGGAATTTATGCTTGAGATATGATTACACTTGTTGCTCTTGGATGAAGGCTCCACACCTTCCCTTTTCATGTAAATTTAGTGATAATAAAACCTTGGATTCTTATGCTAATGGTCTATATGATTACTATGTGTGGAACAAATAGAAGAATTTGTTACTTTTAAGGGTGCTTGTGAAATTGAATCTTTGTTTGAAAAGTTTGAAAATTATGATGATGTTGTTTACAGACCTGAAATTTTTGCTATACTTAAATATTGCTATGAGAATTATGAATATAGTGCTGATATTAATGAGTTTATTGAGAAAGTCTCCGCTGTCCAAGAAGAGACTAATATTTTGCAGGAATCTGTGGAAGAAGAAATTGATGACACTGTGAGCTCATTAGATGAAAAAGATGAGGAGGAGAGCAAAGAACAAAGGAAGGAAGAGCGGATTGATCACCTTTGCCCACCTTCTAATGAGAGTAACTCTTCAACTCATACATTGTTTAATTTCCCTTCGTGCTTACCGAAGGATGATTGCTATGATAATTGCTATTATCCCTTGGATTCGTTTGAAATATCCCTTTTTGATGAAATTGATGCTTGCTATGCTTGTGGCCGTGATGCCAATATGAATGATGCTTATGGAGATGAACTTGCTATAGTTCCTTATGTTAAGAATGAAATTGTTGCCATTGCACCCACGCATGATAGTCCTATTATCTTTTTGAATTCTCCCAACTACACTATACCGGAGAAGTTTGCGCTTATTAAGGATTATATTGATGGGTTGCGTTTTACCATTACACATGATGATTTTGATAGATATTGTGACGCCCCCTTGCTCAATCGTGCACTAATCATACACGCAAATGCACACGATCAAGCCTAAGGACTCACGGGAAGATATCACAACACAACTCTAAAACATATGCAACATTTTCAAAGAGAAGGCTGTATATGTGGACTGGGCTGCAGAAATGCCAGAATAGAGAGAAGGCCTAGTCCTATCGAAGACTAGCATCTTCAGGGGTCTTGCAGCAATAGAAGAGAGTAGAACAGTATAATATAATGTAGCAGTATCATTAAGTCTCAACCTCACCCAGAGATCCTTTCTCGACTCCCTGCGAGAAAGCAATCCCAGAGCCATACAGTCATCAACCTCGTCCTGAGATCCCTTCTCGACTCCCTGCGAGAAGCAATCCCAGAGCCATAGTATCCAAGTATCTAGTTCTAAATTGTATCAATCAGGATACAACATGTCTCCAAACAAATTTCTAGCAGTGACAAATATTGCACTGCAAATATTGGACTAAGTTACATATTTTGCAAAACTTATTTGGTGGCTAAACTAAATTGCAAAGCAGAAAAGAAAATAGAAAACAAAACAGAAAAAGGAAAAGAAAAAAAAGGCCTAAGACTACTGTACACTTAGGCCTACCATCTACAGAGCCGGCCCAGCCCGTTCTCCCACTTGTCTCCCTCCTCCTGCTCACCCGCACGCTGCTGTCGACCGGCCCCCTCCCTCTCCTCGCTCAGCACCGCACGACGGCGCTCGTCGCGGGTGGATAAGGGCAGCCCACCCTCGCCCCTGGCCTCTCCCTCTCACTTCCCAGTCCCCCCCCCCCCTCACCGTTCCTCTCCCTCGTCTCTCCCCCTCTCCCGACCGTGCTGTCGCCGCGCCATTGTCGTCGCCGTGGACACCAGCTGCCCCTCGCCGCGCTGTTGTGACCTGGAGCTCCGCCGACCTCACCTACGTCGTCTACAAGCACCAGGTCGAGCCGGGGAGCCTTCAAGCTGCCGGATCGAGCCGGTCCCTTCTTCTACACCGCCGGCGTCGACCGTCGAATCCAGCATTCCCTGCGCTCCAAAGCTCACACCGGCCTTTCATGTGCCTCGCGGTGAGCTCCTCCCCTCCCCCATTTCTAACCTCGCCCCGCGTAGCTCGTCGTAGCTAGCTCGCTGCCTCGCCGTGTTTTCTGCCGCCGCTCGAGCTCGCCACTGCCGTCGCTTCCGATCACCGTAGCCCATGCCGTTGGGTTAGATCGACACAGTAATGTTCCCGCATTCGAATGAGCCCGAACGCGCGCGCTAAAACCCACCCGGCCGCGATCCCGTGCGACGCCCGAGAGCTCCGCCACCCACGTGCTCGCCGACGTCTACTCCGGCCTCCCCAGCTCCGACCACCGCCACCATGAGATGCGCCATGCAGTGCTCGTTCGAGCAAGACAAACCACGGCCGAAACGGTGCCCTACAGAGAGATTCCGGGCTCGCCGGAGTTGCTCGCCGTCGCGCGAGCTCACCGGAGAGCTCTGGTGGCCGACGTCCAGCGTGGCGCCGACGTGGCGCGCCCTGTGTCACTGACACTGGGCCCCACTGGGCCCAGTTGACCGAGTCAGCGCGGCCCCGCCCACTGACATGTGGGGCCTAGCAGTTGAAATGATTTTAGGTAAATATATATTCTGTTAATTAATTAATCAATTAATTAAAACACTAATTACCCACTGACTGCTGGGCCCCACCTGCTAATTAGTTTAAATAGATTAAGCTAACTCTGTTTAATTAACTGAGTCACTGACATGTGGGCCCCACATGTCAGGTTTGACCTGGTCAGCCCGCCTCGTTGACTGCTGACATCACCACTATGTCATGCTGACATCATCAGGCACTGTTCTGGATAATGTTGGTTTAGTTAATAAAAATAATTCCAGAAATTAATAGAAACTTTAGAAAATCATATCTTTTAATCCGTAACTTTGATGAAAATAATTTGTACATGAAAGTTGCTCAGAACGACGAAACGAATCCGAAATCGCGGTCCGTTCGTCCGTCACACGTCTCTAACTACCTGAACGTGGGACATTCCCCCTCCGGTTCGCCTGTCCAAAAATGCAACTTCAGGAAAACTTTCCCGGATGTTATTCCCCCTTCACCTATGTCGTGTAGCACTACGATAGGTTACCCCTAGCATCGTGTATCGTATTGTCATGCATCTGTCTGCTTGTATTTACTGTTTCTTCCCCCTCTTCCTATTCGCTAGACCCCGAGACCGCTGACGATGTACTGAAGACCGACGCCACCGTTGACAACCTTGCCCTTGCCGCCGAGCAACCAGGCAAGCGCCCCCTTTGATCATCCCGATATCGCCCATTCTAATTTCTCATGCTTGCATTAGAATTGCTGCTGCTACTGCTTTACCTATTCTGATGCATAGCCTGTTTATTGTAACCTGCTGTTGATAATTACCCGCATATCCTAAACTGCTTAGTATAGGCTGGGTAGAGACCTATCAGTGACCCCACTTATCCCGACTGCCCCGCTGGATTATCCGAAGACCCGATCAACGGGATTGAAGACCAGGCCCTGACACCGCACATCACCCCCCCTTAGTTGTAACGACACTGCAGCGTTACTATCGAGTGCCGAGGGTGATACCTCGTGTAGCACTTCTGATGTTAACTCTGTAGAGTAGCTATTCGGTCGTGGTCATCGAGGGTGATTCCTCCTTCACCGCTTCCGATAACGACGCCGTCGTACAACACCTCAAGTGTGAACCCATCGAGGGTGATTCCTCCGAGTCACCTTGACGGATACATCAAGTAGGAATCCAACGAGGGTGATACCTCGGATTCCCTTGGGGCGCGCCACGTCGGCGCCACACTGGACGTCGGCCACCGGAGCTCTCCGGCGAGCTCGCGCGACGGCGAGCAACTCCGGCGAGCCCGGAATCTCTCTGTAGGGCACCGTTTCGGCCGTGGTTTGTCTTGCTCGAACATGCTCAATCGTGCACTAATCATACATGCAAATGCACACGATCAAGCCTAAGGACTCACGGGAAGATATCACAACACAACTCTAAAACATAAATAAAGTCATACAAGCTTTATATTACAAGCCAGGGGCCTCGAGGGCTCGAATACATAAGCTTGCGAACAAGCGTCAGCGGAAGCATCAGATATCTGAGTACAGATATGAAACAGAAACAGAAAGGCCTTTAGAAAAGGCGGGGCAAAATAAAACACTACGATCGAAAGGCGTAGGCCTCCTGCCTGGGACCCTTCGATCCTACTCCTGGTCGTCAGTCAACTCGTAGTAGTATCCATCCTCTGGGTAGTAGTAGTAGTCGATCGACGGTGCATCTGCCTCAGGGGGCTCTGTCCTCTGGTCACGACAAACTGATATGGGGAGAAAAGGAAAACAAAGCAACCGTGAGTACTCAGAAGTACTCAGCAAGCAAGGATCTACACTACATATGCAACATTTTCAAAGAGAAGGCTGTATAAATATGTAACTTAGTCCAATATTTGCAGTGCAATATTTGTCACTGCTAGAAATTTGTTTGGAGACAAGTGGATTTTATTTGGATTTTAAATAAAAGAATAAGGATTAAATATCTATGTTTTGTGGTTGTTAGAGATACATAATTTATTTAGTATATGTTGAATATAATTTTGGAATTGTCTCTGGATTATTTAAGATATTATGAACAATTTAGTTTTCAATTTTGAACAAAATTTTATTTTCACTTTAAGTTTGAATTTCCATTTGAATTTGAATTTGAAAAGGAATATGTTACTAATGATGATTAAGCACTGTTGATCATGATGACATGGCACTATCAACAGGGTGATTACTGTAGCGTAATACACGGGGTGTTACAGATATAATATGCATGTGCTTGCTGCTCCTACTTGCAATTATTATGAGAGAGGAACTACATCTCCACCTCTCTATGTTCCAATACGATAAAATTGCAAGAAACTATTTATGCTATGCATTGGCCTTTACTTGATGTGCATGAATTGTTCTTTTACGAAATGCCGATGCATAGGAAGAGAGTTAGACTTCATCATTGCATGATATATGTTGCTTTGTGATCACTACTAAATTACAAATCATTGTTAATTAAAATTGGCTTTGATATACCTTGGGATCCGGGTGGATCAATTACTTGAGCACTTTATGCCTAGCTTAATGGCTTTAAAGAAAGCGCTGCCAGGGAGACAACCCGGAAGTTTTAGAGAGTCATTTTATTATGTTGTGTGCTTTAAAAAAAAGGGTTTAAAAACAAACAAAAATATAGAGGGGAACCTAAAACTTTTTCAAAAAGAAAAGTGAAAGTAAGAAAGGCGAGCACCGTTGACGTGGGGGAACTCCTTCAACTTTGTTCATGCCCATGGAAACTTTGCAAATCTTAAACTATAGAAACTTTTCAACAAAAATAATTATACCCTTGTACAAATCCATTGAATTATAAAAATAATGTGCCAAGATTTGCCTTTAGGATGACTAGATTGCTTGTTTGGTATGTGCAGTGGAAAAAACAGAAACTTTGGCTGTAGCGCGTGATTTTTTTTTACCGGAATGTCAAAAATTTATGAAATTTTTACATAGTACTTCTATACAATTTTTTTTATTTTTTCCTAATTTTTCAGAATTTTTGGAGTTACATAAGTATGGTGAATGTTCAGATTACTACAAACTATCCTGTTTAAGACAGATTCTGTTTTCGATGCATTGTTTTGCTAGTTTTGATGAAACTATCAATTTTATTGGTGGTATAAGCCATGGAGAAGTTATAATACAGTAGATACAATGCAAAAACAAAATATGAATGGGTTTGCAACAGTATGTAAAGTGGTGATTTGTTTTATTATACTAACAGATCTTACGAGGGTTTTGTTAAGTTTTGTGTGATTGAAGTTTTCAAGTTTTGGGTGAGATCACGATGGATGAAGGAATAAGGAGTGGCAAGAGCCTCAGCTTGGAGATGCCCGAGGCACCCCAAGGTAATATTCAAGGACTCCCAAGCAACTAAGCTTGGGGATGCCCCGGAAGGCATCCCCTCTTTCTTCTAACGACCATCAGTAATTTTACTTGGAGCTATATTTTTATTCGTCACATGATATGCGTAAATTCTTGGAGCGTATTTTGTGTTTATTTTTCCTTTTTTCTTTTATGCACCATGCTGCTATGATATAGTACTTGGTTGATTTATAGAATGCTCTTTGCACTTCACTTATATCTTTTGAGTATGGCTTTATAGAATGCTTCATGTGCTTCACTTATATCATTTGAAATTTGGATTGCCTGTTTCTGTACACATAAAAAACCGCCATTTGTAGAATGCTCTTTTGCTTCACTTATATTTGTTAGAGCGTGGGCATATCTTTTGTAGAAAGAATTAAACTCACATGCTTCGCTTATATCTATTTAGAGAGTTGACAGGAATTGGTCATTCACATGGTTAGTCATAAAATCCTACATAAAACTTGTAGATCACTGAATATGATATGTTTGATTCCTTGCAATAGTTTTGTGATATAAATATGGTGATATTAGAGTCATGCTAGTGAGTAATTGTGGATTGGTAGAAATACTTGTGTTAAGGTTTGTGATTCCCAAAGCATGCACATATGGTGAACCGTTATGTGATGAAGTCGGAGCATGATTTATTTTTGATTGTCTTCCTTATGAGTGGCGGTCGGGGACGAGCGATGGGCTTTTCCTACAAATCTATCCCCCTAGGAGCATGCGTATTAGTACTTTGTTTTGATGGCTAATAAACTTTTGCAATAAGTATGTGAGTTCTTTATGACTAATGTTGAGTCCATGGATTATACACACTCTCACCCTTCCATCATTGCTAGCCTCTTCGGTACCGTGCATTACCCTTTCTCACCTCGAGAGTCGGTGCAAACTTCACCGATGCATCCAAACCCCGTGATATGATAGGATCTATCACACATAAGCCTCCTTATATCTTCCTCAAAACAGCCACCATACCTACCTATCAGGCATTTCCCTAGCCATTCCGAGATATATTGCCATGCAACTTTCATCATCATCATATACATGACTTAAGTATTCATTGTCATATTGCTTTGCATGATCGTAAGATAGCTAGCATGATATTTTCATGGCTTGTACGTTTTTTGATATCTTTGCTATGCTAGATCATTGCACATCCTGGTACACTGCCAGAGGCATTCATATAGAGTCATACTTTGTTCTAGATATCGAGTTGTAATATTGAGTTGTAAGTAAATAAAAGTGTGATGATCATCATTATTAGAGCATTGTCCCAGTGAGGAAAGGATGATGGAGACTATGATTCCCCACAAGTCGGGATGAGACTCCGGACGAGAAAAAAAATAAAAAAATAAAAAAAGAGGCCAAAAAAGAGAGAGCCAAAAAAAAAAACAAAAAAAATGAATGAGAGAAAAAGAGAGAAGGGGCAATGCTACTATCCTTTTACCACACTTGTGCTTCAGAGTAGCACCATGTTCTTCATATAGAGAGTCTCTTGAGTTATCACTTTCATATACTAGTGGGAATTTTCATTATATATAGAACTTGGCTTGTATATTCCGATGATGGGCTTCCTCAAATTCCCGAGGTCTTCATGAGCAAGCAAGTTGGATGCACACCCACTTAGTTTTCAGTTTGATCTTTCATACACTTATAGCTCTTAGTGCATCCGTTGCATGGCAATCCCTACTCCTCGCATTGACATGAATTGATGGGCATCTCCATAACCCATTGATTATCCGCGTTGATGTGAGACTTTCTCCTTTTTTGTCTTCTTCACACAACCTCCACCATCATATTATATTCCACCTATAGTGCTATATCCATGGCTCACGCTCATGTATTGCTTGAAAGTTGAAAAGGCTTGAGAACATTAAAAGTATGAAACAATTGCTTGGCTTGTCATCGGGGTTGTGCATGATGAAATACTTTGTGTGATGAAGATGGAGCATAGCCAGACTATATGATTTTGTAGGGATAACTTTCTTTGGCCATGTTATTTTGAGAAGACATGATTGCTTTATTAGTATGCTTGAAGTATTATTGTCTTTATGTCAAATTATAGACTATTGCTTTGAATCACTCGTGTCTTAATATTCATGCCATGATTAGATTATATGAGCAAGATTATGCTATGTAGCATTCCACATCAAAAATTATCTTTTTTTATCATTTACCTACTCACGGACGAGCAGGAATTAAGCTTGAGGATGCTGATACGTCTCTGTCGTATCTATAATTTTTCATTGTTTCATTCCAATATTCTATGATGACCCACAAGTATAGGGGATCTATCATAGTCCTTTCGATAAGTAAGAGTGTCGAACCCAACGAGGAGCAGAAGGAAATGACAAGCGGTTTTCAGCAATGTATTCTCTGCAAGCACTGAAATTATCGGTAACAGATAGTTTTGTGATAAGATAATTCGTAATAGGTAACAAATAACAAGTGTAACTAAGGTGCAACAAGGTGGACCAATCCTTTTTGTAGCAAAGGACAAGACTGGATGAACTCTTATATAAAGCAAAGCACTCCCAAGGACACATGGGAATTATTGTCAAGCTAGTTTTCATCATGCTCATATGATTCGCGTTCGTTACTTTGATAATTTGATATGTGGGTGGACCAGTGCTTGGGTGCTGTCCTTACTTGGGCAAGCCTCCCACTTATGATTAACCCCTCTCGCAAGCATCCGCAACTATGAAAGAAGAATTAAGATAAATCTAACCATAGCATGAAACATATGGATCCAAATCAGCCCCTTACGAAGCAACGCATAAACTAGGGTTTAAGCTTTTGTCACTCTAGCAACCCATCATGTACTTATTACTTCCCAATGCCTTCCCCTAGGCCCAAATCATGGTGAAGTGTCATGTAGTCGACGTTCACATAACACCACTAGAGGAAAGACAACATACGTCTCATCAAAATATCGAACGAATACCAAATTCACATGATTACTTATAACAAGACTTCTCCCATGTCCTCAGGAACAAATGTAGCTACTCACAAAGCATATTCATGTTCATAATCATAGGGGTAATAAATATCATTAAGGATCTGAACATATGATCTTCCACCGAATAAACCAACTAGCATCAACTACAAGGAGTAATCAACACTACTAGCAACCCACATGTACCAATATGAGGTTTTGAGACGAAGATCGGATACAAGAGATGAACTAGGGTTTGAGAGGAGATGGTGCTGGTGAAGATGTTGATGGAGATTGACCCCCTCTCGACGAGAGGATCATTGGTGATGACGATGGCTTCGATTTCCCCCTCCCGGAGGGAAGTTTCCCCGGCAGAACAGCTCCGCCGGAGACCTAGATTGCTTCTGCCCAGGTTCTGCCTCAAGACGGCGGTGCTTCATCCCGAAAGCTTCCTTCTGATTTTTTCTAGGTCAAAACCCTCCATATAGCAGAAGATTGGCACCGGAGAACTGCCAGGGGGCCCACAAGCCCTAGGGGCGTGCCCAGGGGGTATGGCGCGCCCCTAGGCTTGTGCCCACCTGGTGGGTCCCCTATGGTATTTTCTTTGCCCAATATTTTTTATATATTTGAAAGCACAAGTGCTCCCTGGGTGATTTTGGTAATTAATGTAAACATATCTCTTATTGGACTAATACGTCTACCTAGTGTATTCCAGACAAGTTCAATAATGGCATGGCAAGGACAAGAGGATGTGGAACCCCTTCAAAATGCTAAGGACACATATTGGCAAAAGCTCAAGAATCTTCATTTATATTTTAATGATCCAAGATCACATTGAGTCCATAGGAAAGCCAATACTATTAAAAGGGGATGAGGTGTTGCTTAATGGTCTACTTGCTCAAAGTGCTTAGTGATATTGCTCCAAAACCCTCAACCACTTTCTCACTTCCAAATATGTCCAAAACTCAAAGTCAAACTCGGCCCCACCGAAATGATCTATCCGGCGCCACCGAGTTCATTTGACATAGCCACTGCCAGAAACCCTAACTCCTCGGTCACACCGATACGGATCTCGGTCTCACCGAGATGGCCCTGCAAACTCTCTGTTGCCTGCTGCAATTATTTTGGTCTCACCGAAATGTGCAATCGGTCCCACCGAGTTTGCTTGACCAACTCTCTGTTTGCTCTTTGCTGAAATCGGTCACACCGAGTTCAAGCAATCGGCTTCACCAAGATGAGGTTTTGCCCTAGCCCTAGCACATCGGTCCCACCGAGATTCCTAACGCTCACATTTTGAACTAAATCAGTCTCACCGAGTTCTTCTATTCGGTCTGACCGAGTTGGGTCCAATGTGTGTAACGGTTGGATTTTGTGTGGAGGCTATATATACCCCCTCCACCCCCTTCTCCATATGTGAGAGAGCCATCAGAATGTGCCTACACTTCCACTACTCATTTTCTGAGAGAGAACCACCTACTCATGTGTTGAGACCAAGATATTCCAATCCTACCACAAGAATCTTGATCTCTAGCCTTCCCCAAGTTGCTTTCCACTCAAATCATCTTTCCACCATAGCCAAATCTGTGAGAGAGAGTTGAGTGTTGGGGAGACCATCATTTGAAGCACAAGAGCAAGGAGTTCATCATCAACACAACATCTATTACCTTTTGGAGAGTGGTGTCTCCTAGATTGGTTAGGTGTCGCTTGGGAGCCTCCGACAAGATTGTGGAGTTGAACCAAGAAGTTTGTAAGGGCAAGGAGATCACCTACTTCGTGAAGATCTACCCGAGTGAGGCAAGTCCTTCTTGGGCGATGGCCATGGTGGGATAGACAAGGTTGCTTCTTCGTGGACCCTTCGTGGGTGGAGCCCTCCGTGGACTCGCGCAACCGTTACCCTTCATGGGTTTAAGTCTCCATCAACGTGGATGTACGATAGCACCACCTATCGGAACCACGCCAAAAATCTCCGTGTCTTCATTGCGTTTGCACACTCCAATCCCATCACTTTACTTTCTTGCAATTAGCATGCTTTACTCTTTCCACTGCTCATACTCTTGCCATGCTTGCTTGAAATGTATTGTGAATGCTTAAACTTGTGTTAAAACTCCACCTCAACTTGAAGAACTTAAAAATTGCCACTTTTACTTGTTGAGGGTCTAATCAGTATCAGAGCATATGTCTCCATTGCTTTGGTTTAATCACCATTGGAGGAAGATGGATGAGTCTACGATTGGGAGTAATAGATGTAGAGTGCCTATGCTTGACGGAGAGTTCTATAGCTCTTGGAAAAATGAGATGCTTGAGATTTTCAATGAATATAATTTGAACAAGTATATTACTAGCCCTTACATGCCCCTTATTGATCCCTTGCATCCTACCCCCGATGAGTATCTTGACATGACCCACAATCTTAGAACTATTGATCTTATCATGAGAGGATTGCCTAGGAATTTGCTTGTATGCTTGCCTACATTTGAATGTGCTTATACTATATGGAAATATCTTGAGGAGTGTTTTCCAAACTATTCCTTGAAAAATCTAGATGAGATTCTTCAAAAGTCCATCGCTTTTCATAAAATGAATCCTAGTGATCCTTAATTTGATGATTGTCTATTTGAGCTCCGTGACCTTATGCGTGCCAAACAAGATGTTGGAGTCATTAGTAGAATCATTTCACAAGTCATTAGAATTTATAAACACGCACATTGTGATGGTCATACATCTAATGAATCACTCTCTCTAGGTGATGATCATTCACATGATGATGTTGAGCATGGATATTATGATGAGGATGATGATAGTGACTTTGATCTTGATGAGTCAATGAGACACTTTGGTCTTATGGCTAACCTTCATGGTTACATGGCCGGAGGAAAGGAATGGGTTCTTGATAGTGAATGTACGGATCATATGACCGGAGACAAGGATATGTTTCATGAGCTTGCTGAAAACGACGGTCCCCGAAAGTATGTCACTTTTGGTGATAACTCAAAGGATAAGGTAGTTGGCCTTGGTAAGGTGGCCATCTCCCATGATAGCTCTATCCAAAATGTCATGCTCGTTGAATCTCTTGGTTATAATCTACTTTCCGTATATAGACTAGCTGACTTCGGTTTCAATGTTCTACTTACTGAAATAGATTGCCAAGTGTTTCGAAGAGATAATCATAATATGGTCTTTACCGGTATTCGTAGAGGTGATCTATATATTGTTGATTTCACTAAGAGAGCTCAACCTCGTACTTGCTTAATTGCTAAATCTTCTAAAGGTTGGTTGTGGCATAGAATATTAGGTCACGTGGGTATGTGAAATCTCGATAAGCTTATTAAAGGTGATCACATCCTTGGCGTTAAAGATGTTATATTTGAAAAGGATAGACTTTGCAGTGCTTGTCAAGCAGGAAAACAAGTTGGAGGAAGTTATCTCGTGAAGAACATCATGACCATGAGAAGACCGCTTGAGCTACTTCACATGGATCTTTTTGGTCCCAACACCTGCAAGAGTCTCGGTGGTAACTCATTCGGATTGGTCATTGTTGATGACTTTTCAAGATTTACGTGGGTGTTCTTTCTTGATGATAAATCGCAGGTCCAAAAGATCTTCAAGAACTTCGCTAGGAAGTCCCAAAACCAATTTGAAGTGAATATCAAGAAGGTTCGAAGCGACAATGGAACAGAGTTCAAGAACGGAAATGTGGATACCTTTCTTGACGAAGAAGAGATTTCACATGAGTTCTCGGCTACGTACACACCTCAACAAAATGGAGTTGTTGAGAGGAAGAACCGGACACTTATTGAGATGGCAAGAACGATGCTTGATGAGTACAAGACGCCAAGACACTTTTGGGCGAAAGCGGTTGAGATAGCTTGTCATGCTACGAATAGACTATATCTTCACAAGCTTATTAGCAAGATGGCATACGAGCTTCTCACCGGTAACAAACCCCAAGTTGGATACTTTCGAGTGTTTGGCTCAAAATGTTACATTCTTGATAAGCATCGTCACTCAAAAATTGCCCCTAAATCTCATGAAGGTTTCTTACTTGGTTATGGCTCAAACTCTCACACTTACCATGTCTACAACAATTTCACCCGAAAGGTTGAAGAGACGGTAGATGTGAAGTTTGATGAATCTAACGACTCGCAAGTAGAGCAATTGCCAATTGATGTAGGAGACAAAGATCCTTCGGAAGCAATTCAAGATTTGTCCATTGGCAAGATTCGCCCAACGGAGGTGAAGGAGAGTACCTCGTCCGTTCAAGTGGAAGCCTCAACTTCACACCAAGGTGAACCACAAGTTGACTTGGAGGCATCCACAAGTGGAACACGTCAAGACGAAGGAAATGAGGAAGTACAACAAGATGAACCACATCGACCTCCCTCTCTGCCTCCACAAGAGAACGACAACGCCAACAACAATGATTAAGGATAAGAAGAAGAAGAAGACAATGAAGAGGATGTTCCACCCCAACCCAAACAAAAGCTCTCACAAGTTAGAGCAAGAGTCACAAGAGACCATTCCGTCGAACAAATCTTTGATGATATTCAAACCGGGAGAATTACTCACTCTAAAACTCGTTTGGCTAACTTTTGTGAACATTACTCTTTCATTTCTAGTATTGAACCTATGAAGGTTAAAGAAGCTCTTGAGGATCCAGATTGGGTGAACGCTATGCATGAAGAGCTACACAATTTTGAGAGGAATCAAGTGTGGACATTGGTTGAAAAGCCGGATGACAACCACAATGTCATTGGAACCAAGTGGGTGTTTCGGAATAAGCAAGATGAGGATGGACAAGTTGTACGCAACAAGGCCCGTCTCGTCGCTCAAGGCTACACTCAAGTCGAAGGTATGGACTATGGTGAGACATATGCCCCCGTTGCTAGACTTGAGTCCATACGCATCTTACTTGCTTATGCCAATCACCATGATATCACTTTATACCAAATGGACATTAAAATTGCCTTTCTAAATAGTGAAATTGAGGAGGAAGTTTATGTTAAACAACCTCCCGGCTTTGTTAATCCTAAGAAACCAAATCATGTCTACAAACTTCACAAAGCTCTTTATGGTCTTAAACAAGCTCCTAGAGCATGGTATAAATGCTTGACCAAGTTTCTTATTGAAAAAGGCTTTGAAATTGGGAAGATTGATTCTACCCTTTTTACTAAAAGGGTTAATGGTGAATTATTTGTGTGCCAAATTTATGTGGATGATATCATATTTGGTTCGACTAACCCTCATTTTAGTGTAAAGTTTGGAAGGCTAATGTCAGAGAAGTTTGAGATGTCTATGATGAGTGAACTCAAATTCTTTCTTTGTTTGCAAATCAAGCAAACTAAGGAAGGTACCTTTGTTTCTCAAACAAAGTATACCAAGGACCTTTTCAAGAAGTTCAACATGCAAGAAAGCAAAGGTATGAAAACACCCATGCCTACTAGTGGACATCTTGACTGAGGATGGCAAACCAGTTGACCAAAAGGTTTACTGCTCTATGATTGATCCGTTGTTATATCTATGTGCCTCCCATCCCAATATTATGCTAAGTGTGTGCATATGTGCATGATATCAAGCGGCCCCTAAAGAATGTCATCTTAAGGCTGTGAAAAGGATAGTGAGATACTTAATTCATACACCAAACTTTGGCATTTGGTATCCTAAGAGGTCCTCTTTTGATCTTGTTGGCTACTCCGATTCAGACTATGCCAGTGACAAGGTTGATAGAAAGTCCACTTCGGGTACTTGTCAATTTCTTGGTAGATCCCTTGTGTCTTGGTCCTCCAAGAAACAAAACTCGGTATCCTTATCCACCGCCGAAGCGGAATACATTGCCGCCGGATCATGTTGTGCTCAATTACTTTGGATGACCCAAACCCTTAAGGATTATGGGATACATGTAAAACATGTTCCATTGCTTTGTGACAATGAAAGTGCTATTAAGATTGCTCACAATCTCGTGCAACATTCTTGAACTAAGCATATTGAAGTAAGTCATAATTTCATTCGAGATCATGTTGCTAAAGGAGACATCAGTCTTAAGCATGTTCGTACCGATAAGCAATTGGCGGATATATTCACCAAACCGCTTGATGAGAAAGATTTTGCCGCTTGAGAGGTGAATTTTACATCATTGATGCCTCAAACTTGGAGTAGAAGTTCCATTTGGATACATGCAAGGCATGAGCCTTTTATGACTAATCCTTGATATTTCTCTTATGATGATGATCATATGTCTTGGATCTATACTTATACCCTTGCATGTTATCTAACCCTTGTAGGTACTTGGATGAACCCAAATCTATGAGATTGCAAGTCACTCACATTTTGAGCAATCTTTACATCACCAAGTCCCTACTATATGGATGTTGAATACAAGGAAGCATGAACTCATTCGACATATCCTTTGATAATTTCAATATATCAAATCTCTTTTGATATCAAGTTTCATGATTGTCATTTTGGATACACAAGTGCTTTTCCTTGCAAGACTAACTCATGTAGGAAGATGAACTCAAACTCTAAGTGGTGCTCACAACTCTTGATGGACTACATCAACCTTGAGCATCCAACACAAGTACGACTACATGATCAAGATCAACACCACAACCCAAGGTATGATATTCCATCTTAGAGAAGCTTTGCTCCAAGACATGAGTCAAAGCAACTCAACGAGATGTGAATACATCAAAATGCTTAAACAAAAAATGGTAACCCCATTTTGAGCTTAAACGATGAGTATGACCTACGATCAAGTGTTATCACTTGACTCCTCAGTCAATATACTCTAACATAGGTGAATTTGTCATCGACCCCTTCTAGATGAAGTTCTCTAGTGTTTCTCTGTTCACTTACTTTGTGTTCTTGCATATATTTCTTGCTATCTTGTTCCCCTTTAAAAAAAACAACTTCATCTAGATCTCTTTTCTTATTTATGTTTTTTTTGTAACTTCTGTGTCTAATTCATTGCAAATCTCTCAGTTAATTCCTTGCAAATCCTTGTGAGATTTCTTTTGCCAAGAGAGCTGAATTGACAAAAAAATTACTCTATGTTGAACTCGGTCCCTCTGATCAAAACCTATCGGTCTGACCGAAGCACAAGGTCTCCTTGTGAAAAGTTCATCGGTATAACCGACATGGACTAACTCGGTCGCACCAATCAGGACCTTCTGTGACTCTGTCCAATCGGCGTCACCGATTTCAACTCTGAGAAAATGTTTTGCCATTTTTACTGCCTATCTTTTTTAGCTCCACTCAATGATTCTTTTCTCTACAAGCATCATGGATTGCCTACTACTTTGTAGTGTCTCTCAAGGACCACACCTACTTGACTCATGCTCCAGAAGTGCCCTTCTTGGAAATTGATGTCAAAGGGGGAGAGAGAGCACATCAAAGCTTATCAGATGAGCACATATAAGCTCTTCCAGATGCTAGTAAAACAAAGAGGAGAGAAGTCACATGTCTTTTAGATGGGAAATACATGTCAATATGTTTGATCTTAGTTATTGTTATTGCATATTATTGTTGCTCTGACTGTGGTTAATATTACCCTTTCTTGCTCTCATTTTCTCTCACCCTACCTTCTCCCATTATCCAATATCAGATTCAGGGGGAGAAAAAGTCCATATCTAGGGGAAGAAAATCTTTGTAATTCATTGCATATCTTTAAAATCCTTGGGGACATATCAGTATCTAAATGGAGTACCGAGTACTCACCCATTACATGTCATCCCAGTCTTGGTACTCTTGTGGTTTCTTGAGATTGCTTTACCTAGAGTGTTCTTGTGTTATCTAACCCTGTTTTCTCAAGTCCACTCCTTCTAAAGCCAGCCCAAGACCACAAGGTAAGTATATGCATCACACTCATGTGCATGATGATCTCTTGCTGATGTACATATTGTTTGAAAGAAGGATTCATGAACATGGAGGTACACTTCCTATACACATCATTTGCTCTGATGCATATAGCCAAGATGCATGTAACTCATTGCTTGTCTATCATGCTTATGCATTCACATGTTCTCATATTCCAACTTCATGTGATTGCATACATGTAGGGGGAGCCTATGCATGTTACATGTCTCTCCAAAGCTTTACTTATTACCATGTATATCTTTAATCTAAAGCTTTGATGTATGTTGTCATCAATTACCAAAGAGGGGGAGATTGAAAGCACAAGTGCTCCCTGGGTGATTTTGGTAATTAATGTCAACATATCTCTTGTTGGACTAATACATCTACATAGTGTATTTCAGACAAGTTCAGCAATGGCATGGCAAGGACAAGAGGATGTGGAACCCCTTCAAAATGCTAAGGACACATATTGGCAAAAGCTCAAGACTCTTGATTTATATTTTAGTGATCCAAGATCACATTGAGTCCATAGGAAAGCCAATACTATTAAAAGGGGATGAGGTGTTGCTTAATGGTCAACTTGCTCAAAGTGCTTAGTGATATTACTTCAAAACCCTCAACCACTTTCTCACTTCCAAATATGTCCAAAACTCAAAGTCAAACTCGGCCCCACCGAAATTATCTATCCGGCACCACCAAGTTCATTTGACATAGCCACTGCCAGAAACCCTAACTCCTCGGTCACACCGATACGGATCTCGGTCTCACCGAGATGGCCCTGCAAACTCTCTGTTGCCTGTTGCAATTATTTTGGTTTCACCGAAATGTGCAATCGGTCCCACCGAGTTTGCTTGACCAACTCTCTGTTTGCTCTTTGCTGAAATCGGTCTCACCGAGTTCAAGAAATCGGCTTCACCGAGATGAGGTTTTGCCCTAGCCCTAGCACATCGGTCCCACTGAATTGTTTCAGTCGGTCCCACCGAGATTCCTAACGTTCACATTTTGAACTAAATCGGTCTCACCGAGTTCTTCTATTCGGTCTCACCGAGTTGGGTCAAATGTGTGTAACGGTTGGATTTTGTGTGGAGGCTATATATACCCCCCCACCCCTCCTCCATATGGGAGAGAGCCATCAGAACGTGCCTACACTTCCACTACTCATTTTCTGAGAGAGAACCACCTACTCATGTGTTGAGACCAAGATATTCCAATCCTACCACAAGAATCTTGATCCCTAGCCTTCCCCAAGTTGCTTTCCACTCAAATCATCTTTCCACCATAGCCAAATCTGTGAGAGAGAGTTGAGTGTTGGGGAGACCATCATTTGAAGCACAAGAGCAAGGAGTTCATCATCAACACAATATCTATTATCTTTTGGAGAGTGGTGTCTCCTAGATTGGTTAGGTGTCGCTTGGGAGCCTCCGACAAGATTGTGGAGTTGAACCAAGAAGTTTGTAATTGGAAGGAGATCGCCTACTTCATCAAGATCTACTCGAGTGAGGCAAGTCCTTCATGGGCGATGGCCATGGTGGGATAGACAAGGTTGCTTCTTCGTGGACCCTTCGTGGGTGGAGCCCTCCGTGGACTCACGCAACCATTACCCTTCGTGGGTTGAAGTCTCCATCAACGTGGATATATGATAGCATCACCTATCGGAACCACGCCAAAAATCTCCATGTCTTCATTGCGTTTGCACACTCCAATCCCATCCCTTTACTTTCTTGCAATTAGCATGCTTTACTCTTTCCGCTGCTCATACTCTTGCCATGCTTGCTTGAAATGTATTGTGAATGCTTAAACTTGTGTTAAAACTCCACCTCAACTTGAAGAACTTAAAAATTGCCACCTTTACTTGTTGAGGGTCTAATCACCCCCCCTCTAGACCCCTCTTCTCGATCCTTTCAATATTCCAAAATAATTCTCCGTAAATTTTCAGGACTTTTGGAGTTGTGCAGAATAGGTCTCTCCGATTTGCTCCTTTCCGGTCCAGAATTCCAGCTGCCGACATTCTCCCTCTTTGTGTAAACCTTGTAAAATAAGAGAGAAAAGGCATAAGTATTGTACCATAATGTGTAATAATAGCCCATAATGCAATAAATATCAATATAAAGGCATGATGCAAAATGGACGTATCAACTCCCCCAAGCTTAGACCTCACTTGTCCTCAAGCGAAAACTGAAATCGATAATCATGTCCACATGTTTTGAGATAGAGGTGTCGATAAAATAAAATACAGACATGAAGGCATCATGATCATCTTTTAGAACATCAACATATTTTGTCATATAATTTCTTATGCTAAAGTAACAATTCGGTCACAAGGTAAAGTATGGAACAAGAACTTTATTGAAAACTAACAAACTATTATCTCAGTCATTGGAGCAATTGCAATTTATCATAACGTAAGAAAGAGTCAATGTAAGAGCTTTTCAGCAAGTTCACATACTCAACTATCATTTAGTCTTTCATAATTGCTAACACTCACATGATACTTATGAGATCAAAGTTTCAATCGGACACAGAGAAAGATAGGGGCTTATGGTTTCGTCTCCCAACCTTTTACCTCAAGGGTAATGTCAACAATAATAGTTTATGAATATCTACATCCGAGTGGATATATAGATCTGGATCTCCCCCCAACATATAGTGCTTGCCAAAAAGAAAAAGTATAAAAAGAATAGGTGATGATCACCATGACTCTTGCATTAAGGTAGAGGGTAAATAAAAGATAGGCCCTTCGCGGAGGGAAGCAGAGTTTGTCATGCGCTTTTATGGTTGGATGCACAAAATCTTAATGCGAAAGAACGTCACTTTATATTGCCGCTTGTGGTAAAGAACTTTATTATGTAGTTTGTCGCTTTTATTTCTTCCATATCACAAGTTCATATAAAGCTTATTTTCCTCACACTAAAAGATCATACATATTTAGAGAGAAATTTTTATTGCTTGCACCGATGACAACTTACTTGAAGGATCTTACTCAATCCATAGGTAGGTATGGTGGACTCTCATGGCAAAACTGGGTTAAGTGATTTTGGATGCACAAGTAGTATCTTGCAAAAGGTTTAGCTAGCATGGGATGAGAAGCAAGCTCAACATGTTGGAGGATCCATGACAATATAACTTCTATTCGGATATAAAGAAACATAACCCATTACATTGTCTTCCTTGTCCAACATCAACCTTTTAGCATATAATATTTTAATGAGTGCTCACAATCATAAAAGATGTCCAAGATAGTGTATTTATATGTGAGACCTCTCTTTCTTTATTACTTCCTATTAATTGCAACAATGACCAAAACTATGTTTGTCAACTCCCAACAAATTTCTTGCGACATACTTCTTATATGTGAAGTCGTCACTTCCCATAAGATCATTATATAATCTTTTTATTTCTTTTTCTCAAGATCATAGCAAGAAAGCAAAGCTCTCAACTCAAAACTAATATTTATTATATAACTCTCAGACTCAATTACATAGAGGGAACACAAAACAAAACTCAAAGCTAGATCATACTAAAACTTTATTCTACTAAACCGAGATATAACCAAAAGGATCGAACTAAGAAAAACGATAAAGGTAAAGATGTGATGGTGGTATGATACCGGGGCACCTCCCCCAAGCTTGGCAGTTCCCAAGGGGAGTGCCCATACCCATGTATTTAGGTATCTTTCTTCGGGGGTGGTGATGATGGAGTTGTTGCACTCTTCTTCTCAAGCTTGCGTCTGAGGCTAAAATTTTCCTCCCTCAGATCCTCATTCTCGAGCTCGAGTCTCATTAAATTTTTGCATAATACCGCCTTGCTGTTCTTCAAAAAACATGGTGGAATAGATTGGACCTTAGGAAGGCTTGACTTCTTGAATTCCACATGCATATCGCCAGGTTGAGGTAGTGGATCTTCATCTTCGTCAGAACTATCGTCCCTTGTTCTCTCCATGTCGGAGTCTTCCTCCTCCTCTGTAGTCCAGCTGTAATGCTCCACCTCCCCATAAACCTTTGGGTTAGCAATGAAATCAGTGACATAGCTCTCTCCCTCCGAATCTTGAGATGACATATTTTCAGATCTGCCAGGAAAACATCACGAAACAAGAACAGAGGATTTTGTCGTGGTACTGTGGTCAAAACCTTCGGGAGATTATATAATGAATTTTTACCGACCAAAAGAAGTGTTCCACAAGAAAACAGAGTCCAGAGGGCACACGAGGTGGCCACAAGCCTGGGAGGCGCGCCCAGGGGGGTAGGGCGTGCCCCCAAGGCTTGTCGCCACCTAGTGCACTTTTCAGACTAATTTTTATTTTCCTAATTTTTTAAATATTCCAAAACGGAGTAAAATTGCCATTGGAAAAGTTTTGGAGATGGTTTAATTACGTACCACATACCTATTCCTTTTCGGAGTCTGAAACGTTCTGGTAGGTCTCCCTTATGTACTCCTCCGGTGTTATGGTATTAATAATATTGGCCTCAACATTTATGGGAGTACCTGAGATATAATGTTTGATTCTTTGCCCATTTACCACCTTTGGCATTGTTGATTTTGATGGCATCGGAACGATAAACTTCCTCGATAATGTAAGGGCCCTCCCATTTAGAGAGAAGCTTTCCTGCAAAAAATCTTAAACGAGAATTGTATAGCAAGACAAGGTCACCTACATTAAATTCATGCCTTTGTATCCTTTTATCATGCCATCTTTTAACTTTTTCTTTAAACAATTTGGCATTCTCATAGGCTTGGGTTCTCCATTCATAAAGTGAGCTAATGTCAAATAACCTCTTCTCACCGCAATTTTGAAATCATAGTTGAGCTCTTTAATTTCCCAATAAGCTTTATGTTCTAGTTCGAGAGGTAAGTGACATGCTTTTCCATAAACCATTTTATATGGAGACATACCCATATGGTTCTTATAAGCAGTTCTATAAGCCCACAATGCATTATCAAGTTTGTTAGACCAATTCTTTCTGGATCTATTAACAGTCTTTTGCAAAATCAATTTTATTTCTCGATTACTCAATTCTACCTAACCACTAGACTAAGGATGATATGGAGATGCAATTCTATGGTTAACATCATACTTAGCAAGCAATTTACGGAAAGCACCATGAATAAAGTGTGAACCACCATCAGTCATTAAATATCTAGGGACTCCAAACCTCGGGAAAATAACTTCTTTAAGCATTTTAATGGAGGTGTTAAGATCGGCACTACTAGTTGGAATAGCTTCTACCCACTTAGTAACATAATCAACAGCAACCAAAATATATGTGTACCCATTACAGGAAGGAAAATGTCACATATAATCAAATCCCCAAACATCAAATGGTTCAATAACAAGTGAATAATTCATAGGCATTTCCTGACGTCTACTAATATTACCAATTCTTTGACATTCATCACAAGACAAGACAAACTTACGAGCATCTTTGAAAAGAGTAGGCCAATAAAAACCAGATTGTAACACCTTGTGTGCCGTTCTATCTCCAGCATGGTGTCCTCCGTAGGCCTCGGAGTGACACTTGTGTAGGATCTGCTCCTGTTCATGCTCAGGTGCACAACGTCTAATAACACCATCTACTCCTTCTTTATAAAGGTGTGGGTCATCCCAGAAGTAATGTCTTAAATCATAGAAAAACTTTTTCTTTTGTTGGTATGTGAAGCTTGGTGGTATGAATTTAGCAACAATATAATTGGCATAATCAGCATACCATGGAGTACTACGAGAAGCATTTATGACAGCTAATTGTTCATCAGGAAAGCTATCATCAATAGGTAGTGGGTCATCAAGAATATTTTCTAACCTAGACAAGTTGTCTGCTACGGGGTTCTCAGCTCCCTTTCTATCAATAATATGCAAATCAAATTCTTGCAGCAAGAGAACCCATCTAATAAGTCTAGGTTTAGCATCTTTCTTTTCCATAAGGTATTTAATAGCAGCATGATCGGTGTGAACAGTTACTTTGGAATCAACAATATAAGACTGAACTTATCACAAGCAAAGACAACTACTAAAAATTCTTTTCCAGTAGTAGCATAATTTCTTTGAGCATTGTCTAGAGTTTTACTAGCATAATGGATAACGTTTAATTTCTTATCAACTCTTTGTCCTAGAACAGCACCAACAGCATAATCACTGGCATCAGACATAATTTCAAAGGGTAGGTTCCAATCAGGTGGTTGAACAATAGGTGCAAAAATCAAGGCTTTCTTAAGTATTTCAAATGCTTCTACACAATCATCATCAAAAACAAATGGAACAAATTTTTACAAAAGATTTGTGAGATGCCTAGAAATTTTAGAGAAGTCTTTAATAAACCTCCTATAGAAACCAGCAAGACCAAGGAAACTTCTTATACCTTTGATATCTTTAGGACACGGCATTTTTTGAATAGCATCAACTTTAGCTTTATCAACTTCAATACCTCTTTCAGAAATCTTATGCCCCAAGACAGTACCTTCATTAACCATAAAGTGGCACTTCTCCCAATTCAAGACAAGATTAGTTTCTTCACATCTCTGCAAAACTCGATCAAGGTTGCTTAAGCAATCATCAAAAGAAGTTTCGTAAACGGAGAAATCATCCATGAAAACTTCAACAATCTTTTCACAAAAGTCAGAGAATATAGCAGCCATACATCTTTGAAAAGTAGCAGGTGCATTGCATAAACCAAAAGGCATATGTCTATAAGCAAAGGTACCAAAAGGGCAAGTAAAAGTAGTTTTTTCTTGATCCTCTTGTGACACAGGTATTTGGGAAAAAATAGAATAACCATCTAGAAAGCAAAAGTGTGTATGTTTGGATAGTATTTCTAGCATTTGATCAATAAAAGGTAGAGGATAATGATCTTTCCTAGTGGCTTTGTTCAACTTTCTAAAATCAATAACCATTCTATAACCCGTGACAATTCTTTGTGGAATCAATTCATTTTTATCATTAGGAACAACGGTAATACCTCCCTTCTTGGGGACACAATGAACAGGACTTACCCATCTACTATCAGCAACATGATAAATTATACCTGCTTCCAGAAGCTTTAGTATTTCATTTCTTACCACTTCTTTCATTTTAGGACTGAACCGTCGCTGGTGATCAACAACTTGTTTAGCATCAGGTTCCATATTAATTTTGTGCTGACATAGAGTGGGACTAATGCCCTTAAGATCATCCAGAGTATATCCAATAGCTGCACGGTGCTTCTTCAGAGTTTTCAATAATTTCTTTTCTTCATGCTCTGAAAGGTTAGCACTAATAATAACAGGATATATCTTTTTCTCAACAAGATAAGCATATTTCAAAGTATCAGGTAATTGTTTAAGATTGAACACAGGATCACTCTTGGGTGGTAGAGGATCTCCAAGAGTCTCAACAGGCAAATTTTGTTTCAAAATAGGCATCTGTTTAAAGAAAATCTCGTCTAATTCCTTTCTTTCATTCATGAACATATCATTTTCATGGTCTAGCAAATACTGTTCTAAAGGATCAGTAGGAGGCACAGCAATAGAAGCAAGACCACTAATTTCATCTTTACTAGGCAATTCTTTATCATGGGGTTGTCTACGAAATTTGGAGAAATTAAACTCATGAGACACATCCCCAAAACTTACAGTAACAGTTTCTTTCTCACAATCTATTTTGGCATTAACAGTGTTCAAGAAAGGTCTACCAAAAATAATGGGACAAAAATCATCTTGTGGGGAACCAAGAACTAGAAAATCAGTAGGGTATTTTATTTTCCCACACAAGACTTCAACATCTCTAACAATCCCAATTGGTGATATAGAATCTCTATTGGCAAGTTTAATAGTGACATCAATATCTTCTATTTCAGCAGGTGCAATATCATTCAAAATTTCTTGATATAAAGTAAAAGGAATTGCACTCACACTAGCACCAAAATCACATAAGCCATGATAACAATGATCTCCTATTTTAACAGAAACAACAGGCATGCCAACAACAGGTCTATGTTTATCTTTATCATCGGGTCTAGCAATCCTAGCAGCTTCATCACAGAAATAAATATCATGCCCATCAATATTATCGACCAAGAGATCTTTAACCATAGCAATACTAGATTCAAATTTAATTTGTTCAGGGGGTGTAGGTGTTCTAGTATAACTCTTACGAACCATAGCTGAAGCTTTAGCATGTTCCTTTATTCCAACAGGGAAAGGTGGTTTCTCAATATAAGCAGTAGGAACAATAGGATCAACATTAGAAGTAATAGTTTCCTCTTCAGCTTTAATAGGTTCTACTATTTTCACTTCAATGGGAGGATGATATTTAAACCACTTCTCCTTAGGGAGATCAACATGAGTAGCAAATGATTCACAGAAAGAAGCTACTATCTCAGAGTCGAGTCCATATTTAGTGCTAAATTCACGAACAGCATCGGTACCCATAAAAGATTTAACACAATCAAACTTGAGCTTTATACCTGACTCCTTACCTTCGTCGAGTTCCCAATCTTCAAAGTTGCATTTAATTCTTTCCAATAAATCTCATTTGAATTCAATAGTCTTCTTCATAAAAGAACCAGTACAAGAAGTATCGAGCATGGATTGATCATTACAAGAAAGCCGAGCATAAAAATTCTGAATAATAATTTCTCTTGAGAGCTCATGATTGGGGCATGAATATAACATTGACTTAAGCCTCCCCCAAGCTTGAGCGATACTTTCTCCTTCACGAGGCCAAAAATTATAAATATAATTCCGATCACGATGAACTAGATGCATAGGATAAAACTTCTGATGAAATTCCAATTTCAATCGGTTGTAATTCCAGGTCCCAATATCATCGCATAGCCTATAGCATGTCAATGCCTTATCCTTCAAAAAAAAAATTGACTTCATCCTCGGTCAAACCTGCAAGCTTAAATAATCCACAAACTTCATCCACATAGATTAGATGCATATCAGGATGTAATGTTCCATCTCCTACATAAGGATTAGCTAGCAGTTTCTCTATCATACCCGAAGGAATTTCATAATAAATATTTTTAGTAGGTTCAGTAGGCTGAGGGGCAACTCTTTGCTCCTCCGGTCGGGGTGAAGATACCCCGAACAAGCCCCTCAATGGATTATTTTCCATAGCAACAAGTGATAGTAAATTTCAGCACACTATATAATTTTTTCCTTACCAAATTCCACTTACCAAAGGCGCTTCACTCCACGGCAACGGCGCTAGAAAAGAGTCTTGATGACCAACAAGTTTAGGGGATCTATCGTCGTCCTTTCGATAAGTAAGAGTGTCGAACCCAACGAGGAGCCGAAGGAAGTGACAAGCGGTTTTCAGCAAGGTATTCTCTGCAAGCACTGAAATTATCGGTAATAGATAGTTTTGTGATAAGATAATTCGTAACAGGTAACAAATAACAAGTGTAACTAAGGTGCAGCAAGGTGGCCCAATCCTTTTTGTAGCAAAGGACAAGCCTAGATGAACTCTTATATAAAGCAAAGCGCTCCCGAGGACACATGGGAATTATTGTCAAGCTAGTTTTCATCATGCTCATATGATTCGCGTTCGTTACTTTGATAATTTGATATGTGGGTGGACCGGTGCTTGGGTGCTGTACTTACTTGGGCAAGCCTCCCACTTATGATTAACCCCTCTCGCAAGCATCTACAACTACGAAAGAAGAATTAAAATAAATCTAACCATAGCATGAAACATATGGATCCAAATCAGCCCCTTACGAAGCAACGCGTAAACTAGGGTTTAAGGTTCTGTTACTCTAGCAACCCATCATCTACTTATTACTTCCCAATGCCTTCCCCTAGGCCCAAATCATGGTGAAGTGTCATGTAGTCGATGTTCACATAACACCACTAGAGGAAAGACAACATACATCTCATCAAAATATCGAACGAATACCAAATTCACATGATTACTTATAACAAGACTTCTCCCATGTCCTCAGGAACAAACGTAACTACTCACAAAGCATATTCATGTTCATAATCAGAGGGGTAATAAATATCATTAAGGATCTGAACATATGATCTTCCACCGAATAAACCAACTAGCATCAACTACAAGGAGTAATCAACACTACTAGCAACCCACAGGTACCAATCTGAGGTTTTGAGACAAGGATCAGATACAAGAGATGAACTAGGGTTTGAGAGGAGATGGTGCTGGTGAAGATGTTGATGGAGATTGGCCCCCTCTCGACGAGAGAATCTCTGGCAATGACGATGGCTTCGATTTCCCCCTCTCGGAGGGAAGTTTCCCCAGCAGAACAGCTCCGCCGGAGCCCTAGATTGCTTCTGCCCAGGTTCCGCCTCGAGACGATGGCGCTTCATCCCGAAAGCTTCCTTCTGATTTTTTCCAGGTCAAAACCCTCCATATAGTAGAAGATGGGCACCGGAGACCTGCCAGGGGGCCCACAAGCCCTAGGGGCGCTCTCAGGGGGGTAGGGCGCGCCCCCTCAGGCTTGTGGCCACCTGGTGGGTCCCCTCTGGTATTTTCTTCACCCAATATTTTTTATATATTCCAAAATAATTCTCAGTAATTTTTTAGGACTTTTGGAGTTGTGCAGAATAGGTCTCTCAGATTTGCTCCTTTCTGGTCCAGAATTCCAGCTGTCGGCATTCTCCCTCTTTGTGTAAACCTTGTAAAATATGAGAGAAAACACATAAGTATTGTACCATAATGTGTAATAACAGCCCATAATGCAATAAATATCAATATAAAAGCATGATGCAAAATGGACGTATCATTCTACAACTTTCATATACTTTTGGCAACTTTTTATATTATTTTTGGGACTAACATATTGATCCAGTGCCTAGTGCCAGTTCCTGTTTGTTGCATGTTTTTTGTTTCACAGAATATCCATATCAAACGGAGCCAAACGCGATAAAAACTTACGAAGGTTTTTTTTGGAATATATGTGATTTTTGTGAAAGAGAATCAACGTGAGACGATGCCCGAGGGGCCCATAAGCCCTAGAGGCGCGCCCCCTTCCCTGGGCGCACCTATGAGGCTTGTGGCCACCCCGTAAGGCGGTTGGTGCCCTTCTTCGGTCGCAAGAAAGATAATATTCGGATAAAAATCGTGTTAAAATTTCAGCCCAATCGGAGTTACGGATCTCCAGGAATTTAGAAACGGTGAAAGGCCAGAAAACAGAAATGCAGAAACAGAAGGAAACAAAGAGAGAGAGAGAGAGAGAAATCCAATCTCGGAGGGGCTCTCGCCCCTCCGCTGCCATGGAGGCCAAGGACCAGAGGGAAAACCCTCCTCCCATCTAGGAGGGAGGTCAAGGAAGAAGAAGAAGAAGAAGAAGGGGGGCTCTCTCCCCCTCTCCCCCGGTGGCGCCGGAACACCGCCGGGGCCATCATTGTGACACCCTGATTTTGGCAACGTTTTCTTTTCAAACCTTTCTTGGCTTTATTTGAAATTTGAATGGTTTTTGAACCTTTTCATTTGGTCTTGGAAACTGTTGAATCTTTTCCAAGTAATCCAAAGCCTCATCACCTTGCCAAAACACTGCCAAGTACCTCTAGGACCCAAATCCCTATTTAAATCTTTTCCAATAACTCATTTTCTTTATTTGGGAATTTAGGTCATCACTATGGGTTGTGAAGCAACCTATAGTTTGGATGGTGAGAAAATTCACAAATAATTCTCTAAAATTCCTTGGATCATATCTTGTCACAATATCCAAAAATATTTCATGGCCTAATTCAAAAAATTTAGCAAAACAATTCAGTTTTGTTCCTGGACAGTCTGAACCCTTGTGAAGGAAGTGCATGCTAGGTTTATCCAAATGCTCTGAAATTTTTGTGGCATGAGGACAACTACAAATGACTTCCCTCCACCAAGTTTCAGCCTCAGGAGATCATCCAAGTGAGAGGTACTTCAACATTTAGTTTTTGGACCAGAATTGTAAGTTACACATGAACTGCATTCAAACCTCAACCAAACCTCCTCAAACTTGACCAGTTTGGAGTCCTTCCAACGAGGATCACTCTAGACAATCTCTTTGGCTCCATCCCTAGCTCTCCACCTCTCCAGATCTCTCTCTAGTTCACTGTCAGAAACTGTTGTTGATCCTACCCTTCATCTCAGACAGAACCAAGCCAAACCATGGGTGCAGATGAAGAGAGTGAACGAGGGTCGACATGTTGGACAGGTTTTGCCAGGCTTGCGTGGCCTCCTGGTGGCAAGCACCGTGGTGAGCACAGCTATGGCACGTCAGTCGCCGCGCTCTGGACGCCGCCAGGCTCGGGTCGCGTCGGAGCGGGACGCCCGCGTAGCCGTACAATGTCCGAGCATGCCGACATCGTCCCCAGTTGCCACGCAGCCCTTCCGGACCCTTCGCCCTCGCCGGAGAAGCTCTCGGCGGCCGCCACGCCCGCGAGAACTGTGCCGCCCGTGCGGCCACAGTTGCGGCGCCGCTCATCTTCTTCTCCCCGATCCGTCTCATCGCGCATTCAATGCCGCTGCTCTCTCCCGTCTTCTCGCTGCTAGCAGCCAGCCAGCGAGGCGTCCTTCCGCCGGCGACGTGTCCCGCTTCCCGCTGTGTCCAGAGAGATCGCCGCACCCCTCCTCCCGGCTATAAATAGCCATGCCCGGCAACTTCGAGCTCTTCACCCCTCTCCCTCTCTCTCAAATCGACTCCCAACAGCAAGAGCCAAGGCCGAGAGGCCCTCTAGCCTCGAGCTCCGCCGGAGTTCCTCTGCCGCCCTCTCTCAGCCGACAGCCACCACCACTCCTTCCCCGCCTCACCTGAGACCACCGTAGCCCTCAGCAAGTTCCACTGATCCTCCTAGAACTCTCGCCTAGTCGTTTTGCTGCCGAATCAAGCCTCTCCATCGATCACCGAAGCGCCCGTCCGCCGGAGAAGAAGGGGGCCGCGCCGTCCAGCCATCTTCGGAGGAGCTACGAGTACGAGGAGGACCATCGTTGAGTGCCCGTTCAATCCACGTTGTCTCCCCGCCCAACCGCCGTCGCTATCGCCGGCAAGCAGCGTCGGTGAGCCACCCCTTTCTCTGCTTCTCGCTCTCTTTTTGTTTAAATCAAGCCGGCCCCACCTATCAGCGACCGCGGCTGTGTGCGCGAAGGGGTAAGTGGAGACGCCCACGAGGTTTACGCCTTCGACGTGGCCCTCCACTGGTTTTTATGGTTTTTCCAATTTCATTTATTTAAACAGTTTTGACCAGCAGATTTGACCACTAATAACTTTTTATTAAAAGGTCCAAATCACCTGATTCTTTTTGCATTGTGTTGGTATTAAACTCCTTTATTTTCTAACCAAGTTTGGCATTTTTCAAATACTCACAGAATTGTTGGTGAATAAAAAGGCTTTATGTGACATTTTCCTTTGCCATTTAAAAATGTTTTTAGAAGGAGATTCTTGTGGATTTGAAGACCAGGAGTATTTGAACAACCCAACTGATCAAGGCAAGCCAGGACATCCATATTATGAAGCATTTCATAGCATTGCATAATTCATATTCATTTCTTGCATTTAATTAGCATAGATAATTCAAGTGAAGTATTTAAATGCCTATTGTTGACAACTTAAATTGATATGATGAATGACCATGATTGCTAAGTGAAACTTAGTTGGTTGATCAAGAATCACCTGTCCGGGCTTACCCGTGCAGCCACATTTGCCGGTATGGGACGGCCTTGCCTTGGTCTGGCTCCGTGCTCTTTCACCGGTACCTCCAGACAGGGAGGGTTATGCGTGCATGCTGCCCTGATCAGGCAGACGGCGATAACCCTGTGAGCCCAGTTGAGTTTTGTGCCGGCGTCCCCATTTGGGACAGTTTAGTTGGGCCACGACAGTGGCAGGTGTCACGAGGTGACACGGGGCCACCCAAGGCTTGACTCCGAGGGAGTGTGATTGCCGGTGGTATGATGGGAGAGTCACGAGTCAGGCGGGTTTCGTTGGAGCAACGCTGGTCCACCCGAATGGGATCACGAGGTCAGGTGCTCCATGGTGTGGGTAAAGTGCGCAACCTCTGCAGAGTGAAAAATCTATTCGAATAGTCGCGTCCATGGTATTGGACAGCCCGTCCGGACCTCTCTAGGTGATCAACCGTAATAACCATAGTAATGATGGAAGTACTTGCCTTATGAGCGGAAGTACTCGTTGGCATAGAGTATTACGAGGTTTGTGAAACAACCCAGATATGAGTAAGTTAATAACAGTAAGTGAATCATTTAAGACTTAACATGTTGATTGCCATGCTATTATTTGCTGCATACTTGGTTGTCATGTGCTTGCGAGTACATTCAAAGTACTCACCTGGCGTATCATGCCAGATGCAGGAGAAGACTAAGACGGAGGTCTCGAAGGTCCGTGTTGCGATGGCTAGGATGTGTCCACAGCAGTGTCCATGTGGATGGAGTTACTATCATGTTCCGCTACGCAGTAGTCTTTTGCTGTAGTATCCCGCAGTAATACCGAGGCCCTGATATGTTAGATAAATAATGAAGATACTGTCATAGCACTAGATGTGCTTTTGGCCTCGATGATCATGTAATATATAAGCTTGTACTCGACTATTATCAATAAAAGTTCAGCTATGTTCTGTTCCAAGTTGTTGTGTGTTTCCAGAAGACATGATCTCTGGTTGGAAACACTGGTAAACCGGTTCTCTGAGCCAGGGTGCCACATCGCTCGGTATCAGAGCTGTGTTGACTGTAGGACACCCTAGGTAACCTGCGCTAGGACTGCGATTAGCATAGGACTTTGAGTGTGCATCCTGCTTGTTGCATTTGATTGTTGCGTGCCATGCCTCATGCATCATAATTCATTATGTCACTAACCCTTGGCATTGTGAGTGTAGATGGCATCAGTTCCATATCACTTTCATCATGAGCCAGAACACCACACTTTTCCAGCTCTGCTTCGTAGCGTCTGGCTTCGGCTGTATCCCAACGGTGATGACCCGGTGTACCAGGTGTTTCGGGAGCAGTTGGGCGAGTCAGTATATGAGTACCATGCAGTGGCTTACCTGACCGCGACTTCGGATATTGGAAGCTCTTCTCGCTCTTCCAAGGGCAGAGTGGTTTCTACTCCAGAGCTGGTGATCCAGTTTGCTGCCATGGAGGCTATTACTGACTTGCGCTTCCACGAGGCCGAGATGCAGACCCATCCAGGTTTCTTCCACTATCCCACCCTGTCGCCTACGACAGGGCGAGTCCTTTTCTCACCTGTTGACCCGGCGAGTGATCGTGCGGCTGGTGTTTTGTCTCGCTACCTGAACGCCAGTTACCGTATGATCATTTCCTTGGCCGAGGAGCTGTGTCGTGTTCAGGGGGCACTTGCAACAATGACTCCAGCACCTCTTCCTCCTGTAGTTCCACCTAGGTATCCACCACCAGTTCCACCTCTGCGTGTGCTTGATACCCCTTTTGGTTCTTCTGGGCCATCAGGCTTATCGTCTGGTAGCCGACTTGAGACCTCAGCTGAGTGGGCCTCACTCTTAGCCACTCCTGCTCCGCCGATGCTGAGGCGATGTGCTCTTTAACCCGCAGAAGGAGAGCCATCTCAGCAGCGATGTCGCATCTCCTTTGACCCGGTGACTCACCTCATCAGTTCTGATTCTGACTCAGGATCTGACGATGAGGGCTTTTCAGATGGGCGGTGTTCGTGTCACCGACGTCACTAGACTGGAGCTTGAGTAGTAATGCATGCATCTTTGCATATTTTAACTGCCGTATGAGCAATCTAGCTATGATATTCCCCTACTAGCTTGCCATGTATGATGTTGGGTTATCTTGTATAATTATGTTGTTCTCTTTATTTGCCTTTTTCATAAATTTTCTCTGGTGTCATATTACAGTATTTCTCCTTATGGATGTTGGTCATCGATTCGGTATTTGCCATGGGAACAAAAATTAGGATGAAGAAAGGAAGTAGCAGTTAAGGCAGCGATGGAAACCCTGTCCGTCGCTCCGCCAGGCTGGCAGGGAAACCGCCTGAAGACTTACCACCACCACCACCTCAAGCACCAACCACAAATCAGATAATGAGAATGTTTGAGGAAAAGAGAAACCAAGACCTCATGGAATTTCTCAAGAGTATGCAGACAATAGTAGGTCAGAACAATGGCAATGGGGTGCATTCCAAACTGTCTGACTTCCAGCGCACAAAACCACCCAGCTTTGGTCAGGCTGTGGATCCTATTGAGGCTGATGACTGGTTAAGAACCATGGAAAATAAATTGGACATCGCTCATTGTGAAGAAGCAGATAAAGTCCCATTTGTCACCCATTATCTCGAAGGCCCGGCAGCCATATGGTGGGACAACACCAAGTTAATGTGGCCTGCTGGAGAAGAGATTTCCTGGGAGAAATTCAAAGAGCTGTTTCGCAAGTATCATATCCCCACAGGTATCATGAAAGTGAAGCAGAGAGAATTCCTGGCCCTCACACAAGGAAACATGTATGTGGGAGAATACCTAAACAGGTTCAACAACTTGGCCCGGTACTCTCCTCATGATGTGGCTACCGAAGAGAGGAAAATAGACCGGTTCCTCAGAGGACTTAACCACGCCCTCCGATGTCAGCTATGCATGTTGGACTTCCCCGATTTCCAGACCTTGGTGGATAAGGCCTTCATCGCCGAACGAGAACACAAGTCTGGGAATGATGATCGTAAGAGGAAGTTCGAGCCCAAGAAGGACAACAAGGAGCCATATGCGCAAAAGCTGCGTAGTTGGCAGTCAGGGCCATCTGAGAACAAACCTGTGTGGAACAATGGTGGCAACAACAGCAAGCCAGGCAACCAGAGCAAGACCTTCGGCAAGCAGCCAGTCATAGAGGACTGCCGCCGCAACAACACCTATTTCACTTGTGGCCAGAGTGGACACTACGCCAAGCTGTGCCCTATTAATAGCGGGAGGCAATCAGCTGACCACAAGCCACAAGTCAATCACCTTGGACGCTGCCCCAACCATAACTTTAGCCACGGATGCGTCCACCACATCTCTGCCGAAGAAGTCAGCGAAGCTCCATACATTGTCCTTGGTATGTTTTCTGTAAATAACATACCTGCAGTAATTTTATTTGATTCTGGGGCTTCCCACTTGTTTAATTCGCGAAGTTTTGCCACCTTGCACAAATTTTCTCCTTCACTTTTGGACAAAATTATGGTGGTACAATCCCCTGGCTCTATGCTCAGAACAAATATAATATACAAGGGTCTGGAAATCGCAATCCATGGGGTTAAATTCCCAGCTACCCTTGTTGCCATTGAATCCCCAGGACTGGACATAATACTAGGGATGGACTGGTTGGCACCGCACCAAGTGTGTATCAATTGCGCCACCAGAACGGTGACATTGGTGAACCCCGCCGGACAGACCGTCCAATTTCTGGCCAGCAGAATGATAACAAGAACGGGCACGGCATACCAGACCACTGTTACAGATATGAATCTGATCCCAGTAGTGGGTGAGTTTCCAGATGTGTTTCCTGAGGAATGCCGCCCGACCGAGAATTGGAGTTCGCCATTGAAGTAATTCCTGGTACAGCTCCAATATACAAGAAATATTATCATATGCCAGGCCCAGAGCTGGCAGAGCTAAAGAAGCAGTTAGACGAGTTGCTACAGAAAGGATACATTCGTCCAAGCATCTCGCCATGGGGGTCCCCAGTATTATTTGTCAAGAAGAAGGATGGAAGTCTACGAATGTGCGTAGACTATTGCCAGCTTAACGAGGTCACTATCAAGAACAAGTACCCGCTCCCTCGAATTGATGACTTATTCGACTAGTTGAATGGAGCACGGGTATTCTCTAAGATCGACCTCAGAACGGGATATCATCAACTGAAAATCCGAAAGGAGGATAACCCCAAGACAGCGTTCACCACTCGATATGGACTATATGAATTTACAGTTATGGCGTTTGGATTGACCAACGCTCCAGCCTACTTCATGAGTATGATGAACAAAGTCTTCATGGACTTTCTAGACAAGTTTTTAGTGGTGTTCATTGACGACATACTGATATATTCTAAGGATGAAGAGGAGCATAAGCAACATCTCAGAGCTGTCTTGGAAAGGTTGAGAACCCATCTCTTATATGCCAAGTTCAGTAAGTGCGAATTTTGGCTGAAAGAGGTGGGATTCCTTGGACATATTCTGTCAGAGAAAGGAATAGCTATTGATCCCAGTAAGGTTACTGCGGTCTTGAACTGGAAGACACCAGCCACGGTGACCGAAGTCTGTAGTTTCCTGGGCTTGGCAGGCTACTACCGTCGCTTCATTGAAGGCTTTTCTAAGATAGCCAAGCCACTGACGGAATTGTTGAAAAAGAACCAAAGGTTTATCTGGACAGCTGGGTGCGACAGCAGTTTCCAGGAGTTAAAGATGAGGCTAACCACAGCCCCTGTCTTAGTCCTCCCAGACATTCACAAGAGTTTCGACATATACTGCGATGCATCCAGGCGTGGAATCAGATGCGTGCTAATGCAAGAGGGGAAGGTTGTAGCTTATGCATCATGACAGCTATGACCTCATGAGGAGAACTATCCCACACATGACTTGGAGCTAGCTTCTATGGTTCATGTCCTGGATATTTGGAGGCATTATTTTATTGGACAACGATGTGAAATATACACAGACCATAAGAGTCTCAAGTATATTTTCACTCAACCCAATCTGAACCTCAGGCAGTGAAGATGGCTTGCGCTAGTCAAGGACTATGATGTTGGAATAAACTATCATCCAGGGAAAGCGAATGTGGTCGCTGACGCCCTGAGCAGGAAACAAGCTGCTGTGAATGCACTAGTTGAGGGTATGCATTCGAGCTTACAAGAAGAGTTTGTCAAGCTCAATATGGTGCTATGCGGCCCAATGACCCTAGACACGTTGGAAATTACTCCAACCCTCATAGAGGAAATCAAGGAAGCACAGAAGTTAGATGAAGAAATTCGGGAGATCAAGGAGTTAATTCAGCAAGGGAAGACCAAGTCCTACCGTGTAGATGAACAGGGTACCGTGTGGTTCGAGAAACGAATTTGTGTACCGGATCAGAACAACTTGAGGCAACAAATACTCAAGGAAGCACATGAGTCCGCATATTCGATCCAGCCGGGAGGTACCAAGATGTATCAGGACTTGAGAGAAACTTTTTGGTGGTCTGGAATGCGGAAAGATATAGCATACTATGTCGCCTGCTGTGACATTTGCAACAAGGTCAAAGCAGAGCATCAGAAACCCGCTGGGCTACTGCAACCTTTACCAGTGCCCCAGTGGAAGTGGGACGACATATGTATGGATTTTATTGTGGGACTGCCCAAGTCCACGAGAGGCAATGATGCTATTTGGGTCATTGTAGACATACTCACGAAGGTGGCTCACTTTATCTCAATAAAGACCACTTTCAACGCAAATCAGCTGGCACAACTCTACATGTCCCGGATAGTCAATCTGCACGGAGTACCCAAGTCTATCACTTCAGATAGGGGTTCCCTATTTACCTCAGCATTCTGGCTATGGCTACATCAAGCTTTGGGAACCATGCTGAAACACAGCACAGCGTACCATCCGCAGATGGATGGACAGACCGAGCGAGTAAACCAAATATTAGAGGATATGCTTCAGTCATGTGCTCTCTCCCATGGACCTAAATGGGAGGATAATCTGTCGTACGCTGAATTCTCCTACAACAATAGCTATCAGGCAAGTCTCAAGATGTCGCCTTTTGAGGCATTGTACGGATGGAAGTGCCGCACACCACTGAACTGGTCCCAAACAGGAGATAGTCACATCTTTGGCACGGACTTGATGCTCGAGGCCGAGAGGCAAGTCAAGGATATTCAGGAACGTCTTCGAGCAGCCAAGTCCCAACAGAAGAGTTATTACGACCCAAAGCATCGAGAAGTAACTTTCAAGCCTGGAGACTATGCTTACTTGCGAGTAACCCCTATGAGGGGAGTAAAGAGGTTTGGCACCCGGGGAAAGTTGGCCCCAAGATACATCAGTCCCTTTCCAGTGATTGCTAGGAAGGGCAGAGTCGCATATCAGTTGAAATTGCCACCAGCATTGTCAGACGTTCATGATGTCTTTCACATCTCACAGTTAAGGAAATGCATTGCACCCCCAGCCAAGCAAGCGGATATGAGTAAATTAGAATTGGCTAAGGATTTGACTTATGAAGAGAAACCTATCAAGATTCTGGATGTGATGGAAAGAACCACTAGGAGTAAGGTGATAAGATTTTATAAGGTGCTGTGGGAGCACCACACCGAGGAAGAGGCCACTTGGGAAAGAGAAGATTTTCTGAGACCCGCATATCCATATTTGTTCCCCGAGCAACCGAATCTCGAGGACGAGATTCATCCTAAGGGGGGTAGGTTTGCGACACCCTGATTTTGGCAACTTTTTCTTTTCAAACCTTTCTTGGCTTTATTTAAAATTTGAATGGTTTTTGAACCTTTTCATTTGGTCTTGGAAACTTTTGAATGTTTTCCAAGTAATCCAAAGCCTCATCACCTTGCCAAAACCCTGCCAAGTACCTCTAGGACCCAAATCCCTATTTAAATCTTTTCCAATAACTCATTTTCTTTATTTGGGAATTTAGGTCATCACTATGGGTTGTGAAGCAACCTATAGTTTGGATGGCCAGAAAATTTGCAAATAATTCTCTAAAATTCCTTGGATCATATCTTGTCACAATATCCAAAAATATTTCATGGCCTAATTCAAAAAATTCAGCAAAACAATTCGGTTTTGTTCCTGGACAGTCTGAACCCTTGTGAAGGAAGTGCATGCTAGGTTTATCCAAATGCTCTGAAATTTTTGTGGCATGAGGACAACTACAAATGACTTCCCTCCACCAAGTTTTAGCCTCAGGAGATCATCCAAGTGAGAGGTACTTCAACATTTAGTTTCTGGACCAGAATTGTAAGTTACACATGAACTGCATTCAAACCTCAACCAAACCTCTTCAAACTTGACCAGTTTGGAGTCCTTCCAACGAGGATCACTCCAGACAATCTCTTTGGCTCCATCCCTAGCTCTCCACCTCTCCAGATCCCTCTCTAGTTCACTGTCAGAAACTGTTGTTGATCCTACCCTTCATCTCAGACAGAACCAAGCCAAACCATGGGTGCAGATGAAGTGAGTGAACGAGGGTCGACATGTTGGACAGGTTTTTCCAGGCTTGCGTGGCCTCCTGGTGGCAAGCACCATGGTGAGCACGGCTATGGCACGTCAGTCGCCGCGCTCTGGACACGGCCAGGCTCGGGGCGCGTCAGAGCGGGACGCCCGCGTAGCCGTACCATGTCCGAGCATGCCGACATTGTCCCCAGTTGCCACGCAGCCCTTCCCGACCCTTCGCCCTCACCGGAGAAGCTCTCGGCGGCCGCCATGCCCACAAGCACTGTGCCGCCCATGCGGCCACATTTGCGGCGCCGCTCGTCTTCTTCTCCCCGAGCCGTCTCATCGCGCATTCAATGCAGCTGCTCTCTCCCGTCTTCTCGCTGCTAGCAGCCAGCCAGCAAGGCGTCCTTCCGCCGGCGACGTGTCCCGCTTCCTACCGTGTCCAGAGAGATCGCCGCACCCCTCCTTCCGGCTATAAATAGCCATGCCCGGCCTCACCGAGCTCTTCACCCCTCTCCCTCTCTCTCAAATCGACTCCCAACAGCAAGAGCCAAGGCCGAGAGGCCCTCTGGCCTCGAGCTCCGTCGGAGTTCCTCCGCCGCCCTCTATCAGCCGACAGCCACCACCACTCCTTCCCCGCCTCGCCTGAGACCACCGTAGCACTCAGCAAGTTCCACTGATCCTCCTAAAACTCTCGCCTAGTTGTTTTGCTGCCGAATCGAGCCTCTCTGTCGATCACCGAAGTACCCGTCCGCCAGAGAAGAAGGGGGCCGCGCCGTCTGGCCATCTCAGGAGGAGCTACGGGTACGAGGAGGACCGTCGTTGAGTGCCCGTTCAATCCCCGTCGTCTCCCCGCCCAACCGCCATCGCTATCGCCGACAAGCAGCGCTGGTGAGCCACCCCTCTCTCTACTTCTCGCTCTCTTTTTGTTTAAATCGAGCCGGCCCCACCTGTCGGCGACCGCGGCTGTATGCGCGAAGGGGTAAGTGGAGACGCCCGCTGTGGCACCCCGACTCAGAGGAAACCGGAACGCCCCGTATTCCAGTCCCAGGGACAAGTCCACTGGAATACGGCACTGTTGGCATAGAACAAATCAGCTCTTTATTGCTATAAATATGGTTACAAAGATTACATCAACACGGCGACACTACGCCTGCTCAAAATAGCTCTATGCTAACAGCGGATCGACCTGAGGAGGCGGAGTATCTCTCGGCAGCGGAACAACGTCGGCGGTGATGGACTCCACTCCGCTGGGACTCTGGCTAGAACGCGTATCCTAGCTCGCGCAATCAACATCTTCGACAAACAAGCAGTCATGGCATGACCTGCAAACTGGCATGACACGCCAGGGGAGTACTTTGAATGTACTCGCAAGCTCACAACAAACATCAGCATTAAGGCAAGACAACATCACAGCAATCAAGATTAAGTTAAGATTTATTGTTACCGAAGGAATGGTTGAAATGAGCAATAACAAGCTACTCTTCCTGCATTCTGGTGACCAACTCATGATCACTCCAAGAACATCCAACGATCATCCTCGAGATCGTTACCAATACTTGCCCATGGCATGATATCCGACAGTTACCATACTCAGATGAGTTCCTTCCTTATCACTGTCATTATAACGGTTGATCTCCTATAGAGGTCTGGACGGGCTGTCCAATACCGTGGACACGGCTATTCGAATAGATTTAACACTCTGTAGAGGTTGTACACTTTACCCACACTACGGAACTCATGGCCTCGTGCTCCCATTCGGGTGGACCAACGACGTTTCGACGAAACCCGACTGACCCGTGACTCTTCCATCGTACGACCGGCAATCATACTCCTTCTTGGAGTCAAGCCCTGGGTGGCCCCGTGTCCTCAAGACACCTGCCAGCGTCCTGGCCAAACAAACTGTCCCAAACGGGGACCTGGATCCAATAACTCAACTGGGCTCACAGGGTTATCGCCGCCTACCGGGCCAGGGTAGCGCGCGCGCATAACCCTCCCTCTTTGGAGGTACCGGTGGAAGAGCACGCGGTCAGACCAAGTCAAGGCCGTCCCATACCAGCAAATGTGGCTGCACGAATAAGCCCGGACAGGTGACTCTCGATCAACCAACTAAGTTCACTTATTACCAGGTTGTTTCATCAAGTTAACTTAGTTGGTCAAATTAGGCATCTTATCCCTGAACAATCTTTCTGTCACAGCTGATACTCCGATATCATAGTAATCCAATAACCGGCATGCTTAGGCTACTGCTACTAGTTCATATCCACAAATGCCGGATGAAATCCCAAAATAATCATAGACGGTAATCTCAACATCATAACCTCAACGAGTGGGTAAACTACTAGTCATTAACAATCCGGTATTCAACATCTACTCATGCATGTCATAATCCAATCCATGCTACAGATAACATTCTTGCTATTAAAGTAATTAATTAAACTATGATATTGCATTGCAATTATGCAGATGAGGGCTGTGGCTTGCCTGGAGATGAAGGAATCATCGGAAAGGAGTGCGGAGAGGCCGCGGAGACGGTTGCCGGAAACAGTTCCCTCCCGTAGGGGCTGTTTATGGGCAAGGGCAAAATGGTCATTTCTGCTGTGTCAACACAGCATGAGAATGACACCATCGGAACGGGCTGGATGAGACGAAGAAGTGGGCGCTGGTTTCACCTGATTCGGAGTCCCGAGCAAAAAGATGTGATAGCTTGACTGCAGAAGGACCTTTCTGTAAAATAAATATTTACTTCTAGGTCCTCAGCAGTTTTTTTTTCTGGAAAAAGATTAAGATGCACTGTGCTGTCTGGGCTATACGGGCCGAAAGCGGCTGGGGCGCGCGCGCCAGCCGGGTTGCGAGGCTGCTGTCGCCACTGGGCCGGCCCACCCGTGCCCAGCCTCACTTAAACGACGTGGCGGGGCGGGGCCGAGCCACTGGTCGCTGACCGGTGGGGCCGTAGGGCCCGCAAGCGGCCAGGGGAGGAGGCGCCATCTTCTTCCTCCTTCTCGCCCACGTGTGGCAGAGGCAGGGCGGTTCTGGCGACGGTCGCCGGCGGCTCCGGCCACCGTTCGTCGCGTTCCGACCACCGGCGAGCTCATGGGACCGAGCCGCACCCGTACCCGCACAGTACGGATGCCAAAGAGCTATGGAACGGCGGCGGCTTGGCCTACGGCGGACGGCGGCTCGGGCGCAGTTCGGGCACGGGGCTGCGGTGGCGGAGAGGTGAGGAGGAGATCGGGAAGAGCTTCGCCGTGGTTGAGGTAGTCCTCGGGTGGATAGAGAAGGGAAGGGGGAGCTCCGGTTGGCTCGAATTGGAGCCGAGGAGGGCGGCGGTAATGGCGGTCGTGGTGGAGCAGGAGGGCTCCTCAAGCTCCATGGGTTGGTCGGGGAGAAGTCTGGGAGGGCGGAGAGGGGGCTGTGGTGCTGGAAGGGGCTCGGGGCGGCCTATTTATAGGCGGGCGGCGAGGGTGGCCGAGCCTTGGCCGCGGCGACGCGTGCCCCGGGGTCTCGGCTCTTCCAGAGCTCGCCAGGAGAAGGGAGAGGATTCCAGGAGGGTTGAGGGGCGTCGGAGAGGGCTCGGGAGCGTTCAGGAGGGCTCAGGCGAGCTCGGGAAGGCTCGAGACGGAGAAAACGCCAACGGCGGCTACGGGCAGAATAGGGCGGAGCTCATCGCGGAGCGGCGAGGATGGGACTGGAGGGGGAGAGAGGTCTGGGGAGAAGAAGACAGCGAGGGAAAGCTGTGGGACAAGACTAATCGCGCGAAACCGACAAGGAGAGGAGGGGCCCCGAGCAAACGGCGTTCGGCACGCGTCCACTGCGTGCCAAAACGGTGGTCACCGCGTGCACAGTGGCATGCAGTGCTTTATGGCACCCAAAATGTTGTCTAGCTAAGGGACCTTGCTCCCCAAGGCACCGTGAAGGTGATAGATCAACGAGAAAGTCCAAGGGTTTATGGGAATTCTCACTGAAAGGTTGCTGTAGCAAACTGTTTGATGAATGCTGTGATCAACAGAAGAGGTATAAGGTCCAACTGAGATGTCTGGGAGGTTTGGGATAGGACGGACTACTATTCTGTGGAATTTTAAGGGAAATGGACCAGGGTTTAACATAGTTGCTTAACAACTGCATAACCTGGTCCAGAATGCCAATCTTGAAGTGCCACTCACATGGAGTGTCCAATTGGTCTGAAATTTGGCAAGGCTTGATTATTTGGACATGTAATGATGCTGTGGAAATTTCATACCAAATGGACAAGCCATAATGGTACTTGCTTCACAAGCATCCTCTCTGTCCAGAAACTTGCAAAATTTGCACAGGGCAATTGGATTACTGAATTGGGCCAAAACTTGGTGGAGAAGTTAGATATGGGTAGAAGCATGTTCTGGAAATTATTCATGAATTATGGAGCAATAAAAATTATAGTTGCTTCACAACCCATAATAATTACCAGAAACAAAGATTCGATGCTGTGATCACATAGATGATTGCATAGGGTTGAAACTTGGTGGAGAGTCATTATTTGGGCAATTGGAGGTGCTTGCAAAATTTCAACTCATTTGGATACTCCTAGCTAGCACTTGGTTCACAAAGATTCTAGTTGCCCAGAAACTTTGGAAATTAGCCAAGAGAGATTTAATATCCAAATAAAGTTGAATTTTGGCATGTGGCAATGATATGGATAGGAAAGAATGCCCAAAAAGTTTGAGAGCAAGTGGGCCAATATAAAGGGTACTTGCTTCACAAACTGACAACTAGGGCAGAATCAGAAAAGGAATTTTGGTGGATTATTTTTGGACATGGCAAGGAATATTTTGACATATCTGGATAAGATATGTCCCAAAGGATTTATGAGAATTATTTGGGAATTTTGGGAATGATAGAAATATGAGTTGCTTCACAACTTAGAGCTGACAGGGTTATTCCTTTAATAGAAAAAGGAATATTCCCAAGAAAAGAATATTGGGATTGGTCCAAGATGGAAATGACAAGGTCTTGGGATGATTTTGGGGTTGGCAAGCCACTTGGGAGAGGAATCAAGGGTGATCTCTCCAGGTTTCAGGACTACTAAGCCACAGAAAAGCAAATCCAGACCAAAATAAAAAGGAAAAAGAAATGGGCAAAATCCAGGGTGTCACACCCGCGAGGTTTACGCCTTCGACGTGGCCCTCCACTGGTTTTTATGGTTTTTCCAATTTCATTTATTTAAACAATTTTGACCAGCAGATTTGACCACTAATAACTTTTTATTAAAAGGTCCAAATCACCTGATTCTTTTTGCATTGTGTTGGTATTAAACTCCTTTATTTTCTAACCAAGTTTGGCATTTTTCCAATACTCACAGAATTGTTGGAGAATAAAAAGGCTTTATGTGACATTTTCCTTTGCCATTTAAAAATGTTTTCAGAAGGAGATTCTTGTGGATTTGAAGACCAGGAGTATTTGAATAACCCAACTGATCAAGGCAATCCAGGACATCCATATTATGAAGCATTTCATAGCATTGCATAATTCATATTCGTTTCTTGCATTTAATTAACATAGATAATTCAAGTGAAGTATTTAAATGCCTATTGTTGACAACTTAAATTGATATGATGAATGACCATGATTGCTAAGTGAAACTTAGTTGGTTGATCAAGAGTCACCTGTCTGGGCTTACCCATGCAGCCACATTTGCCGGTATGGGACTGCCTTGACTTGGTCTGGCTCCGTGCTCTTTCACCGGTACCTCCAGACAGGGAGGGTTATGCGTGCGTGCTACCCTGATCAGGCAGACGGCGATAACCCTATGAGCCTAGTTGAGTTTTGTGTCGGCGTCCCCGTTTGGGATAGTTTAGTTGGGCCACGACGGTGGCAGGTGTCATGAGGTGACACAGGGCCACCCAAGGCTTGGCTCTGAGGGAGTGTGATTGCCGGTGGTACGATGGGAGAGTCACGAGTCAGGCGGGTTTCGTTGGAGCAACGCTGGTCCACCCGAATGGGATCACGAGGTCAGGTGCTCCATGGTGTGGGTAAAGTGCGCAACCTCTGCAGAGTGAAAAATCTATTCGAATAGCCGCATCCATGGTATTGGACAGCCCGTCCAGACCTCTCTAGGTGATCAACCATAATAACCATAGTAATGATGGAAGTACTTGCCTTATGAGCGGAAGTACTCGTTGGCATTGAGTATTCCAAGGTTTGTGAAACAACCCGGATATGAGTAAGTTAATTACAGTAAGTGAATCATTTAAGACTTAACATGTTGATTGCCATGCTATTATTTGCTGCATACTTGGTTGTCATGTGCTTGAGAGTACATTCAAAGTACTCACCTGGCGTATCATGCCAGATGCAGGAGAAGACTAAGACGGAGGTCTCGAAGGTCCGTGTTGCGATGGCTAGGATGTGTCATCAGCAGTGTCCCTGTGGATGGAGTTACTATCATGTTTCGCTACGCAGTAGTCTTTCGCTGTAGTATCCCGCAGTAATACCGAGGCCCTGATATGTTAGATAAATAATGTAGATACTGTCATAGCACTAGATGTGCTTTTGGCCTCGATGATCATGTAATATATAAGCTTGTACTCGACTATTATCAATAAAAGTTCAGCTATGTTCTGTTCCAAGTTGTTGTGTGTTTCTAGAAGACATGATCTCTGGGTTGGAAACACTGGTAAACCGGTTCTCTGAGCCGGGGTGCCATAATCATCGTGACAGCGATCTATACCAACAACTTCGCCGCCGTCATCACCAACTCTCTCCCCCTCTATGCAGAGGTGTAACCTCTCTTTTACCCGTTGTAATCTACTTAAACATGGTGCTCAATGCTATATATTATTTCCCAATGATGTATGGCTATCCTATGATGTTTGAGTAGATCCGTTTTGTCCTATGGGTTGATTGATGATCATGATTGGTTTGAGTTGTATGTTTTATTATTGGTGCTGTCCTATGGTGCTCTCCGTGTCACGCAAGCGTGAGGGATCCCCGCTGTAGGGTTTGCAATATGTTCATGATTCTCTTATGGTGGGTGGCATGAGTGACAGAAGCACAGACCCGAGTAAGTAGGTTGTTTGCGTATGGGAGTAAAGAGGACTTGATACTTTAATGCTATGGTTGGGTTTTACCTTAATGATCTTTAGTAGTTGCGGATGCTTGCTACAGTTTTAATCATAAGTGCATATGATCCAAGTAGAGAAAGTATGTTAGCTTATGCCTCTCCCTCATATAAAATTGCAATAATGATTACCGGTCTAGTTATCGATTGCCTAGGGACAATTAACTTTCTTGTGACAAAAAGCTCTCTACTAAAACTAATTTAATTGTTTCTTTATCTAAACAGCCCCTATCTTTTATTTACATGTTCTTTATTATCTTGCAAACCTATCCTATCACACCTACAAAGTACTTCTAGTTTCATACTTGTTCTAGGTAAAGCAAACGTTAAGCGTGCGTAGAGTTGTATCGGTGGTTGATAGAACTTGAGGGAATATTTGTTCTACCTTTAGCTCCTCGTTGGGCTCGACACTCTTACTTATCGAGAAAGGCTACAATTGATCCCCTATACTTGTGGGTTATCAATGTCTAGAGGCTATATCAAGCATCAAAACTACTTGGAACTCAAACAATTCAACATGCAAGCTCATTTTTGTAGCACCAAGAGTAGCTAATTACTCAAAATATAAACCACTAAAGCAAAAACTAATTGGAGCAATGGAGGAGTCACATACCAAGTAGCATCCCCCAAAACAGTTTCGGAAATGGAGCTCCGAGCAAAGAGATCGAAATTCATGGGTTTGAGAGCAAGAACACGAGAGAGAGAGAGAGCTACAAAGATTTTTCTTCTGGAGGTAGGTGACAAAGTGAGCTAAAGGAGTGAGTGAGTGGATGCTCATGGGGCCCACTACCCACTAGGGCGCGCCAGGTGGGTGTGGCGCGCCCTGGTGCCTAGTGGGCACCTGGGGCACTCCCTGTGGTGTTTTCAGTACCAGAAATTCTCAAATATTCCAAAAAAATCGTGTTAAAATTTCAAGTCATTCTGAGCACTTCTATTTTTGGGTCAGTTTTTATTGCATGGGTAATTCAGAAAATAGGATATTCATGACATTTTATTGTATTTATCTAAAAATAACAGAAAACAAAAAGTAGGAATAGAAGGTTGTGCTTACTAAAGTCATCGACCACATGCCTCTCGAAAATAATCCATTAATAAGGTTGATCAAGTCTTATTAACAACCACTTTCGATTAGTATGAACCTGAAGAACTTTCATAAAACACTAAGTTACCCCAACGGGAATATGCATATCCCCAACAATAAGTATTTCATATTTATTTTTGGCAGTAGCAAGAGGAAGTTGAAAACTTCCAATAGTAATTATCGGAGCCTTTTCAACAACATTAATACCATTCACTTGAAATTGTTTCTTCGAAAAGTGCACCGTATGCTCATTACCATTGATATGAAAAGTGACCTTGATTTTGTTCAATTAATAACAGCCTGCAGTATTCAAAAAGGGTCTACCAAGGATAATTGACATATTGTCATCCTCGAGCATATCAAGTATAACAAAGTCTGTTAAGATAGTAACATTTGCGACTACAACGGGCACATCCTCACAGGCACCGATAGGTATGGCAATTGATTTATCAGCCATTTGCAAAGATATTTTAGTAGGTGTGAGTTTATTCAAATCAAGTCTTTTGTATAAAGAGAAAGGCATAACACTAACACCAGCACCTAAATCACATAAAGCAGTTTTAACATAGTTTCTTTTGATATAGCATGGTATAGTTGGTATTCCTGGATCTCCTAGTTTTTTAGGTACTCCATCCTTAAAAGAATAACTAGGAAGCATGGTGGAGAATTCAGCTTCAGGTATTTTTCTTTTATTGGTGACAATATCTTTCATATATTTAGCATAAGGGGCCATCTTCAAAATATCAGTCAAACGAGTACGTAAAAAGACTGGCCTAAGCATTTCAGCAAAACGTTCAAATTCTTCCTCATCTTTTTTCTTAGATGGTTTAGGTGGAAAGGGCATGGGTTTCTGAACCCATGGTTCTCTTTCTTTACCATGTTTTCTAGCAACAAAGTCTCTTTTATCATAGCATTTATTCTTAGCTGGTGGGTTATCAAGATCAACAGCAGGTTCTATTTCAACATCATTGTCTAGTTCTTTATCATTGTCTAGCTGAGCATCTACATGAACATCATCATTATCATTTTCATTATCACTAGGTGAATGTTCATTCCCAGATTGAGTTTCAGCATCAGAAATAGAGACATCATTATTATCTTCAAAAGGTTTTTCTACTTCGGGTTCACTAGAAGTATGCAAAGTCCTAACATTTTTCTTTTTGGAAGGACTAGGTGCATCAGCATTAATTCTTTGAGAGTCTTGTTCAATTCTTTTAGGGTGTCCCTCAGGATAAAGTGGCTCCCGAGTCATTCTACCCCCTCTAGTCATTACTCTAATAGCATGATCATTCATATTATTGTTCATTTCACTAATCAGTTCACTTTGAGATTTAGTAACTTGTTCTAACTGAGTTTGAACCATGGAAGCATGTTTTCCTACACCTTTAACATCATTTGTAATTCTAAACAACAAGGCACTCAAGCGAGCAATCATATCAGCATTTTGCTTTAAATGTTTCACAACATAGGCGTTGAAGTGATCTTGTTTCATAACGTAATTGTCAAATTCATACAAGCACTGACTAGGATGTTTGTTATAAGGGATGTCACCTTCATCAAATTTTAAAAGAGAATTTACCTCTACCACCTGTGGTGGTGTGTCAAGGCCATGTATTTCTTCAATAGGTGGTAAGTTTTTGACATCTTCAGCTTTAATACCTTTTTCCTTCATACATTTCTTTGCCTCTTGCATATCTCCAGGACTGAGAAATAAGATACCCCTCTTCTTCGGAGTGGGTTTAGGCGGTGGTTCAGGAAGTATCCAATCATCATAATTCTTTAATATATTATTCAATAGTTCCTCAGCTTGTTCAATAGTTCGTTCCCTGAAAACACAACCAGCACAACTATCAAGGTGGTCCCTAGCTAGAAGCATCGGTTAGTCCATTATAGAAGATATCAAGTATTTCATTTTTCTTAAGAGGATGATCAGGCAAAGCATTGAGTAATTGGAGAATCCTCCCCCAAGCTTGTGGGAGACTCTCTTCTTCAATTTGCACAAAGTTAAATATTTCCTGTAAGGCAGCTTGTTTCTTATGAGCAGGAAAATATTTTTCAGAGAAGTAATAGATCATATCCTGGGGACTACGCACACAACCAGGAGCAAGAGTATATACCAGATCTTAGTATCACACTTTAATGATAAAGGAAACAACTTAAGAATATAATAATATTGATTTTTTCCTCATGAGCAAACAGGGTGGCTATATCATTTAATTTAGTGAGATGTGCCACAACAGTTTCAGTTTCATAGCCATGGAAAGGATCGGATTCAACCAAAGTAATTAACTCTGGGTCGACAGGGAATTCACAATCCTTATCAGTAAGAAAGATAGGTGAAGTAGCAAACTTAGGATCATATTTCATTATAGCATTGAAAGATTTTTCTTTTAGATTGCATAATAATTTCTTAAGATCATCTCTATCCTTACAAGAAAGAAAGTCTCTAGCTACCTCTCCATCCATAACATAACCTTCAATTATCTCGAGCAATTCATGCCTAGGGGCACTAGTTCCAATAGGTGAATCAACATTTTTAGTTTCAATAATCTCATCGATTTTAGTAGTTTCATCAGTTTCAGCATTCTCAATTTCTTTAGCTCTAGCAATTTGTTCATCAAGAAATTCACCTAGTGGCACAGTCTTATCAAGCAAGGTACTAGAATCATCAATAGCATCATTCCTAGCATCATGCATAGCAGAAGTGGCATCATCAATTACTTGCGACATATCAGAAATAATAGCAGGTTGTGGTGTTGGAAGCTTACTTAAAACAGAAGGTGAATCAAATGCAAAGCTAGATGGCAGTTCCTTACCTCCCCTCGTCTTATAGGGAATGATCTTGGTTCTATCATCCTTAAGATTCTTCATAGTGATCAACAGATATATAAATCCCAAGTGACTCAACAAATATAGCTATGCTCCCAGCAACAGCGCCAGAAAAAGGTCTTGATAACCCACAAGTATAGGGTATCGCAACATTTTTCGAGGGTAGAGTATTCAACCCAAATTTATTGATTTGACACAAGGGGAGCCAAAGAATATTTGCAAGTGTTAGCAGTTGAGTTGTCAATTCAACCACACCTGGAGAACTAAATATCTGTAGCAGAATGATTAGTAGCACAGTAGTATAATAATTTGATAGCAATAGTAACAATAGTAGTGGTAACGGTAACAGTAGCAGTTTTGTAGCAATTGTAATAATAGCAACAGCAATAGTAACTTAGCAAGAACAATATGTGAAAAGCTCGTAGGCATTGGATCAGTGATTTCGTTGGATGATATTCATCATATAACAGTCATAACCTAGCTCCAATTCATTAATGTAATGTAGGCATGTATTTCGTAAATAGTCATACGTGCTTATGGAAAAGAACTTGCATGACATTTTTTGTCCTACCCTCCCGTGGCAGCGGGGTCCATAAGGAAACTAAGGGATATTAAGGCCTCCTTTTAATAGAGAACTAGAACAAAGCATTAACAAATAGTGAATACATGAACTCCTCAAATTACGGTAGTCACCTGAAAGAATCCCAATTGTTGTCACCTTGGGGTATACGGATCATAACACATAATAGGTGCATATAACTTGCATGGTAGGATCTAGAACACAAATATATTGGTGAAAACATAAACGGTTCATATCTGAAATCATGGCACTCGGGCCCTAGTGACAAGCATTAAGCATAGCAAAGTCATAGCAACATTAATATCAGAACATAGTGGATACTAGGGAACAGGCCCTAACAAAACTAACTCGATTACATGATGAATCTCATCCAACCCATCACCGTCCAGCAAGACTATGAAGGAATTACTCACTCCTGGCAGTGAGCATCATGAAATTGGTGATGGAGGATGGTTGGTGATGACGATGGCAGCGAATCCCCCTATCCGAAGCCTAGAACGGACTCCAGATCTGGCCTCCCGATGAAGAACAGGACGTGGCAGCGGCTCCGTATAGTGAAACGCGAAGAAACTTCCTCCCCTATTTTTTTCTCGGGAGTATCCAGATTAGTGTCAATAGAGCCACGTGGGCCCCACTACCCACCAAGGCACGCCAGAGGGGGGTGGGGCGCCTTGGTGCCTAGTGGGCAGCTGGGCCCCCCTCTAGTGGGTCTTGGTTCCAGTATTTTTCTTTTATTCCAAAATAATTCTCCAAAAAGTTTCGTCCAATTCCGAGAACTTTTATTTCTGCACAAAAACAACATCATGGTAGTTCTGCTGAAAACAGCATCAGTCCGGGTTAGTTTCATGCAAATTAGAGTCCAAAACAAGAGTAGAAGCGTTAGGAAAAGTAGATACGATGGAGACATATCACTCCACATAGATGATCCTTCTTTAACTTGACGCCCTTGATCCCAATGATGTGCTTCTTCTTCACAAGGGTGTGCAAGTTTCTCATGCCAACATGCCCTAGCCGTCAATGCCAAAATCAACATTCAGAAGCTTTTGCTAGAAGACATGTGCTAAGTTGTGGTCCTTGTAGGATCGAAAGTATGTCTAGAGGGGGGTGATTAGACTACTTGACCAAATAAAAATCTATCATTTTCCCAATTTTAGTTGTGGGCAAATTTTAGCAATTATGACAAGTCAAGCAATCAACCTACACATGCAATTCTAAGAGAGCAACAGAAAGTTAAACATTGCATATGAAGGTAAAGGGAAGGGTTTGGAGAAGGCAAATGCAATGGAGACACGAATATTTTTGGCGTCGTTTCGATAGGGGGAGCTATCGTACGTCCATGTTGATGGAGACTTCAACCCTTGAAGGTAACGGTTGCGCGAGTCCACAGAGGGCTCCACCCACGAAAGGTCCACGAAGAAGCAACCTTGTCTATCCCACCATGGCCATTGACCACGAAGGACTTGCCTCACTAGGGTAGATCTTCACGAAGTAGGCGATCTCCTTGCCCTTACAAACTTCTTGGTTCAACTCCACATCTTGTCGAAGGCTCCCAAGCGACACCTAACCAATCTAGGAGACAGCACTCTCCAAATGGTAATAGACAGTGTGTTGATGATGAACTCCTTGTGCTTCAAATGATAGTCTCCCCAACACTCAACTCTCTCTCTCACACACAGATTTGGCTATGGTGGAAGAAGGATTTGAGTGGAAAGCAACTTGGGGAAGGCTAGAAATCAAGGTTCAAATGGTAGGAATGGAATCTCTTGATCTCAAAAAATGACTAGGTGGTTCTCTCTCAGAAAATGGATGGTGGAAGTGTAGGCACGTTCTGATGGCTCTCTCCACTTATGAAGAGGGGGTGGAGGGGTATATATAGCCTCCACACAAAATCCAACCGTTACACACTTTAGGTCCATCTCGGTGGCATCGATAGTGAAACTCGGTGGCACATATCAGTACAAAAATATGAACTTAGGAATCTCGGGGGGACCGACAGGAACAAGTCGGTGGGACTGATGTGATAGGGCTTAGGGAAAACTTCATCTCGGTGGCGCCGATTGCATCAACTCGATGAGACCGAAGTGAAGCAATAAGCAACAGAGAATCTGTCAAGCCAACTCGATGAGAATGATTGCAATATCTCGATGAGACCGAAACAATTGCAACAAGTCACAGGGAGTTTGCAAGGCCATCTCGGTGAGACCAAGATCCGTATTGGTGTGATCGAATCGTTAGGGTTTCTGGAAGTGGCTATGTCAAGATGTACTCGGTGGCTCCGGGTAGGATATATCGGTGGGGCCGAGTTTGGAATTAGGGTTTGGACATATTTGGATGAAGAAAGTGGCTAAGGGTTTTGGAGCAATATCACAAAGCGCTTGAGCTAGTAGACCATTAAGCAACACCTCATCCCCTTTTAATAGTATTGGCTTTCCTATGGACTCAATGTGATCTTGGATCACTAAAATAGAAATGAAGAGTCTTGAGCTTTTGCCAATCTGTGTCCTTATCATTTTGCGGGGTCTACATCTCTAGTCCATGCCATGCCAATCATTGAACATCCTGAAATATTTATCTTGAATGGATATTAGTTCAATTAGCTATATGTTGTTATGAATTACCAAAACCACCCAGGGATTAGTTGCACTTTCATTCTCCCCCTTTTTGGTAATTGATGACAACATATAGATCAAAGCTTCGACAAATGATTAAATGAATGAAATACATCGTCGCTTTGAGAAGTATGTGATAAGCAAGAGCTCCCCCTAAATTTGTGCATTATTAAATATTTGCATTTGAATGCAAGTGCACAATCGATTAGGATCATGGGTCACTCTTCCATGTCACGTAAATCTTGGTGGAGCGCACAAAACGATATGAGTGAAATAACATGCACGCATCACCAAGGACATAAGTGAATGATCATACACAAAAAATTGTAGAGATAAGCATTATGCACACATTAAGCATAGTATGATCAACCACACAACCAAACATAGTATCTCACAAGCACAAAACAATCAAGTAGCATGAACAAACGGACATAGTAGCAACATGCAATAAAAACCAACAAGCAAAAGAACGTGACACTCTCTCTCGAAGCCTATGATCTATACACTTTCTCCCCCTTTGGCAACAAGTTACCAAAAAACTCTAAAAGGTATAGAGCTATGCGTCTCTCTAAGCACGATTCTCTGGAGCCCCTGAAGGTGTCTTCTGGCTTGTAGCTCCGGTGTGCGTAGAAGGCGTTGAGAGAACTGCGTCTGCAAATGCTTCTGAATATGTCTGCTGAACTGGTGGTGTGGAAACTGGAGGTGGCACTGGAGCAGTGGCGGTAGGTGCAGAAAGAGTGGTCCTCGTGTCTGCAACTGGCACGGCTGAAGACCTGGTTGCCCTTGGCACAGACTGAAACCTGTCAGTAGTAGGCCTCTCATCTCCATCCTCAACATCATCTCTAAGCTTCTCCACAATAGACTGAATCTCTGTGACCTTGACATCGAGGTTGTACATCTTGTCCTCCACAATCCGCTCTAAGCTCTCCTGGTTCTTGGCTAAGTTGGCCAGACTTCGCTCAATCCTCAGTGTTGCTTCCAGCAGATATGTCATCTGGTCTTGCTTTGTCTTGGGATTTGCTATTGGGGCATTGGGTGCAGTGGCTTCCTTTGTTGCTGCTGCTTGAGCCTTCTCTTGAGCCTCAACTGATGTGGTATGAGAAGGGTTGTAGGATCAAAAGTAGGTCTAGAGGGGGGTGATTAGACTACTTGACCAAATAAAAATCTAGCCTTTTCCCAATTTTAAGTCTTGGCTGATTTTAGCAACTTGGCACAAGTCAAGCAGTCAACCTACACATGCAATTCTAAGAGTGTAGCAGCGAAAAGTAAAACATTGCGTATGAAGGTAAAGGGAAGGGTTTAGAGAAGGTAAACGCAATGTAGACACAAAGATTTTTGGCATGGTTCTGATAGGTGGTGCTATCGTACATCCACGTTGATGGAGACTTCAACCCACGAAGGGTAACGGTTGCGCGAGTCCACGGAGGGCTCCACCCACGAAGGGTCCACGAAGAAGCAACCTTGTCTATCCCACCATGGCCATCGCCCACAAAGGACTTGCCTCACTCGGGTAGATCTTCACAAAGTAGGCGATCTCCTTGCCCTTACAAACTCCTTGGTTCAACTCCACAATCTTGTCGGAGGCTCCCAAGTGATACCTAACCAATCTAGGAGACACCACTCTCCAAAAGGTAATAAATGGTGTGTTGATGATGAACTCCTTGCTCTTGTGCTTCAAATGATAGTCTCCCCAACACTCAACTCTCTCTCACACGGATTTGGATATGGTGGAAAGATGATTTGAGTGGAAAGCAACTTGGGGAAGGCTAGAGATCAAGATTCTTGTGGTTGGATTGTAATGTCTTGGTCTCAACACATGAGTAGGTGGTTCTCTCTCAGAAAATGAGTAGTGGAAGTGTAGGTACGTTCTTATGGCTCTCCCTTTAATAGAGAAGGGGGTGGAGGGGTATATATAGCCTCCACACAAAATCCAACCATTACACACATTTGACTCAACTCGGTCAGACCGAATGGAAGAACTCGGTGAGACCAATTCAATTCAAAATGTGAACGTTAGGAATTTCGGTGGGACCGATGTGCTAGGGTTAGGGCAAAACCTCATCTCGGTGTGACCGATTGCATGAGCTCGGTGAGACCGATTTCAGCAATGAGCAAACAGAGAATTGTTCAGGCAAACTCGGTGGGACCGATCGCTCCTTTCGGTAAGACCGAAACATTATGAAAGGGAAACCGAGAGTTTGCATTGCGAACTCGGTGGGACCGATCGCTCATTTCGGTGAGACCGAAACGTTACGAAGGGAAACAGAGAGTTTGCAATCCCATCTCGGTGAGACTGAAATCCCTATCGGTGAGACCGAACTGATTAGGGTTTCTGGTAGTGGCTATATGTCAAAGGAACTCGGTGGCACCGGATAGATCAAATCGGTGGGGCCGAGTTTGACTTTAGGTTTAGGACATATATGGATTTGAGAAAGTGGTTGAGGGCTTTGGAGCATATCACTAAGCACTTTGAGCAAGTAGACCATTAAGCAACACCTCATCCCCTTTTAATAGTATTGGCTTTTCCTATGGACTCAATGTGATCTTGGATCACTAAAATAGAAATGTAGAGTCTTGAGCTTTTGCCAATCTTGTCCTTAGCATTTTGAGGGGTCCACATCTCTAGTCCAGGTGCCATGCCAATCATTGAACTATCTGAAATATTTAACTTGAAAGGATATTAGTTCAATGAGCTATATGTTGTTATGAATTACCAAAACCACCCGGGGATTAGTTGCACTTTCAATCTCCCCCTTTTTGGTAATTGATGACAACATATAGATCAAAGCTTCGACAAATGATAATATGAATGAAATATATCGTCGCTTTGAGAAGTATGTAATAAGCAAGAGCTCCCCCTAAATTTGTGCATTGTTTAAAATTTGCTTTTGAATGCAAATGCACAATTGATTAGGATCATGGGTTACTCTTCCATGTCACATAAATCTTGGTGGAGCGCTCAAAATGATAGAATGTAAAGCACATGCACTCATCACCAAGGGAAACATGATTGATCATACACAAGTATTATAGATAGCTTCATTCAAGCATAATGATCAACCACATGATCATAAGTGTATCTCACACACAAGCACAAATAATGTAACAACCAAACGAACAAATATCAAGTAGCAAGAGAGGCAAACAAAAGCAAAACACTCTCTCTCTCGAAGCCTAAGATCTATACACTTTCTCCCCCTTTGGCAACAAGTTACCAAAAAGCTCGAAAATGCATAGTGCTATTCGGCACTCTAGGCATGATCTTCGGGAGCTCCTGAAGTGGTCTTCGGGCTGGTGGCTCCAGTGTGCATTGATGGCATTGAGAGGAGTCCGTCTGCAAAGGCTTCTGCTGATGTCTGAGGAGCTGGAGGAGTTGCAACTGAAGGTGCAACAGTGGCAGTTACTGCAGGTGCTGAAGCTGTAGCTCTGGAATCTATGGCAACTGGCTCTGCTGCAGACCTATGTGCTCTTGGCACTCTGTGAAATGCATCTATGGTGACTCTTCCTCTCCTGTCCTCTGCCTCTTCTTGAAGTTGCTCAACTGTGGTTTGGATCTCTGTGACCTTCAAGTCTAGATCATAAAATTTTGTTTCAATGATCCTCTCAAGACTTTCTTGGTTCTGAGTCAGGGTGGCTAGTCCTTTATCAATCCTCATTGTAGACTCAAGCAGATAAGTGAGCTGATCTTTCTTGGTCTTGAGATTCACAGCTGATATATCTGGCATCTTGGAAGTCTTTGCTGCCTTAGCTTGCTCTCGCTTCTCCTGAGCCTCTATAGATGTAGGATGTGATGCATCCATGACAACAACATTGTCCTCAAAGTCTGGCCTCAGGGGAAGGTGTTCTCTGTCCAGTAGATATGTGCCTATACCCATCTTGGAGTTGATGAGCATCTGAATGTGTGGGGCATATCCACATGACCTCTTCTGATCAGCAACAGTTCACTTGATGGTTTCAACAATCAAAGTCATCACTTTGAACTTCTCTGGCACATCAAACATATGCAGCAGGTTTATTGAGTGACCTCTGATCAACCTGTCATCTCCTAACTTGGGAAACAAAGTGTACCTCAGTATAGTGTTGATAGTGGGCAGCCCTGACAGCAGATAGTAGATGGAGCCAAACTTGTGAGATGCCAATGCAGCATCTGGAATTTCCTTGTACATGTGAGCCATGGAGTTATGATCCTTTCTTGGCTTGGCATACACATCTGTGTCATCTTCACCTTCTTCAGGGGCATTGATTAACTTGGCCCATTCTGCAATTGACGATTGGTATCTTGTGCCTTCCGTCATCCAGACTATCTTGCCATCCGGATAGAAGTGTGCAGTTGAATAAAATTGCATGACCATCTCATCATTCCATTTAGTCAGCTTCTGACTAACAAACGTGTCAACTCCGTTCATCCTGAAACTCTCATGAACTCCAGGGAAGTAATCTTCATTGTCATCAATGAACTTCCAGTCAACCCATCTCATGTCACTGACTATGGGCTTCTTGTCCAAAAATACTGTCTCATAGAAGTCTTGCTGCTCCTTAGTGTGAAATCTGTAGTCCACAGCTGTCCTTCTCCTCACAGCATATGGGTCTGTCTGTCTTCATAGTCTGAGACCTGCATCTTTCCTTAACTTTATGTTCTTAGCTATGGGATGATTGTCATCATGATCTGGAATTTTTGGTTTGAGCTTCCTGAGCACTTGTTGCTCCTCATCCTCTTGAACTTCACGCATTGGGGCCTTGTTCTTTTCAGCAGCTGGGATGTTTCTGGTGGATCTCTTGGATGTTGTAGGCTTTGGGACTTGAGCTTGGGCAGCTGGCTTTGGAGCTATCTTGGGCTTAGATGAAGCAGCCCCAGACTTGATTGCATCTCCCAAAATCTTCTGAGACTTTGGTTCTGGCTCAACAACTTCTTCCTCATCATCTTCTTCTGGATCTTTCATCATTGATGATCTGCCAATAACTCTGGCCATGGTCTTCTTGACCCTTTCCTTCCTTTTCCTGCCTCCAGCAGCCTCTTCTTCTCTTGGTTCAAGATTAAACTCCATAGTTTCCTGAGTGGAGGCTCTGGCTTTTGACATAGGCACTCTCTTGGCAGGAACTTTCTTCTTCATGCCAGGCTTGATGGCAGCAGCAGCAGCATACTCCTTCTTAACTTCCTTCTTCTTTGAGGTGACCTCCTCATCAACCACAAAGTCCTCATCTTCAGAATCAGAGGTTCTCTTCTTTCTTTGCCTAGTTGCAGCTTTAGGCAAGTTGCTTGGGGTGCTTCTGCTACCCTCATCATAGCTGCTATTGGAGGGACTAGTGCCCTCACTGAGATTTGCTTGCTCCTCTGACCTGTTCTGGCTGTCACTGTTGTCTAACATGGCTGACACTGACCCTGTGAATAGATAGGTTTAGGCAGAGTAGATGAGCATCACAAAGTACAGCTATTTTGGCAAAAAGTTTGACTCAAAAACTTAATTTTAGTTTTCTGCAGAAAGCATTTCGGAGCTACCGATATGACTAACTCGGTGACACCGAAGCAGCTTTGGAGTCTAAACTGGCAGTTTTGGTCAGACCGAGACGCAGTTCGGTGACTCCGAGATGCTAGGGTTTCACATAGAAAGTAAACTCGGTCACACCGATTCGTACACTTCGGTCAGACCGAGTAGTACATGTGCAATGGCCTGGGCCAAATCGGTGAGACCGAATACTTCAAATCGGTCGGTCCGAGATGAGTTCGGCGGAAACCTAACACTAAGTTTTTGTATAAAAACTAATCTAGAGGAAGTTTTGGTTGGATAGGATGATCTCAATCGTGGCTAGAAGCATGGCTTTATCCATTGTGCAAGAATCGGAGTTAAGGAATACACAAAGGGATCGAGTCTGTACCCTAACTTGGCGGCGGACTCGCTACGGCGACAACGGCGGCAAAGAATCCCATTGACAATGGCAGAGACCAGCAGTAGGAGGGTGCTGGCGACGACGGCGATGATTCGGAGACCAAGGGGGTGGCAGAGCTGGGCAGGCGCGGTTTGGGAGTTTGAAGAAATTTCCAAATTTCAACCCGCGGATATATATACCCAGTCTCTGTCGGTGTGACCGAGTGGAATGACTCGCTGGCACCGAGATGCAGAATCGCAAGCGGTTACTGCAACTCGGTGTGACCGAACTGTTCTAATCGGTTGCACCGAGGTGAAAACCTAGATCAACCCAATGATTTCGGTGAGACCGAGATGGATGAATCGGTCAGACCGAAAGCCATTAAGAGGTTTTGGAAGTTTAAGCCCTTGACGGATCGGTGGCTCCGAGTGCTCCTCACCCGGAGGGTCCGAATTCGACTTGATCAAACTTTGTGATGTAGCATGAATAGAGTTTGAGACGAGAAAAGCATAGATAGCTAGAGGGAGTACTTAGGCATTCTTGTCCATCCATTTGGCAAAAAGAAAAACCAATCAATCAAAACAACAAATGGATGTCCTCGAATGGAGAAAATTATGCAACCAACATGCTCACACAATAAGATAGCAAATGAAATATGTGGCAAAGCATGCACAAACACTCTAGCATCTATCAAGCAATTGGCGATGACTAGGTCATCTATATATGAGTATATTGACTTAGGAGTCAAATGAGAACATTTGATCATAGGTCATACTCATTGTTTAAGCACAAGTGGGGTTACCACTTTCACATAAAGCATTGTTGTGTTCACACCATTAGAGTTGCTTTAGCTCAATTCTTAGAGTAAAGCTCCCCCTAGATGTGATGTCCCCCCTAAGAGGGATGAACTAACCTTGGGGTTTGTCGATGATGACTTCATGTAGATATTGAAGATGTGGATGCTCAATGTTGATGTAGATCATTTGGAGCAATCCATTGGAGTGAGTTGCACTTTCAATACCTTGTCCCTTGTCTCACCAATAAGAGGGTTTGTGACTCCTTGAACTAGTGCAAGATATGGAAGTTGATTGCACTTGTCCTTGCCAAAATGAATATGAGTGAAGTATGTTGGCGGAGTCACCCTCAAGAACTCTCTAGTTCTTCTTCTTTGGGACCCACATCAACTTGATGGGGATACTTGGAGTTGTAGTCGTACTTGATGAAGTAGAACTTGACATAGTCTTGGGAACCCACTTGACCAACGCCTTTGGAGCTTCTTCAAATAAATCAATCTCCTCTTAAAGCTTGTCCTTGCCTTTTAGCTTGTGGTCTTGTGGTGGAAGATCATCTTGAGCTTGTGTTCCCTTGAAAGAAGTGGGGTCATACTTCTCTTGTTGAGGAACAAACTTCATCTTGGGGTATTGATCTTCTTCCCACTCAACTCCATTGGCATTGAACTTGCGTTCAAAACCAACACCTTGATTCTTCCGGTGCCTTCCTTGCTTGCGTACAATCTCCTCAAATTGCTTACTTCCGGCAAGGCTCTTGTAAACACCTTTCTCTATAATTCCCTTCAATAAGCTATTTTCTTGCTCAAGTGTAACTTGGCTAAGAGAATCATTAGTGGAATCAAGAGAACTACTAGAAGCAACAATATTGGATTTATCATGATTATTGTTGCTACTAGAAGAAGAATCTTTCTTGTTCTTGTTGCTAGATTTTACTTGTGGCATGTAAGTAGACAAGAGTAAATGCTTGGCAATGTAAGAAGAACTTTTCTTACGAAGATCATCATTGATTGCTTTTAAGAACCCATGCTCTTGCTCTAGATTGAGCTTTTCAAAGCGTAGCTTCTCATGAGTCTTTAAAAGCTCTTGATGATCCTCTAAGGTAGTTTCATGAGCTAACTTAAGAGTGTTTAGTTCTTTAGTTATACGCTCAATCTCCTTCTTATCATTGTCATTCGTTTCATCTTGATTAGCATGATTAATAGCAATTTCATCATAGTTTTCATCACTAGAGTTGTCAACAAGTAAATCATCATCACCTAGCAAATCATCTTCATCACTATTGAAATCAACATAGTCGGGGTGTGATACCTTGGGGCCTTTAGCCATGAAGCATCTTCCAATCCCTTCATTTGGTGAGTCAAATATGTCGTAGGAGTTGGATGACACAAGTGCAAGACCGGCAACACCTTCATCTTGAGTATGTTCGGAGTCGGAGTGATAACTTCTCTCGGAGTAGTGTTCGGAGTCGGAACCGGATACCTATTCACCAACATGAGCTTGATGTCTTCGTCATGTGTAGCTCTTTGATGACTTGTCCTTCCTTTCCGAATCCTTGCTTCTGCGAGAGGGTCTTCGTTCATAACGGTCATCTCTACTCCTTCTCTCTCTTGGAGGTGATTCCTCTCTTTTACTTCTCCTTTTAGGTGAGTCTTCTCTTCTTTTGTAGGGAGTCGTACACTCATTGCAGTAGTGTCCGAGTCTTCCACAATTGTAGCAATTTCGTTCACGACTAGAAGATCTCTTGTCATAGTAGGACCTCGACTTGGAACTTATCTCTTTGCTTCTACTCTTGTAGAACTTGTTGAAGTTCTTCACCATTAGGCTCCATTCTTCATTGAAGGTTTGTTTCTCACTTGATGTTGTGGGAGCATCACATGAAGCTTTGTAAGCACCACTAGACTTGTTGTGAAGCTCTTCCTTATCCTTAAGTGACATCTCATGAGCAACAATTCTACCAATGACTTCTGTTGGCTTGAGATCTTTGTAATTGGGCATCATTTGGATCAAAGTGCACACGGTATCATATTTTCCATCCAAGGCTCTTAGGATCTTCTTGATGATGAATATGTCGGTCATCTCTTCACTTCCTAAGCCAGCAATCTCATTTGTGATGAGAGCAATCCTAAAATACATTTCAGCGACTCCTTCACCATCCTTCATTCTGAACTTGTCAAGTTGACTTTGAAGCACATCCAATTTGGATTCCTTGACGGACTCGCTACCTTCGTGCATATCAACCAAAGTATCCCAAATTTCCATTGCATTCTCAAGACGGCTGATTTTCTTGAATTCCTCGGGGCACAATCCGTTGAAGAGGATATCGCAAGCTTGAGCGTTGTATTGCAACATCTTCAATTCTTCCGCGGTTGCTTCACGATTTGGTTCTCTTCCATCTTCGAAGAATTCACCTTGCAAACCAATACACACAATAGCCCAAACGGCAGGGTTATGTCCAAGAATATGCATTTTCATCTTATGCTTCCAACTAGCAAAATTAGTACCATCAAAGTAAGGACCTCTACGGTGGTAATTTCCCTCGCTAGACGCCATACTCTCCTAGGTTGTGAAACCAAGGCTATGATCACCAAAGCTATGGAAATCAAGGCAATTGGAGACCAAAGCTCTGATACCACTTGTAGGATCGAAAGTAGGTCTAGAGGGGGGTGATTAGACTACTTGACCAAATAAAAATCTAGGCTTTTCCCAATTTTAAGTCTTGGCAGATTTTAGCAATTTGGCACAAGTCAAGCAATCAACCTACACATGCAATTCTAAGAGTGTAGCAGTGGAAAGTAAAACATTGCATATGAAGGTAAAGGGAAGGGTTTGGAGAAGGCAAACGCAATGTAGACACGAAGATTTTTGGCGTGGTTCCGATAGGTGGTGCTATCGTACATCCACGTTGATGGAGACTTCAACCCACAAAGGGTAACGGTTGCGTGAGTCCACGGAGGGCTCCACCCATGAAGGGTCCACGAAGAAGCAACCTTGTCTATCCCACCATGGCCATCGCCCACGAAGGACTTGCCTCACTCGGGTAGATCTTCACGAAGTAGGCGATCTCCTTGCCCGTACAAACTCCTTGGTTCAACTCCACAATCTTGTCGGAGGCTCCCAAGTGACACCTATCCAATCTAGGAGACACCACTCTCCAAAAGGTAATAAATGGTGTGTTGATGATGAACTCCTTGCTCTTGTGCTTCAAATGATAGTCTCCCCAACACTCAACTCTCTCTCATGGATTTGGATATGGTGGAAAGATGATTTGAGTGGAAAGCAACTTGGGGAAGGCTAGAGATCAAGATTCTTGAGGTTGGATTGGAATGTCTTGGTCTCAACACATGAGTAGGTGGTTCTCTCTCGGAAAATGAGTAGTGGAAGTGTAGGTATGTTCTGATGGCTCTCCCTTTAATAGAGAAGGCGGTGGAGGGGTATATATAGCCTCCACACAAAATCCAACCGTTACACACATTTGACTCAACTCGGTCAGACCGAATGGAAGAACTCGGTGAGACCGATTCAATTCAAAATGTGAACGTTAGGAATTTCGGTGGGACCGATGTGCTAGGGTTAGGGCAAAACCTCATCTCGGTGTGACCGATTGCATGAACTCGGTCAGACCGATTTCAGCAATGAGCAAATAGAGAATTGGTTAGGCAAACTCGGTGGGACTGATCGCTCCTTTCGGTAAGACCGAAACGTTATGAAAGGGAAACCAAGAGTTTGCATTGCGAACTCGGTGGGACCGATCGCTCATTTCGGTGAGACTGAAATGTTACGAAGGGAAACAGAGAGTTTGCAATCCCATCTCGATGAGACTGAAATCCCTATCGGTGAGACCGAACTGATTAGGGTTTCTGGCAGTGGCTATATGTCAAAGGAACTCGGTGGCGCCGGATAGATCAAATCGGTGGGGTCGAGTTTGACTTTAGGTTTAGGACATATATGGATTTGAGAAAGTGGTTGAGGGATTTGGAGCATATCACTAAGCACTTTGAGCAAGTAGACCATTAAGCAACACCTCATCCCCTTTTAATAGTATTGGCTTTTCCTATGGACTCAATGTGATCTTGGATCACTAAAATAGAAATGTAGAGTCTTGAGCTTTTCCAATCTTGTCCTTAGCATTTTGAGGGGTCCACATCTCTAGTCCATGTGCCATGCCAATCATTGAACTATCTGAAATATTTAACTTGAAAGGATATTAGTTCAATGAGCTATATGTTGTTATGAATTACCAAAACCACCCGGGGATTAGTTGCACTTTCAAGGGTCCATCACCACCAATTGTCCTCAAACTCTAGCTGAAGAGGAAGGTGCTCACGATCAAGTAGATATGTCCTCGTCCCAACTTGGGAGTTGATGAGCATCTGAATGTGTGGAGCATATCCACAAGACCTCTTTTGGTCAGCAGTTGTCCTCTTGACCGTCTCAACAATCAAATTCATAACCTTGAACTTCTATGGGATATCAAACAAATGGAGCAAATTGATGGAGTGGCCACATATCATCTTGTCATCTCCAGACTTGGGCAAAAGAGTATGCCTAAAGATCGTGTTGGTTGTGGCCAACCCAGCTAGCAAGTGCTTCACATGACCAAGTTTATGACCCTCAAGATCCTTGGGAGGGATTTCCTTGTACATATTGGCCATTGAGTTGTGGTCCATCCGGGGCTTCCATCCACATCAATGTCATTATCATCCTCCTCAGGAGCACCAATAAGAGCAGCCCACTCAGAGATCAATGACTGGTATTGATGTCCCTCAGTCATCCATACAATCTTTCCATCCGGATAAAAGTGTGCTGTGGAATAGAACTGCATGATCATCTCATCATTCCACTTCGTGAGCTTCTGACCAACAAACTTTTCAACTCCGGCACTCTTGAAATTCTCATGAACGTAGGGGAAATAATCTTCATTAGCATCAATGCATTTCCAGTCCACCCACTTCATGTCACTCACGATGGGCTTCTTATCAAGCAAAACAGTTTCATAGAAATCTTGTTGTTCACGGGTGTGAAAGCGGTAATCACACGCTGTCCTCCTCCTACCTGAATAGGGATCCACTTTCCTCCACTCTCACAGACCCTTGTCTTTTCTGAGCTTCATGTTCTCAGCAACAGGATGTGAGTTGTCATGGTCTGGGATCTTGGGCTTCAATTTTCTGAGCACTAGTGGATCCTCATCAACCTTAACTTCAGGCACTGGGGCCTTGTTCTTCTCAATAGGAGAAATATTTCTTGTAGACCTCTTTGGTGTAGAAACCTTGGGCTTTGACTTGGGCTTGGAGGGAGCAGCAGCTGACTTCATAGCATCTGCCATGAGTTTCTATGTCTTAGCTGGAGGTGCAGCAGGTTCCTCCTCCTCCTCCTCCTCATCTTTCCTCATGGAAGGCTTGCCAAGCACTGTAGCAGCTGTTTTCCTAGCCCTTTTCTTCCTCTTACCTGCAGCAGCTTCTTCACCACTTGACTCCTCAAGTGTGAAAGTCATGATTTCCTTTGGAGCTGAAGCTTTATCAGATTTGGTCTTGGGGACTTTTCTTACTGTTGTCCTGTCTTTGGCACTTGGCTTAGTACCAGCTGCAGAGCCATATTCTTTCCTCAGAACTGCTTTCCTCTTGGAAGTAGCCTCATCTACCACAAAGTCTTCATCCTCACTGTCAGAGGTTCTCTTCTTCTTTGTTCTAGTGGCAGCCTTTGGCAAGTTGCTGGGAGTGCTTCTGCTGCCTTCATCATAGCTTTCATTGGGACTTGAATCCTCACCGAGATCAACATTTTGATCTGACACATTCTGACTGTTGCTAGCACTTGACATCTTTGCAGACAGACCCTGTGAATAGATGGGTATGGGCAAAGTAGATGAGTTATCACAAAAAGCAGATAGTTTTGCAAAAATTTGAGTCCAAACTTTAGTTTTAGATTTTCACAGAAAGCATTTCAGAGCTACCGAGTTGATCATTTCGGTGACACCGAAGCACTCACAGAACCTAAACACACCATTTCGGTTGGACCGAGTTGTGGTCCGGTGGCTCTGAGTTGCTAGGGTTTCACTGAAACTTTACTTTCGGTCTCACAGATTTGTACGTTTCGGTGGAACCGAGTTGTACATGCGGAATGGCCAGGGCCAATCGGTGGGACCGAAAATTTCAATCCGGTCGGTCCGAGATGAGTTCACGGAAACCTAAACCTTTTAAAAAAATTCTTTGAATCTATTCTAACGAATTTGTCTAGTAGATAGGTGAATCTAAAACGTGGCAGGATACTAGGAAAATTCCTTATTGAATCGGAGAAAGAAAGCACGGGGAGATCGAATCTCACCCTAACTTGGTGGAGATCCTCTACGGCAGCAACGGTGGAGTAGATTCCGTTGACGGCGGCGGATTCCTGCGGCGAAGGCGCATAGGAGACAACGGCGACGATCCGGAGACCAAGGGGGCAGCAGCAATGGGGCGCGGGCTCGAAATGTTTGAAGAAGTTTTCAACTGTACGGGCCGCAAGATATATATACCCATGTGCTGTCGGTGGCACTGAGTGGAATGAATCGGTGGCACCGAGATGTGCAACTGCGTGCAGTTACAGCAAATAGGTGGGACCGAGTCGATCTAATCGACAACATCAAGATGAAAACATAGATCAATCTAAATGCTTTTGGTGTGACCGAGTTTGAGTGGATTGGTCTGACCGAAATGCAATAGAAGGTTTTGGAAGGTAGCCCTTGACGGATCGGTGGCTCCGAGTGCTCCTCACCTGGAGGGTCCGAAAAAGACTTGTTCAATTTTTGTGATATAGCATGAAAAGAATTTGAGACAAGAAAAGCATAGATAGCTAGAGAAAGTTCTTAGGCATTCTTGCACATCCATTTGGCCAACAAAAACCAAGACAATCAAATCAACAAATGGACGTCCTCGAATGGAGAAAATATGCAAACCAACATGCTCACACAATAAAATCTCAAATGAAATATGTGTCAAACATGCACAATCAATTCTAGCATCTATCAAGCAATTGGCGATGACTAGGTCATCTATATATGAGTATATTGACTAGGATTCAAATGAGAACATTTGATCATAGGTCATACTCATCGTTTAAGCACAAGTGGGGTTACCACTTTTACATAAAGCATTAATGTGTTCACACCATTAGAGTTGCTTTAGCTCAATTGTTTTAGAGCAAAGCTCCCCCTAGATGTGATATCCCCACAAAGAGGGATGAACAAACCTTGGGTTTTGTCAATGATGACTTCATGTAGATAGAGAAGATGTGAATGCTCAATGTTGATGTAGATCATTCAGAGCAATCCTTTGAGTTTTGCACTTTCAATACCTACATGGGTTAGTCCCACAAGGAACATACAAGGATATCCATAGACATAGAGTGAATTGCACATATGATGATGTCCATGAAAGCATTAGGTTACCTTGTCCCTTGTCTTACCAACAAGAGGGTTTGTGACTCCATGAACTAGTGCAAGATATGAAGGTTGATTGCACAAGTCCTTGCCAAAATGAATATGAGTGAAGTATGTTGGCGGAGTCACCCTCAAGAACACTCTAGTTCTTCTTCTTTGGGACCCACATCAACTTGATGGGAATCCGTGGAGTTGTAGTTGAACTTGATGAAGTAGAGCTTGACGTAGTCTTGGGAACCCACTTGACCATGGCCTTAGGAGCTTCTTCAAATGAGTCAATCTCTTATTGAAGCTTGTCCTTGCCTTTTAGCTTGTGGTCTTGTGGTGGAAGATCATCTTGAGCTTGTGGTCTTGTGGTGGAAGATCATCTTGAGCTTGTGTTCCCTCAAAAGAAGTTGGGTCATACTTCTCTTGTTGAGGAACAAACTTTGTCTTGGGGTATTGATCTTCTTCTCATTCAACTCCATTGGCATTGAACTTTCGTTCAAAACCAACACCTTGATTCTTTCGATGCCTTCCTTGCTTGCGAACGATTTCCTCAAATTGCTTACTTCTGGCAAGGCTCTTGTAAACACCTTTCTCTATAATTCCCTTCAATAAGCTATTTTCTTGCTCAAGTGTAAATTGGCTAAGAGAATCATTAGTGGAATCAAGAGAACTACTAGAAGCAACAATATTGGATTTAGCATGATTATTATTACTACTAGAAGATGAATCTTTCTTGCTCTTGTTGCTAAATTTTATTTGTGGCATATAAGTAGACAAGAGGAGACGTTTGGCAATGTAAGAAGAACTCTTCTTTCGAAGATAATCATTGATAGCTTTTAGGAACTCATGATCTTGCTCTAAATTTAGCTTCTCGAAGCGTAGCTTCTCATGAGTTCTTAGGAGCTCTCTATGATCCTCTAGAGTTGTTTCATGAGCTAACTTAAGAGTGTTTAGTTCTTTAATTACACGCTCAATCTCCTTCTTATCATTGTTATTCATTTCATCTTGATTAGCATGATTACTAGCAAGTTCATCATTGTTTTCACTAGTTTTGTCAACAAGTAAATCATCATCACCTAGCAAATCATCTTCGTCACTATTGAAATCAAAGTACTCGGGGTGTGATACCTTGGTGCCTTTAGCCATGAAGCATCTTCCAATTCCTTCATTTGGTGAATCAAATATTTCATGGGAGTTGTATGACACTAGAGCAAGTTCGGCAACAGCTTCATCTTGAGTATAATCGGAGTCGACGTCATAGCTTCTCTCGGAGTAGTTGTCGGAGTCGGAACCGGATACCCATTCACCAACATGAGCTTGATGCCTTCGTCTTATATAGCTCTTTGATGACTTGTCCTTCCTTTCAGAATCCTTGCTTCTTCGAGAGGGTCTTCATTCATAACGATCATCTCTACTCCTTCTCTCTCTTGGAGGTGATTCATATCTTATACTCCTCCTTCTTGGTGAGTCTTCTCTTTTCTTGTAGGGAGTCATACACTCATTGGAGTAGTGTCCGGGTATTCCACAATTGTAGCAATTACGATCACAACTAGAAGATCTTTTGTCATTGTAGGACCTTGACTTGGAGCTTCTCTGTTTGCTTCTACTCTTGTAGAATTTGTTGAAGTTCTTCACCATTAAGATCAATTCTTCATTGGAGACTAGCTTGTTACTTGATGTTGTAGCACTGGTACAGCAAGGTGCTATACAAACGGTTTTTAACCCCTTTCCGCGACGGCATTCTGAACCGTCGCCGAGTGAGTGTGTGCGATAGGGGGGTCCTTCCCACACAACCCAGAAACCGTTGGGGATAGGCCCTCCTGGCACACACGCTCGGCAAAATGAGGTCGGGTGCGACGGGCGAGCGATCAAATACGGTTATACGTATAGTTGTGCTAAAAAAATACAATTATACAGGCCAAATCATTTCCGGTCGTAAGTACATCCCACACAGTCAGTCCCAGCTAAACATTTCCGTTCGTATGTACATTCCACATAGTCAATCCAAGGAATATGTTTCCGTTAGTATGTACATCCCACACAGTCATTCCAAGAAGTACTTTTCCATTCGTATATACATCTCACACAGTCACTCCAAGGAAAACCTTTCCGTTCGCATGTGCATCACACACAATTTTCCCCATTAAATCGTTTGTGATAGCGTTGCCATTGTAGACGATATTAACAATTTTACCGTTTGCGTTATTGAATGCATCACACACGGTGCGTAGAAGAAATTGTGTGGCATAGCGTATCCATCGCACACACTTTTTATGTGGTAAACATTTGCGCAAGGTGGCCTAATGCAAACAATTTTCAAGAGGAAGTCGTGTGTGATTGTTCATTGATCCAACACGGTTTATTCCTAGAAACTGTGTGTGTTGCCTGAGGTCATCGCCCACGGTGTTTTCTCAATAACTGTTTGCAATAGAAAAACCCAATTAGCAAGCTAATCGGCCATTAGTAGGCTAATTGTCCTATTATTAATAATCCATTTATTACTCTAATTGACATTTCATATTAAGCACACAATATATTTCATTTTCGTATTAAGGAAGCCGGATTTCATAATTGAAATACATCAGAGGACAACATCATATAGCTACAGCACTCGGCTACCCCATTACACAACTGCACCAGCACCAAGTTGCACATGCAACATCTATAACCTTTCAAAATTAGCATCATAGATGGTACATAGACAGATGAATCTCATCTAGAAAACTACTGAAGCGGAAAGCGAATATTGAGCCTTCATTGATGTTGAAGGTCTTTGCAACTTTAGGCCAATGCCTGTGGATGATTGACCGTCCATCCTTTGTCCTCTTCAGGAACACTTCAATATTGAACCGTGGGTGTTGTATGAATACCTTCCTGGCCTCCTGACCATACAAGTGGTTTGAGAGGTAATCATCAGTGAACTGCTTTGTAAAGGCCTGAAAACAAGGATGTGCACAAATATCTTCTCTAGATTGGAAATGGGGCGAAGGAATAAAAAAGCCAAGGTATAATAGTTAGTACCATCCTGTAGTGAACTGATGTCTTCTTCATTGTGCAGACAAAGATCTTGTTGTTTTTTGTCGCTAATTTCTTTATCCTAACAATCTTTCTAAGTTTCTTGACTTGACTGATATTCATGGACAACTCATTTCCCCATATGCAAAAAGGGTCGAACAGTGGGTCAAAATCTTTGATAGCAGGAGCTACATGTGCAAGACCAAATTGTTAAAAACCTAAATATTAGAATGGTTCCTACAATTGCACAATAATGAGCTATTAGACAAAGGACCATACATGTGCAAACCTTGATTGTAAACCTCAGTGCTTCCCATTGTTTCCCTGCAACACATATAAGGTAGTTAGTGATCAGGTTAAGTGAGGGTTCGCATGCTCTCAGTAAAATATGTTGATGAAAAATAAGAACATTGCAGATTCATCAGATTAATTCGAGCCACATGGAAAATCCATTTATTCAAACCAAGCATGGTTAAGAACTAGGAAATATAGCGATTGTATATGTTTCTCATGTATTAAGTGCAGCCAAATTTGATTTATTCCTCACATGCACAATAATACAAAATTCTACCCACGACAATTGGACATCGCATTGCAGAATTGAACCAAGTAGCTAACTAAACAACACAACAAATGAACCAAACATTAACTAAGCACCACATTGCACAATATAACATACTCCTAATAGGAGATCAGACAGTTAACCAAACCAAGCATGCTTACCAACTTGGAGATATAGCAATTGTATTTGTTTCTCATGTATTTAGTACAGCCAAATTCGATTTATTTCTCACATGGTATACAATAACAAAATGCACCCACAACAATTGCACATCACATTGCAGAATTGAACCAAACAGTTAACTAAACACCACAACAAATGAACCAAACGTTAACTGAGTACCGCATTGCACAATATATAACATACTAGAAGATCAGACAGTTAACCAAACCAAGCATGCTTGACAACTTGGAAATAAAGCAATTGTATTTGTTTCTCATGTATTTTGTAAAGATAAATTCGATTTATTTCTCACATGGAAGACAATACAAAATTGCAGCCTGAAGAATTGAACATCACATTTGCAGAATTGAACCAAACAGTTAACTGAAGACGATAACTAATTAACCAAACAGTTAATAAGTGAGCACCACATTGCACAACATATAGAACATATAGACTAGAGCAACAGATTGCATGGTAAAAGTAGATAGGAAAATTCACTAGAATTTGTTAAGGAAAGGCAGGAGCAGCACATGCAACGGGTAAACCGAGCATGCTTAACCGGCGTAGCTAGCAAACTGAACATAAGGTCCTTATAGTGAGCTAATAAGACAAGCTACTCCTCATCGTCGGAGATATCGATGATGATTGGCTCCTTGGACATGGAAGAGGGCGAGGCCTCCACATCATGGGTGCCATCGTCCTAGTGGTGAGTTTCCTGAGCCGCTCCGGGCACCAACCTGTTGCCTCTTGAGTTGAGGTAAGCACAGGCACACTAAGAAAACACCTCGTAGTCTTCGTCAAAGGCACCGACGGTGGCCTTGAGGAAATGCCACGAACTGTCATTTAAAGCAGCCAACCGCGTCATGGTGTCAGCACGCGAGGCATCGACGGTGGCCTCGACGGCGAGGTGCTCCTCCAAGATCTGGGGGTCGGCACGAATGGCAGCCATCGCGACCTCATCCGCGCGTGCGGCCGCGATTTGCTTCTCCGCTGCCAAATGCTCCTTGAGCTCCTGGCTATACTGCGTGCACCATGGCTTAGGGCGGCACTTATTTGGGGGAGGGGTCGGTGATTTGGGTGGAAGGTGTCGCGTCGGCGGTCGGGGCATGTGGGATGTGGAAGGAGGAGGAGGATGGGGGTCGGGTGTGGATTACCTGCCTGGATCGACGAGGCCGAGCAGCGTGAAGGAGGGTCGCCGGCAAGGAGGCGGCGCTGCAAGCAAGGAGTGAAGGATTCAACTTGGAAAGGAAGGCGAAAACAGGGGAAATGTGGCTTTTGGTAAGGGGGAGGGGGCGGGGAGGTAGGTATTTCCACGGAAGCCAAAATTTTTGGATCGGTGCAGCGAAAAAACTGGCGCGCAAAGTGTCATCAAACACGGTCCCTTATTTAGCACTGTGTACGATATGTGAACATCACAAATGATTCATATAGCTTAACCCGTGTGTGATGAGTTTGAACGTCAAAATTTTTGGTTCGAATTTCCCTGGTTACAGTGGTCATCCACGACATTGCATAATTTGGGTACACAAAGGAGACTACAGCACACCCACACTTCTTAATCAACCAAGTTCAGCAATTAAACAGAGCTAGCTGACCTAAACATTACTCTAACAAATTAAAGACCAGCGCTCTTAATTAAACAAAACAAAGAGTACTACTACGGCTGGTGCTCGTCGATCTCTGCCGCCTCCTCCATGTCCAGCTCGCGCCCGACGTTCTCCTGGGGAAGGGGCTCCATGGCATCCATCGCGCCATACTCGGCAAGCATCTCGCCATCCGCATCCGCCATCTCTTTGGAAAAGGCTGCCATGAGCTGGGCGTGGGCGGCCGTGATCTGGGCTTGGACGGGCTCCTTCGTGGCAAGGTATGCCGCGGAGGAACGGACGGTGGCTCGAACGCTCTCGGCGATTGCCAACTATTCGGCCGTGGGTTGCCGACCGTTGTCGGAGAAGCTTCTTTCGATTTGTTTGGTGACCGCCATGAGCTGGGTGTGGGCGGCCTGGACATGGTCGTGGGCGGCCTCCATCAGGGCTAAGGTCGCCGCTGCGAAACGGACAACTGATGTGCCGCTCTCATCAGTTGCTATCCCCGAGGCAGATGTTGCTGCCGCCACCTGAGAAGCAACAGCGGCCGTTTGGGCTGCCTTGGCCGCCAGGTCACAGATTGCGGCCGCGCTCATGCAGCTTGTTAGCACGCGCATGGCAGCTGCGGCCGCGCTCTCACCGGAGTGGGCCGCCGAAGTTGCCCTCACGACGCGGGTCCATGTCCCCATCCTTCACCGGCGACGATTGAACAGTGAAATGATATTTTGGGAGCGAGCTAGTGTGCTTGACACGCCGGCTGTGGACTGTAGCCGACGCACCTTCTCGCGTAAGCCATATGTGTACTATACTTTGACGGTGCTCCAAGATATTTTGTACTGCATCTCACACGGTTGGTGATAATAAACTGTGTGCGATCTACTTGATTTTTCATCTTGATTTGAATTACATAATGGGGTCACAGCGGCAAAGAAGGGTGTTTGAATTGCTAGAACTTTTATCTGCAGTGAACATGCAACTATAGGTGTGTCGTCAAAAAATTGGAATTATTAAGGGTTCGTTCAGACATTTTTATACATTAAATTGGCTTTCTATCCATTTCAGGTGCACAATTCAAAATTAAACTACATGCACATCCTCCAATGCACCAAAATGGGTTGTAAAATCATATATGTGTCCATGGTTTTATGCTTATGTCCCATGCAAGAAATGGGGATGAATTTCGAACACCACGGCACCGCGGCTCTCCGGCAAATGTTGAGGTACTTGCTTTTGTAATTCTAGTAAATCCAAAACCCGTCTGAAATTCATGAACCTTGGCATGCTATCATGAAATGGCATCAACATGCTGGGGTAAAAAATATTGTCCCATTTGGGGCAGGTTATGGTATAAGCTTCTCACAAACCAGAGCTTCTCACAAAACGATATTCGTCGCCTCTTCTTGCTCCGGTAGGAAAACATGTCACCTTTGTGGACAAAACAATATTCGTCACCTCTTCTTGCTTTCAATTTTTTTTCTGGTGTCACATAGAACAACAGGAGTGTCATGTTAAATTTTGGAAATTTTTGGGGATCGTTTGGACATTTTTATAGGTTAACTGAGTTTTCTAGGCATTTATGTGCATAATTCAAAATTGAACTACATGCACATGCTCCAGTGCATAAAAACGGGTTGAAAAATCATAAGTGTGTCCTTGGTTGCAAGCTTAGGTCACATGCAAGAAATGAGAATGAATGTCAAACACCTTGACACTGTCGCTCAGCCGCTAACATTGAGATACATGGTTTTAAAATTCTAGTAAATCGAAAACTCGTCTGAAATTCATGAAACTTGACATGATATCATGGAACGGCATCGACATGCCATGGTAAAAATATTGTCCCATTTGGGGCAGGTTTGGGTATAAGCTTCTCACAACAAGCCTGATGGTTTCAGTAGGGAACGTGCCACCTTGGGGGACGAAACAATATCCATTGCCTCTTCTTGCTTGCAAATTTTTTCTCGTGTCAACATAGAACAACAGGAGTGTTGTGTCAATTTTTGGGATTTTTCGGGGTTCGCTTGGACATTTTTATACATTAACTGAGTTTTCTATGCATTTATGTGCATAATTCAAATTTGAACTACATGCACATGTTCCAGTGCATATAAATGGGTTCAAAATTCAAATGTGTGTCCTTGGTTGCATGCTTAAGTCCCATGCAAGAAATGGGAATGAATGTCAAACACCTTGCCACCGTCGCTCAACCGCTAACATTGAGATACATGGTTTTTTAATTCTAGTAAATCAAAAACGCATCTGAAATCTATGAAACTTGACATGCTAGCATGGAACGGCATCAACATGTCATGGTAAAAATATTATCCCATTTGGGGCAGGTTGGGGTATAAGCTTCTCACAAATCAGAGCTTCTCACAACAAGCCTCATGGTTACTGTAGGGAACGTTTCACCTTTCTGGACGAAACGATATCCGTTGCCTCTTCTTGATTTCAATTTTTTTTCTAGTGTCAAGATAGAACAACAGGAATGGTATGTTAAATTTAGTAATTTTTCAGGGTTTGTTTGGACATTTTTATACATTAACTGAGTTTTCTATGCATTTATGTGCATAATTCAAATTTGAACTACATGCACATGCTCCAGTGCATGTAAATTGGTTGAAAAATCAAATATGTATCCTTGGTTGCATGCTTAGGTCCCATGCAAGAAATGGGAATGAATGTCAAATACCTTGCCACCGTCGCTCGGCCGCAAACATTGAGATACATGGTTTTTAAATTCTAGTAAATCCAAAACTCGTCTGAAATTCATGAAACTTGACATGCTATCATGGAGCGGCATCAACATGCTGTGGTAAATTTTTTGTCCCATTTGGGGCAGGTTTGGGTATAAGCTTCTCGCAAACCAGAGCTTCTCACAACAAGCGTTATGGTTTCGGTAGGGAATGTGCCACCTTTGGGGACAAAACGATATCCGTTGCCTCTTCTTGCTTTAAATTTTTTTCTAGTGTCAACATAGAACAACAAGAGTGTTGTGTCAATTTTTGGGATTTTTTGGGGTTCGCTTGGACATTTTTATACATTAACTGGGTTTTCTAGGCATTTTATGTGCAAAATTCAAATTTGAACTACATGCACATGCTCCAGTGTATAAAAATGGGTTGGCATATCAAATGTGTGTCCTTGCGTGCATTCTTAGGCCCCATGCAAGAAATGGGAATGAATTTCAAACACCAAGGCACTGTTGATTGCCGGCAAAACATTGAGATACTTTGTTTTTAAATTCTAGTAAATCCAAAACTCGTCTGAAATTCATGAAACTTGGCATGCTATCATGGAATGGCACCCGACATGCTGTGGTATTTTTCGTGTCCATTTTGAGAGAAGGCGCACTCGAATAACAGCCAACAAAGGCATTTTGAAACAAATAACTACCACTTTAGCATCTCAAACGTTTGTATAATTTAAATCGTGTGCGTTCTGTTAACCATTCACGTGACGCCATGTGTCTCTCTTTTAATGGCTATAGGAGGTGCCGTACGGACATATGCTTGATGGAACAGGAGGCATGCGAGCGCAATCCGGTGCGCAGGCTGACCGAGAGGCGTGCAAGTTGTCCTCCAATGTGCAGGTTCACCGGGAAGCGTGCGAGTTATACGCTGCGCAGGCTCACTGGGAAGCGAGCCCTTTGACTTCCATGGCCGCCCGCCTTGCTCGCATCCTCTCCATTAATGGCGCCCGAGCCGCTGTTTACTACGGGCGGTCTTACTGTTCGCCTCCCATTCCCCTCCCTCCCGCAGACCTCCACCAACGCCATAGCGCAGAAGGATCATCTGCCACTAGTCTTCTAGTTTGGTGAAGTCGACTCTGAGCTGGAGGAGATAGAAAATAAGGAGGAATGGGGCCTCATGGACATGGCCCTGAACGAGCTGGCCGCGGCAGTTGCTGCCCCCGCGCCCGTCCCAGCTCCCATCCCCACACCCGCGCCAGCAACCATCCCCGTAGCATTGACGGGCTGGTCGCCAAGCACTATCGCAGAGATGGAAGCCGCGGGCATCAGCGAGGTCACCGCGGACCTGCGCGAGCTTGTGTACATGCCAGCGCCAGCGCCCGTGCCCATGCGCGCCCCTACACCCACCGCGGCGCCGGTCCCCGTGCGTTTGCATGCACCCGCCGTGCCCGTGCCCATACGCGCGCCCCCCTCAGCGGCATGGGATGCTGCCGTCGACCGCTACCTCGCAGCGCCGCGAGTTGCCGTCCTCCCGCGCCCCGCTCGTCGATTGCACGATGACATGATGTTTGATTTTGAAGTGAAGAACATTTTGTGCTGCCTTGAAGACTTCAACAACGGCGTCCCGGAGGACGACAACGACAATGCCGGTGCAGCACGCCACCTCCGCCGCCGCCGGAATTAGTTTTTTGGGGGGTTTAATACTTTATCTCGATCATATGAATATAAGTTTGCAATGTGAGTGAATGAAAGATATGGTTTGAACAAACTTGCGTTTTTCTCTCTGAATGTACAGACTTATCAAACAATTTTAAAAAAAAACATCAATGGTTTTTAAATATAAAACACTCATCACAATCATTTTAGGTAGAACACACGTATGCAAACTGACAGCTTCCCCAGGAAGCCAAGGGAAAATGTGCCGAGCAGGATTTGTGCAGCTCTTCATCGCAAACGTTTTAGATAGAACACCCGTATGCAAAGTGAGAGCTATGGTCTTCCCCAGTAAGCCAAGGGAAAATTCGCCGCGCAGGATTTGTGCATCTCTTCCAACGCAAATGGTTCAGATAGAACACCCGTATGCAAAGTGAGAGTTATGGTCTTCCCCAGTAAGCCAAGGGAAAATGTGTCGAGCAGGATTTGTACATCCCTTCAACGCAAACGATTGTTTTGGATGACCCGTGTGCAACCACCTACAGACAATTTGGTAAGATTTTCAGTTGTCATATTGGGTATATTGCCATTTGTCAAAACTGGAAAGATTGACATTTGTTGATCTAGTAACATTGCCATTTGTCATCCTTGTAACACTGTGATTTGTCAAAATATGCAGCTAAAAATCATTAGCACTATCTAATTTTTGCAACTAAAATTCAGTAATTAAGCATAGATTTCATTCATAGATTAAGCAGTCGTTCTTTTATACAAATAGTTCAACTCGACAGCTGAACCGACCAAACTTTCCCCCAATTGTTGCCAACCACGTACTGAAATAGCTAGTTCAACTATATATACTAGCTAATTTTAAGTATGTTGTACAGTTCCACCACATCTATAGTCAGATGAACTGAACAAAATAGCCCCTAAATACTACTACTACGGAGGGCTTTGTACTACTTCCGGCAGCCTCTCCTCTGCCGAGCTCGCTCATTAAGAGGTAGAGGAGGAGGAGCCTACCGACGAGCTGGACAACTGCAATACGGTGTCTGCCGCTGCTGCACCTTCAGTGACGCTCACCTCGAACACCCTCTGCCGCTCCATACGACCCCTCTCGAAGCGGTGGTTCTCCTTGTAGATCTCCTGATTCCTCGCCTCTGTGGCAGCGTGTGCTGCGTCCACGGCGGCGGCAGGGCTCTTTGCGTGCTCGACGAGGCGCTCCTCCTCCTCCCGCAGGAACTCGATGTAGCGCACAAGATTGCTGACGCACGTGCGGGCCTCCACCTCCGCCTCCCGCCTTCGGGCGACAGTGGCGGAGCGGGTGATGACCCCGGCGGTCGACGGTGGGCTAGCGGCCACGGCGGCCGGAGATGGGGTGGCGGCCACGACCACCACCTCCCGCCTTCGGACCGCGGTGGCGAAGCAGGTGATGGCCACGGTGGCCGGCAGTGGGGTGGCAGCCACGACGGCCACCTCCCGCCTTCGGGCCGCGGCGGCGGAGCGGGCGATGGCCCTGGCTTTCGATGGTGGTGTAGCGGCCACGACGGCAGACGATGGGGTGGCGGCAATGGCGGCCGGCAATAGCTGCCGACGGGCAGCGGCGGCGGAGCGTGTGGTGGGTGTTCTGCGCACACCCAACAGGGACGCCACGCGCACTACACTACGCCGGGGACTGCGCCACCGCCGCGGTGTAGCCTCCCAGCTGGAGCTGTCCTCTGATGACGGCGGAGTGGCTGAGCAACGACGACGGACTGGTGCCATTGGCAATTTTGGGAGAAGCAGACGAGATAAGCTACATGGAGGGAGGGGAAAATGCCACGCAGGACTCGCCGACCATGAGGGTTTATATAGCAGGCTGGTAAGATTGGGATTTTGGGGGATTTCACCGAGTCGGCTGGGAAGCTTGAGCGGGAACCTGCGCGGTTGCGCGGGAACGGGCTCACCACCGTTTGGCCAAAAGAACGCCCCAGCGCGCTGCTCAAGCTTACGCTCTAAGCCGTCTGCGGTAGCAGGGTGACAAGACGTGCGAGAGGAGGACGAAAGGACACGTACACATATGGTAAATAAAAAAACATTTGTGATTAAATTACCTACTACCCCCGTCCTAGTTTATAAGTCGTCTATGTATTTTTGTGCCAAATTTTGACTAGAGATTTAAATAATAAAATACGAATGCATGTCGCTAGAGATTATATCGTTGGATTCGTATTTGAACATAGTTTCCAATTATATAATTTTTATAACATGCATTAACATTTTGTTTATTAAATTTAAGGTCAAAATATGGCATAGGATATAAAGGGGACTAATAGACCAAGACGGAGGTAGTAGCACACGGCCGCTCTCTACGCAGCGACGCAACTGCCGGCCGACTTGTAGACGACCATTCCCTGCGTGTTCAACTGCTCTATGGGTGTGGTTGTTCGCGGTTGAGGCAGCCGCGGTACGCTCTGCTTGCATCCCGCCGCGCGCGCTCTGCTCTCGCGTCCCTCCGGGCGCTCTGCCCTCGTCCCTCCACGCGCGCTGCCAGTGTTTGGGGCCAGCGCACTATCATGTACGTTCGTGTGCATGCGGTTGCGCCGGGCGCGGCACCACGATGCAGTTACCCACTGCAAAAACTGCCATGCGGATGCGCCGAGAATCCAGGCCGCCCGGCCCCTATTTATTCCTGCAGCCATTTACCTTCATCTCTCGTGCCACACGACACAATAAGCACACCCACGACGACACATACAGAGAGGACATCCAGCGGTTCCAATGGCACTCCCCGTGGCTCCAATGGCGCTACCAGCGGCCGACGACGACAACGGGGGCAGTTCACCATGCATCACGTAGTGGACACCCATGTGAGGGGGAAGGCTCTCTCGATGGTGTACACGAATGAGCTGGTCTCGGTGGAGAGCTCCATCCAAACTATGGATCAGTTGCTTGCTGAGGACAAGTACCAAGTGGTCGGCTTCGACCTCGAGTACACCATCGGTCGTGCTGGGCAAGATCAAAAGGTTGCCGTCACCCAGTTGTGCGTGCGACATGACGTCCTCGTCTACCACTACCACCTGGCCACAAGGCCTTGCGAGCGTTTCTCCAGGTTTATCAACAGCTCCAACTACAGTTTCGCTACGGTGGACACCACCAACGATCTAAAAGCGCTCAAGGTTTCGGGCTTGAAATGCCAGAATCTTGTCAACATCCAGGACCACTACAAGGTTTGGGGCAGCGACAACAATAAACAGAACTCCCTGGTTGACCTCGCCTCGGCCATCATCGACCCCCTACTACATGAAGATGAAGGATGACAGCAAGAAGGACAAGAACGCCTGGCACAGTGTCTGGCATGAGAGACTGGATGAACAACACGTCAAGTACGCGGCCAAGGACACGTACACAAGCTACGAGATGTACAGGCGGATCATTAACATGAGGAAGTGTCTTCTTCCTGCCCCATACGAGGGATCGAGCCACAGAGCAGTGGCGGGAGCATCACAAGAAGTAGATGACTAGATGATTGTTTCTCCTAGTTTAGAATGCATGCAATTGTTTATTGAGGTGTGTGCGAATGATCTGTATAGTCACTTATGTAATTGGATGTTTATTTCAATTATATATATATATATATGTTATTCTTCTGTAGACAAAGCAAATCACACGGCTTATTAGCAGCAAACGTCTGTGTTATTATTGGTCTTCGCACACATTTTTTATTACGGACCTGTTTGCCGCGTATCGCACACATCTTGTTCAGTTGAACTGTTTCTGTTGTGTTGGCTCATCGCAAACAGTTCATCCGAGTGAACTGTATGCCCTCCATCGCACACACCTTGATCTGGCTGACCGTTTCTATTGTGTTGCCTAATCACACACAATTCATCCTAGTGAACTGTATGCCGTATATCGCACACATGCTCATCTGGCTGCCCGTTTCTGTTTCTCTGCCTCATCGCAAATAGTTCTTCTGGATTGACAGTTTGCCACGCATCGCACACGCATCTCTAATCTGAACTGTGTTTGATGTCACCGCCATCGCAAATGTTTTGCATCTTTTTTATGGTTTTATTACATCACCGTTTGTGATTAATGCATCGCACACAGTTTCGTCGAAGGGTCTCTGATTGGACTGTCACATTTGGACCAACCTGCAGTAGTGTAGGAGCATCACTTGAAACTTTGTAAGCACCACTTGACATGTTGTGGAGCTCTTCCTTATCCTTGAGTGACATCTCATGAGCAACAATTCTACCAATGACTTTCGTGGGCTTGAGATCTTTGTAATTAGGCATCATTTGGATCAATGTGCACACGGTATCATATTTTCCATCCAAGGCTCTAAGGATCTTCTTGATGATGAATTTGTCGGTCATCTCTTCACTTCCTAAGCTGGCAATCTCATTTGTGATGAGAGCAAGCCTAGAGTGCATTTCGGCGACTCCTTCACCATCCTTCATCTTGAACTTGTCAAGTTGACTTTGAAGCACATCCAACTTGGATTCCTTGACGGACTCGGTACCTTCATGCATATCAACCAAAGTATCCCAAATTTCCTTTGCATTCTCAAGGCAGCTAATTTTGTTGAATTCTTCGGGCATAATCCATTGAAGAGAATATCACAAGTTTGAGCATTGTGTTGCAACATCTTCAATTCATCCGCGGGCGCTTCTCGATCCGGTTCTCTACCATCTTCAAAGTATTCACCTAGCAAGACAATACAAACAATAACCCAAACAATGGGGTTATGACCAAGAATATGCATTTTCATCATATGCTTCCAACTAGCAAAGTTTGTACCATCAAAATAAGGACCTCTACGGTGATAGTTTCCCTCGCTAGACACCATACTCTCCTAGGTTGTGAAACCAAGGCTATGATCACCAAAGCTATGGAAATCAAGGCTAATGGAGACCAAAGCTCTGATACCACTTATAGGATCAAAAGTATGTCTAGAAGGGGGGTGATTAGACTACTTGACAAAATAAAAATCTATCACTTTCCCAATTTTGGTTGTGGGAAGATTTTAGCAATTATTACAAGTCAAGCAATCAACCTACACATGCAATTCTAACAGTATAGCAGCGAAAGGTAAAATATTGCATATGAAGGTAAAGGGAAGGGTTTGGAGAAGGCAAACGCAATGGAGACACAAAGATTTTTGGCGTGGTTCCGATAGGTGGTGCTATCCTACGTCCACGTTGATGGAGACTTCAACCCACGAAGGGTAACGGTTACGCAAGTCCATGGAGGGCTCCACCCACAAAGGGTTCACGAAGAAGCAACCTTGTCTATCCCACCATGGCCATCGCCAACGAAGGACTTGCCTCACTCGGGTAGATCTTCACGAAGTAGGCGATCTCCTTGCCCTTACAAACTTCTTGGTTCAACTCCACATCTTGCTGGAGGCTCCCAAGCGACTCCTAACCAATCTAGGAGACGCCACTCTCCAAAAGGTAATAGACAGTGTGTTGATGATGAACTCCTTGGCCTTGTGCTTTAAATGATAGTCTCCCCAACACTCAACTCTCTCTCACATATTTGACTATGGTGGAAGAAGGATTTGAATGGAAAGCAACTTGGGGAAGGCTAGAAATCAAGGTTCGAATGGTAGGAATGGAATCTCTTGATCTCAACACATGAGTAGGTGGTTCTCTCTCAGAAAAAGGATAGTGGAAGTGTAGGCACATTCTGATGGCTCTCTCCACTTATGAAGAGGGGTGGAGGGGTATATGTAGCCTCCACACAAAATCCAACCGTTACACACTTTTGGTCCATCTTGGTGGCACCGATTGTGAAACTCGATGGCACCGATCAGTACAAAAATATGAACATTAGGAATCTCGGTGGGACCGACTGAAACAACTCGATGGGACCGATGTGCTAGGGCTTAGGTCAAACTTCATCTCGGTGGTGCCGATTGCATCAACTCGGTGAGACCGAAGTGAAGCAATAAGCAACAGAGAATCTGTCAAGCCAACTCAGTGAGACCGATTGCAACATCTCAGTGAGACCGAAACAATTGCAACAAGTCATAGGGAGTTTGCAACGCCATCTCAGTGAGACCGAGATCCGTATCGGTGTGACCGAATCGTTATTGTTTCTGGTAGTGGCTATGTCAAGATGAACTCGGTGGCTCCGGGTAGGATATATCGGTGGGCCGAGTTTGGAATTAGGGTTTGGACATATTTGGATGAAGAAAGTGGCTGAGGGTTTTGGAGCAATATCACTAATCACTTGAGCAAGTAGACCATTAAGCAACACCTCATCCCCTTTTAATAGTATTGGCTTTCCTATTGACTCAATGTGATCATGGATCACTAAAATAGAAATGAAGAGTCAGCTTTTGCCAATCTTTGTCCTTATCATTTTGAGGGGTCCACATCTCTATTCCATGCCATGCCAATCATTGAACATCCTGTAATATTTATATTGAATGGATATTAGTTCAATGAGCTATATGTTGTTATGAATTACTAAAACCACCTGGGGATTAGTTGCACTTTCAGTCCTGCTGAGAAATCTACCATGTACAAGTCACCTCTTCGATAACCTTCGAAGACTTGAGGTTTTTCAGAAGCCATTAGCACAAGACAACAATATTTGCCAAAGATGACAATCAAATCAAGATCACAAAGCATTGAGACTGACATTAGGTTGAATCCAAGGGATTCGACAAGCATCACTTTATCCATGTGCCGATCCTTTGAGATTACAACCCTACCTAGACACAATACCTTGCTTTTCCCAGTGTCAGCAAATGTAATGTGAGTTTGTGTAGAAGGACGTAATGTTGAGTCCATCAATAAGCTTCAGTCACCAGTCATGTGATTGGTACACCCACTGTCCACGATCCATTCAATAGCGTTTAGAAGTGTACCCTACAGTACAGTTAGTGGGATAGGCTTCACCAAGACAATTGTGAAGTACAAACATTTGACAACAAACACTTTCATGAAATGTAAGTTTATTGGAGGATATGACATGGTGATCATCAATAAATCCATGGAAGAAATAAGTGATAAGACCATTTGGGCATTTTAACTTGCGCCCCACAAGTTTTCTCAGGTCTCCAGCATTGTCTTTAGAACCCAATGCATTTTGGCTGGAGACCCAACCCTGCAAGAGAACTTAATTCTTCTTAACCACCCACATCTGAAGGGGTGGCTTAGAAGCAATGAGTCTAAGTGCAACATCTGAGAATTTTAGTTTGAAGCCCTAGCAAATAGTTTCGCTGGTGGTGAATAGTACTCAAATGAATAAGCAGAGAAATTCTTTGATTTGTGAACATAATGGTTCGAAGAGTAATGCTCATATTCATGAGCCTTATCATTGTTTCCTTGCAAAACATTGTCGTTAGGGCGACCATATGTGGTTCTCTGTCTGTACAAATACTTTGGGCCTTTTGCAGCCTTTGGTCTGGGATTTGTCTTCTTCCCTGGTGGTGTCATGATGACATTCACGGGAAGCTTTTCAAGAGGACTTTCGGGAACCTAGATCTTCTTCATAGGAGAACCATTCCTGCAGTTAGTTCCAATAAACCTGGCAAACACTTCACCATTCTAATTTTTGAATAGTTTATGGTTTGAGTCAAGCGACTCATCAATGATAATAGGGTTAGCACAGTTATAGCCAGATAATGTGGATGGATCCACTTGGGCTTCCTTTGCGGCAACCCATGTGGTCTTGGAGAACTGCTCAGGTGTCCAGTAGGAGCCATTGGCATTCATGTTTCTTTCGAAACCAACACCCTCTTTCCTAGGGTTTCTGTTCAAGATCTGCTTCTCGAGGACATCACAAAGAGTCTGATGCCCTTCGAGGCTTTTGTACATGCTTGTTTCAAGTAATGTCTTCAACCTAGCATTCTCATCGGCAATAGTGGTGGTTTCCTCAGAAGAGGGGTTAGTTACCACATCATCAGTTGAAGATATTGCAGTTTCTGAAGCATTTGAACATCCAACGGAAGAAGTGGCATTATCATGCAAACTCTTCCTGAGCGGCACTGATCTATTGAGCAAGAAGTGAATCATTTTCAGTTCGAAGATCATCATGAGACACTCTCAGCTTTTCTAGCTCTAGCTTCCTTTGAAGATAATCATAGGAAAGCTTCTCATGGTCGGCTGAGAGGGTATATATCATGATGACATAGAAGTCCGTCATACTTAACTTGAAGATTTTTTATGTCTTTAATTAAGGATTTACTTCGATTGCATTCCTCATCCAACAGATCATCGCTTTTGTCTAACAGAATTTGAATCCTTTCCATAGTAGTTTGTTGCTCAGTTGCAATTTTAGCAAGTGCTTTATAACTGGATTTGGATTCACATTCAGAGTCAACTTCACTTGAGGTTTCAAAGTAGGCAGTGCAGGATGTTACCTTTGCGCCTCTTGCCATGAAGCAGTAGGCTGGAGCAGAGTCGTCGTCATTGGCTTCAGTGTCGGTGTCGTAGCCATTGTCTTCATTGTTGAAGATGGACTTGGTGACGAACGTTGAAGCTAGAGCCAAGCTTGCCATGCCTGAATCAGACTCCTCCTCTGACTCCTCCACTACCTCCTCAGAACCAAACTCCTCCTCTGAATCCATTTCCTTGCCAATGAATGCATGAGCTTTGCCAAAGTAACTCTTCTTATGCGACGAAGAATTTGAAGAATACTTTGAGTATCTCTTCTTCTTTTTGTCATTAGAATCAGAATCCTTGCTCTTCTTCTTCTTCTTTGATTCCTTTTCCCATTGAGAACATTCAACCATGTAGTGGTCTGGCTTCTTGCATTTGTGGCAAGTTCTAGTCACAAGTGGAAGCCTCTGCCTTCTTGGAATCCTACTTTGAAGACTTCCCAAAGCGGGTTTTCTTGGTGAACTTCTGGAACTTCTTCACTAGCATTACAAGTTCTCTACCAATGTCTCCAGGGCCATCGGAACTGCAATCAGAGTCTTTAGATGAAGATACAGCTTTTGCCTTTAGAGCACGGGAACGTCCATAGCTAGGACCATCAATATCTCTCTTCTCAGATTGCTGGAATTCATGAGTATCGAGCCTCTCAAAAATATCGGCAGGATCCAATAGCTTGAAATCAGGGTGTTCTTATATCATCATAGATAGGGTGTCAAATGAGCCAGCATGAAGCTCATTGGTGATATCAATGAGACGATCAAAGGTAAGTTGAACATTCTCATTGTCGAGCCTCTTGAAGCGGTTGAAGAGATTGCGAAGAACATCGATTCATTAGTCTCGCTGGGATGAGATGCCTTGATTGACCTTGGAAACCAGTTCCAGACTAGCTTCGCAGATTCCAGAGCACTCACACGGCCATACTGCCCTTTGGTCAGATGACCACAAATGATGTTCTTGGCGGCCGAGTCCAGTTGCGCGAACCTCTTCACATCAGCAGCAGTGACATCTTCACCGACTTTGGGAACGCCAGTCCTGATGACATACCAAAGGTCGTTGTCAATGGCTTCAAGATGCACGCACATGTTATTCTTCCAGTAGGGGTAATCAGTGACATCGAAGACGGGGACACAACAGAAACCTTGATTATTCCTGCAGTCGACATAGCTAAAACTTCAGGTGGTTAAACCGAATCACACAGAACAAGGGAGCACCTTGCTTTGATACCAATTGAAAGTGCTAGTTATCGATTAGAGGGGGGTGAATAGGTGATTTTTATGAATGTCTTCAAGACAGGCAATGTCTTCGAAGACGCGGAAGCAAAATAGTAACTAAACATGATACATCAGAAGATAAACTACACTAGGCATGTTGGAATGTCAAACAACAATTGAAGTGAGATGCGAAGACAAACAACGACTAGGTCGAACAGAGTAGTTTAGGAAGATAGTGTGAAGACAAAGATGTAATCAGAGGAAATGTCTTCACACAATGTCTTCAAACAAAACGACCAAGCAAGGACTTCACGAAACTAAACTGAAGGTAAAGGAGTAAACTGATAGAACCAGTTGCCCGGTGAAGACAAATGATTTGTTAGAACAGTTCCAGTTGTTGTGACAACTGTACCTCTTGTTAAGGAGGCTGAGATTGAACTCAGAAGACCACGTCTTCACCTTATTCCCCTTGAGCTAAGACCCGCAGATCTCGCCCAATCACTTTGGTAAGTCTTCAAGGCAGACTTCCAAACCGTCACAGACTTCATTCACCGGCAATCCACATTGACTCTTGGAAGCTCAAAACGTGACGCCTAACCGACTGGAAGATCACAATCTTCAAGTGTAACAAGTCTTCAGTTCACGCAGAATAGAACGACTTCAGTGATGCATAAAACACTTTGGGCTCTAGGTGTTTTGGGTTTTATCCTCACAAGGATTCTCTCTCAATGGCTTCGGAGGTGGGTTGCTCTCAAATGACAAAAGCCATGCACAAACTCAGAGCAGCCACCAATTTATGGTGGAGGGGGTGGGCTATTTATAGCCAGGAGGCAACCCGACATGATATGTCCAAAATGACCCTCGATCAGTGGACAACCGACACGTGTCCAAGGGTCGGATTTCAAACACACGCAAGAGCTTGACTTGGGATCCAAGTAAAGCTGACTCAACCAACTCTGGAAGAGGTTTTCTCTCATTGTCTTCGCTCGAAGATATTAGATTTTAGGTTGAGCATCACGTCAGTTTTCTAACTTTGTTTACCTCGACCCACTTAACAATGCGGTGGTTCCTATGACTCAGGAAAGAAGAAAATGAAACTACCAAAAGACTACATCTTCTCGTCCCATTGTCTTCAAGCAAAAGTCTTCACGTACCATTATCTTCAACATGAATGTCTTCGTGAACAACCATTATCTTCAATGTCTTCATACATTTTTAGGGGTCATCTTTGATGGGTAAACCGAATCAATAGGGATTTCTACCCATGTTCTCCTGTGAATCTCACAAACACATTAGTCCCTCAACCAAGTTTGTCGTCAATACTCCAAAACCAACAAAGGGTGGCACTAGATGCACTTACACCCATGATCCTAATCGATTGTGCATTTGCATTCAAACGTAAATTTTAAATAATGCGCAAATTTAGGGGGAGCTCTTGCTTATCACATACTTCTCAAAGCGACGATATTATTCATTGATTATATCCAATGTCGAAGCTTTGATCTATATGTTGTCATCAATTACCAAAAAGGGGGATTGAAAGTGCAACTAATCCCTGGGTGGTTTTGGCAATTAATAACAACATATATGTCATTGAACTAATGCCTATTGATAACCACAAGTATAGGGGATCGTGACAGTCTTGAAGGGTAGTATTTCACCCAAATTTATTGATTTGACACAAGGGGAGCCAAAAAATTATTTATGAGTATTAGCAGTTGAGTTGTCAATTCAACCAGACCTAGAGAACTAAATATCTGCAGTAAAGTGCTTAGTAGCAAAGTAGTATGGTAGTTTGATAGCAATAGCATAGCAACAGTAACAGAAACCGTAACAATAGCAATTTTGTAGTGATTGTAATAGCAGCAACAACGATAGTAACTTAGCAAAGATCAATATGCGAAAAGCGTAGGCATTGCATCAACGATGGACATTTGTGTTGGATCACATTCATCATGTAACAGTCATGACCTAGATCGATAGACAATAGCTCCAATTCATCAATGTAATGTAGGCATATATTCCGTATATAGTCATACGTGCTTATAGTAAGAACTTGCATGACATATTTTGTCCTACCCTCCCGTGGCAGCGAGGTCCATAAGGAAACTAAGGGATATCAAGGCCTCCTTTTGATAGAGAACCGGAACAAAGCATTAGCACTTAGTGAATAAATGATCTCCTCATACTATGGTCATCACCGGAGTGAATCCCAATTGTTGTCACCTTGGGGTCTGCGGATCATAACACGTAATAGGTGCATACAACTTGCAAGATAGGATCTAAAACACACTTATATTCATGAAAACATAAAGGTTTAAGATCTGAAATCATGGCACTCGGGCTCTAGTGAGAAGCATTAAGCATAGCAAAGTCATAGCAACATCGATCTCAGAAGATCGTGGATACTAGGGATCAAGCCCTAACAAATTGACTTGATTACATGATAAATCTCATCCAACTCCATCACCGTCCAACAAGCCTTCGAAGGAATTACTCACTCCCAGCTGTGAGCATCATGAAGTTGTTGATGAAGAACGGTTGGTGATGATCATGGCGACGAATCCCCCTCTCTGGAGCCCCGAACGGACTCCAGATCAACCCTCCCCATGAAGACAAGGAGGTGGTGGTGGCTTTGTATCATAAAATGTGATGAAAGTTCTTCTTATTTTCTCGGGGAAATGGAATTTACAGCGCTGGAATTAGGTCAGACGACCGCCTGTGAGACCCACAAGGTAACAGGGCGCACCCTGTTGCCTTGTGAGCAACAGGCCATCCCCCTCCGGTGGATCTTCATTCCAGTATTTTTTATTTATTCCATCAAAATTACCAAAAAGTTTCGTCTGATTCCAAGAACTTTTATTTCTGCACAAAAAACAACACCATGTGGTAGTTCTGCTGAAAACATCATCAGTCTGAGTTAGTTTCATTCAAATCATACAAATTAGAGTCCAAAACACGAGCAAGAGTGTTTGGAAAAGTAGATACGACGGAGACGTATCAACTCCCCCAAGCTTAACTCATTGCTTGTCCTCAAGAAATTCAGTTGATAAACTGAAAGTGATAAAGAAAAACTTTTACGAACTCTTTTGTTCTTGTATCCGTATATAAGCTTAAATAGCACCCAAGTTTTCAGTAAAGATCATGAACTAACCATGCAAATGATAACACTTAGAATTCATATTTACTCATATCAATGGCATAATCAACTAGCGAGCAATAATAGCATATCTCAGATGCCAACAATTTGTCAAAAAAATCATGATATAATATGATAAGTTGGCATCTCGCTAGCCCTTTCTGAGACCGCAAAACATAAATTTAGAGCGCCTAGGAAGTTCAAGCAGCGACTAGACATTGTAATTCATGGTAGAACAGATCCAGTCATGCTCATATCCAACATTAACTAGACTCAATGCATAAAAATGACAATAGTGCTCTCAGGATTGGTGCTTTAAATGAGAAGGTGATGACTCCACAATAAAAGTAAATAACATGATAGTAAATAGATAGGCCCTTCGCAGAGGGAAGCAGAGATTTGCAGCGGTACCAGAGCTCGAAGCTTAAATCAGAGATAAATACAATTTTGAGTGGTTTGCTTTTCCTGTCAATGTCACGACAAAGGATTTCCAATATCTGCCATGCTAAACACATTATCGGTGGTTCCCTAGCGGAAAGGTAAAGGCTTACTCCCCCTCAACCATACAATCACAAGCTATGGCTAGCCGAATTCACGGGTGCCCTCCAAACAACCAACTTTCTGGGGGAGTTTGTTTTATTATATTTTTCTTTGTTTTTTATTACAGGAATGGGCATCCCAATTACCAGCCTCGCTCTTGCAATGACAAGTGAATAAACACCCATCATGAGAATAACCCGCTTAGCATGGAAGATATTGACCGCCCCCCATCGCTCCATGAGCGGTACGTGTAGACAAAACAGATGATTATTTGAATGATTAAAGATGGCACATGCAAATTTACTTGGAACGACAGGGTAATACCGTATATAGGTAGATATGGTGGACTCATCTGAAACAACTTTGGGTTTAAGGATTTTGGATGCACAAGCAGCATTCCCGCTTAGTACAGGCGCATGCTAGCAAATAGATTGAGAAGCGACCAACTAGAGAGCGACAACGGTCATAATCATGCATTGCGAATAATTAACATTGAATACTAGCATGAGTAGGATATAAACACCCTGAACATAAATATCATGAAGGATGCGTTGATTTTGAATCAACTACATGTGTGAACATGTGCCAAGTCAAGAAACTTGAATCATTCAGAGGAGTATACCATACTAACATACTACATCATAACCATTTTAAATGCATGTTGACATTCAAGATAAATCATTATCCACTCTTAGCTACTTAAGCATGGAATGAGCAACTATAATCTCTAATTGTCATCACAAACATGTTTACTCATATGTTGAATCATGGACACTGAGTTAAACATATTTACAAAAACAAAAATAAGAAGAGTTCATACCAACTTTTCTTCACCGCAATCACTTCATCAAATCATCTTCATTATTGCCTTCCACTTGCACGACCAAATGATGTGAAAATAACAATAGTGCAAGTGTGTCGTGGACTAAACTGGAATCTGTAAACAATTTATTCAAAGGAGAAGACAAGGTAAAATTGGCTCTTTGTTAGAATGACAACAAGCATATGAGAGCCACTCAACAATTTCATCATGGTCTTCTCCCTACGACGGCTCAACGAAAAGAAAAGAAATTCAGAAAAACACACTAAAATATTTTTGGAGTTTTTAGTTTTTCGGAAGAAAGCAAACTAAAGAAGAAAAACGAAAAGCAAGAAAAACTATTTACATGGGAGAACTCCCAACAAACAAAAGAGGAAACGAGAAATCTTTTTGGGTTTTCTTTTAACTACTATGAACTAACTAAACAAGAAAGAAAAACTGAAAAGAAGCGAGAAATATTCTTGGGATTTTGAAGTTTTTCAAACACACAAGAAGAAAGCAAAAATAAAACTAAACATGGATATACAATGAAAAAGGATGAACACCGACAGCTGGAACGAGTGTGTGAACATGAATGTAATGTCGGTGAGAAATACGTACTCCCCCAAGCTAAGGCTTTGGCTTAGCTTGGTAATCATCACCCGTAGTATCCATTGGGTCCGGTAGGAAAGTGGCTGGGTTGCGGCTCTCGAGAATCCCAAGGTTGGACCTAGTTCTCCGCCGCAGCTAGCTCATTCTTGTAAGCAATGATATCTGGGAGTAGGATGGCGTAACTATGTCTGGCATGAGAATCAAACAAAGAGGGTGCAGGCAACGAAATAATCTCACGAGTATCCTCACTAAATACCAAGTTATAACGAATGTGGTGAGGAGGCTCAGGGTTATCAATAAAATAGTGATCTATCATAGACTGGTGGTCTAAATAAATCCTAGGCAGCAAATAATTATTATGGAATATATCAACAAGGAAACATCTCGCCGGGCAAGTAGCATAAATACCGCCATGAATTTTACCTCTAGTCCTGTTAGTGTGAAAGTGGCACGCAATAATAGCTCCCAAACTATAAGTGTTATCACCGTGAAGTGCACGACGTAAAATGGCAAGGTCAGGGGCACTGAGCGTACCACCTTCCTCCCTAGCAGTCAAACATTTCCCTATAAATAAACCAAAGTAGTGCACAACAGGAAAATGCAGGCTAGTAACTCGGGCTCTCGACATGCCCCTATATTCACCCACAGTTCAAGTATGGAGGAAGTCCTCGAATTCCGCTGGTTGAGGCTCCCTTGGCTTCCCCTCAGAGGGAATCAAACATATCTCAAAAAATTCCACAAGGTTGTCTCAAAGTGTTGAGCATATAAATCAAAGTGTGCCATGGGGATATCAAGTCTAGGAAAATAGAAATTTTGCACAAAGAAATTTGTGAGGAGGTGGTATTTGTCACACTCATCTGCGAGGAAGTTGGTCAACCCGGCATTTGCAATGAATTGCGTAAACTCTTGGTGAAACCCGGCTTCATTCATGAAGGCGTTGTGTGGCCATTCGCATGGCCGAACCTCTGTTCTACACGGAAGGTGAAGGTCCGGGGCACCTCCGGTGACTCTCATGGGACTCCAGCTCAAAGAACCTCTCTGGAAGAAGTTCATTTTCCTAAGAGCAAATTTCTGAAATTTTTGGGCCACAAAAAGATGTTAACAAAACCACACAAGACTGATAGCAACTACTCTGTGAATGTCTAGAGGCCATATCAAGCATTCAAACTACTTAGAACCAACTAAATTCAACATGCAAGCTCATTTTTAGTGGCACTAATAGCAGCAAAAGAAGCAAAATATAATCCACTAAAGCAAAAAATAATTGGAGCAGTGGAGGAGTCACATACCAAGGAGCAATCCCCCAAAACAGTTTTGGAAACGGAGCTCCGAGCAAAGAGATCGAAAATCTCAGGTTTGGGACCAAGAACACGACAGAGAGAGAGAGAGAGAGCTACCACGATTTTTTCTTCTGGAGGTAGGAGATGAAGTGGGCTGAAGCACTAAGTGAGTGGGGTCCACAAGGCATCTTGGCACACCCAGGGGTGGTGGGGGCGCCCTGTTGCCTTATGAGCAACAGGGGCACCCCCTGGGGTGTATTCAGTGCCAAAAATTCTTTAAATATTCCAGAAAAATTCATGCTAAAATTTTACGACATTCTGGGCACTTTTATTTTTGGGTCATTTTTTATTGCATGGATAATTCAGAAAATAGGATAATCATGGCATTTTACTTTATTAAACTATAAAATACAGAGAGCAAACTATAGGTACAGTAGGTTGTGCTTACTAAATTCATTGACCACATGCCCACCAAAAAGAATCCATTAATAAGGCTGGTCAAGTATTATTAACAAACTATTTCGGAGTAACATGAAACTGAAGAATTTTCGTATAACACTAAGTTACCTCAACGGGGATATGCATCTCACCAACAATAAGAGTTTCATATTTCTTTTTGGGTACCGGAAGAGGAAATTCAAAACCTCCAATAGTGATTGTCATAATTTTTTTAATAGAGTTGATACTATTCAATGAACTTTGTTTCCTCGGGAAATATACCGTATGCTCATTACCATTGACATGAAAAGTAACCTTGCTTTTGTTGCAATCAATAACATCCCCTCCAGTATTCAAAAAGGGTCTACCAATGATAATCGACATGTTGTCATCCATATCAAGAATAACAAAGTCTATTAAGATAGTAACATTTGCAACTACAACGGGCACATCCTCAAAAACACCGATAGGTATATCAGTTGATTTATCAGCCATTTGCAAAGATATTTCAGTAGGTGTCAACTTATTCAAATCAAGTCTTCTATATAAAGAGAAAGGCATAACACTAACATCAGCTCCTAAATCGTATATAGCAGTTTTGACATAACTTATTTTAATGGAGCATGGTATAGTGGGTATTCATGGTTCTCCTAACTTGTTAGGTACTCCTCCCTTAAAAGAATAATTTGCAAGTATGGTAGAAATTTCAGCTTCACGTACCTTTCTTTTATTAGTGGCAATATCTTTCATGTATTTAGCATATGGGGGCATTTTAAAAATATCATTCAAATGTGTGCGCAAAAAGACAGGTCTAAGCATTTCAACAAAGCGTTCAAAATCCTCCTCATACTTATTTTTCATGGGCTTGGTAGGAAAAGGCATGGTTTTTTGAACCCACGGTTCTTTTTCTTTACCATGTTTTCTAGCAATGAAATCCCTTTTATCATACCTTTTGTTCTTAGGAGGTGGGTTATCAAGATCAACAACAGGTTCTATTTCTACATCATTACTAGGTCCTTTATCATTATCTGGTTGAGCATCAACATGAACATCATCGTTATCATTTCATTATCACTAGGTGGATGTTCATTACCAGAGTATGTCTCAGCATCAGAAATAGAAACATCGTTATGATTCTCAGAGGGTTTTTCTACCATAGGTTCACTAAATCATGCAAAGTTCTATCATTTTTATTTTTCCTTTTCTTCTTAGATGAACTAGGTGCATCAATGTTAATTCTCTGAGAATCTTGTCCAATTCTTTTAGGATGACCTTCAAGATGTAGAGGATCCTGCATCATTTTACCTGCTCTAGTCATTACCCTAACAACATGATCATTCATTTTATTATTCATTTCATTAATCAAATCATTTTTTGACTTAGACACTTGTTCTAACTGGGTATGAACCATGGATGCATGTTTACTTAAGCCTCTAACATCATTAGAAATTCTGAACATCAAGTCACTCAAATGATCAATCATGGTGACATTACGTTTCAATTGATTACTAACATACATGTTGAAGAGTTCTTGCTTAACAATGTAATTATCAAATTCATCCAGGCATTGACTAGCAAATTTATTATAGGGAATATCACCTTCATCGAATCTATAAAGAGAATTTACCTTTACTACCTGTGATGGGATATCGAGTCCATGTATTTCTTCAATATGTGGTAAATTCTTAACATCTTCAGATTTAATACCCTTTTCTTTCATAGATTTCTTAGCTTCTTGCATATCTTCTGGACTGAGGAATGGTATACCTCTCTTCTTCGGAGTTGGTTTAGGTGCTGGTTCAGGAAGTGTCCAAACATCAGCATTCCTCAATATATTATTTTATAGTTCTTCAACCTGTTCAATAGTTCGTTCCCTGAAAACACAGCCAACATAACTATCTAGGTAGTCCCTAGAAGCATCAGTTAGTCCATTAAAAAAGATATCAAGTATTTCATTTTTCTTAAGAGGATGATCAGGCAAGCATTAAGTAATTGGAGAAGCCTCCCCCAAGCTTGAGGGAGATTCTCTTCTTCAGATTGCACAAAGTTAAATATTTCCCGTAAGGCAACTTGTTTCTTATGAGCAGGAAAATATTTTTCAGAGAAGTAGTATATCATATCCTGGGGACTACGCACACAACCAGGAGCAAGATTATTAAACCATTTCTTAGCATCAACCTCTAATGAGAAAGGAAACAACTTAAGAATATAGTAGTAGCCAATCTTGTCCTCATGAGCAAATAGGGTGGCTATATCGTTTAATTTAGTAAGATGTGCCACAACAGTTTCAGTTTCATAACCATGAAAAAGACCAGATTCTACCAAAATAATTAACTCAGGATCAATAGATAATTCATAATCCTTATCAATAACAAAGATAGGAGAAGTAGCAAACTTAGGATCATATTTCATTCTCTCTATCATAGCTTTTTGTTTCAGCTTACTCAGTAATTTCTTAACATCATCTTTATCATTACAAGCAAGGACTTCTCTAGCTATCTCCCCATCCATAACATAATCCTCGGGTATCTTAGGCATTTCAACTCTAGTAGGAGAGCTAGGCATAATAGGTGAATCACAATTTTCGTCGGTTTCAGCATTCTCAAGTTCTTTAGCTTTAGCAAGTTGTTCATCAAGAAATTAACATAGTGGCACAGTTTTATCACGCATAGCATCATCACAAATTTCATAAATAATAGAAGTAGCATCATCAATTACTTGTGACATATCAGAATGAATATCAGGTGGTGGTGTCGCAAGCCTACTTAAAACAGAAGGTGAATCAAGTGCAGAGTGTGAAGGCAGTTCCTTACCTCCCCTCGTCTTAGAGGGTGTGATCTTGGTCTTAGCGTCTCTCCGATTCTTCATAGTGATCAACAAATATAATTCTCAAGTGACTCAACAAATAGAACTATGCTCCCCGGCAACTGCACCAGAAAAAGGTCTTGATAACCCACAAGTATAGGGGATTGCAACAGTCTTCGAGGGTAGTATTTCACCCAAATTTATTTATTCGACACAAGGGGAGCCAAAGAATATTTATGAGTATTAGCAGTTGAGTTGTCAATTCAACCACACCTGGAGAACTAAATATTTGCAACAAAGTGTTTAGTAGCAAAGTAGTATGGTAGTTTGATAGCAATAGCAACAGTAACAACAGTAACAGTAGCAGTTTTGTAGTGATTGTAACAACAACAACGATAGTAACTTAGCAGAGAAGAATATGCGAAAAGCGTAGGCATTGGATCAACGATGGATATTTGTGTTGGATGGCATTCATCATGTAACAGTCATGACCTAGAGCGATACACAATAGCTCCAATTCATCAATGTAATGTAGGCATGTATTCCGTATATAGTCATGGGTGCTTATAATAAGAACTTGCATGACATCTTTTTCCCTACCATCCCATGGCAGCAGGGTCTGTAAGGAAACTAAGGGATATTAAGGCCTCCTTTTAATAGAGAACCAGAACAAAGCATTAGCACTTGGTGAATACATGAACTCCTCATACTAGGGTCATCACCGGAGTGAATCCCAATTGTTGTCACCTTGGGGTCTGTGGATCATAACATGTAATAGGTGCATACAACTTGCAAGATTGGATCTAAAACACACTTATATTCATGAAAACATAAAGGGTTCAGATCTAAAATCATGGCACTCGGGCCCTAGTGACAAGCATTAAGCATAGCAAAGTCATAGCAACATCAATCTCAGAAGATAGTGGACACTAGGGATCAAGCCCTAACAAATTGACCCGATTACATGATAAATCTCATCCAACTCCATCACCGTCCAGCAAGCCTACGAAGGAATTACTCACTCCCGGTAGTGAGCATCATGAAGTTGTTGATGAAGAAGGGTTGGTGATGATGATCGCGATGAATCCCCCTCTCCGGAGCCCCGAACGGACTCCAGATAAGTCCTCCCAATGAAGAACAGGAGGTGGCGGTGGCTCCGTATCGTAAAACATGATGAAACTTGTTCTCTTATTTTTTTTCTCGGGGAAACGGAATTTATAGTGCTGGAATTAGGTCAAACGGCCACATGTGGGCCCCATAAGGTAACAGCATGCGCCCTGTTGCCTTGTGAGCAACAGGTGGCCCCCCTCCGGTGGATCTTTGTTCCAGTATTTTTATTTATTCCATAAAACATCACCAAAAAGTTTTGTCCGGTTTCGAGAACTTTTATTTCTGCACAAAAAACAACACCATGGTAGTTCTGCTAAAAACAGCATCAGTCCGGGTTAGTTTCATTCAAATCATGCAAATTAGAGTCCAAAACAAGAGCAAAAGTGTTTGGAAAAGTAGATACGATGGAGATGTATCACCTATTCAATGTGGAGGCTCCCAAGTGAAACCTAACCAATCTAGGAGACACCACTCTCTAAAAGGTAACAAATGTTGTTGTTGATGATGAACTCCTTGCTCTTGTGCTTCAAAAGATAGTCTCCTCAACACTCAATTACTCTCTCACAGATTTGGCATGGTGGTCGAAGAAGGATTGGAGTGGAAAGCAACTTGAGGGGGCTAGAAATCAAGGATCTAATGGTTGGAGTGGAATGCCTTGATCTCAACACAAGTGTAGGTGGTTCTCTCTCAGAAAATGGATATGGGAAGTGTAGTTTTTTCTTGGTTGCTCTCACCGAGAGTAGGTGGTGTGAGTGGGGTATTTATAGCCATCACCAAAGATCTAGCCGTTACAAACTTTATGCACAACTCGATGGCATCGAAAGTAAATCTCGGTGAGACCGACTAGTGTAAAAGATTTGAACGTTAGACGTTTCGGTGAGACCAGATGAATCCACTCGGTGGGAACGATATGTCATGCCTAAGCAGATTCTTCATCTCGGTAATTCTGATCGGTTTCACTCGGTAATTCCGAACTGAACACGATGGGTTACAGAAACTTGGTCAGTGCACTTCGGTGGGACCGAATGTCATCTCGGTAGAAGAGTTTCTAGGATTAGGCTTATGGCTCTGTTTGGTGTATCTCGGTGGGTCCAGATGCGTAGGTTTCTGTGGGACCGATAATAAACTTAGGGTTTTGGACAGATTGGATATTGAGAAAGTGGTTGAGGGTTTTGGAGCAATATCTTTAAGCACTTGAGCAAATGACTCATGATCAAAACCTCATACTCTTTTAATAGTATTAGCTTTCCTATAGACTCATTGTGATCTTTGATCACTTAACCAAAATTGTAGAGTCTTGAAGCTTTTGCCAATGTATGTCCTTGGCATTTTGAGGGGTCCACAAGTTGAACCAAGGAGTTTGTAAGGTCAAGGAGATCACCTACTTCGTGAAGATCCACCCCTAGTGAGGCTAGTCCTTCATGGGGCGTAAGCCATGATGAAATAGACAAGGTTGCTTCTTTGTGGACCCTTCATGGGTGGAGCCCTTTGTGGACTCGCGCAGTCATTATCCTCCGTGGGTTGAAGTCTCCATCAACATGGATGTACAATAGCACCACCTATCGGAACCACGCCAAAAAAAATTATCATGTCTTCATTGCATTTGATATCTCTGATCCCCTCCTTTACGTTCATATGCAAAGTCTTTACTTTCCGCTGCCTACTATCTAGACTTGCATGTGTAGGGTGTTGCTTGACTTGTGATTGTTGCTAAAACTTGCTTACGACTAAAATTGAGAAAATGCTAGGTTTTTATTTGGTCAAGTAGTCTAATCACCCCCCTGTAGACTTACTTTCGATCCTACAGAGACACCTCACTCAACTTGTCCACCACCACATAATCTTCCACCGAGCTGCTCCTCGGCTTCAACGAGTTGACTTTTTTCAGAGGGGTTATCGAGAAGAGGGTGATGATCCCCTCCCGAGGTGGATCCTCCAGTAGCATGTTGAGAATGTAGAACCATTCCTCCTACCAGTTCTTGTTAGTATCCACAAAGGCTCCCTCGGATATGGCTAATAGCGGCGCCACCACACTCGTACGTCTCGGGCCCATTGGTCTGGAGCTTGACGCAAAAATATATGCGCCAAAGCCTGAGGTGTGGCTCGCAACAAAGGAAAGCCTCACAAAATGTGACAAAGCACGCAATGTGCAAGATGGAGTTGGGAGCAAGGTGGTGGAGCTGAAGGTCGTAGAGGTAGAGGAGACTATGGAGAAAGGGGTGAATCGAGAAGCAATGACCGTGCACGATGTGTGGGAAGAAGCATGCCCGCTCCTTGTCTGTCGCATGGGGTTGAGGTACCATTACAGACCAGGCAGCGCCGCCCTTGGAGATGAGCACTGAGCGCGCGTAGGCATGCTCCGGTGGCAGCAGATAACCGCCCTTGGACGGCCGGTCCAATTGCGCCTGGGCGACGATGGTCGGCCGCCGGCTTCTTGCTAGTGTTCGCCGCCTTCCCTCCCTTGATGAGATTCCTCTCTCTAGCCATGAGGTCGGGGGTGGATGCCACACACAGAACTTCGCTTTTGGGTGAGGAGGTGTGCAGGGAGCGGTGAGAGCGAGAGCGTGAGGAAGAAGAAGGCAAGAGAACTGAGAGCGTCAAGCTCTCTCCCCGTCACCCCCACCTTTCATAGGAAGAGGAAAATGTGAAGCGACGGCAGGGTAACCATGCCGCATGGCAGTAAATCCCCTAGACTCCCCATGTTTTATGTGTTGATTACGCATGAGGATTGAGGGGGCGGTTGTTTAATCACTAGGCATTTTGATACGCACGATCTCTCTTGATGGGAAATGACTTTTTTGGGTCCCACACCATGCCCGCACCTCATGTTGACCGTCAGGTCAAGAACGCCATGTGGTCAGGTGGGCCCGTGGACAAGACTGGTCTGCGTTGTGACAACCAGACTGGATAATCATCACACCGGGAGCGCGGGAATACTTCACGCCCACAATCTTACATTAGACATCTTACAATCTCATGGTAGATTACATGTACTCTATACACACTCCAACGCAATAATCACAAGCAGGATGTAGGGTATTGTCTCCTCGGAGAGCCTGAACTTGGGTAAAAACCATGTGTCTTTGTTACCATCGCTCCTAGATGACTAGCTTAGGATCCCCTACCTTGAGATCTGTCGGTTTAGGTTCCGTCGCAAAGGACGAAACATTGCCTATTTCTATCCTCCCACCTTCTTACTTTAAGGGCAGCCTTGGTCGTTTATCAAGGACCCCTAGGCTAGATAAGGCCTCCACAGACATGTAAATAAATCAATTCTTGCTTGAATAAACTTAAGAGGAGGGTTACTCACCCCTACTAGCTCTCTCTCAAGAGTTAGGAAGGCTGAGATTCATAGTCCAAGGGACCTTCAAAGGTTCGAACTCTTTCGTGGGATTTCGGAAGCGGTGTCACTCTAAGTTTTCATGTGTTGGGGACCACTCTCGATGATCACCCTTCCATATGACGTATGTCATTCTCCTGCGGGGTTATTGAAACTACTTAAATAACATTGTAGAGCCACTTTGTCGGTGTACGGTAACCTACGCTATAAGTCGATCATACACACTCTCGCCTACTGATCCGTAACCATGTTTTTTGTGAGTACATCCCTAACCACGTTGCTAAGGATATCCCTAGTCAAAATTTAATTTTTAAACGTCAATAGAATATAATACCCAAACTCGTTCTTGTTCTTTTCTTTCTCCTCTTCTAATGTAAGAACTGGTTATTATGTTAAAAAATTACTGGAAAGGATCAACCCGGTCAAAAAAATAGTTTGCCTTTATTCTAGTCATATATAGCTAAGATGTCACCTCCACTGACTTATTTATCACAACATGTAATCATGTATGGAAAAGACTTATCACAACTTTCAACCATGCATAAGAAAGACCTATGAACGGACGCACGTACGCCCTACCCCCCTATAAACACCTCTAAGATATTAAGCCAGCACAACACAAATGCGACCACCAGTGCTGAGTCTAGGACTTGAACTCTAGTTGGTTGGTTTCACCATAAGGAACATAACCATCTGATCTATGCTCAGTTCACATATTTAATAAATATTGTTACAACTACACATAATCAAATATAATGTCATATGTATTTTTAATTTTTTTTAACACAGAACAGACGCAGACGCTCATACATATGCACACACACTCATTCCTATGAACACATGCACACACACCCTACCCTATAAGCACATCTGAGAGACTGGTCCGACACATCATCTTGAGATTGACGAAGTCGCCACAGACGCCTTCATTGTCGACGAGAATGTCTCCTCCCACACTGAACGTATATCGCCGGAAGACCTGTAATAAATCCAGAAAAATGCGAGCACTATGTCAAGTCTAGGACTTGAACTCTTATGGGCTGGGGATGCCACTATCCTCCTAGCCATCGAACCACGGGTTGGTTCACATGTATTTTTAATTTTGATTCTCATGTTATCAATCCAAAAATTTATCAACCAATTCCCACGGCAACGCGCGGGGTATCCTCTAGTTTAATAACATGTTTGCATCTTGTGCACTTTTAATAACCACAAAACGTGGTATCTAAGGGCATCTTCAAGGCGGACCCGTTAACCTCCCGCAAGTGTCCGGGCCGCGCTGTCCGGACCGCGAAAGCCATCCAACGCGCTTCTGTATCGGTCCGCGGGGCGGTCCGAACGCGTTTTCTCCCGCAAAACGGAGACAAACGTGGGGGAGGTTTGTGGGAGTCCGGACCGATCCCAAGCCCGTTTTCTGATCGCCCTAGCCCACCAAAAACCCCTTCCCCCTCCCGCACATGCTCCCGCCCGGTGCCAGTTGCCCGCATTCATGCCGTTGTAGAGCGCGCCGCTCAACATTGAAGACGGCTCAGGGCGGACGCGACCTCTCACTGCCTCCGCCATTGAAGCGACGCGCCGGCCGAGGGCGCCGCCCGCGACGCATCTTCGGTGTCCGCGCCTGTTTAATGCCGGAGACGCGTTATTGGACGAGACGGGACGGATATCTACCGTGCCCGTTCAATGCCACGGTCCGTCCATCTGCCGTCATTAAGCAGGCTCGCCAGCCAAGAAACCCACTCCGGCGCCGCGCATTGACGCACCCGGACGCCTGGCCTCACCGGAATCCGCTATATAAAGACGGCCACACCCGGCTAACCCCACACCACAACACCAACCCCTCCACATCCTCCTCCCTTGCACTGCATCCGTCATGACCGCCAGCGGGAAAGCACTGTGGGACAGTCTGTCGCCGGAGAAGAAGCACGCGGTGGTCGCCCTTGCCACCGTCTGGCATAGCCGCCGTGCCAGGTGGATCAAGGCCGGCTTGCCGGCCAGCTTGCCCGAGGTCTCCGACGGCGAGGACGACACCACGATGGAGACGGGCTCCAACGACTCCGCCCCGGCTCCGGCGCCTCCTGTGCACGCCGACTTCACCATGGAGTAGGCGCAGGCGCAGTTCAACGTCGCCATGGTGGAGGTGCAGCCTGCGCCGACGCCTTTGTCAGCGTTCCAGCAGGCACTGGAGGAACAGCGGTACAACATGTTCCTCCTGGAGCAGCACGGCTGGCGGAGGGCCAGATCTATGGCGAGCGCGTGAGCGAGGAGGCCGTGGCGACCATGGCCGCGACGAACCCAAATTTCGTCACGGAGCAGCGTGCCATCTACGATGTTCGCGCTCAAACCGTCGCTCGCCAGGAAGCGGTAACCGCGGAAGCGCAGCTGCAGGCGATCGCGGAGGAGAATATAGCCAGATGCGCCTCCTACGTGCCACCGACGACCATCAGCCGGCCCGGTGGGACGACGGCAGCCAAGGCGCCACCATTTCCCTCGTGGACCTCACGTCCACCGGCGACGGACAAGGCACAGACTCCTCCGAGGATGAGTAGGCCACGGGAACCGGCGGTGCCTTGTGTCCCATGTGGGCCGGGCCGTCTCCCGTGTTCTACTCTTCCTCGTCGGAGACCGCACCTTCACTTCATTGGTGTTATCGCCGGTGCTCATGGAGACGGCGGAAGGAGGCCGACACGGGCTTGGACGCCGGGTGCCGCCGCCGTAGGATAGGTTTAGGGGTGGGTCTTTTTTTTTGTTCTAAATGCTCGAAATGTAGTTAAATCCGTCATATTTGTATGAAATTTATCATGTTTGTACGAAATCTGGCCGTGTTTGCATGAATTTCATCCGATTTATTAAAAAATAGTTTGAAATGTATGCGGCTATCATTGAATGTCGACCTCCCACATCCATATCTGCGGACTGATCCCTTATCCGCAGACGAATGCGGGAGATTTTTTACGGGTTGCCGTTGGAGATGTTCTAACTCAACCAAATTTAAATGAGATACCATTCACCGCCACATAAAACACGAGGAAATCCATCCAAACCACATGCACCACCAATAAGATCCCAGTTTCCCATCAAAAAGAGGAAAAAAAGACCCCAGTTTTCTTGGAGTAGTGTCGACCACGTTTGCATCTAGAGAATTCATCCAACAGCATACATCCGCCAACCGGGTCTCACGTTTGACCCGATATCAGCACCCAAAGTTTTAGAAAAACCAGAAATATTCTGTCGGCTCAGGCCACAAAAACCACTAGACACGCAACTACCATCACCCAAAGTCCAACGCAAATCCATCTTAACGGGCACGGCCCGTGTGGCAGATCCGAGAACCGGCAGGAGCGCGCGTGGTTTGGTGGCCGCTCACCCAACTGAAAGGCACCAGCCAACGCCGTTGCCTCCACAACTCCCACCAAGCCCTCCGCCAAACAGCCTGCCTCTCCATAGACCCGGTCCCGTAGACCCACTCCCACTGACACCACCGGCCCCACGGCGCCACGACGCGTCTCCCGCCGAAGACCGGGTCCGTTCTTTTTTCAGGTGGACGCGGCGCCGGCCGGGTTCCCGTCCCTTTCCCTTGGTGGAGACGCGGTGGTGCAGCTGCGACCTCCATTTTAGCGGGTGCAGCGACCTTCGCGATCTTTTCGTCGGATTCAAGCGAGCGCGAGTCTGCTGCCCTATACCACGTCAGGCGTTGGGGCGGGGACTCCGTCGGATTGGCTTCGAATTCATCCATCGATCAAGGTGCCTTTCTTGGTTCTTGGTTCTTCCCCCGTTCCTGTTCTCTTCTTTTTTTTTAGCAAGCAAGTCTCGTATCGTGCGAAATTTTAGATTAGGTTTTGTTTTAAGGCGGAGAAATCGGGAATGAACTTGCGAGTGCTTGGATTTGGATGCAATGCTTCATTCCATGATCCAACCGGCTTCATGCTTCAATTCAAAATTTCACTTCGAAAGAACCAAAGCAATCTTTGTTGATGAAGAGTCAGCGTTGCTCTGTGCCACAGCTCCATACCCTAATCCTCTTTCAGTGGGGAATCCAACTGATGGAATGATAGTACTAGCAATCCAAGTTGCTAGTTAGCACACCCGCGCGAAATCGGTATCTGAGAAACATCCGGCCGGTTTGAAATGGTGTCTGTGTGATGATGGTAACTCTTTTGTTTTTTAGGGATGTGGGCTCCACTGGTCATACTATCCGTCGATGATTGCAATTTTTATCCTTCGATGTTTCAGATGCTATCGGCACTGCAGACAAAGAAACTAGGTACATGCCAGCATTGTTATTCACACTCTTCAATTGTTCATTTATGTTTCCAGAATGTCGAGCCTCGAGGAACCACTTGGTCTTGGGGACCTGCCAAAGTTGAGTATTAATAGACTTGGAAGGTTCTGCCAAAGTGCCTGCAGATCAACAGCTGATGACCGCAGCACCAGCAAGTAAGTTTTACTGTTATTCAATATTGAATGCATCATTTCATACTTGCCATTTTATCCGGTGTTTTACTTTCACATTTTTCCCATTATCTCCAGATGTGAGCAACCATTCAGTAATAGTAGTATCTTTTTATCTGTACTGCTTTCAGTTACACGCCCAGCAACAGTGGCAACAACCAGACGCTCCTTCACAGCACTTCCCACTCATGGCATCTGCAAGGCCAGTATACCGATTCTTCCTGCAATGGAGTGGATATGGAGTTTAGAGCTCTTCCACAAAAGGTAAGTTAAGTTGTGAAATTTCATAGTGGATGATGTATGCATTCTATTTTGCACCTCCCCTAGCAGAAGCAGGGAACTGACATGTATCATTTTGGCTGCATTCGGTGTTGCGGTGGATTATGATAACCAACTTATCCAACTAGCTTTTGTCTATCTTAGTGTTCGTTTAACCAACTTATCCCTAGTTTCGTGGCTATTTTCCCACAACAGATTACAAAATAAGTGCAGCGCAACATAGTTCATCAACCGCAAACTAAGCCTCTGTCTATGGCAGCGCAGCATAGTTCATCAACCGCAAAGTCATAACTTTCTAGTACTGTTTGAACTCATATGCAAGTTTCGGCTGAAAGCATAATAAAGAAGAATCATTACTACCCAGATGTTTTCCCCTTTGCTCAGTCGATGAATAACTGATTTTTCAGGTTTCGTGGGATCTCCCAAGGTTTGTGAAGGTGGTTGAGGTTGGACCACGAGATGGTCTGCAGAATGAGAAGAACATTGTACCGACATCAGTAAAGATCGAGCTGATACACAAGTTGGTGGCTTCTGGCCTGTCAGTAGTTGAAGCCACAAGTTTTGTTTCCCCAAGATGGGTGCCGCAGGTAATTTATGGTGTACCTAAACTAGATGAAGCTGCGTAACATGCACAGTAGTTAGCTTTTTGAACTATCTAAAACCTGCTGGTTGGAGGTAATATACCTTCTCTTATTCAACGAATTAAAGTATGTCCATGCAGGATTATGAGTTAATTGCTTGGTTACATTTTTTCCAGAAATTGTTCCATTTAACTTCCATTTTTCTTTTGTGAAGTTGTGCTAGCATGCATAATAGATAGACAGTTACAGACCAAAGATACGGCAAAACTAATGATAACTTTATTTTGGAAGTGCAGCTAGCTGATGCAAAGGATGTCCTTGAAGGGATCCAGCATGCGCCAGATGTGCGGTTTCCTGTGTTAACTCCTAACCTCAGAGTATGCCCATTTCTGTAGACTCTAGTGCATAGGTTTTTTTTTTATGCTTCAAATCCTTCTCAGAGCAGTCTCAAATCACTGGAAACGATATGTTAAAAAAGTTGCAATGCACTTGACATATTTTGTAGTGATGAAGCGATTTCATTTGCAGGGATTCGAGGCTGCTGTTGCAGCTGGTGCAAAAGAAGTTGCGGTTTTCGCATCCGCCTCTGAATCCTTCTCTAAGTCGAACATCAACTGTACCATCGAGGAAAGCCTTGCTCGGTACCGTGATGTTACTTCTGCTGCCAAAAAACATGGACTACGTATCCGCGGGTAAGCTGCCTAAGTCCAAAGCAAGTGTAAATGAAGAGCTTGATTACTGAATCTGTTCTGAAGTCCCCCATCCTCTGATTGTGGTAGGTATGTTTCATGTGTGGTGGGCTGCCCCGTGGAAGGCGCCGTGCATCCATCAAAGGTAGCATATGTTGCCAAGGAGCTTTACGACATGGGTTGCGCGGAGATTTCACTCGGTGACACGATCGGTGTCGGTACACCAGGTACGTTATCGCATTCGCTGAGTGCCATATTAAACTGTCGATTTCTTTAGGCTTTTTGTTTGTTCAGATTTTGCGCACTGTTAACATGGGCTGTTTGTTTCAGGCAGGGTAGTTCCTATGCTGGAGGCCGTCATGGCTGTCGTTCCGGCAGACAAGCTGGCCGTTCACTTCCACGATACATACGGCCAGGCCCTTGCCAACATCCTAGTCTCGCTCCAGGTAACAATAAATAACCGAGCTGAAAACAACGAGTCAGTCAGCAAGGCTTGTCCTAACACGGTTTTCATGGTGTTGCCGTTGCCAGATGGGGATCGGCGTAGTGGACTCGTCTGTGTCGGGCCTTGGAGGTTGCCCGTACGCGAAGGGCGCCACGGGCAACGTGGCGACGGAGGACGTGGTGTACATGCTCCACGGCCTGGGGATAGAGACCAACATCGACCTCGGCAACCTCATGGACGCTGGCGACTACATCTGCAAGCACCTCGACCGGCCATCAGGCTCCAAGACTGCAACGGCTTTGTGCAGGCTAACGGCCTGAGGCCCGTCATACTGGAACTCCACATTGCTGTCAGTCGAGCATATGCATTTACGCAAGCCATTTTGGTTGTTGTATACCGTATCAATTTACTCTTGTCAGGTGAAAATTATCAGGGACGATTGATATGTACCAATTCGTATCCTCAGTTCTCATGATCTTGAATAATCAGAGCCCTCTTTGTCATAATAGAAAGTTGTGACCTCACAGAAAAGTGCATGAAAATGGAGAACGATTAACCGAACTGTATGATAAATTGCCAATTTTCGTATTGCATAGCTTAAAAATGTGCAATGCAATCATTTTTCCATAAATTTCAAGTGTGCCACTGGCAGCATTTTCATGTAGCAGATTTTACATGTATCGAAAAGAGTGCATCTAATCCATCGTCATGGTTACGCCAGTGAGCTCTTTGAGAGCAGCCAAGCATTGCTTCAGAAGTGCCTTTGCCTGTTCACTTTTTTCTGACTCGCAGAGTTGGATTAGTTCACCCTCGAACTTGGCCTCTCTTCTCTCTTCCAACGGGAAGTCTCTATACAATTTGATCAACTCAAGAAGGCACTCTGAAGCAGCAACGTGAACCTGCGGGAAAAAAACACAACTCGTAAGGACCAAGGTCCTTCCTGAAAGATAAATGGTGATTATGATAGCATGTGGGACTCGAGGCTCAATGCCAGGTGAGGACGGTATTTTCTAACTCCACAATCTCTGCAATACTACCAACTACCAAGCAATATTGAACTAACATAAAAATGAGTAGAGATGATGCAGTATCAGTTGGTGAGCATAGAAGATTACCTGAGCAATCTTAACTAAGCGTATGGAGTCTACTACTTTTGACGCCACTGAATGAAACATCTGAGTTTGGATACCCAGGGTAAAAGAAATTTGTCAGAACAACGAAGAGATGACCAAATATCGTATATAGTACCAAACAACTATGTGATGTACCTCCTGAACAAAATCATCTGTGCCTTCAGGCCACGCCGTGCTACCACCAGAATCCGAAAATTTGTAGCACAATTCTTTGATACACAAGAAGGATGACAATTTAACTGCTCATGAAAATCCAGAGAAGTGTCACGATGATAGTTTTCAAGTATCAATGCAGATCTATTTGTAAAACAGTTGCTCAGAATATATCACCGATCCTGCATACAAAACATACCTTGCCAACCCTCCCCGGGTGAAAGAGAGTTCAACAGAACCTCTAACATATTCTTCTTTTGGTGGATAATATCCTGTGGCAAAGCAATAGTGATGCTAGATGCAGCACAGTTGAGCACCTTGTCGAGAGAAACGGAGACACTTGCACTTTCATCTTGCTCTGCAGAAAAGAAGACCAATACATGAGTCAGTGCGAGCATAAAAGGGTATCAATATTCGCATGCAGGGTGTTATAAACTTCCTCGTCAGGATCTCAAATTTTTTGTTATGATATAAATTACCATACTGTGTTCATATGATAGAAAAAAATGGAGTATTAAAGGAATCATTTAGCATGGGACTTAGTTCGAAAGAGCCCAAATAACGACTGACCAGCAGCAGCAGATGTACTTAGTGAAGATGAACTCCTTGTTGTCTTAAAAATGACAGACTGATTAGAAACCTCATACAACATAGGGAAAACACTATTGAAGAATCCTGGATCTTTGAATGCAGTGATCACCTGAAAAGAAAGAAGCAAATAAAAACCAAGTAAATGGTACTGATTCTAAATTATATATATAATGCCAAAAATCGATCGACTACCGATCATAAACAAAAATGTGGTATTAAATTCCCATGGAGCAGATTTATTAGAGATGCTTGTCTATGCAAACTAATAAGTGGCAACATTATCAACAATACCGTCATTCCAATTTAGATGCCTCCACAGCATATCTCGAGAAACGGATCTTTTTTTGCAGTCTTTTCAGGAAACTTTTGTTCTCCTATTCAGTTAATACACTAGAAGGAAAAGCCCTGAGGTAATTTAGTTATATCATGCTTCAAGTTTACATCATAATTTTTTTGAGTATGTGGTTATGCCGACAATTGTGTAACAGACAAGAATCTTTTTTCTTGAACATAAGGAACACCAGCCAATTATGACAAGTTTTTACATTCATATAGAAATGAAGGAATGGAAAAGAGAATTACTTGCTGTAAACACGAGAAAGCTGCTTCACGGTACAATTTCGGCTTCCTACTGCATGCAGCACAAACAGCATTCAGAATAACACTAGGCATAGTGGGTTCATCAGCAGTTATAGCAGCATGGCAGCACAAACACAGTGAAGCTAGTGCATCCAGAACAGCATCTTTTCCCTGGAAGGATGATAAGGAGAGATATTACCATACGAATTTTATTTAACAAAACAAAGGAGACTATAGTACATAACTTTGGTTACATGGGATGGAAGTTCCAAATTTTCTCTTGCTCACTGAATTTTATTCATTCTCACAACTCTCACTTGTAGAATGGTTGATTAGAGGATTGCGGGAAAATTGATGTAAAGTGCATAACTTGCGCACGCATGTGCCATAGTCACTCAAATCAGTGTTTCCATTGATATTTTATGAGTAATAGTATGAATTACCTCCCAAAATCGACCCGGTAGCTCTTTCAGCAGTAATTTGAGAATATTATGGTGGTGCGCAGAAACAGGTTCTCCAAGGGCATCACATAGACTTTTTGTAGCCTTGGCTGACTGCAATAACCATAATATGGTAAGTATACAAGCTACAGCACTTCTAACTATCACCAAATTATTTGTATGAATAGAAAAACAGTGGCAGAGACTACACCTTTCTTTTGCCAGCCCATGATGACGAGGACATGCAATCGCACAAAAGGGATACAATTTCTGGTAAATAAAGCTGAAGGGTTACTCTTTCACTGCTACGAATATCCTCCCAAAGTTCTCCATACAAGGCACTGGTCTCTTTATCATCATCAAATCTGAAAGAAGTTTTGTTATTTGAGATCCAGTAAGTACGTAGACTACAGGGAACTGCTTTTGTAGTTTTAATGATAATGAACTTCATAACATCACGAATAGCTGACATAATAGTTTCAGAACTCAAGATGAAAGGTTAAGACTTAAGATATGTCGTTCACATACCTTGAAGAAAAAATTACAGGGATAACCACTGCATTGTATCCACTAATAACATCTGCTGCATTGCTCAAGTACGATTTAATAAGAACTGCACCAGATAACTGAGAACTTTTTTCACCTAAATGCAGAGAAGCGGTGTCTTCAATAAGTTTCTGAGCCTGAGATTGGCTGGCATATTTCAAAACTGCAGCACAAGAGGACGCAAAGGCCCTTTTGGCTGCAGAACTCCTTTCCTCCAGAACAGCAGTATAAAGTAATTTCAGTAACATCGCCGTGTATGGCTTGATGTTAATCATGGCCTTCTGTACCAGCAAGGTGATGAAGCTAGCAACACCAACCCTGAAATAAGACACGTAAACAATGACAGGGTAAGATTACAGTAAGTGAAGTGAAATGGTACGTGATATCATGAATACTACAAGGTCCATATTAGCACGAAAACTAACCTTGTATTAAGACCAACAGCAGATCTAACCATTTGAGCCAAGCGAGGAATCAATAGCTCGAGTGAATTTGTGTCAACAACTTTGATACATATATCAAGGGTTTCCCACATTGGAGAATCTTTTGCTACAGCTACACGCAAGCTGTCAAGCTTCTCGGTTTGGATGCCAGCATTTCCTGCATGCATCTTTGGTCCAAATACAGGAGTGAGTACAGAACAGAAATAACATAGTAGACTAATAAGTAATAAGACATCAACATTCCTACAAAAACCACCAAAAGTAGCATACCTCAACATAGTTTAACCTTTGATCCTCCAGACTTGACAAACATTCAAGCATACAACTAACAAGTTCTGACAGATGTGGCCGCAAGGCAATGCCAGCCCCCTATGAACATCAATAAGTCATAAGCTGAAGATTTTCCTTTTCTTTATTCTTTTCATTAAAGAAACACACATAGAAGCATGAGCACTAACAGTGTTATAGGCCATGCATAAGCAAACCATAACAATGCTTTGGATGCAATTAACCAACGACATCAATACTACAATCCTACTAGGGGAAATATTTTAGGAGAATAGTAGGGGAGAGACCTACTGAAATATAGTAAGGTCAAACAAAGGAATTCACATGCAAACATATAAGGTTCCACAGGAACCAAGACAGTCCAAAAGTCTGTCCGACCTAACAAAACTGGCACATGAAGGTAGCAAAGTTACTAAGTGTACATTAGGACTACTTCCCACAAGTAAAAGAAAGTAAGCAAATTGAAATAAGGAAGCAGGATATACTATCAAGATCAGACTCCTTTTCCTTCCTCAGTCAACTAATCCAGCCTGTCAAAGCTTCAGCCAACTGCTAGAAAACCCTATACTTCAAGACTTCTACCATTCCAAGCCAATTGGTAACAGTTTTTTCTTCATCTATTAAGGATATAACTCTTGGCCACCAAGAAGAAAGAACATAGATTACTTGCAGTTTATTTAAGTTTCTGTGTACTGCAAAAATATAAAGTTCGCCATAAAAACAATCAATCAGTGCGATGTTTTCACATTAGCACCCTCCTGAGAAGAAATTCCATGAATATTGTAATCTATGATCTCGTGTTCGCATAATTTGTTAAGATAAAATAGAACTTTCAGAAACTACCACTGAAATTTAATAGCATTAGATGCTACATCTGGCTCATTATGGTATAAGTGCAGTTAAACATTATAACTTTCACCGCTGATAATACCTTGGCAAGCTTCATGACCAAATTTATAGATGCTTTTTGAACGCTTGCAACTTTACTGAGTATGCCTTCAGAAAGCAAGAGTGGAAGTACAATGTTCATTGTTTCTTTTGCATCAGAAGTGGTAGTAAGTGACACATCACAGAGCCTAACTGTCAATGAGCTTACAGCTCGGCACAAACTGTCACCAGCATTTCGCACGGTTTCCTTTATGTCATCCATTGCACGGAAGGTGGTTGTCCATATTTTTATCAAATGCTTAGAAACCTTGAGAAGAACAAAAGAAACGGTGAGTTCTATTTCATTCGCAAAAGATTGTGCAGCCTAGTGCACTGACTGGAAGTTTCAAACTAACTCCAAAATATTCACATACCTGACTATATCTTCGACCTTGGATGATGTCTGCAAGTGCAAGACAAGAAGCTTCACGTGAGCGCCAAAGCCGTGATCCAGATTGAACCAACAGATCCTCTACTATGACATCATAATGTTCATCTATTGCCTTTTTGGGATCTGAGACAATTAACTTCCAGATATGCCCCATTGAATCCTAGAAATGCAACTGGAATTGTCAGCTAGGAGGAAAGCTTATTGCTGCTTAAGATAATATTCTAGGTCATAATTAGATAATCTATGAGTGCACACATCAGTAAGAAGATCAACAAAGAGTGCTAATAGACGATGCCAAAATACTACTGATTGGCGCTGTACCTAGTAAACAAAAAAGCAGAGCTAAAGATGCTTATAGCACTATCACTATCCATTCCTTATAAATCCAAGCTTGGTTAATTTCAAGCACAGTAAGGATGGCGTGCACAGCAGCAGCGGTGGCAACAATAGTTGATTGTGTAGCAACAGCAATCTCGCACAACAGACAGGATTATTCAACAGGCAAGACTTCTATAGCTAAGTGTGCTGCTGCAACAGGAAAATGGTGGTGTCTAGTGCAGGATGAGGGAAACAAACAAGCTCAATTTGATGAAACAATAATGACTATATTGGCAACACAAAAGCACAGCCAAACTTGGAGAGGTGGTCAACATTCTGATTTGTTCGAGGAACCACTGTACAAGGTAATACTTGCTAATCACTGAAACGAGTCTCCGCAAGCTCCCTGACCAACTTGTTGGTAAGTAACACATGAGATAAAGAATCTAGGCAAGTCATTCTGGCCAATTATGTAGGCATCTGATCTTTCACAGAAGCAACATTCCCCAATAGCTAAGGTGACTCGTCCACATTGAAGTGCAAAAATTCACATAATAATACTATCAATTTAATTTCACTGCACCACCAAAAAAAGGAATATGGCAAATATCATAATGTGAATGTAATACTTTATACCTGGATGTTCTTATCAGGATCATATTGGTATCGGACAAGCCTAGGAATTAAGGTGTGCAGATGGGGTTGAAGTGCCTCCCCAGCTTGTTTGGCTATCTTGGAAAATCCAAAAGCAGCACCCCTCTTGGAATTGAGAGCAGCCTGATAGTTAGCCAGATCCATGAACTTGTATATCAAGTCAGGTTGTCCCATCTCATTGGCAAGACTACAGAGCTCCTTGTATGTGCTAAGCTTTCCTCCAGCAGGATTACTGCCAATGGTTCCTTCTTGAAAAACCTCTGAATCCTCCATCAGCTAATGCAAGTACATTAAGCAAAAATACTTAAGTAAAAGATAATTGAGGATCTCATAAAAAGGTAGAGAAATTTGAGAAAATACTATGCACCTTAATGGCCTTTTTCTTTTTTGCTGAGCCAGTCAGTGTATTCACCAGTGCATGAACCAATTGCCCTTTCATAGAAGCATCACCAAGTTCATACACAATACTCATACCTTGGGATGCCAAATCTTGTGTAAGCTCATTAGAATCGCCAATAAGGTGAGAAAAGGCTTCCTGTAAAGTAAGTGAACACCAAATGTTCATGATAGCCATAAGCCCAGTGCAAACAGCTAACTGAGAAAAGGCATGCTCAGTAACATCGCAAAGATGCATAACTAGAAAACAGTACCAGCGCATATGAGCTGACAAGTGAGTCCTAGCCTCCTAGGGCCACAAAATTTGCATTTCTAACTTTTAAAATCAACCAACAAAAAAAGTGGCACTTTCCAGGCGCCCAAAATTATCACTGACAGTGACATCCGTTTCGAAAAAAAAATATATCACTGACATGAAGAAGGCCGATATTTGATTAAGAAATGCATGATTATCGTACAAAAAGAAAGGTGAAAAATGAGAGAGGGTCAACACTAAGGACAACTGTTTCGCTCCAAAGCAAGAACATTGCTAGCTGTGGAAACAGTAACCTAAATCACCAGTATATGCATATACGTTGTAGCAAGAAAAAACTCTCAATCAAAAGGTACAGATACCCCGAAGGCCCAAAATTAGAATATGCTTCTAAAAGGAGGTTTATTTTTGGCACCAGTAAATCTTTCAGTCTTAGACTAGGTGGTTATCAGTACTACAATGCTGAAATTTCCGGTCATAGAATGGTAGAAAAAACATCTTAAGAACTTGAACTTCTATACTGATGGCAGGTAGAAGTATACCACACTATTTAAGCTGGCTAGTGCACCCCAGACAGTGAGTGCTCATTAGCATAAAATCATACAGACCAATGTTCGCATAATGATTCATCAGTTTAATGCAGTGCTACAGTTTAGTAAGAAGAAAAATTAAGAGCTTTATGAGGATCTAGAAGTTCTATATTTATTAAAAACCTGAATCTGTGGAAGGAGTTCAAGGATCTTCGGATGCCGACCACAGTACATTGTGAGTGAGACTAAACAGACTGTACCCGCACAGCGTTCCTCTTTTCTGCTGCTATAAATTAGTGTATCAAACAACTTGTTTATAATTTCTTCTTGAGCCGTTGTACGTGCTTCTTCACAGCTGCTTCTTTTACCGAAGTTCCTTGAGTCAAGCAGGGGTGCATCACCAGTAAGAAAGTTTGTGGCTTGGGAAAGGGAAACAAAGTTTGTTTCTAGTATCACATCTGCAGTCACAGGAACTTCACCCCATATGAAAGAGAGAGCCTCGCCAGATGCAAAAAGCACATCTTCAACCTAAATAGATGAAATCCGTAATATGATTATTGTCATAATAGTAGGAGTAATATTTTTCACTGAAAATTTGAATTATAACAGTACTACCTTAGAACGTGCAAGACTGAAAATCAAGTCTAACGCAATTTTCAGATGTGAAAAGGACAACTCATTCCATGAAATATATCCAAGTGATACCAAGATCTTTTGTATAGCTTTGGTATCATTTTCGGAAAGCAGCTTTGTTAATCTCTCATGCAGAACAGTTAAAACTCCAGCTGTACGACAAACAAAATTAGCTTAAATAAATAACCAGCAAAGACAGGCGGTGAACACTGAACAGCTTTACCTGCAGAGGAGTTCCTACTAATGGAAGGCAATGCACAGCGGAGCCCAATATGGCCAAGAGATTCCATTGCAATCGATGCCAATGTTGAACCCTCAGACTCAACAACTTTTACAAGAATATCAATAACCTTTTGGACCAGTTCTTCAGGTATCTGTGCATTTACTTATCAAGTATAAGAGCAAATCAATAGTTTCAAGGCTACATTGATGAAACAATGTTTTTAAAATCAAAGGATCCATAAACCATAAAACTGTCCAACTATACAGCAAATACTTTAACCAAACTTCTAGAAGTTAAAATCCTGCATCATGATGACGAGAACGCTATGAACAAACATGATTTATAGTACCTTCTTCCTTTCTTCCATAATGTCAAGCATAATTTTTTTCATATTAAACATTCATGAGACATACTATACTTATTGTTCTAATACCAGCCGCGCATCTGCAGAATCATGCAAAAGGCACAACAAAACAGACAGGTCCGAAAGAATCTTCAAGCATCTAAGCAGGAGAACTAGGTAATGGCTCTTCAAATATACTCTTTCTTGACAGCAAGAACATCTCCTTTATCACTTCTCTAGCTCGCAAAGAGATCAACCAATCAACTAGAACACTTAGGTACCTAGCTGCACAAGCCCCTCCTGACGGCTTCCCTCTGACTGAATAGAGCACGCGCATCTTATGGTCAAAGAACCCCCATGAATGACCAAACATCAATTCTGTACAGGAAGTATAATACAAGAGATACAAACTAGGAATTTCTGGACTATGTCAGCCAATTTCTATCCCCTATTCCCAATACAACAGCATAGCATAGATGATCGTCACAGGCCATAATTCAAATTGTATGGCTATCAACTAACTACGAAATTATATTCTAGATGGAGTTTCATCGAAAGCGATGAAAGCAAATATGCTAAGGTTTCATTTAAAGTGCATGATTCAGCAAAGAAAATGAAATACGCAATAAGCTACAAAAATGAGGGAGGGGAAAGCAGAATGAGCTTACATAAGATTCCTTCAAACAGCAGGCGGTTACATACCCAATTGCGCATAACAATCCATGGTAAATCTCAAATCTGGCCCAACCAATCAAATATATACATGAGCAGTATGGCAACATAAGTAAAACATCAAAAGGGTTGTACTTTTCTCTCATACCTTGACGGATGATTTGGGTCAAGTGCTGAAGTGAGTTCAGACAGAAGATTCAATGCAGCCGAGCTTGAAAGTGCTGAAGAAGCAATGCCAAGCAGCCGGGCCGCAGCTTCACGAGCATCAGAATCAACATGACTTAGTAAAGTTCTCAGCCAATGTAAACGGTTGGCATACCGTGACGATACCAACTGCAAATTATGAAAATTTATGAAGCAAAAGGTAAAAACATGTGAACAAAGAATTAAGCTTCTTTTAACATAGGTAGAAGAAAAAAAACCTTTGGCTGACGAGAGGATATATCGACCAATGACTTCAAGGCCAATGCATGCAGTTCACTAGACCCTTCGTATGACATGGCATGTTCTAAGACCACACACATTTTTGCTACTGGGGAATGAGATGGATCTTCTTGCGGAAGATCTGGAATATCACTTGCCTCAAAGCACTTCATCAGAAACTTGATCATTGCAAGAAATGTTTTTGATGGGAATAGCAGCTTTCCATCACTCTGATCGTTAGACTGCAGCAGCTTAGGCTGCTGGCTGTAGATATAATTTAGCATCCCAACAATATCGGGGTAGTTGAAATCAACAGTCATTGCAGGTGACTGCCCCTCATCATTTAACAGATTTAGACCTGTTAGAGCCATTTCCCTGTGTACAGAAGAATCAACAGTAGCAATTATATATATACAGGAACTTAAGGAATGCATCAATATGTTAGCATCATAAATTTTTAAACCATGAGTGTGTTGTATTAGGACAAAATCATGGATACTAATTTACACGTACCAAGTGTACAACTACAAGTCAACTCTCATCAGCTTTGAAGTATTGGCAACAAACTACTAAAGTCCGGTTTGCATGATCCACGAAAGTGTTTGATACTAAATTGGAGCTGTCCAGATACTACTCCCTCATTTTGGAAATGTAAGGCACACACGCTTTCCAAGATTTACCTTTGACCAATAATTACCAATATGTGTGTTATGTGATACAAAATTGATACCATTGGAAGATGCTTTAAATAAATACAAACCCAACAACATTAATTTTGAAACATAAAACCTTTATATTATTCATACAATTGTTGGGCAAGAATCTCAGAAAGCTTGTGTGTCTTACATTTCCAAACAAACGGAGCACTGTGCTAGAAAAGAGATGATACTAAGGGTGCTACCATTGCCTATACGGTTAAAAAGTTGAGCGTGCATACAACAGGCCCATGTTTTACAGATTTCATGACCCGATGTTAAGTACATAGGAGAAGATGAACTTGTATCTGGTATAACAGTACAAAAATGCAACAAAAGAGCAACAAAGCACCATGCTGGCATATTGTATATGTACTAGTATCTTCAATAACCAACCTTATGTCCAGTTTTACATCTGAAGCTCCAAGCATGCAAATGTACCGGCTTGGGCAGTGCTGCATGTCGTATAACGTTGTTGCCCATCTTACAGCAGAAAATCGAACCTCAATTTGCTCCTTCAAGAAAATTTACAATATAAATGTAACATCAGAAAATTATAGAGTCCGAACAACTAAGGGCACATGCATCTCCTCAAATAAGGCCCTTAAGAATAGCAAGATACTGCAACTTAAACACACTACACTAGTGCATAATGGAAGTGTGACCCATAGCATCACAAAAATCAGGAGAAGAAATAGTCATCTACCCAATGGAATCCATCATCCCAATTGCAACATCTTAGATTTCTTCCTTCAGTATTATTTTTGTCACATATCTCCAAACCAGTCCAAGAAAAAAGGGTGAAAGTGAAACTATACAGAGAAGGTCTCAGTTTGACCTTCGTAGAGCCCGACTAGGTTCTGGACTATAAAAGTATTTGTGAATAGATAATTAGAACGATAACCTTACCACTTGACAATTTTCCAGAAGAAGCGCCTCAAGATCCTTCAGTACTACAATTGAAGCACCCTGATACCATGAGCAACAAAATGAGTTAAGTACAAGTGATGAGTTAGGTACAGCACCTTACAGTCGGAGCTAAGAAAATATTCAGCTCATAAACTATTATGGCTGCATGTTATAGATTTTTTTTTTCAGTAAAACAGCAAGCCAACAACACTAGACTGCAGATGGGTTAGGCCACATTACGTGTGAAAGGTGTTATGAATGATTTTGCAGCATACAAACATTGGTGTATAGACAAGCAACTTCCAGTTAAAATCCTTTTGTGTGAAGCAAGGATAAAATCTTAAGAGTTGTTGTGTTGCCAAGGTTCCTGGTTTATCATGCATACTAGACTAGCATGTAAGGACATGGGGCATTACAATATTACAGGGACTTAATCGACAATAAGCTAGCACTTATGTACTGCATCAAGCATTAAATATAGTTATTTGATTACTGAAGACAACCAACGAATCAAAATTCACAATCATCTTTGCCGGCATCTTAGATAGGTTGTGACAGCATACTTTAGCAAGCACTCCATAACTACCTTATATGCTGTAGCAAGGGAAGTGGCTGCCTCTTGAATTGTGAGGCGGAGTGATTGATCCTCCAACCTCAAAGCAGTAAAGAGTCGCATAGCCATTTCTGTTTTGTTGCTGCAATGTTCACAGAAGTAGTAGATCATTCCCCATAGCAGAAACAAAATATGAGACGAGAAAGTAAAAGTGTACGACAAGGGCATGCCTGAATAAATTAGGCATACGAGAGGCGAGCAAACCAATGGCCTGGTATGCAAATATTTTGACATCTCTAGCAGTGGAATCTGGAGATGGAGGACATCAAGAAATCATTGGATATTTTCTCGAGTACAAAATGAACAATTTTTTCATCAAAGAGATGTTATATTCGAGTAATATAAAGAAACAATGCGGAAATAAATCACATGCAGGTTTGAACGAGTAGAGTAGATAAGAAGTGCAAGAGACCTGCTTCTGTACTGGACGAACCATCAAGGGACCGTAATATTCCACTGAGGATAACTGGGCCAATTAACTTTAGTTGGTCCATTGCTGCCTAATACAATAACAAAACTATTATAATACACACACAGCCTTCCCATACCATATTACAACAACAGCAGGAGGGGGGGGGGGGGGGTAACATTGATGGAAAAAGGTAAAGGTGGAATGAACAAGATGAACTATATATGATCAAAGTGAACATACATGTTTAAAAACCCAGACAGTGAACTCCATCCCTAGCTGTTTCAGCCTTGAAGTGGTTCGACTTCCTAGAGGCACAGAGACATAGCAGAAACATATTGAGGTCACCACCACATATGGCAATGATGAAATTGAGATTTTGCATTCTGGAACTACAAGCTAATAAATTAAAATGAATGGGACATAATGAGATAATCTTAGATGGAGGCCGAGAACCATTACTTATAGGTCCACCACATGAAAACTACATTGACATAATGGACAAATATGTGTTTCATCTCATGATGAACAGATACCAGGCAGTGAGATATTGAGGCTTAACAAAAAATGGCTCTCTAAAAGCAACTTAAGCATGATTGTTGAATGGAAAAACAATGTTCAAAGTTAAATTGAGTCATTCAGCAGGACCTTAATGTTCTTTTTCCTTCTTTCTCAAAAAAATGTTTTTTTTTCCTGTCTTATATTCCACGCATCCTTTACTCTTCTTTTTGCCCATCCGTTCATGTTCAAATTATCATTCTTTTTGCCTATGGTGCAACTTTACATAATAATGGAATGGAATGCCCAAAGGGTTGTAAACACGACTTATCCATGACTAGTTTAACCTAAAAGAAAATGTTTTAGTCCGAACAAGGGTGAAGTTCAATGTCCTTCATTCCTCTACTTCAATGCACTTATATGACTGGTAGAGATATAAGTAGGAAAATGTCCTTTGCTACCAAGTACCAACAGAGCTTATTAAATATGCAGTTTATTGGCCGTGTGCCATGACTATAAAAATATAACAATGCATAAAAGAATGTAAAGATATGATACCATAGATGCAGCCAAAAATGCATTGAAGTGTGTATGGAAATGCGTTTGCTGCAGCAATAGACCGGCAGAAAACACTCATTAGGCGAACACGCAATGAACTAGGTGCTGGGGCGACTTTCAGTTCTGCAGCTATATTTTCTGCACTTGCGGTACCTGTGACACCAGAGATCATTACCATGAAACATTCAGATTCACATTGAGCAAGACAGGATGCAACGAAACTGCCAAGTTGATAACAGGGAAGAAGAAAAGAGAAGCATGCACACGTGTGGGTATGGATGTGTGCAACTACGCAATTTGTGGGCCTGCTGATGGAGATCAATGCCAGTGGCAGGCATGCGCTGTATGCAACTATGTGAGTATGGAGGAGGAATCTAGATGGTATGCATACTTGTGAAAGGTAAGCAATTGGGAGTTCAAGAACAGACCAGGAAGGCGTGAGAACAGGCATACAAACACAAATGACTTTCTCACCTATAGATCATGACAACAGAAACAAGCAAAAGAAAGAGAACTGAAGTTAAACTAGATGTTTTTGTTTCACAATTATACTACCTAGCAAACTGAATTTCCAAACAGTAATTCAGTCACTTAGTCCACAGAAAAGTAGGTCAGTCGGATTCCAGACCATAAAAATGGAATAGCTATGGCACACCACAGGACGGGTATTGTAGTTGAAATGTGAAATGCATAAATAGCACCCTATTAAATACATAATGCGTACCATTGAATAGTGTAAACAATCTATTGATAAGCTTGGCATCTTCTAAGTTCGCAGTTGAAGCTTTGCGCTTTAACAACTCGTCTCCTCTCTTAGCAACTGATTCTTGACTATATTGAAACAGTGATCAGCATAATTGTTGATCCACTTAGTCATTTCTGCAGATTGTAAATTGATTTTTGAAATGAAAGTACCTATCTGAAGCACCAGCTAAATAAATAGGGTAGACAATCTCAGATGCCAGCTGCATAGCTTCAATAACATTCAAGATACCTAGCTGAAAAGATTGGATGAGAAATTCAACCATAAGAAGGAAAGTGAAGGTAGTACACTCAACAATTTAAATGTGTGAATGCATGTACAGACATGAGTACGCGCACAGGGATAAAATATATAATACACTCAACAATCCCAGTGAATGCTCAACAGAAAAATCGCATGTACTTTGGTATTACCTTTCTTGATGTAAGTGTGTCACCTTTCAGTGGTAGCTTTCCAGTAACACGATCTGCTTGGGCAACTGAAAGTCCTGCTGGGCATCCAATGCTGAAGAATGCTAACAGTCAGCCTCCTGAATTCAATACATGTATATTATAACTTTACCTGATTCAGTTAAGTAGAATGTACCCTTGAGATGGTGTTTGATACAATATTGTGTGAAAGCAGAAGTCAGCAAAAACTAAGCCATCATCAGATCCACTTATGGATCGATATTTTAAGGCAATGCTATCATCCACCTTACGTGTGTTGCATTCACCAATAGCCTGGTCAACAAATAAAAACGAAAGGACAAAATCATGCAAGTGTTACAGAATGTAGGTATGGCAAGGGGGCTAAAATCAACACAGCCAAAGTAACTTTGGTTTTGGCTAAACATGAATGGAGTTATGGAGAAAAAACAATTCTCTCAAGGGAAGTACTTATGTCATATTTCTATGTGTAATGCAGGCAATCTATAATTCTATCTTCCATTTTGAGGATTAACTTTAAGCATAAAATTTGTGTCATTAACTACAGCCCATGTCCAACCTGGAACATGATATGTCTTTTTATTGTTCTTGTGGGGAAAAATCCACTGCAATACTGCTGCACATCCTTGAATTATATGTGCACTTTATGGTACACAACAATCCTAGCTAAACTTTCAGTGCAACTAAAAATAATTCAATATGATCAACTTCTATATCACATCCGTTTTAGGACAATATATATATGCATGACATGACTAACCTTTGATACAAGTCTCAAGATAATTCCTTGATGCTGAGCTGGAACTTTCGATATATTGATTAACAAATCAGGTGCGATGTTTCCCTTCTCCTGTTACAAAATGTTAAGTTTGTATTGTTAACTTCCCAGTAAAGGTAAAATAATAATGCTAAGGAAATGGGAAGCCAGCAAAGGGAAAGACTATACCTCGCTTGGCAGGCGTTCAAACGCCATCTCAATATAAACAATACAGAAGTTGCGAACAATTGACGTTGAAGCAGATTCAGTATAGATCTTCCATAAATCCAGCATGGGCAGCGAAATCTCAGGCCTGTGCTTCACCCGTTTGTTGATGTGGCTGAGAATCTCCATAGCCTAATCAAATACAGAAGTGGTATTCTATTACATGCCATTCATTGGCATAAAAATGTATGTTTGTTATAACATGATATGAAACATGCACCAAAAGAACAGGCTCAGCGGTAAGCATTCTTTCTACCAGAAAGGAGGCATGTGTATTGCTGAGTATCAGGCCAGCACTTGAGCAGGTGCAGGGGACTATTAGACAGCGCATGGTTTTAAGTCCCGATGTTCCACGAATTTAAAATGAAACTGCAGAACAGGGCAGCTGCAGACAGTTTTTGTATAATCCTGTGAGGAGCTCAGAATAACAGGGAACTTGTACGAATGAAATTTCTGCAGGGAATATAAGCAGAATTTCCTCTGTTCCGAGTAGACGAGGCTCGAATTCCGTGACCTCACGGGCAAATCGGAGCAACGGAAAAAAAATCACCACACACAGGCTAAACCAACTAAGAGCGACACCCAGAGCTCGCGCTGAATAGCTGGGGAGTGGCGACTTACGAGCTTGCGGACGGAGGTGCAGGTGGAGGCGAACGAAGTGATGGAGTAGGGGAGCACGCGGACGAGCAGCGGCGCGAGGCGGGCGTCCTCGGCGAGGGCCAGGCGCGTGAGCATCCGGTCCAGGGCGTCTTCCCTCTCCGCGTCAGTCGGCGCCGGCGGGGCGGCCGACGGCTCCGCCATCTCGTGCGGCTGGGTGCTGTGTTGGACTCGCGCGGTCGCCGCTGGTCTGGCGCTTGCCTTCCGGCGCAAGAAGAAAGGGGGGAGGAGTGCGGATCGGAGAGGATCGAGTCGACTCGAGCCGGGTCCGTGTATAAACCGTTTTGCAGGAAGAGCGCCGGAGTGAGCCGGAGGTCGAACCCGCTGGTGCACGAAACAGGCGCGCTGCTAGGTCGACCCGCCAGGTTCTAGAACGGCCACTCTAGAGCCGTACGATGCACTCGCGCGTAGCCGTTTGATTTGGGTTTTGTACCCATCTTTTTTCCTCACACATGCTTTGTTGCACGCAACCGCATCTCAAAATCCCCTCGCGAGCATGCCGCATGGCGCCCTCGCTCGCAGCACCTCACCACCGGTCAGCACGTCGCGCCGTGCCCGTCGCTTGCCGCGTCGTGTCGTTGCTCGCAGCACCTCACCATCCGGCGAGCTCGTGGCGGTGTGCGTTGCCGCTCGCCGCATCACACCGTTGCCACTGGACCTCACAACACCGCTGTGTCATGTCATTGCTCTCGCATCATGCGCTCAATCCTCCCATCAGGCGTTGTCGTGTGTCGTCGATCACCGCACCGCCCCATGCCGGTTGCAGCATACTCGCTCCACCCCTCCCTGTCGCAGCATCACCATGGGGCCATTGTAGCTTCCCGCATTGTCGGTCACAGCACCGGCCCTCGCCGGTTCCAAGCAGAAAGGAAACAATCACAACATCGTGATCGGGCCAGTTCCAACACACCACGATCACAGTCGCAACGTCTCTCAATGTCGGTTCCAACACACGGGTGACACGGTCACATCAACGCTGACAACTGGATCCAGCACGTGCCGACTATGATGCATCCTCACCGTGGTCGGTTCCAGCACGTGGCAACTATGGATGCAGCATGCCACAGCCGGTTCCAACATTTCAAGACGCTGGTTCCAGCACCCTGCGTCCCTAGTCGAAGCCGCCCGTCGACAAATGAAGCATGTGGGGCACGTCGTCGCATCTCCCGGACGCCACGGTTGCAGCTCCTCCTCAATGGGTGTAGCTTCTGTTGTCATCGGTTGCACCACGAAGGCACACCATTGTGGCTCCCCGACTGCAAGCGATTGTAGCTCCCCGCTGATGTGTCCCGGATTTGGGGTCTCTCACCACATCGTTTCCCAGCCTAGTGGGTCAGGCCAAGGACATGTCGGTTCTGGGGTGGGCCATGGTGAAAGACCCGTGAAATATAAACAGAAGGCTCCTAAAGACTTGTCATGTACTCCAAGACGATAGACTCGTCGAAGACATTATTTCCTTATATGCAACCGACTAGGATACTGTAACCCTAGACCCCGGGTATCTATATAAACCGAGGGGTAGGGCTCATAGAGGGACACAACAATCTCAGGATAGATCATATGTACTTTCGTACTCCAATCCAAAGTAATAAGCACAAGACATGGGGTGTTATCTCTTCAGAGAGCCCTAATCTGGGTGAAACCTTCATGTCCTTGTTACCACATCTAGACGCTTAGTTCGGGACCCCCTATCCGAGATCAGTCGGATTTAGCTCCATGGCTCATACAGGTCCCGCTAAAGCAGTTGTCGCGGTATGATGAGAATCAAGATCAGCGAGCAGATCGGTACCGGCGCTACTTCCGTGCCGAGACAGATCTTCGTCTTCGGCAGCATCGCCCTCTCCACTGACTCAACTAACCACCTAGGCCAGGTTGAGACATTTTGCTCCTGGCAGGATCATTAGATTCGGTAGCATGGAATACACCGTGGATTCCAGCGGGGAGCTGATCTTCACAAGCTAGGTGTCAAACCAGATTGGGATCAGCAGGAGACACTTGCCCCAACCCCCGATATCAAATCTGGGTCAGGGCGGGCGTGAGTATCATTCACCAGACCCGACCTTGAGTCAGGATTCAGCGAAGCCTCCCAAGGCCCAGATGTCAGATCGGGACAAAGACGAAGATCTAAGGTTCATGTCCAATCGGATCTTGGAGAAACTTCCTTGGGTCCTGATGTCAGATCGGGCCCAAGAAAGGCGCGAGAAGTCTCTCCTGAACGAGATGTTGAAAATACAAATGTGTTACCATTGTTGAATTTTCTAGAGTATGCGGACATTTTGTTATATGATATTCACATTGAAAAAATATGTTCTATGTGATGTTATATACAAGTGATCATATATTGTTAAGTGCTTCTTGTTGAAAATAAAAAGTAAATTTGAATTATATGTTATTTGATTGCAAAGAGCTATATTTATTCCGGGATTGCTATTTCACATCTAGATGCAATATACTTATCTCACATCTAAGTCCTCTACCGTTGGATTGTTTTTATTGATGTCGTTGTTGTCCCACGTCGCGTCTGATTGTTTTGCTCACGGCGACTGCGTCTGATTGTCCCGTGTCTGGATCGCTGTGTTCTCGTCGGTCTGCACGTTTTATTCTTCCTGGATCTGTGTTTTTCAGCCTATTGTCTTGTCCCGCGTCGGGCCTGCTTTGTTTTGGCCTGCTTTTTACGTGGGCTGAAGCACAGGGTAGATGGATGGTTATCCACGCGAACTAAAAAGATCGCACGGGATGCTAATGCAGCGAGTGATGTTGTCCATGTGATTTTTCATTCTTTTTTTGCATCTAGTTTTTCTTGATTGAGACAAAATACTATATATTCAAAACAGTGAGTACGAGGTACATTTCTAGTCGTGGTCTGGTTGTATTTTAAGCAGACCCCTTTTTTCGCGTGTGTTTCAGTTGTGACACGGTAACTTTGCATCATACAAATAGAATTGGGTGTTTCAATTGTGACCCCATTTATTTTTGTTTTTCATTTTGTTTTGAGTCTTTTCTATACATTTTTAATGTGTTTCTGTTTCTAAATACTATTACGAACTTTTTTTGTTCTTTTTTAGCTTTCCTTTCTTTTCTCTATTTTCTCTATCCGTTCTTTCTTTTGATTTTTTCCTATTTGTGTCTGTTTTTTATTTTATTTTATTTATTTATTTCACTTTCATTTTTTCCTTTTTCTTGCAATTTTTTTAATAATTTTTTTGTGAATATTTTTATAAAATTTGGAAATACTTTTTTAAGTTTGTGAACACCTTTTTAATTCGTGAATACTTTTTTTTAACGAAATGATGTCTCATCTAAGTTTCTTATCATTCGGTTAAATTTCTGTAATTTTCTTGCAAGCACTCGATCTCCCACCTCGTTATTTTTTGTTTTGTCACGCTTCCTTTTTTATTGGCATGCTTGGCTTCATTTTTGCCCACCCCGGCTCGCAGCTTGGCTTGTAGTTGTTTCTGACCCGGTTGCAAGTTCTCCGTCCACTCGCTACTAGGCCTAGAGGTGTCGTTGTCGTCCTGTTAGAAAGCCCACCCCTCGACTCATAACTTGGCCTATAGTAGTTTTTCCAACCCAGTTGCAAGAACATCATGCACTCGCAACTGGGCCGTACTTTTTGTTCTTGTCCCAGTTGCAAGTCCCTCCTCGCTCGCAACCAGGCCCATAGGTGTTGACGTCTTCCCACTTGCAAGCCCACCCCTTGACCTGTATCTTGCCCCGTAGTAGTTTTCAACCTAGTTGCAAGTCCACCCTCCACTCGCAAACTGGGTTCGTACTTTTGGTTCTTGTCTCGGTTGTAAGTCCCCATCCAGTTGCCCCGTAGTTTAAGTTTATATTCTTGTTGGGAAGGAAAGTGAGTTAGGATTTCAAGAGAGGTAAGAAAATGAGAAGGCCTTTGATTCATCTTTGACTCACAACTGGTTTATTTCATCCCAATTGCAATCTCGCCATTAATTAACTCACAACTGGCCACTATTAACTCGCAATTGGGCTCATAGTTTGTAGTTGTCCTAGTTGAAAGTCCACCCTCGACTTGCAACTCGTATCATAGTTCTATATAGTTGTCTTAGTTACAAGTTCATCATCGACTCGCAACTAGGGCCGTAATTTGTTTTATCCCAGGTGCAAGCCCACCCTTGACTCACAACTGGGCATATGTTTCCTCTTACATCCCAGTTGCAAGTCCACCAATGACTCGCAACTGGGACTGTAATTTATTTCATCCCAGTTGCAAGTCGACCCTTGACTCGCAACTGGGCTCGTAGTTTGGTAGTTGTCCCAGTTGCAAGTCCACCTTTGTCTCGCAACTGGGCCCATAATTCTCCCAGTTGCAAGCCCACTCTCGACTCGCCACAAGTCTTGTGTTTTTTTTCATCCCAGTTGCAAGTCCACTCTTAACTCGCATCTGGGACCGTAGTTTGTTTCATCCTAGTTGCAAGTCGACCCTTGACTCATAATTGGGCTCATTGTTTCTTAGTTGTCTTAATTGCAAGTCCATCCTTGACTTGCAACTAGGATCATAGTTTGTTGTTCTCCTAGTTGCAAGTCCAGCCTCGACTCGCAACTTGGCCCATAGTTTGTTGTTGTCCCAGTTGCAAGTCCACCGCTGACTCACAACTGGGCCCATAGTTTGTTGTCCCAGTCGCAAGTCCACCCTTTACTCGAAACTGGGATGTGTTTTGTTTTTCATCTCAGTAGCAAGTCCTCCCTCTACTCACAACTCGTATCATAGTTTTATATAGTTGTCTCGGTTAGAACTCCACCCTCGACTCACAACTAGGCCCGTAGTTTGTTTTATACCAGTTGCAAGCTCACCCTTGACTCGCAACTCGGCATGTGTTTTGTCTTTCATCTCAGTTGCAAGTCCACCATTGACTCGCAGCTGAGACTTTAGTTTGTTTCACCCATTTTGCAAGTCAACCCTTGACTCATAAATAAGCTCGTAGTTTTGTAGTTGTCCTAGTTGCAAGTCCATGCTCGACTCGCAACTGGGCTCATAGTTCTCCCGGTTGCAATCCCACCCTCGACTCGCAACTAGGCTTGTGTTTTTGTTTTTCGTCCTAGTTGCAAGTCCATCATTGACTCGCAACTTGGGTCGTAGTTTGTTTAATCCCAGTTGCAAGTCAACCCTTCACTCGCAACTAGGCTCATTGGTTCGTAGTTGTCTTAATTGCAAGTCCACCCTCGACTTGCAACTGGGTCTAACCTTTTCTTGTCCCAGTTGCAAGTCCACTGTTGACTTGCAACTAGGACCCAACCTTTTTTGTCCCAGTTGCAAGTCCAAACTCGACTCGAAACTGGGATCTAACCTTTTTTGTCTGAGTTGCAAGTCCATCCTCGACTCGCAATTAGGGCCCGACCTTTTTTTTTCCCAGTTGGAAGTTCACCCTCGACTCACAACTGGGTCTGACCCTTTTTTCTACCAGTTTCAAGTCAATCATCGACACGCAAGTGTCACCTTTGATCTTCTTCTTTTTTTGTCGTAGTTGCAAGTCAACCATCGACTCATAACTAGGCCCGACCTTTTCTAACCAGTTGCAAGTACCCCATTGACATGCAACGAGACCCTTGATTATGTTTTTTCTCGAGTTACAAGTCCATCTTTGACTCGCAATTGGGCAAAAAAAAATTAACACAATTGCAAGTTCACCATCGACTAACTACTGGGCTCGACCTTTTTTTATCCGAGTTGCAAAGCTAGAACCGACTCATAACTGGGCCGGCACCTTTTTTGTCCTATTTGCGAGCTCATCATTAACATGCAATTGGTCTACTTGATTATTTTTCTTTTTCAGAAAGTCACAAAATTTGGAAAATGTTCAATGTCTTTTTAAAAAAACTGTTCATTTTAAAAAATTAGAATTTCAATAATTGTTCGCATTTTCTAAATATTGTTCGGAATTAGAACTTTGAAAAAGACAAAAAAAAGTAAAAAAAATGTTCGCGCTTTTCAAAGAAAATTGGAATCAAAATTTTGTTCAAAATTCAAAATATGTTCAAAAAACTCAACATTTGTTCTTTCTTCAAAAAATATACACAATTTCAAAATATTCAAAATTTTAAAATGTGTGGCCTTTTCCAGAAAAATATTTGAAGTTCCCTGAGGTTCGCTCCTACGTGCAAAGCTAGCCTCAAACCAAGCACACAAGTAGCACCTTGATTGATCTACAGTAGTGTGCATGCGTAGCTTTAATTGTTTGAGCGGCCACGGCCAAAAAAAAAATTAGCGTGTAGCTGTACGTGAATCATGTTAGCTTTCTTGTGTATATACTGTTTGAAAAATACAAAGAAAACAAGTGAAGGGGGCCACAAACAGATGATGATGAAGTCAACTTAGATGTGTGATATTATCTCACATCTAGATACGACATAGTCGGACCCTATTTATTCACCATTCATATAGAAGAGGTGAGTAAAATCATATTCTTCACATTACATCTCTTCAGCCAAACGCACGAACATAATCAATCCGTGCCATTTATTATCACCTATCGAACACAAGGAGGAAACCAAGCCATTCCTCTCATATGGAACCATGGCATTGCATGACTTTTGATCCTCAACCCAAACACGCCTAAGTGTAAGCAATGGCGCTGAGCTCCCTGGCATGCTTCTCCCACAACGCAACGAACACGTCGATGCCTCCCCCTTTCCGCAGGCTGGGCATCAGCACCACCACCCCGTCCTGCGGGACCTTCCCCGGCAGGATTCCGACGAGTCGCCCGCCGCACCCAAAGTCCAACCGGTGCAGGTCCAGGTGGAGCCAGCTGTCGGCCTCCACGTCCAGCGACAGCACGCCGGCCTCGTCCTTACACGCCGGCTCCAGATCCTCGTCGCCGTGCAGCGCCCCGAAGTCGACGAACGACTGGAAGTACCCACCGTCGACGCCGCGGATCCCTGCACGGACAAGCGCCGCGGCATCGGCGAGGGTGCCGGTGGCCAGGGCCGCCGCGCGGGTCCCGGAAATCGCCGTGAGCACGACGTTCCCGAAGAACCCCGCGGCCGGCACGGCGCCCGTTCCAGCCAGCCGGCCACGGCCGTTCACCGCGACGCGTATCCACGTGTGCACGTCGCCCCCGTCGGCGAGCCCGCGTGCGGCGGTAATCTTCTGCCAGACGTGCGCCGACACAGTCTCGAAGGTCGTGTACCTGTTGTGCGCGGCGCTCTTGAGCTCGGCCACGAACTCGCTAGTGTAGTGAAGGAGCATGTTGGTGATCTCGGAAGTGTCCACGTGATGATCAACCTCGGCCGGCGGCTTGCTCGCACGGCCGTCGTCATGCGGAGGCGCCGGCGACAGCGGCAGGAACTCGGCACCACGGTGCTCGAACTCGCAGCGCGGCGGGCGGCGCGGCACGAGGGCGTCGGGGCCGTACGGCACGTGGGCGCAGTCAACGTCGAGGCCGTCGCTGCGTACGGCGTCGGCCCAGGCGTGGAAGAACATGGTCATGGAGTGGCCGTCGGCGACCTGGTGGTGCGCGGACGAGGCGATGACGATCCCGCCGCACGCGAAGCGGTTGATCTGGAGCATGAGCACGTGCGGCGCGGCTCCTCTATGGACCGTGGGGTGGAGCAGCGCGAGCCCCGGCGAGGGCGCGAGCGGGAGGTGGTCGGAGAGCGACGAGGACGGCACCTCGGCCTCGACGACGAGGGCGCCCGCGCCGCCTTTCCCCGTGACGAAGCACGGACGCGCGCCGGCCCGGCGGTCGAGACGCATGGCGGCGGTGAGGAGCGGGAAGCGCCGGAGCGTGGCGGAGAGGGCGTCGAGGAGGGCCTGGTTGGTCGGGTTGGGCGGCGAGAAGGCGAAGAGCACCGTGACGTGGTAGGTCGGCGCGGCGAGGTCGAAAACGGTGAGCGGCACCTCCTCGGAGGGCGCGGCCGCCGGAGGCACGACGAACGTCCTCTGCACCTGCACGCCCATGATCTCCATACGCTGTAGTACACCAGTAGCACTCGCGGTAGGACGATCGCTGGTACGTACGTACACCAGTGCTGCAGTTGTACGAGTATCGAATGTGTGTGTGCATGTAGGGCGGCACGTACATGAATATATAGCATTTCTCGCTCGTAATTAGCTGCGCGTGTTGATTGGCACGTGCCGATCGCTGCGCGCGTGCATGCAAGCATGCATCCGCAGACGTCGTGCGAAGGGTGTCACCTGAGGACTAGAGTGCTCGATCGAGGTCGAAGAGTCGCAGCTGCACGGGGGACAAGAAATGGAGTTATGCCTACAAGATCAAAGCAGCGGTCAAGGTTGCGGTGGCGCGCGCAGGGAGAGATCGCCTGGGACTTCTGGGTGCCGACGAGTCGACGACGACGGCTGCATGGCTGGCGCTGGTCAAGTCTGGGGAGCGGAGGCCAACTGGATCGACACTGCCGCTGGTGTAGGCTTCTCCACTTCTGTGGGCCTCCGGCAAAACCACCTTCTTGCGCTTCGCCTGACAGTACGGTGTTGGGCCGCCCAATACTGCGCTAGGCACTGTAGCGACTCCAAGCGATTTTCTTGCCTGGTTCGGTTTTTCTAGCCGGTTTTCTCCAAAAAAAAAAACAGCTGTAGTAGACAAGGATTAAAATAGTAAAATAAAAAACGTGTTTTTCTAAAAAAAAATGTCAATATTTTTTAAACAATTGAACTTTTTTTAAATTATGAATTTTTTCATAAACTTTGGTGAACATTTTTAAAAGATATTCCGAAAAATAGAGAAACAAAGTAAAAAAAAAAAGAAAATAGTAGAGAAAACAACATAAAAATAAAGGAAAAAGAAAACCAAACAAAGAACAATCTAGAGCTTTCATAAAACCAAGAAAAAACACTTGTGGTAGTTGGGTCGGCCCACCAATGTCCCCGTGTGTGATTGTCCGACATTTACTTGCAAGGAGAGGACGTTCTGATCGCAAGGGGAGTGGGGCTTTGTGGCGGAGGTTGGTGGGCTGTTGTTGCATGTGCATCGAGGATGCGTGGTCGGGTTGTAGCGGTCTCCGACTGGTGGTGCTCGCCGACAATGTTGGGCATGCTCAAGGCACCTGGAAGGCCCTAGATCCAGCCCCAACGGCGACCCGCCCTGGATAGGTCACCAGAGAAGAGGAGCGGTGCCGTAGACAAGGCCCAGGCTACAAGGGCCATGGCCCGGGTCGTAGCGCTCGATTTCTTTGTTGACTGTAGCAATTTTGGCATTGTTTGACACTGTACAACATGCTCCGCCTGGGGCATGCCCGGGGCCTAGCCCGATCCTAGCTACGCCACTGAAGAGGAGCGTCGGAGCGTGGACTTGGACGACATCATGCTCGAACTCAGGCCGGGATCTGGCATCCAGCGGTGTGAGCGACTTGGTTTAGGTTTTCTCTAGGTAGTCTATGTGTCTGGTTTGGGGCAGCGAGGCGACAACGTTGTCCCAGTGTGGGAATAATGTCCTCCCTGCCCTATCCTCGTTTTGTTGGTGTGCTTATCACTAGCTAATGGTGTGTGGGGGTGTGTCTCCGGTGGATCTTCTGGGTTCTAGCCAGTTTTAATCTCCGGTGGATCCCTTTGGATTCAACCGGCACTCATGGTCTTCGGGATTTTATAGGCCCTTTCGACGCTTTCTTCTCTAGGACGATGATTTGCTACGCACATCACGGCCGTTGACATCTTCTGGTCTGCATGAACGACTCCCCTATCGCTTCTTCTTCAAGCTCTTGGATTTAAACAATTTGCTCCATCAAGACTGAGGCCCAGACACGGCAATCTCTGACTACACCCTAATCAATTGGAAAGATTCCCAAATGAGTAATGTTTCAAATCGGCCAACCAATCTCGCTTGAGATCGACCGCCTCTCTCACGTGCGTACGCATCCGCCTCATTGTCCCTGCCACCGCTTCCTCAAGACCTCCCCCTTCCAGCATTCCCCCCCGCCACGACAGAGCAACCTATATGTGAATGCCAACCACTGCAGGCACGGGAACGAGCACCAGTGTCGCAACCACGAGGGGTGAGGTGCGGGTGCGGTCGTCGGCGACGCTGCAAAGAGGGTTGTCATCGCTGCGAGGGAGGGAGGCGGCCGTGCTGCAAGCCAAACCGACTTAAGCCAGATCGACGATGTTGCGAGGGAGGGCGGCCACTGTGCTGCAAGCTGAACCGACTTAAGCCAAATCGACTACGTTGCGAGGGAGGGCGGCCGTCGTGCTACGGGATGAACCGATGTAAGCCAGATCGACGATACTGCTACAAGGACCATCCTTGCGTTTGAGAAGATGACGCGATGTTTCGACCGACGGGGCATTTTGATGCGACCAGTCCAGCGATTTGCTGGGACCGACGAGGCGTTCTACTTCGACCAGTTGGGCGATTTGTTGGGACGATGTGCGGCGATGATGGGATCAGTGTCACGGGGTGGTCCAACCACCCGCACCAGAGCTGGGACATGCGAGGTTTTCTGCCGTGGTCAGTGGGGGCAATTAGTTGGGACCGATGAGGCGTTTTGCAGCAACCAGTGGGGGTGATTTGTTGGGAACAACGCGCGACGATGCTGGGATCGGCGCTGCGGGGTGTTGCACTCGCCCACACCCGAAGCTGGGAATGACAAGGCGCTATGTTGTGACCGGGCGAGGCAATTTGCTGGGGCCGACGAGGCATTCTGTAGCGCCCGTCGGGGGCGTTTGCTGAGAATGACACACGGTGACCCTGGGATCGGCGCTGCGGGGTGATGCAACCACCCGGAGCTTGGACCTAGGTGCAGTGTTGCAAGCTCCAAGCCTATTACAATGTGGGCTATAAAAGTGGCGAAGACGGTGCTGCATCGGCGGTCGGCGACAACGATGCTACGACGCGACCGACCATGCTCGGATCGGCGTGTCTCGAGTTGTGATGAGCCTCCAAAGGGTAGTTGGTGACAACTGATAACCCACAAGTATAGGGGATCGCAACAGTTTTCGAGGGTAGAGTATTCAACCCAAATTTATAGATTCGACACAAGGGGAGCCAAAGAATATTTGTAAGTATTAGCAGTTGAGTTGTCAATTCAACCACACCTGAAGATTAATTATCTGCAGCAAAGTGATCAGTAGCAAAGTAGTATGATAGTTTTGAAAGTAGTAGCAACAGCAATAGTAACGGTAACAGTGATAGCAGTGATTTTGTAGCAAGTGCAACAGTAACAGTAGCAGTAGTAACTTAGCAAGAACAATATGTAGGAAAATCGTAGGCATTGGATCGGTAATTTGTTGGATGATATTCATCATGAGACAGTTATAACCTAGGGCGATACGGCACTAGCTCCAGTTCATAAATATAATGTAGGCATGTATTCCGTAAATAGTCATACGTGCTTATGGAAAGAACTTGCATGACATCTTTTGTCCTACCCTCCCGTGGCAGCGGGGTCCATATTGGAAACTAAGGGATATTAAGGCCTCCTTTTAATAGAGAACCGAAACAAAGCATTAACACACGGTGAATACATGAACTCCTCAAACTACGGTCATCACCGGGAGTGGTCCCGACTATTGTCACTCCGGGGTTGCCGGATCATAACACGTAGTAGGTGACTACAACTTGCAAGATCGGATCTAGAACATGGATATAATGATGATAACATAAACGGTTCATATCTGAAATCATGGCACCCGGGCCCAAAGTGACAAGCATTAAGCATGGCAAAGTCATAGCAATATCAATCTCAGAACATAATGGATACTAGGGATCAAGCCCTAACAAAACTAACTCGATTACATGATGAATCTCATCCAACTCCTCACCGACCAGCGAGCCTACGAAGGAATTACTCACTCCCGGTGGGGAGCATCATGGAATTGGCGATGGAGAAGGGTTGGTGATGACGAAGATCGAAGATCCCCCTCTCCGGAGCCCCAAACGGACTCCACATCTGGCCTCTCGATGAAGAACAGGAGGTGGCGGCGGCTCTGTCTCGCGGAACGTGAGAATTCTTTCTCCCTGATTTTTTCTGGAAATATGTGATTTTATAGCATCGGTTTCAGGGTCTGCGGGGCCACCAGGTGGGGACAACCCACCTGGGCGCACCTGGAGGGGGTGGCGCGCCCTGGTGGGTTGTGCCCACCCAGGTGCCCCCCTCCGGTGGTTCTTGGCTCCAGAAATTATCTTTGATTGTATAAAAAATCCTCGCAAAGTTTCGTTCCATTCTGAGTACTTTTATTTCTGCACAAAAACAACACCATGGTAGTTCTGCTGAAAACAGCGTCAGTCCGGGTTAGTTTCATTCAAATCATGCAAATTAGAGTCCAAAACAAGAGGAAAAGCATTAGGAAAAGTAGATATGACGGAGATGTATCAACTCCCCCAAGCTTAAACCTTTGCTTGTCCTCAAGCAATTCAGTTGATAAACTGAAAGTGAAAAAGAAAAACTTTTACGAACTCTTTTGCTCTTGTTTGCATAAATAAGCTTAAACAGCACCCAGGTTTTCAGCCAATATTATAACTAACTATGTCGACAATAACTCTTAAAAATTATATTAACTCATATCAATGACATAATCAACTAGCGAGCAATAATAAGATATCTCAAACAGCAACACGTTGTCAAAACAACCATGATATAATATGACAATAGTGGTATCTCGCTAGCCCTTTCTGAGATCGCAAAACATAAATGCAGAGCACCTCCAAAGTTCAAGCAGCGACTAAATATTGTAATTCATGGTAGGAAAGATCCAGTCATGATGCACCCAACATTAGCTACACACAATGCATAAGCATGACAGCAGTGCTCTCAGGTTCTGGCGCTTATTTGAGAAGGTGATGACACAACATAAAAGTAAATAGATAGTCCCTTCGTAGAGGGAAGCAGTGATTTGCAGAGGTGCCAGAGCTCAAGTTTTTAAAATAGAGGTTAAATAAAATTTTGAGGCATGCACCCTTCTTGTTTACTTTGCGACCATCAGTTATCAGTATCTTCCATGCTAAACACATTAGTGGCGGTTCCCAAGCGATAAAAGTAAAGATTTACTCCCCCTCCACCAACAAACACACTCCACGGCTAGCCGAATCCACGGGTACCGTCCATACCAACATCAGTCCTGGGGGAGTTTTGTTTAATTATTTGCAATTTTTGAATCCGGGACTGGGAATCCCTGTTACCGCCCCTTTCTCGTGCAATGGTGAGTGAATAAACACTCATCCTGAGAATAACCCGCTTAGCATGGAAGATACCGACTACCTCCTGTCGCTCTATGAAAAATCCAGGCACACAAAAAGGATATTTATTTGAAGTTTTAGAGGTGGCACATGCAAATTTACTTAGGACGACATGGTAATACCGCATATCGGTATGTATGGTGGACTCATCTGGAATAACTTGGGTTTCAGATTTTTGATTTACAAGCATAATTCCCACTTAGTACAGGCGAAGGCTAGCAAATAGGTTGAGAAGCGGCCAGCTAGAGAGCAACAACGGTCATGAACATGCATTATGCATAAGTAACATTGGATACTAGCATGAGTAGGATATGAACACCATGAACATAAATATCATAGAGGCTTGGTTTTGATTCAACTACATGCATGAACATGTGCCAAGTCAAGCCACTCGAACATTCAGAGGAGGATACCATATCATCATACTACATCACAATCATTTTAACGCAATGTTGGCATCCAAGATAAATCATTATCCACTCCTAGCTACTTATGCATGGCATGAGAAACTATAATCTCTAATTGTCATTGCAAACATGTTTAATCATAATGGGTTGAATCATGGATACTAGGTTAAACATATTTACAAAAACAGAACAAGTCGAGTTCATATCCGTTTCTCTCTGCCACGGCCAGTTCATCGAATATCATCATTATTGCCTTTCACTTGCACGACCGAACGATGTGAAAATGATAATAGTGCAAGAGTATCGTGGACTAAGTTGGAATCTGCAAACATTTTATTCAAAAGGAGAAGACAAGGTAAATTGGACTCTTTGTTAGATTAACAATAATGCATATGAGAGCCACTCAACATTTTTATCGTGGTCTTCTCCTTGGTATGACTCAATAAAAGAAAAGAAGTTCAGAGAAACACACTGAAATATTTTTGGAGTTTTTTGGTTTTCTGAAAGAAAGCAAATAAAAGGGGGAAAAACGAGAAAACTATTTACAAGGGAAAGTTTCCAACAAGCAAAAAGAAAAACAAGGAAATCTTTTTGAGTTTTCTTTTTAGTACTACAACAATTTAAACTAGGAAGAAAAATAAAAAAGAAGCAAGAAATATATTTTTGGATTTTCTCAAAGTTTTTCAAACACACAAGAAGAAAGCAAGAAAATAATTCTAACATGGATAATACAATGAAGAAGTGTGGACACCGACAACTGAAATGAAATGTGTAAACATGAATGTAATGTCGGTGGAAATACGTACTCCCCCAAGCTTAGGCTTTTGGCCTAACTTGGTAATCACTAGTCGCCTGCAAAATGGTCGGAGTGATAACTCACGGAGGCTCTTGGTGCGGAAGCAGCCTGCCGTGCAGCCACCACTGCCGCGTTATGAGCTCGGGCCTCGCTCTCGAGAACATAATATCTTCCCCTACTGTGAACATTAAAGAGAGCAGGTGCAGGCAAATATGTGTCCACAACAGAATCCTTATTAATCAGCAATTTATAAGTGAAATTATGGGGTTCACCTCTAAGGATCTTATGATGTTTCATAGCTTCAAAGTCTAGGTACTGCGTGGGTAAAATAGGATCATAGGGCAAAGGTGAAACCCCCAGCTCTCTTGCTAAGCATGTGGCATAAATTCCACCATAAAAATATCCACTACCAGCGTTGTGTTGCAACCTACGTGCAACAATCGTTCCAAGATTATAACTTTTGTCACCGGTGAGAGTGGTGCGAATGAGGCTCAAGTCTGGAGCACAAAGTGTACTGCAATCTTGTTTGCCTACAATGCATTTTCCATTGAATAATGCGAAATACTGGATTGCGGGAAAATGAATGCTCTTTATTCTACCTTGCGCCACTCCCCTATTTTCACCATAACAAAGACTAGTCAAGAATATCTCAAACTCAGACCTTGGTGGTTCATCAAGCGAACCCCAAAATGGGATTTTACAGTGGTGAGCAAATCTCTCTAAAGAAATGGTAAATGGATTTTCATATAATTTAAATGACACCCTAGACTCACGGGGATGGAATTTAAATCCTTTGACAAATGATTCAGTGAGGGTGAGGTATTGGTTGCACTTATCTGAAATGTAAGGACCGAGCTCGGCATTGTGAACATATTGCTCAAATTCTTCCTTAATGCCCACGCTCACCATATAATCATCGCATGGCCATAAGCATGTTTTGGTGGCGGCATCTCGTATAGAACTTTCACTTGGCTCAACATAAGACCGACGAACGGAGAAGCTACTAGAAGATGCCTCCGAGGACCTCCGCCTCGAAGAGCTCCTTCCAAAGAAGTTCATAATATTCGCATACAATTTTCTGAAAAATTTTGTGTCACAAATTTTCGTCAACAAAACTTTGTAAGATTGAAAACAACTATTCATAGAGATGCATAGAGGCCATAACAAGCATTCAAACTACTTAGAACTCTAAGAATTCAACATGCAAGCTCATCTACAGCAGCACCAAGAGTAGCTAATTATTCAAAATATAAACAACTAAAGCAAAAACTAATTGGATACATGGAGGAGTCACATACCAAGCAACAATCCCCCGAAACAGTTTCGGAAACGAAGCTTCGAGCAAAGAGATCGAAATTCGCGGGTTTGAGAGCAAGAACACGAGAGCAAGAGCAATGGTGAATTTTTTCTGAAGGTAGGTGATGATGTGGGATGAGAGATAAGTGAGGGGGCCCACATGGGGACCACAACCCACCAGGGCGCGCCTGGGGGTCCTGGCGCGCCCAGGTGGGTTGTGCCCACCTGGTGCACCTCCCTTTGATATTATTTGCACCAAAAATTCTTAAATATTCAGAAAAAAATTGTATCAAATTTTCAGAGCATTCTGAGAACTTTTATTTTTGGGACATTTTTTTTTGCACAGGAAAATTAGAAAACAGACAAAACATGGCATTTTATTTTATTTAGCTAATAAAAACAGAAAACAAAAGGTTGGGATAGAAGGTAGTGCTTACTAAATTCATCAACTTCGTACCTCTAAAAAATGATCCATTAATAAGGTTGATCAAGTCTTATTAACAACCACTTTCGATTAGCATGAAACCGAAGAACTTTCGTAAGTCACTAAGTTACCTCAACGGGGATATGAATATCCCCAACAATAAGCATTTCATATTTCTTTTTAACAGTAGGTAGAGGTAGTTGAAAACTTCCAATAGTGATTGTCGGAGATTTTTCAATAACATTAATACCATTCACTTGGAATTGTTTCTTCGGAAAGTGCACCGTATGCTCATTACCATTAATATGAAAAGTGACCTTGCTTTTATTGCAATCAATAACAGCCCCTGCAGTATTCAAGAAGGGTCTACCAAGGATAATCGACATGTTGTCGTCCTTGGGCATCTCAAGTATAACAAAGTCAGTCAAAATAGTAACATTAGCAAAAACAACGGGCACATCCTCACAAATACCGATAGGTATGGCAGTTGATTTGTCAGCCATTTGCAAAGATATTTTAGTAGGTGTGAGTTTATTCAAATCAAGTCTTTTATATAAAGAGAAAGGCATAACACTAACACCAGCTCCCAAATCACATAAAGCAGTTTTCACATAATTTCTTTTGATGGAGCAAGGTATAGTTGGTATTCCCGGATCTCCAAGTTTTTTAGGTACTCCATCTTTAAAGGTATAATTAGCAAGCATAGTGGAGATTTCATCTTCCAGTATTTTTCTCTTATTGGTGATGATGTCTTTCATATACTTTGCATAAGGAGGCATTTTAAGGATATCAGTCAAGCGAGTACGCAGAAAGACTGGCCTCAGCATTTCAGCAAAGCGTTCAAATTCTTCATCATCTTTCTTTTTAGTTGACTTAGGTGGAAAGGGCATAGGTTTTTGAACCCATGGTTCTCTTTCCTTTCCATGTTTTCTAGCAACAAAGTCTCTTTTATCATATCTTTTATTCTTAGGTTGTGGGTTATCAAGATCAACTGCTGGTTCTATCTCAACATCATTGTCTGGTTCTTTATTATTTGGTTGGCTATCTTCATGAACCTCATCATTATCTTTTTCATTATCAGAAGGTGAGTGTTCACTACCAGATTGAGTTTCAGCATCAGAGATAGAGACTTCATTATCATTATTAGGAGGGTTTTCTACTTCAGGTTCACTAGAGGCATGCAAAGTCCTATTGTTTTTCTTCTTCTTTTTCTTTTTAAAAGGACTACGTGCATCGGTGTCAACTCTTTGAGAGTCTTGTTCAATTCTTTTTGGGTGTCCCTCAGGATAAAGTGGTTCCTGAGTCATTCTACCTCCTCTAGTCATTACTCTAACAGCACGATCATTGATATTATTATTCATTTCATCAAGCAGTTCTCTTTGAGATTTAGCAACTTGTTCTAGCTGAGTTTGAACCATAGAAGCATGCTTCCCTACACCTCTAACATCATTTGAGATTCTAAATAACAAGTCACTTAAGCGAGCAATCATATCAGAATTGTATTTCGATTGTTTCATAACACTTGCATTGAAGTGATCTTGTTTTCGAATATAGTTTTCAAACTCATAAAGGCATTGACTAGGGTGCATATTGTGAGGATTATCATTATCATTGAATTTCATTAGAGAATTTACCTCTACCACCGCAGGTGGTGGTGGTGTATCAAGCCCATGTATTTCTTCAATAGGAGGTAAATTTTTAACATCCTCAGCTTTAATACCCTTTTCCTTCATAGATTTCTTTGCCTCTTGCATATCTTCAGGACTGAGATATAGGATACCCCTCTTCTTCGGAGTGGGTTTAGGTGGTGTTTCAGGAAGAGTCCAATCATCATAATTTTTCAATATGTTATTCAATAGTTCTTCGGCTTGTCCAATAGTTCGTTCCCTGAAAACACAACCAGCACAACTATCTAGGAAGTCCCTAGAAGCATCGGTTAGTCCATTATAGAAGATATCAAGTATTTCATTTTTCTTAAGAGGATGATCAGGCAAAGCATTAAGAAATTGGAGAAGCCTCCCCCAAGCTTGTGGGAGACTCTCTTCTTCAATTTGCGCAAAGTTAAATATTTCCTGTAAGGCCGCTTGTTTCTTATGAGCAGGAAAATATTTTTCAAAGAAGTAATAAATCATATCCTGGGGACTACGCACACAACCAGGAGCAAGAGTATTGTAGCAAGCTTTAGCATCACCCTTTAATGAGAACGGGAATAATTTGAGAATATAGTAATATCGAATTTTCTCATCATGAGCAAAAAGGGTGGCTATGTCATTTAACTTAGTAAGATGTGCCACAACAGTTTCAGTTTCATAACCATGGAAAGGATCAGATTCAACCAAAGTAATTAACTCTGGGTCGACAGAGAATTCATAATCCTTATCATCAATAAAGATAGGTGAAGTAGCAAACTTAGGATCATATTTCATTCTAGCATTCAGAGACTTTTCTTTGTACTTGCATAATAATTTCTCTAGATCATCTCTATCCTTACAAGCAAGAATATCTCTAGTTGCCTCCTCACCCATAGCATAGCCTTCCGGTACCTTTGGCAATTCATATCTAGGAGGGCTAGTTCTAGCAGGTGTTTCAAGATTTTCAGTTTCGAGCTCATCATCAGTTTCAACAATATCATGTTGTCTTACTCTAGCAATTTGTTCATCAAGAAATTCACCTAGTGGCACATCATCATCAAGCAAGGTACTGGCATCATCATAAGCATTCATAGCAGAAGTAGCATCATCAATAACTTGTGACATATCAGAATTAATAGCATGTGGTGGTGTTGCAAGTCAACTTATAACAGAAGGTGAATCTAAAGCGAAGCTGGATGGCAGTTCCTTACCTCCCCTCGTCTTAGAGGGAAAAATCTTAGTCTTCGCATCCTTCAGATTCTTCATAGTGATAATTTGATAATGATCCCAAGTGACTCAACAAATATAGCTATGCTCCCCGGCAACGGCGCCAGAAAAAGGTCTTGATAACCCACAAGTATAGGGGATCGCAACAGTTTTCGAGGGTAGAGTATTCAACCCAAATTTATAGATTCGACACAAGGGGAGCCAGAGAATATTTGTAAGTATTAGCAGCTGAGTTGTTGTGGCGCCCCCGACTCAATCGTACACTAATCATACACGCAAACGTGTACGATCAAGCACAGGGACTCACGGGAAGATATCACAACACAACTCTAAAACAATTTAAATGGAGGTCCACAATATTACAGACCAGGGATCCGAAGATCCGAATACATAAGTCAGTCATACAAATATTATCTGAGTACATACATAGTTAGACAAGTTTTGCCTTAAGAAGGCTAGCACAAACAACGACACTAGATCGAAAGGCGTTGGCCTCCTGCCTGGGAGCCTCCGATCCTACTCCTGGTCATCTGGCTCGATCCATTAGTAAGTACCCTCTGGACCCTCCTGGTAGTAAGCTCCGGAGGTGGCATCTGGCTCCAGGACTCCATCGTCTGTTTGTATCATCAATGTGGGGGGTATATGGGGAAAAGAGAAAGTAAAGCAACCGTGAGTACTCATCCGAAGTACTCAGCAAGCAAGGATCTAAACAACATATGCAACATTATCAAAGAGGAATGGCTGTATATGTGGACTGGGCTGCAGAATGCCAGAACAGAGAGAAGGCCTAGTCCTATCGAAGACTAGCATCTTCAAACATCTTCACAAGGCCATCATCTTGCAGCAATAGAAGAGAGTAGAATAGCATTTTATTTAGCAAACATGTTGAAGTACAGCTTAAAGATCCTTCCTCGACTCCCAAGCGAGAAAGCGATCCCGAAGCTTCAGTTAAGTAACAAGTATCCAGTTTAAGTAGTAGATCGGGATACACAAACTGAGCGTCCTTTACCGTAGGACCGGCTATCGATAAAAGATTCATCCCTGCAGGGGTGCACTACTGTTACCCAACACGCTTGATCAACTCTGGCCGGACACACTTGCTGGGTAATGCCCGTCCTCGGAAGATCAACACAAAGCAGCGCTCTACCTAGGCTCGGTAGAGAGGTCAGCACGCCGGACTAACCTATGCACCCAGAGGTCTCGGGCCATCGCCCTGGGCACCCTGCGCGTTGCGAGACTGGCCGGGGTGCAGGCGCGACACTGAACTCGTCAGTGAAGTATCCAGCACAATCCCGACAATCAGCCCGCACGGTGAATCGTGACGTCAGACGAGCTTTCGGAGAAACGTACTTCGCAGAGGGTCCCATAACCATTATCCCACGTGGTGGTAGTGCATATAGGGCACGTCGACCCACTCAGATCACACACCCCAAATCCAATAGGCTCAATTAGTATCAAGCGGAGACAATCAGAGTCTCTGATGCTCCGCCACAATGTCACACTCGAGTGCCCTTCCGGCACACCCGAAAATCATAGATCCCCAGCGAGTACCCACCAGGGTGGACCCGCCTGTAACAATGGTCAAAGTAACCGTGTGGTCATAACATCAAGGGGGAAACCCGAGGAATCACCCTCGGCGGATTCCACTCGACGAAATCATCAGGGCGAACGTATGAGGTATCACCCTCGAGGTTCACACTGAGGGTTGCACGACAGAGTCGTATTGGAAGTGGAGAAGGAGGAATCACCCTCGATGACCACGACCGAACAGCTACACTGCGGAGTATTCATCCGTAGTGCGTTACGAGGTATCACCCTTGGCACTCGATAGTTACTACGCAGAGTCGTACAACTAAGGGGGTGTGAAGTGAGGTGTCGGTCTCTGGTCGACGATCACGTTGATCGGGTCGTCGATGATCAAGCAGGGGCAACAAAGGAAAGGTGGTGGGGTCACTGATGGTTCATTTCCAACCTATACTAAACAGTTTATCATAGGTAGGTAAGGTAGCAATGAACATGTTACAACAGCATGCTATGCATCAGAATAGGAGCATACATTAACAGTAGCAAAATCTAATGCAAGCAGGAGAATAGAGTGGGCGATATCTGGAATGCTCAAGGGGGGGGGGGCTTGCCTGGTTGCTCTGGCAAGAGGGGAAGGTCGTCAACGGGCTGCTCGTCGGTAGAGTAGTCGTATCCAGGTGCAGCGCCGTCGGTCTCAGCGTCTATCAAGAGAGAGAAGGAGGGGGAGAGAAACAATAAATTCACGGCAATAATGCAAACAATATGTATGACATGCCTAAATGATATGCCGAGGTGTTCTACTGCCTAACTAAATGATTTAGTTAATTTAGGAATTTATTTGGATTTATTTAATTAAAGTTGGACACTATTCATTTACTGAAATCGGTCTAAAAATTCAATGTTCTTATAGCTGCGGGCGTCTGACGGGAATACGGAGGACGTATTCGGGTTCGTATCGAAATTCTGAGCAAGTTTCATATATAAATTATTTTCATCGGAGTCACGGTTTATTTAATATGATTTTCTAAAGTTTTTATTAATTTCTGGAATTTATTTAATTATTTAAATCAACATTATCCGAAACAGTGTTGCGATGACATCAGCATGACCTAAGCATGATGTCAGCAGGTCAACTCTGGCTGACCAGAGTCAAACTGACAGGTGGGACCCACATGTCATACACTGTGGCTTAATCAGAGAGGTTAATTTAATTATCTGAGTTAATTAACAGGTGGGGCCCAGCAGTCAGTGACTGATTAGTATTTAATTAACTAATTAACAGATTTTCTATTTATTTAAATTCAATTAAACGGCCGGGCCCCACATGTCAGTGAGACCGGGCGGCCACGTCAGCGTTGACCCCGGTCAACGGGGTCAAAGGGGCCCGCGGGGCCCCACAGTCAGTGGCACAGGGCGGGGCCCACTGGTGCCACATCGGCGGTGGCCGGCGACGCGCCGGAGTAGCTTCGGCGAGCCAAAATGCGGCGGCGCGAGTCGGGCTTGGCTCGGGTTTCGCCTATGGTGGGTCTCAGGGGCTGGGGTAGGTCGCGTTCGACGCGGCTCGTCGTCGTGCGTCGAGTGGCGGCGGTGCGGGGTGCTGGGGAGGCCGGAGCTGAGCGCCAGGAGCTCGTCTGCGGCGAGGTTCTCGGGCGAGCTACGGGATCGTCAAAACGGCGCGCGTTCAAGCGTTGTGAGGAGCTAGGCGGGGTCTATGCGACGCGGCGAAGCAAATGGGCAGCAGCACATGACCAAATGGTCGCCGGACGGTCACCGGCGACGAGGTCTGCGGCGGTGGGTGCGGCCTAACGCGGAGCGGCGGCTACGGTACGCTAGCGAGCTAATGGAGAGGGGGAGGAGGAGCAGGAGCTCACAGTGGGGCGTAGCCGTTCAGAGCGGGTGCGGGGAAGGCCTGGAGTAGCCGAAATCGACGGCGAACGGTGGTGGGGATCCGAGGAAGAAGACGTCGACGTGGGGGCGATGCAGGGCTCCCGGAGCTCAGGCTCGTGGTCGAGGAGGACGGCGCGTTGCGGCGGAGCTCGTGGACACAACGGGGAGGCGAACGGGGCATGGTGGCCGCGAGCTTCAGCGGTGGCCGACCATGGCGGCGTCGGGCGAGGTGGGGGACGGGGGAAGAGGGGCAAAGGGGGCGGCTAGGGCTCGTCCGCGGAGTCGAGGGGGGGTCCATATAGGCGTCCGCGGTGCCGCAGTGCTCGTTGTCGAGCAAAGGCGAGGGGGGCCGGGGCGGTGAGCGCGGGCGCGGGCGACAGCGCGGCGAGGTGAGCAGTGCGAGGTGAGGGATGGCGCGGGGGTGGGCTGGGCCGCGACTGTAGCGAGCAGGCCGCGTGCACAGTAGATCGTTTAGGCCTTTTCCTTTTTCCCTTACTGTTTCTTTTTCTTTTTTGTTTTGTTAATTGTTTAGGCCCCAAATGGGTTTTGTAAAAAGTGTGAGCTAGTCCTTAATTACCAGTGCACTATACCCTAACACCAAAATCTAGTTTGGGCAAAACATCATTTCATATTCGATCTAGATTAATTAAAAGGCTTGTAGATATTATTTTCAGTCACTGTTAAAAGAGGTTTGGGTCACCTAATTAATTTATTAAATGTTGGTTACAATTTTAGAATGGTCTCTGCAATATTTGTTATTTACTGAACATTTTAGTTTTTATGTTGGACAACTTTTATATTTCACTTTCATTTAAATTTGAATTTGACTTAGGAGTTGAAATGCAATATGATGCTAATGATGATTATGCAGTGTTAATCATGCTAACATGTCATTATCAAAAGTGATTACTGTTGCTAATCACCGGGGGTGTTACAATTCTCCTCATCTATTAAGAATTCTCGTCCTGAGAATTAAGAGGAAGACTGAAAGAAGGCGGGGTATTCTTCGCGAAGACGATCATCGCGTTCCCAAGTGGCCTCATTTTCAGAATGATTCGACCACTGAACCTTGAGGAATTTGATTGACTTTTGACGAGTCCGACGTTCAGCTTCATCAAGGATACGGATGGGATATTCTGGATAAGACAGATCTTCCCGTAATTCAAGCACTTCGTGATCCACAGCTCTAATAGGATCCTTGAAGCAGCGACGGAGTTGGGATACATGAAAGACGTCATGTACTTGAGAAAGATTTGGCGGCAATTGCAATTGATATGCCACTTCTCCTCAACGGGCAAGAATACAGAACGGGCCAATGTAGCGAGGAGCTAACTTGCCTTTGATTCCGAACCTATGAGTGCCTTTCAACGGAGTGACGCAGAGGTAAGCTTGCTCGCCAGGTTGATAGACTATTTCCTGGTGCTTTCGGTCATAGTTGCTTTTCTGACGAGACTGAGCAGTTTTCAAATGTTCATGGACAATGCGGACTTGATCTTCTGCTTGCTGAATAATGTCCGGTCCGACGAGTGAGCGTTCCCCAGTTTCTGACCAATTCAGAGGGGTTTGACACTTACGACCGTATAGAACTTCAAATGGTGCCATCTTCAGACTAGCCTGATAGCTATTATTGTAAGAGAATTCGGCATACGGGAGAGATTCCTCCCATTTCTTACCGAAGGAGATGACGCAAGCTCGAAGCATATCTTCGAGCACTTGATTAACTCGTTCAACTTGACCCTGTGACTGAGGGTGAAAAGCGGTGCTGAAAGACAGATGTGTTCCCATAGCTTCTTGGAAACTATTCCAGAATCTGGAGGTGAAGAGGCTGCCACGATCAGAACTGATCTCCAACGGAACACCGTGGAGTGACACAATTCGGGAAACATACAAGTCTGCTAACTGGCTAGCAGTGATTGTCTCTTTAACTGGTTGAAAGTGAGCAACCTTAGAGAATCGGTCAATGACGACAAATATAGCATCATTACCCTTCTGGGATTTGGGAAAACCAGTAATGAAATCCATTTGGACCTTGTCCCATTTCCATTCAAGAATTGCAAGGGGTTGCAGAGTTCCTGCGGGCCTTTGATGTTGAGCTTTAACGCGGCGGCAAACGTCGCACTCAGAAACATAACGAGCAATATCTCGCTTCATATTAGGCCACCAGTATCTCTGGCAAATGTCACGGTACATCTTTGTGCTACCAGGATGAATTGACAGAGGAGTGTCATGAGTTTCCATCATAATGTGTTCTCTCTCATCTTTGAACTTAGGTACGAAGAGACGGTGTTGGAAAAATAAGATCCCATCATTATCAAGATGGAACTCCAACGGTTTTCCTTTTTCAAGGTATCGCTTGATCCTTTCAACTTCAGAGTCATACCGTTGCATAGTTTTGATGCTGTGTTCTAGATCTGGTTCGACAACGAGGGTATTGAGATAACCCTGTGGAACAATATGGAGGTTCAATTTACAAAACTCTTCATAAAGAAGAGGTTGTGATTCCTGAACCATATGGTTGCTGCAATAAGCCTTACGGCTCAAAGCATCGGCCATTACATTTGCCTTGCCAGGGGTGTATGAGATATTCATATCATAATCGGTTATTGTCTCGAGCCATCTTTGTTGACGAAGGTTCAGATCCGGTTGAGTATATAAATACTTTAAACTTTGATGATCCGTATATATCTCGCAATGGTTACCGAGAAGGTAATGTTGCCATAGCTTCAGGGCATAAATAACCGCAGAAAGTTCGAGATCGTGCACTGGGTAATTTTCTTCGTGAGGACGCAATTGTCGGGAGGCATAAGCAATCACCTTGCGTTCTTGCATTAGGACACAGCCTAATCCTTGGCAGGAGGCATCGCAGTATATCACGAAATCCTTTTGGGAATCCGGGGGTGCTAATACTGGGGCAGATGTCAATTTATCTTTTAGTGTCTGAAAGCTTTCTTGACATTTTTCTGTCCACTCAAATTTAACACCTTTGTGAAGCAGATTCGTCAATGATTTTGCAATCTTGGAAAAATTCTCAACGAATCGACGGCAATAACTAGCAAGTCCGAGAAAACTTCTAACTTGCTTAACATTCTTCGGGGGAGTCCAGTCAAGAATAGCCTGAACTCGTTCGGGGTTAACAGCAATTCCATCCTTGGAAATCACATGTCCAAGGTAAGTTACTTCAGAAAGCCAAAATTCACATTTGGAATACTTGGCATACAACTGGTGTTCTCGAAGCCTTTCTAGTACCAAACGGAGGTGTTCAGCATGTTCTTCTTTATTCTTAGAATAAACCAGAATATCATCCAAATAAACCACGACGAATTTGTCGAGGTAATCCATGAATATATAATTCATCAGACGGGAGAAAGTTGCTGGAGCATTCGTTAAGCCAAATGACATGACGGTGTATTCATAGGAGCCATAACGAGTGACAAATGCAGTCTTGGGAATATCCTCTTCACGGACACGGATCTGGTGGTAACCCAACCTCAGGTCGAGTTTAGAGAACACCGATGATCCTGCGAGTTGATCATAAAGATCATTGATCCGGGGCAGTGGGTATTTATTCTGGATTGTGGCTTGGTTAATGGGCCGATAATCCTGAACCAAACGGTTAGTTCCATCCTTCTTCTTAACGAAGAGTGAAGGTGCTCCCCAAGCAGAGGAACTGGGGCGGATGAAACCACTCTTAAGTGACTTGTCGATTTCTTCCTTAAGCTCGAGTAGATGATGCGGAGGCATCTTATAAGGTCGCTTGGCAATAGGGACGGTGCCAGGCTTCAAGTCGATGACGAACTCGACAGCTCTAGCCGGGGGTATTCCTGGAAGTTCTTCTGGAAAGACGTCTGGAAAATCTCGAACGACAGGAACGTTCTCGATCCCTTCCAGAGGTGAGGCGTTCAAAGCATTCAGAGCATATATCTGAGCTTCGGCGTCCCGAGTAATGCGGGCGGTATAGTTCACTATCTCATCGGAGGGGTGAAGAAGTTGAACGACTTTAGTGGCACAATTGATCGAAGCAATGTGAGCTTTCAACCAATCCATTCCAAGTATAAGGTCTATGGTGGAAGACTTCAAGACGATGGGCGAGGCAAGGAATTCCAATCCTTTAATTTCGACGGTAACGTCAGGTGCTATTGCGTCAGCATGACAGTGACCTCCGGGAGTTTTAATGACTAACGGAGTATGCATTTTCTCATATCGAATGCCATGCATCAATGCAAATTTTCCAGAGATGAATGAATGTGATGCTCCTGAATCAAATAAAACAAAAGCAGGTACTGAGTTAATAAGAAGGGTACCCATCACAGTAGCAGGTTGATCCTGGACTTCTTCAATGTCAATGTTGTAGGCGTGTCCACGACCATGTGCAGCAGACCCAGTATTATAGCTGCGGGTCTGGTTGTTGCCACGACCATTGCCACGGCCAGCACGAGGAAAGGCTAACTGATTCTGATTCTGGCGGCAGTCTTTAGCCTGGTGTCCTGGTTTGCGGCACTTGAAGCACAGACCATCTTCAGGACGAAGAGGAGCATTGTTTTGAATAGCTTGAGTTTTTGGATGCCTCGGTGGTGGAGGAGGCAGACGTGGTGCAGCATAGTTGTTCTTTGGCGCAGAGGTATTGGGACGGAATGCATTGTTGGGGATCCAAACTCGACGCTTCGATGCCGAGCCCGAAGATGAGCCAGCATCACGATAGCGCTTCTGCGAGTCCTTGTATTCCATCTGAGCGGTCTCAACAAGAATAGCCTTGTTCGTCAGAGTTGAAAAGTCATTGAAGTCTTGAGCAGCTAGTGCAAGCTTGAGGTCGGGGTGTAGTCCATTACGGAACTTCTCTTGTCTGCGTGCATCTGTGGCGATGTCTTCTTCAGCATAGCGGGAGAGGTCTAGAAATTCCCGCTGATAAGCTTCGACGGTCTTGTTGCCCTGAGTGAGGTTACGGAACTGGGTCTTCATGCGTTCCATAATTGCTTGAGGGATGTAACGTGTATGGAAAGCAGCCTGGAACTCATACCAGGTGATGACTGTTCCAACAGGCAGAGTACGCTTGTGTGTGTCCCACCATTGAGCAGCGGGGCCCTTTAAGAAAAAGGCCGCGAAGTTGACGTAGTTGGCAGGGGCGACATTAGCTGACTCCATCTCGTGAGTGATGTCGTGGAGCCAGTCATCGGCATCCAGTGGCTTGTCTGAGTTGCGGAACTGCGTTGGGTTGAGTCGCGTAAACTCTGTCAAAGTTATTGAAGCTGGGTTCTGGTTCTGGTTGTTCTGATGCGGAAATTGAGCCATGATTCCAACCATGAACTGGCGGTTAAGCTCAAACTGTTGCATCATAGCCGCCATATAGTCTGGCGGTGGTGGGCGTTCAGGGGCACGACCACGACCACGACCACCTGGTCTAACCATCCTGCTAAGTATCAACAGGGGGTAGTTTAGTAAAAGCAATTGCGAGTGTTTAGTGACAAACATGATGTAACTCGACAACAATTTAAGTAGTGTAACAGATACATAACAGTAGTCGATTAAGACATACAGATCCATACACGGTCGGTTAAAATCGGGCAGCATAACGGCGCAAATTGAAAAACTAGAGACACACTAGGCGGCACGCAGGCACGCGGTAAGGAAGTACACAACATGACATAGCAAAGGCTACATCAGCGTTGGGGAAAACCACTGAAACAGGGTAACTGCAAGTGCGGACGATGAATGTTCGTCGCGGCAGGATCCTGTGCTCCATGTGCACTCTGATGCAGAACCCGGTCTCGAACTGTAAGAAGAGGTCCACGTGCAGGCGTGTGACCTCCCACTGCAGGCCAATCAATACCTGGCGGCATCTCGGTCCTGCGTGGGTAAAGAATATACTCCGGATGTATCCCTGCACGAACAGCTAGTAGCAACTGTGTCATAGCCTCGTAGTAGCGTGCTCGAGTGGCGAACAACTCGACGGAAAGAGCCCGAACAGTGCGATCCAGAGCCTGAGTGCACTGAATCAGAACCTGCGGGTCGTAGCGTCGAGACTCGTACGGGGCACAGATAGCGGTGTAGTATCCAGTAGCATTTCCAACAGGTGCATACGGAATGTACCAAAACACAGTATCGTCCAAGTTAGCATTGTGCTCTCCTCGGAGACGTACGACAGCAGAGTAGGCAGCATCATGGACTGCCATCTCAATCGTCACGCCTAATCCGTGAAAAAGGTGTAGCTCGGTGTCTGAGTTGTTCCGCTGATCATAAATCCGAACTTCAGCATAGTACTGCTCCTGGTTGAACTCGCGGTAAACCTCATAAACCAAGTACTCAGGGTACCAATGGTAGCCAAGTCTGTTCATGAGAGCGATCAGGACAGCTGGAAACCCAGGGGTATTACGAGCCCAAGTGCGAAGCACAAGCTGTGTCGTAGGACGTGGTGGAAACAAACGGTCCATCTGAAACAGAGGAAATTCAGATTTGTCAAATGACAATGAGAAGTTTAACACAACTCGGAGAGAAAGGTTAAACAAAACAATGGAAAGGAAAATGATTATCAGACTAATCAGATCAATGACAGGGAAATCGCACAGATATCCAGCTCTCCGGGTAGACAGGATTTTTGAGATCCTAAGTGTCGGCGTTAGCAAAATTTATTTAACCCGAGTAGAAGAGAGATCAGAGTCCCAGAGTATAGACGAGGAATAAAAGATCCTAATACCACCCAGTTGGTGACGTGGGCCCGTAAGCCACACAGCCAAGTTAGTAAATTAGTTTTTCGATGTCTAGACTCAACTTCGGCCAAGGAATTAGAAGGGGGCTTCCTACAGGCAGTCGGCTCTGATACCAACTTGTGGCGCCCCCGACTCAATCGTACACTAATCATACACGCAAACGTGTACGATCAAGCATAGGGACTAACGGGAAGATATCACAACACAACTCTAACACAATTCAAACGGAGGTCCACAATATTACAGACCAGGGATCCGAAGATCCGAATACATAAGTCAGTCATACAAATATTATCTGAGTACAGACATAGTTAGACAAGTTTTGCCTTAAGAAGGCTAGCACAAACAGCGACACTAGATCGAAAGGCGTTGGCCTCCTGCCTGGGAGCCTCCGATCCTACTCCTGGTCATCTGGCTCGATCCATTAGTAAGTACCCTCTGGACCCTCCTGGTGGTAAGCTCCGGAGGTGGCATCTGGCTCCAGGACTCCATCGTCTGTTTGTATCATCAATGTGGGGGGTATATGGGGAAAAGAGAAAGTAAAGCAACCGTGAGTACTCATCCGAAGTACTCAGCAAGCAAGGATCTAAACAACATATGCAACATTATCAAAGAGGAATGGCTGTATATGTGGACTGGGCTGCAGAATGCCAGAACAGAGAGAAGGCCTAGTCCTATCGAAGACTAGCATCTTCAAACATCTTCACAAGGCCATCATCTTGCAGCAGTAGAAGAGAGTAGAATAGCATTCTATTTAGCAAACATGTTGAAGTACAGCTTAAAGATCCTTCCTCGACTCCCAAGCGAGAAAGCGATCCCGAAGCTTTAGTTAAGTAACAAGTATCCAGTTTAAGTAGTAGATCGGGATACACAAACTGAGCGTCCTTTACCGTAGGACCGGCTATCGATAGAAGATTCATCCCTGCAGGGGTGCACTACTGTTACCCAACACGCTTGATCAACTCTGGCCGGACACACTTGCTGGGTAATGCCCGTCCTCGGAAGATCAACACAAAGCAGCGCTCTACCTAGGCTCGGCAGAGAGGTCAGCACGCCGGACTAACCTATGCACCCAGAGGTCTCGGGCCATCGCCCTGGGCACCCTGCGCGTTGCGAGACTGGCCGGGGTGCAGGCGCGACACTGAACTCGTTAGTGAAGTATCCAGCCCAATCCCGACAATCAGCCCGCACGGTGAATCGTGATGTCAGACGAGCTTTCGGAGAAATGTACTTCGCAGAGGGTCCCATAACCATTATCCCGCATGGTGGTAGTGCGTATAGGGCACGTCGACCCACTCAGATCACACACCCCAAATCCAATAGGCTCAATTAGTATCAAGCGGAGACAATCAGAGTCTCTGATGCTCCGCCACAATGTCACACTCGAGTGCCCTTCCGGCACACCCGAAAATCATAGATCCCCAGCGGGTACCCACCAGGGTGGACCCGCCTGTAACAATGGTCAAAGTAACTGTGTGGTCATAACATCAAGGGGGAAACCCGAGGAATCACCCTCGGCGGATTCCACTCGACGAAATCATCAGGGCGAACGTATGAGGTATCACCCTCGAGGTTCACACTGAGGGTTGCACGACAGAGTCGTATCGGAAGTGGAGAAGGAGGAATCACCCTCGATGACCACGACCGAACAGCTACACTGCGGAGTATTCATCCGGAGTGCGTTACGAGGTATCACCCTCGGCACTCGATAGTTACTACGCAGAGTCGTACAACTAAGGGGGTGTGAAGTGAGGTGTCGGTCTCTGGTCGACGATCACGTTGATCGGGTCGTCGATGATCAAGCAGGGGCAACAAAGGAAAGGTGGTGGGGTCACTTATGGTTCATTACCAACCTATACTAAACAGTTTATCATAGGCAGGTAAGGTAGCAATGAACAGGTTACAACAACATGCTATGCATCAGAATAGGAGCATACATTAACAGTAGCAAAATCTAATGCAAGCAGGAGAATAGAGTGGGCGATATCTGGAATGCTCAAGGCGGGGGGCTTGCCTGGTTGCTCTGGCAAGAGGGGAAGGTCGTCAACGGGCTGCTCGTCGGTAGAGTAGTCGTATCCAGGTGCAGCGCCGTCGGTCTCAGCGTCTATCGAGAGAGAGAAGGAGGGGGAGAGAAACAATAAATTCACGGCAATAATGCAAACAATATGTATGACATGCCTAAATGATATGCCGAGGTGTTCTACTGCCTAACTAAATGATTTAGTTAATTTAGGAATTTATTTGGATTTATTTAATTAAAGTTGGACACTGTTCATTTACTGAAATCGGTCTAAAAGTTCAATGTTCTTATAGCTGCGGGCGTCTGACGGGAATACGGAGGACGTATTCGGGTTCGTATCGAAATTCTGAGCAAGTTTCATATATAAATTATTTTCATCGGAGTCACGGTTTATTTAATATGATTTTCTAAAGTTTTTATTAATTTCTGGAATTTATTTAATTATTTAAATCAACATTATCCGAAACAGTGTTGCGATGACATCAGCATGACCTAAGCATGACGTCAACAGGTCAACTCTGGCTGACCAGAGTCAAACTGACAGGTGGGACCCACATGTCATACACTGTGGCTTAATCAGAGAGGTTAGTTTAATTATCTGAGTTAATTAACAGGTGGGGCCCAGCAGTCAGTGACTGATGTGACGACCCCGGCTTAATCGTGCACTAATCATACACGCAAATGCGCACGATCAAGCCTAAGGACTCACTTGAAGATATCACAACACAACTCTAAAACATAAAAATAAAGTCATACAAGCTTAATATTACAAGCCAGGGCCTCGAGGGCTCGAATACAAGCTCGATGGCATACAAGCGTCAGCGGAAGCATTAGATATCTGAGTACAGATATATTACAGAGAGAGAGATAAGCCTTCACAGAGGCGGGGTAAAAATAAAAACTACGATCGAAAGGCGTAGGCCTCCTGCCCTGGACCCTCCGATCCTACTCCTGGTCGTCGAACGGCTCTTCGTAGTAGTAGTACTCGCCAGGCGGATAGTAGTACTGGTCGTCGGCTGGGGCTTCTGGCTTAGGGGCTCCGTCGTCTGGTGGCATCAAATGGAAAATGGGGGAAAAAGAAAATAAAGCAAACGTGAGTACTCATCCGAAGTACTCAGCAAGCAAGGATCTACACTACATATGCATCATTGTCAAAGGAATGGCTGTATATGTGGACTGGGCTGCAGAAATGCCAGAGTAGAGGGGGAAAGCCTAGTCCTATCGAAGACTAGCATCTTCAACAATCTTCGACAGTCTTGCAGCATCAGGAGAGAGCAGATGAACATAATGTAAAGTAGTAGTAGTAATATCATCAACCTCGACCTGAGATCCTTTCTCGACTCCCTACGAGAAAGCAATCCCAGAGCCGTACTATCCAGTTCTCACCACATGTTCTAGTTGTACCGATCGGGATACAACTCCGAGTGTCCGTTACCGTAGGACAGGCTATCGATAGAAGTTTCTTCCCTGCAGGGGTGCACCAACTTACCCACCACGCTCACTTAACTCTGGCCGGACACACTTTTCTGGGTCATGCCCGGCCTCGGCTAAGCAACACGCCGCAACCCGACCTAGGCTTATAAGAGAGGTCAGCACGCTGGACTAAACCTATGCCCCCAGGGGTCTTGGGCCATTGCCCCGGGAACTCCTGCACGTTACGGGGCCACCGAGAGCAGACCTAGCAACCCCTTATACAAGCGCGGTTGCATTACCAGTCCAACTCGGCGTGCGCCGCTCCTTACTGACGTCAAACAAGCTTCGGCTGATGTGTACGACGCAGAACGCCCATACTATGCCCACGTGATGGTTAGTGCTATCGGGCCAGAGGCCCCTCGGATCAAATATCCAAACCGTAGTGGATTAGGAGCGCGCGGAAACGAGCAGAGACTCACGATCGATGTGACCCCGTCGCCCCGTCTCGAGGACTTGCGGCAAGGGCTAAGAATGCCCGGCCACGCCTCGTAGTTATCTCGCGGGCACCATCCAGGTCAACCCGACTCCACATCACTTCGCGTTAAGCTCGCGCGGGTACCCCTCAGGGCCGACCCGTCTTTAGTATCATAGTTTAGTGCAAGTCATAATATCCAAGGTAACTGTGTGTCTGACACCGAAGGGAACCCTGAGGAATCACCCTCGATGGAATTCCCGCTCGATGTTATCATCAAGGTGAACGAAGGAGGGATCACCCTCGAGGTCCACCTTGAGGAGTTGCGCGACGACGTCGTGATCGGGGGTGGTGTAGAAGGAATCACCCTCGCTTACCACGACCGAGTAACTAACCTACAAGGTTAACATCAGAAGTGCTGACGAGGTATCACCCTCGGCACTCGATGATAACCCAGCAGTGTCGGCAACTAAGGGGAAGTGATGTGCGGTGCCATGGTCTAGTCTTCAATCCCGATGATCGGGTCTTCTGATGTCCAGCAGGGCAGTCGGGATCAAGTGGGGGTCTCGGTCGTGTCTCTACCCACCTTATACTAAGCAGTCTAGGATAACCAGTAAGGTAGCAAGGTAGGTTACAATAAACAGGCTATGCAGCAGATATAGGAAAACAGTAGCAGTAGCAGTTCTAATGCAAGCATAAGAGAGAAGAGAGTAGGCGATATAGGCATGCTCAAAATGGGGGTGCTTGCCTGTTTGCTCTGGGGCAAGGGCAAGGTCTTCAGGGGTGTCGTCGGGAACGTAGTCGTACTCCGGAGCTGCGTCTGCGTCTGGAGCTACGTCTGCGTCGGGGTCTATCGAGAGAGAAGAGGGGGAGGAAATAGGTAAACAATATGCAATCATATGCCACACAGTGCGTGCTATGCTATGATGCAGTGCAGGGTTGCCTGAATATGCATCTAAGTCATTTTAGTTATTTTTAGAATTATTCTGGGATTTAATATCCGACGTGTGTGCACTATTCATCTGTCGGATTCGGATCCGGAGTTTCGAGTTCTTCTACGTAGGAGGTTCCGATGGAGAAACAGACGGCACGATCAGACTCGTCTCGTCGTTCTGAGCAACTTTCATGTTTTAACTTTTTCGATCCGAGCTACGGTTTAAAAGTTATTAATTTTTAAAGATTATTTGAATTTCTGGAATTATTTTATTTAACAGAAAATGAATTATGACGTCAGCATGGCGTGCTGCTGACGTCAGCAAGTCAACAGGACGGTTGACCAGTCAAACCTGACATGTGGGTCCAGTGGGACCCACATGTCAGCCTCTATTTCTTTAATCAGTGATTCAGTTTAATTACCAGGATTAATTAGGGGGTGGACCCCACATGTCAGTGAGACATTAGGTTAATTAGTTTATTTTTATTTCTAATTTGTTTTAACTAATTAATCAGGGAGGTGGGGCCCGCCTGTCAGTGAGAGTGGATGAACAGTACCCGCGTTGACCCGGGTCAACGCGGTCAAAGCGCGCAGCGGGGCCCGCAGGCAGTGACTCCGGGTGGGACCCAGGCCTGCCAGCGTGGCGTGACCGGCGGCTTGCCGCCGGCGTGCACAAAACACGGCGGAGGGCTCGGGCCACCGTCGGAATTCGCCATCCGTGGGCCGTTTGGCTCGGGGTTGGATGCGTTCGAACGAGCGCTCGCCCGCTCGTCGAACTGAGGCGGTGGTTTCGCCTGAGCTGGACGGGAACGTCGCCGGCGACGAGCGGGGACGGCGGCGCGTACGGGTGGTCGTCGGGAACGACTCCACGGTGTGCAGCAGCTCGAACGAATGGCATAGGCTAGCCCTACGCGGTGCGGCGAAGCTAGTGGGCACGCGCCCGTGACCATATGGTCACCGGAGACTCGCCGGCGACGTGTGCCGCGGCGATGGGTTTGGGTTCGTATGGGACGGCAGCCACGGGCAAAATGGAGCGGGGAAAAGGAGTGGGGAGGAACTGCGGCTCACCGTGCGGTCAAGGCGGACCTGCGACAGCTTAGTAGCAGCAGGGAGGTTCGCCGGAGACGACGAAGAATGGCGGCGACCGAGGAGGAAGACGACGGCGCGAGCTCGATGCTGAGGCACCCAGCTCCTCCAGGCGGTGCCAGTCGAAGCAGCAGTCGCCTGCGGAGCTGCGGGGCACGGAGAGGCGGCGTGGGGAGGCCAGTGGCCACGGCGGCGGCGATTCGCGGCGACGGTGGCGTCCGGCCACCGGATCTGAGGAGGGAAGAAGAGGCGAGGCGAGTGTGGGAAAGAGGGGAAGAGTGCGCGGGCGACCAGGGGAGATGGATGGCTCGTCCTTATCTCCTCGCCCGTCGGTGGGGTGGTCGCGCTGTCGCCGTTCGGCCGGTCGGTGCCGGCGCAGCCATGCGCGCGCTGACACGGCATCGGAGAGAGAGGGAGAGAGCTAGCTGGGCTGGGCCTCAGGCACTGTGCACTAGTGGCAGTGCACAGTGGCCCCTTCCCTTATTTTATTTTTATTTCTATTCCTTTCTGTTCTGAAATGTTTAGGGCTCTTGTGCACTTTTGAAAAATGTGGGAGTTGGCCCAAATATTGCAATGCAATATTATCTCTCACCAAAAAGTGGTTTGGACAAATTTGGATTCCATGTGAGTTTGATATTAATTTAATAGATGTAAATAGTCTGTTTTGAGTGCTGTTTCAGGTTGTTTCACTCACTTAGCTAACTCCAAAAATAATGATTATGATTTTGCCATGACCACTGGATTATTTGCTAATTAAATAACATTTCTCCAGCAGAGTTTGATCAACTTCAATTTGCACTTTGGAATTTAATTTGATTTTCAGAATTTGAATTTGAATTGGATTATTGACCCAAATGATTTGGCACTGCAAATGATCATGACTTGGCAGTTTTAACAGAGTGTCATAGAGCTTATTACTAGGGGGTGTTACAAGTTCTCCTCCTCTAAAAGAAATTCTCGTCCCGAGAATTTAGGAGGTAGAAGGAAAGAGTCCGGGATATTCTTCCCGAAGATGATCCTCGCGTTCCCAAGTGGCTTCATCTTCAGTATGATTCGACCATTGCACTTTTAGGAACTTGGTCGTCTTCTGACGAGTACGACGCTCAGCTTCGTCGAGGATGCGGATCGGATGCTCCTTATAGGAAAGATCATCTTGTAGCTCGAGCATCTCATGATCCACTGCACGACGCGGGGATTCCTTGAAGCACTTACGGAGTTGCGACACGTGGAAGACATCATGAATATGGGAGAATTGCGGTGGCAACTCCAATTTATATGCCACCTGTCCCCGTCTAGCCACGATGCGGAAAGGACCAATATAGCGAGGAGCTAGCTTGCCCTTGATTCCGAAACGACGGGTGCCCTTCATAGGAGTGACTCGGAGATAAGCATGATCACCTGGTTGATAAGTCAGTCCCCATCGCTTGCGATCATAATTACACTTCTGGCGGTCTTGAGCCGCCTTGAGATTTTCCCGGACAATTCGGACTTGTTCTTCGGCATGCTGAATGATGTCCGGTCCAACAAGAGGTCGTTCCCCAGTTTCTGACCAATTCAGAGGGGTTCGACATTTACGACCATAAAGAACCTCAAATGGGGCCATTGTTAAGCTGGCTTGATAGCTGTTGTTATAAGAGAACTCGGCATACGGGAGAGATTCCTCCCATTTCTTACCGAAGGATATAACACAAGCTCGAAGCATGTCTTCAAGCACTTGATTAACGCGCTCAACTTGGCCTTGAGATTGGGGATGATAAGCTGAACTCCAGGTAATATGAGTTCCCATTGCTTTCTGGAAACTTTCCCAGAAATGGCCAGTGAAAATACTGCCACGGTCTGAACTGATTTCCTTGGGAATACCATGGAGTGAAACAATTCTGGCAATGTACAGTTCTGCTAGCTGGCTAGCGGTGATAGTCTCCTTAACAGGTAGGAAATGAGCAACCTTGGAGAGTTGGTTGATGACGACAAGAATGGCATCGTGACCCTTCTGAGACTTGGGAAGACCAGTGATGAAGTCCATTTGCACTTTATCCCACTTCCATAGAGGAATAGGGAGCGGTTGCAGAATTCCAGCAGGTTTCTGATGTTCTGCCTTCACGCGACGACAAACGTCACACTCGGCAACATAACGAGCAATATCCTGCTTCATCCTAGACCACCAGTACCTTTGACGAAGATCTCGATACATTTTGGTACTACCCGGATGGATAGACAGCGGTGTATCATGGGCCTCCTTCATGACTTTGTCAGTCATCAGCTCGAAGCGAGGTACTACGATGCGGTCTCTGAAATATAATGTACCATCTTCAGCAACTGAGAAATCCCGATACTTAGCAAGGTGAAGCTCCTTCTTCATCAAGTCAATTTCAGCATCTTTGGCTTGCGCTTCTTTAACAGCCTTCAGAAGGTCTGGCTGTATCACAAGGTTATTAAGAGAACCCTGGGGAAGAATTCGCAGATTCAGCTGAGTCAGTTCTGCGTGAAGACGAGGTTGCGCTTGCCTAACCATGAGGTTGTTGCAATATGACTTGCGACTCAGGGCATCGGCCATTACATTAGCTTTGCCCGGGGTATAAGAAATACCGCAGTCATAATCCGCAATAGCTTCTAACCATCGTTGTTGTCGGAGATTAAGATCCGGTTGAGTGAATAAGTATTTCAGACTTTGGTGATCGGTATAAATTTCACACCGATTACCCAGAAGGTAGTGTCGCCATAACTTCAATGCATACATCACTGCTGCAAGTTCAAGATCATGCACTGGATAATTCTCTTCATGTGGACGCAATTGACGTGAAGCATATGCAATTACTCTCCGCTCTTGCATTAGGACGCAGCCTAATCCCTGACGAGAGGCGTCGCAATATATGACAAAGTCCTTGCGAGAATCAGGAGGAGCAAGCACTGGAGCAGAAGTGAGCTTGTCCTTGAGGGTCTGGAAACTTTCCTGACACTTGTCTGTCCACTCAAACTTAACGCCTTTGTGGAGCAGATTAGTCAGGGGCTTGGCGATCTTGGAGAAGTTCTCGACGAATCGGCGACAATAGCTGGCTAGACCGAGAAAGCTTCGGACCTGCTTGGCATTCTTCGGAGGAGTCCAGTCAAGGATAGCCTGAACATGCTCCGGGTTAACGGCAATACCGTCCTTGGAAATCACATGTCCAAGGTAGGTCACTTCAGGAAGCCAGAATTCGCATTTAGAGAACTTGGCATATAATTGGTGCTCTCGAAGTCTCTCCAGAACTAGTCGAAGGTGCTCAGCATGTTCTTCTTTGTTCTTCGAATAAACCAGAATATCATCCAGATATACCACGACGAATTTGTCGAGGTAGTCCATGAATATATAATTCATTAAGCGGGAGAAGGTAGCGGGAGCATTCGTCAGACCAAATGACATGACGGTGTACTCGTATGAGCCATAACGAGTAACGAATGCAGTCTTGGGAATATCCTCTTCGCGAACACGGATCTGGTGATAACCCAACCTCAAGTTGAGTTTAGAAAACACCGAAGATCCAGCGAGTTGGTCATATAAATCGTTGATCCGGGGAAGTGGATATTTATTCTGAATGGTTGCCTGGTTGATAGGACGATAATCTTGAACCAGACGGTTAGTTCCATCCTTCTTCTTAACAAAGAGAGAAGGTGCTCCCCAAGCAGAGGAACTAGGGCGGATGAAACCCTTCCTTAAAGATTTATCAATTTCCTCCTTAAGCTCGATGAGGTGGTGCGGAGGCATCTTGTAAGGACGCTTCGCAATAGGAGTGGTGCCAGGCTTCAAGTCGATGACGAACTCGACAGCTCTAGCAGGGGGTATTCCTGGAAGTTCTTCTGGAAAAACATCCGGGAAGTCACAGACAACTGGGATAATCTCAATCCCATCAAGCGGAGAAGCATTCAACGCATTCAAGGCATAAATTTGAGCCTCAGCGTTCTGAGTGATATGAGCATGGTAATTCACCATCTCATTCGAGGGGTGCAAGAGGTGAACAACTTTGGTGGCACAATTGATTGAGGCATAGTGGGCCTTCAACCAATCCATTCCCAGAATAAGGTCAATCTTGGACGATTTCAGAATAATGGGAGACGCACTGAACTCCAACTCTTCGATTTCAACGGGAACATTATAGCTAACTGTAAAGGTTCGGCAACCACCCGCGGGGGTGTGTACCAATAAAGGTGTGTTCATGTATTCGCATTTAATGTCATGCATGCGTGCAAAATGTTCTGACATGAAGGAATGTGATGCTCCTGAATCAAATAAAACAGATGCTGGTACTGAATTAACGAGAAGTGTACCCATCACAGTATCTGGTTGATCTGGAGCTTCAGACATGTTGACGTGGTAGTACTGCCCACGACCGTAAGAAGGTCTGGCATTATTGTTGCGCTGCTGAGGAATACCACGGCCAATTCCACGTCCAGCAGAAGGAAGAGCTAGTTGATTCTGATTTTGAGAACAGTCTCTAGCACGGTGACCTGGCTTGCCACACTTGAAGCATAGCCCGCTGTCAGGACGAGGTGTTGGAGCTCGAGGTGCTGGAGCTGGCAGGGGCTGTCTCGGTGGTGGAGGTGGCAGACGTGGTGCAGCATAAGAAGGTCTGTTCGCAGGAGCTGCTGAACGGAACATGCCTTTGGGGAACCAGATGCGTCGCTTCTGGGAAGACGAGCCCGAAGAGGAGCCCGACTCACGGGTGCGTCTGGACGCTTCCTTGTGCTTCTTAAGTCCAGTTTCAACCATGATGGCCTTATTCACCAAGGTGGCGAAATCAGGATAATCCTGGACAAGCAGTGCCAACTGTATGTCATGATGCAGTCCTTCACGGAACTTCTCCTGTCTTCGCTCATCAGTAGGAATGTCTTCTTCAGCATAGCGAGATAAGTCAAGAAACTCGCGTTGATATACTTCCACGGTCTTGTTGCCCTGAACAAGGCTACGGAACTCGGCCTTCTTCCGAGCTATGACAGCTTGAGGAATGTAGCGGGCACGGAATGCAATCTTGAATTCTGCCCAAGTGAAGACAGTACCAGGCGGTAGAGTCTGTCGGTGAGTGGCCCACCATTGGGCTGCGGGACCCTTAAGAAGATATGTCGCAAAAGTGACATAGTTAATTTCGGCGACACTAGCAGACTCCATCTCATGGGAGATGTCACGCAGCCAGTCATCGGCATCCAATGGGTTGACTGTGTTGCGGAAGAAGGATGGGCTGAGCCGCAAAAATTCTGGCAAAGTGATGGAGAAAGGCTGCTGATTAGCATCAGGACGAGGAAACTGCTGCATAATTCCCGTCATAAACTGGCGGTTGATTTCAAACTGTTGCATCATCGCTGCCATATAATCAGGTGGTGGCGGCGGTGGTGGATTGTTGTCAGCCATCCTGCTAATTCAACAGGGGTATTTCAGCAATAGCTTATGCAAGTGTTTAGCAATAAACATGATGTAACTCGACATTTATTGAAGTAGTGCACAGATGCTGAAAGTAGTCATTAAGACATACAGATCCATACATAGTCGGTTACATTCGGGCAGCATAACGGCGCAAATGAAAAGCTAGACATGCTAGGCGGCGCGCAGGCACGCGGTAAGAAAGTACACAATGGGACATAGCAAAGGCTACATCAGCGTCGGAGAAAACCACTGAAACGGGGTAACTGCAAGTGCGGACGATGGACGTTCGTCGCAGAAGGATCCTGCGCTCCATGGGCACTCTGATGCAGAACCCGGTCTCGAGAAGAAAGAAGAGGTCCACGTGCAGGCGTGTGACCTCCCACAGCAGGCCAGACGATCCCTGATGGCATCTCAGTCCTGCTCGGGTAAAGAATGTACTCCGGATGCATCCCTGCACGAACAGCTGGTAGCAACTGTGTCATAGCCTCGTAGTAGCGTGCTCGAGTGGCAAACAACTCAACAGCAAGTGCACGAACAGTGCGATCCAAAGCCTGAGTGCACTGAATCAGAACCTGTGGGTCGTAGCGTCGAGACTCGTACGGGGCACAGATAGCTGTGTAAAATCCAGTAGCATCTCCAACAGGTGCATACGGAATGTACCAAAACACAGTTTTATCCAAGTTAGCACTGTGCTCTCCTCGGAGACGTGCGACAGCAGAGTAGGCGGCATCATGTACTGCCATCTCAATCGTCACGCCGATACCGTGAAAACGGTGAAGCTCAGTGTCAGAGTTATCCTGCTGATCGTAGATGCGAACATCAGCATAGTACTGCTCCTGGTTGAACTCACGATAAACCTCATAGACCATGTACTCGGGGCACCAGCGGTATCCCAGCCTGATCAAGAGGGCGATCAGAACAGCTGGAAACCCAGGGACGTCTCGAGCACAGGTGCGAAGCACGAGCTGCGTCGTAGGACGAGGGGGAAACAGTAGATCCATCTGAAATAAGAAGTTCAGAATTGTCATAAGACATTGAGAAATATAACCGATCTCAAAAGGAAAGGTTAAACAAAACAATGGAAAGGAAATGATTATCAGACTAATCAGATCAACGTCAGGGAAATCGCACTGAATCCAGCTCTCCGGGTGGATAGAATTAACGAGAACCTAAATGTCGGCGTTTAGTAATTTTTTAAACCCGAATAGATGAGAGATTAGAATCCCAGATTAAAGATGAGGAATAAAAGATCCTAATACCACCCATTTGGCGACGTGGGCCCGTAAGCCACACAGCCAAGTTAGTAAAACAGTTTTTGACCACTAGACTCAACTTCGGCCAAGGAATTGGAAAGGGGGAACTCCTAGAGGCAGTCGGCTCTGATACCAACCTGTGACGACCCCGGCTTAATCGTGCACTAATCATACACGCAAATGCGCACGATCAAGCCTAAGGACTCACTTGAAGATATCACAACACAACTCTAAAACATAAAAATAAAGTCATACAAGCTTAATATTACAAGCCAGGGCCTCGAGGGCTCGAATACAAGCTCGATGGCATACAAGCGTCAGCGGAAGCAATAGATATCTGAGTACAGATATATTACAGAGAGAGAGAGATAAGCCTTCACAGAGGCGGGGTAAAAATAGAAACTACGATCGAAAGGCGTAGGCCTCCTGCCCTGGACCCTCCGATCCTACTCCTGGTCATCGAACGGCTCCTCGTAGTAGTAGTACTCGCCAGGCGGATAGTAGTACTGGTCATCGGCTGGGGCTTCTGGCTCAGGGGCTCCGTCGTCTGGTGGCATCAAATGGAAAATGGGGGAAAAAGAAAATAAAGCAAACGTGAGTACTCATCCGAAGTACTCAGCAAGCAAGGATCTACACTACATATGCATCATTGTCAAAGGAATGGCTGTATATGTGGACTGGGCTGCAAAAGTGCCAGAGTAGAGGGGGAAAAGCCTAGTCCTATCGAAGACTAGCATCTTCAACAATCTTCGACAGTCTTGCAGCATCAGGAGAGAGAGCAGATGAACATAATGTAAAGTAGTAGTAGTAATATCATCAACCTCGACCTGAGATCCTTTCTCGACTCCCTGCGAGAAAGCAATCCCAGAGCCGTACTATCCAATTCTCATATCAAGTTCTAGTTGTACCGATCGGGATACAACTCCGAGTGTCCGTTACCGTAGGACAGGCTATCGATAGAAGTTTCTTCCCTGCAGGGGTGCACCAAGTTACCCACCACGCTTGCTTAACTCCGGCCGGACACACTTTACTGGGTCATGCCCGGCCTCGGCCAAACAACACGCCGCAACCCGACCTAGGCTTATAAGAGAGGTCAGCACGCCGCACGTTACGGGGCCACCGAGAGCAGACCTAGCAACCCCTTATACAAGCGCGGTTGCGTTACCAGTCCAACTCGGCGTGCGCCGCTCCTTACTGACGTCAAACAAGCTTCGGCTGATGTGTACGACGCAGAACGCCCATACTATGCCCACGTGATGGTTAGTGCTATCGGGCCAGAGGCCCCTCGGATCAAATATCCAAACCGTAGTGGATTAGGAGCGCGCGGAAACGAGCAGAGACTCACGATCGATGTGACCCCGTCGCCCCGTCTCGAGGACTTGCGGCAAGGGCTAAGAATGCCCGGCCACGCCTCGTAGTTATCTCGCGGGCACCATCCAGGTCAACCCGACTCCACATCACTTCGCGTTAAGCTCGCGCGGGTACCCCTCAGGGCCGACCCGTCTTTAGTATCATAGTTTAGTGCAAGTCATAATATCCAAGGTAACTGTGTGTCTGACACCGAAGGGAACCCTGAGGAATCACCCTCGATGGAATCCCCGCTCGATGTTATCATCAAGGTGAACGAAGGAGGAATCACCCTCGAGGTCCACCTTGAGGAGTTGCGCGACGACGTCGTGATCGGGGGTGGTGTAGAAGGAATCACCCTCGCTTACCACGACCGAGTAACTAACCTACAAGGTTAACATCAGAAGTGCTGACGAGGTATCACCCTCGGCACTCGATGATAACCCAGCAGTGTCGGCAACTAAGGGGAAGTGATGTGCGGTGCCATGGTCTAGTCTTCAATCCCGATGATCGGGTCTTCTGATGTCCAGCAGGGCAGTCGGGATCAAGTGGGGGTCTCGGTCGTGTCTCTACCCACCTTATACTAAGCAGTCTAGGATAACCAGTAAGGTAGCAAGGCAGGTTACAATAAACAGGCTATGCAGCAGATATAGGAAAACAGTAGCAGTAGCAGTTCTAATGCAAGCATAAGAGAGAAGAGAATAGGCGATATAGGCATGCTCAAAATGGGGGTGCTTGCCTGTTTGCTCGGGGGCAAGGGCAAGGTCTTCAGTAGTATCGTCGGGGACGTAGTCGTACTCCTGTGCGGCGTCTGCCTCGGGAGCTACGTCAACGTCGGGGTCTACCGAGAGAGAAGAGGGGGAAGAAACAGGTAAACATAATGCAAACAAATGCAACACGGTGCGTGTGATGCTATGATGCAGTGTAGGGTTGCCTAAATATGCATCTAAGTCATTTTAGTTATTTTTAGAATTATTCTGGGATTTAATATCCGACGTGTGTGCACTATTCATCTGTCGGATTCGGGTCCGGAGTTTCGAGTTCTTCTACGTAGGAGGTTCCGATGGAGAAACAGACGGCACGATCAGACTCGTCTCGTCGTTCTGAGCAACTTTCATGTTTTAACTTTTTCGATCCGAGCTACGGTTTAAAAGTTATTAATTTTTAAAGATTATTTGAATTTCTGGAATTATTTTATTTAACAGAAAATGAATTATGACGTCAGCATGGCGTGCTGCTGACGTCAGCAAGTCAACAGGACGGTTGACCAGTCAAACCTGACATGTGGGTCCAGTGGGACCCACATGTCAGCCTCTATTTCTTTAATCAGTGATTCAGTTTAATTACCAGGATTAATTAGGGGGTGGACCCCACATGTCAGTGAGACATTTGGTTAATTAGTTTATTTTTATTTCTAATTTGTTTTAACTAATTAATCAGGGAGGTGGGGCCCGCCTGTCAGTGAGAGTGGATGAACAGTACCCGCGTTGACCCGGGTCAACGCGGTCAAAGCGCGCAGCGGGGCCCGCAGGCAGTGACTCCGGGTGGGACCCAGGCCTGCCAGCGTGGCGTGACCGGCGGCTTGCCGCCGGCGTGCACAAAACACGGCGGAGGGCTCGGGCCACCGTCGGAATTCGCCATCCGTGGGCCGTTTGGCTCGGGGTTGGATGCGTTCGAACGAGCGCTCGCCCGCGCGTCGAACTGAGGCGGTGGTTTCGCCTGAGCTGGACGGGAACGTCGCCGGCGACGAGCGGGGACGGCGGCGCGTACGGGTGGTCGTCGGGAACGACTCCACGGTGTGCAGCAGCTCAAACGAATGGCATAGGCTAGCCCTACGCGGTGCGGCGAAGCTAGTGGGCACGCGCCCGTGACCATATGGTCACCGGAGACTCGCCGGCGACGTGTGCCGCGGCGATGGGTTTGGGTTCGTATGGGACGGCAGCCACGGGCGAAATGGAGCGGGGAAAAGGAGTGGGGAGGAACTGCGGCTCACCGTGCGGTCAAGGCGGACCTGCGACAGCTTAGTAGCAGCAGGGAGGTTCGCCGGAGACGACGAAGAATGGCGGCGACCGAGGAGGAAGACGACGGCGTGAGCTCGATGCTGAGGCACCCAGCTCCTCCAGGCGGTGCCAGTCGAAGCAGCAGTCGCCTGCGGAGCTGCGGGGCACGGAGAGGCGGCGTGGGGAGGCCAGTGGCCACGGCGGCGGCGATTCGCGGCGACGGTGGCGTCCGGCCACCGGATCTGAGGAGGGAAGAAGAGGCGAGGCGAGTGTGGGAAAGAGGGGAAGAGTGCGCGGGCGACCAGGGGAGATGGATGGCTCGTCCTTATCTCCTCGCCCGTCGGTGGGGTGGTCGCGCTGTCGCCGTTCGGCCGGTCGGTGCCGGCGCAGCCATGCGCGCGCTGACACGGCATCGGAGAGAGAGGGAGAGAGCTAGCTGGGCTGGGCCTCAGGCACTGTGCACTAGTGGCAGTGCACAGTGGCCCCTTCCCTTATTTTTTTTTTTTTATTTCTATTCCTTTCTGTTCTGAAATGTTTAGGGCTCTTGTGCACTTTTGAAAAATGTGGGAGTTGGCCCAAATATTGCAATGCAATATTATCTCTCACCAAAAAGTGGTTTGGACAAATTTGGATTCCATGTGAGTTTGATATTAATTTAATAGATGTAAATAGTCTGTTTTGAGTGCTGTTTCAGGTTGTTTCACTCACTTAGCTAACTCCAAAAATAATGATTATGATTTTGCCATGACCACTGGATTATTTGCTAATTAAATAACATTTCTCCAGCAGAGTTTGATCAACTTCAATTTGCACTTTGGAATTTAATTTGATTTTCAGATTTTGAATTTGAATTGGATTATTGACCCAAATGATTTGGCACTGCAAATGATCATGACTTGGCAGTTTTAACAGAGTGTCATAGAGCTTATTACTAGGGGGTGTTACAACTGATTAGTATTTAATTAACTAATTAACAGATTTTCTATTTATTTAAATTCAATTAAACGGCCGAGCCCCACATGTCAGTGAGACCGGGCGGCCACGTCAGCGCTGACCCCGGTCAACGGGGTCAAAGGGGCCCGCGGGGCCCCACAGTCAGTGGCACAGGGCGGGGCCCACTGGTGCCACGTCGGCGGTGGCCGGCGACGCGCCGGAGTAGCTCCGGCGAGCCAAAACGCGGCGGCGCGAGTCGGGCTTGGCTCGGGTTTCGCCTACGGTGGGTCTCAGGGGCTGGGGTAGGTCACGTTCGACGCGGCTCGTCGTCGCGCGTCGAGTGGCGGCGGTGCGGGGTGCTGGGGAGGCCGGAGCTGAGCGCCAGGAGCTCGTCGGCGGCGAGGTTCTCGGGCGAGCTACGGGAACGTCAAAACGGCGCGCGTTCAAGCGTTGTGAGGAGCTAGGCGGGGTCTATGCGACGCGGCGAAGCAAATGGGCAGCAGCACATGACCAAATGGTCGCCGGACGGTCGCCGGCGACGAGGTCCGCGGCGGTGGGTGCGGTCTAACGCGGAGCGGTGGCTACGGTACGCTAGCGAGCTAATGGAGAGGGGGAGGAGGAGCAGGAGCTCACAGTGGGGCGTAGCCGTTCAGAGCGGGCGCGGGGAAGGCCTGGAGTAGCCGGAATCGACGGCGAACGGTGGCGGGGATCCGAGGAAGAAGACATCGACGTGGGGGCGATGCAGGGCTCCCGGAGCTCAGGCTCGTGGTCGAGGAGGACGGCGCGTTGCGGCGGAGCTCGTGGACACAACGGGGAGGCGAACGGGGCACGGTGGCCGCGAGCTTCAGCGGTGGCCGACCATGGCGGCGTCGGGCGAGGTGGGGGACGGGGGAAGAGGGCCAAAGAGGGCGGCTAGGGCTCGTCCGCGGAGTCGAGGGGGGGTCCATATAGGCGTCCGCGGCGCCGCAGTGCTCGTTGTCGAGCAAAGGCGAGGGGGGGCCGGGGCGGTGAGCACGGGCGCGGGCGACAGCGCGGCGAGGTGAGCAGTGCGAGGTGAGGGACGGCGCGGGGGTGGGCTGGGCCGCGACTGTAGCGAGCAGGCCGCGTGCACAGTAGATCGTTTAGGCCTTTTCCTTTTTCCCTTTACTGTTTCTTTTTCTTTTCTGTTTTGTTAATTGTTTAGGCCCCAAATGGGTTTTGTAAAAAGTGTGAGCTAGTCCTTAATTACCAGTGCACTATACCCTAACACCAAAAACTAGTTTGGGCAAAACATCATTTCATATTCGAACTAGATTAATTAAAAGGCTTGTAGATATTATTTTCAGTCACTGTTAAAAGAGGTTTGGGTCACCTAATTAATTTATTAAATGTTGGTTACAACTTTAGAATGGTCTCTGCAATATTTGTTATTTACTGAACATTTTAGTTTTTATGTTGGACAACTTTTATATTTCACTTTCATTTAAATTTGAATTTGACTTAGGAGTTGAAATGCAATATGATGCTAATGATGATTATGCAGTGTTAATCATGCTAACATGTCATTATCAAAAGTGATTACTGTTGCTAATCACCGGGGGTGTTATAGTTGTCAATTCAACCACACCTGGAGATTAATTATCTGCAGCAAAGTGATCAGTAGCAAAGTAGTATGATAGTTTTGAAAGTAGTAGCAACAGCAATAGTAACGGTAACAGTGATAGCAGTGATTTTGTAGCAAGTGCAACAGTAACAGTAGCAGTAGTAACTTAGCAAGAACAATATGTAGGAAAATCATAGGCATTGGATCGGTAATTTGTTGGATGATATTCATCATGAGATAGTTATAACCTAGGGCGATACGGCACTAGCTCCAGTTCATAAATATAATGTAGGCATGTATTCAGTAAATAGTCATACATGCTTATGGAAAGAACTTGCATGACATCTTTTGTCCTACCCTCCCGTGGCAGCGGGGTCCATATTGGAAACTAAGGGATATTAAGGCCTCCTTTTAATAGAGAACCGGAACAAAGCATTAACACACGGTGAATACATGAACTCCTCAAACTACGATCATCACCGGGAGTGGTCCCGACTATTGTCACTCCGGGGTTGCCGGATCATAACACGTAGTAGGTGACTACAACTTGCAAGATCGGTTCTAGAACATGGATATAATGATGATAACATAAATGGTTCATATCTGAAATCATGGCACCCGGGCCCAAAGTGACAAGCATTAAGCATGGCAAAGTCATAGCAACATCAATCTCAGAACATAATGGATACTAGGGATCAAGCCCTAACAAAACTAACTCGATTACATGATGAATCTCATCCAACTCCTCACCGACCAGCGAGCCTACGAAGGAATTACTCACTCCCGGTGGGGAGCATCATGGAATTGGCGATGGAGAAGGGTTGGTGATGACGAAGATCGAAGATCCCCCTCTCCGGAGCCCCAAACGGACTCCAGATCTGGCCTTCCGATGAAGAACAGGAGGTGGCGGCGGCTCCATCTCACGGAACGTGATAACTCTTTCTCCCTGATTTTTTCTGGAAATATGTGATTTTATAGCGTCGGTTTCAGGGTCTGCGGGGCCACCAGGTGGGGACAACCCACCTGAGCGCGCCTGGAGGGGGTGGCGCGCCCTGGTGGGTTGTGCCCACCCAGGTGCCCCCCCTCCGGTGGTTCTTGGCTCCAGAAATTATCTTTTATTGTATAAAAAATCCTCGCAAAGTTTCGTTCCATTCCGAGAACTTTTATTTCTGCACAAAAACAACACCATGGTAGTTCTGCTGAAAACAGCGTCAGTCCGGGTTAGTTTCATTCAAATCATGCAAATTAGAGTCCAAAATAAGAGGAAAAGTGTTAGGAAAAGTAGATACGATGGAGACGTATCAACAACCATGCTCCGAATAGCCCGCGCCAAGCTGGAACGAGGACATGGCGTAGGCTGGCGAAAGAAGTTTTGATGTGCCAGTGTGGCGAACCGGCAGGGAAGGAGGGGGTTGTGCCAAACGAGATATGCAGACATGGGGGGCGCTCTCTTTCTCTCCTCCCCTCTCTCTCTTGTGTGTATTGTGACGCCCCCGGTTCAATCGTGCACTAATCATACACGCAAATGCACACGATCAAGCCTAAGGACTCACTTGAAGATATCACAACACAACTCTAGACACAAATTAAAATAATACAAGCTTTAGTTACAAGCCAGGGGACTCGAGGGCTAGAATACATAAGCTCGCTTACAAGCGTCAGCGGAAGCATCAGATATCTGAGTACAGATATAAAAGAAAGACAGATAGGCCTTTAAAAGGCGGGGCAAAAGAAAACACTACGATCGAAAAGGCGCAGGCCTCCTTCCTGGGACCCTCCGATCCTACTCCTGGTCGTCGGCAAGCTCGTAGTAGTAACCACCCTCGGGGTAGTAGTAGTCGTCGTCGGCGGGGGCAGTTGTCTCAGGGGCTCCGTCATCTGGTGGCATCAAACGGATATGGGGAAAAAGAGGAAGCAAAGCAACCGTGAGTACTCATCCGAAGTACTCAGCAAGCAAGGATCTACACTACATATGCAACATTATCAAAGAAAGGCTGTATATGTGGACAGGGCTGCAGAAATGCCAGAATAGAGGGAAGGCCTAGTCCTATCGAAGACTAGCATCTTCAGCGGTCTTGCAGCATTAGAAGAGTGTAGATTATCACAATATATAGTAGTAGTAGTAGTGTCATCAACCTCGCCCAGAGATCCTTTCTCGACTCCTTGCGAGAAAGAGATCCCAGAGCCATACTATCTATTTCTCATCACAAGTATCCAGTTCTAGTTGTATCGATCGGGATACAACTCCGAGCGTCCGTTACCGAGGATCCGACTATGCATAGATTAGTTCTTCCCTGCAGGGGTGCACCAACTTACCCACCACGCTCGCTTAACTCCGGTCGGACACACTTTTTGGGGTCATGCCCGGCCTCGGCTAAACGACACGCCGTAGTCCTACCTAGGCTCAGCAGAGAGGTCCCCGTCGGTCTATATCCTAAGCGCTCAGGGGTCTTGGGCCATCGCCCTGTGCACTCCGGGTCATTGCGAGTAGGGTGAAGCCAGGCACCACCTTTCTCCTGGGTGGCTCCGGTCCGTCCCGGCCGCGATGCTGAGCTGGATGTCTGACAGAGCTTTCGAAAGAAACGTACGACGTAGAGTGCCCATAACTTATTCCCCGGTGATGGTTAGTGCTATCGGGCCAGAGGCCCACTCGGATCAGATATCCAAATCGTTAGAGTATTGGGGGTGTGCGGTAACGAGCAGAGACTCACGATCGATGTGACCCCGTCGGCCCGTCTCGAGGACTTGCGGCAAGGGCTAAGAATGCCCGGCCACGCCTCGTATTTAACTCTCGGGTACCCTCCAGGTCAACCCGACTTCCCATCACTCGCGGGTACCCCTCAGGGTCGACCTGCCTTTCCAAGTAACAATTGTAAAGTCCAAGTATCCGTGTGTCCGTAACATCAGGGAAATCCGAGGTATCACTCTCGTTGGATTCCTACTCGATGTATCTGTCAAGGTGAACTCGGAGGAATCACCCTCGATGGGTTCACACTTGAGGTGTTGCACGACAGCGTCGTTATCGGGAGTGGTGAAGGAGGAATCACCCTCGATGACCACGACCGAATAGCTACTCTATAGAGTTAACATCAGAAGTGCTAAACGAGGTATCACCCTCGGCACTCGATAGTAACGCTGCAGTGTCGTACAACTAGGGGGGTGATGTGCGGTGCCGGGGCCTGGTTGTCGATCACGTTGATCGAGGCATCTGATAATCCAGCGGGGGCAACTGGGACAAATTGGGGGTCTCTGGTGGATCACTAACCAGCCTATACTAAACAGTTTAGGATAAGCAGGTAGGTAACAATAGCAGGTTACAAAATTAGGCTATGCATCAGAAATAGGATAAACAGCAGCAGCAACAATTTCTAATGCAAGCATAAGAGAGAAAGAATAGGCGATATCGGCATGTTCAAAAGAGGGATGCTTGCCTAGAAGCTCTGCAGCAAAGGCCTGGTCGACAGTGGGGTCATCGATCTCCGGAGCTGCGTCGGTCTCGGGGACTACGTCGGTACCGGGATCTACCGAGAGAGAAGAGGGGGAAGAAACAGATAAATACACGGCAAACATATGCATCACAGAGCATGCCATGCTAACGTGCATTGCAGGGTTGCCTAAAAGCATGTCTAAGTCATATTAGTTATTTTAGGATTAAAGTTGGAATTATTAACCGGTGTATATGCACTATTCATCTACGGAAGTAGGCTAAAAGTTGCGGGTTCACCTCCGTAGAGGGTCCCGACATGAAAATAGATGGCACGGTCGGATTCGTCTCGTCGTTCTGAGCAACTTTAATATATAAAGTTTTTCGATCTGAGCTACGGATGAATTTCTACGAATTTCCAAAGATTTAAACAGTTATTTGGAATTCCTGAAAATTGGCCAAGTCTAAGGATTGCTCAGTTTTTGAACATTACTTAGCTGTTTTCCAAAGGCTATAACTATTGTTCTGCCCATTCTATGGATTAGTGCCTTATATCAATATTGATCACTTTCTTGTGATCTACAAGATGGTATCAATTGCATCATTGTTATAGTTCATTTGGTTAATCAAAACTTCGCTTGAAAATTGCCACTTGATGTTAATTCCAGAAACTGTTAAAATATACGAACATAGGATTTTGTGATTTTTATAGGATTTAATCCGTGCAACAAATGGATTTGGTCCAGTGGAGTAAAATGGAGTTTGTCAAGTATATTTTCTATGCATATTATTTTTACTCATGTTATCAGTTGTTTAGACGCTGTTTAGGGGCTGTCTAGATGGCTAAGCAATGCAGCAGCGGCAAAGCTAGCTACTGCTACAGTAACTGAATGTTACTATAGCACCGCTGCACTAGTAGCAGCAGGCAGCGAGCAACGCAGCAGCATGAGCAGCTAGCGGCAGCGGGTGGCGCGGCTGCGGCAGCGGGCGAGCGCGTCCGGCTGCGGCGAGGTGACGTGCGGGGCAGTAGGGGCGGCGGCGGGCAGAGGAACAGCAACCGCGGCAAGCAGCAAGACCACCAGCAGCAGCAGCAGCACGTAGCAGGGGCAGCAGTACAAGCAGCAGGTGCGGCGGCATGCAGACCAACCGCAAGCAAGTGCAGCAGGGGCGAGCGAGCGCGGCCAGCGCGACGGCGGGACGCGGGCGAGGCGCACGGGTGCACGGCCGAGGGCACGCATGGGGTGGGCGCAGGGGCGGCCTGGGGCTTGCGACGAGCAGAGCCAGGGCGCGAGGCGCGGGCGTGGCTGCGGTGTGGGGAGTGCAAGCTCACAAAGAACTCCGATGCGGCGGCTACGACGGCCTACGGCGACGGATTTGATGAGGGGAAAGGGGGAATCGAGAGAGGAGCTCATTGGGAGGTGGTTGGCGTGCTCGGGGAGGTCGGGGAGGCGCCGGAGCTACGGCAACCGGCGACGAACACCGACGACCGTGGCAGAGTAGATCGGCGACGGCGAGGCATACGGGGCGTCTTCCCTCGATTTGCTGCAGGGAGAAGACAAGGTCGACGATGGCGGTCCTCCTGGACTCGTCGGTGCGGTGAACGGTGGCCAGTGGCCGCGTGCACGGCGACGGCACGATGATGGTTATGCTCGGACGAGCTACAGATCGAGAGAGAGGGGCAAGGAGGGGGAAGACTGGGGGCTAGGGTTCGCAGGGGGCAGCGGGGCTCATCTTGAGGGCGTCGGGGAGGTCCGGCACATGCACCACGCCGGCTATGGCGCCGGTGGATGGCCGCCACGCCCTCCTCTGCCTCTGTAGCGAGAGGTAGGGGAAGCTGGGCCGGTGGGAGCTAACGGACTTAAGTGCACAGTGCATCTTCATCCCTTTTCTATTTTTCCTTTTCTGTTTTATTGTTTTCACTCTGTTTTGCATTTCTTTTGCTACCATATGACTTTGGTAAGGTATGGAGTTGGGCCACATAACTATATTGTAAAATCTAATACTGCCACAAAAAGTTTGGTGGTTATTTGAATTCATTTGAATTTTGTTTAAATAGAAATGATTTAAATGGGCTGATTCGGGTACTGTTTTAGTTAATTAAGGTCATTTAAATATGTCAAATAATGTTGGTTCCTACAGGACAATTACCTAGTGTTTATTTGCAAAATTATGAACACTTTAGTTTTGCAGTTTGAAGAAATATTATTTTTGACTTTATTTTAAATTTTGAATTTGAACTCGGTTTGGAGGAAAGTGAGGTTTAGCAAATTAATTGCGATGACATGGCACCAGTGGTGTGTGATTACTGTAGCTTAACTACCGGGGTGTTACAAATCTCCTCCACTACAAGAAATCTCGTCCCGAGATTTAAGTGGGGAAGTAAAGAGTAATTTCGGAAGAACTGACCCTTATAGGGTTAAGTATCTGGTGAACAATTCAGGGAATGTGACAGAAGTATCTCTCGAGTTGAAACTTAAGAAAACATCGAGAGCAAAGCATGAAGGTACAATAAGAAGTTTCAAGTGAATGGACAAACGATCGATACCTAAACAGAGTGTGAGAAGGGGGTTCTGAGCATCGGGAATAGATTATCTCTCGGAGGGTGGCTCGTGATAACACACAAAGTCAAGTGCAAAGAATATTTCGGAATCAAGGATGTATGGGAGAGTCAGGTTCTGATCCTGAGGAACTGTGAAGAGGGTCGATCAAAAGTAGAGAGAACGGTGACAACTTACCGGTCACGACAACAAGGTATGTCAGAGGATAGCCTGTCAGTTATGTCGGTGGCAACATCGGTACCAAGGGCGAGGGATGAAGAGAACCATTTTCCTGCTCGTTATAACGAGGCGGACCAATAGGCAAAGTTCTCGTCCATCGGTGGTTACCGGAATGTCATCAATAATAGTAAGAGGGTCGTACTGACCGAATTGTACCTCGAGGTGTTTTTATAAGCAGGGAATTATTTCTGCTTATATCATATAGATCAAAAGAAAGACTAACAAACCAATGGAAAGGAAAATGTGATTATCAGGATTAATCAGACCAAAGGAAAGGAAAATGTGTTTGCACACAAGAATTGAGGGTACATCCTTCCCAAGGAAAGGCGGAGCATGATATACATGATAGGACAGCAAGTTCAAAAGTATTTAGATAAAGGGGCGAGGAAAGAATCATGATATTACCCACACCACGGTGTTTGGATAATTGATGAAGAAACATTTAGCAATGTGCTTCCAATGTTCTAGTTGATATTTGGAATACCACAGTCATGCTTCGATGTAGCATTAATATGGTGTTTGAGGTAAGGGTTGGGTCTGAAGATCTCAAGAGATACAAAGGAACAATTTCAAGAACAACAAGGAACTCAATATATGAGCAAAACTTCATCAGGTGAGTGTTGGAGGGAGTCAAGGACGTGGTCGATGATAACACAGATCATCGAGGGGCAAGAATGGTATTTCTCACCCTGAATATAACTGACATCTCAGAAGAAATCAAAAGGTTGACGTTGACCATGACACATTTGTCGAGAGATTTCATGAAGATGTAATTGTTCGGCGATGACATCAAGTCAAAGGAATGATGAAGCGAAAGGTTATTGGAACCACGGGTATGACACAAACTCGCAATCGAGCTTGTTGTTCAGGGCAAAATGGTAAGATGAGGAAGATCGACGTAAACTTAGATCATCGTCGAAAATTGTGCTCCGTGAAGAAGGACCCGGTAGCACAGTTAAGATTTAGCACGATATTGATATAGCCGATCAGGCTAGGAATGATGTGATGGGGTATCATTCCAATAAGAATTCACAAGAGGTAGTGCGATGACAGGATGACATGGGGCAATACTTGAAGATAGATCAGAATAGAGGTTGGATAGGTGAAATGATCTGTAGAGGACAAGTATTTTAACTTGTCTGGGAAATGGAATCAAGAAGAAAATATGGTCGGAACCACGATTGCAAAGTATCAATTCTCAGATACAAGATGAATTTGTACCAAGGAAATAATTATTTTTACGAGCAGCTTCCATGATAAGTTCTACATCGGGTCCATGGGCATGAACACAAAGGTTCAAGGTCAACTCCCACTTCTTCAATGCATAACCTTTCATTCACTCCTCGTTTTCGAAGAAATTGTAGTGCTGAAGATTTATCTGGTGAAGCACCAGAAGAGTATGACTCGCATAACTTTCGAGTTCACAAGGATTAGGGAAAGCATAGGTTCAACCCATCGGGACATTTTTACGAAGCTATACAACACAATAACAGGAGCGATGGGTACATGCTCGAAAGCAAAGGGCTGGTGATTCGGAATAGATGATACAATTCGCCAGAGGCATTTTGTATCAGGGGAAAGTCGTCAATGAGTTAAAATACGAAGGAGCTACCGGATAGTAATCCACCAAAAGATCAGGTGGTCCGCAAAGGATCTGGTGTGAGAATCGGTACTCAACCAGAAGAAGAAGGGATGCAAAGGAATCGATTTATGGAAACATTTGAATAAGCCAAAGCTTGAATACGAAGGGTTTACAATTCCAAAATCGGGGGATTAGAGCCAGAGGATCTGATAAAAAAATGAGTATGTTGAAATAGAATTAGATGGCCAATCAATCAAGGATTGATTTACCGAGAACCAGTTCATGTCCGGGATGACGTCAGAGCCGGAAGGATGAATTAGTAGGAAACAACTGATGATTGCGAGTATTCGTAGCAGATTGAATCAATAGGCTCAGGATGACAATGACAAAGGATGTTAATGAATATTGCTGGACATATGGATTTAACCATAATGCAGGCAGACAAGACTTTCGGGAGCACTAGGCTGCAGAGGATCTTCGGGAGATCGGATAATAATACGAAGTATTTCGTGAAACACAAGAACAACTGGGGATGAATGGATCCCCGGAAATGTGAGGAATTATTCATAAGTATGTTCAGGCGGAAAGGAACTGCAAGGCTGTAGGTTCAGAGAATTCTCGAAATGTCGGATAGTATTTCGATATGTCGGATGGAACAAAAGAGTAACTGGAATGAATATATGTACGACAAGTGTAAGTAGTTATCCGTCAGGATTTATCGGTGGTCAGGAACTGCGAAGCAGTGGGCACAGGATCTCGGGAATCATCGAGGAGTATCTTCAGAGTCTTCTGATGGAGCAGATGATTATCTGTGGTGCAGGGGCTCTCCGGGATGACGTGGTTACGAGAACCTAATGTCAGAGTTAGTAAAATCTTTAACCCGAATAGAAGAGAGATCAGAGTCCCAGAGTAAGGAAGAGGAATAAAAGATCCTAATACCACTCATTCGGCGACGTGGGCCCGTAAGCCACACAGCCAAGTTAGTAAAACAGTTTTGGACGTCTAGACTCAACTTCGGCCAAGGAGTTGGAAAGGGGGATTCCTACAGGCAGTCGGCTCTGATACCAACCTGTGACGCCCCCGGCTCAATCGTGCACTAATCATACACGCAAATGCACATGATCAAGCCTAAGGACTCACTTGAAGATATCACAACACAACTCTAGACACAAATTAAAATAATACAAGCTTTATGTTACAAGCCAGGGGCCTCGAGGGCTCGAATACATAAGCTCGCTTACAAGCGTCAGCGGAAGCATCAGATATCAGAGTACATATATAAAAGAAAGACAAATAGGCCTTCAAAAGGCGGGGCAAAAGAAAACACTACGATCAAAAAGGCGCAGGCCTCCTGCGTGGGACCCTCCGATCCTACTCCTGGTCGTCGGCAAGCTCGTAGTAGTAACCACCCTCGGGGTAGTAGTAGTAGTCGTCGGCGGGGGCAGCTGTCTCAGGGGCTCCATCATCTGGTGGCATCAAACGGATATGGGGAAAAAGAGGAAGCAAAGCAACCGTGAGTACTCATCCGAAGTACTCAGCAAGCAAGGATCTACACTACATATGCAACATTATCAAAGAAAGGCTGTATATGTGGACTGGGCTGCAGAAATGCCAGAATAGAGGGAGGCCTAGTCCTATCGAAGACTAGCATCTTCAGCGGTCTTGCAGCATTAGAGGAGTGTAGATTATCACAATATATAGTAGTAGTAGTAGTAGTGTCATCAACCTCGCCCAGAGATCCTTTCTCGACTCCCTGGGAGAAAGCAATCCCAGAGCCATAATATCCATTTCTCATCGAAAGTATCCAGTTCTAGTTGTATCGATCGGGATACAACCCCGAGCGTCCGTTACCGAGGATCCGGCTATGCATAGATTAGTTCTTCCCTGCAGGGGTGCACCAACTTACCCACCACGCTCGCTTAACTCCGGCCGGACACACTTTTCGGGGTCATGCCCGGCCTCGGCTAAACGACATGCCGTAGTCCTACCTAGGCTCAGCAGATAGGTCCCCATCGGTCTATATCCTAAGCGCTCAGGGGTCTTGGGCCATCGCCCTGTGTACTCTGGGTCGTTGCGAGTAGGGTGAAGCCAGGCACCACCTTTCTCCTGGGTGGCGCCGGTCCGTCCCGGCCGTGATGCTGAGCTGGACGTCTGACAGAGCTTTCGGAAGAAACGTACGACGTAGAGTGCCCATAACTTATTCCCGCGTGATGGTTAGTGCTATCGGGCCAGAGGCCCACTCGGATCAAATATCCAAATCGTTAGAGTATTGGGGGTGTGCGGTAACGAGCAAAGACTCACGATCGATGTGACCCCGTCGCCCCGTCTCGAGGACTTGCGACAAGGGCTAAGAATGCCCGGCCACGCCTCGTATTTAACTCTCGGGTACCCTCCAGGTCAACCCGACTTCCCATCACTCGCGGGTACCCCTCAGGGTCGACCCGCTTTTCCAAGTAATAGTTGTAAAGTCCAAGTATCCGTGTGTCCATAACATCAGGGAAATCCGAGGTATCACCCTCGTTGGATTCCTACTCGATGTATCTGTCAAGTTGAACTCGGAGGAATCACCCTCGATGGGTTCACACTTGAGGTGTTGCACGACAGCGTCATTATCGGGAGTGGTGAAGGAGGAATCACCCTCGATGACCACGACCGAATAGCTACTCTGCAGAGTTAACATCAGAAGTGCTAAACGAGGTATCACCCTCGGCACTCGATAGTAATGCTGCAGTGTCGTACAACTAGGGGGGGTGATGTGCGGTGCCGGGGCCTGGTTGTCGATCACGTCAATCGAGGCATCTGATAATCCACCGGGGGCAACTGGGACAAATTGGTGGTCTCTGGTGGATCACTAACCAGCCTATACTAAACAGTTTAGGATAAGCAGGTAGGTAACAATAGTAGGTTACAAAATCAGGCTATGCATCAGAAATAGGATAAACAGTAGCAGCATCAATTTCTAATGCAAACATAAGAGAGAAAGAATAGGCGATATCGGCATGTTCAAAAGGGGGTGCTTGCCTGGAAGGTCTGCTGCAAAGGCCTGGTCGTCAGTGGGGTCGTCGATCTCCGGAGCTGCATCGGTCTCGGGGACTACGTCGGTACCGGGATCTACCGAGAGAGAAGAGGGGGAAGAAACAGATAAATACACGGCAAACATATGCATCACAGAGCATGCCATGCTAACATGCAGTGCAGGGTTGCCTAAAAGCATGTCTAAGTCATATTAGTTATTTTAGGATTAAAGTTGGAATTATTAACCGGTGTATATGCACTATTTATCTACCGGAAGTAGGCTAAAAGTTGCGGGTTCACCTCCGTAGAGGGTCCCGACACGAAAACAGATGGCACGGTCGGATTCGTCTCGTCGTTCTGAGCAACTTTCATATATAAAGTTTTTCGATCTGAGCTACGGATGAATTTCTATGAATTTTCGAAGATTTAAACAGTTATTTGGAATTCCTGAAAATTGGCTAAGTCTAAGGATTGCTTAGTTTTTGAACATTACTTAGCTATTTTCCAAATGCTATAACTATTGTTCTACCCATTCTATGGATTAGTGCCTTATATCAATATTGATCACTTTCCTGTGATCTACAAGATGGTATCAATTGCATCATTGTTAGAGTTTATTTGGTTAATCAAAACTTTGCTTGAAAAGTGCCACTTGATGTTAATTCCAGAAACTGTTAAAATATACGAACATAGGATTTTGTGATTTTTATAGGATTTAATCCGTGCAACAAATGGATTTGGTCCAGTGGAGTAAAATGGAGTTTGTCAAGTATATTTTCTATGCATATTATTTTTACTCATGTTATCAGTTATTTAGACGCTGTTTAGGGGCTGTCTAGACGGCTAATCAATGCAGCAGCGACAAAGCTAGCTACTGCTACAGTGACTGAATGTTACTGTGGCAGCGCTACACTAGTAGCAGCAGGCAGCGAGCAACGCAGCAGCATGAGCAGCTAGCGGCAGCGGGCGGCGCGGCTGCAGCGGGCGGGCGAGCGCATCCGGCTGCGGCGAGGCGACGCGCGGGGCAGTAGCGGCGGCGGCGGGCAGAGGAGCAGCAGCCGCGGCAAGAAGCAAGACCAGCAGCAGCAGCACATAGCAGCGGCAACAGTACAAGCAGCAGCTGCGGCGGCACGCAGACCAGCCGCAAGCAGCTGCAGCAGGGGCGAGCGTGCGCGACCTGCGCGACGGCGGGACGCGGGCGAGGCGCACGGGCGCACGGCCGAGGGCACGCATGGGGCGGGCGCAGGGGCGGCCTGGGGCTCGCGGCGAGCAGAGCCAGGGCGCGAGGCGCGGGTGCGGCTGCGGGGTGGGGAGTGCGAGCTCACAGAGAACTCCGATGCGGCGGCTACGACGGCCTACGACGACGGATTCGACGAGGGGAAAGGAGGAATCGAGAGAGGAGCTCACTGGGAGGTGGTTGGCGTGCTCGGAGAGGTCAGGGAGGCGCCGGAGCTACGGCAACCGGCGACGAACGCCGATGACCGTGGCGGAGTAGATCGGCGACGACGAGGCATATGGGGCATCTTCCCTCGATTTGCTGCAGGGAGAAGACAAGGTCGACGATGGCGGTCCTCCTGGACTCGTCGGTGCGGCGAACGATGGCCGGTGGCCGCGTGCGCGGCGACGACACGATGATGGTTACGCTCGGACGAGCTACAGATCGAGAGAGAGGGGCGAGGAGGGGGAAGACTGGGGGCTAGGGTTCGCAGGGGGCAGCGGGGCTCGTCTTGAGGGCGTCGGGGAGGTCCGGGATGGCCGGCACGTGCACCACGCCGGCTATGGCGCCGATGGATGGCCGCCACACCCTCCTCCACCTCTGTAGCGAGAGGTAGGGGAAGCTGGGCCGGTGGGAGCTAACGGACTTAAGTGCAGAGTGCATCTTCATCCCTTTTCTATTTTTCCTTTTTTGTTTTATTGTTTTCACTCTGTTTTGCATTTCTTTTGCAACCATATGACTTTGGTAAGGTATGGAGTTGGGCCACATAACTATATTGCAAAATCTAATACTGCCACAAAAAGTTTGGTGGTTATTTGAATTCATTTGAATTTTGTTTAAATAGAAATGATTTAAATGGGCTGATTCGGGTACTGTTTTAGTTAATTAAGGTCATTTAAATATGTCAAATAATGTTGGTTCCTACAGGACAATTACCTAGTGTTTATTTGCAAAATTATGAACACTTTAGTTTTGCAGTTTGAAGAAATATTATTTTTGACTTTATTTTAAATTTTGAATTTGAACTCGGTTTGGAGGAAAGTGAGCTTTAGCAAATTAATTGCGATGACATGGCACCAGTGGTGTGTGATCACTGTAGCTTAACTACCGGGGTGTTACATGTATATTGTGCGAGTGGGGTAATGATCCAACAACCAAAATGAGCGATTTGATGGCCCACAGGGTGGTGACCTATCTAAAGTTTGCACCAGTTGCCCGACGCTGAGCATTGCCCTTCTCAAATAGAGACACAAACATTATCATTTTAAATAATTGATATTTTCAATTATGAGCGTTATTAAATAGATCCGATTGATTTTGGAAGCGTATTCTGATCAGGACATAGAGGAACACACACTTGCCGTACCTCTAGGCCTTGTTAACATATGGACTGGCTAGGTGTCAGGTGACTGAAAAACCAATTTAGGTCGATCGATTCGTTATGAGTTGTTGCATGCAAGATGGATGGTCAGATCGGCTTCTTCAACATCTAGCCCTTCTGTTCATCTTCTTCCCCAACCGTCCCACGAACTGCCGGCCACCACCGCCTGCAACCGGCGGCGCTCCCGCGCTAGCCTCGCCGCCCAATCCTCCCCTCAACCGTTGCCCACCGTCGTGCTGCCGCCTCCCCCGGCAATCCCTCTAACCCCGACGATGAACAGTTTTCTCTGCACCCAGTACCCCTAAGATAGATAATGGGCTCCCCTGCCACTCTTAAGATAGATCCAGAGAGCTTCTCCGGTGAGTCGGCGGCTGCTCCTTCCTTCCCTCCGGCGGCTGCTTCCTTCATGCGAAAATCGAGTGATCCAAATATTATTTTCAGGCGACTTAGAAAGTAGCTAAAATGATTAACATAAAAAGAAACATCATAGTCTTGGCAGCGGCGACCCCTGGCGAGGAAACTCAATAGAGCTCGAGAGCAACAAAGGCAACAGCTCTTCGTGAGGAAGAAGCAGGGCAGGACAGAGGAGGAAGCTGCTGAAAGTGAGGGTGAGCAATTAAAAACAGCACGACTATGAATTATCCCATCCGTTCATTTACCCAGGACACATCTGTTATTCTATAATCCGGATAAAACAGTTGACCTCATTTGCCTCCATCGCAAGGTCCTGCCTTGGACGACAAGCACATCACAACTTGCCATGTGTGATGATGGGGCATGGCCAGACTCATCTTTGGAATATTTAAAAGTGTTAAACCAACCATCTTCCTTCTTCAGGTATGGAGTATGGGTTGGACGATGCAACTTGAATCTACCTGCAAGGCGCGTATATATATATATATATATATATATATACCTAGATAAGCTTATTTAGAAACCACCCTCACTCCTACCTGTTTCTTTTCCCGAAGGGCGGCGAGCGAGCGAGCGAGCGAGCTCGGGTCCGCTGCCGGTTGCTGCAGTGCCTCCGTCGTCGGTACCCAGCCTGCAACACCGATCTTAAGATGATGCGCACCAAACACCGAGTCCAATAGCAGCTAGGTCGAGTGTCTCCAAGCCGTGCCGTATCCCGACCCCAACTCCTTCATCGTCATCTTCGGGATCCGCTGCGCAACCTTCTCCCATCCACCCGAGAAATAGTCCCTCCCCCGGCCGTGGCAAGTTCGTAGTCCATGGATCCAGCGAGCCCCTGCACATCAACGCAGTGCGCGCCGCCGCCATGAGCCGCACGGACGGCTGCGTCCACCAGGGCCGTCCAGATCCCAGGTCAACGGCGCCTCCTTCCATCGCCATGGTCATGCTCCTCCCACGGGAGAGCAGGTTGAGCTATCGCCCTGGCGGCGCTCCTCCTGCCGGTGGCCACGAACCTTCTCCTGGCCGTGCTCCTCCAGCTGGAGGCCACGCCCCTCCCCCCGGTCGCCTCCTCGCCCTTGGTACGCGCGTGGTCCCCTGCAGCGCCTCCTTCCATTGCCTCTCCCCTCATCTGGATTGCTAGCGCACCAGCGCGCGAGAAGTAGAGGCCACTCCTGGCCTCTCCCAGATTCGGACTCTGCTCGTAACTGCTGGTACGGTAATTGCTGCTGCTAACTAGCATACCTACTAATTATTTGCTAATTGTTCTTGCTTTTGTTTGTCTGCAAAAATGCCGCTGAGATTTTTTATGTTATGCGTTGAGCACACAGTCCATACATGCGTATTCTTTCAGATATCTAGTAGAGTTGTATCTAGTTAGCTAGCATGAAAAAAACAATGCAAAAGCATGTTTGACTGTTGTCCATCAGCTAGCTAGCTACATGTGTATTCAGCCCTTTGGTGATTATCATTTTTTGTTAATTGCTGCAGCAACGCCACGACGACCAGCCGGCTTACAGCAATGCCACGGAGTCAACGGCTCTCCTGTAGTCAGCAGCAGGGAGAAGGGTCGAGCAGTTCCCCACGGGCGTTTCCTCGGTTCAAAGCCCCGACGCCAGCCTCGTCTCGTTATCATTTCTCGCAGTTGAATCCTAGGATAACAGCAGTTTACTCCAAAAAATCTTAGCAGTTAGATGCACATGGCCATGTATTTCCCTTTGATTTGGATGCAAGTTTCATGATTTTTTTTTTGTGTCTTCATATGAGGAGAGCTGCCACCAATACATTCCGACGAGCCGCATGCCTAGACGCCGCCGAACCGGCAGCCATGCCGGTGTTAACTGCAGCATAGTTGCAGCGCGAGCCTCATGGGTCAGTTATGTGTGGATGTATTTTGGATTTTGGAGTTGTACACTTGGATTTGGTTCTTCTCTTATTCTTACTTTCCCATGTGATTTTCCATCTGATTTGGTTGCAAAAATTGATGGATTTTTTTATTTTTTCTGCCATTCATATGAGGGGAGCTCAAGGTGAGAGAACTGTTCTAGTAACACTTACGAACGAGGAGTGGAGGACGTGCTCCTATGTTGTTCGGTGCGACACCACTTTGTCCCAATCCACCACTACTGCTATTTTACTACTAATAAGTAATAACTGCTTGTTTTAGGTTGCTAACTGTTGATGCTTGTGTTAACTGCTCGGCTGCTAAAATGCTAATACTTGTGTTAACTGCTCGGTTACTAAACTTGTCTCCTGTATTTGCAGCTTTGTAGTCAGTTAGCTTAACTGAAAAAAGAAGTTGACTTAGCAGCTTATGCACTTGTTTCTTTTTTTGAGAGAGCCAGTCTATGCAGCAACGCGGCCGATGTGGCGCTGTTCGCCGGCACTGCCACTCCCTCCAACCGATCCAGGGGCCTGGCGCCGACTATGGGCCTTAAGTCGCCTGCTATCCAGCGAGTAGTTCGTGCTGTAGCAGTTAAATTCCGTCAGTTAGCTTGCTCATCGTGGGACAGTTAGCTATTTCATCCCCAACAGGTAGTGTGACCAGGGCAAAAAGGAAATTAAAGAAAAAAATATCTTTAATCTAGGCAGTTAACTCAGTGTTAACTGCCGCAATCCCCGGCAGTTAGTTATTTTACTCCCGGCAGTTAGCTTGAACCGGGCAAAAAAAGAATGAAATAAATAGTATTTTTAATCCTCGCAGTTAACTTGGTGTTAACCGTCGCAGCCCCGACAGTTAGCTATTTCAATCCCGGCGGTTAACTTGACCAGGGAAAAAATAGAAAAAACAAAAAACAAAAAACAAAAGAAGCAAAAAAAAATAGTATTATCAGCCCTGGTAGTTAGCTTGCTCATCGCCGGGCAGTTAGATATTTCATACCCGCAGTTAGCGTGACCCAATCAAAAAAGAAAAATATATATTTTCAGTCTCGGCAGTTAACTTGGTGCTAACTGCTGCGGTTCCTGGCAGTTAGCTATTTCACTCCCGACGGTTAACTTGACCCGACGATAAAAGTATGGAAGGAAAAAAACAATTTCTTCATTCTCAGCAGTTAGCTTGTCAGCATATGTCAGTTAGCTATTCCACACGGACAGTTAGCGTGAACTGTACCAGTTCAGGCAAAAAATATCGAAAATGACGTTAGTTTTTTGAAAACTGCTCTTAAACCGTAGCGAATCTGAAAACCTGTTATATACGCCAAAATTCGGGGTAATCGATAGCTTTCTAACGGTATATCATACGCATCATTCCGACAAAAGGTTTGAAAATTCCTTTCACAAAAACTTTGTAAGCTCGTTTGATGAATTTTTAGTTTTTTGAATTTTTTTTAAAAACCGAATCGATTTTGGGAAAACGATCAACATGAGTTTTTTGCTCCTTTTCAATAGCTATCCAACGGTATATCATTTGCATCTTTCCGATTAATGGTTCAATAATTATGACCCAAAAACAGTGCGAAAAAACGGTGCCAGGAAAAGTCCGCCCGGCAGTTAACTAGTATAGGTCGCACAGTTAGCTGTCTGTTCTCGGGCAGTTAGGAAGGGTTTCTGAATAGCTTATTCAGGAATGGGTTGCAGAATAGCTGGGATGTATATATATATATATATATATATATAAACCAAGAGGACACTCCATCAAAATATTCACAGTTCAACAGAGCAAAGACAAGGTAAAAGTCAGAATCAATGGAGCTCCCCTATTCTTCTTCCCTATTATTCATCCTGCTTCCCCCCCTACTGTACCTCTCCGACCACATCGCGAGGAGCCTCACCAAGAAGAAGCCCACCACCCATGGCCTCAGGAGGCACCCGCTGCTCGGCCACCTCCCGGTGTTCCTCAAGAACCGCGACCGCTTCCTCGAGTGGTCCACCGAGCTCATCATCGCCAGCCCCGACCTCAGGATGGGCTTCAGGATCCCTGGGATGACCACCGGCATCGTCACCAGCAACCCGGCCGACGTCGAGCACATCCTGCGCGCCAACTTCGCCAACTACCCCAAGGGCGAGCGCGCCATCTCCATGCTGGTGGACTTCCTCGTGTTGGAAATTATTGATTTGTAGTCTAAACTTCTGATTATGCTCTGTAGCCAAACTAAACTAAAGTTTGATAAAATATCTGCCACAGTAAAGCTGCTACAGTAGGCGGTTGCTACAGCAACCAGATTAGCTGCCCTGATCGGGGGCAGCAGCTTATCCAGCCAGGTGTTGGCCCCCCTGGTGGGATAAGAAGAGAAGAGGAAGCCAGCTGCAGAATGAGGCCTAGTTTTCCTCTCACACACACACTAAAGCTCTCTCTCTCTGAACATGCTCACCGATCAAGCCTGTGCTGCCAACACTGGGAAGGACCTTCACAGCCACCAGATGGTGTTCTTGGTGGAAAGGAAGAAGAAGAGGAGATGGATGGATCAGTAGATCAAGGTATTATCCATCTCCTAATTGATTAGTGGCTCAAATCCTGAGCTTGATGATCCTGAGATCATCTGTGATCTTTAACAATGTCATCAGAGCCTGCTTGCTTAAGTTTGAGCCCAATCAAGCTTTAGTTATGACTGTTTTTTTAAGATCATACTTGATCTGTTTTTGATCAAGTTAAAGTTTTGAGGGGCTCTTCTTGTTTAAGTTTAAATTCAAGCTGTTTTTTTTATGTTTATGTATAGCTTGAATTTATTTGAGCCCTATAAGTAAAAGGACAGGCTTGGTCTGTTGTGATTTAAGTCAAGTTCGTATTAAAGTTCAAGCTGTTCTTCATGTTTATGCTTAGCTTAATTTTATTTGGCCCTAAAATTTCAATTTACAACCCTAACAGATCATGTTATAGTTAAGGGTTTCAATTTTGATAATGATTCAAAGGGGATTAAAGCCACTGAGCAACCCTAAAGTAAAATCCCCAAATTTTGAAACCCTGCTTAAAAGGAATCTTGTCTTATTCTAGATAGCTCCCCTCTTATGTTGCTATGGGTTCGGCTTATGTTAAGTTTTATGGGGAATCAACTTATTATGTTTGTTTCTTAAGGATTTCCCCAAAATCCGAAACCTTAGGTATAGTAATTTGATGTTTTCTTCATGTTCTAATGTTGAGGTTTCGGTTAAAGCTCAATTAAGTGGGGATTGAAGTGAACTAAAGCAAACTCTAATGCAATCCCCAAATCCCGAAACCCTAAGTTAAGAAAATCCCCAAATTGGGATGAACCCTAACCCTAATTATGCAACTTTCCCCAAATTGGGGCAAATCCTAATCCTAATGATGAAGATACAGGGAGTGGGATCTTACCTAGAGGCTGGGGTCCTCGTTGCCGCTGTGCAACGTCGCCATGGCCTCTCCTTACGCCGGCAGGCTTGGCTGGGCTCGAGCCCGAGCCGCCTGGTCACCCACTACGCCAGCTGTGGCTGCTGCTCTCCTCGCACGCCTGCTATTGAGGTAGGGGCAGCGCTGCGCTGGACCTGATGGCAGCGCACGCCGTCGCCGCTGCGGGGACGTCCGCGCGCGCGCGGCTGCGTCGCACAGGACGTTGGCGAGTTCCGCTCGACGGAGCCTCGCGCAGGCCAAAGCCGCACGGGACCCCGGCGAGTGAGGCTCACCAGCGCCATCACCCTCCTCTGCTGCTGGCAGGCATTGCCGCCGCCCTTGTGTCTCTCTCTCTTGAGGTCGTCGCCGTTGGGTGGGAGGAGAAAGGGGATCGGGGGAGGGGAGAAATGAATTAGGGTTAGGGGGAGCTGGGCTGCTCGCCCATTTTGGCCGAGCCAGCGGCAGCTGGGCCGGCAGGCCATCGCGGCCCAGGCTGGCTTAAAGGCCAAGGGGAGCCAGGGGGAGCTGGCTGGTGCCTCTCTGGCCCAGCACAGCAGCCGAATTTAGCCAAAAAAATCCATTTAATGATCAGATTTTATGTGACAAAATAATAATTTTAGGGCTAAATTTTATGCATGGCCTATTATGTTTATTATGTCAATATAATTCCTTATTATTTTATTCCTCATTATGAATTTTATATGCCATGCTTAAATCTTTTATGTCGCAATTCAATTATGTTTAGTCATTTTTTCCCCTTTATGGCATCTTATGATTATAATCATTATCATATCATTTGTGCCATATTTAATGATTATCATGGTATTATATTATCATTAAGGTTTTCTAAAGTCATTATGTTATGATTAGTTGTTTCAAAGCATTTTATCATGTCTTGATCTTAAAATAATAATATTCTATTTAGAGTTTATGACGTGCTTCTCTAACCAATTTCTTATTAGAGAGCTTTAAGTTTTATTTTATTGTGGCCTTAGTTAAATAATATTTTGAGCAATCAAATTAAGATGGGGCTTTTATGCTCTTTATGAGAAATTATGTCAATTATGATTATAGCCCTAAAATAACTAAAGGCCTTTTATGTTAATGATGTTCCCCAAAATTCAATCAATGATTGATTTACTTAAAGAAATTAAGTGGCCTTTGATTTTTGCTATAATTAAGTTTTGGGCATAAATATATCTAATGTTGACTTTTCATGGGTATGTTCTAATAAAACCATGGATTGTCATAATCAATTGCCCACTAAAGAAGTTTTGTCCTTCAGCCATGCATATTTAATGAGGCTATTTTAGTAAATGTCTCTGACCAATGAAGTGTGGTCTGTAATTACCATTCTGGCCAAAGCTGATTGGTAGATACATGATTGCAAAATTTTATTGTTCTTGTCCACTTCTGACCAAAGTTGATGTGGACTAGTTCAATGAAAGAAGTATACAGAGACATGATTTTAATTAAGTGTGGTTGATGTTTGTCATCCTGGCCAAAGCTGGTTGACGAATATCTGACTGCAAAATATTTTATTACTCTTGCTCACTTCTGGCCAAAGCTGATGTGAGTTGGATCAGTAAACAAAGGTTGAAGAAGCCATAAAGTGTGACTGGTATTTATTATTCTGGCCAAAGCTGATTAATGAATACTGGATCACAAAAAATTTGTTGTTATGATACACTTCTGGCCAAAGCTGATGTGGATCATATCAACAAAAGAAGTTTATGATCTGAGAAAAGAATTCTCATACATAAGGCTTTTGGACAAAATTTTGAAATAGGCCACAAATATTAAGGTACTTTTGGGGAATTAAACTATAGACATAAATCAATTAATTAATTATTAAGTTGTTGTAAACTTATGCTTACAATTAACTTGTATGCTTCCGAAATTAAGTGCCTCTGATTAATGTCGTGATTCATGGCTATATATATATATATAAATTTAATAGGCTTTAATTATAGCCATGAGACATTTAATTAATTCCCAGATCAGTTAATTTTTGAAGCTATAAGCTTCTGTGATCATTATCATGATCACTAAGTTGTTTTTCGACTAACTTGTCTCCAATTAAGGTGGAACCAAAGGGGAACTTTGGTTGAAGACTTAATGTTATTTTGAAATAAGTTGTGGCACGTGAATTCATTCTGACCAAAGTTGATTAGATACATGTGCCATTCCCTAAAGATTAATGTTTACATAAGGAATTATGTTCTGCATGATCACTATTAAAATTTGTGATCATACATTTATCCCTATTCCTAATGTTTTCTAATTCAGCCGTAAGTTTTTCGGCTGATTTAATGCTTCTCATAAGTAATGATTTAAGTTTATGAATATATATCATTGTTTATGAGGTCATGCATAATGAAAAATTTAATGAGCTCCCAGTGAAGAATTTCTGATTACTAAGACATTGGCAAGAATCCAATGGATTCTTGTTCATTAATATTAGTTGGGAGCATAACCCAGTAAATATCTGGGGGAGTATGCCAGTAAGGATCTAGGGAGTAATTCCCTAGTTTAGTTATAATATGATTATTCCTGGCATTAATGAAGTAGCTTAAAAGCTTCTTAAAATCTTATGAGATCACATTGACCATAAGAATACTCAAGATTTGAGGCTTGAGTCATGATGAATTTACGGAGCTTTTGAGTTCACTTTATTATGTTATTCACAATAAAATTTATAAAGTAGGCTGAAGTTAAGGTCAAAAAGAATTTGCATCCATAAGAAAATTGGATACTGTAAAGTATGATATTATTATGGCCTCATGGACCAGAATATTTGGAGGTGAAGTTTTAAAGTTGGAATGGAGGCTAATGTTAAGGTTATTGGAAGTTTTCCATTAGCACAAAATATAAAGTTTCCTATCCTCCATTCCTATAATGTGATTCATGTTGTTAATTTTATTGACTTCTCCTCTAAAAGTGGAATATTTGTTATGGAAGTTCATCGAAATGTTGAGCAATAGCTCCGTCCACATTTCGAGGGGGAGCAGTTGAACTTCCAGGTATGTTATGTTTTGTTTTACCCCACTTTTAAGTAATGGTTATATTATGATTCTTATGTCTTGAATGAAAATTGAGCTTTTATTAAGTGAAGTACCACTTCTAGTCAAATCTTCTTAAGTTTTTTTTATTTGCGTTTCCATCTCTTAAAGGTATTATTATTATTATCTCAGTGCATGATGATTATGTTGATAAAGAACAATTAAATTACCCTTTTAAAGTTGTGCCTTATGATTAGCCGTTTTGTCCCTCTGATGTTTATACCATATTATGTGATATCTCCTAAGTGAGATAAAATATTTAATTATGCTCTCCATAATAATTCTCCTAAAGAACCAAAGGAGGATAATGAAAATTATGGTACTCTAAAATAGAGTATGATGTTGAAAAGCTAAAGGGAGAGTAGTTGATCCTAAGGGCTTTATGGCAATTATGAGCTCCATTGATGACATCGAAAGAGGAGCTATTCCTAACTCCCAGATAGCCAAGGTAATTCTTGGCAAAAGTTTTATTAAAATTTAAGCAACGCGTCTTGCTAAAAGACTTGTTGAAAGAAATTTAATGCAAATGGGAGTTTGAGGGAATAAATTATGAAAAGGTGAAATGTGATCACCATTTTAGAGATGGAAATTTCATAAAGTTTTATGATGATCAAACTTTTTTTATCAGTATCTGAAAGTGATACAAAGCTCAATAAGAAATAAGATCAATATGGAATTTACGATTGGTCAATATTATATTGACTATAAGCAATAGGGATATTGCTTAAGGCCTGAGGTTTTTCCTCAGGGTACTAAGTTAATCTTGGTGATGTTCTTCGTGTCTTAAAGATTCACTAAGATTGGTCCATGAAGGGGAGTATTGAATTCATTCTAAAGATTTATATTTACTCCCTCAAGGGCGATAAGTTTTCTCATGTTGCTACTAATGTTTAAGTTATTATGCGCCCTTAAGTTTTGAGACCGGGATAACTGGCAGACATAAATCCAGGACTGGACCCCTGGAATATTATTAAGAAAAGCTTTGCCTTGCTGGCATAAGCACTAAAGTTAAGATATAAGGTGGCCACCAAGTTGTGGACCGTTAAGATATTTGGCAAGGTGTGAATTTATGAAAGTTTTATCCACAAAAGTTTCACCCTTGTGGGGGGAGCCATATTGTGGAATGGCTTTACCCAATTTTCTTAAGGCATCGTCAAGGATGCAAACTAAAGTTGTGGCATGCTCTTAATTTCCTAAGTACTTAAGATATGGATTCATGTCCCTGATCCATATAAATTTAAGAATGAGGAGTTACCTTAAAGAAATTTATCCCGGAACTTATTATGTAAGAGTGCAGATCATTCGAGTAACGTGTCCATAGGTATCTGCCAGACCTAAGACATCGTGAAAGATTAATTCCAGAATCGAACATGTTCAAGGCCTTGATGAATTAAGTTTCATGGCTCAACAAATAAGTAATAAATCTAAGGCATAAGTGTTGAGCATTACTCAAAGTTTAATGTTTTGATGTTCAGTTCATAAGTGTAATGCTAAGATATTAAAGCTAAGTATCATATTTAAAGAGGCTTGCTTCATAATGTTGCCGGCATAAAGATTAAATGGCAGCCTATTATTAAGGGACAATTATGATTCTGAAAACAAAAACATATTTCTCTTCTTTTCAAAAGCGCGCGCATAAGGATATGCACGAGAATGTATGAAGGGAAACTGCACTCTTGGGACCATTGCAACACCATCTCCCCACAAACCTAAGGGGGTTTGTTTCTTCGATGGAATGATGTACTGTGGTCAATTAGATCGATGGTACTTAATTGACCATTGTGTCTTATTGGCTCTGTATAAGTTTCAACAAAGGAATGAACTCATAAGTTTTTAAATAAGGATTAAGTTTATGGAGCTCCTAAAGTTAAAGAAGTTCCATTTCAAGATGAGGTGGTATACTGTAGTAACTGGGTTCTACGGTATATACTAACCGTTGTAATCCTTTTATCTCGTATGCCATTTTATTAAGAAGTGGGCTTATAAGTTTAGCTTTACGATCAAGGGGGAGAATATTGGAAATTATTGATCCGTAGCCTAAACTACTGATTATGCTCTGTAGCCAAACTACACTAAAGTTTGATAAAATATCTGCTACAGTAAAGCTGCTACAGTAGGCGGTTGCTACAGCAACTAGATAAGCTGCCCTGATCGGGGGCAGCAGCTTATCCAGCCAGGTGTTGCCCCCTGGTGTGCAGCACACATAAAAATGGATAAGAGAGAAACTCCCTCACGGGATAAGAAGAGAAGAGGAAGCCAGCTGCAGAATAAGGCCTAGTTTTCCTCTCACACACACACTAAAGCTCTCTCTCTGAACATGCTCACCGATCAAGCCTGTGCTGCCAACACTGGGAAGGACCTTCACAGCCACCAGATGGTGTTTTTGGTGGAAAGGAAGAAGAAGAGATGGATGGATCAGCAGATCAAGGTATTGTCCATCTCCTAATTGATTAGTGGCTCAAATCCTGAGCTTGATGATTCTGAGATCATCTGTGATCTTTAACACCTCGGCCACGGCCTCTTCAACTCCGACGGGGAGCAGTGGCTGTGGCAGCGCAAGAACGCCAGCCTCGAGTTCACCACGCGCTCGCTCCGCGGTTTCCTCGTCGACTCCGTGCAGGCCGAGGTCAGGAACAGGCTGCTCCCGCTGCTGCGACGCGCCGCGGATGGCGCAGACGGCGGCGGCGTGGTGCTCGACATGGAGGACGTGCTCGAGCGGTTCGCGTTCGACACCATCTGCATGGTCTCGTTCGGGCACGACCCGTGCTGCCTCGCCGACGGTGGCGCCTTGACGGAGGGGACGTCGGACTTCATGCGCGCGTTCGGCGAGGCGCAGGACCTCATCGTGAGCCGGTTTCTGGACCCCGTCGCGGCCTCCCGGAAGGTCAAGAAGTGGCTCAACGTCGGCAAAGAGCGCCGCCTGAAGAAGGCCATCGCCGACGTCCATGGGTTCGCCATGGAAATCGTCCGCTCCCGCCGTCAAAGTGCGTCTGGGGAAGAAAACAGGGACGACGTCCTGTCAAGGTTCGTGGTGAGCGACGAGCACGGCGACGAGGCGCTCCGGGACATCGTCCTCAGTTTCCTGATCGCCGGCCGCGAGACCACGTCCTCGGCGCTCACGTGGTTCTTCTGGCTCGTGTCGTCCCGGCCGGACGTCGTGGCGCGCATCGCCGACGAGGTCCTCTCGGTCCGGTCCATGACAGGCACGCGCCCCGGCGACCCGTTCACGTTCGACGCGCTCCGGGACATGCAGTACCTGCACGCCGCGCTCACCGAGTCGATGCGGCTCTACCCGCCGGTGCCGATCGACTCCCAGTCGAGCGCGGCGGACGACACGCTCCCCGACGGCACGCACATTGGCGCCGGTTGGAACATCACGTACAGCGCGTACGCCATGGGGCGGCTCGCGGCCATATGGGGCAAGGACTGCGCCGAGTTCAAGCCGGAGCGGTGGCTCGGCGACGATGGCGCGTTCCGGCCGGAGAGCCCGTTCCGGTACACGGTGTTCCATGCCGGGCCGAGGACGTGCCTCGGGAAGGAGATGGCCTACGTGCAGATGAAGTCGATCGCTGCCAGTGTGCTCGAAGAATTCGCGGTCGACGTCGTCCGCAAGAACGCCGGCAGCGGCGTGCCGGAGCACGTGCTTTCGGTGACGCTCAGGATGAAGGGCGGCTTCCCTGTGCAAATAAAGAGGAGGGTGGAAACGTAGGACGAGCAAGTTGGTGCTGGATCTTCAGAGCAGTGGCAATGACCAGTGGGCTATTAACAATAATGTCTGTAATTTTACTTCAAAAAATTGTCTGTAATTTGAGTCTGTTGTACATTTTTCTATTCAGAATAAAGGGATGCTCCAGTTTGGCTGTGTTCATATAGCTTATCAATCAAATCAGTGATCCAATAACTTTTTGCAAAACTAACAATAAAAACAACTTAACCATAGCACTCCTATATCCACAGCAAAGATGAAACAAGTTTTAATTGGTCATTAATTTCAGATGAATACTGAGCAGCAGTGATTATATGTGTCTACAATAATTTTTTACATGTATTGGGATTTCACTAGTCGCTAGTGATGATACAACATTGGATCAGTTGATATTATTCACAGTTACCAGACATAGCGCTAACTGTTAACTGTTATTCCGGCCATTACTATGCTGTGAACTCTAAAGTACTACAAATCCTTGAAATGACCAACCTAGATGTCTCATAGAATTGTCATCACTCAATAGTTTTTCAGGTACCAATCAGAAATTTTCTGAGAAAGAGCACCAGGCCTCACCAGATCAGGAACACACCTGACACCCTTGCAACTTTCAGTTATTTTTTTACCTGTAAACTTTCAGTTAAATTAGCTGTCTTGGTTTTCTGTTCATTGCTAGTATTGGTCTAATGAGAAAAGTTGCTTTCAACAACCTCCATTTGCTCAGTGGAAGAAATCCAAGTTCTGCCTTGCAACTCAGTAGGCTCATGAAGACCAGTCAGCATTCTACTGCTGTTACTGCTAAGTGTTTGTGCACACCAAATTCCAACAGACAAAGCAGTTCCATAGAGCTCCTTCCAATATCAATAGATATCAGGAACAACATGTCCTGTAAACCCTAAGTGTGGGCTCTACCGATTGATCCGCGGTTCATTCACCTGCTTAACTGCACGAGCACTTGCTGAGAATCCACCTTACCAGAAAATTAAAGTCACATCAGATGCCTATTCGACAATTTTTCTCATGATGAAGAGCAATCACTCGGTGATATTTATAAGGAGACCCACTCCCCTTTTGGATGTGGAAGTGAAATCGGCATCTTCCTGTCCTGACCTGACCAAAATGCAAAATGTGATCCCAAGATTAGTACACTAGAACGTATGGAGGGCCAGTTTTTAGCAAATGAACAATGTGTTCGGAGGGTGATATTTTTAGCAGTTTTGCATGTCCAATATTAAAATTCTAAACTTATATTGTCCTGGTCTCATGGAATGTCAGCAAGCTAGAAAGAATTTGTTACAGGATATTCAAGCAAGGTCTATTGTCATATATTAATATGATATCAAGATTATTACCTTCAGGGAGACCATTTCTACTGGAGATCTAGTCATGCATAACCAGTGCTGGCAGAAATGTCCTGTAGGTATGGTATTACAAACCATTCTACTCTTGGTCTTCACTTGCTGAGGTTGAAAATCAAAGAAGTGCTATCCCTCATTTGCAAGTGCCAGGAACAATATCAGGAACAAGTAAATTTACGCTCCATTTGTTTTAAGGATCTACATTCTTCAAGATACAACCGCAGAGCACTAGAGACTTCACAACCAACTGACTTTGCTACATATTTATCACACAGTATTTTGTACCCAGAGGCTATCTCAAGTTGATCTGGCCGAAAGTCATTAGGTAGGATGCTCCTCCAATCCCTTGATTTGCCAACAGAACAAAATCCATAAAGAAGTGCAATGAAAGTGACAGAGTCCGGTGAGTAGCCTTTATTAGCCATCTTATTTATTATATCCAATGCGTTACGAAGCATATTGTGTCTGCATAGGCTGAAGATAATAGCATTGTATGCTGCATTCCCTGGATCCCATTTGCCATTAACCAAACCCCTGAATATGTCTAAAAGAGCACCCTTGTCATGCATCTTAACAGTACCACTGCAGTTTGAACTGACGATACAAGCCATACAGTTAGTGAGACCAGTAACTAAACAATGCAACGTAATATCACTAGGAGCACAATGATTAATCAGCATGTGTTCGAAATATGCAGCAGCTTTCATCGCTTTATCTTTTTTAAACAGGCTACCAATTAAAATGGTATAAGTTATCACATTGGGGAATAGACCTTCAAGTTGCATGTTTGCGAATATATCTTCTGCAGTATCTGTATCACCTAGCTTGCAGTATCCATTTATTAACGATGAGTATGTAACAACATTTGGTTGGCATCTCCTTTTCGTCATTTCGCACAGTAACCTTAGAGCTCCACCCATATTGCCTTGTTTAACATAGCCAGTGATAAGAGTGGAATATGTAAACTCATCTGGGATACACCTCACCTTTCTCATGTTGTTCATGCATACAATTGCCTCATCCAGCATTCCAAACTGACAGTATCCTTTTATCATAGCATTATAGCCAACAACATCAAGGCGGACACCCTTTTGTTCCATGAATTCGAATACTTTCCTTGCCTCGTCAAGACTCTCGTTCCTAATGAAGCCATCAATCAATGTGGTGTAAACAAATTTATCAGGGTGGACATTTTGCTCGAGCATCTCTGCTAGAAGGTTTCTAGCTGCAGGGAGCATATGTTTCTTGCATAGGCCACTAATCAGTACATTATATATGTTAGCATCAGGGAGAAGCTGTCTCGCTGTCATCTTCTCCCGGACAAGCAATGCCTCACTGACTTGCCCAGCAACAACAAGACCATGAATCAGGGCTCCAAATGTGACCACATCAGGAGTATACCCTCTTTCGATCATTTCCATAAGCAAATTGGATGCATCCATCACTTGTCCTCTAATGCAGAAGCCATGAATCAATGAAGTATAACAGAATAGATTTGGGTTTACCTCCCTCCTAATGGCCTCCCTCAGCAGACGCTCAGCCTCTTGAACACGCCCTTCCCGGCAGAGCCCAGATATCAAAGTACTAAAAGTGATGACATCAGGGTCACAGCCACTTGCAAAAATCTGCTTCAAGACTACCATTGCCTGTGGTGCAGACCGGCATTTGCACAAAGCATCGATGACACTGTTATAAATCTCGATGTTGGGGGACAGTCTCCTTTCCCGCATCTCTGACAGCAAATAGGTAACCTTCTCAAGATCACCCTTCCTCCCGAGCCAGCTCATAAGAGTTCCATATGTTACCACAGTTGGCAATAACCCCTTCATCTCCATCTCACCCAAGAGCAACAGTCCCCTACCCATGTCGCCGCGTCGACAATACCCATCGATCAAGACATTATAGAACACAGTATGTGGCACGCACCCTGCCCCCCACCTCGCCTCCATCAACTTCACACCCTTCTCGACCCGCCCTTCCAAGCAAAGGCCCCGGACCATCACACATGTGCTGTAATCATCCGCGCCACCTTCCTTAGCAAGCATTTCGTCATACAGCTTGTGGGCGTCGTCCCACCGCCCCCGCTCCACAAGGAGTCTGAGCAGGCAGTTGCTGTGGATCGCCGCAGGGAGCATTCCATATTGCGCCCTGACGCGCTTGCACATCTCGGTGGCCTTACTTTCGACCCCGGCGTCCGCGTAGGCAGCCACAAGCTCGCTGAGGCAAGCATACGTGGGCGCGACGCCCGCGAGAGACATGTCCTGGAGCGTGGAGTCCACGGCATCGAAGCGACCGGAGCGGGCGAGGAGGCGAAGGAGGGCGGAATGCGCGATAGGTGTGGGCGGCGGGAGTTTGTCGGCGTCATGGTGGCGGCTGCCGGAGTGGGAGCGGGACCAGGAGAGGAGCGCGAGGGCGAGGTCGGGGTCGCGCAGGGAGACAACGGCGTCGGCGAGGCCGCCGTCTGAGAGCGGGGAGGGGAGGAGCGCGGCGAGGGAGCGGGCCCAGGCCGGGTTGGTGGAGCGGGTGGCGAGGACCCGCGCGAGCGACTCCGCGAGGGCGGGCGGGATCGGGTTGTGGCTGCGGCGACGGCTTGGAAGCGCGGTGATGCGGGGCAGGAGCCTGGACATGAAACGGTGAAGCGGCGGCCGCCGCTGCGGTGGGAGGAGGAGGCCGGAAGGGTGGAGGGAGGAGGTAACCAATGCGGCGGCGCGGGACGAACTGGAGGCCGGCCTTGAACTCCAGAGACCAGCGGCTACTTTCTGCTGCATCTCGGCCGTTGAACGGCGAGGTCGTATCGTATCATTCGTATGCTCCCCAGACTGCATCCAACCGTCCGTCGAATTTGCCTGGCAGCTGCCTCGTTTACCGAAACAGCCGGGGAGGTTTACTGGAAAGGTTTTGCTGAGCTTTTCTTTAAAAAACGGAGTCTTAAGATTTGCCTCATCTTTTCAGCAAGAGGTAAATACACCAGGGGTTTTAGAAATTGCACACGATGGCTAGTTTTGTTGGGAATAAGCAATGCCCTGCGATGGTGACCGGCGTCGGCGTGTCAGGTCTGGTCCGTGGAGGGCGTGGGCGTGTGTGCGCGTGTGGCCGTGCGTGCGTGTGTTTGGGCATTGTATGGGTATTGTCCGGCTAGTCTATGGCCTGTGTGTGTGCGTGTGTGTGTGTGTGCACCCGACGCACAGATGTACGGCTAGGTCGTTGGCGAACGAGGAGAGGTGACCGCATCGATCTGTTGCGGACTCGCCGCGACCCGGGCGTGTACGTGTGCGTCGTGGGCGCAGCCAAAGCGGGATGGATCAGGCGCGTGAGTGGGTGGGAACGTGGGGTGCATGCCCTGGCGTGGCCCTGGGTATAAAACCTCTTCGTGTCCATTGTAATGCCCGTGGCCTGAGTTTGTGCTCAAGGAAAAATGTTGTCCGTGCAGCACGCGTTCGTCGCTGAAAACTACATGTGTCCCTCCTTTCTTCTTCCTCGGTCCGTGCCACAGAGAGAGGCGAGAGAGAAAGGGCGAGCTAGGGCTAGCTAGGGTTTGAGGAAAACCCAACAATTGGTATCAGGGCTAACATGTTCGGGGTCGTGGCGCGCGGTGGCGTCCTCGGCGAGCGCATGATGACGGCGACGCACGGCGTATCCAGACGCAGCTCCGATGATGAGCGAGGCGGCAACCACGGCTCCGATGATGAGCAGACGACACATCGCAACGGGCGCGGAGGTGCGCGGTGGCATCGGGTGGACGAGACGACGACGACTAGCCAGGGCTCCTGTCGAAGCAGGCCGCGCGGCGAAGGCATGGCTTAGGGGGTGAGTGTCCGTGAAGGGTGTGGCTGTGCGTGCGCGTGTGGCCGTGCGTGTGTGTGTGTGTGTGTGTGTGTGTGGCATTGTATGGGCATTATCCGACTAGTGTATGGCCTGTGTGCGTGCGTGAGTGTGTCCGCGGGTGTGCATGGGTGTGTGCACCCGACACCCAGATGTAGTGTTAGGTCGTTGGCGAACGAGGAGAGGTGACCGCGTTGATCTGTTGTGGGCTCGCCGCGACCTGGGCGTGTACATGCGCGTCATGGGTGCGGCCAGAGCGGGTCGGATCAGGCCCGTGAATGGGTGGAAACGTGAGGTGCGTGGCCTGGCGTGACCCTGGGTATAAAACCTCTCTTGTGTCCGTTGTAATGCCCGTGGCCTGAGTTTGTGATCAAGGAAAACTGTTGTCAGTGCAGCAAGCGTTCGTTGCCGAAAACTACTTGGGTCCCTCCTTTCTTCTTCCCTGATTCGTGCTAGAGAGAGAAGCAAGAGAAAGGGTGAGCTAGGGGTAGCTAGGGTTTGAGGAAACCCCAACAAGTTTGATGCACAAACCTGTAAAATACGTGATTGTAGTCATCAAACTTGAGTGGATGTGCAAATACGGTCACATACACCCATTCGTGGGCGTATCCGAAGCTTGCTTAACACGCCAACGTGGATAGGGCCCACTGTCTGTGACAGATGGCAGTCGGCGCGATGTGTTTTTGCACAAAATCCCCTTGCCTTTTTTATTTACGGAATAAGCACCTCGTTTGCAAAATAAAAAAGGCACTCTGCATGTGGGTCCCATTCATCAGCATGTGGTTGGGCCGAGAAAAGTGAGAAAGGAAAATGGATCCCAGGGGATGATCCAACGTGCCACCTCATGCGCTCCCGGACAGGAACATACCACTGGACCAGGCATTATTGTGTGTCCGTGAAAGTTCTTCACAGAAGCCCCTCCATCGGTCTGAAGAGGAGAGGATGATGCAGTACAGTAGAGATAATTATTTCCCTCGGTTAGAAACCAAGGTTATCAAACCAGTAGGAGAACCACGCAACAACTCGTTAGCAGTACCTACACACAAAATAACAAATACTTGCACCCAACACAAACAAGGTTGTCAATCCCTCGGCGGTTAATTGCAAGGATTAATCTCGTAGTGATAAAAAAGATAAATAAAAACACAAAATGAAAATAAGTAAATAAAATTACAGCAAGATATTTTTGGATTTTAATATATGATTTAGATAGACCCGAGGGCCATAGTTTTCACTAGAGGCTTCTCTCTTGAAAATAGCATACGGTGGGTAAACAAATTACTGTTGGACAATTGATAGAAAAGGAATAATCATGATGATATCTAAGGCAATGATCATGTATATAGACATCACGTCTGAGACAAGTAGACCGACTCCTGCCTGCATCTACTACTATTACTCCACACATCGACCGCTATCCTGCATGCATCTAGAGTATTAAGTTCATAAAGAACGGAGTAACGCCTTAAACAAGATGACATGATGTAGACAAAGTAAACTCAATTAATATGAATAAATCCCATCTTTTTATCCTTAATAGCAAGGATACAAATACGTGTCATGTCCCTTTTTATCACTGGGATTGAGCACCGCAAGATCGAACCCATCATAAAGCACCTCTCCCATTGCAAGAAAAATCAATCTAGTTGGCCAAACCAAATCAATAGATCGGAGAGAAATACAAAGATATAATAATCATGCATAAAAGAGTTCAGAGAAGACTCAAATAATATTCATGGATAATTTGATCATAAACTCACAATTCATCGGATCCCAACAAACAAACCGCAAAAAGTGATTACATCAAATTGATCTCCAAGAACATCAAGGAGAACATTGTATTGAAGATCAAATAGAGAGAAGAAGCCATCTAGCTACTAGCTATGGACTCGTAGGTCTGTGGTAAACTACTCACACATCATCAGAAGGGCAACAAGGTTGATGAAGAGCCCCTCCATGATCAATGCCCCCTCGGTGAAGTGCTGGTGGAGGCCTCCAGATGGGATCTCATGAGAACAGAAACTTGCGGCGGCGAAAAAAGTATTTTGGGTTGCTCCTCGGTGTTGGTGGATGACCCACAAGTATAGGGGATCAATCGTAGTCCTTTCAATAAGTAAGAGTGTCGAACCCAATGAGGAGCAGAAGGAAATGACAAGTGGCTTTCAGCAAGGTATTTTCTGCAAGCACTGAAATAGTCGGTAACAAGTAGTTTGATAGCAAGATAATTTGTAACGAGCAAGTGACGGTAACGGTAAATAAAGTGCAGCAAGGTAGCCCAATCCTTTTGTGACAAAGGACAGGCCAAAACGGTCTCTTATGATAAGCAAAGCGTTCTTGAGGGTACACGGGAATTTCACCATATCACTTTCATCATGTTGGTTTGTTTCGTGTTCGCTACTTTGATAATTTGATATGTGGGTGGACCGGTGCTTATGTGCTGTTCTTACTTGAACAAACCTCCTACTTATGATTAACCCCCTCGCAAGCATCCGCAACTACAAGAAAAGTATTAAGATAAAATCTAACCATAGCATTAAACTTTTGGATCCAAATCGGTCCCTTACGAAGTAGCTCATAAACTAGGGTTTAAGCTTCTGTCACTCTAGCAACCCATCATCTAATAACTACTCCACAATGCATTCCCTTAGGCCCAAACATGGTGAAGTGCCATGTAGTAGACGTTCACATGACACCACTAAGGGAATCACAACATACATAACATCAAAATATCGAATACATATCAAGTTCACATGATTACTTGCAACATGACTTCTCCCGTGACCTTAAGAACAAAAGTAACTACTCATAAATGATAATCATGCTCAAGATCAGAGGGGTATTAAATAGCATAATGGATCTGAACATATAATCTTCCACCAAATAAACCATATAGTAATCAACTACAAGATGTAATCAACACTACTAGTCACCCACAAGTACCAATCTAAGGTTCCGGTACAAAGATTGAACACAAGAGATGAACTAGGGTTTGAGAGGAGATGGTGATGTTGAAGATGTTGATGGATATGGCCCTCCCAAAGATGGGAGAGTTGGTGGTGATGACGATGACGATGATTTCCCCCTCCGGGAGGGAAGTTCCCCCTGTGGAATCGCTCCGCCGGAGGGCAAAAGTGCTCCTGCCCAAGTTCCGCCTCGAGACGGCGGCGCTTCGTCCCGAAAGTCCCCTCTAATTTTTTCTAGGTCAAAATGACCTATATACCAGAATATGGGCACCGGAGGTGGGCCGAGGAGGACACAACCCACCAGGGTGCGCCTGGGGGGCCTGGCGTGCCCAGGTGGGTTGTGCCCACCTGGTGGGCCTCCTCCGGTAGTATTTGCTCCAGTATTTTTTATATATTGCAAAATAATTCTCCGTAAATTTTCAGCTCATTTGGAGAAGTGCAGAATAGGTAACTCTGACATAGCTTTTTCAGGTCCAGAATTCCAGCTGCCGGTATTCTCCCTCTTTGTGTAAACCTTGCATATTATGAGAGAAAAGGCATTAGAATTACTCCAAAAAGCATTATTATGCATAAAAACATCATAAATAACAGTAGGAAAACATGATGCAAAATGGACGTATCAACTCCCCCAAGCTTAGACCTCGCTTGTCCTCAAGCTAAAAACCGAAATCGAAAATATGCCCACATGCTTAGAGAGAGGTGTCCATAAAAACAAAATACGGACATAGAAGCATCATGCATATTATTATAACAGCAAGAAACTTTAACATAAAACTTTATGAAACAACTTTTATCATATAACTTCTCATGAACAAGTAACAATTCATCACAACATTGAAGTATAAAGCATAAACCATATTGAAAACCAACAAACTATGTTCTCAGTCAACTTTGCAACTACAATTCATCATATTTTCAAGAAGGGTCACGTATCGGAGCCTTTAGGCAAGTCCACATACTCAACCATCATTTAATCTTCTATGATTGCTAACACTCACAACATACCCATGGACAAAAAGTTTCAACCGGACACATAGAAAGATAGGGGCTTATAGTTTCACCTCCCAACGTATTCACCTCAAGGGTGATGTCAACAAAAATAACTCATGCCCACTCATATCCAACTGGATATATGTGCCTAGATCTTTCCTCACCACATGATGCTTGCAAAAAGAGAAAATAAAAAGGAATAGGGAAGAATACTTTGACTCTTACATAAAAGTAAATGCATAAAAGTAAAAGATAGGCCCTTCGCAGAGGGAAGCAGAGGTTGTCATGCGCTTATTTGTTTGTATGCCAGATCCCTTAATGCAAAAGAACGTCATGTTATATTGCCCCTTATGGTAGCAACCTTTATTAAGCAGTCCGTCGATTTTATTACTTTGCCATCATAAGTTCGTACAACGCTCAATTTTCTCTTACACTAAATGATCCAACACTTTTAGAAGCAATTTTTATTGCCTTATTGCACCGATGACAACTTACTTGAAGGATCTTACTCAATCCATAGGTAGGTATGGTGGACTCTCGAAATAAGATTTTGGGTTAAGGGTTTTTGGATGCACAAGTAGTATCTCTACTTAGTGCGGAGTTTTTGGCTAGAAAAGATATTGAGCAAGCACCACATGTTGAAGGATCTATGAGAATATAACTTGTATGTGAATATGAACAAACATAAGTCATTACATTGTCTTCCTTGTCCAACGTCAACAATTTTGACACAAAATATTTAATGGGGGCTCACAATCATAAAAGATGTCCAAGATAGTGTATTTGCATGTGAATCTTATCTTCCCTTATTAATTATTTTATGAATTGCATCATTGACCAATGCTATGTTTGTCAATCTCCAACAAATTTTACCACTTATACTTTTCCTTATGTGATGTTATTACTTACCATAAGATTAGCATATGATCTTTTTCATTTATTTTCCTTTCTTTTTATTGAAACAAAAGAGTAAAGAAACAAAACTCAAACTACTCTTTATTATATATCTCGCACACGATTACATAGATAGATCACTAAGAAAGCACTCGAAAAGAAAGGATCGAACTAAACTTTTATTCAACTAAATCATAGGATAACTAAAGATCGAACTAAAATAGATAAAAGCAAAGATAGTGGTGGTGATACGATACCGGGGCACCTCCCCCAAGCTTGGCACAAGCCAAGGGGAGTGCCCATACCATGAACTCAAGTCTCCTTTGGTGGGGAAGATGATGATGGTGGTGGTGAAGTAGTAGTGGGCTTATCCTCCGGCTTCCATGGCAGCGACTCACCATCGTAAGAAGAAGCGCTAGTCTCACGAGTCCTGCAACTGGCAGCTAAACTCATACCTTTAAATCTCGCCTCATATTCAAAGACTTGATTTTGGAGATCATAGATTTGGCTTTGCAGAAAATTGATTTGCTCGTTGAGGGTGAAGACGATGTCCTTCATGAACCGGCCATCCACCTTGAGCTTCTTAACCCTGGGCTTCTTAACGCTGGGCTCATTTTCGTGGCCGGTTCATGGGTTAAGAAGCCCAGACGATCTCCAGGCGGCTCATTTTCGTGGCTAAGTATTGGCCGGGTTAGGATTCGTCTGTCGGGTTACAACTGTCTGCCGGGTCAGGATCTATCGGGTTAAGTCTAGAGATGACTTAACAGGGCTGCTTAAGTCCAGAGATGACTTAACATCATGGGCCGGGTTAAACCGTGGGTAATTCCCCCGACATTAGCCCCCAGATTAGCTTGAATAGAGGCTTGTCATGCATTCATGCTAAGCTTCTTGAAACAAGAATAGATAGTGAACCGCCTCCTGAAAATCGGGGTTTCTGTCATATCAATATGCCAATAATAATTCCATGCAGAAAAAATAACCCATATGGTATCTTGAGTTGTCTTCAAAATGCCTTGGCTTGATAAGAAGAAAATTCGTCTGATATTGTACCAATCTTTCAATGCTTCAGATTTTGATGTTGAGTTGACTTGTGTGAATAGCTTGGAGAAAATAAACTTTTGCCAATTTCTTCACCAAAAATATGAGACCTGGCTTGCTCATAACTGAGAATTTGAAGCTATACCTTCATTATATCCATATTACCTATAGCCCCCAAGTCTTAAGAGGGGAACATAGTGATAGCTTAAGACTTGCTTCAATATAAATGTTGCAAGTTTGGAGAAATCCGGGTTGTTCGTCTGAGTCACCATTCATAAGTTGAATGTTCCACATATGTAGCCCCCAAGTACTGGGTTGTCTTGCCTGCAGCAACTTGGGACTTGTAATTGCCTTATGCTCATAAAACTTCAACCAGTGTAGCCCCCAAGGGCCGGGTCATTATGCAATAATGAGCAGGGACTTTTGCAGATCTGATTATATAGACTTGAGGAGCAATGTGTAGCCCCCAAGGGCCGGGTCATCATCATGTGATGGGCCGGGTATTCCAATTTGGACCTTATGACTTTGGTAAAGAACTAAATGATGTAGCCCTCAAGTGCCGGCTCAGTAAGATAAGACTGGGCTGGGACTTAGAAAATGATGAAAGGCCGGCTCATCTCTTTGAGATAACCGGGTCTGTGGACAATGTGATGATTTGAAAAAACAACTTGCATTAGCCCCCAAGTGCCATGGTGCATGCTTGAAGTGTCATGGGACTTGCATACTTGATGTAATCTTGATTTGAATAATGTAGCTCCCAAGTGCCGGGTCGTATGCCTGCAGCGACTCGGGACTATTCCTTCCATTGTAGAATAAAATCATATCCACTGTTTGAATGCTTTGCATATCAATATTAAACCATGCTCCTTGTTGTAAGCTGGTATTTTTGGATGAAGGAATAATAGCTATTTCTCTGAAGCGGCTTTGAAAACGTCAATCATCCAATATTGGTTATGATAACCATAATGAAAATCCAGCCATGTTGGCTATTTAAAATTTGAATAATATAACCCGGTTCCTGCAACATAAACCAGTATGACCATGCATATATGATGCATGGTATGATGATGCAATGATGATGCAATGTATGATGTATGATGCAATGTATAATGATGTATGTGTATGATAACTGAGTATAAAAATGTCGGCTTTAAAGGCTCAACAAAAAGACCGGTTTTGAAAAACTCAATTTTTTGCTTCGAAGAAGCTTGGCATGATAGCCTTTCATCCCGTAAGCCGGCTCTCTCGTGACATAAATCCGTCGTTTTAACCTTAACAAGTTCAGGGTCATCAGAGAAGATTGACTGTTCAGAGTACGACGGGCCACATAGCGGGGTAGCAACAAGCAGACAGGTGAGTTTATCCTAGCTCTCTGTAAGCCGGCTCTCACGGGACATAAACCGCCATTTTAACCTTGACAAGTTCAGGGTCATAAAAGATTGACTGTCAAGAGTACGGCGGGTCACCTGGCGGAGTAGCAAGTTGCAAACAGGCAGGTTTAACCCATATATGGCATATAAAGCCGGTCAAGAGGGTATGAAAGCTAAACTCAGTGAGTTGGAAGCCCCCAAGTGACCTTATGATCAATTAATAAAGACTCATACCCAGTAAATATGGGATGAAATGACAGAGGCCCCGAATTTCGGGGATGCCAGCCTTATTACATTGATCATAATATGATAAGCCAATAAGGCAGGATACCCATGTTTGAACCGCGCATCATGGCAGCAAGTTCTCTTTGGCAACCTTTAATTTTTTTCTGAGGACTCGAACTTGCGAGAGATGTATTCTTCTTGAACCAGATGTTGAGCCGGATATTTGAGAGCTCAAAACTTTGTGAGAGACAGATTTCTCTTGAGTCGGAACCTTTTCTGATAATTTGGAATCTTTCTTTTGAGCCGGAACTTTCTGATTGCTCGACACTTTTTGATCCGGAAATTTTCTGACGGCCTTTAAATTTTTACCAATGTGGCAGCAGTCTCCGGGACCGGGTTGTCTTCCCTTTGATGAACGGGGTTCTTGAATTTGTGACAATGGCCAATTCTGCCGAGTCATGTCTGTGTAGGCCCCGAGTCTTAAGATGACTCGAGGAGTCGGCTTGAGATTCTTCACTTGGTCATGGCATAAACCGATATATCGTTGACAGCGGAACACTGAAATATGTTGAAGCTGGAGGCGAGGTGGCAAGTCGATGATCTTTGCAACACTCATTGTATATCCTTAGCATTGATAATGCGATGTGAATCCACGGAAGGTTGAGGTCGATCGTGGCGGGTTATAAATGATCCCGTATGAGCTGTGTTGGTAACCCGGCCAATGGTTCATCCTAGCTGATTGTTGAAGTTAACCAAACTGCAGTGGCGGTGACTTGTGTGCCTATCCATTGAGCCATCCGGTGGAGGCTGATAATATATTATGATCTGCTCTAGAGTTGTTGGAATAGACCAGTCCGCATGGCGGCGGCTTGCACATGTCCATTGGGCAGCTTGCATGAGCGGGTGTGACCCTGATGTATTAATGTAGACCAGTCTGCAAGGACGGTGACTTGGGCGCTTTCGTTGAGCGGGGCAGCATGAACAAATGTCAGTGCAGAATAATGATGTCGTGCACTCCGTATCCGTGGTATAATGCCACTTTTTTAGCGAATAATTGTCCTGAAATAACAAATATCACAAGCCAGAGTAATTGCTCTTGAAAGAATAAAAATGGATCAATGAAAATCGATTGGATGGATTTCACCTGATTCGTCTGGACGATAGATGAGCCGTATATAAGCATCCGTAGACCACCTTCGGTACTTTCAATGGCGATTTAGCCACTCTCTCTTTCTCTTGTAAAAAGGGCAGCAACCATAGCACTGCAACCATCAAGGACCGCTGGACGCCCGTGCAGGATGCCAGGACCCCAAGTAGCCCTATGACCAGCATGATCGAGGCGGGGGCGTGACAGCAGAGGCAAGGCAGTGGCTGACGAGGCCGCGGCGAAGGTGGCCGGTCGTAGCGGCGAAAACGACTCGAGGCAAGATCGCATGGTGAGGCAGAGGCGGCTCGCAGCGGACACACGGCTGCTCGGAATAAGGCCGACTAGGGGTGGCTCAGCGCGAGGTCACAGCGGCGATGGCGGAGGCGGCGGCTTGAAGCACGACCATAACAGAGCCTGGAATCGGGCGCTCAGAATGAACCCTCCGGGTCATGTTGACCTTTCTTTTTTTTCAAGCGGCTTGCCACATCTCTTTCTCTGCTTATGTTCTCTGTTTCTTTTCCTCACCCTTGAGCAATCAGCTAAAACGGGCGGTTGTGAGCTTGTGGAGACAGGGAGCCGTCCGCAGGGCAGGTGAGGCCGGCTGCAGAGGTTTGGCTGGCACCAGGGCGGGCGCGCACGGAGCCGGCGCAGCGGTCGGGGTGGGGCAGAGGAGCGAAGGCCGGCGAAGGGTCCTGGCGACTTGTGCAAAGGCAAGGCCGGCTCGACTCACGGGCTGCTCGAGGTAGCCACTGCAGAAGCCGGCGGCAGAGGCAGCTAGGTGATGGCGGGCAGAACCACGGGCGGTGAGGTGAGCGCATGTGGCAGAGGCGCGACAACGCGATGCTGCGGGGGGGGGGGGCAAGGTGTGGCGGGTCGAGGCCAGTGGGTAGCCGCGGCGGCTCAGCGGCAGTGGAGGCCGAGGAAGCCCGTGGCGGCTCATAAGCGAGGTGAGACGGGGAGGTAGAGGCCGGTGCGGTGGATCACGACGGGTCACGGCGGAAGCAACCCACAGCGACGGAGAAAACAGCTCGGGAAGGTGCGGCGGCTTCAACAGAGGCATGACCGGAGGAGGGAAGGCGTCGAGGCTGCCAGCGACTCGGTCGAGGTGGCTGGCGGCTTGACGGCGACTCAGCTGAGGCCGCTAGCGGGGACGGCTGGCGGATTTGAAATGGAGGCGGAGCGAGGCGAGTCATAGATCGTGGAGGGTGGTAATCCGCTAGCAGCGGCGACTGACGCAAGCGGCGTCTTGAGGCCATGGGGACGAGTCGTAGCGGTTGCGGCCAGAGGCGCGTGAACCGTGTCAGGCGCGGCGAACCAAAGACGTCAAGCAGCGTGGGGGCATCTGGGCGTAGGAGCCAGAGACAGCGAGAGGCTTGGCGACTCTGGTGGAGTAGGCGGCTCACCAACCGCGGCGTGGGCAACTTGAAGGTGATGGCAAGCGAAACCACAATGAAGGGGTGGCTCGGAGGCCAGGGCTGCTCGAGGTGCAGCGAGGTTGCGGGGTGGCTCATCGATTGCCGCGAGGCAAGGCCACGGCGGTGTCTTGATGCAGGTGAGCCCCCAATGGTGCGGCGGTGAGGCGGCAGCTTGGCACGTCGCGCAGCTCGTGCCGCCGCTGGAGGCGGGTCGCGCGGAGGAGCGACGGGCCAGGCGGTGAGGCGGAGTCGGCCCGCGGGCGTGGCAAATCCGGGGCCGTGGTGGAGGAGGCCCTGGCGAGTCCGGGTCGCTTGCCGTATCTGTTTCCGGGTCATAGAGATCTTTGAAAAGTTTACGTGTGAGTCTTTGTCGTAGCCTTCTTTCCTTCTCTTCTTCTTTTCCGCAATAAAATTTTGACTGCTTCGGCGGCTTTGACAATTTCGTGGCTGCGTACTGAGTTGAAACAGTAGTAAGGAACTTGTCGTTCTTGATGATGTCCGGCTACGCTTGGTGAAAGCTCGAAGCTGTTAACTTTGGCGTTCAGAGATCTATTCCTGTTGCGTGGAAGAAAACGGCCTGATCTCAGATTGATAAACCGCCAGATCGCATTGGCAGCATCCGCACTAGACGCAGTAACACTTAATTATCTTAAACTCTTCTTCATCTAATCAATCATGAGCTTCTCGATCCCCGAGAGAAATCCCTCCAAGAACCTAATATCACCGTGCGCTGGCCCCACGGTGGGTGCCAACTGTCGTGGTTTTGTCACGGCAGATGTCCTAGTGTGAGGACTTAGTCGTGAGGCCAACGCATCTAAGTGGTAGCTTGAACGGGGTTGAGCGGGATGAGAGACGTGAGATTTTACCCAGGTTCGGCCCCTCACGGTGGAGTTAAAATCCTACATCCTGCTTGATTGATATTGATGATGATGGCGATCTCGGTTACAAGGGCGATGTTTCACTACCTCTATCTCGGGAGCATCTATTTTGATCTTGTCTAAGACTTGTCTATCTAAGTCCTGACTATTGTCACCTGTAAAAACCTGACCCTCTTGGGGTGCCCTGCCCCTCCTTATATAAGTTGAAGGGGCGGGTTACATGTAGAGTCCTAGTAGGATTAAGACTTAGCCTATTTCTGGCTTCTTCTCGTGGGCTTCTTAACCCCGGGTTTCTCTTCGTGGGCTTCTTAACGCCTGGGCTTCTTATCTCCATGCGGCTCATTTTCGTGGCTAAGTATTGGCCGGGTTAGGATCTGTCTGCCGGGTCAGGATCTGCCGGGTTAAGTCTAGAGATGACTTAACAAGGCTGATTAAGTCCAGAGATGACTTAAGGTCATGAGCTGGGTTAAACCGCGGGTAATTCCCCCGATAGGACCTATTAACAGTTTTTTGTAATATTAGTTTTATTTCTCTATTGCTAAGTTCAACTTGACCACTAGATTGAGGATGATAGGGTGATGCAATTCTATGGTTAACATCATATTTAGCAAGCATTTTACGAAAAGCACCATGAATAAAGTGTGAACCACCATCAGTCATTAAATATCTAGGGACTCCAAACCTCAGGAAAATAACTTCTTTAAGCATTTTAATGGAAGTGTTATGATCAACACTACTAGTTGGAATAGCTTCTACCCACTTAGTAACGTAATCAACAACAACCAAAATATGTGTATACCCATTAGAGGAAGGAAAAGGTCCCATATAATCAAAACCCCAAACATCAAATGGTTCAACAACAAGTGAATAATTCATAGGCATTTCTTGACGCTTACCGATATTACCAATTCTTTGACATTCATCACAAGATAAAACAAACTTACGGGCATCCTTGAAGAGAGTAGGCCAATAAAAACCAGATTGCAATACCTTATGAGCAGTTCTATCTCCCGCATGATGCCCTCCATAAGCTTCGGAGTGACATTTCCGTAGGATTTATTCCTATTCATGCTCAGGTACACAACGTCTAATAATACCATCTACTCCTTTATAAAGATGTGGGTCATCCCAAAAGTAATGTCTTAAATCATAGAAGATTTTTTTCTTTTGTTGGTATGTATTTAGCAACAATATAATTAGCATAGTTAGCATACCAAGGAGTATTATGAGAAACATTTATTGCAGCTAGTTGTTCATCAGGAAAGCTATCATCAACAGGTAGTGGGTCATCAAGGATATTCTCTAACCTAGATAAGTTATCAGCTACGGGGTTCTCAGCTCCTTTTCTATCAATAATATGTAAATCAAATTCTTGTAGCAAGAGAACCCACCTAATGAGTCTAGGTTTAGCATCTTTCTTTTCCATAAGATATTTAATAGCAACATGATCGGTGTGAACAATAACTTTAGAATCAACAATGTAAGATCTGAATTTGTCACAAGCAAACACAACTTCTAAAAATTCTTTTTCTGTAGTAGCATAATTTCTTTGGGCACTGTCTAGAGTTTTGCTAGCATAATGAATAACATTTAATTTCTTATCAACTCTCTGTCCTAGAACAACACCAACAACATAATCACTAGCATCACACATGATTTCAAAAGGCAAATTCCAATCAGGTGGTTGAACAATAGGTGCAGAAGTTAAGGCTTTCTCAAGTGTTTCAAAGGCTTCTACACAGTCATCATAAAACACAAATGGAACATCCTTTTGTAAAAGATTTGTAAGAGGCCTAGAAATTTTAGAGAAGTCTTTAATAAACCTCCTATAGAAACCAGCATGACCAAGGAAAATACGAATACCTTTAATATCTTTAGGACATGGCATTTTCTCAATTGCATCAACTTTAGCTTTGTCCACCTCAATACCTCGTTCAGAAACTTTATGCCCCAAGATAATACCTTCATTAACCATAAAGTGACACTTCTCCCAATTCAAGACAAGATTAGTTTGCTCACATCTCTGCAAAACTCGATCAAGGTTGCTCAAGCAATCATCAAAAGAAGTTCCATAAACAGAAAAATCATCCATGAAAACCTCAATAATCTTTTCACAAAAATCAGAGAATATAGCAGTCATACATCTTTGAAAAGTAGCAGGTGCATTGCATAAACCAAAAGGCATACGTCTATAGGCATAAGTTCCAAATGGGCAAGTAAAGTTGGTTTTCTCTTGATCAGGTTGTGAAACAGGTATTTGAGAAAAACCAGAATATCCATCAAGAAAACAAAAATGTGTGTGCTTAGATAGTCTTTCTAACATTTGATCAATAAAAGGCAAAGGGTAATGATCTTTTCTAGTTGCTTTATTTAATTTTCTAAAATCAATTACTATTCTATAACCAGTAACAATTCTTTGTGGAATCGGTTCATTTTTATCATTAGGAACAACGGTAATACCTCCCTTCTTAGGGACATAATGAACGGGACTTACCCATCTACTATCAGCTATGGGATAGATTATACCTGCTTCCAGAAGCTTTAATATTAGTTCTTACCTCTTCTTTCATCTTAGGATTCAAACGTCGTTGATGATCAACAACGGGTTTAGCATCAGGTTCCATATTAATCTTGTGCTGACAGAGAGTGGGACTAATGCCCTTAAGATCATCAAGAGTATATGCAATAGCAGCACGGTGCTTCTTCAGAATTTTTAATAATCTTTCTTCTTCATGTTCTGAAAGGTTAGCACTAATAATAACAGGATATATCTTTTTCTCATCGAGATAAGCATATTTCAAAGTGTCAGGCAATTCTTTTAATTCAAACACGGGATCACCTTTAGGTGGAGGAGGACCTCCTAGAGTTTCAATAGGAAAATTGTGTTTGAGCAGAGGTCGTTGTTCAAAGAAATTTTTATCTATCTCATTTCTTTCATGCATATGCATATCATTTTCATGGTCTAGCAAATATTGTTCTAATGGATGAGTAGGAGGCACAACAATAGAAGCAAGACCAATTATTTCAACCTTACTAGGTAATTCTTTCTTATGAGGTTGTCTATTAAACTTGGAAAAATTAAATTCATGAGACACATCACCAAAGCGAACACTGACAGTTTGTTTATGACAATCTATAGTAGCATTGGCACTGTTCAAGAAAGGTCTACCAAAGATAATGGGACAGAAGTCATCTTGTGGGGAACCAAGAACTAGAAAATCAGTAGGGTATTTTATTTTCCCACACAAGACTTCAACATATCTAACAATCCCAAGTGGTGTGACGGTGTCTCTATTAGCAAGTTTAATAGTGACATCTATATCTTCTATTTCAGCGGGTGCTATGTCATTCATAATTTCTTGGTATAAGGTAAAAGGAATAGCACTCACGCTAGCACCTAAGTCACATAAACCATGATAACAATGATCTCCTATTTTAACTGAGACAACAGGCATGCCAACAACAGGTCTATGTTTATCTTTTTCATCAGGTTTGACAATTCTAGCAGCTTCATCACAGAAATAAATAACACGCCAATCAACATTTTTTACCAGGAGATCTTTAACCATAGCAACACTAGTTTCTACTTTAATTTGTTCAGCAGGTTTAGGTGCTCTAATATTACTTTTGCGAACCACAGTTGAAACCTTAGCATGTTCCTTTATCCTAACGGGGAAAGGTGGTTTTTAATATAAGCAGTAGGTACAACTAGATCAATATTGTAAATAATAGTTTCATCTTTAACTATGATCGGTTCTTTAATTTCTTATTTAATAGGGGGATGATATTTAAACCACTTCTCTTTGGGGAGATCAACATGAGTAGAAAATGATTCACAAAAAGAGGCTACTATCTCAGAGTCAAGTCCATATTTAGTGCTAAACTTGTGAAAAGCATCGGTATTCATAAAAGATTTAACACAGTCAAATTCAAACTTAATACCTGACTCTTTACCTTCGTAGAGTTCCCAATCTTTAGAGTTGTGTTTAATTCTTTCTAAAAGATCCCACCTGAATTCAATAGTCTTCTTCATAAAAGAACCAATACAAGAAGTATCGAGCATGGATTGATCATCACAAGAAAGCCGAGCATAAAAATTCTGAATGATAATTTCTCTAGAGAGCTCACGATTGAGGCATGAATATAACATTGACTTAAGCTCCCCCCCCCCCAAGCTAGAGTGATACTTTCTCCTTCACAAGGCCAAAAATTATATATATAATTCCGATCACGATGAACTAGATGCATAGGATAATTTTTTGGTGCAATTCCAATTTCAATCGATTCTAGTTCCAAGATCCAATATCATCGCATAGCCTATACCATGTCAATGCTTTTCCCTTCAAAGATAAAGGGAAAACCTTCTTCTTATCTTCATCTCCGGATAAACCTGCAAGCTTAAATAATCCACAAATTTCATCCACGTATATCAAGTGCATATCAGGATGTTCGGTTCCATCTCCTGCATAAGGATTAGCTAGCATTTATTCTATCATACCCAAAGGAATTTCATAACCAATATTTTCAGTAGGTGCAGTAGGTTGAGGGGTAACTAATTGTGGTTCCGGTCGACGTGAAGATACCCCGAACAAACCCCTCAAAGGATGATTCTCCATAGTAACAAGTGGCAATAAATTTCAGCACGTAGTAATAATTTTTCCTTACCAATTTCCACTTACCAAGAGCGCTTCACTCCCCGGCAACGGCGCTAGAAAATAGCCTTGATGACCCACAAGTATAGGGGATCAATCATAGTCCTTTCGATAAGTAAGAGTGTCAAATCCAACAAGGAGTAGAAGGAAATGAGAAGTGGTTTTCAGTAAGGTATTTTCTGCAAGCACTGAAATAGTCGGTAACAAGTAGTTTGATAGCAAGATAATTTGTAACAAGCAAGTGATGGTAACGGTAAATAAAGTGCAGAAAGGTAGCCCAGTCCTTTTGTGACAAAGGACAGGCCAAAACGGTCTCTTATGATAAGCAAAGCGTTCTTGAGGGTACACAGGAATTTCACCATATCACTTTCATCATGTTGGTTTGATTCGTGTTCGCAACTTTGATAATTTGATATGTGGGTGGACCGGTGCTTAGGTGCTATTCTTACTTTAACAAACCTCCGAATTATGGTTAACCCCCTCGCAAGCATCCGCAACTACGAGAAAAGTATTAAGATAAAATCTAACCATAACATTAAACTTTTGGATCCAAATCAGTCCCTTTCGAAGTAGCGCATAAACTAGGGTTTAAGCTTCTGTCACTCTTGCAACCCATCATCTAATAACTACTCCACAATGCATTCCCTTAGGCCCAAATATGGTGAAGTGCCATGTCTTAGACGTTCACATGACACCACTAAGGGAATCACAACATACATAACATCAAAATATCGAACACATATCAAGTTCACATGATTACTTGCAACATGACTTCTCTCGTGACCTCAAGAACAAAAGTAACTACTCACAAACGATAATCATGCTCAAGATCAGAGGGGTATTAAATAGCATAATGGATCTAAACATATAATCTTCCACCAAATAAACCATATAGTAATCAACTACAAGATGTAATCAACACTACTAGTCACCCCCAAGTACCAATCTAAGGTTCTGGTACAAAGATTGAACACAAGAGATGAACTAGGGTTTGAGAGGAGATGGTGATGTTGAACATGTTGATGGAGATGGCACTCCCAAAGATGGGAGAGTTGTTGGTGATGACGATGGCGATGATTTCCCCCTCCGGGAGGGAAGTTCCCCCGGCGAAATCGCTCCACCGGAGGGCAAAAGTGCTCCTGCCCATGTTCCACCTCGAGACGGCGGCGCTTCGTCCCGAAAGCCCCTCTCTGATTTTTTCTAGGTTAAAATGACCTATATACCAGAAGATGGGCATCGGAGGTGGGCCGAGGAGGGCACAACCCACCAGGGCGCGCCTGGGGGGCCTAGCGCGCCCAGGTGGGTTGTGCCCACCTGGTGGGTCTCCTCCGGTAGTTATTTGCTCCAGTATTTTTTATATATTGCAAAATAATTCTCCGTAAATTTTCAGCTCATTTGGAGATGTGCAGAATGGGTAAATCTGACGTAGCTTTTTCAGGTCCAGAATTCTAGCTGCCGGCATTCTCCCTCTTTGTGTAAACCTTGCATATTATGAGAGAAAAGGCATTCGAATTACTCCAAAAAGCATTATTATGCATAAAAACATCATAAATAACAGTAGGAAAACATGATGCAAAATGGACGTATCAGTGGATTATTTGGGTATTTATAGAGCTGGATTTAGGTCAAGTGGTGCCACTAGGGGCCCACAAGCCTGGGGGGCGCCCCCTAGGGCGCGCCCCGCGGGCTTGTCGCTTCCTCGTGGCTCCGCAGGTCTTCCCCCGAAGCTTCTAGGGTCCCTTTTGGTCTAGAAAAAATGAATCCAAAGTTTTTTCTTTGTTTGGACTCTTTTTGATATTGATTTTTTGAAAAGCCAAAAACAAGAAAAAACAGCAACTGGCACTGGGCATTGAGTTAATAGGGTAGTCCCAAAAAATGATATATAATTGCTTAATAAACATTCAAGGTTGACACTATAATAGCATGGAACAATAACAAATTATAGACATGTTGGAGACGTATCAAGCATCCCCAATCTTAATTCCCGCTCGTCCTCGAGTAGGTAAATGATAAAAACAGAATTTTTGATGTGGAATGCTACCTATCATATTCATCGTGTAATCTTTTATTTTTGTGGCATGAATATTGAGATTCGAGTGATTCAAAGCAATAGTTAGTTTGACATAAAGACATAAATACTCATGCATATTAACAAAAAATCATGTCTTTTAGAATATCAACGCTAAAGAAAGTTATCCCTAGCCCGTCATGCTCAATCATTGATCCATTCATGAAACACAATCAGTATTAACTACTCCCAATGCACATGTATGACAATAGTGCTCTTCAGTTGGTGCTTATAATAGAAGGTGAAGACTCAAAATAAAAATAAAAATTACATAAAAGTAAAATAGATAGGCCCTTCGCAGAGGGAAGCAAAGATTTGTAGAGGTGCCATAGCTCAAAGCTTAAAACAGAGATAAAATTTATTTTGAGAGGTATGCTTTTCCTGTCAACATTACGACCGAAAGTTCCCAATATCCTCCATGCTAGACACATTATAGGCGGTTCCCAAACAGAAATTAAATTTCATTTCCTTTCCACCATTATTTCACAATCCATGGCTAGCCATATCCACAGGTGCCTTCCAAACTTTCAACTTTCCAAGGAATTTATTATTATTTTGATTCATAATGGGAATGGGCATCCCTATTACCTGCCAGTTTCTCGTGCAATGACAAGTGAATAAACACTCATCGTGAGAATAACCTGCCTAGCATGAAAGATATTGGCCACCCCCTGTCTCTCCATGAGCGGTGCGGGCACACAAAACGGATAATTATTTTGAATGATTAGAGTTGGCACATGCAAATTTACTTGAAACGACATGTAAATACCGCATATAGGTAGGTATAGTGGACTCATATGGCACAACTTTAGGTTTAAGGAATTGGATGCACAAGCAGCATTCCCACTTAGTACAAATGAAGGCTAGCAAACAGATTGAGAAGCGACCAACCAGAAAACGAAAACGGTCATAAACATGCATTGAAAATAACTAACACCGAATAATGCACCATAAGTAGGATATAATTTTGTTGCATAACTATTGACTTTACGTGCATGCATAGGGAATCACAAACCTTAACACCAATATTCTTAATAAACCACAATTACTCACTAGCACAACCCATATAGTATCATCTTCATATCGCAAAACTATTGAAAGGAATCAAACGTATCATATTCAATGATCTTTAGGAAAGTTTTTGTTATATCATTCTTGAGTATCCATCACATCAAGACCAAATTCATAACTTGTGCAGATTACCATTGGTATTATCAACTCTCAAAATGATATAAGTGAAGCATGAGAGTACAAATATTTCTTAAAAATATATTCACCTTCGTGCTAAAAAAGATATAAGTGAAGCACTATAGCAACTGCCTAGCTCAAAAGATATAAGTGAAGCACATAGAGTATCCTGACAAATCACGAAAAATGTGTGTCTCTTTAAAATAGGTGTGTCCAGCAAAGATTATTGTGACAAACTAAAAAGCAAACAAAGTAAAGACTCATATAATACACGATGCTCCACGCAAAACTCATATCATGTGATGAATAAAAATATAGCTCCAAGTAAAATTACCGATGGTTGGTAGAAGAAAGAGGGGATGCCTTCCGGGGCATCCCCAATCTTAGTTTCTTGGGAGTCCTTGAATATTACCTTGGGGTGCCTCGGGCATCCCCAAGATTAGACTCTTGCCACTCCTTATTCCTTCATCCATCATGATCTCACTCAAAACTTGAAAACTTCAGCACACAAAACTCAACAAAACCTTCATGAGATCCGTTAGTATAATAAAGCAAATCACCACTTTAGGTATTGTTATAAACCCATTCATATTTCATTATTATATTATAAATACTGTATTCTAACTTCTCCATGGCTTATACCCCCCGATACAATCCATACTTTCATCAAAACAAGCAAACAATGCAGCAAAAACAGAATCTGTCAAAAACAGAACAGGCTGTAGCAATCGGAATATTGATCATACTTCTATAACTCCAAAAATTCTTAAAAACTAGTAAAACATGGGAATTTTTTTTATAAATCATGTGTAAAAAAATTTTAGAATTTTTCCACGTCCAGTGAATTTAGAGAATTTCAGTACTGGGCACAAAAGTTTCTGTTTTTTCACGTAATCAAATCAACTATCATCCAAATCATCCCAAAGGTTTTACTTGGCAGAAACACTAATTATAACACAAAAACACAACCATAATAGTAGAATAATTGTGTGCACACTCAAAAATATAAAAAATAACAAGAAAATTAAATATAACTATTGGGTTGCCTCCCAACTAGCGCTATTGTTTTACGCCCCTAGCTAGGCGTAATGCATAGTTTCAAGTGTTGCCATCTTTCAAATTGATTCCATAGGTGGCCCTCACGATTGATACATATGGTGGCTTAATTTTCTTTATAGGGAAATGTTCCATACCCTTCTTTAATGGAAATTGAAATTTTACATTCCCTTCTTTCATGTCAATAATCGCACCTATGGTTCGTAAGAATGGCCTACCAAGTATTATGGGACAAGACAGGTTGCAACCAATATCAAGAACAATGAAATAAACGGGTACATAATTCCTATTTGCAAGAATAAGAACATCATTTATTCTACCCAAAGGTTTCTTAATGGCAGAATCCGCTAAGTGCAAGTTTAGAGAGCATTCATCCATATTGGTAAAACCTAGCACATCACATAGAGATTTTGGTATTGTGGAAACGCTAGCACCCAAATCACATAAAGCATTGCACTCATAATTTTTAATATTAACTTTAATGGTAGGTTCCCACTCATCATATAATTTTCTTGGTATTGAAACCTCCAATTCTAGCTTTTCTTCTAAAGCTTTCATCATTGCTTCTACGATATGTTTAGTGGATGCCTTATTTTGTTTGTAAGCATTGGGTGAATTAAGAATGGATTGCAACAAGGAAATACATCAATTAAAGAACAACTATCATAAATTAAAGTCCTTGAAATCCAAGATAGTGGGCACATCACTATTTAAAGTTTTGACCTCTCCAAACCAACTTTTATCATTTTTTTCATTAAGATCATCACCCTCTGAACAATTGGAATGCCTTCTAGCTAAAGTTGACTCTTATTCAGTACCATTATCATCAAGTTTTATATTACTAAATAAAGATTCAATGGATGAAACACCAATCATTTTAATATCTTCATCATAATTGCGGTAAAAACCAGGCGGAATCACTTTTTCTAAGAATTCTCGCTTAGCTCTCAACCTAGCGATTCTTTCTTTACTTTCATCCATGGAAACGTAAAGAGATTTAATGGAATCATTAATATCAATCTTGGGTGGCAAAATTTTAGATTTAACATTTTCCATATCATGAATGATTTTATCAATGCTTCTAGACATATCATCAAGTTTACTCAATTTTTCCTCTACCGTAGTGTTGAAAACTTTTTGCGCATTAATAAATTCTTTGATATTACTTTCAAGATCAGAGGGAATCCTTTTATTATTATTATTATAAGAATTACCATAGGAATTGCCATAACTGTTAGAGGAATTTCCAGGGAATGGCCTAGGATTAAAATTATCTCTATAAGCATTACTATTGAAATTGTTTCGCGAGACAAAATTCACATCTATGGGATAATTATTTTGATCAATCAAAGTAGACAAAGGCACATCATTAGGATCAATATTAGCACTTTTACTAGCAACCATTTTCATAAGAGTATCAATTTTATCACTCAAAGTACTTATTTTTTCAACGGAATTCACCTTTTTACTAGTAGGAGTTCTTTCAGTATGCCATTGTCAATAATTTGCCATAATATTATCTAGCAATTTTGTAGCTTCTTGATACGTCTCTGTCATATCTACTTTTCCAAACACTTTTGCTCTTGTTTTGGACTCTAATTTGCATGATTTGAATGAAACTAACCCGGAATGATGATGTTTTCAGCAGAACTACCTTGGTGTTGTTTTTGTGCAGAAATAAAAATTCTCGGAATTGGAAGAAACTGTTTGGAGAATTATTTTGGAATAAAAGAAAAATACTAGAGCAAAGACCCACTGGAGGGGGGGCCTGCTGCTCACCAGGCACCAAGGCACGCAACCCCCCTCTGGCGCGCCCTGGTGGGTAGTGGGGCCCATGAGGCCCTTCTGACCCTAATTTCGACGCTATAAATTCAGATTTCCCGAAAAAATAGGAGAGGAAGTTTCATCGCGTTTTACGACATGGAGCCGCCGCCACCTCCTGTTCTTCATCGGGAGGCCAGATCTGGAATCCGTTCGAGGCTCCGGAGAGGGGGATCTTTCGTCTTCGTCATCATCAACCATCCTTGCTACTTGTGAGCTGCGTTGGGATTTCCCCGAAGAGGAGGGCATGATGCAGTACAGTAGAGATAAGCATTTCCCTCAATTATGAAACCAAGATTATCAATCCAGTAGGAGAACCAAGCAACACCATGTAAACAACACCTGCACACAAATAACAAATACCTGCAACCCAACGCGTAGAGGGGTTGTCAATTCCTCAATGGTATTGAGATAGATTAAATTGTATAGGATTTGATAAATAGATCTAACTAAAACACAAAATAAAATAAATAAAAGAAAATTGCAACAAGGTATTTTTGGTTTTAATATGATAGAAAATAGACCCGGGGCCCATAGTTTTCACTAGAGGCTTCTCTCGAGAAAATAGCATACGGTGGGTAAACAAATTACTGTTGGGTAATTGACAGAAAAGCAAATAATTATGACGATATCCAAGGCAATGATCATGTATATAGGCATCACGTCCAAGATTAGTAGACCGAAACGATTCTGTATCTACTACTATTACTCCACACATCGACCACTATCCAGCATGCATCTAGTGTATTAAGTTCATGGAAAAACAGAGTAATGCATTAAGAAAGATGACATGATGTAGACAAGATAAACCCAATTATGTATAAATCCCATCTTGTTACCCTTAATAGCAGCGATACATGCGTGTCATGTCTCTTTCTGTCACTGAGATTGAGCACCGCAAGATCGAACCCATCACAAAGAATCTCTTCCCATGGCAAGATAGATCAATCAAATTGGCCAAACCAAACCAATAAATCGGAGAAGAAATACAAGGCTATACCAATCATGCATAGAAGAGTTCAGAGAAAACTCAAATAATATTCATGGATAGATCTGATCATAAACTCACAATTCATCGGATCCCAAAAAACACACCGCAAAAAGTCATTACATCAAATAGATCTCCAAGAACATCGAAGAGAACATTGTATTGAAGATCAAAAAGAGAGAAGAAGCCATCTAGCTACTAACTACGGACCCATAGGTCTGTGGTAAACTACTCACGCATCATCTTAGGGGCAACGAGGATGATGAAGAACCCCTCCGTGATCGTTGTCCCCTCCGGCAGAGTGCCGGAAAAGGCCTCTAGATTGGATCTCATGGTTCTGGAACTTGCGGCGGCAGAAAAAGTGTTTCGTTGACTCCCCTAAGGATTTTAGTATTTTAGAGTATTTATAGAGGCGGAGGTAGGTCAAGGCGGTGCCCGGGGCTCCACTACCCACTAGGGCGCATTGGGGGCCTCTGGCATGCCCTAGTTCCTAGTGGGCCCGATGGGCCTCCTCTTGTGGCCTCCAGAAGCTTCCAGGGTCTCTTCTTGCGACAAAATAATCTCTAAAAAGTTTTGTGGCATTTGGAATTCGTTTGGCATTGATTTTCTACGAAGTAAAAAACAAGCAAAAAATAGCAACTGGCACTGGGCACTAAGTTAATAGGTTAGTCCCAAAAAATGATATAAAGTTGCTAGTAAATGTATATAAAACATCCAAGATTGATAATATAACAACATGGAACAATAAAAAATTATAGATACGTTGGACACGTATCAAGCATCCCCAAGCTTAATTCCTGTTCGTCCTCGAGTAGGTAAATGATAAAAATAGAATTTTTGATGTGGAATGCTGATAACCCACAAGTATAGGGGATCAGTTATAGCCTTTCTCGATAATTAAGAGTGTCGAACCCAACGAGGAGCTAAAGGTAGAACAAATATTCCCTCAAGTTCTATCGACCACCGATACAACTCTACGCACACTTAACGTTCGCTTTACCTAGAACAAGTATGAAACTAGAAGTACTTTGTAGGTGTGATAGGATAGGTTTACGAGATAATAAAGAGCACGTAAATAAAAACTAGGGGCTGTTTAGATAAAGGAACCACTAAGTTAGTTTTAGTAGAGAGCTTTTTGTCACAAGAAAGTTATTTGTCCATAGGCAATTGATAACTAGACCGGTAATCACTATTGCAATTTTATATGAGGGAGAGGCATAAGCTAACATACTTTCTCTACTTGGATCATATGCACTTATGATTGGAACTCTAGCAAGCATCCTCAACTACTAAAGATCATTAAGGTAAAACCCAACCATAGCATTATAAGGTATCAAGTCCTCTTTACTCCCATACACAAACAACCGACTTACTCGGGTCTGTGCTTCTGTCACTCACGCCACCCACCATAAGCGAATCATAAACATATTGCAAACCCTACAGCAGGGATCCCTCATGCTTGCGCGACACAGAGAGCACCATAGGACAGCACCAATAATGAAACTTGCAACTCAAACCAATCACGATCATCAATCAACCCATAGGACAAAACGGATCTACTCAAACATCATAGGATAGCCATACATCATTGGGAAATAATATATAGCGTTGAGCACCATGTTTAAGTAGAGATTACAGCGGGTAGAAGAGAGGTTACACCACTGCATAGAGGGGGAGAGAGTTGGTGATGACGGCGGCGAAGTTGTTGGTGTAGATCGCCGTCACGATGATGGCCCTGGCGACGTTCCGGTGCCACCGGGAGAGAGGGGGAGAGAGCCCCCCTCCTTCTTCTTCTTCCTTGACCTTCCCCCTAGAATTGAGAAGGGTTTCCCCTCTGGTCCATGGCCTCCATGGTGGCAGAGGGGCGAGAGCCCCTCCGAGATTGGATCTCTCTCTCTCTCTCTCTCTCTCTCTCTCTCTCTCTCTCTCTGTTTCCTTCTGTTTCTGCGCTCCCAAATTCTGGCCTTTCACCGTTTCTTAAATTCCTGGAGATCCGTAACTCCGATTGGGCTGAAATTTTAACACGATTTTTATCTGGATATTATCTTTCTTGCGGCCGAAGAAGGTCACCAACCGCCTTACGGAGTGGCCATAAGGGTCCAGGGCGCGCCCTACCCCCTAGAGCACGCCCCCGTCCTTGTGCTTCCCTTGGGCATCGTCTCGCGTTGATTCTTTTTCCCAAAAATCACATATATTCCAAAAAAAAATCTCCGTAAGTTTTTATCCCGTTTGGACTCCGTTTGATATGGATTTTCTGCGAAACAAAAAACATGCAACAAACAGGAACTAGCACTGGGCACTGGATCAATATGTTAGTCCCAAAAATAGTATAAAAAGTTGCCAAAAGTATGTAAAAGTTGTATAATATTGGCATGGAACAATAAAAAATTATAGATACAATGGAGACGTATCAACATCCCCAAGCTTAATTCCTGCTCGTCCTCGAGTAGGTAAATGATAAAAAAGATAATTTTTGATGTGGAATGCTACCTAGCATAATCTTGATCATATAATCTAATCATGGCATGAATATTAAGACACGAGTGATTCAAAGAAATAGTCTATCATTTGACATTAAGACAATAATACTTCAAGCATACTAATAAAGCAATCATGTCTTCTCAAAATAACATGGCCAAAGAAAGTTATCCTTATAAAATCATATAGTCTGGCTATGCTACATCTTCACCACACAAAATATTCAAATCATGCACAACCCCGATGACAAGCCAAGCAATTGTTTCATACTTTTGATGTTCTCAAACCTTTTCAACTTTCACGCAATACATGAGCATGAGCCATGGACATAGCACTATAGGTGGAGTAGAATATGATGGTGGGGGTTGTGTGGAGAAGACAAAAAGGAAGAAAGTCTCACATCGACGCGGCTAATCAACGGGCTATGGAGATGCCCATCAATTGATGTCAATGCGAGGAGTAGGGATTGCCATGCAACGGATGCACTAGAGCTATAAGTGTGTGAAAGCTCACAAATGAAACTAAGTGGGTGTGTATCCAACTTGCTTGCTCATGAAGACCTAGGGCAATTTGAGGAAGCCCATCGTTGGAATATACAAGCCAAGTTCTATAATGAAAAATTCCCACTAGTATATGAAAGTGATAAATCAAGAGACTCTCTATATGAAGAACATGGTGCTACTTTGAAGCACAAGTGTGGAAAAAGGATAGTAACATTGCCCCTTCTCTCTTTTCTCTCATTTTTTTTGTTTTCTCTTTTTTTTGAGTGGCTTCTTTGGCCTCTTTTATTTTTCCTTACATGGGGCAATGCTCTAATAATGATGATCATCACACTTTTATTTACTTACAACTCAATATTACAACTCGATATCTAGAACAAAGTATGACTCTATATGAATGCCTCTGGCAGTGTACCAGGATGCGCAATGATCTAGCATAACAAAAGATATCAAAAACGAACAAGCCATGAAAATATCATGCTAGCTATCTTACGATCATGCAAAGCAATATGACAATGAATGCTCAAGTCATGTATATGATGATGATGAAAGTTGCATGGCAATATATCTCGGAATGGCTATGGAAATGCCATGATAGGTATGTATGATGGCTGTTTTGAGGAAGATATAAGGAGGCTTATGTGTGATAGAGCGTATCATATCACGGGGTTTGGATGCACCGATGAAGTTTGCACCGACTCTCGAGGTGAGAAAGGGCAATGCACGGTACCGAAGAGGCTAGCAATGGTGGAAGGGTGAGAGTGCGTATAATCTATGGACTCAACATTAGTCATAAAGAACTCACATACTTATTGCAAAAATCTATTAGTCATTGAAACAAAGTACTACGCGCATGCTCCTAGGGGGATAGATTGGTAGGAAAAGGCCATCGCTCGTCCCCGACTGCCACTCATAAGGAAGACAATCAATAAATACCTCATGCTCCAACTTCGTTACATAACGGTTCACCATACGTGCATGCTACGGGAATCACAAACTTCAACACAAGTGTTTCTACAATCCACAATTACCCACTAGCATGACTCTAATATCACCATCTTTATATCACAAAACTATTGCAAGGAATCAAACATATCATATTCAGTGATCTACAAATTTTATCTAGGATTTTATGACTAACCATGTGAATGACCAATTCCTGTCAACTCTCTAAATAGATATAAGCGAAGCAAGAGAGTTTAATTCTTTATACAAAAGATATGCCCAGGCTCTAACAAATATAAGTGAAGCAAAAGAGCATTCTACAAATGGCGGTTTTCTATGTGTAGGGAAACAGGCAATCCAAACTTCAAATGATATAAGTGAAGCACATGAAGCATTCTATAAAGCCATACTCAAAAGATATAAGTGAAGTGCAAAGAGCATTCTATAAATAAACCAAGGACTATCTCATACCAGCATGGTGCATTTATTAAATAAACATAAAAAGCACATGACATTCTTCGCCTTTCTAATTTCATGTGCTTTAGTTTGTTTTGGTTCTGCATAGTTTGATTCGCCTTATTGTCGCCTGCGTCGAGCCATGATTCCTTCCATCCTTGGCATCCGGGTGAGTGCACGCATCCTCTGCTTGCCTGTTACTGTCTGTCTGTTAGGTGTTTGATGAAATGTGCGTGTGCTGCTTGATGAAATGTGTGCATGCTTTCTTTTGTTCTACACTTCTTCATCACAAAGGCATTCACCCCAGCCTGTTCTTTGCTTACTATGATTCTCTTTGAGGTTGCCCTTTGGGCTTTCTTAGGCAGGGGCACACAGAGAGTTCACGTCTGCTAGGCATTGTTTGCAATGCTTATTTCCAGATAGTATGTGAAAATGAAACTGTGTGGTATTTTGTATTCCGCGTTAATACATTTGATCCCATATGTGTGCCGCTGCTGAAAGCTTGTTCTTTTGTTTCTCTGACCAGCAAGTGCTTCTGCTTTCCTGTGCATCATTTGGTTTTGTTCTGACCAGTTCTTTTACGTGCATTTTGCAGGTTATACGATTTTCTCCGTTCCACCATCTCCATTTTTCTTGTTGTTGCATCTCTTTTCTGCTCGTCAAGGTTTGCTACTCTCCTCTCTGCCTACCTTCCTGTTGCAGTTTCTGTATGTGCTATCGTGTTGTGTGGCCTGCTAATCGTCTTAATGTATATCCCGGATATGGATGGGCATCGTGTGCTTCATTATATCTCGCACTTGCGTGTGAGCAGGATGTGTGCATTCGTTTCGGTCGTTATACCTACTAGTAGACTGCTTGTGCGTTGCCACGGGCCAACAAATAAATTTATAACCAATGTTCATTTTCCTCCCTATGAACAAGCATATTGCATGGAATGTTCAACCACAACACAAATGCAAGCACCATCTTCTCTCTATTCTTACAAACAACAAGCACCCCTCTACCCGGTCTTTCTTGTTGAACTTGCCATCCGTCATCTTCTTTGTCCATATATCATTCATCCTCCCAATCTATTGCCCCTTGACTCTGCATGTAGCTTTCATGTCATTGTTTTGTTGTCTCGAAAGGTTAAAAAACAACCCGATCACATCACCTTCCCGGTATATGCCTAATCCAAGGAAGCTAAATCTAGTTGAATTCGTGTGTGTTGCCCTGAAACAACAAACTTATATATGGAAACATATTAAAAATATTATTATATGTAGTGTGTACATCCATGCTTATGACTATGTTGTCACAAGTACTTCTTGTCTATCTCTTGCTTTCCTCTAAATATGTTTCTCGAAGCATGCATTTCAACTTTCACTCTCACCAACATATCTACTTTCATGTGCTCCTTTAACTCCACAAATATGTCTTATTCTCCCTCCTCCATGAGATTCTCTCTGCATTATTGTGTTGCACATGTGTTCTTTAAAAGCAAGGCAAGTGAATCACATCGTCAACATTAATCATCTATATTGGGCACCCAGGAAGAAGGTACATTCGCTTCTCCAACCAAATTTGATTATGTCTATGTGTTACTTTTCTGTATTGACAAGTTCCGTCTCCGAAGAAAATTTTAAGCTTCCTCCTATTCAACACAAGTACTAAAATTGAGATGCAAAACTTTAAGACATACATAGTTTTTTGCACAAATCCTCTTGACAAATCAAGGAGCTTCAAATTTTTTGTTGACAAAATCATCTGAGTGTAGTGTACTGCAATGCATGAGTAATACTATATATCATCGATCTAACAAAATTATCCTAATAGGGGGTAATGGCATTCTCATGGATGCTTTATAGTACTCGAACAGTTTGTGCCCAACCCTGCTTATCATATTATTTTCCTTTGAATAGAGCATCATGTTCAAGCGATGAATGGGGCCTTCGATCTGACAAAAAGAAATTATGTGTCTCGTCTGGAAGACCTGTTCTTCGAATGCCCACGCCTCCCTGATCGATGTATGGCCGCAGTCGCTTCCCGCACTTTGAACACCTCAAAGATGCCTAGAGTGCCTTCTCCTCGTGCCACCGTTCATGGGATGTTGCACTTCATGGCTCAGTGGTCGCGCGATCTTGTGGTGCATTTGGAAGTCTCAGAGCAGCATGGTCTTTGACACTGTGCGTTCCACCGTTCTTGTGCTTCGACTTTAAGTTCAGCTCCTTCCTATCACATCGTTGTTGTGTTTGTAAAGCCACATGACTTCCCAAGCTTTACCTCTCTCACATCCTGTGATGACTTCACTACATATATATATCCATCTTGTGCAACATAGGAAGACTGCTTAAGTTTACACTTATTCCATTCCCATCGCTTAAGCTGTAGTGGAAAAGATTTCAGACATTCAAGATTCAACAGTAGCTAGCTAATAAAGTGTGAGATGTTAAGCCCAGAATTTACTCAACTTCATTTCAATTGGGCTTGTCTTGACCATAAATCTGATCCACATATCAAATGTATATACATATTCTTAGAGTTTCATATGGAAAAGAATAATGTTTCACTTCAAAGAAAATAAGAAAGGACACATTTATCAGTCATGTCGCCAAACTGACACACATCATGAGAAACTATAGGGTCATGACACACTTTTTAGTACTTTTCTTTCCATTTCGCTGGAATATGTTTGTATGAGTTATCACACAACTACCAAACCCTGTTTGTATCACTTATTTACCAGCAATTATCTGGTCTCACTGTTTTCTATCCAGTCTTTTGTGACAACTACATTCAGTAGGATTTGTAGCCTCCTCTTCCTATCTGTTAGGAATTGGCTTAGATGAGGACGGTAAAAGTAGGATATGTTGAACATGCAAGACACTGATGAGTACATAGAAATGAGAACATGTGCTATGTAATCAGTGCGATTATGGGTAAAAGAATTACTGGCCTCAACATATCTAGCATGACTAAAATTTGCAGGATAAAAGCAGAATTACTCCGTGGTACATAGGAGACAACACAGTTTTGCCTGATTTACTCGTACTCAAATCTGGGAATTCTAAGATTCTCAACTCCCACTCAATCCATCCTCATAATAAATCTGGAACAAAGACATGGTGGACTGTTGGTCGGTCCGCTCTTGATTGGCTAGTAGAAAATTTCAGTGAAAGAGCGAGCAAGAACAATCCTATAAAAGAAACAATATAAGTTTTAACAAATCGCTGGTTCGGTTCAAACATCAACACACATAACACTTGCACTGATTCACCATGAACCGTGGTATTGAGTATTGAGAGATATATCAGTAGATGCATTTAGAGATATCTAGGCACAACCGCTCAAGGATTCACAACAGTGAAAGATAAGATTGGATTCTAGGTTTCTTTCATAGTATTTCTAGGTCATCACATACATGCCCATGGCAACTTCTGATATATCGACAATAAATCCTTCGTTATAACCTTGTGTTAAATTGCAGTTATTCATGCCAATCCCCACTCCCCGGTCATTTGGGGATGAGGGAGGGCGTCTTCGTTGACATCCGAGAGGGTGGCGGCGTCCTCGTCATTGGCTGTGGCGGAGTCAGGAGCAGAATCACATGTACCTCCAGTTAAACCTAGGAATTTCTCGGGCCAAGCCCAAGTTGCAAATATGAATCCCGATCCCGGCCCAAAATCTAGTTTTTCATTAAGTTCAAGCCCGAGCCCGGCCCGACGGGAAAGCCTGAAGCACGAGGCCCAGCCCAAAAGCCCGAGAATAAACATTTGTACAATGTTTAGCTATGTCGTCTTCCTCCTTTTTGCAAATTCGTACCTGTTCTGTACAGAACTACATACAAGCCATGAATTAAGATCTAAACCATGCAAAAAATTAAGCTCTAAAAAGTAAAAATAAAAATACATGTGCACACACATACATATCAAATCATCCACGCATTTACATATGGACAATGAACACCGAGCAAGCATGCATCAACAAATCTCTTCTCAAACAAGCGTACACATCCAGATCTGGTAGTAGACAAGATCCATCACAAATACATCTAGCACAGGATACAATCTTGATAAGATCCATGATAAATACGTCTAGCATAGGAAAAGTGATTCACGCTCTGGTCAGTGGAGAAGGGATCTACAGGTCCATGCCTCACGCAACACAGGGGAAGGAGAGCAGTCACGACCAACGTCACCTTGGTGGCCGCCGCCACCGTGTGGCAGGGCAGGAGGAGGACACATCCTCGATGGACAGGAGGAAATCCTTGGCACAACCATGCTCAAGACGCAGCAACCACGGAGACCACGGCAGAACCTGGCAGGCAGGTCGACGACGACCTAGATGTATCCATACGACCATACAGAAGCCTCGTAGAAGGCTTGTCTATGAGGGAGACACGCCGAGGGGACGTCAGAGATGGTTGAGTGGGGGAGCCTGCATGCCGCCGCTAGCCTAGACCTCTTGAGGTGGAAGGAACTTGGGGAGATTAGGGTTGTGGAGTGGTGCGCTATTGTTGGCGGGGGGGGGGGGGGGGGGGGGGCTGGTTTATATGGCGGCTCCAGTAAATCAAATCAAATCGGATTGCGCGTCCCGATTGGTTTGGCAGTGTCCTGATTTCTTTCATTCGAAAGAAGAGGCGACACACGCGTCCTGATTTCTTTCCTTCGAAAGAAGAGGCTGGTTTATATGGAAAGTGCTGTTGTATATGGTTGCAGGAGGATATGGTTGCTTTTGTATCTAGAACGTTTTTTTTGGGCAACGGAAGTGTGAGATGGAAAGAAAATCGGTGAGGCTGGAGATGAAAACCGGTGGTGGTGGTCGGCGAAAGAAAAATCGGTGGGAGGGACAACTATGGATTGATGGAGAGGGGTGAGGACGAACGAAACGAGCGAACGAACTACTTACTGAGACTTTAAGAGTAGAGATTACATAAGGAATTAAAAGCCTACCTAATTCTCTGCATGTCTACTTAACTGCCAACCAAATCAATTAGTTATCTTCCTAATTGGAAAAAATCCCTACTTCTAATTATGTGTAGACATAATTAAGTGTCTAGCTAATTAATTAATTTCATTAATCACTTGGTTTCCAAATTGATTCGGTACTAAAAATAATTCCTATTTAAATGAACATAATTAAGAGCATACATAATTAACTCTCTTGCTAATTAATTGTATTAATGGTTTACTTTTCAAATTGATTATGTGCTCGATTTCTAGAATATTTTTGCATGAATGGCTATTACGAACGACGACGATTACTGAGTATTGTAGCATACATTTTTTAATGAATTTCTTAACATTTGAATGGTCACACTTGATTTGAGAATGTAGCCTGTCTGGCTCTCTGCATGTACGTGGCGGTCTGACGACCCGCCTTCCGCCATGGCCGTCCTCGACGTCGTGATGCACGCCCTGACATTCTTAAGTACCGCTCCGACATTAGGCCTGACTACGGCGTCCTCCATGGTGTCGCGCACGGCGTCCCTCCGCAGGGGCGCGCAGATGCGTACTCAAAAAAATATATTATTTTTGTTATATTATGAAACTTGTGATTGCCAATTAATTGTAGAGATAATGATAATAATGAATGGCATAGTGCGCGGGATTAAGAATTTCTTATTGAGAAATATGTCATTTTGTTTTGGAAGGTCATCGAGAAAAATATTATGTCTATATTTTAGAAAGGTGATCTCACATATATGGTGCGATTTCTAAATTCTTAATTAACTATTATTTACATGATTAAAATGAATCAACACCTGCCAAAGCAAGCACGAAATAAGATCTTCCTTTAATGGGATTTGGTTTTTTAATGAGAAAGAGAAAAATCAATAGGAGGGATGGGAGGAAATAAAACGGACGAAAATAAAATCGAAGTACCAGGCTACCAACTGCTTCATCAGAAGTAGAGATTTTGGAGGCCATGGTAGCTCGGTGCGCTGTTCCGTCACTTTTGTATCTGTGTGAGGTCGCAGAGGACGGCTCTGTACTTACCAGGGTAGAGCTGGAGCTTCCGTGGGACGGTTCTGGTCCAGTGCCGCGGAGAGAGTTCTTCTAGAGCTCTGCCTGATGTGGTTTTATGAACGCCTATCAACAAGCTGCTCTACAGGCCAACAAGTCAAAGGGACGCATCACCGATGATGAAATTCCCAGCTAAAAGACCTACAGAACGAAACTCATGCATGAATGGTGCATTGTTTCTCTTTGGAATAAGAAACAATTTCTTATTTAACCCTATCTTAAATTACATTGAAAAACTTTTTCTTCCCTATCTAACAATGAGCCTAAATTTTATGTCTTTTATGACACTTTCGTCCACTTTGAGCCTAAATAACACCGGAAAAGACTCTTTTACCCTTCATGTGGTATGTGTGTGTGCCGGGCACTAGCACACACACAACATCAGTGCGAGGGCAGTAACACATGTAGCAGCACATATACACACAGCAACACACACACGCGCGCACACAGCAGCAGCACACAAGCACGCAGCACGCTCACACGCAGCACACACGCACGCGCACACACAGCAGCAGCACACAAGCACGCAGCACGCTCGCACGCAACACACACGCAGCAGCAGCACACACACATGCAACACACACAGCAGCACACATGCACGCAGCAGCGCGCGCACACACACACGCACACCCAGTAGCAAACACACACACACACACACACGTACACACGCAGTAGCAAACACACACGCAGCAGCACACACACACAGGCACTCAGCAGTAGTACATACGTACGCGCACACATGCAACAGCACACACACTCGTACACAAACATACCACTTGAGGGCAAAAAGGTCTTTTCATGTGTCATTTAGGCTCAAAATGAACAAAAGGTGTTATAGAAGGCATACAATTTAGACTCGTTGTTAGATAGGGAAGAAATTATTTGTCGATGTCAAATATGGCATAAAATTTAGGCACGGTGTTAAATAAGAAATTCTCTCTTGGAATAACTGGTGGAAAACCGTCTACAGGATGTCTGAACAAAGGACTGCAAGGAGGTAGCTGTTCAAAAGCGGCGATGGTCAGTAAAGCTGCATTTCAACACCTTTTGGGATAATTTTGAAAGCCTCTTATCCCTGGTGAAGAAATATTATGTTCTGTCTAAATTTCTTTGTACTTGAGTTTAAAGAGTCCATAAGGATAGACCCGGACTCCGGTCCTATCCTTTGCTATGTTGCACTACCCATGTCATTAGCTATGTTTTCAAGTGTTTGAAACCCATGTTTGAAAATGCCAGCAGTGCACATACCAACTAGCATTCATGATTATTTGCGCCTTTCACCCAGAGAGAGAACACACTTAGCTACTAGTAGTAGTTAATGAGGCAGGAATCTTTATAAGAAACACAAGGCCGACTACCATTGGTAAAGTCTATGCATTCCACAGATAGTCATAAGGGATGGATTTAAACCAAAGGCCTGCCAAAGACAACAGAACTGACTAAGGTTTGATGTGGCGATAAAACATACAAGAACATAGACCTGAGGAGAATTCTAGTGAAGATTTATAAACAGCCTGACAAAACACCTTGTCCTTTTCCTCCTTAAGCATTGCATTGCAGAGCCCTGCGAGTCCATATCGTTGGTTAGACTGGATGTGGCAAAAATATTATCCAACATAGAAATACAGTTAAGATCCAAACCTTCTCAGATCTTGTGGACGGTGCACGCTGGTTTGCCTTTTCGGATTGGAAGGGAAAAGACACAATTTTGCCCTTTTGCTATTTCCTTTTTGATAAAGCGAGTCTACAGTTGTTGTTATTGTGGCCCTATCATCCTGACCTCTCATTAAACAGATATGATACGAATCATGACCAGACGATAGCTTGATTCGCATTTTCTGAACTGGAGTAGAAAGGAAATGCATAAGGTAACCATTGCTAAACGACAGAGAGAAGTACTGCAAACATTGAGCAAAGACTACAGTTAGTTATTATTGTTCGCACATGAACACGTCACCGTGTACCCTCGACGCCGAGGGTGATGCACTGCAGCTCACATCGAAGGAGACCCGTCCGGAAGCGCGATACGCAAGCAATCCGGTGGGTGCTTTTCAAGACCCGAAACCCCACACGCCCGTGAGGGACCCCGTCTGGATGCACAGCGGCTATGGGCTGCCCTAGGTCGGTTTGTCCGCCCCTAGAGCCTCGAGGATTGCTGCCCTTCAACGAAGAACGAACGAAGAACGAGAGAGAAAGAACAATGAAGAGATGTAAAACTAGGGTAAAAGTAGTATATTGATTTGTTCGATTGTGTGGTTCAATCGGCTGTCACCCCCAACATATATAAGAGGCGGCTGGACTTCCCGTACAAGTAAAGGATTCATCTAGGCTTTCCTTACAAGAAAATTACATCAATTCACGTCCTACAGTTCTAGTTTCAGTCCAACTCGGATTCAGCCCGAATCTGTCCCATACTTCTGTCCTGCTTTTTGCGTGGGCTGTAGAAATCGCATACTAACTCGGATGGAGTCGAGTTCAACATCAAATTTGTCCGCCTCGATGATCTGCATAACACAACGCGGTCCACTTCTCCTTTTAAGGCCGTCTTATGACTTTTAGGGCCCATCTTTAACTGTGGGTCGGATTCAATTATGCAGTTTTCTGAACTGTCCGAGCCTTGTACCAACTTTGCAGGCCGTATACTATCTCCGATGATGATGCCTCCAAAAGAAAAGTTGACAGTTTCGACGATACGCACAACTTCCGTGTAGAACATTTTTCCATCCGAGGTCATCTGAATAATCTTTCGAGCCCATCTTCAACTTTTGGTCGGATTGACTTTGACAGCTTCCACTTTCCCGGCAAGCTTTTTTCCGGCAAGCTCTCCACGCCGGCAAGGTTTCCACCCCGGCAAGATTTCCACACCGGCAAGGTTTCCACCCCGGCAAGCTTTCACACCGGCAAGGTTTCCACCCCGGCAAGGTTTCCACCCGGCAAGCGTTCACACCGGCAAGATTCCACGCCGGCAAGCTTTTCGCGCCGGCAAGCTTTCCACGCCGGCAAGCTTTTCATTTTGCCGGCAAGCATTTTACTCGGCCGGCAAGCTTCATTTAGCCGGCAAAGGCCGAATAACTCACGCGACCCATCAGACACCACCTAGGTGGGTGTCTGGTCCCTCGCGTTTTCACTCAGGACCGGTCCGCAAAGTGTTGCCTCTAACTTTTGCATACGAACTCGGATTGGAATGATTTTTATATCAAAACCAACCGATTCGACGAGACGAAAACAATTCATGTAGGACATGTTTTCATATGAGGCTATATTAATTGCGTTTCATACCATGACAAAATCTGGTGTCAACACATGCCCCCCTGTTTTTCGGCAAAGCTTGTGTGACGAAAAATAATTTGTACCTTGCTTTTTCTAAGGACGATGTCAACACTCCATCGGCCATTTTATGTGCTTAGGGTGATAATTTGTATATCGGCCATGTTTATGCTTAGGGCGATAATTTCTATATCGGCCATTGATTTTAACTTCTTGTTTACATCATACCTTGGAACCGATTACCACCAATCGGCTTTAAAGAGATGGGAATGAACCTGTTCCTCATAGCACTAAGGAAATCAAACTCCGAGAGGTCACGCCCTGTTAAGCAAGTAACATTGGGATGATTCCAATCCACCGACGCATCGGCCAAAGCAACACAAGCCGAATTATCCGCGTGAATGACCTCTACCTCATCATCGACCCATTGTATTAAGAATTAATGCATGGTGGATGGCACACATTGGTTAGCATGAACCCAGTCGCGGCCTAATATAACATTATAGTTACCTTGCACCTCAGCGATGAAGAATGTGGTGGCCAAGGTTTTGCTTCCCACAGTGAGTTCCATGCACATCACACCTTTGGCCTCTGTCTTTTCTTTACCCTCAAACCCATTAAGTACCATATTGGTCTTCATCAATGCATCATCATCTAACCCCAACTTCTTGAAGACCGAGTAGGGCATAAGATTTACCACAGCACCACCATCAACGAGCATCCTAGCAACCGGCGATCCGTTAATATGACCTTTGAGGTACAATGGCTTCAAGTGTTTCACTGGTTCTTTTGGCTTCTCGAAGATAGCGTTCTTTGGACCAAAATCCAGCTGAGCCACCTCCCCTTCTTCACCTATAGCACGAAACTCGGCAGGTAAGTAATACACCATATTAATATCCATACCTTCTCGAACCGGTGTAGATTCATAATCCACCATCTCATCTTCATCTCCCAATGTGTATATTGGGTTTAAAGTTTCCTCAATTGAAGGGGATGTTTCAGTTGGTGTGAACGATGTAATAGGGGTCTCATCATCCTCTTTTGGTGGTGAAGGTGTTGCTGTAGCTAACGTAGAAGCATCTGCGTTTTCTTTTTGTTTAGGCCTCCACACTTATTTTGTGAGTGCATGGGCCGAATTTCATTGAACAATTCATCCCTTTGCTTCTGTTCTTTGTGCTCCACCTTCTCGTGGTTCCTCATGCGTTGTAATCTCCTTTTCATGGTTTTAGTTAAACCGGGAGGACACCACTAAGGTTGGGTACATTTGGGATCCCTAGATTTGGCCTTGCTTATGCTAGCCTCATGATCATTAACCATGGAACCCTGCTGAACAATAACAATATCACCATTAGAATTGGCCAGATTACCAACAATCGGCCTTTTGATCTCCTTTTGCTTGTCGCATTCTGAAATTTGTACATTAGGTGACTTAATACGCCACACTTTTTTATTGGCCTTGCTTGGAGAAATTTTTGTTTGCCGATTAGCAACATAGCTCAAACGGCCTTGTGTGGGATAATAAAGCCTCTCGCGAGCAGGCCTTCTAGGTGCTGCCCACCCCATATGAAAAGCATAAGGAGCCATTGGGGGCTGCACCCATAATCCATTGAAGTCTCTCATGTAATATGGCGCATACGGGGTTTGTGACATCCATGGTGTCGGTGTCCATGACCCATATGGCCTTGCATAACATCGAAACTCTTGCTTCGGAGGCGATCTTGAACGCTTTGAATGTGATGGCCGATTAGAGCTAGAACCGGCCGCTTGACTTGCATATTTGGATAGCAACATATCAAAAGTTGGCTTGATTCTCTTGCGCTTAGCTTCACTCTTTTTCCACTTGCCAACTTCTGAATTCTTGGGCTTGATAAATTTAACATAAGTATCTTCTTGTACTTGTGGTTGCCCCCCGAGTGCAGGATTTTTTATGGTGATCTTCAATACTTCCTTGCCATCGGGTTGTTTATTTAGCACAACCTCTCTTCTCAAGACTTTGTCGCCCTCTTTGCCTTTCCTGGGTTCACCAATAACAACATTATCTTTATTAGCAGATTCGGCTATGCTAGGCCGAATTAACATTTTCTTTCTCTCCAAGTCCATGGTGTTTATCGGGAAGGGCTGTTTATCAACTTACATCTCAGCAAAATTCAATCGTCCGTCATTAATGGCCGATTGTATCTGTCGTCGAAAAACATTGCAATCGTTAGTAGCATGAGAAAATGAATTATGGTACTTGCAATAAGCACGCCATTTTAGCTCCTCAAACGGCGGTATGGTGTGTGATATTCTAATCATCTTGTCTTGCAAGAGAGCATCAAATATTCTATCACACTTAGATATATCAAAAGTGAACTTCATCTCATCATCACGATTCTTGCGAATCGGCTTAAGAGCATTGCATGTATAGGGTTTGGCCTTTGAGGACCAAACAAACTCAGTAGTATAGACATCAACATCATCGTCCGAATTATCATCATTGTATTCAACCATATGCATTCTGGGACGATCGGTTGTAGACCTATGAACCTCTTTACTTCGACTCTCTTGAGCCAAAGTTTTTTGTAAGACTTGGTTAATATTCAAAAACTCATAACTTTCTAGCCTCTCTTTAATATGAGTTTTCAAGCCACTAAGAACAAGATCCGCCAAGTCTCTCTCGCTTATCATCAAGCTATAACATCGGTTTTTTATATCTCTAAATCTCTTGACGTAATCGGTAATCGATTCATCATATTTTTGCCTAACCGATGTAAGATGTGACAATTTAAGCTCATTATCGCCGCTATAAAAGTGATCATGAAACTTCTGCTCTAATTGCGACCATAAGAGAATTGAACCATGTGGTAAAGCAGGAAACCATGAAAATGCGGTGCCAGTTAAAGATAATGGAAATAAACACACTTGCAATTCTTCTATGGAACCTGCTTCACCTAACTGCGCTAGATACTGACTAACATGCTCCCATGTTGTTTTTGTGCCCTCTCCACTAAATTTAACAAAATCAGGAACCTTGTAACCTTGAGGGTACAAAACTGCATCATAGTGCTCAGGATAAGGCTTTTGGTACACACGACTCTTTACTTTCAGCTCGTTTCCGAAAGCTTCTAGAAACATCTTATGCAAATCCTCCCTTAATTTAGCTAAAATTGGATCTGAGGTAGATGAAGATGTTTGTGGCAATGACATCGGAGCAACCTGAGTACTAGCTAGTGGTGCAACTTGTGGGATGGGCGCCGAACCATAATTCGGCGGAAGACCAAACATGCTTGCGCCTATGGGTGGTGCGACAAAGTGATTCGGCGTTGACGCCGAATTGGGCACACTCATAATAGGATTAGGATATGTAGGTGCAGCCACAAGCTGGTTGGTTTGACTAGGGTAAAAATTCAATGGCATACTATATTGTTGTTGCATAGGAGGTGCCGATGAAATAGGTAAAGTTGGACTAGGGTTTTCAGATACACCAATAGTACCACTAGATGACGGAGGCATATTTTTCTTAGCATCAGTATTTGCCACAAAAGAATTGTACGTCATCACATTACCCTTACTAACAAGACTTTCAATCACAGCCACTTGCTCTGGAGAAAAAACTTTACTCACAGTGATTAAATCTTGTTCGTCAATGAGAGGAGAAGAATTGACGTTTCCAACCGGAGTGATATTGCCTTGACGGTCCTTCTTGAAACTTGCAAAAAACGCCTCCAAATCCTCCTCCTCGTGCTTCTTCTTGAGCGCTTCAAAAGCCTCTTCACGCTGCTTCTTGCGCGTTTCATAGGCTTGGCGATGTTCCCCCGATAGTTCATCAAGACTGAGCTTAATGATATTATCGGCGTCAACTTCTGAGGGCTTGGGGAGATTAGACATGGTTGATGATGATTCTTGATCTTTCTTACCCAGCGGAGTCGCCAAAAAGTGTGTTCGCACACGAACACGTCACCGTGTACCCTCGACGCCGAGGGTGATGCACCGCAGCTCACGTCGAAGGAGACCCGTACGGAAGCGCGATACGCAAGCAATCCGGCGGGTGCTTTTCAGGACCCGAAACCCCATGTGCCCAGGAGGGACCCCGTCTGGACGCACGGCGGCTATGGGCTGCCCTAGGTAGGTTCGCCCGCCCCTAGAGCCTCGAGGATCGCTGCCCTTCAACGAAGAACGAACGAAGACCGAGAGAGAAAGAACAATGAAGAGATGTAAAACTAGGGTAAAAGTAGTATGTTGATTTGTTCGATTGTGTGTTGTTCAATCGGCCGTCACCCCCAACATATATAAGAGGCGCCGTACAAGTAAAGGATTCATCTAGACTTTCCTTACAAGAAAATTACATCAATTCACGTCCTACAGTTCTAGTTTCAGTCCAACTCGGATTCAGCCCGAATCTGTCCCATACTTCTGTCCTGCTTCTTGCGTGGGCTATAGAAATCGCATACTAACTCGGATGGAGTCCAGTTCAACATCAAACTTGTCTGACTCGATGATCTGCATAACACATCGCGGTCCACTTCTCCTTTTAAGGCCGTCTTTATGACTTTTAGGGCCCATCTTTAACTGTGGGTCGGATTCAATTATGTAATTTTCTGAACTGTCCGAGTCTTGTAACAACTTTGCAGGCCGTATACTATCTCCGATGATGATAACTCCAAAAGCAAAGTTGACCGTTTCGACGATACGCACAACTTCCGTGTAGAATACTTTTCCATCCGAGGTCATCTGAATAATCTTTTGAGCCCATCTCCAACTTCTGGTCGGATTGACTTTGATAGCTTCCACACTTCCGGCAAGCTTTTTTCCGGCAAGCTCTCCACGCCGGCAAGGTTTCCACCCCGGCAAGCTTTCCACAATGTCAAGGTTTTTACCCCGGTAAGCTTTCACACCGGCAATGTTTCCACCCCGACAAGCGTTCACACCGGCAAGGTTTCCACCCGGCAAGCGTTCACACCGGCAAGCTTCCACGCCGGCAAGCTTTTCGCGCTAGCAAGCTTTCCACGCCGGCAAGCTTTTTACTCGACCGGCAAGCTTCATTCAGCCGGCAAAGGCCGAATAACTCACGCGACCCATCAGACACCACCTAGGTGGGTGTCTGGTCCCTCGCGTTTTCACTCAGGACCGGTCCGCAAAGTGTTGCCCCTAACTTTTGCATACGAACTCGGATTGGAATGATTTTTATATCAAAATCAACCGATTCGACGAGACGAAAACAATTCATGTAGAACATTTTTTCATATGAAGCCATATTAATTACGTTTCATACCATGTCAAAATCTGGTGTCAACAATTATGATTAATACAATATGCCAATGCACATGTAAACACATGGACAAATTTTGAACCATTCTCTGCCCAGGGGTGGTGATGGTCTTGTTCATCTCGCATACATAAATTCTAATGTCAGGCTTGCTCGACCGAACGTACTTGCCAAGACGTTTCAACGCACACCTTGACATTTTATTTTATTTTGCATACTTCCATTTGCGTTTAGAAGCAGCATCGTATCCTGAGAACCAAACATAAGGATCAAATTTACCATGTACAGGAGTGAAGATATCAATTGTGTTGGTTCCTCGGACAGTCACACAGGCCCCTGCATGTCCTCGGGCCTCTTTGGTTGCCTGCCCAAATAATTGAGCAGAAATATAAATTAGAGAAAGAAAGAATTGTTTGAATAATCGGACAATTGCTGTGCAGTACTCACAAGGATACCTTCATCGTCACTGGTAACTATAGGATTATCCTGGTGCACCCCTTCCATACTCAGCCGCACTACAAAACAGTAGAGCATTCTAAGAATCATGATAACAAAATCATTTGGCACAAAATCCAAAAAGATTGAGGGGATTGACTGGTCCTAAAACTACCAACAGCTGTGGTGTTGCCAAAGATTGTGTGTGGGCCTGCCAATATCACAAAAACATGATCAAATATTAGATCCAATTGACTCAGGCGCCAAAATAACATGCGTATTATTGACCAGCAACTAAAAAAAAGCTAAACATCGCTATTTTGGTATGGATAAAATCCTACATGACAAAGACCTGCTCAATCCTAAATAAATAAATAAAACAAAATCGGCAGGTGAAGAGATAGAATACGGAATCCAAATAATAATATTCTTTGCTAAAAAAAAGATCCATGCATAATACAGTGCGAGGAGAAAGCAAAGGGAGGAAACATTACCGGTTTTAGTGATGAAGGAGAGGTGAAAATGCCAACAGGCGTTCGTCTCCTACCCGAGCAGAGCTGCCAAGGGAAAATAAAACGGGATAGTGGAGCAAAAAATGCTAATGGTGGTCGACCACCATGGTGGACGCTTTCAAAATACAAATTTCGACAGCGCGAAAAATTTAAATTTTTTTTGTGAACACGTATACACATGTATACCATGTATATGCAAAATTTCATAACATTATACTTTCACATCTGGCGTACACAAGAAAGACAAATAAGTATTTCTAAAATGGGCTGACCTTTTTTGTTGTTAGGCCAGAATTTTGTTTTTTTGTACGGCCTACAAATCACAATTTTTCACACATTCGTGCTAAATACATATAAGTTTCCATGGAAAAAATATTTATTTATTTTAAAATTTTAAAATGGGTTTTTTGACTTTTTGAAAAGAAAAAACGTCCTTCATGCTGGTCGTCCACCAAAAGTCCGCACTCGATAGTGGAGTCGCTTTGTATCCTCGCCTCTTCATATTCAAGTCCAACTCTGGGCCGAAATAGCTCTTTTCCCCCTTCGGCCGGACTGGCTGGAACTATTAATTAGACACATGGGCCTGCTTGATAAATAAAAGGTATTAAACTGGTCTTTTATAATTCTAAAAAAAGTGATCTTCTATACTACCGAAGCAATGAAATGGTGCATGTATTATAAAACAAAGTCCTTACTTCGTTGTTTCATACAATAATGGAACTAAAGTAACTATAAGACATGCTTGCCCAAAACTAAACCTACTACATGGAATTCTTTTGAAAACACACATGGTGTTCCAGGTCTCTACGCCCATTTGACCCAACCGGTCACATCAGCTCCTGAGCGCTACCGAAACAATGACATGGTGCATGTATTATAAAATAAAATCCTTACTTGCTTATTTTATATGATAATGGAACTAAATAAATTATCAGACATGTTTTGCCAAAACTGAACCTACTACATGGAAAACAAATTCAATGCACACAGCGGGTCTCTGCGCAATCTCATTGTGCACAACAAGACACCATTTTTTATCATATGTACTTGCCTACAACTAAACTAACTAAAACATTTATTTTGTTTTAAATGGGGCTCTGTACTATCAAATTAAAATGTGTATTACATCTCTAAACCATGAACCCTTAAATCATGGATATTTTTTTCATCACGAACATGGGCTTAGCGTGCCTCTGCGCCATTTGGTGCAACGGGTCCACTAGTTGATAATAATCCCAAGTGACTCAACAAATATAGCTATGCTCCCCGGCAACGGCGTCAGAAAAAGGTCTTGATAACCCACAAGTATAGGGGATCGCAACAGTTTTCGAGTGTAGAGTATTCAACCCAAATTTATTGATTCGACACAAGGGGAGCCAAAAAATATTTACAAGTATTAGCAGCTGAGTTGTCAATTCAACCACACCTGGAGATTAATTATCTGCAGCAAAGTGATCAATAGCAAAGTAGTATGATAGTTTTGATGGTAGTAGCAACAACAATAGTAACAGTAACAGTGATAGCAATGATTTTGTAGCAAGTGTAACAGTAACAGCAGCAGTAGTAACTTAGCAGAAACAATATAAGAGAAATTCATAGGCATTGGATAGGTGAATTCGTTGGATGATATTCATCATATAACAGTCATAACCTAGGGCGATATGACACTAGCTCCAGTTCATAAATATAATGTAGGCATGTATTCCGTAAATAGTCATACGTGCTTATGGAAGGAACTTGCATGACATCTTTTGCCCTACCCTCCCGTGGCAGCGGGGTCCAATTGGAAACTAAGGGATATTAAGATCTCCTTTTAATAGAGAACCAGAACAAAGCATTAACACATAGTGAATACATGAACTCCTCAAACTACGGTCATCACCGAAAAGTATCCCGACTACTGTCATTCCGGGGTTTACGGCTCATAACACGTAATAGGTGAATATAACTTGCAAGATCGGATCTAGAACATAGATATGGTGATAACATAAACGGTTCAGATCTGAAATCATGGCACTGGGGCCCAAAGTGACAAGCATTAAGCATGGCAAAGTCATATCAACATCAATCTCAGAACATAGTGGATACTAGGGATCAAGCCCTAACAAAACTAACTCGATTACATGATGAATCTCATCCAACTCCTCACTGACCAGCAAGCCTATGAAGGAATTACTACTCCCGGTGGGGAGCATCATGGAATTGGCGATGGAGAAGGGTTGGTGATGACGAAGATCGAAGATCCCCCTCTCCGGAGCCCCAAACGGACTCCAGATCTGGCCTCCCGATGAAGAACATGAGGTGGCGGCGGCTCCGTCTCGGAAAACGCGATAATTCTTTCTCCCTGATTTTTTTCTTGAAAAATAGGTATTTATGGAGTTGGATTCAGGGTCTGCGGGGCCACCAGGTGGGGACAACCCACCTGGGCGCGCCAGGAGGGGGGGGGCGCCCTGGTGGGTTGTGCCCACCCAGGTGCCCCCTCCGGTGGTTCTTGGCTCCAGCAATTCTCTTTTATTTTATAAAAAATTCTCGCAAAGTTTCGTTCCCATCCGAGAACTTTTATTTCTGCACAAAAACAACACCATGGTAGTTCTGCTGAAAACAGCGTCAGTCCGGGTTAGTTTCAATCAAATCATGCAAATTAGAGTCCAAAACAAGAGGAAAACCGTTAGGAAAAGTAGATACGATGGAGACGTATCAACTCCCCCAAGCTTAAACCTTTGCTTGTCCTCAAGCAATTCAGTTGATAAACTGAAAGTAAAAAAGAAAAACTTTTACGAACTCTTTTGCTCTTGTTTACATAAATAAGCTTAAGTAGCACCCAGGTTTTCAGCAAAGATTATAACTAACCATGTCGACAATAACTCTTAAAAATTATGTTAACTCATATCAATGGCATAATCAACTAGCGAGCAATAATAAGGTATCTCAAATGACAACACTTTGTCAAAACGACCATGATATAATATGACAATAGTGGTATCTCGCTAGCCCTTTTTGAGACTGCAAAACATAAATGCGGAGCACCTCCAAAGTTCAAGCAGCGACTCAACATTGTAATTCATGGTAGAAAAGATCCAGTCATGATGCACCCAACATTAGCTACACACAATGCATGAGGATGACAATAGTGCTCTCAGGATCTGGCGCTTATTTGAGAAGGTGATGACACAACATAAAAGTAAATAGATAGTCCCTTCGCAGAGGGAAGCAATGATTTGCAGCGGTGCCAGAGCTCAAATTTTTAAAACAGAGGTAAATGAAATTTTGAGAAATGCACCTTTCTTGTTTAGTTCGCGACCATTAGTTATCGGTATCTTCCATGCTAAACACATTAATGGCGGTTCCCAAGCAATAAAAAGTAAAGGTTTACTCCCCCTCCACCAACAAACACACTCCACGGCTAACCGAATCCACGGGTACCGTCCATACCAACATCAGTCCTGGGGGAGTTTTGTTTAATTATTTGCAATTTGATTTCGGGACTGGGAATCCCTATTACCGCCCCTCTCGTGCAAGGACGAGTGAATAAACACTCATCTTGAGAATAACCCGCTTAGCATGGAAGATACTGACTACCTCCTGTCGCTCCATGAACAATCCAGGCACACAAAAAGGATATTTATTTGAAGTTTTTTAGAGGTGGCACATGCAAATTTACTTAAAACGGCAGGGTAATACCGTATATAGGTAGGTATGGTGGACTCATCTGGAATAACTTGGGTTTTAGGGTTTTGATGCACAAGCAGTATTCCCACTTAGTACAGGCGAAGGCTAGCAAATAGGTTGGGAAGCGGCCAGCTAGAGAGTGAAAACGGTCATGAGCATGCATTATGCATAAGTAACATTGAATACTAGCATGAGTAGGATATGAACACCATGAACATAAATATCATAGAGGCTATGTTGGTTTTGATTCAACTACATGCATGAACATGTGCCAAGTCAAGCCACTCGAACATTCAGAGGAGGATACCATATCATCATACTACATCACAATCATTTTAACACAATGTTGACACTTAAGATAAATCATTATCCACTCCTAGCTACTTAAGCATGGCATGAGAAACTATAATCTCTAATTGTCATTGCAAACATGTTTGATCATAATAGGCTGAATCATGGATACTAGGTTAAACATATTTAAAAAAACAAAACAAGTTGAGTTCATACCCGTTTCTCCCTTCCACAGCCAGTTCATCAAATATCGTCATTATTGCCTTTCACTTGCACGACCGAATGATATGAAAATAATAATAGTGCAAGAGTGCCGTGGACTAAGCTGGAATCTGCAAACATTTTATTCAAAGGAGAAGACAAGGTAATTTGGGCTCTTTGTTAGATCAACAATAATGCATATGAGAGCCACTCAACAATTTCATCGTGGTCTTCTCCTTGGTATGACTCAATAAGCAAAAAAGAAATTTAGAAAAACACACTGAAATATTTTTTGAGTTTTTGGTTTTTCTGGAAGAAAGCAAATAAAAAGGAAAAACAAAGACGAGAAAAACTATTTACATGGGAGAGCTCCCAACAAGCAAAAGAAGAACAAGGAAATCTTTTTGGGTTTTCTTTTTAATACTACAACTAACTAAGCTAGAAAGAGAATAAAAAAGAAACAAGAAACATTTTTTTTATTTTCTCAAAGTTTTTTCAAACACACAAGAAGAAAGCGGGAAAATAAATCTAGCATGGATAATACAATGAAAAAGTGTGAACACCGACAACTGGAATGAAATGTGCGAATAATGAATGTAATGTCGGTGGAAATACGTACTCCCCCAAGCTTAGGCTTTTGGCCTAACTTGGTAGTCACCACTCGAAGAAGCCATCAGGTCCCACGTTGAAGTGCTGGGGAGCGGGCACCTGAGGGTCCCACTCCTGAGGTTCCTCCTCTGCTGCTGCCTGGGTGTTCCGGTAGGCGACAATGTCCTCAGGCATGATCCTGTATCCGCCCCTGTCAATAAAATCAAACAAAGCAGGTGCAGGCAGCGGAATAATATCACGAGTGATTTCGCTAAAAACTAAGTTATAAGGAACATCTATAGTAGTGTTCTCGCCATCAATAAAGTGATGATGTGCCATAGCCTGACGATCTAAGTAAACCTTGGGTAAGGGATAATCATGATGGCGTATCTGAACGTTAAAGTGACTCGCTAAGCGAGTAGCATAAATACCGCCATGAATTTTACCCTTGGACCTGTTAATGTGGAGGCGACGTGCCACAATAGCTCCCAAGCTATAAGTGTTATCGCCGTAAAGTGCACATCGTAAGACAGTGAAATCTGGGGCACTGAGTGCACCTACCTTTTCTCTAGCAAGTAAACACTTCGCAATGAATAGACCAAAATAATGCATAGAAGGAAAATGCAAGCTAGGGCCGGTGACACCCGACACCCCTCTCTCATCCCCCACTGTCAGAGTGCGGTAAAAACCATCAAACTCTGCGGGCCTAGGCTCTATTAAATCCCCGTCAGAAGGGATCAAGCATATGTCACAAAATTCAGTGAGTGGTATCTGATGGGTTTCAGCATATAAATTAAACTGCACCTCAGGAGGGTTATTCCTACTTAAGAAATAAAAACTTTGCACAAAGGAATTTGTGAGGAGATGATACTGTTCACACTCAGCTGCGATGAAGTCGGTGAGGCCGGCATTAGGAGCAAATTGTGCAAACTCTTGACGGATTCCGGCTCCATCCATGAATGGGTTGTGCGGCCATTCGGAAGGACATACCTCCGCCATTCTCTGGGTGCGGAGATCATTGTTAGATGACTCCCCAATAACTCCCTTGGAGTTCTTCTTGTAAGCAAACTTCCTAAAGAAACTCATCTTTTTCGTATGAGCAAAATTCTGAAATTTTTAGTCCACAAAATTTTTCTCAACAAAACTTCACAAGATTGATAACAACTACTCATAGGGATGTATAGAGGCCATATCAAGCATTCAAACTACTTAGAACTCTAAGAATTCAACATGCAAGCTCATCTACAGCAGCACCAATAGTAGCTAATTATTCAAAATATAAACCAATAAAGCAAAAACTAATTGGACCAATGGAGGAGTCACATACCAAGTAGCAATCCCCCAAAACAGTTTCGAAAACGGAGCTTCGAGCAAAGAGATCGAAATCCACGGGTTTGAGAGCAAGAACACGGGGGAGAGAGCAATGGTGAATTTTTTTCTGGAGGTAGGTGATGACATGGGCTAAAGAGATAAGTGAGGGGGGCCATGTGGGGACCACAACCCACCAGGGCGCGCCTGGGGCTGTTGGCGCGCCCAGGTGGGTTGTGCCCACCTGGTGCACCCCCCTCTGATGTTATTTGCATAAAAAATTCAGAAATATTCAGAAAAAAAATCGTATTAAATTTTCAGGGCATTCTGAGAACTTTTATTTTTGGGTCTTTTTTTTATTGCACGGGAAATTCAGAAAACAGACAAAACATGGCATTTTATTTTATTTAACTAAGAAAAACAGAAAATAAAAGGTAAGGACAGAAGGTAGTGGCTACTAAATTCATCAACTTCATACCTCCCAAAAGTGATCCATTAATAAGGTTGATCAAGTCTTATTAACAACCACCTTCGATTAGCATGAAACCGAAGAACTTTCGTAAAACACTAGTTACCTCAACGGGGATATGCATGTCCCCAACAATAAGTATATCATATTTCTTTTTGGCAGTAGGAAGAGGTAGTTGAAAACTTCCAATAGTGATTGTCGGAGATTTTTCAATAGCATTAATACCATTCACTTGGAATTGTTTCTTCGGAAAGTGCACCATATGCTCATTACCATTGATATGAAAAGTGACCTTGCTTTTATTGCAATCAATAACAGCCCCTGCAGTATTCAAGAAGGGTCTACCAAGGATAATCGACATGTTGTCGTCCTTGGGCATCTCAAGTATAACAAAGTCAGTTAAGATAGTAACATTTGCAACAACAACGGGCACATCCTCACAAATACCGATAGGTATGGCTGTTGATTTGTCAGCCATTTGCAAAGATATTTCAGTAGGTGTGAGTTTATTCAAATCAAGTCTTTTATATAAAGAGAAAGGCATAACACTTACAACAGCTCCTAAATCACACAAAGCAGTTTTCACATAATTTCTTTTGATGGAGCAAGGTATAGTTGGTATTCCCGGATCTCCATGTTTTTTAGGTACTCCATCCTTAAAAGAATAATTAGCAAGCATGGTGGAGATTTCAGCTTCCGGTATTTTTCTCTTGTTGGTGATGATGTCTTTCATGTATTTTGCATAAGGGGCCATTTTTAAGATATCCATCAAACGGGTACGCAAAAAGACTGGCCTAATCATTTTAGCAAAGCGTTCAAATTCTTCATCATCTGTCTTCTTAGTTGATTTAGGTGGAAAGGGCATAGGTTTTTGAACCCATGGTTCTCTTTCCTTACCATGTTTTCTAGCAACAAAGTCTCTTTTATCATATCTTTTATTTTTAGGTTGTGGGTTATCAAGATCAATAGCTGGTTCTATTTCAACATCATTATCTGGTTCTTTATTATTTGTCTGAGTGTCTTCCTGAACCTCATCATTATCTTTCTCATTATTAGTAGGTGAGTGTTCATTACCAGATTGAGTTGCAGCATCAGAAATAGAAACATCATTATCATTATCAGGAGGCTTTTCTACTTCAGGTTCACTAGAGGCATGCAAAGTCCTATCGTTTTTCTTCTTGTTGTTGTTTTTAGAAGGACTAGGTGCATTTGTGTTAGGTCTTTGAGAGTCTTGTTCAATTCTTGGGTGTCCCTTAGGGTAAAGTGGTTCCTGAGTCATTTTACCTCCTCTAGTTGCTACTCTAACAGCAAAGTCATTTATATTATTGTTCATTTCATCAAGCAATTCTTTCTGAGATTTAGCAACTTGTTCTAGTTGAGTTTGAACCATAGAGGCATGCTTTCCTACACCTCTAGCATCATTGGTAATTCTAAATAGGGTTAATTGGATTCATGCCACTGTAACTTCCGCAAGTTGGAAAAATGCCATTACAAAAACCAAACTTGGAAATGTGCCACTACAACTTTTCCATACCTCTACATACACCATTATCTTGACTTAATAGAATAACGGATCAATAAAGACTTGTATTCCAATGTGTATTTCTGTACTGACCATATTACCCATGTGCCCACCGAACTATAACATTGAAACACTCGATTTCTCTTGCCCAGCCGCCGAGTACTTCCGGCGTACACAGCTAGCAGCAAGCTGACTTCTGCTCCAGATCGAACCTGCACGCAGCTAGCACCGGCAAGATGCGCACATGCACATATTGATCTTGGCCTTCATTGGCTCACACGCACGTACACAGTGATTCTGCCGCCGGCCGGAACACAACGCACGCACACGAGCTTCAACGGGCGGAGGTCGTAGTGGTACGAAGAACACGACGGGCCGGGGACTTGGGCGCAGTCCAGAGGCGGGATGCAGCATGGTGAGCGAGCTCATCCCAGGCGGCGGAGTGCGGCATGGTGGCGAGCCTGTCGGGGATTGTGAACGCGATGGGCAGAGGCGGCGAGTTTGTCGGGGCCGGAGCTTCGATGCGGCGGAGACGCGGCTGGAGCTCAGGCAGGTCGGGCGATGAGTGACATGATCGGGGAGCGTGAGGCCGACGACGGGGCACAGACGGGTAGCACGCTATTGACGGCTGGCGGAATCAACTCAAGGTCAAGGCGTCTCGGGGATCAGCGGCTCCATGGACAAGTGCGCGGAGCTCTGGAATCAGCAGCCGCGTTGCGCGCGCCACCATCCGCGATGCCAGCCTCCAGCCATGTCGCACCTGCCTCCGGCCGCTGCCATATAAAGGTATTTACAAGCATATAAAGGTAGTATATGGCTCGGTATTGTTGGAAATGGCATATGTAGAGGTATGTGAAAATTGTAGTGGCATATTTCCAACTTTGATTTTTGTAATGGCATTTTTCCAACTGGTGAAAGTTACAGTGGCATGAATCCAATTAACCCTTCTAAATAACAAGTCACTCAAGCGAGCAATCATATCAGAGTTTTATTTCAATTGTTTCATAACATTTGCATTGAAGTGATCTTGCTTTCTAATGTAATTATCAAACTCATAAAGGCATTGACTAGGATGCATATTATAAGGATTGTCATTGTCATTGTCATTGAATTTCATTAAAGAATTTATCTCTACCACCTTGGGTGGTGTTGTATCAAGCCCATGTATTTCTTCAATAGGAGGTAAATTTTTTACATCCTCAGCTTTAATACCTTTTTCCTTCATAGATTTCTTTGCCTCTTGCATATCTTCGGGACTGAGATATAAGATACCCCTCTTCTTTGGAGTAGGTTTAGGTGGTGGTTCGGAAAGAGTCCAATCATCATAATTTTTCAATATGTTATTCAATAATTCTTCAGCTTGTTCAACAGTTCGTTCCCTGAAAACACAACCAGCACAACTATCTAGGAAATCCCTAGAAGCATCGGTTAGTCCATTATAGAAGATATCAAGTATTTCATTTTTCTTAAGAGGATGATCAGGCAAAGCATTAAGCAATTGGAGAATCCTCCCCCAAGCTTGTGGGAGACTCTCTTCTTCAATTTGCACAAAGTTAAATATTTCCTGTAAGGCAGCTTGTTTCTTATGAGCAGGAAAATATTTTTCAGAGAAATAGTAAATCATATCCTGGGGACTACGCACACAACCAGGAGCAAGCGTATTATACCAAGTCTTAGCATCACCCTTTAATGAGAACGGGAATAACTTAAGGATATAATAATCGCCAATTTTCTCATCATGAGCGAAAAGGGTGGCTATGTCATTCAACTTTGTAAGGTGTGCCACAATAGTTTCAGTTTCATAACCATGGAAAGGATCAGATTCAACCAAAGTAATTAACTCTGGGTCGACAGAGAGTTCATAATCCTATCATCAACAAAGATAGGTGAAGTAACAAACTTAGGATCACATTTCATTCTAGCATTCAAATATTTCTCTTTCAGTTTGCATTGTAATTTCTTAAGATCATCCCTATCATTGCAAGCAAGAAAGTCCCTAGTTGTCTCCACATTCATAACATAACCTTCCGGTATTTTAGGCAATTCATATCTAGGAGGACTAGGTCTAATAGGTGTTTCAAGATTTTACACTTTCAAGCTCTTCATCAGTTTTAATAATTTCATCAGTTTCAGCATTCTCAAAAGCTTTAGTTCTAGGAAGTTGTTCATCAAGAAATTCACCTAGTGGCACATTATCATCAAGTAAGGTACTAGCATCATCATGAGTATCATTCATAGAAGAAGTAGCATCATCAATGACTTGTGACATAATAGGATTAATAACATGTGGTGGTGTTGCAAGTCTACTCAAAACAGAAGGTGAATCAAGTGCAGAGTGTGATGGCAGTTCCTTACCTCCCCTCGTCCTAGAGGGAACGATCTTGGTTTTAGTATCCTTCAGATTCTTCATAGTGATAAATTGATAATAATCCCAAGTGACTCAATAAATATGGCTATGCTCCCCGGCAATGACGCCAGAAAAAGGTCTTGATAACCCACAAGTATAGGGGATCGCAACAGTTTTCGAGGGTAGAGTGTTCAACCCAAATTTATTGATTCGAGACAAGGGGAGCCAAAGAATATTTGCAAGTATTAGCAGCTGAGTTGTCAATTCAACCACACCTTGAGATTAATTATCTGCAGCAAAGTGATCAGTAGCAAAGTAGTATGATAGTTTTGATGGTAGTAGCAACAACAATAGTAACAGTAACAGTGGTAGCAATGATTTTGTAGCAAGTGTAACAGTAACAACAGTAGTAGTAACTTAGCAGAAACAATATAAGAGAAATTCATAGGCATTGGATCGGTGAATTCGTTGGATGATATTCATCATATAACAGTCATAACCTAGGGCGATACGACACTAGCTCCAGTTTATAAATATAATGTAGGCATGTATTCCGTAAATAGTCATACGTGCTTATGGAAAGAACTTGCATGACATCTTTTGTCCTACCCTCCCGTGGCAGCGGGGTCCAATTGGAAACTAAGGGATATTAAGGCCTCCTTTTAATAGAGAACCAGAACAAAGCATTAACACATAGTGAATACATGAACTCCTCAAACTACGGTCATCACCGGAAAGTATCCCGACTACTGTCATTCCGGAGTTTACGGATCATAACACGTAATAGGTGAATATAACTTGCAAGATCGGATCTAGAACATAGATATAATGGTGATAACATAAATGGTTCAGATCTGAAATCGTGGCACCCGGGCCCAAAGTGACAAGCATTAAGCATGGCAAAGTCATATCAATATCAATCTCAGAACATTGTGGATACTAGGGATCAAGCCCTAACAAAAATAACTCGATTACATGATGAATCTCATCCAACTCCTCACCGACCAGCGAGCCTACGAAGGAATTACTCACTCCCGGTTGGGACCATCATGGAATTGGCGATGGAGAAGGGTTGGTGATGATGAAGATCGAAGATCCCCCTCTTCGGAGCCCCAAACGGACTCCAGATCTGGACTCCCGATGAAGAACAGGAGGTGGCGGCGGCTCCGTCTCGCGAAACGTGATAATTCTTTCTCCCTAATTTTTTTCTGGAAAAATAGGTATTTATTGAGTTGGATTCAGGGTCTGTGGGGCCACCAGGTGGGGACAAGCCACCTGGGCGCGCCAGGAGGGGGGGGGGCGCCCTGGTGGGTTGTTTCCACCCAGGTGCCCCCCTCTGGTAGTTCTAGGCTCCAGTAATTCTCTTTTATTGTATAAAAAATCCTCGCAAAGTTTCGTTCTCATTCGAGAACTTTTATTTCCGCACAAAAACAACACCATGGTAGTTCTGCTGAAAACAGCGTCAGTCCGGGTTAGTTTCATTCAAATCATGCAAATTAGAGTCCAAAACAAGAGGAAAAGCGTTAGGAAAAGTAGATACGACGGAGACGTATCATCCACCTCCGCGCGAGCATGCTTGCGCTGCAGGTGACCGAAGTTGACGGCGAGCCCGAGCTGGCGCCACTCGCGCGCCAGGTGCAAGAATTCTGCCTCAAGGCGCGTGTCGACGTCGCCGAGCTCCACCCCGAGGTGCCCGAGCGTGCTCGCCGCCTCCTGGAGAAGGCCGTGCCGGACGGCGATGCGCCCGCGCGCAAGCTCCAATGCTCGGCCGGGGCTTTCCCTCGCGCCCCAGTCGGCAGCGGAGTGATACGTCTCCATCGTATCTACTTTTCCAAACTCTTTTGCCCTTGTTTTGGACTCTAATTTGCATGATTTGAATGGAACTAACCCGGACTGACGTTGTTTTCAGCAGAATTGCCATGGTGTTATTTTTGTGCAGAAATAAAAGTTCTTAGATTGACCTCAAAATTTATGGAGAATATTTTTGGAATATATAAAAAATATTGGCGAAAGAATCAACCAGAGGGGGGCCACCCAGAGGCCACAAGCCCTGGGGGGCGCCCACCCCCTGGGCGCGCCCTGCAGGCTTGTAGGACCCCTGGAGCCCCTCCGACCTCAACTCCAACTCCATATAACCCTTCGGGGAGAAAAAATCAGAGAGAAGGATTCATCACGTTTTACGATACGGAGCCGCCGCCGCCTCCTGTTCTTCATCGGGAGGGCTGCTCTGGAGTCCGTTCGGGGCTCCGGAGAGGGGGATTCGTCGCCATCATCATCAATAACCTTACTCCATCACCAACTTCATGATGCTCACTGCCGGGAGTGAGTAATTCCATCGTAGGCTTGCTGGACGGTGATGGGTTGGATGAGATTTATCATGTAATCGAGTTAGTTTTGTTAGGGTTTGATCCCTAGTATCCACTATGTTCTGAGATTGATGTTGCTATGACTTTGCTATGCTTAATGCTTGTCACTAGGGCCCGAGTGCCATGATTTCAGATCTGAACCTATTATGTTTTCATGAATATATTTGTGTTCTTGATCCTATCTTGCAAGTTGTAGACACTTATTACGTCTTATGATCCGCATACCCCAAGGTGACAATAATTGGGATTATTTTCGGTGATTACCGTAGTTTGAGGAGTTCATGTATTCACTAAGTGCTAATGCTTTGGTCCAGTTCTCTATTAAAATGAGGCCTTAATATCCCTTAGTTTCCATTAGGACCTCGCTGCCACGGGAGGGTAGGACAAAAGATGTCATGCAAGTTCTTTTCCATAAGCACGTATGACTATATACAGAATATATGCCTACATTATATTGATGAATTGGAGCTAGTTCTGTGTCACCCTAGGTTATAACTGTTGCATGATGAATGCCATCCGACATAATTATCCATCACTGATCCGTTGCCGACGAGCTTTTCACATATTGATCTTTGCTAAGTTACTTTTCCGTTGCTACTGTTACAATCACTACAAAACTGCCACTGTTACTTTTGCCACCGTTACCGTTACTTCCATACTACTTTGCTACTAAATACTTTGCTATAGATATTAAGTCTTTCAGGTGTGGTTGAATTGACAACTCAGCTGCTAATACTTGGGAATATTCTTTGGCTCCCCTTGTGTCGAATCAATAAATTTGGGTTGAATACTCTACCCTCGAAAACTGTTGCGACCCCCTATACTTGTGGGTTATCAAGACCTTTTTCTGGCGCCGTTGCCGGGGAGCATAGCTCTATTCTCTGAGTCACTTGGGATTTATATCTGATTGATCACTATGAGGAATCTGAAAGATAACAAAACCAAGATTTTTTCCTCTACTACGAGGGGAGGTATGGAACTGCCATCTAGCTCTGCACTTGATTCACCTTCTGTTTTTAGTAAGCTTGTGATGCCACCACCTGCTATTCATTCTGATATGTCGCAAGTAATTGATGATGCTACTTCTGCTATGCATGATGCTTACGATGATACTACTGCTTTGCTTGATAATACTGTGCCATTGGGTGAATTTCTCAATGAACAACTTGCTAGAGTTAATGCTGAAACTAATGATATTTCTGAAACTGATGAAATTATTGAAACTGAACACTTTGAAACGCCCATTAGACCTAGCTCTCCTAGATATGAATTGCCTGATATACCTGAGGGTTATGTTATGGATGGAGACGTAGCTAGAGACTTTCTTGCTTGTAAGGATAGAGATGATCTTAAGAAATTACTATGCAAGTGGAAAGAAAAATCTTTGAATGCTAGAATGCAATATGATCCTAAGTTTGCTACTTCACCTATCTTTGTTACTGATAAGGATTATGAATTCTCTGTCGATCCTGAGTTAATTACTTTGGTTGAATTTGATCATTTCCATGGTTATGAATCTGAAACTGTTGTGGCACACCTTACCAAATTGAATGATATAGCCACCCTATTTGCTCATGAGGAAAAAATTCATTACTACTATATTCTTAAGTTGTTTCCTTTCTCGTTAAAGGGTGATGCTAAGATATGGTTTAATTCTCTTGCCCCTGGTTGTGTGCGTAGTCCCCAGGATATGATATATTACTTCTCTGAAAAATATTTTCCTGCTCATAAGAAACAAGATGCTTTACAGGAAATATTTAACTTTGTGCAAATTGAAGAAGAGAGTCTCCCACAAGCTTGGGGGAGGCTTCTCCAATTACTTAATGCTTTGCCTGATCATCCTCTCAAGAAAAATGAAATACTTGATATCTTTTATAATGGACTAACCGATGCTTCTAGGGACCACCTAGATAGTTGTGCTGGTTGTGTTTTCAGGGAATGAACTGTTAAACAAGCTGAAGTGCTATTGAATAACATATTGAGTAATGATAATGGTTGGACTCTTCCCGAACCACCACCTAAGCCAACTCCGAAGAAAAGAGGTATTCTATTTCTCAGTCCTGAAGATATGCAAGAGGCAAAGAAATCTATGAAAGAAAAATGTATTAAAGCTGAAGATGTTAAGAATTTACCACCTATTGAAGAAATACATGGTCTTGATAACCCGACACAGGTAGTAAAGGTAAACTCTCTTTATAGATTTGATAAAGGTGATATTCCTTATAATAAGTCTGCTAGTCAATGCTTGGATGAATTTGATAACTTTATTGTTAAACAAGAAAATTTCAATGCTTATGTTAGTAGACAATTGAAACATAATTCTTATATGCTTGACTGCTTGGGTGACTACATGTGTAGAACTGTTAATGATCTCAAAATTATCAGTAAACATGCTTCCATGGTAAAAACTCAAGTAGAACATGTTCTTAAGGCACAAAATGATTTGCTTAATGAGATGAATAATAACGTGAATGATAATGCTGTTAGAGTTATGACTAGAGGTGATAAAATGACTCAGGAACCTTTGTATCCTGAGGGCCATCCTAGGAGAATTGAACAAGATTCTCAGGGAATTAATACTGATGCACCTAGTCCTAGTAATAAAAATAAAAAAGAAAATTGATAGGACTTTGCATGCTTCTAGTGAACCTGTTGCAGACACACCTAAGAATCCAAATGATATTTCTATTTCTGATGCTGAGACACAATCTGGTGATGAACATGAACCTAGTGATAATGTTAATGATGATGTTCATGTTGATGCTCAACCTAGTAATGATAATGATGTGGAGATAGAACCTTTTGTTGATCTTGACAACCCACAACCTAAGAATAAAAGATATGATAAGAGAGACTTCATCACTAGGAAACATGGTAAAGAAAGAGAACCATGGGTTCAGAAACCCATGCCCTTTCCTCCTAAACAAACCAAGAAAAAGGATGATGAGGATTTTGAGCGCTTTGTTGAAATGCTTAGACCTGTCTTTTTGCGTATGCGTTTGACTGATATTCTGGAAATGTCTCCTTATGCTAAGTATATGAAAGATATTGTCACAAATAAAAGAAAGATACCGGAAGCTGAAATTTCCACCATGCTTGCTAATTACACTTTTAAGGGTGGAATACCGAAGAAACATGGAGATCCTGGAATACCAACTATACCATGCTCCATTAAAAGAAACTATGTTAAAACTGCTTTATGTGATTTGGGAGCCGGTGTTAGTGTTATGCCTTTCTCTTTATATCGTAGACTTGATTTGAATAAGTTGACACCAACTGAAATCTCTTTGCAAATGGCTGATAAATCAACTGCTATACCCATCGGTATTTGTGAGGATGTGCCTGTCATAGTTGCAAATGTTACTATTTTAACGGACTTTGTTATTCTTGATATACTCGAGGACGACAGTGTGTCGATCATCCTTGGTAGACCCTTTTTGAATACTGCAGGGGCTGTTATTGATTGCAACAAGGGCATTGTCACTTTTCATGTTAATGGAAATGAGCATATGGTACACTTTTGAAGAAACAACCTCAAGTTAATAGCATCAATTCTATTGGAAAAATTTCAACTATTGCTATTGGAGGTTTTGAATTCCCTATTCCTACTGTCAAAAAGAAATATGATATTCTTATTGTTGGGGACATGCATATCCCCGTTGAGGTAACCTAGTGTTATTCGAAAATTCTCCGGTTTCATGTCATTCGGAAGAAGTTTGTTAATAAGACTTGATCGACCTTGTTAATGGATTCCTTTTAATGGGCATGAGATGGATGAATTTAGAAAGCACAACTTTTTGTACCCACTTTTTACTTTCTGTTATTTAGATTAAATAAAGCAAAAAATACTATTTTCTGCTTGTTTTCTGAATTATCCGTGAAATAAAAAATGTCCCGAAAATAAAAGTTCTCCAAATGCCCTGAAAATTTAATATGTTTTTTTATAGAATTTTTAAGAATTTTTGGCACTGAGAACACACCAGGGGGCAGCACCAGTGGGCCACAAGCCCACAGGGCACGCCCACCCCCTGGGCGCGCCTGGGTGTCTTGTGGGCCCCACGTGGGTCACCCTCACTTATTCCAGCACCCATCCACTTCGTCTTCCTCGAGAAAAAAATCATCCCGTTGCTCAAACCTGTGTTCTAGTTCATTTTGCTACCATTTTTGATCTCCTTGTTCAAAGCTCCATTTGCAAAACTGTTTTGGGGGATTGTTCTTCGGTATGTGACTCCTCCAATGGTCCAATTAGTTTTTGTTCTAGTGCTTTATTTATTGCAAATTTTTGCTGCTGTGGTGACCTTGTTCTTGAGCTTGCATGTCAAATTTATATGGTCCAAAGTAGTTTTGATGCATGATATAGCCTCTAGACACTTATAGGAGTAGTTGTTATCGATTTTGTTGAGTTTTGTTCACTTTTATTTTGAGTCACTAAAAATTTCAGAAATTTTTCAGAGGAAGAAAAATGTTTAGGAAGATATACCAAGGGAGTTCCTCCACGAAGAAGGCCCCAAGACTTGCAATATGTGAGCCATACCTTGAACCACCGTGGGAAGCTCTAGTGCAGCCTTGTGAATGGCCATCGGTCAGTTCATGGTTCATGCTGGTTTTAAGGAGGAATTTGACGCATATGTACAAAATGTTGGCCTTGAGGACTTCGTGTCAGATAAGTGTCGGCAGTACTGTCACCTCACTGATTCATTTGTGCGAAGATTTGAGTTTACATCCCAGCGCAATACTCATTCTGTTCTATTTGATCTTTATGATAAATATTATACCATGGACCTAGAAGATTTTAGTGTTGAATGCAAAATGCCACAATGGGGCATTCATAGTGAGCCTCGTAAAATTGATTGTTCTGAGTTCCTTGCTAGCATCACCAGGGGAGAAACTAGAAATGTAACACAAGCTACTATAGGGAGCATTCACTTTCCTGCTATACATTATTTTGCTCTCTTTTATAGGTAGATGCATTAATGGTAAACATGATCATAGCCACCTTTGCGCATCAGATCTTAGTGTCCTCAAGTGTGCGGTAGTGAGTGAAAAACGATATAACTTGGGGGCTATTATTGCAAGAAGGTTACATAATAATGCTAACGATGGAGATTTCTTTGGTGGGATTTATGCCACCCGGTTAGCCAATTATCTTGGGGTACCTATAAGGGAAAATGACATTGAGTTACCACCTGCTTTCCTTGATTATAATGCTATGGTACGCTATCAGTTTCTTGAGAGGAACGAACAAGCCCTCTTGTACCGACTAATCTTTGATAGGGAGCGCGTCTTCTTCATTACGCTTCCCGCTCCTGCCTTCTTTAACTTTCAGGTAAAACGGAGATACTTCATAACCAGAGAGGAGGCAGACGAGTATGAGAGAGAGGGGGAGGTCGGCCGCCTCCACGCTGCAGCCCTTCAGGTAGTGGCGGCTGCAGCTCAGTACAACCCCAACTACGATTTTGGATACTATCGAGGCCAGCCGTGGCCCTAGACCGACTTAGGCCAAAAGCCTAAGCTTGGAGTACGTATTTCTCATCGACATTACATTCATGTTCACACACTCATTTCAGTTGTTGGTGTTCATACTTTTTCATTGTATTATCCATGTTAGTTCATTTCTTTTTCTCGTGTTCTTCTTGTGTGTTTGAAAAACTTTGAGAAAATCAAAAAAAAATTAGTTCTCGCTTCTTTTTAGTTTTTCTTTCTAGTTTAATTTAGTAGTAGTATTAAAAGAAAACCCAAACAGATTTCTCGTTCTTCTTTTACTTGTTGGGAACTTTCCCGTGTAAATAGTTTTTCTCGTTCTTGTTTTACTTTCTTCAGAAAAACAAAAACTTCAAAAAAAAAAATTTTTTAGTGTGTTTCTTTGAAATTCTTTTCCCTTTCTTTGGGTCGTAAGGAGAAGACCACGATGAAAACGTTGAGTGGCTCTCATATGCATTATTGTTGATCTAACAGAGAGCCCATATTACCTTGTCTTCTCCTTTGAATAAATGTTTGCAGATTCTAGCTTAGTCCAATGCACGTGCACTCTTATTATTATTCACACCGTTCGGTCGTGCAAGTGAAAGGCAATAATGACGATATATGATGAAATGATTGAGATGGAGAAAAGCTGGTATAAACTCGACCTATTTTGTTTCTGTAAATATGATTAGCTCATCGTTCCTGATTCAGCCTATTATGAATGAAACATTTTTGCAATGACAACTAGAGATTATAGTTACTCATGCCATGCTTAATTAGCTAGGAGTTTATAATGGTTTGTCTTGAGTGCCAACATGCAAATTAAAATGGTTATGATGTAGTATGATAGGATGGTATCCTCCTTTGAATGATTTAAGTGGCTTGACTTGGCACATGTTCACGCATGTAGTTGAATCAAAATCAACATAGCCTCCACGATATTTATGTTCATGGTGATTTATATACTACTCATGCTTGCACTCAATGTTGGTTAATCTCAATGCCTGTTTATGACCGTTGTCGCTCTCTAGTTGGTCGCTCCTCAATCTTTTGCTAGCCTTCACTTGTACTAAGCGGGAACACTGCTTGTGCATCCACTTCCTTAAACCTAAAGTTGTTCCGTATGAGTCCACCATACCTACTTATATGCGGTATTTACCTGGCATTCCAAGTAAATTTGCATGTGCCAAACTCTAAACCTTCAAGTAATAATCTGTTTTGTATGCCCGAATCGCTCATGTAGTGACTGGGGGTTGTCAGTATCTTCCATGCTAGGTGGGTTATTCTCACGATGAGTGTTGATTCACTTGTCATTCATGAGAAAGTGGCTGGTAATCGGGATGCCCAGTTCCATGCTCGAAATCAAATCAAAATATAACTTCAAACAAAACTCCACCAGGATTGTTGTTGGTATGGACGGTACCCGTTGTTTCGGATCAGCCATGGAGGGTGATTCTTGGTGGAGGGGGAGTAAAAACTTTACCATTCTGTTTGGGAACCGCCTATAATGTATCTGGCATGGAAGATAGTGAGATCTCTTGGTTGTTATATTGACAATGAAAGCATACCGCTCAAAATTATATTCATCTCTGTTTTAAAAGCTCGAGCTCTGGCACCTCTGCAAATCCCTGCTTCCCTCTGCCAAGGGCCTATCTATTTACTTCTATTGATGAGTCATCATCCTCTTATAAAAAGCACCAGTTAGAGAGCACCACTGTCATTTGTATGCGTTCTTATTAATTGATATTGAGTATGAGTGTGGCTGGATCTCTTTTGCCATGAATTATAATGTCTAGTCAGTCCTTGATCTTTAGGGGTGCTCTGCATTTATGTTTTGCGGTCTCAGAAAGGGCTAGCGAGATACCATTTTGCCATATTATATCATGATTGTATTGAAAAAGTGTTGTCATCCGAGATTTATTATTATTGCTCGCTAGTTGATTATGCCATTGATATGAGTAAATGTGAGACCTAAATGTTATTGTGAATATGGTTAGTTCATAATCTTTGCTGAAAACCTGAATATTGGCTAGACATATTTGCAACAACAAGATCAAATAGAGTTTGTAAAAAAATTTCTTTGTCACTTTCAGTTTGTCAACTGAATTGCTTGAGGACAAGCAATGGGTTAAGCTTGGGGGAGTTGATACGTCTCCATCGTATCTACTTTTCCAAACTCTTTTGCCCTTGTTTTGGACTCTAATTTGCATGATTTAAATGGAACTAACCCGGATGGACGCTGTTTTCAGCAGAATTGCCATGGTGTTATTTTTGTGCAGAAATAAAAGTTCTCGGATTGACCTGAAAATTTACGGAGAATATTTTTGGAATATATAAAAAATATTGGCGAAAGAATCAACCAGAGGGGGCCACCCAGAGGCAACAAGCCCTAGGGGCGCGCCCTGCAGGCTTGTGGGCCCCCTGGAGCCCCTCCGACCTCAACTCCAACTCCATATAACCCTATTCGGGGAGAAAAAAAATCAGAGAGAAGGATTCATCGCGTTTTACGATATGAAGCCACTGTCGCCTCGTGTTCTTCATTGGGAGGGCTGATCTGGAGTCCGTTTGGGGCTCCGGAGAGGGGGATTCATCGCCATCATCATCACCAACCTTCCTACATCACCAATTTCATGATGCTCACCGCCGGGAGTGAGTAATTCCATCATAGGCTTGCTGGACGGTGATGGGTTGGATGAGATTTATCATGTAATCGAGTTAGTTTTGTTAGGGTTTGATTCCACTATGTTCTGAGATTGATGTTGCTATGACTTTGCTATGCTTAATGCTTGTCACTAGGGCCCGAGTGCTATGATTTCAGATCTGAACCTATTATGTTTTTATGAATATATTTGTGTTCTTGATCCTATCTTGCAAGTTGTAGACACCTATTACGTGTTATGATCTGCATACCCCAAGGTGACAATAATTGGGATTCTTTCCGGTGATTACCGTAGTTTGAGGAGTTCATGTATTCACTAAGTGCTAATGCTTTGGTCCGGTTCTCTATTAAAATGAGGCCTTAATATCCCTTAGTTTCCATTAGGACCCCGCTGCCACGGGAGGGTAGGACAAAAGATGTCATGCAAGTTCTTTTCCATAAGCACGTATGACTATATACGAAATATATGCCTACATTATATTTATGAATTGGGGCTAGTTCTATGTCACCCTAGGTTATAACTGTTGCATGATGAATGCCATCCGACATAATTATCCATCACTGATCCGTTGCCTACGAGCTTTTCACATATTGATCTTTGCTAAGTTACTTTTCTGTTGCTGCTGTTACAATCACTACAAAACTGCTACTGTTACTTTTGCCACCGTTACTATTACTTCCATACTACTTTGCTACTAAATACTTTGCTGCAGATATTAAGTATTTCAGGTGTGGTTGAATTGACAACTCAGCTGCTAATACTTGGGAATATTCTTTGGCTCCCCTTGTGTCGAATCAATAAATTTGGGTTGAATACTCTACCCTCGAAAGCTGTTGCGATCCCCTATACTTGTGGGTTATCACAGAGGCACGTGAAGACTCGCCCGTCTCCGGCAGGGGCCCAGGGGCTGGAGCTCCTTCGCCCGCTCCCCGGCTCGGGTCGGGGCCCGACGCGGGTTCACCCTGCTGCTTGGGGATGGCGCTGTCCCACAGGCTGCCCGGCTACCGACAAGCATCAGTGGCGGAGCCTTTGGCACGGCCCCCACGACCGGGAGGCCTCCCTAAAGGAAGGACGCCGGGAATGCAAGCCCGAGGCCCCCCTGGGTCAGCCTTGATTTGGGTACAGGCGCCACCTTGCGCACAACCACGCGGCTCATGAGGCATGAGGTCGCGGCGAGACCTGTGCCCTCCAGAGGCGGTGCTCGGGGCGCGTTTACCCCCTCGTTGGAAGGGATCCTAAGGGACAAGAGTCAGGAAGTGATGCATAATGCAAGGATCAAGAAGGAGGCAAGGCGCTTACTCGTCCACGGTGATCCACTTCCTCTTCCTCAGAACCCCTGAGGTAGGACTGCGGCGGCTCCCGAGATCCTTCCTCTTCCAGACCACTCCAGGGTCTAGGGGGGACGCGCTGGGGCCTGGCGCGTAGCCCTCCACGGCGAGGGTGGCAGCTGCATCTACAGGGCGCCCCCCACCACCCGCAGGGCTGAAGGCGAATGCCTGAGGAGCACGTGGTGGACCGCGCTCCCCCGCGGCTGCCCGGGGAGCGCGCACCTCTGGGCCCTCGCGCCCTGGGGTCACTAGGAGGGGGTTGTCACGAGGCCCCGCATGGCCCTCGGGGAGCAGCCCCCACTCGTCGAAGCACAGGATCTTCTTGGCGAAGGCTCCCCCGTTTGGGTGGTCGTAGAGGGGGAACTGTGGCACCCCGGCTCAGAGAAACAGGAACGCCCCGTATTCCAGCCCAGAGATCGAGGTGAAGTCTTCTGGAATACGGCACTGCTTAGCATCGAACAAACCAGCTCTCTATTACAACATGAATATGAATACAAGGTCTCCGATATTACAATGAATAACACCGGCACGGCGACGCTACGCTAACCACAGTTGCTCTATGCAAGTAGCATAACAACTCGAGGCAGCGGAACCTCTACTGGCAGCGGAACAACGAACGGCGATGATGGACTCCAATCCGCAGGGACTCTGGCTGGAACGTTTATCCTAGCTCACGAACACATGAACCACACCAAACAAGAAAGCAATCCAGGCACGACCTGCAAACTGGCATGACACGCCAGGTCAGTACATTGAATGTACTTGCAAGCTCACAATAACCAAAAGCAGTCAAGACAAACAACAACATGGCATTAGCAGGTTAAAGCAATCATGAACATGATACATGGCTTACACAAACTGAACATGATATGGCTGACACAACATTAGCATGGCATGAGCATATGAACATGATGATACTACATGCAACAGGTAAACCATATCATGCACCAACTTACTCTTACTCGGCGGTTAACTCGTAACCATCTCATGCATCATCTTACCAACATCGGTATCCATGATACCGTCGTGATCCTCTCACGATCACATAAAAATCAACCAACTTCGGTATCCATGATACCTCCGTGATCCTCTCTTGGTCACATAAAAATCAACCAACTTCGGTATCCATGATACATCCGCGATCCTCTCTCAATCACAACCAATCTCTTCCCATCATCGAACCGGGGTTATTATTAGTCAAGTTATTATTATAGTTGCCTCATAGTGTGACTGACTACGAACTGGGCCCATATCCACGGGCGCGGCTATCGATAGATTTAAACACACACTCTGCAGAGGTTAGTACACTGTACCCACACCACGGAATCCATGGCCTCGCACTCCCATTCGGGTGGACCAACGGCATTCCGACAAATCCGATCTATTGCCATCACACTCTCCCAGCCACTCCGACAAACTCCCCTTTGGGCTAAGTCCTAGGTGGCCCCGATGTCAACCAACGACATCCAACGGCCACCATCATGGCAAAACATAAACGGTCCCAAACGGGGACAAGGTACCATTACAACAACAACGGGCACCGGCGAGAGGCATGACAATAGACCGCATTAGGGCCTTCCCATAAAAGGCAAATGTGGTTGCACTGGTCAGCTCGATTTGGTGGCACCATGACTCAGCCAACAGTTGTTCAAGTTCATTATTATCCGGTTAAACTTGAATGAAATGAGCTGAGCCATATTGAAATACATGATGCAACTACAATGCATGAGCATGATATCAACATAAGCATGGAGGTGCAACATAATCATCGAGCATAACCACAATAAAGCATTAAACCATATGAGCATGGCATACCGACGAGCATAAGCATAACATTACACATGAGCATAGCATGACTACTAGCATCGGGAATAAATACCATGCAAGAATATAACGATAATACTACCAAGTAAGCATGTAACCAACTCGATGCAAATGGAACATGCATCGCAACGGTACTTGATAACAGATGATAAACATGCACCAGACTGAACATCACTGCTACCAGCATGTACTACTAATACCAAGCATAACATGAGAAAATAATACTAGCAAGTAGCACAAGATAACAAGATGCATCGGAACATAGCATGAAGGTGAACATGAAATCACGAGCATAACCGAAACAACGACAGTATTAGCAAACAAGCAGACAGATAACGGTCAAACTTTTATTAAATATTCAAGTAGAAACCATGGCTACTGCATGGCTATCATGCAAGTGGCTGTTGTGGCTTGCCTGGGGGTGACGGAGACTCCGGGAAGAAGTGCGGTGAAGCCGCGGAACGAAACGCCGGACGGTTCTCTCTCGAAGGGGGCTGATTAGAAGCAAGGGAAAAATGGTCATTTTCACTGTGGGACCACATAGTGAAAATGATACCAACGGATAGAGCTCGACGAGACGAAGAAGTGGGCGTTGGATTCACCTCGATCGGAGTTACGGGTGAAAAGATACGAGAGGTTGAACACCAGGGACCAATCTGTAAAAAGTTTTCCCACAAACAAGTCCCTAGCTGCTGAAACAGAAAGCGCCTTTTGGAAGAATACGTTTCTGTAAAGAGAAAACGTATTTTGAGCAGAAGCAGAAATAGAAACAGAATGCGCTTTCTAGTAATGAAGACGTATTTCCGTCCGAGTACGTCTCCACTTAAAACGAGTGGGCCCGAGGGTTGTGCCACTTATGGAGGGGGCCCACTGGCAGGGGGAAGGGGCCAGGGCGCTCATCTTCTTCCCGCGCGTGACCCCGACCGAGACAGAGGCGGGGCAGAGGCGAGCAGAGGCGGGCTCCGGCGAGGGGGCCGGCTGGCTCCGGCCGTCTCCCGCCCGGATGAGGGCACCGGCGGGACCGCGGAGCCGTGCCGCTCCCGTTCAAAGGGAGCACAGCCACCGGGGAGGTGCGGGGAGGAGGGAAGGGTCGGCGCCAGGAGGAGGACAGGAAGCTTCGGGCGATGGTGGAGCTCGGCGTTGCGGGCTGCTCCGGCGAGGGGAGAGGGGGTGGGGCGGCTCATGGAGGTGTGGGGAAGGCAGTGGAGGGCTCGGGAGGAGGAGAGGTGGACTAGGCGCACCGGGGAGGAGCGAACTCCGGCGATGGCCGAGACGACCCGAGAAGAAAACGGCGAGGAGAGGCACTCCGGTGGGGGAGGAGGAACAGGGAGAGGCTGGTGAGGTGCGGAGGGGCTCGGGGGCGCTTAAATAGGCGCGGGGGAGGGCACTAGAGCATCACGGGCAAGCTCAACCCAAGTTCTAATGGAGGACAGAGGCTGGACACGTCACGGGCATGGCGCTAGCGGCGCATTTAAGGCGAACCAAAACGAGGCAGAGGCACAGGGCGACGTAGGAGCTCACGGGGCAGCTACTAGACATGAATGGAGGTCGAGACGAGGAGGGAGGCGACGGGAACAGCGGCCGGAACGAGCCAGAGCGCGAGTTTGCAATGACGCAAGCGTGATCACCGCGTGCATTGGTGCAAATGGCTCATTTTGGCTGGACCAACCATGTCCAGTAGATAGTCCATACTGCCCTTAGTCTAAATGAAGAAAGAATTCGGTCCAGGGACAAAGAAGAGATTTGTAGATGGCCCCAAAGCAGACCAACAGCCAAGTGTTTGTGTTGTGCAGTGGGGACACCAGCTTGGTAACGAAGGAGGGGATTTGTCTGGTGATGATCACATACTAAGATGATGTTGATCACCAAAAATCAGCTTAAGAGGATGAGTTTAGAGGGTACTTGCTGTAGAAAGGGCCCTACTGGTCAGATTTGGGGATTATGAAGTAGCACTCATATAGATGATTGTCATGAGCTGAAATTTGGAGGAGGTGGGTTATTTGATCATATTAAGACACTGTAAAAGTTTCATACCAATTGGATATACCAAAGTGGTACTTGCTTCACAATGCTTTATTCTGACCAGAAAATTTGAAAAATTTCACAAGGCAATTGGCTATATGAAATGAGCCAAAACTTTGTGGAGGGAGTTAATATAGATAGGAAAATGTCCTGGTAAATTTTCAGCTTAATTGAAGCAATATAAAATATAGTTGCTTCACAAATTGAAAATCTGACCAGAAACCAAGATTTGGAGCTGGGCTCACATAGATGAGTTACATGAGCTCAAATTTGGTGGAGAGTGATGATTTGATCATATGAAGAACCTTGCAAAATTTCAACTCATTTGGATATTCCTAGCTAGTACTTCCTTCACAATGGCTTCCCTCAGACAGGAACTTTGAAAAATTGCTCAGGAATATTTACTAGGCAAATTGAGTTGAATTTTGGCATGGTGCAATGATATGGACAGGAAAAGGTTTCCAAAGAGTTTGGGATCAATCAAGCAAAGATAAATGACACTTCCTTCTCAAAAAGCCACTTAGGGCAGAATGAGAAAAGGAATATTTGTGAATTATCTTTGATGATGCCAAAGAAGGATTTTGACATGTTTGAGGAAGATATGACCCAAACAATTTATGAGAATTATTTGGAAATTTTGGGAGTGACAGAAAGATAGGTTGCTTCACAACCTAGATCAAATAGGGTTATTCCTTTAATAGAAAAGGAATATTCCCTAGAAAAAGAATATTGGATTAGGTCAAGGATGAAAATGACATGATCTAGGGATGATGATGAGGATGACAAGCCACTATAAAACCTAGGAAGACATGATCTTCCCAAGTTTTAGAACCACATAGCCACAAAAAAAGCAATTAAATCAATAAATCCAAGAAAATCATCAGAAAAAGAAAAGGGCAAAATCCAGGGTGTTACAAACCTTCCCCCCTTAAAGAAATCTCATCCTCGAGATTTGGTTGCTTAGGGAACAAGTAAATATTTTGACTTGAAGAAACCGTTTCCAACTCGGGTTTCTCCTATTTACTCTTATATTATGTTCCCACTGAATTCGATCTGACTGACTGCCTTGATCTGGGGTGGTTTGCTTCACCGTATCTGACATACTGACAGGACTTACCTCATATGTTCTTGTTCATACTGACTCAAATTTTCTTTCATATCTGCTGGCTTAGCCGAGGTCCGAAAGATTATCATTACTGACATATGTGTCCTTCTCGATATTGATCCTTGCTGGAGATGTTATTCTCGTATCGAGTACCGAGAATATTCCATGGAGTTGGGAACACATCTTCCCGTGGAACAAAGAATCTCTTCTATCCAGGCATCGGGTTCCTCGAATATATGCATGCCTTCTGGGTTCAAAACAGTGATGTGAATCATACCTGTTCTTCTGACATCTTGCAGGAGTTTCTGACTTATCTTGACTGGCTTCACAGTCTTGAGTATTCAATCTATATCAAAGGTTTGACTATCGCTTGGCGTGACTGATAGAAAAATGCACCATCTCCTGATGCTAGCATTTGCAGACTTGATTGGCGGTGATCTTGGCAAGGAATCTTGTTCACACAGGCTATTCTTTAATTGCTCCCCATATGCGAGAGCACATGCTTTGAGGCTGGTTTATTAATACCAGGATTACTCATTTTGCCGGTATATCCATGTGGATAACAGTTCGTGTGATGCTTCAATATGTTGAGCTGTCCTTGGGTCACACTTGACATAATTGGGTATTCAATGCTGATAGTTCTGAGCATATACGGTTGACTGAGCTGGTGGCCTTGCTATGAGGTCCTTACTACAATGGAGTAGACCTCTTAGGCGTATCTTCACTTGGGTTTGATATGAAATAGGACTGTCTTGTGCATTCATACCACATTGTTCACACAATAACCGACATACCTGTATTTTCGGTCTTGCTCTTTCATTATTATGTTCTTCATCTGGACCCTTAACTGCAAGAGCGGGGCCTTATATACCCTTGATTATTTCTGCGACCCTGAGTACTGTCATGCGTAATATCTTGCAATCATACCTTGGTCTTGTTCATGTCTTGAGTCTCAGGATATTTATCCGGTTCACGTGTGCTTATACAGATCTCATTACTGTTGTTGACTATGCCAGACAGTGACAGGATTAATAACATCACCTTGTCGGGTGTGCGGGGGCTGTTCTCGATAATTACTGTCAAGATGATATCCCAACATTGTCTTTCTTCAAGACTTGTCGATTCTTGCATCACTCACTGGTTTTTCCTTCACTTGCATGTTTAGTGAGGTTGTCGGATGCATACCGTGAATTCTTCCTTGTGCGAAGGACTTGCATGAACTTGGCATCATACTCACTGTATGAAGAAATATCTGATTTTCGAGCCATACCTTTGTTCTGACTGATTCTTGTTTCTGACTCAACTGTTGCAGATCAGACTCATGGAAAATACCGCCATATGCTGCCAACATCATTGTTTAATATCTTGTATCAGTTTTGTACTGAAGACTGGGCAGCTTGCGGTGGAAGCCATTGGGAGTATCGTGCTGGGGAAGACTGGATGGCTTGTGCTCGAAGCTTTCGGCGGATATCTTGCTGAGGAAGGCTGGGTAGCGTACCTTATAAGCTTCCCCCCTTAAAGACATGCTAGGGAAGACTCGGTACCTTATGCCAGAAGCTTCTTGCAGTATCTTATTGAGAAGACTGAATAACTTGCATGGGAATCCATTGATACCTTACTCTTACTGATGTAGACTGGGGAATCGGGTCTTGTATGCTTCGCTGTTAAGTTGTGGAGAATGACTGGACTGATTTTCTTGGTGAACGGAATACCATATATAAATTCTTGTCATTCCAGCAGCTGATTACTTGTATGACAAGAATTGTCTGACCATCCTTCTTGCTGAATTTATTGCATATTTGGACTGACTTCGGGGTGTCGCATGTTTCAAATTTGACTCATGGCAGAATCAATCATTATGTACGGACCATACCTTTGACTTGAAATGCACTGTTGGACTTGGATCCAATTTGGTTCTCCTGCTGATTTAATCATTGCTGCAATAACGGTGTATCTCTGACGTGTACTTGTTACTAAAAGTCTGAGCAGAATATAATTTGTATTCAGACCGGATGTCTGCAATACAATGCTGTCAGCTGAAAATCTCATTGCTTTTAACTGAGTTCCTTGGTGTATATCTTTACTTCTCATGGCTTCTTCTGGTCGGTGGCGGTTGATGAGCAATTTCCATAAGGGGGTAACACCGAAGATTCAAATAAAGAAGCCCGAGAAAACGAGTGATCGCAACAAAGCACACGGCAAACAAGCTACAAAACTACTCCACACAGGCACACATAAGCATGATACTACAACAGATGCACATGCACTATACGAATGACTACACCCTACGCTTGAGCAAACGCTTGGGAGCTGACGAAGAAGCTAAGGGAGTAGCGAGTGGAACTGCTGACCCCGAAACTCTGGATGGATGAGACAGAGGGGTTGGAGAAGCTGGCAGACTGAGGTAGGGAAACACCAAGCAATCTCCTGGCTCGAATGGCATCTCGGACTAATTCGGAAATAAGAAGACACTCGGCCGTCATGTAACGGGACATGGCGAGGATAGCCGGGTCATCTTGAGGGTTGACAGACGGGAACTGGATCCGCTTAGCATTCTCGACGATGGTGGGATAATATTGATAAGCACGGTTCTCTTGCACCATGCTCTCTTGATGGCGAAGACCGGTGATTCCTGCCATTGCGGCAAGCTGAACGGCACGCTCGGGAGTAGCACCATAACCACCATGGAAACTGTAGGTGTGCTTACCAACAGGAATCAGGGCTGACAATGGACATGAGCAACATACTCCAGGATTCTTCCTCCGGCAGAAAACTGGAATACTTGATAATGTGGTGGATCTCCGTGGGGATAAATGCTACGCCACATATCGCCAAGGAGGGTGGCAAAGCTAAGAGGTGCAGGAGTGGGATTGAATGCAATAGGAACATCACCGGGATCTCTAGGGATGGCACTGAACTCATGGAAGCTGACCGCCATCTACGCACGAAACAGGGGTTAGGGGTAACCGAATAAGACTATATGCAGCAAACAAATGCAGCAAGCAAGGGCAACAACCAGACCCTATACTATCGTTTTCTAATGTTCCAGCGGACTAGGACGCTCTACAGCCAGACCTGCTCTGATACCAAGCCTTGTGGCACCCCGGCTCAGAGAAACCGGAACACCCCGTATTCCAGCCCAGAGATCGAGGTGAAGTCTTCTGGAATACGGCACTGCTTAGCATAGAACAAACCAGCTCTCTATTACAACACAAATACGAATACAAGGTCTCCGATATTACAATGAATAACACTGGCACGGCGACGCTACGCCAACCACAGTTGCTCTATGCAAGCAGCATAACAACTCGAGGCAGCGGAACCTCTACTGGCAGCGGAACAACTAACGATGATGATGGACTCCAATCCGCAGGGACTCTGGTTGGAACGTTTATCCTAGCTCGTGAACACAGGAACCACACCAAACAAGCAAGCAATCTAGGCACGACCTGCAAACTGGCATGACACGCCAGGTCAGTACATTGAATGTACTTGCAAGCTCACAATAACCAAAAGCAGTCAAGACAAACAACAGCATGGCATTAGCAGGTTAAAGCAATCATGAACATGATACATGGCATACAAAAACTGAACATGATACGGCTGAAGCAACATTAGCATGGCATGAGCATATGAACATGATGATACTACATGCAACAGGTAAACCATATCATGCACCAACTTACTCTTACTCGGCGGTTAACTCGTAACCATCTCATGCATCATCTTACCAACATTGGTATCCACGATACCGTCGTGATCCTCTCACGATCACATAAAAATCAACCAACTTCGGTATCCATGATACCTCCGTGATCCTCTCTCGATCACATAAAAATCAACCAACTTCGGTATCCACGATACCTCCGCGATCCTCTCTCGATCACAACCAATCTCTTCCCATCATCGAACCGGGGTTATTATTAGTCAAGTTATTATTATAGTTGGCTCATAGTGTGACCGACTACGAACTGGGCCCATACCCGCGGGCGCGGCTATCGATAGATTTAAACACACACTCTGCAGAGGTTAGTACACTGTACCCACACCACGGAATCCATGGCCTCACACTCCCATTCGGGTGGATGATACATCTCCAACGTACCTATAATTTTTTATTGTTCCATGCTGTTATATTATCATTCTTGGATGTTTTACAATCATTTTATAGTCATTTTATATCATTTTTTGGTACTAACCTATTGACATAGTGCCAAGTGCTAGTTGCTGTTTTTTGCATGTTTTTTACATCGCAGGAAATCAATACCAAACGGAGTCCAAACGCAGCGAAACTTTTTGTGGATTTTTTTTGGACCAGAATACATCCAGTGGGCCGGAGAAGCGCCTGGGGGGTGCACCGAGGGGAGCACAACCCACCAGGGCGCACCTGGAGGCCCAGGCACGCCTTGGTGGGTTGTGCCCACCTCGGGTGCCCCCCGAACCGCCTCTTTGCTCTATAAATACCCCCAATATTCCAGAAACCCTAGGGGAGTCGTCGAAAATCAATTCCAGCCGCCGCAGAGTCCAGAACCACCAGATCCAATCTAGACACCTTCATGGAGGGGTTCACCACTTCCATTGGTGCCTCTCCGATGATGCGTGAGTAGTTCTTTGTAGACCTACGGGTCCGTAGTTAGTATCTAGATGGCTTTCTCTCTCTCGTTTGATTCTCAATACAATGGTCTCTTGGAGATCCATATGATGTAACTCTTTTGCGGTGTGTTTGTTGGGATCCGATGAACTTTGAGTTTATGATCAGATCTATGTTTTTATCCATGAAAGTTATTTGAGTCTTCTTTGATCTCTTATATGCATGATTGCTTATAGCCTCGTATTTCTTCTCTGATATTTGGGTTTTGTTTGGCCAACTTGATCTATTTATCTTGCAATGGGAAGAGGTGCTTTGTAGTGGGTTCGATCTTACGGTGCTTGATCCCAGTGACAGAAGGGGAACCGACACGTATGTAACATTGCTACTAAGGATAAAAGGATGGGGTCTATTTCTACATAAATAGATCTTGTCTACATCATGTCATCATTCTTATTGCATTACCCCGTTTCTCCATGAACTTAATACACTAGATGCATGCTGGATAGCGGTCGATGTGTGGAGTAATAGTAGTAGATGCAGGCAGGAGTCGGTCTACTAATCTTGGACGTGATGCCTATATAATGATCATTGCCTGGATATCGTCATGATTATTTGAAGTTTTATCAATTGCCCAATAGTAATTTGTTCACCCACCGTTTGCTATTTTTCTTGAGAGAAGCCACTAGTGAAACCTACGGCCCCCGGGTCTCTTTTCCAATATATTTGCTTTCAAGATCTATTTTGCTATTCACTCTTTTCTTTATTTGCAACTTTTATTTTGAGATCTATTAAACCAAAAATACAAAAATACCTTGCTGCACTTTATTTTATTTGGCGTTCGATCTATCAATATTTACTACTCTCTCACGTCCGTTTGCCAATTTTTGGCGCCGTTGCCCGAAAGGGATTGACAACCCCTTTTACACGTCGGGTTGCGAGTATTTGTTATTTGTGTGCAGGTGCTATTTACGTAGTGTTGCTGGGTTCTCCTACTGGTTCGATAACCTTGGTTTCATCACTGAGGGAAATACCTACCGCCGTTGTGCTGCATCATCCCTTCCTCTTTGGGGAAATACCGACGTAGCTTCAAGCCGCATCAAAAGGAATTTCTGGTGCTGTTGCCGGGGAGGATCTTCAACATATACCAGGTTCCTTATCACAAATCTCATCTCCTTGCAATTTATATTATTTGCCATTTGCCTCTCGTTTTCCTCTCCCCCACTTCACAAAAATTTGCCGTTTTATTCGCCCTCTTTTTCGTTTGCCATTTTCTCGTCAGATCTATCTTTTTGCTTGCAATCATGAGTGATTTTGGTATGGCAGAAACAGATGATGGCCTAACTCCTAAAATGGAGTGTACGGGTAATCTGGATACCAAAACTTTTGTTTTGGGGTAGGGAAATGTTATGGGAAAAGAACATATCCAAGAATTTTTCAATTGTGTTGGAAATTTGAGTCTTGATGATGCTCCTATACTTAAAAGGACTAAATCTTATGCGGAAGCTATTTCAACGCCAGTTTTGAAACTTGAAAATAGATTTATCCGTACTCATCCTACCTTGCAAAGATTGTTTTACGAGTTACCTGTTATAAAGAATCCTAAAGCTAAAAAGTTGGCCACTCTTGTTCTTATGAATGAATTTGACTACATAATACGGGAAGCTAGGGAAATCTTTAATTTTTATGGTATGAATCGTGAAAAACCCGTGATAGATGAAATTCTCTATAATAGTGATTATGCTTTAAGACATTTACTTGGGGCTAATCAAATCTTTGATGAGAATCTTAAAAAGCAAGTCCCTGTTTTAGATATTATCCAACAAGTTTTTAATGATGTTAATCAATATTATTCTTGCATCACTGCCGAAAATCAAAAGGGATATGATGATAAGCAACTTGATTATGCTAAAGTTTCCATGGATAATGTGTTTTATGTTGTTTTTGCAAAGCCTCTTGAGAAAAACACCTCCAAGGAAAACAAGAACAAAGATGACAATACATAGATCTTTTGCGTTATGCCTAGCTAGGGGCGTGAAACAATAGCGCTTGTTGGGAGGCAACCCAATGAATAAAATTTATTTTTGCTTTTTTATTTCTGTTCTTGAGTGTTTGCACAATTATGCTACTGTTATAATTGTGTTTTTTGTGTTTTAATTAGTGTTTGTGCCAAGTAAAGCCTTTAGGATTATGTTGGGTGATAGTTGATTTGATCTTGTTGGAAAACAGAAACTTTTTTGTCCAGTAAAACAATTGTTAAAATTCACATCAGAGACGAAAAATTCTGAATTTTTTACACAAGATTGATATACAAATTGTATATGTTTTACTAATTTTTCAGAATTTTTGGATTTCCATAAGTATTCGAAATATCCAGATTGCTACAGACTGTTCTGTTTTTGACAGATTCTGTTTTCTTTGCGTTGTGTGCTTGTTTTGATGATTCTATGGTTTTCTTTGATGAGTTTTTGCCATAGAAAAGTTGGAATACAGTAGTTATAATGCAAGAATAAAATATGAATTGGTTTTCTACAGTACTTATAGTAGTGATTTGCTTTCTTATACTAACGAATCTCACGAAGGTTTTGTTGAGTTTTGTGTGATTGAAGTTTTCAAGTTTTGGGTTATCTTATGATGGATGAAGGAATAAGGAGTAAGAAGAGCCTAAGCTTGGGGATGCCCATGGCATGCCAAGCTATTATCCAAAGAGAAGCAAGCAACTAAGCTTGGGGATGCCCCGAGTGGCATCCCCTCTTTCTTCTAATGACCATCGGTATTTTACTCGAAGCTATATTTTTATTCGTCACATACTATGAGTTTTGCTTGGAGCGTCTTGTATGATATGAGTCTTTGCTTGTTTTGCTTTGTGTTCTAAGTTATGAATCCTTGCTGGACACACCTATTTGAGAGAGCCAAAATTATGCCATGACTTGTTAGAATTGCTCTCTATGCTTCACTTAAATTTTTATGAGCTATGGATTTGCTCTAGTGCTTCACTTATATCTTTTTGAGCACGGCGTGCTTTAGTATTTTTGAAGAAATGCTCTCATGCTTCACTTAGATTTATTTGGGAGTTAGTAAATTTTTTAAGAAATTCTCTCTTGCTTCACTTAAATTAATTTGAGAGAAAGAAGTATTATGCTCATGTTCTTCACTTATATTTGTTTGAGCTTATCAAAAGCAACACATGAAAATTAGTTCCAAAGTGATAGATATCCAAGAAGGATATAATAAAAACTTTCATGAAGATCATTGGACAAAATAAACTTGATTCCTTGTAATAGTTTTGAGATATGATGATGTGATATGTGAGTTATGTTGATGAGTAATTGTGCTTTAGTAAGAATATTGGTGTTAAGGTTTGTGATTCCCTATGCAAGCACGAAAGTCAATAGTTATGCAATGAAATTATATCCTACTTGTGGTGCATTATTCGGTGTTAATTATGCTTAATGCTCGCTTATGAGATTATTCGTTTTTTGGTTGGTCGCTTCTCAATCTTTTGCTAGCCTTCATTTTGCACTAAGTATGATCACTACTTGTGCATCCAAAACCCTTTAAACCAGTTTTGCCACATGAGTCCACTATATCGACCTATATGTGGTATTCTTTTGTCGTTCTAAGCAAATTTGTATGTGTCATCTCTAATTTTCAAAATAAACTTCTCTTTTGTGTGTTCGTACCGCTCGCGAGGCGGTGAGGGGTGGCTAATATTTTCCATGCTAGATGTGTTATTCTCACGATGAGTGTTTATTCACTTGTCATTGCACGAGAGTAAGGCAAAGGTATTAGGGATGCCCAGTCCCAAAATGAAAAATGAATTTACTTTATGTTGTCAAATAATAAATTCCTTGGAAAGTGTTGGTATGGAGGGCACCCGTGGATACGGCTAGCCATGGAAAGTGAAAGAAATGGTGGAAAAAGGAATAAACTTTATTTTCTGTTTGGGAACCGCCTATGATATATCTAGCATGGAAAGTGTTGGGAGCTCTAAGTCGTTTTCGTTGGTGGGAAAAGCACACCTCCCAAAATGTTTTTATCTCTAAGTTTTTCGCTTTGAGCTCTGGCACCTCTACAAATCCCTACTTCCCCCTGCGAAGGGCCTTTCTTTACTTTACGCAATTTTTGTTTTTAATTTGAGTCTCCATCTTCTCTTATAAAGCACCAACTAGGAGGCACTATGATCGTACTTGAGCATTGGGTGTAGTTAATATGCGAGTGTGTTTCATGAATGGATCAATGGTTGAGCATGATGGGCTAGGGATAACTTATTTTAGCGTTGATATTTTGAAAGACATAGTTGCTTGTTGATATGCTTGAGTATTTAAGTCATCATGTCAAAACTAGACTATTGCTTTGAATCATATAAAAGTCCAAATGTCCATGCTATAAAGGAAAGAATATGAGATGACATGTTAGGCAGCATCCCACATCAAAAATTCTGTTTTTATCATTTACCTACTCGAGGACGAGAAGGAATTAAGCTTGGGGATGCTGATACGTCTCCAATGTATCTATAATTTTTTATTGTTCCATGCTGTTATATTATCATTCTTGGATGTTTTACAATCATTTTATAGTCATTTTATATTATTTTTTGGTACTAACCTATTGACATAGTGCCAAGTGCCAGTTGCTGTTTTTTGCATGTTTTTTTACATCGCAGGAAATCAATACCAAACGGAGTCCAAACGCAGCGAAACTTTTTGTGGATTTTTTTTTGGACCAGAAGACATCCAATGGGCCGGAGAAGACCCAGAAAGTGACAGAAGGGGAACCGACACGTATGTAACATTGCTACTAAGGATAAAAGGATGGGGTCTATTTCTACATAAATAGATCTGTCTACATCATGTCATCATTCTTATTGCATTACCCCGTTTCTCCATGAACTTAATACACTAGTGCATGCTGGATAGCGGTCGATGTGTGGAGTAATAGTAGTAGATGCAGGCAGGAGTCGGTCTACTAATCTTGGACGTGATGCCTATATAATGATCATTGCCTGGATATCGTCATGATTATTTGAAGTTTTATCAATTGCCCAATAGTAATTGTTCACCCACCGTTTGTATTTTTCTTGAGAGAAGCCACTAGTGAAACCTACGGCCCCGGGTCTCTTTTCAATAATTTGCTTTCAAGATCTATTTTGCTATTCACTCTTTTCTTTTTTGCAACTTTTATTTTGAGATTATTAAACCAAAAATACAAAAATACCTTGCTGCACTTTATTTTATTTGGCGTTCGATCTATCAATATTTACTACTCTCTCACGGCCGTTTGCCAATTTTTGGCGCCGTTGCCCGAAAGGGATTGACAACCCCTTTTACACGTCGGGTTGCGAGTATTTGTTATTTGGGTGCAGGTGCTATACGTAGTGTTGCTGGGTTCTCCTACTGGTTCGATAACCTTGTTTCATCACTGAGGGAAAATACCTACCGCCGTTGTGCTGCATCATCCTTCCTCTTGGGGGAAATACCGACGTAGCTTCAAGCCGCATCAAAAGGAATTTCTGGTGCTGTGCCGGGGAGGATCTTCAACATTACCAGGTTCCTTATCACAAATCTCATCTCCTTGCAATTTATATTATTTGCCCTTGCCTCTCGTTTTCCTCTCCCCCACTTCACAAAAATTTGCCGTTTTATTCGCCCTCTTTGTTGCCATTTTCTCGTCAGATCTATCTTTTTGCTTGCAATATGAGTGATTTTGGTATGGCAGAAAGCAGAAACAGATGAGGGCCTAACTCCTAAAATGGAGGTGTACGGGTAATCTGGATACCAAAACTTTTGTTTTGGGGTAGGGAAATGTTATGGGAAAAGAACATATCCAAGAATTTTTCAATTGTGTTGGAAATTTGAGGTCTTGATGATGCTCCTATACTTAAAAGGACTAAATCTTAGCGGAAGCTATTTCAACGCCAGTTTTGAAACTTGAAAATAGATTTATCCGTACTCATCCTACCTCAAAGATTGTTTTACGAGTTACCTGTTATAAAGAATCCTAAAGCTAAAAAGTTGGCCACTCTTGTTTTATGAATGAATTTGACTACATAATACGGGGAAGCTAGGGAAATCTTTAATTTTTATGGTATGAATCGTGAAAAACCCGTGATAGATGAAATTCTCTATAATGAGTTATGCTTTAAGACATTTACTGGGGCTAATCAAATCTTTGATGAGAATCTTAAAAAGCAAGTCCCTGTTTTAGATATATCCAACAAGTTTTTAATGATGTTAATCAATATTATTCTTGCATCACTGCCGAAAATCAAAGGGATATGATGTAAGCAACTTGATTATGCTAAAGTTTCCATGGATAATGTGTTTTATGTTGTTTTTGCAAAGCCTCTTGAGAAAAACACCTCCAAGGAAAACAAGAACAAGAGACAATACATAGATCTTTTGCGTTATGCCTAGTAGGGGCGTGAAACAATAGCGCTTGTTGGGAGGCAACCCAATGAATAAAATTTATTTTTGCTTTTTTATTTCTGTTCTTGAGTGTTTGCACAATTATGCTACTGTTATAATTGTGTTTTTGTGTTTTAATTAGTGTTGTGCCAAGTAAAGCCTTTAGGATTAGTTGGGTGATAGTTGATTTGATCTTGTGGAAAACAGAAACTTTTTGTCAGTAAAAAATTGTTAAAATTCCGAGGGGAGCACAACCCACCAGGGCGCGCCTGGAGGCCCAGGAGCGCCCTGGTTGGTTGTGCCCACGTCGGGTGCCCCCCGAACCGCCTCTTTGCTCTATAAATACCCCAATATTCCAGAAACCCTAGGGGAGTCGTCGAAAATCAATTCCAGCCGCCGCAGAGTCCAGAACCACCAGATCCAATCTAGACACCATCATGGAGGGGTTCACCACTTCCATTGGTGCCTCTCCGATGATGCGTGAGTAGTTCTTTGTAGACCTACGGGTCCGTAGTTAGTATCTAGATGGCTTTCTCTCTCTCGTTTGATTCTCAATACAATGGTCTCTTGGAGATCCATATGATGTAACTCTTTTGCGGTGTGTTTGTTGGGATCCGATGAACTTTGAGTTTATGATCAGATCTATCTTTTTATCCATGAAAGTTATTTGAGTCTTCTTTGATCTCTTATATGCATGATTGCTTATAGCCTCGTATTTCTTCTCCGATATTTGGGTTTTGTTTGGCCAACTTGATCTATTTATCTTGCAATGGGAAGGGGTGCTTTGTAGTGGGTTCGATCTTACGGTGCTTGCACTACTGGAATCTGGTAATTTGCCGTCTGCCACCTCTTTGCCGTCCGCCAGCTGACGGCAAAGAGCCTCTTAGCCGTCCGCTTCTACAAAGCGGACGGCAAAGAAAGTGCAGATGGCAAAAAGTCTATTTGCCGTCCGCTGTTTCTTTGTCGTCAGCCAGCTGACGGCAAAGAGCTAGAAGGCAGACGGCAAAGGGCCAGGTGGGCCCCATGGGGCACGGCGTGGCTAGGTCAGGTTCTTTGTCGTCCGCCAGCGGACGGCAAAGAGGAGACGTGGGTTAGCCCTAAACGGCCACCCTCTTTGCCGTCTGCTAGCAGACGGCAAAGAAGGCCCACTTAACGGGCCGAGCCGTCTCCCCTCTCTCTCTCTTTCTCTGTTTCCCTCCCGCGCGCCTGCCTCTCTCCTCCCCCGCCGCTCTGCGCAGCCGCCCGCCAGCACCGCCCCCCAGACCAGCCCCACCGCCGTCCAGGCCCTCCCCCCCGCGCCAAGTAGACCCGACGACACCCGTCGGCCCCGCCGCGCCCCGTCGCCGGAGAGGCCTACGCCAGGCCGCCCAGGTGCCGGACCCCTCCCCGCGGCCCTACGCCGCCCCGCCCCGCTGCCGCCCTCCTCCCCGCGGCCCCTGCGCCGCCCCGCCCCACCGGCCGACCTCGCCCTCCACCGGCGATCCCCTGCAGGTTTGTTCTTCCCCCCTTTTTTTAGTTTCTTCTAGTTTAGTTTCTGTTTTAGTTTTAGTTTAGTTTTAGTTTTAGTTTATTTTAGTTTAGTTTAGTTTATTTTAGATTAGTTTTAGTTTTAGTTTAGAAGAAGAAGAGGAGTAGAAGGAGGAGGAGGAGGGAGGAAGAGGAGGAGAAGAAGAAGAAGAAGAAGAAGAAGAAGAAGAAGAAGAAGAAGAAGAAGAAGAAGAAAAAGAAAAAGAAGAGAAGAAGGAAAGGAAAAAAGAGGGCGCCCGGGGACGAGTGGGTTAGGGGTTCCTTGGTGTCGATGGAACCCTAAATAGCAAGTATCGTCGGTGCGAGATACATGTGGCCATCGGTGTTGAACACTACATCCATGTCCCACAAGTGACGCCGACGTCCGGCGTCCCAAAGCAACTGTTCTCGGCGTCGATGGCGGTCAAACACCATCGCGAATTTTCCTGGCAGCCTCTGCGATGACGATTAAAAGGCAAGTGTTGAAACTTGAAACACCCAAACTGACTCAAGTTGGTTTGGTTGTTTGAAATTTCAAAACTTGGCTTTAATCCTCATCGCAGAGGCTGCCAGACAAATTCGCGATGGTGTTCGACCGTCATCGGCCACCAGAACTATTGTTGCGGGACGCCGGGCGCCGACTTCACTTGTGGAATGTGGATCTAGTGTTCAACGCTGAGCGCCACATGTATCTCGCACCGATGATACTTGCTATTTATGGTTCCATCGACGCCAAGGACCCCCTAACCCGCTCTGTTCCGATCTTCGTGCCGATGTGTGTCCAGTAGGAAGTCAATATGAGTGATCGTGCATGGATGTACACTGGTTACACTTGTCAGAAAGTTTGGACCGAGGAATGGTTAACAAAAACCAAGGGGTTTGTTAGAGCCGCATTTGCAAATGGCCAGGAATTTAGCTGGTGCCCCTGTGCCCGTTGCGACAACTATAACAAGAGGGACGAGCTTGAAATGAGTAAAGACCTGCAGAAGTTTGGTTTTACGCCTGGTTACACGGTCTGGACATTACATGAGGAGGAGGGAGGAAGAGGAGGAGAAGAAGAAGAAGAAGAAAAGAAGAAGAAGAGGAAAAGGGAGAAGAGGAAGAAGAAGAAGAATAAGAAGATATTGAATCTGCAAATATTGCTGCACTGGTTGAATGTTTTGAAAGTTTTGTGAAACTTCCAGATAGCATTGTCAGGCTTCAAGGGCACCATAGAACATGTCACCATAGAAAGAACATATCACCATAAAACCTCCCCCCGCCAATTCTTTAGATATAGTTTTAGATAATAAATAGTTTTAGATAGTTTACATATTAGAAAAGAAGAAGGAAAAAAAGGAAAAAGAAAAAAGGAAAAGAAGGAAAAGAAGAAGAGGGAAAGGGAAAGGAAGAAGAGGAAGAGGAGGAGAAAAAGAATAAGAAAAAGAAGAAGAAGAAGAAGAAGAAAAAGAAGAAGAAAAAGAAGAAGAAAAAGAAGAAGAAGAAGAAGAAGAAAAAGAAGAAGAAAAAGAAGAAGAAGAAGAAGAAGAAGAAGAAAAAGAAGAAGAAGAAGAAGAAGAAGAAGAAGAAGAAGAAGAAGAAGAAGAAGAAGAAGAAGAAGAAGAAGAAGAAGAAGAAGAAAAGGAAGAAGAGGAAGAAGAAGAAAAGGAAAAAGAGGAAAAAAGAAGAAGAGGGGAAGAAGAAGAAAAAGACACGTTTTTATACTTTCTTATTTAGGGTTCCGCCACATTTTGCAGTTTCTTTCTTTTCTTTAGTTGAATGTTTTTATACTACTAGCTAGTTACCTAGTTTGTTGACCCAAAGAAGTTAAAATAGTTATTATATGAAATTCAACTAAAGTCAACATTTTTGACGACTAGTGCTACTAATAAATTCAACTAGAGCCATCATATGTCCACAAGTGCATTGTTTTTTGAATGAGAAATGATAACTTGGTGTAGTTGATTATCTTCTGCTGCTTATCAGAGATGGGGGGAAGCCGCCACCGCAGACTCCGCTCTGCCACACCGGAGTACGAGTTGGATGCTTTCGAGTTCTTCAGTATCATACTTGGGACTTCAGTATCATCCACGAAGCAGGTATATAAAAGGAGAGATCTCCCCTTCACCCATCTCATTATGATAACTCTGTTGTTTGCTACATCACTCATTGTCCCAAACTGCAGAGGCTGCCTGACACTTTTATGAACATGCTGGGTGAAGATCCGCCAAATAATGTGAAGCTGCGACAGGCCGGCAGCGGGTTTCGCAGGCTGTGGGACGTGGAGTTGGTGATCAAGGAGGGCCACATGTACCTGTGTCGTGGCTGGGAGAAGTTCTACCGTGCCTACGACCTGCAGCAGGGGTACTTCCTTCTCTTCAGGTACGACGACGACGCCACCATGCTCATCATGAAGGTGTTCAACGCGACTATGTGTCGCATGCGCTACGCTGACGACGATGATGCCAGTACGTTCTGCCTCTTCTTATTCCTCTACATTTGGCTTTGTCTCGCATCGATTGTTAACGGTCATTGTTGCATTTGGACAGGCAATGGGAGCAGCAGCAGCGACACTGGCTACAGCCAAAGCAGCAGCGATTCTGGCTGTAGCAAAAGCAACAGCGATTCTGGCTGTAGCAAAAGCAACAGCAAGGAGGATGATCCGGACTGGAGTGGGGAAGAAGAGGAGCAGAGTGGGCATCAGGCTGAGGATGACCTAGCGATGGTGGTGGCTGAGGATGACCTAGCGATGGTGGTGGCTGAGGATGACCTAGCGATGGTCGTGCCTGTCCTGCCTGAAGATGGCCTCGCGATGGTGGTGGTGCCTGACAATGACCTCGCGCCGGTGGTGGCGCCGGCGATCCCACAGCTGGGCGACATGACCACGCCAATTGTGGTAGAAGACTACATCCCACTGCCTCCACCGCCTCGCTGCTCTTGGTGCATCAGGCTGAGGAAGGAGAAGGAGAAGAACAATGAGAACTGAACTATGTCAGGTATGTTTGATCTCCAAAATGATCTGTATATAATTAGCTTTGTTTCCTCCGAAATGACATAAGTTAGCTCTAATATGCTTAGTTACCTATGTTAGCTCTAATATGCTAAGTTATCTCTACTATGCTTACTTTCCTATAGGTTAACTCCAAAATTACTTATGTTAGCACAAAATGACCAAGTTTACATAATAAGCTTATAGTCTTCTTCTTCTTCTTCTTCTTCTTCTTCTTCTTCTTCTTCTTCTTCTTCTTCTTCTTCTTCTTCTTCTTCTTCTTCTTCTTCTTCTTCTTATTTTCTTTTATTCATTCTTCTAGGCTAGCTCCATTTTACTTAAGTATGCTTACTTCTTATAGTCTTGTTCTTCTTCTTCATTTTATTCTTCTTCTTCTAACATCTTGTTTATCATTTTGCAGATTTGATTTAATTCACGGAAGCTTGCATGGATGGAGTGCTTCTTTTTCCATTTGTGCTTTTATTTTGTATCAATGAACTTGCATGGTTGGAACTTGTTATATGGATGGATGGATAACGGTGTTGGATGAACAATGTGAAACTTTTGTAATATGTAAGGATGGAACTATATATGTGTTGGTTATGTATGTATATATGATGAAACTAGTGTGTTGGATATGCTTGTTGTGTATATATGTATATCTGCGAATTGCTGTCAAATTGAATGAATTAAATTAAAAATAGGGCTGTACAGGCTCTTTGCCATCAGCTAGCTGACGGCAAAGTTCTTTGTCGTCAGCTAGCTGACGGCAAACATGCCATGTGGCAGCTACCTGTGATTCCTGGGACTGGCATGTTTGAGCACTTTGCCGTCTGCCAGCGGACGGCAAAGACGTTAGCCTCTTTGCCGTCCGCTAGCTGACGGCAAAGCACGCCGTTAACCCCTAACGGCCCTCACCCCACCTCACTGCCTTCCACGATCTTTGCCGTCTGCTGGCCACCAGAGGCGGACGGCACAATCCTTTGCCGTCCGTTTCCAGGAAGCGGACGGCAAAGAAGGCCTTTGCTGGCACATGTTCATCCGGACATTTTGCCGTCTGCTGGCGGACGGCAAAGCGTGGCGGACGGCAAAGAAGCTGATTCCAGTAGTGTTGATCCCAGTGACAGAAGGGGAACCAACATGTATGTATCATTGCTACTAAGGATAAAACGATGGGGGTCTATTTCTACATAAATAGATCTTGTCTACATCATGTCATCGTTCTTATTGCATTACTCCGTTTCTCCATGAACTTAATACACTAGATGCATGCTGGATAGTGGTCGATGTGTGGAGTAATAGTAGTAGATGCAGGCAGGAGTCGGTCTACTAATCTTGGACGTGATGCCTATATAATGATCATTGCCAGGATATCGTCATGATTATTTGAAGTTTTATCAATTGCCCAACAGTAATTTGTTCACCCACCGTTTGCTATTTTTCTCGAGAGAAGCCACTAGTGAAACCTACGGCCCCCGGGTCTCTTTTCCAATATATTTGTGAAAGCACAAGTGCTCCCTAGGTGATTTTGGTAATTAATGTCAACATATCTCTTGTTGGACTAATATTTTCATCTAGTATATTTCAGATGAGTTCAATAGTGGAGTGGCAGGACAGGAGGATGTGGAACCCCTTCAAGATGCTAAGGACACATATTGGCAAAAGCTCAAGACTCTTCATTTTCATTTTAGTGATCCAAGATCACATTAAGTCCATAGGAAAAGCCAATACTATTAAAAGGGGATGAGGTGTTGCTTAATGGCTTGCTTGCTCAAAATGCTTAGTGATATGCTCCAAAAGCCCTCAACCACTTTCTAATTCCAAATTTGTCCTAAACCTAAAGTCAAACTCGGCCCCACCGATTTGATCTATCCGGCACCACCGAGTTCACTTGACATAGCCACTGCCAGAAACCCTAATCAGTTCGGTCCCACCGAGTTGGCAATGCAAACTCTCTGTTTCCTTTTCATAAAGTTTCGGTCTCACCGAAATGAGCGATCGGTCCCACCGAGTTTGCCTGACCAAGTCTCTGTTTGCTTATTACTAAAATCGGTCTCACCGAGATGAGGTTTCGCCCTAACCCTAGCGCATCGGTCTCACCGAGTTGGTATTGTCGGTCCCACCGAAAAGCCTAACGTTCACATTTTGAAACAGGTCGGTCTCACCGAGTTTCACTATTCGGTCCCACCGAGTTTGGTAAATTGTGTGTAACGGTTAGATTTTGTGTGGAGGCTATAAATACCCCTCCACCCCCTTCTCCATAGAGAGAGAGCTATCAGAACGTGCCTACACTTCCACTACTCATTTTTTGAGAGAGAACCACCTACTCATGTGTTGAGACCAAGACATTCCAATCCAACCACAAGAATCTTGATCTCTAGCCTTCCCCAAGTTGCTTTCCACTCAAATCATCTTTCCACCATATCCAAATCTGTGAGAGAGAGTTGAGTGTTGGGGAGACTATCATTTGAAGCACAAGAGCAAGGAGTTCATCATCATTACACCATCTATTACATTTTGGAGAGCGGTGTCTCCTAGATTGGTGAGGTGTCACTTGGGAGCCTCCGTCAAGATTGTGGAGTTGAACCAAGGAGTTTGTAAGGGCAAGGAGATCGCCTACTTCGTGAAGATCTACCCAAGTGAGGCAAGTCCTTTGTGGGCAATGGCCATGCTGGGATAGACAAGGTTGCTTCTTCGTGGACCCTTTGTGGGTGGAGCCCTCCGTGGACTCGCGCAACCGTTACCCTTCATGGGTTGAAGTCTCCATCAACGTGGATGTACGATAGCACCACCTATCGGAACCACGCCAAAAATCTCTGTGTCTCCTATTGCGTTTGCACACTCCAATCCCATCCCTTTACTTTCTTGCAATTTGCAAGCTTTACTTTCCGCTGCTCATATACTCTTGCCATGCTTGCTTGAAATGTATTGTGAATGTTTAAACTTGTGCTAAAACTCCACCTTAACTTGAAGAAATTAAAAACTGCTACTTTTCTTTGTTGAGGGTCTAATCACCCCCCTCTAGACACCTCTTCTCGATCCTTTCAATTGGTATCAGAGCTTTGGTCTCCATTGCTTTGGTTTAATCACCATTGGAGGAAGATGGATGAGTCTACGATGGGGAGTCTTAGACATAGAGTACCCATACTTGATGGAGAGTTCTTTAATGCTTGGAAAAATGAGATGCTTGAGATTTTCAATGAATATCACTTGAACAAGTACATTACTAGCCCTTGTGCGCCCCTTGTTGATCCTTTGCATCCTACCCCCGATGAGTCTCTCGACATGATTCGCAATCTTAGAACTGTTAATCTTATTACTAGAGGTTTGCCTAGAAATTTGATAGCATGCTTGCCTACTCTTGATTGTGCTTACACCATGTGGAGATTCCTTGAGGAACGCTTTCCAGACTATTCCTTGAAAAATCTAGATGTGATTCTTCAAAAGTCCATTGCTTTAAATAAGATGAATCCTAAAGATCCTATGTTTGGTGATTGTCTATTTGAGCTTCGTGACCTTATGCGTGCCAAAGGAGATGTTGGAATCATTAGTAATATCATCTCGGAAGTCATTAGAATTCATAAAGATGAACATTGTCATAATCATAAATCTAATGAATCACTCTCTCTAGGTGATGATCAATCACAAGACGATGTCGAACATGGATACTATGATGAGGATGATGATAATGACTTTGATCTCGATGAGTCTATGAGACACTTTTGTCTTATGGCTAATCTTCGTGGCTACATGGCTGGAGGAAAGGAATGAGTTCTTGATAGTGGATGTACCGATCACATGACCGGAGACAAGGATATATTTCATGAGCTTGCTGAAAACAATGGCCCTCGAAAATATGTCACTTTTGGTGATAACTCAAAGGGTAAGGTGGTTGGACTTGGTAAGGTGGCCATCTCACATGATAGCTCCATCCAAAATGTTATGCTCGTTGAATATCTTGGGTATAATTTACTTTTTGTATCTAGACTAGCCGATTTCGGTTTCAATGTCCTATTTACTGAAGTAGATTGTCAAGTGTTTTGAAGAGATAATCATAAAATGGTCTTTACCGGTATACGTAGAGGTGATCTATACATTGTTGATTTCACTAAAAAGGCTCAACCTAGAACTTGCTTAATTGCTAAATCTTCTAAAGGTTGGTTGTGGCATAGAAGGTTAGGTCATGTGGGCATGCGAAATCTTGATAAGCTGATTAAAGGTGATCATATCCTTGGAGTAAAAGACGTTATATTTGACAAGGATAGATTGTGCAGTGCTTGTCAAGCAGGAAAACAGGTTGGAGGAAGCCACCCCGTGAAGAACATCATGACCACGAGAAGACCGCTCAAGCTGCTTCATATGGATCTTTTTGGTCCAAACGCCTATAAAAGTCTCGGTGGAAATTCGTTTGGTCTAGTCATAGTCGATGATTTTTCAAGATTTACATGGGTGTTCTTTCTTGATGATAAATCGCAGGTCCAAAAGATCTTCAAGAACTTCGCTAGGAAGGCCCAAAATCAATTTGAAGTGAAGATCAAGAAGGTTCGCAGCGACAACTGAACGGAGTTCAAGAACGCAAATGTGGACACCTTTCTTGACGAAGAAGGGATTACACATGAGTTCTCGGCTACGTACACGCCTCAATAAAATGGAGTTGTTGAGAGGAAGAACCGGACTCTTATTGAGATGGCAAGAATGATGCTTGATGAGTACAAGACGCCAAAACACTTTTGGGCGGAAGCGATTGAGACAGCTTGTCATGCAACAAATCGTCTATATCTTCACAAGCTACTCGGCAAGATGGCATACGAGCTTCTCACCGGTAACAAACCCCAAGTTGGATACTTTCGAATATTTGGCTCAAAGTGCTACATTCTTGATAAGCATCGTCGTTCGAAATTTGCTCCTAAATCTCATGAAGGTTTCCTACTCGGTTATGGCTCAAACTCTCACACTTACCGTGTCTACAACAATTTCACCCGAAAGGTTGAAGAGATGGTAGATGTGAAGTTTGATGAAACTAATGGCTCGCAAGTAGAGTAATTGCCAATTGATGTAGGAGACAAAGACCCTTCGGAAGCAATCCAAGACTTGTCTACTGGCAAGATTCGTCCAACGGAGGTGAAGGAGAGTACCTCGTCCGTCCAAGTGGAAGCTTCTACCTCACGACAAGGTGAACCACGAGTTGACTCGGAGGCATCCACAAGTGGGACTCGCCAAGATGAAGAAAATGAGGAAGTACACCAAGATGAACCTCATCAACCTCCTTCTCCACCTCCACAAGAGAACGACAACACCAACAACAAAGAAGGCCAAGAGGAAGAACAAGATGATGAAGAGGATGTTCTACCCCGACCCAAACAAAAGCTCTCACGAGTTAGAGCAAGAGTCTCAAGAGACCATCCCGTCGAACAAATCTTTGACGATATCCAAACTGGGAGAATTACTCGCTCTAAAACTCGTTTGGCTAACTTTTGTGAACATTACTCATTCATTTCTAGTATTGAACCTATGAAGGTTGAAGATGCTCTTGATGATCCGGATTGGGTGAACGCCATGCATGAAGAGCTACACAATTTCGAAAGAAACCAAGTGTGGACGTTGGTTGAAAAGCCCGATGAGAAGCACAATGTCATTGGTACCAAATGGGTGTTTCGGAATAAGCAAGATGAAGATGGACAAGTTGTACGCAACAAGGCCCGTCTCATCGCTCAAGGCTACACTCAAGTCGAAGGTATGGACTATGGTGAGACATATGCCCCCGTTGCTAGACTTGAGTCCATACGCATCCTACTTGCTTATGCCAACCATCATGATATCACATTGTATCAAATGGACATTAAAAGTGCTTTTCTAAATGGTGAAATTGAGGAGGAAGTTTATGTAAAACAACCTCCCGGCTTTGTTAATCCCAAGAAACCCAACCATGTTTACAAACTTCACAAAGCTCTTTATGGTCTTAAACAAGCTCCTAGAGCGTGCTATAAATGCTTGACCAAGTTCCTTATTGAAAAAGGCTTTGAGATTGGAAAAATTGATTCAACACTTTTTACTAAAAGGATTAATGGTGAATTATTTGTGTGCCAAATTTATGTTGATGATATCATATTTGGCTCGACTAACCCTCATTTTAGTGAAAAGTTTGGAAGACTAATGTCGGAGAAGTTTGAGATGTCTATGATGAGTGAACTCAAGTTCTTTCTTGGTTTGAAAATTAAGCAAACTAAGGAGGGTGCCTTTGTTTCTCAAACAAAGTATACCGAGGACTTATTCAAGAAGTTCAACATGCAAGAATGCAAAGGTATGAATACACCCATGCCTACTAGTGGACATCTTGACTTGACTAAGGATGGCGAACCGGTTGACCAAAAGGTTTACCACTCAATGATTGGTTCATTGTTATATCTATGTGCCTACCGTCCCGATATTATGCTAAGTGTGTGCATGTGTGCACGATATCAAGCGGCCCCCAAAGAATGTCATCTTAAGGCTGTGAAAAGGATAGTAAGATACTTAATTCACACACCAAACTTTGGCATTTGGTATCCTAAGAGGTCTTATTTTGATCTTGTTGGCTACTCCGATTCGGACTATGCCGGAGACAAGGTTGATAGAAAGTCCACTTCGGGTACTTGTCAATTTCTTGGTAGATCTCTTGTGTCTTGGTCCTCCAAGAAACAAAACTCGGTATCCTTATCCACCACCGAAGCGGAATACATTGCCGTCGGTTCATGTTGTGCTCAATTACTTTGGATGACCCAAACTCTTAAAGATTATGGGATCTATGTGAAACATGTTCCATTGCTTTGTGATAATGAGAGTGCTATTAAGATTGCTCACAATCCCGTGCAACATTCTCGAACTAAGCATATTGAAGTTCGTCATCATTTCATTCGAGATCATGTTGCTAAAGGAGACATCGATCTTAAGCATGTTCGTACCAATAAGCAATTGGCGGATATATTCACCAAACTGCTTGATGAGAAAGTATTTTGCCATTTGAGAGGTGAATTGAACATCATTGATGCCTCAAACTTGGAGTAGAAACTCCATTTGGATGCATGCAAGGCATGAGCCATTACATGACTAATCCTTGATATTTCTCTTATGATGATGATCATATGTCTTGGATCTATACTTGTACCCTTGTATGTTATCTAACCCTTGTAGGTACTTGGATGAGCCCAACTCTATAAGATTGCAACTCACTCACATTCTAAGCAATCTCTACATCACCAAGTCTCTACAATATGGTGGTTGGAGACAAGGAAGCATGAATCCTTTCAATATATCCTTTGACAATATATCGAATTTCATTTGGTATCAAGTTTCATTATTTTCATTTTGGACACACAAGTGCTCTTCCTTGCAAGACTAACCCATGTAGGAAGGTGAACTCAAACTACAGGTGGTGCTCCCAAATCTTCATGAACTACATCAACCTTGAGCATCCAACACAACTTCAACTACATGATCAAGATCAACACCACCACCCAAGGTATGTTATTCCATCTTAGAGAAGCTTTATCCCAAGACATGGGTCAAAGTAGCTCAACAAGATGAGAATACATCAAAATGCTTAAACGAAAAATGGCAACCCCATTTTGAGCTTAAACGATGAGTATGACCTATGATCTAGTATCTTTACTTGACTCCTAAGTCAATATACTCTAACATAGGTGACTCTGTCGCCGACCAATTCTAGATGAAGTTCTCTAGTGTTTCTCTGTGTTCTTGCATTTATCTCTTGCATACTTCATCTAGATTTCTTTTCTTTTCTCTGTTATCTTCTACATTCCCTGCATTTAATTCATTGCAAATCCTTCAGTTAATTCCCTGCAAATCTTTGTGAGATCTTATTTGCCTAGTGAGCTGAGATGACAAATTGTTTTTTTTCTCTGTGTTAAATTCGGCCTCACCGATTTCTTTCTTATCGGCTAAACCGAAACAACTCGGGGCCACCGAAGGAAAAAATTCGGTGTTACCGATTTCACTACTAAGGAAACATTTTGCCATTTGCATCCTGCATATCTGTTCCAGCTCCACTCGATGATTCTTGTCCTCTACCAGCATCTTAAATTACATGTTGCTTTGTAATGTGACTCAAGGACCAAACCTACTTGACTCATGCTCTAGAAGATCCCTTCTTGGAAATTGATGTCAAAGGGGGAGAGAGAGCACATCAAAGCTTAACCACATCAAAGGGAGAGGGAGACTTCTTAGCCATCCCAGATGCCTGGTATTCAAGGAGGAGAGAAGCCACATGTCTTTAAGAGGGGAAAGACATGTTAGTAGATGTTTCTTTGTGTCTTTTGCTTGGATTTTCTTTGCTTTGATTTTCTATTCCCTATCTTCTCGCATTATCCAATATCAGATTCAGGGGGAGAAAGACACTTAAGGGAACAAAATCTTTGGAATTCATTGCATATCTTTATCTCTTGGGTACATGTCAATATCCAAATAGAGTACTAAGTACTCACTCACTACATGTCATCCCAGTCTTGGTACTCTTGTGGTTTCCTGTTCTTGCTCTGTTTAGTAGATGTTCCTGTGTTATCTAACCCTATTTTCTCAGGTTCATCTCTTCCAAAGTCAGCTCAAGGCCACAAGGTAAGTATATGCATCACACTCATGTGCATGAGGATCTCTTGCTGATGTACATATTGTTTGCAAGAAGGACTCATGAACATGTAGGTATATTCTCTGCACTTCACATCATTTGCTCTGATGCATATAGCCAAGATACATGTAACTCATTGCTTGCTCTGACATGTTTATGCATTCACATACTTTTTTAATCTATCTTCATATGATTGCATGCATGTAGGGGGAGCCAATGCATGTTGCATGTTCTTCCAAAGCTTTACTTGTTACACTTCATATCTTTATCTAAAAGCTTTGATGTATATTGTCATCAATTACCAAAAAGGGGGAGATTGAAAGCACAAGTGCTCCCTGGGTGATTTTGGTAATTAATGTCAACATATCTCTTGTTGGACTAATATTTTCATCTAGTATATTTCAGATGAGTTCAACAGTGGAGTGGCAGGACAGGAGGATGTGGAACCCCTTCAAGATGCTAAGGACACATATTGGCAAAAGCTCAAGACTCTTCATTTTCATTTTAATGATCCAAGATCACATTAAGTCCATAGGAAAAGCCAATACTATTAAAAGGGGATGAGGTGTTGCTTAATGGCTTGCTTGCTCAAAATGCTTAGTGATATGCTCCAAAAGCCCTCAACCACTTTCTCAATTCCAAATTTGTCCTAAACCTAAAGTCAAACTCGGCCCCACCGATTTGATCTATCTGGCGCCACCGAGTTCACTTGACATAGCCACTGCCAGAAACCCTAATCAGTTTGGTCCCACCGAGTTGGCAATGCAAACTCTCTGTTTCCTTTTCGTAACATTTCGGTCTCACCGAAATGAGCGATCGGTCCCACCGAGTTTGCCTGACCAAGTCTCTGTTTGCTTATTACTGAAATCAGTCTCACCGAGATGAGATTTCGCCCTAACCCTAGCGCATCGGTCTCACCGATTTGGTATTGTCGGTCCCACCGAAAAGCCTAACGTTCACATTTTGAACCAGGTCAGTCTCACCGAGTTTCACTATTCGGTCCCACCGAGTTTGGTAAATTGTGTGTAACGGTTAGATTTTGTGTGGAGGCTATAAATACCCCTCCACCCCTTCTCCATAGAGAGAGAGCTATCAGAACGTGCCTACACTTCCACTACTCATTTTCTGAGAGAGAACCACCTACTCATGTGTTGAGACCAAGAAATTCCAATCCAACCACAAGAATCTTGATTTCTAGCCTTCCCCAAGTTGCTTTCCACTCAAATAATCTTTCCACCATATCCAAATCTGTGAAAGAGAGTTGAGTGTTGGGGAGACTATCATTTGAAGCACAAGAGCAAGGAGTTCATCATCATCACACCATCTATTACCTTTTGGAGAGTGGTGTATCCTAGATTGGTTAGGTGTCACTTGGGATCCTCTGTCAAGATTGTGGAGTTGAACCAAGGAGTTTGTAAGGGCAAGGAGATCGCCTACTTTGTGAAGATTTACCCAAGTGAGGCAAGTCCTTCGTGGGCGATGGCCATGGTGGGATTGACAAGGTTGCTTCTTTGTGGACCCTTCATGGGTGGAGCCCTCCGTGGAGTCGTGCAACCGTTACCCTTCGTGGGTTGAAGTCTCCATCAACGTGGATGTACGATAGCACCACCTATCGGAACCACGCCAAAAATCTCCGTGTCTCCTATTGCGTTTGCACACTCCAATCCCATCCCTTTACTTTCTTGCAACTTGCATGCTTTACTTTCCGCTGCTCATATACTCTTGCCATGCTTGCTTGAAATGTATTGTGAATGTTTAAACTTGTGCTAAAACTCCACCTTAACTTGTAGAAATTAAAAACTGCTACTTTTCTTTGTTGAGGGTCTAATCACCCCCCCCTCTAGACACCTCTTCTCGATCCTTTCAATTTGCTTTCAAGATCTATTTTGCTATTCGCTCTTTTCTTTATTTGCAACTTTTATTTTCAGATCTATTAAACCAAAAATACAAAAATGCCTTGCTGCACTTTATTTTATTTGGCGTTCGATCTATCAATATTTACTACTCTATCATGTCCGTTTGCGAATTTTTGGCACCGTTGCCCGAAAGGGATTGACAACCCCTTTTACATGTCGGGTTGTGAGTATTTGTTATTTGTGTGCAGGTGCTGTTTACGTAGTGTTGCTTGGTTCTCCTACTGGTTCGATAACCTTCGTTTCATCACTGAGGGAAATTCCTACCGCCGTTGTGCTGCATCATCCCTTCCTCTTTGGGGAAATACCAACGTAGCTTCAAGCCGCATCAGTGGACCAACGGCATTCCGACAAAACCGATCTATTGCCATCACACTCTCCCAGCCACTCCGACAAACTCCCCTTTGGGCTAAGTCCTGGGTGGTCCTGATGTCAACCAATGACATCCAACGGCTACCATCGTGGCAAAACATAAACGGTCCCAAACGGGGACAAGGTACCATAACAACAACAACGAGCACACAAGGTTTATGTCCGCCTACCTGATCAGGGTAGCGTGCGCCCATAACCTTCCCTCTTTGGAGGCACCGGCGAGAGGCATGACAATAGACCGCATTAGGGCCTTCCCATAAAAGGCAAATGTGGTTGCACTGGTCAGCTCGATTTGGTGGCACCATGACTCAGCCAACGGTTGTTCAAGTTCATTATTATCTATTATCTAGTTAAACTTGAATGAATTGAGCTGAGCCATATTGAAATACATGATGCAACTACAATGCATGAGCATGATATCAACATAAGCATGGAGGTGCAACATAATCATCGAGCATAACCACAATGAAGCATTAAACCATATGAGCATGGCATACCGACGAGCATAAGCATAACATTACACATGAGCATAGCATGACTACTAGCATCGGGAATAAATACCATGCAAGAATATAACGATAATACTACCAAGTAAGCATGTAACCAACTTGATGCAAATGGAACATGCATCGCAACGGTACTTGATCACAGACGATAAACATGTATCAGACTGAACATCACTGCTACCAGCATGTACTACTACTACCAAGCATAACATGAGAAAATAATACTAGCAAGTAGCACAAGATAACAAGATGCATCGGAACATAGCATGAAGGTGAACATGAAATCACGAGCATAACCGAAACAACGACAGTAGTAGCAAACAAGCAGACAGATAACAGGCAAACTTTTATTAAATATTCAAGTAGAAACCATGGCTACTGCATGGCTATCATGCAAGTGGCTGTTGTGGCTTGCCTGGGGGTGACGGAGACTCCGGGAAGAAGTGCGGTGAAGCCGCGGAACGAAACTCCAGACGGTTCTCTCTCGAAGCGGGATGATTAGAAGCAAGGGAAAAATGGTCATTTTCACTGTGGGGCCAAATAGTGAAAATGATACCAACGGGTAGAGCTCGACGAGACGAAGAAGTGGGCGTTGGATTCACCTCGATCGGAGTTACGGGTGAAAAGATACGAGAGGTTGAACACCAGTGACCAATCTGTAAAAAGTTTCCCCACAAACAAGTCCCTAGCGGCTGAAAAAGAAAGCGCCTTTTTGAAGAATATGTTTCTGTAAAGAGAAAACATATTTTGAGCAGAAACAGAAACAGAATGCGCTTTCTAGTAATGAAGACGTATTTCCGCCCGAGTACGTCTCCACTTAAAACGAGCGGGCCCGAGGGTTGTGCCACTTACGGAGGGGGCCCACTGGCAGGGGGAAGGGGTCAGGGCACTCGTCTTCTTCCCATGCGTGACCCCGACCGAGACAGAGGCGAGCTCCGGCGAGGGGGCCGGCTGGCTCTGGCCGTCTCCCTCCCGGATGAGGGCACCGGCGGGACCGCGGGGCCGTGCCGCGCCCGTTCAGAGGGAGCACGGCCACCGGGGAGGCGCGGGGAGGAGGGGAGGGGCGGTGCCAGGAGGAGGACAGGAAGCTTCGGGCGGTGGTGGAGCTCGGCGCTGCAGGCTGCTCCGGCGAGGGGAGAGGGGTTGGGGCGGCTCGTGGAGGTGTGGGGAAGGCAGTGGAGGGCTCGGGAGGAGGAGAGGTTGACTAGGCGCACCGGGGAGGAGCGAACTCCGGCGATGGCCGAGGCGACCCGAGAAGAAAACAACTAGGAGAGGCACTCCGGTGGGAGAGGAGGAACGGGGAGAGGCTAGTGAGGTGCGGAGGGGCTCAATGGCGCTTAAATAGGTGCGGGGGAGGGCTCTAGAGCATCACGGGCAAGCTCAAGCCAAGCTCTAATGGAGGACAAAGGCTGGACGCGGCACGGGCATGGCGCTAGCAGCACATTTAAGGCGAACCAAGATGAGGCAAAGGCACAGGGCGACGCAGGAGCTCACGGGGCAGCTACTAGACATGAATGGAGGTCGAGACGAGGAGGGAGACGACAGGAACAGCGGCCGAAACGAGCCAGAGCGCGAGTTTGCAATGACGCAAGCATGATCACCGCGTGCACTGGTGCAAATGGCTCGTTTTGGCCGGACCGACCATGTCCAGTAGATAGTCCATACTTCCCTTAGTCTAAATGAAGAAAGAATTCGGTCCAGGGGCAAAGAAGAGATTTGCAGATGGCCCCAAAGCAGACCAACAGCCAAGTGTTTGTGCTATGCAATGGGGACACCAGCTTGGTAACTAAGGAGGGGATTTGTCTAGTTATGATCACATACTAAGATGATGTTGATCACCAAAAATCAGCTTAAGAGGATGAGTTTAGAGGGTACTTGCTGTAGAAAGGGCCCTACTGGTCAGATTTGGGGATTATGAAGTAGCACTCATATAGATGATTGTCATGAGCTGAAATTTGGAGGAGGAGGGTTATTTGATCATATTAAGACGCTGTAAAAGTTTCATACCAATTGGATATACCAAAGTGGTACTTGCTTCACAGTGCTTTATTCTGACCAGAAACTTTGAAAAATTGCACAGGGCAATTGGCTAGATGAAATGAGCCAAAACTTTGTGGAGGGAGTTAATATGGATATGAGAATGTCCTGGTAAATTTTCAGCTTAATTGAAGCAATATAAAATATAGTTGCTTCACAAACTGAAAATCTGACCAGAAACCAAGATTTGGAGCTAGGCTCACATAGATGAGTTACATGAGCTCAAATTTGGTGGAGAGTGATAATTTGATCATATGAAGAACGTTGCAAAATTTCAACTCATTTGGATATGCCTAGCTAGTACTTCCTTCACAATGGTTTCCCTCAGACAGGAACTTTGAAAAATTGCTCAGAAATATTTACTAGGCAAATTGAGTTGAATTTTGGCATGGGGCAATGATATGGACAGGAAAAGGTGTCCAAAAAGTTTGGGATCAATCAAGCAAAGATAAATGACACTTCCTTCTCAAAAAGCCACTTAGGGCAGAATGAGAAAAGGAATATTTGTGAATTATCTTTGATGATGCCAAGGAAGGATTTTGACATATTTGAGGAAGATATGACCCAAACAATTTATGAGAATTATTTGGGAATTTTGGGAGTGACAGAAAGATAGGTTGCTTCACAACCTAGATCAAATAGGGTTATTCCTTTAATAGAAAAGAATATTCCCTAGAAAAAAATATTGGATTAGGTCAAGGATGAAAATGACATGATCTAGGGATGATGATGAGGATGACAGGCCACTATAAAACCTAGGAAGACATGATCTTCCCAAGTTTTAGAATCACATAGCCACGGAAAAGGCAATTATATCAATAAATCCAAGAAAATCATCAGAAAAAGAAAAGGGCAAAATCCAGGGTGTTACAGGAACCCATTTGGGGGGAGCTCGGCAGGCTCCTCACCAGTCAGGAGGCGAAGCACTCCGTGCAATGTGCTAGAAGGAAGGGAAGGCTCCTGAAGTCTCAAGCTGTCTGCAGGGTCGGTGAATGCCCACATCGGACAGGAGTGGCGCTGGAGCGGAGCAATGCGTCACTGGACGAATTCCCTCACCACCATTGCCATCGTCACCCCTTCCTTCCTCAGGTTGGCCAGCCTGGTCAAGACCCCAGCGAGGCGCGGATCGACCAGCTCCGTGTGCTCCCATCCAGAGCTCGGCTCCGCGGGGGCGGACGGGATAAGGAGCAGGGGGTTGAGCACGGTGGCGTCTACGTACACCCACTGCCTCCGAAATCTCGCCGCGTTCGGGCGGAGCGTGGCATCAATGCCAGAGCCTGCGATCGTCGCCACCGCCTGAAGCGACACGCACCCCGAGCGTTGCTCACCGACGATCAACTGGAGGGAGAAGAAGTGGCAGAGCAGGGCCACGGACGGGGCAATGCCCATGAAGTCCTCGCACAAGAACGCGAAGGTGGAGAGGAGAACGACGGACTCATGATCTAGATGCAACGCGTGGATTTGATAGTGCGTGAGCACGGCGTTGAAGAAATCGGAGAACGGCGGCAGCATGCTGGCGAAAAGGGCGTGGAGGTGAAGAGGGATCTCGGTGGCCTCCATGTCGGCTAGAAGCCGGGAGGCCAGCCATATCTTTGTCGCCTTCCACTCGTTGGAGTCGGTGGCAATTGCTTGCCGGACCTTGTCCAGCCCCTCGAGGTTGATCACGGTGGACCGGCCCAACGCGGGCTCCGGCCCCGCCGGGGGCTCCGCCGTAGCCGCGGCCTTGCTCCTCTTCTTGGGGGCCATGGCGGCGAGGCGGATTTCAACTGTCGCAGAATCCGGCGAAGAAGGCACAAGCTTGCGAGGAGGAGGAGGGGCAGAAGGCAAGCGCGCTGCAGGGCAATGATGGCCCCGTGGGCGTGCGCCGGCCTTTTGTCAGTGGGCGATTGCCGAGACGAGGTGGGGAAGCAGAGGCGTCCGCGTCCCGTCAAGCGCCACGCGTCAACCTGGCCCGCAGGCGATTGGGGCCCGCGGCGCTACACCCTTGCCCCTTGGCTTCGCCTCAAAGCCAGCCAAAGCGAGCCTTTGGCCCGGGGGCTACTGTCGGCGTTCTGGGAACCAGGGTACTCAGACTTGCCTGCTTGCGGCCCACGAAGTGGCTCCCTCAATGGCCTGGTACAGCCCACCTCCAAGATCACCAAGACAAGACCCTCGCAAGGTGCCAGGCCTCGCGAGGAGGAAGACACCAAGACCTCCCGAGGGAGCGGCCTCCCGAGGAGTGGAGATTTCTATGCAGGTACCCAGCCTCACGAGGCTGCAATGACGTGAGCCATGATGACCAAGGCCAGGCGGGCGCCAGCGGGCGCAGAGGAGGCAGTTTCCTCTTTGGTACTAAGGAGGCAAGGACAGGCGTGGGTTCCCGAGGAATCTCACAAAGGTTTCAATTCCGGTGCTACAAGACCAAGGCCACAGGCTCGGCAAGGCGGAGGTCATCACCGAGCCCATCGCTGCATCATGACCAGAAGCTTTGCAGGAGAAGACCACCTTTTGTCAGGATAGGATGTACTACTTGTCCCCTTTCAAATTGGCCATTGTGGTATCCCTTCCCGCCTAAGTTTCGAGGGAAGAGGACCAAGGCCACTATAAATATAGGTTAGCCACCACCATAGAGGGGGTCGACTCATTCTCACCCCCGAGCCCTCGCGAGGTTGTTCATCCTCTGTACTAGTTCATCCTCAGCCCCCTCGTGAGGCCAATCCACCACAAAGCAGGAGTAGGGTATTACACCGCAAGGTGGCCCGAACCGGGTAAACTATCATGTTCATCTTCGTCCTTGCTCACGCGAGTTCGGCTAGGCTAGGCTGTGGGGCGATGGGCTCTAGGCTTGAGAGGTTGAGATCTTCGCACACACCTCAGAGTTCGAACCTTCTTGGGTCTGCGGAGCCCTGAATCCGACAGTGTGCGTAGTCCCGAGGATATGATATATTACTTCTCTGAAAAATATTTTCCTGCTCATAAGAAACAAGCTGCCTTATAGGAAATATTTAACTTTGTGCAAATTGAAGAAGAGAGTCTCCCACAAGCTTGGGGGAGGCTTCTCCAATTGCTTAATGCTTTGCCTGATCATCCTCTTAAGAAAAATGAAATACTTGATATCTTCTGTAATGGACTAACCGATGCTTCTAGGGACTTCCTAGATAGTTGTGCTGGTTGTGTTTTCAGGGAATGAACTATTGAACAAGTTGAGGAATTATTGAATAATATATTAAAAAATTATGATGATTGGACTCTTCCTGAACCACCGCCTAAACCCACTCCGAAGAAGAGGGGTATTTTATATCTCAGTCCTGAAGATATGCAAGAGGCAAAGAAAAGTATGAAGGAAAAAGGTATTAAAGCTGAGGATGTTAAAAATTTACCCCCTGTTGAAGAAATACATGGACTTGACACACCACCACCACCAAAGGTGGTAGAGATAAACTCTTTAATGAAATTTGATGAAAGTGATATCCTTACAATAAACATCCTAGTCAATGCCTTTATGAATTTGATAACTACATTAGAAAACAAGATCACTTCAATGCTAATGTTATGAAACAATTGAAATACAACTCTGATATGATTGCTTCCTTGAGTGACTTGTTATTTAGAATCACTAATGATGTTAGAGGTGTCAAAAAACATGCTTCTATGGTTCAAACCCAGCTAGAACAAGTTGCTAAATCTCAAAGAGAATTGCTTAGTGAAATGAATAATAATATAAATGATTTTGCTGTTAGAGTAGCAACTAGAGGAGGCAAAATGACTCAGGAACCACTTTATCCTGAGGGACACCCTAAAAGAATTGAACAAGACTCTCAAAGAATTAACACTGATGCACCTAGTCCTTCTAAAAGGAATAAGAAAAAGAAAAATGACAGGACTTTGCATACCTCTAGTGAACCTGAAATAGAAAAACCTCCTGGAGATAATAATAATGATGTTTCTATTTCTGATGCTGAAACTCAATCTGGTAATGAACATTCATCTAGTGATAATGAAAATGATAATGATGATGTTCATGAAGACACTTAACAAAACAATGACAAACAACTAGATAATGATGTTGAGATAGAATCTGCTGTTGATCTTGATAACCCACAACCTAAAAATAAAAGATATGATAAAAGAGACTTCGTTGCTAGAAAACATGGAAAAGAAAGAGAACCATGGGTTCAAAAACCCATGCCCTTTCCACCTAAACCAACTAAGAAAAAAGATGATGAAGAATTTGAACGCTTTGCTGAAATGCTTAGGCTAGTCTTGTTGCGCACTCGCTTGACCGATATTTTAAAGATGGCCCCTTATGCAAAAGACATGAAAGACATCATCACTAATAAGAGAAAGATACCGGAAGCTGAAATCTCCACCATGCTTGCTAATTATTCTTTTAAGGATGGAGTACCTAAAAAACTTGGAGATCCAGGAATACCAACTATACCTTGCTCCATTAAAAGAAATTATGTTAAAACTGCTTTGTGTGATTTAGGAGCTGGTGTTAGTGTTATGCCTTTCTCCTTATATAAAAGACTTGATTTGAATAAACTCACACCTACTGATATATCTCTGCAAGTGGCTGATAAATCAACTGCCATACCTATAGGTATTTGTGAGGATGTGCCCGTTGTTGTTGCAAATGTTACTATCTTAACAGACTTTGTTATACTTGAGATGCCCGAGGACGACAACATGTCGATTATCCTTGGTAGACCCTTTTTGAATACTGCAGGGGCTGTTATTGATTGCAATAAAAGCAAGGTCACTTTTCATATCAATGGTAATGAGCATACGGTGCACTTTCCGAAGAAACAATTCCAAGTCAATGGTATTAATGTTATTGAAAAATCTCCGACACTCAGTATTGGAAGTTTTCAACTACCTCTACCTACTGCCAAAAAGAAATATGACATACTTATTGTTGGGGATATTCACATCCCCATTGAGGTAACTTAGTGTTTTACGAAAGTTCTTTGGTTTCATGCTAATCGAAGGTGGTTGTTAATAAGACTTGATCAACCTTATTAATGGATCATTTTTCAGAGGTATGAAGTTGATGAATTTAGTAGGCACAACCTTCTGCTCCCAACTTTTGTCTTCTGTTTTTCTTAGCTAAATAAAATAAAATGCCATGTTTATCCTGTTTTCTGGATTTCCCGTGCAATAAAAAATGACTCAAAAATAAAAGTTCTCAGAATGCCCTGAAAATTTAATACGATATTTTCTGAATATTTTTGAATTTCTGGTGCAAATAACATCAGAGGGGGTGCACCTGTTGACCACAAGACACCAGGGCGCGCCAGCAACCCCAGGCGCGCCCTGGTGGGTTGTGGTCCCCACATGGGTCCCCTCACTTACTTCTTTATCCCATGTCATCTACTACCTCCAAAAAAAATCACCATAGCTCTCTCTCTCTCTCTCTCTCTCTCGTGTTCTTGCTCTCAAACCCGTGGATTTCGATCTCTTTGCTTGAAGCTCCATTTCCGAAACTGTTTTGGGGGGTTGCTACTTGGAATAAGATGAGTTTCTTTAGGAAGTTCGCCTCCAAGAAAAATGCTAAAGGAGTCATTGGGGAATCCTCGTACAATGACCTCAACACTCCGAGAAGGGCGGAGGTGCGGCCGTGCGAATGGCCGCATAATGCCTTCATGGAGGGGGCTGGGATCCATCAAGAGTTCGCCCAATTCATTGCTAATGCTGGGCTGACCGACTTCATCGCAACTGAGTGTGATCAATACCACCTCCTTACAAATTCCTTCGTGCAAAATTTCCATTTTCTGAGTAGGAATAATCCTCCTGAGGTGCAGTTTAATTTATACTCTGAAACCCGTCAGATACTACTCACTGACTTTTGTGATATATGCTTGATCCCTTCTGACGGGGAAATAAGAGAGCCTAGACCTGCAATGTTTGAGGACTTTTATCGTACTCTGTCAGTGGCATATGAGAGAGGCGTATCGAGTGTCACCGCCACTAGCAGTTTCCTTCTGTGCATTACTTTGCTATATTCATCGCTAAGTGTTTAATTGCTAGAGAGAAGGTCGGTGCACTTAGTGCTCCTGACTTCACCATTTTATGCCGCGCACTACACAATGATCGCACTTATAGCCTAGGGGCTATTATTGCACGCCATCTGCACCTTAACAGAACCAAGGGCAAAATTCATGGCGATATTTATGCTACTCGCTTAGCGAGCCACTTTAACGTTCAGATACGCCAATATGATTATCCTTTGTCTCGAGTTTATCTAGATCACCAGGCGATGGTGGCTCACCAGTTTACTGATAATGCTGACTCTCTTCATAATATTCGTTACAACCTGGTTTTTAGCGTGGATTCCCATGATATTATTCCGTTGCCTGCACCTGCTTTGTTTGATTCTATTGCTAGGGGCGGATACAGGATCATGCCAGCGGACATTATTGCCTACCGGAATGCCCAGGCAGCGGTAGAGCAGGAACCCCAGGAGTGGGACGCTCAGGTGCCGCCGCCACAACACTTCGACATGGGACCGGATGGCTACTACGAATGGTGATTACCAAGCTAGACCAAAATACTAAGTTTGGGGGAGTACGTATTTCCACCGACATTATATTCATGTTCACACATTTCATTTCAGTTGTCGGTGTTCACACTTTTTCATTGTATTATCCATGCTAGATTTATTTTCTCGCTTTCTTCTTGTGTGTTTGAAAAACTTTGAGAAAACTCAAAAATAGTTTTTGTTTCTTTTCTGTTTTTCTTTCTAGCTTAAATTAGTTGTAGTGTTAAAAGAAGACCCAAAAAGATTTCCTTGTTCTTCTTTTGCTTGTTGGGAGATTTCTCGTGTAAATAGTTTTTCTCGTTTTTGTTTTTCCTTCTTTAATTTGCTTTCTTCACGACAAACTAAAAACTCCAAAAATATTTCAGTGTGTTTCTCTGAAATTCTTTTCTTTTTTGTTGGGTCGTACCAAGGAGAACACCACGATGAAAATGTTGAGTGGCTCTCGTATGCATTACTATTGATCTAACAAAGAGCCCAAATTACCTTGTCTTCTCCTTTTGAATAAAATGTTTGCAGATTCCAGCTTAGTCCACGACATTTTTGCACTATTATTATTTTCATATCATTCGGTCGTGCAAGTGAAAGGCAATAATGATGATATTTGATGAACTGGCTGTGGCAGAGAGAAACGGGTATGAGCTGAACTTGTTCTGTTTTTGTAAATATGTTTAACCTAGTATCCATGGTTCAACATATTATGATCAAACATGTTTGCAATGACAATTAGAGATTATAGTTTCTCATGCCATGCTTAAGTATCTAGGAGTGGATAATGATTTATCTTGGATGTCAACATGCATTAAAATGATTGTGATGTAGTATGATGATATGGTATCCTTCTCTGAATGTTTCAAGTGGCTTGACTTGGCACATGTTCATGCATGTAGTTGAATCAAAACCAACATACACTGGTACATCGAGATGCTATACAAACGGTTTTTAACCCCTTTCCGCAACGGCGTTCTGAACCGTCGCCAAGTGAGTGACTGTGATAGGGGGGTCCTTCCCACACGACCCAAAAACCATCGGGGATAGGCCCTCCTGGTACACACGCTCGGCAAAATGAGGTCGTGTGCAACGGGCGAGCGATCAAATACGGTTATACCTATAGTTGTGCTAAAAAAATACAATTATACAAGCCAAATCATTTCCGATCGTAAGTACATCCCACATAGTCAGTCCCAGCTAAACGTTTCCGTTCGTATGTACATTCCACACAGTCAATCCAAGGAATACGTTTCCATTAGTATGTACATCCCACACAGTTAATCTAAGAAGTACGTTTTCGTTCGTATATATATCCCACACAGTCACTCCAAGTAAAACGTTTCCGTTCGCAGGTACATCACACACAATTTTCCCTATTAAATTGTTTGTGATAGCATTGCCATTGCATACGATATTAACAATTTTATCATTTGCATTATTGAATGCATCACACACGGTGCGTAGAAGAAACTGTGTGGCAAAGGCTGTCCATCACACACACTTTTTATGTGGTAAACGTTTGCGCAAGGTGGCCTAACACAAACAGTTTTCAAGAGGATGTCGTGTGTGATTGTTCATTGATCCAACACGGTTTATTCCTAGAAACTGTGTGCGTTGCCTGAGGTCATCGCCCATGGTGTTTTCTCAATAACCGTTTGCAATAAAAAAACCAATTAGAAGGCTAATTGGCCATTAGCAGGCTAATTGCCCTATTATTAATAATCCATTTATTAATCTAACTGACCTTCATATTAAGCACACAATATTTCATTTTCATATTAAGGAAGCAGGATTTCATAATTGAAATATGTCAGAGTACAACATCATATAGCTTCGGCACTCAGCTACCCCATTACACAACTGCACCAGCACCAAGTTTCACATGCAACATCTATAACCTTTCGAAATTAGCATCATAGACGGTACATAGACAGATGGATCTCATCTGGAAAACTGCTGAAGTGGAAGGCGAATTTTGAGCCTTCATTGATGTTGAAGGTCTTTGCAACTTTAGGCCAGTGCCTGTCCATCCTTCGTCCTCTTCAGGAACACTTCAATATTGAACCATGGGTGTTGTATGAATACCTTCCTTGCCTCCTGACCATACAGGTGGTTTGAGAGGTAATCATTAGTGAACTGCTTTGGAAAGGCCTGAAAACAAGGATATGCATAAATATCTTCTCTAGATTTGAAATGGCGCAAAGGAATTAAAAAGACAAGGTATAACAGTTAGTACCATCCCGTAGTGAACTGATGTCTTCTTCATTGTGCAAACAAAGATCTTCTTGTTTTTTGTCGCTAATTTCTTTATTGTAACAATCTTTCTGAGTTTCTTGACTTGACAGATATTCATGGACAACTCATTTCCACATATGCAAAAACGGTCAAACAGTGGGTCAAAACCTTTGACAGCAGGACCTACATGTGCAAGACCAAATTGTTAAAAACCTAATATTTAAAAACAAGATGTGGAAAGGTGTGTTATTAACTGCAACAGGCCTAATATTTAAAAACAAGCAAACGTAGTCATTCAAACTTGTATTGTGCAGGTGTAAGTACACTAGTTATTGGCCCTGTTTGGATCCATGGGTTAGAGTTAGTTTGAGCTAGTTTGGGCTCAAATGGCCCTAAAGTATCCAAACATGAGGGCTAGTTTGAGCTAGTTGCGTCAAACCCACCCAAAACAACTATGCCACCCAAGAGGTGCTGATTGGGGCTAGTTCTCCTAGTGCATTTATTGTCAATCTAACACTGTCATCCAAACACCTCTTTAGCTAGAGTTTGTGCAGGGTTAGTCATTGTTTAGTATCATTGTTATTTAGGAAACATAGGATAGCGTAGGATTTATTCTACCTTGACTTGTACTCCAAGATGACCATGTACTCCTATAAATATGCCCACGAGGCTCAAGCAATACAATAAACTATTCCACCAATCTCTCTCTCCCTTTTAACTGTCATGATCTAGAAACTAACTCTAACCTCTAGCTAAGTTAGAGTATCCAAACAGTTCCATTGTTAAATCAAATGGAAAGGCGTGTTCAATACTCCCTCCGGTCCTTTTTACTCTGCATATAAGAATTGTCTGAAGTCAAACTTCATGAAGTTTGACCTTATTTATATGAAAAAATATAAACATCTACCATGCTAAAGTTATACAATATGAAAATTTAAGTCATGACACATGTACTAATATTTATTTCATATTGTGAATGTTGGTATTTTGTTCTATAAAGTTGGTCAAACTTTACGAGGCTTGACTTTAGACAAATCTTATATGCGAACTAAAAAGATTCGGAGGGAGTACAACATGCTTACCAAATATAGTCATTCATAGAGCTATTGTTAAATTTGGTATTGATGAAATTGAACTGCACAGTTCATACTAGCACATATAGAACATCACACTGTTAATAGCTGAAATAAACAAGGCATACTACGAACAACCAAAGATGGCAATTGAAACTGGACATATGCTAACTACAAACAACCGAACAACCATAAACCATAGAAATAAACAAGGCGTAATGCAAACAACCAAATATAGCAATAAGTACTGGACATATTCTCACTACAAAAGGGGTTCGAGAAAACAAATCATGGGTTTCCTCACTTGTCACAGATTGGGGGAGGGGGGTGGGGATGGGGATCTCTAGGAAAGGGGGCATTTCGCAGGCGTCATCTAAGAAACTCAGGTCGGCGAGGGTATGTATATCGGTGGGTAAACTGCAGGGGCAGACCGGCAGAGGTTGACGATGGAGGCGGCGTGGCGGCGGCGGCGACCTAGCGAGGTTTGGAGCGAGGAAGGGGTGGTGTGTATGTGTGTGAGTGGGGGATTTGGGGTGAGCGAAGGATTTGGGGTGTGTGTGTGGAGGGGGTCCAAGGTGGTGTTTGAGGAAATGCCGCGGGTACTGAAAATTTTACTAGGCGGGAGTAAAATGGCGGGGCTACCGAAAATTTGGATCAAGGGATTGAAGCAAAGCGGGGCGGGAGTAACGAACATCACGCACGGTTAAAACATAATAATCGTGTGCTATCAAACAAAAAAACACTCCAGCCGAGCAGATATTTTTGAGATTGCGAGGGATGGAGGCGGGAGTAAAATGCCAGGGCTACTGAAAATTTGGATCTACTGATTGAAGCAGAGCGGGAGTAAGAGACATCGCACATGGTCCAGACATACTAATCATGTGCTATCAAACAGAAAAACCATCTACGCGGGTAGATATTTTCGAGATTGCGAGGGAGTAGATATTTTTGAGAGGGGGAGAAAAGCCTCGTGGAGCCCAATCTACTGTGATCATGTGGGTGACAGGGGCAGGGGCACGGCACACGGGTAGTCCTAGGGAACCGTGTCTGTTTCGTACCCGATCGCAGACGGTTGCTGCGTCTGACTTGTCTGCTGTTTATAAATTTGGCCAAAAAAATGCGGGAAAGGGTCAGAACACGAACACACTTGCATGTGGACCAAATATATGTATGAAAAGGGTGGTTTGATGTTCAAATACCCAATGCACAACTTTGATGTGGCACCTGTCGTACAAAGCGCACGTTATTATTGCTAGCCCCCCCCCACAAACACACACACACACACACACACACACACACACACACACACACACACACACACACACACACACACACACACACTTCGTGTTGCTGGGAGGGGAATCCTAGCTATGAACGCATGCCCCCAAATAGCTAGGTCTGACATCTCACCATATCATAACACAAAACCGAAAGGAGTACATCATGGTCAACCCCCCTCCCCCCTTTGCTTCCGATCAAATGTGGACCGTGTGCGGGCCCACAGATGTGTTCTTCTGGCGTTAGATGGGTGAGACCACATACGAACCACACCTGTGGGTGGCCCGATGTGTGTGTGTGTGTGTGTGTTTGAAAACGACGTGGTATGATATTTAAATAACCAAATCACAAATTTGATGTGGCACATGTGCATCGCAAATTAATCGGGCATCCCCGACCCCACGGAGGTTCATCTAGTACGAAGTAGTACTAGCATAAAAATATGCCACTGACGTGAGTAAAGCTAAAGCAACAATAGTATTTATATCATTCGTGGGTGCTGCCAATTCAGGTGCCTAATCAAATAGAACCCTTATGGATTTGCCCCCCCCCCCCCACACACACACACTTCGAGTCGGTGGGAGGGGGCATCTCACCAAGGCGTATTGTAAGACTGACCAAGAAGAATCACCACCTTGGTTGTATAACCTCTCTTGTTTGTTGGGTCAAAGTCATGCATTAACGTTCCACACGTGGCCCCACAAAAAAGGCTAGCTTGTCGCTGATAACCACGCGAGGGAGTGCCTGAAGACAACCACTGTGTGCATGTGGCCCAAATATATGTATGAAGTGTCATGTGGTGTTTGAATATACCCAATGCACAACTTTGATGTGGCAGCGTGCTTTTGGAACCGGAAAGTCCCCACACGTAGCGAGGGTTCATGACGCGTAGTATACTATATATATATATATATATATATATAGGGATTCATGTGTATGCGAGCCCTCAAACTTAGGTCTCGAATCTCACCATGATCGACGTACAACTATACGGTAACGCGAACCAAGAGAAGAAGAATCCACCCTGGTAACCTCTCTCGCGTCGTTGGTCGAAGTGATGGACGTCCACGCGGGCCCATGAATATATAGGCCATCGATGATAACCAAGCGAGGGAGAGTGTCCAAAGGCAACCACTGCATGTATGTGCCCCAAACATATGTATGGACATGCGTGATGCATGCATATATGTTTGAATACCAAAAGCACAACATTTTGATGTGGAGCATGCATGCGTTAAAAAATGCACAGTCCCCACACATATCTGGTTCATGATGCGTCGCGTGCTCGCCCCCCCCCCCCCACTTCGATCTGGTGGGAGGGATTCATGTGTACACATGCGCGTGAAGTATAGTTGCATGTACCGAACCGTATAAGACGAACCAAAATTTAACCCCCTCCTAATTATAAGTCAAATTAACCTCTATCGCTGTCGGTCGAAGTGATTGACCAAGCGTGTCATGGACTTATCACGGCAGATGTCCTAGCAAAAGGACTTAGGTGTGGAGCCATAACAACTAGGTTAGCTTGAAGGGGTTGAACGGGACAAAGGACACAAGGAATTTACCCAGGTTCGGCCCCTCTCAATGAGGTAAAAGCCTACGTCCTGCTCTTAGTTGTATTGCTTGGGTTTCGATTACAAGGGAGCAAATATGCTTGACCTAGTTCTCGACTTGTTGATTCTTAAGTTAACCCGCCGCCGGGTCACCCCTTTATATACAGGTTGATGCCCGACGGCTTACAGAGTCCCGGCCGGCTCACCCACAAACGTGACCGGCTCAGCTTCTAACTAAATCTGACGTACAAAGCAAGCCAACACATGGCGACTCACACCTTTGGGCCTTGAGTCGTCGCCGGGTCTCTGGGCCTCCAATCAGCTGCTTTATGAACCGCCATCCTTATGCCTTGGACCTCTTGGGCCTTCTTCGCCATAAGTCGCCAATGGTGTAACCCAGCCCCTCCTGGGCGGGTCACACCCCGGAGTTATATCCCCAACATTAGGCCCCAGGTTGATTTGAACTTGTTCATATCAATCTCCACTGTTTAACTTAACAGAATGCATCCATGCTGAGTCTTCATCCGTCCACTGTAAGCCGCCATGGCATCACATAAATGAAATCATTATAACCCGCCATGATGTCATGCGCATTAATTCTGCACAAGGCTCAGGATATCTCAACGGATCCTTATCTTTAATAAGCCTCCCGAGAATCGAGGCGTCCATATGGCCACTTAATCATTTTTTCCTCTTCGATTTTCGCACTTCCCATTTTATCGCTTCCTTATAAATAGGGACATGGGTCCTCTTTGTTACTCTTTACCCCTGCCTCTTCCTCTTCGTCTCCTTCCTCGCGACGCCGTTGCAACTCAAGCTCCGCTGCTGTCTTATCTCCGCAACGTCAGCACCGGCCACTGCATCGACCTGTCGGACCAGAGAAACGTGGCGCACACCCGCTCTCCATCTCCACCGCCAGGTTCGCATCCTCTTCCTTTATAAATCTGCATTAGGGTTTGCCAAGTTCATCTGCATTCGTCGGCCGTTCCTTGGAATCCTTCACAATACTTCCGTTCATGCCATATTCAATCTCTCAATAGCACAGGAATTGCGTGATTCTTGTCCGCAATATCTAGATGTACTCGTAGATGCCTCCCATCTGTTTTGGATAAAACTTCAACGCAGTAGTTCATCCACTGCGTGTTAGGTTTAATAATTTCCTTCTATTTTTGAACTGCAGTAGATCCAGAATCATAGAACTGATCTGCGGAACTTGTTTGTTCAGCACTTAGCAAAATTTCACTTATAGATCCACAGGTACCTATGCACTGTAGCCGCACGGGCGGCTCATATGATATACCGTAACCTGCCAAACACCGCCTGGCCTGCTTTAACCTGCCAGTATATATTCAGTGTCTATCACCCGGCGGTGCCTGGCCGGTTTAATCATGCCAATCTTCATAGCACGTATTCTTTGCGTACGAATCAATCTTGCATGACACTTGGTTTCTGAATATTAGACGGCTTAACATCATAAACTTGACCCGGCAACATTTCCCTTTCTAGGTTTTTTGATCGATAAAAATGACCAAGACCGTCACCTCATGCAACTGGGTTGCTTCCATTGTCAACGAACAAACTCTCAATGAATATGTTCAAGAAGGCGTCTTAGCAGCCAGAAATGTTATCCACTGGAGAGCTCCGAGAGAAGAAGCCATACCTGCCCCAAAGGAAGGCAAGGTCATCGTTTTTGCTGATCTTATGCTCCGGGGCTTTTCCCCGCCCGGCTCAAAGTTTTTCCGTGACATGTTGCATTTCTTTCAACTCCACCCTCAAGACATCGGACCCAACTCTGTTTCCAATATCTGCAACTTCCAAGTTTTTTGTGAAGTATACCTTCAAGAAAAACCCACTGTAGATTTATTCACAGATTTTTATTACTTGAACCGCCAAACCGAATTCACAGACGGACCCAGCTTAGAACTTGGCGGGATTTCTATTCAAAGACGGAAGGAAGCTGTCTTTCCTAAGGATGGCAATTTTACCCATGGACATGGATACCCATGGATATCCGACCCGAATGGATAGGGTTTGGATATGCTTTTGTGTCCATGGGTGGCCCCCAAACCCGACCTGATTACTCATGGGTAGGGCATGGATATAATCTTGTACCCGTGGGTATACCCAAACCCGCCCCGATAGTATGACTTAATGGGCAAAAATCTGCTATCCCTACCCCATAGTCACATGTCCCTCTACAATTTGCCACTTTTTTAATCTAAAACATGCAAAAGAAATTGCACAATCCCCGTCATAACTTTTATCAGTTGACATTTAATCCCCTCCCTAACATACTACAACACTCCTTATTTTTTATCTCCTTATTAAATGACTCGTCATTCTCATCTATTACAAAAATACTAAATGATCTTAGGTTGTTAGTGGACATTGATTTACCATAAGTTGATGTTTACCATAAGTGAGGCCTAGCCTGCCACGAGGTGAGGAATGGAAGAGCTTATGTTAACATTGTGTTATGTCTTATTTATATGTCTCGAGAGGACCCAATGGATATCCAGTGGATATGGATATCCATCGGGTTTGGACATGGACACAATTTTTCACCCATGGATTTTTTCATGGGCGGGCAAAGACTGTCTTCATGGATATGGATATGGATTTGATAATGTTCAACTTGATCCAAACCCGACCCATTGCCATCCTTAGTCTTTCCCGCAGCCGCACTTCCCAGCCACCCCAAGGACTGGAATCAAACTTGGTTTTATTGCCGTGATACCTCTCCAGCTGATGAAAATCCTCTGCCGGGTTTTCGTAAAAACCGGCTTAGTTCAAGACATCCCCTCCCAGACCGGATCAGCACCAAAGAACGGGCTAAATACATGCCCATCTTTTCAAAGACAAGAGCCTTAATGGCCAACGGGTTGACCAGAGTTGATTTAGTTAGATGCTGGGTCGCTTGGAGAATTTTACCATTGAGCTGCCGGCCCGGTTTAATGTGTGAATATACTGGCGATGTCAAAGATCCACAGCGTTACTGCCAAGTGCGACTGGACAATAATGAGATCAATAAGATTGCCAAAACGCTGCTTCACGAGAGCTTGGCCACTTGTAGTAAGACGGGGTTGAATCCCTTTTGCACCCTTAACCCTGCTCCGGCTGTAAGTACTTCAGTCTCATTTCTATCTTATTCTTTCTTCTTATATGTTGCCTTCTTACTATTACTTGTTTTCCTCAGGCTGATGATCCTTTCTGGAACAAGAAACTTCAGGACAAGCCGGCCAAAAAGACCAGGGTAAAGAGCAAGGCTCCCAAGAGGCCTGCTAAGAAGAAAACAGACACAATGGAGCTATTTACACTGAACAACGATGAGTCGGAGGTAGAACTTGATTCCCTTGGCTCCTTTTTTGTACATCTTATTGACGCTGATTACTATCAGGATGATGCGGAGGCCAGCCATGCAGACGGTGAAGAGGTAACTATCCTTTCCTCCGACTCAGAGCCTTTGCCAAGACAGAAAGTTCGACAAGTGAGCCGGAAAGTAAGGTTTTCTCACCCTTTAGCTTACTTGGATCCAAACTTTATTTTGAAGAAACAACAGCATGAAGCTCGACGCACAACCCGAAACAGCGGTTGTGGAAACCTTTCCTCTGGCTTACCCAACACGCCGGTTCCTTGGAAACGCCAAAATGAGGTGCCACAGAATCCAACCTTATCTTTTCCAAAGGCGGGTCTTATTCGTCAACCGCTTAACCCTTCCGACTCAAACAATCAGGGAACCTCTCACTCCTCCTCCGGCGACTCAACTGGGACTCAGATTCCCCTCTTCAAAGTCGCTCCCGGGTGAGAACATTAATTTCTTTGCTTTAACACTTTACCAACTAACATATTAACCTCTTCATACGTCTTACTTTCAGTGGCATAGCCAAGCCCAGCAAAAAGCTGAAAGTTAATAAACCGGCCGAAGACCCCAAAGTTAATGAACCGGAAATCCAAAACATATCTGAGGCTTCTCATCACAACTCTGAGGCTGCTGCTGATGACCTGCCACCAGAGACTCGTGAAGTCACGGTAGACCCAATACATGTTGATCCATCCAGTGTTAAACCGCCAAGTCCCATAAGACCTGCTGATGAAACTCCTTCATAGCAAGATGCGGAGGACGTTGTCATTACTGGTGCTGGCTATACTGAACCGGGGAACCCCACCATTCTAGCCAAGCACTCTGCCAAGGAAGAGCTGATTGAAAAGAACAATGCCAGGTTTGATGTTGCCAAATACTCACACTTGGGCGTTAATGAGTTATACTCTGGCTATCTGAGCCAGCTGCACACTGGTCGTGATCTGGAGGCAGACTTGGTCAAAAACTTGCGCCAAAAATATGAGGTATGAACATTTGTTTCCTTTACATATATAGTCATCCAGCCCCCAAGTCTTATCTCTAGGAAAAGATACTTTGAGTAGGGTTAAGACTTTGTCCATATGTTGCTTCAATCTTTCACAGTCGTAGCCCTCATGGGCCGGCTTATCTTGATAAAGATGAGCTGGTTCATTTATATGGAAAGAAGTTTAAACCATAGCCCTCATGGGCCGGCTTATCATAATAAAGATGAGCCGGTTCAAAAGAAATATAAGTGGGAAAAGAACTTCCACACACATTAGCCCCCAAGTGTCAAGTGCTTTGCTTGCAACGTGCTTGAGACTTGTCCATAAATTGTGTCCTGGCAAATATGTATATAATTTTGTTTAACTCTTATTTGTAGGATGCGTTAACCCAGGCCGAAACCCAGGCGGTCGATTTGAAGACCCGGCTTGAGCAGCAAGAGGCGAAGACACGCGAAGCTGATTCCAAGCTCAAGCTTAGTCTTGAAGAGAACGAGAAGCTAAAAACTGGGTTTTCCACAGAAAGAACCGCCTGGGACAAGGAGAAGGCCGCCTTGGTTCAAAGAGCAGAAACTGACGAATTTTCTTTGAAGGAAACGGCTGCAGAATTAACCGGTTTAAAACACCGCATATCCCAGATGACAGCTACAATATTCGGTAAGCAACTCAGGATGTTTTGCCCACTTCCACTTTTTAACCTTAACTCGCCCGGCGACTCATTTGTGCACTTATTCAACAGGCCCCAGGAGTACCAACCTCGGCCAAGATATGTTGGTAAAGCTCAAGGCGGTTTACACTCTGGTGGAACAGTTGTACACAGGCACACAACAGTCACTAGCAGTTATCTCGCATAATAAATAACCCCCCTACACTTATCAAGGATGTATTAGACAAGTTATCTGTCATGCCCAAAAGGATTGAAGAGATCAAGCGATCCGCAGCTCAAGCCGGTGCAATAACTACTTTGAGCCGGGCTAAAGCCTGGCAAGCGGAGTTGGACCCGGAGGAGATGGCCACTGGCTGTTCGAGCTTCAAAGAAGACGGGTCTCCCTTCAGTGCCAGCGACTTCACAAAATGTGTAAAAGAGATGTGCCCGCTGGCCAGTAAATTGGCTGAGGAGACAGATTTGTCTAAGTATCAGGCGGCTTATACCAAGGAGAACCAGAAAGTGAAAGCGCCGGCTTATGAGATTGTAGAGCTCATTCCTCCAATACGTAAGCACACTTTTGCTCCTGATATTGATCCGTCCGACCTTATAGACGATGAAGCCGAGTTTACAGCTTTAACTGGCATCGACTGGACATCATCTGACTTCCAAACGACGGAGAGAGAAGAAGAAGAACCGGTGCAAGATGACCCGGAGGCTTCAACTCGCCAAGACCAGGACAACTGATTCAACAGGCAATTCTCAGACTGCGGCGCGGCGTTTCCTTTTGAAAACTCTTAATTATTCGGGCTTTGGAGAGCTGTGTAATAGGCTAGTTAAAACAATGATCTGTCATGCCATCGTGCATGTTGAGCCGTAAAACTACTGTTTGAAATACTTTATGTGCCACTAATGAGCTTTTCAGGGAATATCCTATTGTTTTTCGATGTTCCTGCACACATAGTAAACAACATACACCCTAGCGGTTTACACCAGGGCAGATCATAATTTCCAATATAACATGCTCTGGCGACTTAAAGTCGATAACCAGGGCGGGTTAAAAAGAACCCGAAATTTTACTCAAATATCAAGTCATACCTGTAGACTGATATCATAATGATGCTGTGATGATTGTAATCCATCAGAGGTATTAACCCATAAACAGGAAAAATCATGACTTGAATTTATTCAAGGCAAAACACCCTGGCGACTTAAAGTCTGCTTATCAGGGCGGGTTATTAACCCAATATGCTCAAATATGAGTCATAGAATCAAGGCTATATGGCCTAAATTGTGAAAACCATATATTCATATGGAAAAAGACATAAACCCAACAATCTTCAGAATAAAATTAAGTCAGAAAACGAGGCTTTCATAGGCCGCCAAGCCTAAAACTTCAAGTGCTTTCATGGGCCGCACAACCACTGGGTTAGTTTCCAGCACACTTGTAAGCCGGCCCTCACATGACAAGCCGCTGGTTTAACTTGAACAAGTTCAGGGTCTTTTAAAAGATTGACTGTTAAGAACACGGCGGGTCATTCCAGGATTACCTGGGCGGAGGAACAACGGCATACAGGCCGGTTAACCCATAATTTGGTGTTTCCACCTGGCTAGGAAGCCGATCAAGAGGGTATGCAAGACTATGCTCATTAAGCAGGAAGCCCCCAAGTGACCAATAAGATGGTGTTTCCACCTGGCTAGGAAGCCGATCAAGAGGGTAATCAAGGCTCTGCTCATTGAGCAGGTAGCCCCCAAGTGACCAATAAGTTGGTGTTTCCACCTGGCTAGGAAGCCAATCAAGAGGGTAATCAAGGCTCTGCTCATTGAGTAGGTAGCCCCCAAGTGACCAATAAGTTGGCTAGGAAGCTGACCAAGAGGGTAATCAAGGCTCTACTCATTGAGCAGGTGGCCCCCAAATGATCTTTATGAACAAATGATAAGTCTAAAACTCATTGAAGTGAAAACGACAGAGGCCCTGAATTATCAGGGATGCCGGCTTTATTATACTGATCATAATATATACATGGATGAAAGTATGTACAACACAAGAGCCGGTGGCTCAAGTGTAATAAGGCCAAAGATGAGCAATGTTACAAGGCCGGTAGGTCTCTTCCTCGGATGTGCGTGAATCCTTATGTTCTCGAATATCAATGAGGTAGTATGACCCGTTATTCAGATTCTTGCTAACCAGAAAAGGTCCTTCCCAAGGTGGGGATAACTTGTGCATATATGTTTGATCTTGGATGAGCCGGAGCACCAAGTCGCCTTCTTGAAAGGTCCGGGTCTTAACCCGGTGGCTATGATAACGTCGAAGATCTTGCTGATATATTGCCGAACGAGCCACCGCTAGGTCATGCTCCTCATCCAACCTATCAAGAGCATCCTGACGTGCCTTTTCATTATCAGCTTCAACATAAGCCGCCACGCGAGGTGAGTCATGACGGATGTCACTTGGAAGAACCGCCTCGGCCCCGTAGACCATGAAGAAGGGTGTATAACATGTGGATCTGTTGGGGGTAGTATTGATACTCCAAAGCACTGAGGGTAACTCTTCAACCCAACAACCTGGTGTCCTTTGCAATGGGACCATGAGCCGGGGTTTGATTCCCCTCAAGATTTCTTGATTGGCCCTTTCAGCTTGACCATTGGATTGGGGGTGAGCAACTGATGAGACATCAAGACGAATATGCTCACGCTGACAGAACTCTTTCATAGCATCTTTAGACAGATTAGTACCATTATCAGTTATGATGCCGTGAGGGTAACCAAAACGGAAAATCACCTTCTTAATAAACTGAACCGCCGTTGCCGCATCACACTTGCTGACTGGCTCTGCCTCAACCCACTTGGTAAATTTATCAACCGCCACCAAGAGATGGGTCTTCTTGTCCTTAGATCTTTTGAAAGGTCCAACCATATCCAGCCCCCACACTGCAAACGGCCAAGTAATTGGAATCATCCTCAATTCTTGAGCCGGCACATGAGTTCGTCTAAAAAACTTCTGACAACCATCACACTTGCTAACCAGATCCTCTGCATCAGCGTGAGCCGTCAACCAATAAAAACCGTGCCTGAAGGCTTTATCAACCAGAGACTTAGAGCCGGCATGATGACCACAATCACCTTCATGGATCTCCCTTAGAATCTCACGGCCCTCCTCAGGAGAAATACATCTCTGGAACACGCCTGTGACACTGCATCGGTGCAACTTGCCATTGACAATGGTCATGGATTTATACCACCGGCTTATCTGCCTGGCCTCCGTTTCATCCTCTGGTAACTCACCCCGGGTCATATAAGCCAAGTAAGGCACCGTCCAATCGGGTATAGCATGAAGAGCCGCCACCAACTGTGCCTCCGGGTCAGGAATTGCAAGATCCTCCTCTATTGGTAACTTCACTAAAGGGCTATTCAGTATATCAAGAAAAACATTCGGTGGTACCGGCTTACGCTGAGACCCCAGCCGGCTTAAAGCATCGGTCGCCTCATTTTTCCTTCGATCAACATGTTCCACTTGATAACCTTTGAAATGACCAGCAATATTGTCAACCGCCCGGCGATAAGCCGCCATGAGGGGTCCTTAGAATCCCAAGTTCCTGAGACTTGCTGGGCCACCAAATCTGAGTCGCCAAAACACCTGACCCGGCTTAAGTTCATCTCTTTGGCCATCCAAAGACCATGGAGCAGGGCCTCATACTCAGCTGCATTATTAGTACAAGGAAACATCAGCCTTAAAACATAGCAAAATTTGTCACCTTGTGGGGAAGTCAAAACAACTCCAGCCCCCGAGCCTTCCAATTACCTGGACCCATTAAAATGAATAGTCCAATATGTATTATCTGGCTTCTCCTCAAGCATCTGCAACTCTGTCCAGTCGTTGATGAAATCCACAAGAGCTTGAGACTTGATGGCCGTCCTTGGCATATATTTCAAACCATGAGGTCCAAGCTCAATGGCCCACTTGGCTATTTGGCCGGTGGCTTCTCTGTTTTGAATAATATCCCCTAAGGGAGCAGAACTGACCACAGTAATGGGATGACCCTGGAAATAATGCTTCAACTTGCGACTGGCCATGAACACCCCATAGACTAGCTTCTGCCAATGTGGGTACCTTTGCTTGGACTCAATTAAAACTTCACTGACATAATAAGCCGGCCTTTGAACTGGGTATTCCTTTCTTGTTTCCTTCCTTTCTACAACAATGGCCACGCTGACGGCTCTACTGTTAGTAGCCACATATAAAAGCAAAGGCTCCTTCTCAATAGGAGCTGCAAGAACCGGCGGCTCAGCTAACTGTTTTTTAAGTGCTTCAAACGCCTTGTTAGCAGCATCACTCCAAACAAAGTGATCTGTCTTCTTCATCATCTGGTACAAAGGAATAGCCTTCTCTCCCAGGCGGCTTATAAACCGGCTTAAAGCTGCAATACGACCTGCCAGACGCTGAACGTCATTAATGCGTGCCGGCTTAGCCAATGAAGTGATGGCCTTGACTTTCTCCGGGTTAGCTTCAATGCCTCTCTCCGAAACCAAGAAACCCAAGAGCTTGCCTGCAGGCACACCAAAAACGCATTTGGCCGGGTTAAGCATCATCTTGTAGACCCGGAGGTTATCAAAGGTTTCCTTCAAATCATCTAGCAGGGACTCCTTCTTTCTTGATTTCACCACAATATCATCCACATAAGCATGAACATTGCATCCTATCTGGTTATGAAGACAATTTTGAACACAACGCTGATAAGTCGCCTGGGCACTCTTGAGCCCAAAGGGCATAGACACATAGCAAAAAGCTCCAAAAGGTGTGATGAAAGCCGTCTTCTCTTGGTCTTTAACTGCCATCTTGATCTGATGATAACCATAGTAAGCATCCAAAAAGCTCAAACGCTCACAACCTGCCGTAGCATCAATGATCTGATCAATACGGGGAAGAGCAAAAGGATCAGCTGGGCAAGCTTTGTTAAGGTTTGTGTAATCCACACACATGCGCCAAGTGTCATTTTTCTTAAGCATGAGCACCGGGTTAGCCAACGACTCAGGATGAAAAACTTCAACAATGAACCCGGCTGCTAAGAGCCGGGCCACCTCTTCTCCAATAGCCTTGCGCCTCTCCTCGTTGAAACGGCGAAGGAACTGTTTGACCGGCTTAAACTTAGGATCAATATTAAGAGTGTGCTCAGCGAGTTCTCTTGGTACACCCGGCATGTCTGAAGGCTTCCATGCAAAGATGTCCCAGTTCTCACGGATGAACTCGATGAGCGCGCTTTCCTATTTTGGATCCATATTAGCACTAATCACAAACTGTTGAGATGAGTCGCCAGGGACAAAGTCCACCTGCTTGGTATCATCCGCCGATTTAAACTTTAGTAAAGGATCCTGCTCTGTATTTGGCTTCTTCAATGGAGTCATACCGGCCGGGTCAACATTGTCTTGATAAAACTTGAGTTCCTCTGTGGCACAGGCAGACTCGGCGTAAGCTGCGTCACCCTCTTCACATTCCAAGGCTACTTTCCTGTCACCATGCACCGTGATGGTACCCTTGCGACCTGGCATTTTAAGCTGCAAATATACATAACACGGCCGTGCCATAAACTTGGCATAAGCCGGCCGCCCAAATAGAGCATGATAGGGGCTTTTGATTTTTAACCACTTCAAAGTGCAATGTCTCAGGCTATCCTTCCTACTGGATAGGCCAATTTACCAGGCACCACTCCATGAAAGACCGTAGAGGGTGGCTTAAGATCTTTGTCAGTCAAATTCATCCGGCGAAAAGTATCATAATAAAGGATATTGATACTGCTGCCTCCATCCATCAGCACCTTAGTGAACTTGTAGCCTCCAACTTGAGGGGCCACCACCAAAGCCAACAGACCCAGATTGTCAACCCGGGGCGGGTGATCCTCACGGCTCCATACAATTGGCTGCTCTGACCATCGTAAGTATCGAGGGACCGCCGGCTCAACCGCACTGACCGCTCGCTTGTGAACCTTCTGATCTCGTTTGCACAGGTTTGTGGTGAAAACATGATATTGACCGCTATTTAACTACTTTGGATTGCTCTGATATCCTGACTGTTGTTGCTGATTACCTTGACTGAGCTACTGGTTAAAACCACCCTGATTGTCCTGACCTTGAAATCCAGAGTTTAAGCCATTACCTACAAAGCCAGGCCCCTGTGAACCGGAACCTGACCCGCCGTGCGGGCCATTATTGTTATGGTGATCCTGATGAAAACCGGAATCCTTATACTGCTTCATGATAAAACAATCTTTCCACAAGTGAGATGACGGTCTGTCAGGACGACTATGCTTCGGGCAAGGTTGATTCAACATTGCCTCTAGGTCAAACTTTGGCCCTCCGAACCGAGGTTCCGGCTTTCCCTTTCGACGCTGATTCTGCATGTTGGTGTTTGCCACAAAGTCTGACCTGCCATCGGCTTGCTTGCACTTACCGTTGTTGCCTTGATTCTGCCACGCCGTGTTCGGCTGCTGCCCCTTGTCGTTTTTCTTCCCCTTACTGGATTTTTCCTCATCTGAATCAGGATCCTTGGTGCTGTCTGAGTCGGCGTATTTGATGAGAGCCGCCATGAGCTTTCCCATGTCATTTCAATGACGTTTAAGTCGCCCTAGCTTCTGTTTGAGGGGGATAAACCGGCAATTTTTCTCCAAAATTAAAACAGAGGAACCGGCGTTGATGCTATCCGACGAGTGGATAATAGCTGAGACCCGACACACTCAGTGCTTGGTCGACTTGTCTTTGCGCTGTACACAAGTGTCTAGGTCGATGATCGACAGAGGCTGCTTACACGTGTCTTTGAAATTTTGGATGAAAGGTGCCTTCAACTCAGCCCACGAACTGATAGAATTAGCCGGTAGTCCCTTTAACCAGGTTCGAGCCGGCCCATCCAGCATCATAGTGAAATACTTGGCACATACAACATCGTTCACATCTAACATCTCCATGGCCGGCTCATAACTCTCAATCCATCCCTCAGGTGGGAGATTGGCTGTGTAATTAGGCACTTTATGAGGGCCCTTAAAATCCTTGGGCAAGCGCTCATTGCGCAGAGCCGGCACCAAACAGGGCACACCAACTGACCTAGAGGTCATCCCAGCCTTTACAGATACAGAGGGGTTCAACTGAAGCTGTCGATGAGCAGCTAATTGAGCCGCCAGCTCCGCCTCTTGGCGTGCTCTAGCCTGATCCGTCAGGACTTGGGCATTGTCATCATCCCGTGGTGGGTTAAGCCCATGGGGAAGGTTACGACGCCGCTCGCTGCTGGAAACCGCCGGCGACTCCATGCGCCGGCTGTTGCTTCGGCTCGGTCGCGGAGTTGAATGGATTCGCTCACAGCTGTAGGAATAAGCCGCTTGCTGGGTCACCACCGTCTTAAGAAGTCCCACGGCGTTCCGGGCCTCTATCGTAGCTGGCGACTCACCTTCAATTGGGAGGGCCGCCAGCCGTGAGGCTGCGGCAATCATATTATCCAGTGGGTTGGAGTAATGACCCGGGGGTGTCTGCACTTGCTGAGGAGGGGTCAAGTTCACACGGGGCGGATCTGCTATACGAGGCTGAGCCACCGCCCCGGTTGCCGGTGCTTCATCAGCCCGGGTCTCACCGGGCGGGTTACTTGGCCCTGCTCCGGGTGTGATAAAAAGATTCCTCCCCTTGAATTGCGGTGGCAAGCGGCTCTGGTGCCTCCTCCGCATCACAGTGTTTGACGCGTTCTGATCCAGACTTAAGCGAAAAGCCTCGGCCCTTACCCTCTGTGTTTCAGCTTCTAGGGCGGTCCGTTCCGCAGCCATCCTGACGTTCTCAGCGTTAAGTTCCTCTTTAGCCCAAGCTACTTCATCCCTTAGCTTTGCCACTTCGGCATTATGTTGTGCCTGAGTCGCCGGGGTCACCTCTGCCGCTAGTAACGTTGCCAAAGCATCCAAGAGCTCGGATAAAACTTGAGCCGGCGGACGCACAGAGCCGCTCGCCCCAGCCATTGCAGCAGCTGTTGAACCGGAAGTCATCACTATAGCGGTTGATGAGTGCACCATCTGCTGCGTCCCGGCCATGAATATAGCTGCCCTGCTCGGCGGCTCATAGGAGTCCGGAATACTATCGCCATCGGAACAGCCCACAAGCCCACCATCTTGCAGTTGATAGATCGGCTCAGTTTCGCCAGTTGAGGACTCATCACCTGAGTAGATGGCCGTCTCACCACTGGACAGGTAGCCTTCCTCGAGATCCACTCCATGGACAAAGCCGACGAAAACATGCTTCTGGGCGGGTTGAATCTTGGCGGGTTGGACCCTGGCGGGTTGAACCTTGGCGGGTCTCGCGCGCCGAGCCGTCTCAATGGTGTCAGCGCAGACTTCCGGCTCAGGCTCAGACTCACCAATCTTGCCGATGAAAACGTGGATACCACCAAAGGGAACCCGTTACCCGCATTCGATTGAATCGGCCTCCGGACCCCATCCAGCGTCGTCGATGTAGATCTTGCCGCGGCGACTCTTGGTCATCCGGCCCACGGCGTATCCCTTGATCCCTGAGAAGTTGCCCTTCAAGAACTCGAAACCACCGTGCGAGAGCCCCACGGTGGGCGCCAACTGTCGTGGACTTGTCACGGCAGATGTCCTAGCAAAAGGACTTAGGTGTGGAGCCATCACAACTAGGTTAGCTTGAAGGGGTTGAACGGGACAAAGGACACAAGGAATTTACCCAGGTTCGGCCCCTCTCAACGAGGTAAAAGCCTACGTCCTGCTCTTAGTTGTATTGCTTGGGTTTTGATTACAAGGGAGCAAATATGCTTGACCTAGTTCTCGACTTGTTAATTCTTAAGTTAACCCGCCGCTGGGTCACCCCTTTATATACAGGTTGATGCCCGACGGCTTACAGAGTCCCGGCCGGCTCACCCACAAACGTGACCGGCTCGGCTTCTAACTAAACCTGCCGTACAAAGCAAGTCAACACATGGTGACTCACACCTTTGGGCCTTGATTCGTCGCCGGGTCTCTGGGCCTCCAATCAGCTGCTTTATGAACCACCATCCTTATGCCTTGGACCTCTTGGGCCTTCTTCGCCATAAGTCACCAATGGTGTAACCCGGCCCCTCCTAGGCGGGTCACACCCCGGAGTTATATCCCCAACAAAGCGGGCACACAAAGATGGATGAAGCATCTCGCCGATAACCCCGTGAGTGAGTGCTGGAGGATAACCGCCATCGCTTGCTTGTGGGCCAAGCACATGTATGGAGATGTGTGGTTGTGATGTTTGAATACCTAATATATATGCAGAACTTTGATGTGGCACCTGCCTCGGAAACCTTTAAGTCCCCCACACGAACCGAGGTTCATGACACGTAGTATATATATGTTGCCACCCTCCCCTCTTCGACGCGTAATATATACTCCTACGTACCGTAACACAACTCAAAAATAATCCTCCTTGTTCGTCAAATTACCTTTCTCGTTGTGTCATATATTACATGGACGACGACCTCGTGGGCCCATGGAGGGAAGAGTCGCAGGCGAATGAGTGACAACCATCGTCTTCATGTGGCCCAATGTGTTGGTTATGTTTTTAATACCCAATATGCACAACTTCTTTGCGGCACCTGCCTCGGAAACTGAAAAGTCCCCACACGGAGCGAGATCGATTCATGACGTGTGTGTAGTATATATGTGCTGCCCCGCCCCCCTCCTCCCCTCATCGACGCATACTATATACTCCTACCGCAACACAACCCAAAAAGAAACCTCCTTGTTGGGTCAAAGTGATGGAGGACAACCTCGTGGGCCCACGGATGGAAGCATCGCACGTGAGTGAGTGTCCTATATGACGCGTAGTATTGCCCCCAACCACCCTCTTCAATACTCCTACCGTATGTATAACAAAAACCAAAAAATGACCATCCTTGTTGGTCAAATTAACCTCTCTCATCGTATGTCATAGTGCTGGACGGCGACCTCGCGGGCCCACACGAGTGAGTGTCCTAGGACCACCGCGTGCATGTGGCCCAAAGATGCATGTTAAACTTTTTCTGCAGGGAACATGCGACCAAAGGAGTTTAGTGTTGAAAATTGAAAAAAATAGATAACATCTGTCCGTTTTTTATACATTGATTGATTTCCCAGGGATTTAAATGTGCAAAAATCAAATTTGATCTACATGAGACCTGTGATAGTGCACGAAAATGGATTGCAAAATCATATGTGTACGTGTCCCTGGGTGCATGTTTAGTCCCCATGCAAGAAATTTCTGACATCTAGAATCTTGATTTTAAAATCCAATAAATCCAAAACTAAGTTGAAATTCATGAAACTTATCGTGGTGTCATATGGACACCAATAGACTGTGATATTTTTTTTTTCAAATTTGAGACAAGTTTTGATATAATCTTATTACATACAGGAAATTATAAATAATTATCAACCAATATCGCAAACAAACTCTTTATTCGAACCTTGTGCGTTAGACCAACAATGTAAGTGCCGTGCTTCGGTTAAGCAATAAAGCGGCATAACTAATCATCAAAAAGAAAAAAATCAATATAATACGTGACACGCACGCGTCCCGTGTGCCGTACGAGCATGCATGAGTTGACGAGACGCATGCTAGCAGGCAGACCGGGAGGCCGAGGCATGCGCGTGTTCGCTACGCACTCACCGTGGGGCGTGCTAGTAGCTGTGTGATATGACGGTAGGCGTGCCAGCAGTCCGCTGCGTAGGCTCACCGGGAGGCGAGCCAGCCCTTTGACTGCCGAAAACTTTGGTTGAGTTAGTTGTTATTGTCTTGTTCAATCTGGATTGTGTGTAAACCTAATGAACAATTAATCATCATGCTTTTGTACCTTCTGTAAGCTGGGGTTAGATATTGCTGCCCTTTTCAACTAGGCTTTGACCCATATTTTATTTCATACAAACCGGAGCTTCTATCAAGAAGCCTCATGGTTCCTAGAGGGAACTTGGTCACATGATCTGAGTGTGAAACGACATACGCTGTATCTTCCCGCCTTGATTTATTTTACAGAGGCAACATGCAACTGTACTAAACATATGAAATTATTCAGGGTTCGTTTCGCCTTTTTATACATTGATTTTCCTAGGCATTTTTAACTAATAGCCACCACGTTATTATCGCAAACGGTCGTATTAGTCCAACCGTGGGCGTTCAACTAACCATTTACTACCGCGGGCAGCTGTTTGATTAGACGGGACGACTGTGAGCAGTCCGCCACGCACGCTACAATTTATTGTTGGTTTTGGACTTTTGTTTCAGCCGCATCGGGAAGGTACGTAGAACAGTCCTCCGTTCTCATCTACAAGCACCGCCGCCGAGGATCGCCGCCTGCTGTGAGATGGAGGACGAGCCGGCCAACAAGCGGGGGCGGGTCGAGCCAGAACCGCAAGAGCCTGCGGCGAATGTGGACTTCATCAGCAGCCTCCCCGACGAGATGTTGATAACCATCATATCCCACCTCCCCATCAAATATGGCGTGCGGACCACTGTCCTCTCACGGCGGTGGCGCCCCCTCTAGCACACCACCCCCTGGACATCATCGTCGACCACGAGTTCTGCAACGGGGAGCAGCATAGCCTAGAAGCATTGTCCCACGTCCTTGACACGCACCCTGGGCCGGTCAGACGCCTTGCTATCGGTAGGCTCAATCCCCACAACAAGACCGAACCCAAGTTGCACTACTGGTTCCTATCCCTAGCCCTGGATCAGCTCGAGGAACTTAGCCTTCATGCTAGACGTCCGTGCTCGCTGCCGCCGTCTGTGTTCTTCCTCGCGCCCACGCTGTGCCGCGTTACATTCAGGCGGTGCATTTTCCTGCGGATCGATGCCGCGCACGCTTTTCATCTCCCTAAACTTAAGCACCTGGAGCTCATTGCCGTCCGCATCTCAAAGGAGGATTTGGAGCGCCTGCTTGTTGGCTGTACAACGCTCGAGTACCTTCGTCTTCATGCGATGGATGGGTTCAGTAGCCTCCACATTACCTCAACGAATGTCCATGCGATTTATGTGCATTGATGGCGCCGCCCAAGGCTGTCAGTTGAGGTGTTTCATGATATTGTCATTGAGAATGCGCCTTTCCTCGAGAGATTGTATGTACATGATAAATTAGGTCCAGCAAGAATCAGGGTCATTCACACACCAAAATTGACAGTGTTGGGCTATTCGTGTGCTGAATTCAACGAACTTGTTACTGGATCATTATCTGTTCATGTACAATAGTCTTCTTCTTCTCCTTCTTATACATTATCGGACATCACATTTTATCTAATTGTTGTTGATCTATATGTTCGCCTGTCATCCAGAAAATGATTCCCACATGCTTGACCTGGCCTCTGCGCACAGTGAAGATCTTGGCACTACAATCTGTCGGCCCCGATCTGGATGAAGTTGTTAGATTCCTTAGATATTTTCCTTGCACGGAGAAGCTATACATCGAGGTGATGCTCCTTTCCTGTTAATTGTTAACCACAATGGAGCTCAATTTTTGGTACTTTTACCCATGATTACAATGACAAATGTAGAATGATTTCTAAAGGAAATTTGGAGGATTTCAATACATATATTTTTTGAGATGCTAGTGTTGTACGTGTTTTATTCCTTCGCCCGACATGCTTTCGTGATAAAAGTTTATCATGAAAGATTGAAGGTGGCATTTCACTCTTTCGTGTATTTTAGAAATCCTGCAAATCAAAGAGGCCCGAAGTGTTCAAATCTGTAGCTATGCACTAATATGTTGTCTTCATTTGCAGATACTACGAGGCCCAAAAGTAGAAAATGTTGGGGAATATAACAATCCCATTGAATGCCTTGATCTTCATCTCACAAAAATTAATTTTAACAAGTACCAAGGCACCACACCAGAAATTAAATTCGCTGGATTCTTTGTTGAGAAAGCAAGGTTGCTCAAGGTAATGAGGTTTGCCCTATATTTACTACACAGAAGTGAATGGATTGCTAAAGAGCGCAGGCGTCTACAGCTGAATGGAAAAGGCTCTGCACAAGCTGAATTTCAGTTTGTAACTTCATATGACAGATTATTCGGAAGTCACTGTATCGAGCCGCTATATGACTTCTCGGTGGTTGATCCTTTCGCAGAAATAATGCATGAAAAAGATTCTGAAGAAGATGAATTTTATGTGTCTGAATAGTTTGAACCTTGTAATTTTTGAATTTGGGCCTTGTAATGCTGGAATTTGAACCTTGCAATATTTATGGTATTTTTTATATAACATAATTGGATGTTTAATTTGGTCTTGCAATCATGTCCTGTTACAAGTATATATATGTTGTTCTTCTGTACGTAGAGCATAGATGTTCTGTAGACAGAGCATATCACATCGCACACGGACCACACTAGGTAACCCGTCGGTGATGAATTCATCAATCGCAAATGGTTATATACCAGCAAATGTTTGCCCACAACACACACGGCTTATTCCATCACAAACAGCTCGGATGGATCAACTGTATGCCACATATCGCACACGCAACTCTAATCTGATTCATGCTTGATGTCTCCGTCATCGCTCACACAGTTCGTCTTATTTGCCACGTATCACTGTGCCGGCCTCTGCTCACGTCCCTCGGCGCGCTCTGCTCGCCGTTAGGCACCGCAGCGTGTTGTGCTCGCCGATAGGCGCCACGGCGCGCTCTGCTCGCGTACCTCCATGCACTCGGCTTGTGGACAGCTTTTCCTTGTGTGTTCAACTGCTATATGCATATATATGGTTGGTCGTCGTTGAGGCGCCACGGAGCGCTCTGCTCGCGTCCCTGCGCGCGCGCTCTGCCAGTGGTTGGGGCCTGCGCACGATCACGTTAGGGGCCCATATGCATGTGGTTGTGCCGTGTGCATCGTCATGATGCAGTTACGTGCGGCACGATGGAGTTACGCGCTGCAAATTAGAATTGCCATTCGGGCGTGCGGATATTCCAGTCTGTCCGGCTTCCCCATTAATTCCCGCGGCCATTATAACCTTAGTCTCTTCAACCTTTCGATCTCGCCCCACAACACAACAAGCACACCCACGACGACACATACAGAGAGGATATCTAGCGGCGCTCCAATGGAGTTCGTCGAGCATAAAGTCGAGACCCACGCGAGGAAGATGGATCTCACGGTGGTGTACACCATCAACCCGGCCGTGGTGGAGGACTACATCAACACCGTGGAGCAGTTGCTTGCTGGAGACAAGTACAAGGTGGTCGGCATCGACCTCCAGTACACCGCCGATCTTCCCAGCAAAGATCAGAAGGTTGCCATTGCCCAGTTGTGCGTGCGCCACCATGTCCTCATCTACCACTACTGCATGGCCACAGAGCCTTGCGTCCATTTCGCCAGGTTTGTCAACAGCACTGACTACAAGTTCGCTACGGTGTCAACCACCGACGATGTAAAAGCGCTCAGGGTTACGGGCTTGGCCTGCAAGAACCTTGTCGAAATCCGTGAGCACTACAGGGTCTGGGGCAGCATGAAGAAGGACTCCCTGGTTGAACTCACCTCGGCCATCATCGACCCCTACTACAAAAAGATGACGTAGGATGCCAAGAGAACAAGTCCCGTATCTTGGCACGGGGCCTGGATGCGGCAGCAACTGGATGAACCTCACCTCAGGTTCGTGGCCAAGAGCGTGTACACATGCTACGAGATGCACAGGCGGATTGTTGACATGAGGAAGTGCCTCGTTACCGAAATCGATGAGGCCGGATCGAGCCACAAGCAGAGCAGTAGCGGCAAGTGTCACAAGAAGTAGATGATGATCAGATGATCGTTTATCCTAGTTAATTATGCATGTAATATATAGTTCACTTTGGTGTGTGGAAATGTCATGTGTGTAGTAGCCACCTATGTAATTATGCATGTGATAGTTTACTTTGGTGTGTGCAAATGTCATGTGTGTAGTAGCCACCTATGTAATTGGATGTTTAATTTGGTTATGCAACCATGTCCTTATAAGTGTGTGTATATATATATATGTTGTTATTCTGTATGCAATCCCAACGCACAACACACACGTCTTATTAGCAGCAATCGTCTGTGTTATTATCGGTCTTCGCACACATTTCTGATTATAGACCTGTTTGCCGCATATCACACACATCTTGTTAAATTGAACCGTTTCTATTATCTTGGCTCAACGCAAAAAGTTCATCCGAGCGAACTGTTTGCCCTCTATCACACACACCTTGATCTGGCTGACCGTTTCTTTTGTTCCACCTAATCACAAAAAGTTCATCCGAGTGAACCGTATGCCGTATATCGCACACACCATCATCTGGCTGCCCGTTTCTGTTCTTCTGCCTCATCGCAAACAGTTCATTGAACTGAACCGTATGCCCCGCATCACACACGCAACTAAATTCTGAACCGTGTTTGATGTATCCATCATCGCAAATGTTTTGCATCTTTTTTGATGGTTTTTTTACATCACCGTTTGCGATTATTGCATCGCACACAGTTTTGTCACAGGGTCTCTGATTGTAGTGTCGCGTTAGCAGCATCCTGCAGTAGTGATAGTCTCTATGATATTTATGTTCATGGTGTTCATATCCTACTCATGCTAGTATTCAATGTTAATTATGCATAACGCATGTTCATGACCATTTTTGCGGTCTAGCTGGCCGCTTCTCAACCTATTTGCTAGCCTTCGCCTGTACTAAGCGGGAATACTGCTTGTGCATCAAAATCCTAAAACCCAAGTTATTCCAGATGAGTCCACCATATCTACCTATATGCGGTATTACCCTGCCGTTCCAAGTAAATTTGCACGTGCCACCTCTAAAATTTCAAATGAACATCTGTTTTGTGTGCCTGGACCGCTCATGGAGCGATAGGGGGAGGTCAGTATCTTCCATGCTAAGCGGGTTATTCTCATGATGAGTGTTTATTCACTCGTCCTTGCACGAGAGGGGCGGTAATAGGGATGCCCAGTCCCGAATTCAAAAATTGCAAATAATTAAACAAAACTCCCCCAGGACTGATGTTGGTATGGACGGTACCCATGGATTCGGCTAGCCGTGGAGTGTGTTTGTTGGTGGATGGGGAGTAAACCTTTACTTTTATCCCTTGGGAACCGCCACTAATGTGTTTAGCATGGAAGATATTGATAACTCTTGGTCATAGCGTTGACAGGAAGGGTGTACCTCCCAAAATTATATTTATCTTTGTTTTTAAAACTTTGAGCTCTGGCACCTGTGGAAATCCCTGCTTCCCTCTACAAAGGGACTATCTATTTAATTTTATGTTGAGTCATCACCTTCTCAAATAAGCGCCAGATTTGAGAGCACTATTGTCATCCTCATGCATTGTGTATAGTTAATGTGGGATGCATCATGACTGGATCTTTTCTACTATGAATTACAATGTTTAGTTGCTGCTTGAACTTTGGAGGTGCTCTGCATTTATGTTTTGCGGTCTCAGAAAGGGCTAGCGAGATACCATTATTGTCATATTGTATCATGGTTGTTTTGACAAAGTGTTGTCATTTGAGATATCTTATTATTGCTCGTTAGTTGCTTATGCTATTGATATGAGTTAATATAATTTTTAAGAGTTATTGTTGACATGGTTAGTCATAATCTTTGCTGAAAACCTGGGTTCTACTTAAGCTTATTTATGTAAACAAGAACAAAAGAGTTCGTAAAAGTTTTTCTTTTTCACTTTCAGTTTGTCAACTGAATTGCTTGAGGACAAGCAAAGGTTTAAGCTTGGGGGAGTTGATACATCTCCGTCGTATCTACTTTTCCTAACGCTTTTGCTCTTGTTTTGGACTCTAATTTGTATGATTTGAATGAAACTAACCCGGACTGACGCTGTTTTCCGCAGAACTACCATGGTGTTTATTTTGTGCAGAAATAAAAGTTCTCGGAATGGAACGGAACTTTTTGGAGAACTGTTTTACAATAAAAGAAAAATACTGGAGCCAAGAACCACCAGAGGGGGGCCCCTGGCTAGGCACAAGATACCAGGGTGCGCCCCCCCTCTGGCGCGCCCTGGTGGGTTGTGTCCACCTCGTGGCCCCGCAGGCCCTAATTCTGATGATATAAAATCCTATTTTTGGAGGAAAGATAAGAGAGGAAGTTTCATCGCGTTTCACGATACAGAGCCGCTGCCACCTTCTGTTCTTCATCGGGAGGCCAGATCTGGAGCCCGTTCGGGGCTCCGGAGAGGGGAATCTTCAGTCTTTGTCATCACCAACCCTCCTTCATCACTAATTTCATGATGCTCCCCACCGGGAGTGAGTAATTCCTTCGTAGGCTCGATGGTCGGTGATGAGTTGGATGAGATTCATGATGTAATCGAGTTAGTTTTGATAGGGCTTGATCCCTAGTATCCACTATGTTCTGAGATTCATGTTGTTATGACTTTGCCATGCTTAATGCTTGTCACTTAGGGTCCGGGTGCCATGATTTCAGATCTGGACCGTTTATGTTTTCACCATTATATCTATGTTCTAGATCCAATCTTGCAAGTCATATTCACCTATTACGTGTTATGATCCGTAAACCCCAGTGTGACAGTAATTGGTATACTTTCCGGTGATGGCCATAGTTTGAGTAGTTCATGTATTCACTATGTGTTAATGATTTGTTCCTGTTCTGTATCAAAAGGAGGCCTTAATATCTCTTAGTTTCCTTATGGACCCCGCTGCCACGGGAGGGTAGGACAAAAGATGTCATGCAAGTTCTTTTCCATAAGCACGTATGACTATTTACGGAATACATGCCTACATTATATTTATGAACTGGAGCTAGTTTTGTATCGCCCTAGGTTATGACTGTTATATGACGAATATCATCCAACGAATTCACTGATCCAATGCCTACGAATTTCCCACATATTGCTCTTGCTAAGTTACTATTGCCATTGCTACTGTTACAACTGCTACAATACTTTTACTGCTGTTACCGTTACCTTTGCTACTGTTATTGCTACTATCAACATTATCATATTACTGTGCTACTGATCACTTTGCTGTAGATATTTAATCTCCCGGTGTGGTTGAATTGACAACTCAACTACTAATACTTACAAATATTCTTTGGATCCCCTTGTGTCGAATCTATAAATTTGGGTTGAATATTCTACCCTCAAAAACTGTTGCGATCCCCTATACTTGTGGGTTATCAAGGTGCGAGAGATCATAGCTTAAATTTAGAGATAAAATTGTTTTGAGAGGCATGCCTTTCCTGTCAACGAAAACGACCAAGAATTCCCAATATCTTCCATGCTAGTTAAATCAAAGGCGGTTCCCAAACATAAAATAAAGTTTATTTCCTTTCCACCATTCTTTCACAATCCATGGCTAGCCGTATCAATGGGTGCCTTCCATACCAACACTTTCCAAGGAATTTATTATTAAACAACATATATATATATATATAGTTTTTTTATTTCAGGACTGGGCATCCCTATTACCTGCCACACTCTTATGCAATGAGAAGTGAATAAACACTCATCTTGTGAATAACTTACCTAGCATGGAAAATATTGGCCACCCCCTTCCACTTCATGGGCGGTACATGCACACAAAAAGGAAATTCATTTTGAAAATTAGAGTTGGCACATACAAATTTACTTGGAACGACATGGAAATACCGCATATAGGTAGGTATGGTGGACTCATTTGGCACAACTTTGGGTTTAAGGAGTTGAATGCACAAGCAGTATTCCCGCTTAGTACAAATGAAGGCTAGCAAATAGATTGGGAAGCGACCAACCAAAAAACAAAAACAATCATAAACGAGCATTAGACATAACTAACACCGAATAATGCACCACAAGTAGGATGTAACTTCATTGCATAACTACTGACTTTCGTGCTTGCATAGGGAATCACAAACCTTAACACCAATATTCTTTCTAAAGCATAATTACTCACCAACATGACTCACATATCACTATATCCATATCGCAAAACTATTGCAAGAAATCAAATTTTAATATCCAATTATTGATACATCTCCAACGTATCTATAATTTTTTATTGTTCCATGCTATTATATTATCCATCTTGGATGTTTTATATGCATTATTATGCTATTTTATATCATTTTTTGGGACTAACCTATTAACCTAGTGCCCAGTGCCAGTTGTTGTTTTTTGCTTGTTTTTGTCTTTTACAGAAAATCAATACCAAACGGAGTCCAAATGAAACGAAACTTTTTGAGGATTTTTCTTGGATTAGAAGAAACCCAGGAACCTTCGGGAGGAGGTCAGAGGGGCTACCAGTCGGTGATAAGCTCGGGAGGTGCGCCCCCAGGCTTGTGGGCCCCCTAATGCTCCTCTAACCCTAATGTTTGTTCTATAAATACCCAAATATTCCCCGTATACCAGAGGACACACCAAAAATACTTTTCCGCCGCCGCAAGTTTCTGTCCTCGTGAGATCCCATCTGGAGACCTGTTCTGGTACTCTGCCGGAGGGGGATTCGATCACGGAGGGCCTCTACATCAACCTTGCTGCCCTTCTGATGACATGTGAGTAGTTTACCACAGACCTATGGGTCCATATCTAGTAGCTAGATGGCTTCTTCTCTCTCCTTTATCTTCAATACAATGTTCTCCTAAATGTTCTTGGAGATCTATTCGATGTAATCTTCTTTTGCGGTGCGTTTGTTGAGATCCGATGAATTGTGGATTTATGATCAGATTATCTATGAATATTATATGAGTCTCCTCTATACTCTTTTATGCATGATTAAGATAGCTTTGTATTTCTCTCCGATCTATTGATTTGGTTTGGCCAACTAGATTGATTTTTCTTGCCATGGGAGAGGTGCTTTGTAATGGGTTCCTGTTGGGGAACGTTGCATGGAAAACAAAAAATTTCTACGCTCACGCAAGATCTATCCATGGAGATGCATAGCTACGAGAGGGGGAGAGCATCTACATACCCTTGTAGATCGCTAAGCGGATGCGTTTATCAACGTGGTTGATGTAGTCGTACACCTTCACGATCCGTACCGATCAAGCACCGAACGCACGACACCTCCGCATTCAGCACATGTTCAGCTCGATGATGTCCCCGCCTTCTCGATCCAGCAAGAGGGGCCAAGTAGTAGATGAGTTCTGGCAGCACGACGGCATGACGGTGGTGGTGAAACTTTTCCGCAGGGCTTCGCCAAGCACAATGGATATGGACGGAGGAGGAACTAGAGGGAGAGGGGGCGCCGCACACAGCTTGGAATCATGGTGTGTGTTGTCCCCTCCCCCCTATCATATATATAGGTGGAGGGGGAAGGGAGGCTTCCCTAGGGCGCGCCCCAAGGGGCTAGCGGCTGCCCTAGGAGCCTGCCCTGCGCGCCCCTCCTTTGCTTCCTATGGCATGGAGGAGAAGGCAGGAGGGGGGGCGGCGGCTGCCCTGCCTAGGCGCCCCCCTTTCCTTTTAGCACGTGGGCTGGGGTGGTGGAGCGCGCCCAGCCCCTTGTGGGCTGGTGCGCCTCCCTCCTTGGCCCATGAGGCCCCCCAAGTAGGTACAACCTACCGGTGGCCTCCCGGAACCCCTTCCGGCACTCCGATGGAAACCCGGTGCACTCCAAAACCTTTCCGGAAACCGAATACCTTCATCCCATATATGAATCTTTACCTCCGGACTATTCCAGAGCTCCTCGTCATGTACGTGATCTCATCCGGGACTCCGAACAACATTCGGTCACCAACATACATAACTCACATAGTACTATTTCGTCAACGAACATTAAGCGTGCGGACCCTACGGGTTCGAGAATGATGTAGACATGACCGAGACGCTTCTCCGGTCAATAACCAATAGCGGGACCTGGATGCCCATATTGGTTCCTACATATTCTACGAAGATCTTTATCGGTCGAACCTTTATGAAAACATACGTAGTTCCCTTTGTTTTTCGGTATGTTACTTGCCCAAGGTTCGATCGTCGGTATCTCCATACCTAGTTCAATCTCGTTACCGACAAGTCTCTTTACTCGTTCCGTAATACATCATCTTGAAACTAACTCCTTAGTCACTTTGCTTGCAAGCTTCTTGTGATGCTGTATTACTGAGAGGGCCTAGAGATACCTCTCCATCATACGGAGTGACAAATCCCAATATCGATTCACGCCAACTCAACAAACACCTTCGAAGATACCTGTAGAGCACCTTTATGATCACCCAGTTACGAAGCAATGTTTGATAGCACACAAGGTATTCCTCCGATATCCAGGAATTGCATGATCTCATGGTCGAAGAAATATGTATTTGACATTAAGAAAGTAGTAGCACTAAACTGAACGGTCATATGCTATGCTAACGGATGGGTCTTGTCCATCACATCATTCTCCTAATGATGTGATCCCGTTATCAAGTGACAACACATGTCTATGGTTAGGAAACCTTAATCATCTTTTGATCAACAAGATAGTCTAGTAGAGGCTCACTAGGGACACATTATTTGTTTATGTATCCACACATGTATTTAAGTTTCCGATCAATACAATTCTAGCATGAATAATAAACCTTTATCATGATTAAGGAAATATAATAATAACCAATTTATTATTGCCTCTAGGGCATATTTCCAACGGTCTCCCACTTGCACTAGAGTCAATAATCTAGATTACATAGTAATGAATCTAACACCCATGGAGTCTTGGTGCTGATCATGTTTTCCCCGCGGAAGAGGTTTAGTCAACGGGTCTACCCCATTCAGATCCGTATGTGTCGACGTTCTGGGAACCAGGGTACCCAGACTTGCCTGCCTGTGGCCCACGGCGTTGTCGGCGTTCTGGGAACGGGGGTACCTAGACTTGCCTGCCTGCGGCCCAAGGCGTCGCTCCATCGACAGCCTGGTACGGCCCAGCTTCAACAACAACAACTCAAGAGCCTCGCGAGGCGGACGACACCAAGACCTCCACGAGGAGCAGCCTCCTCAGGCTGGCTCCCGAGGAGCGGAGATCTCTATGCAAGCCTCACCTCGGGAGGTCCGGATGACGTGAGCCATGACGACCAAGGCCAGGCGGGCGCCAGTGGGCGCAGTGTACCAGTTTCCTCTTCGGTGCTAAAGAGGCAAGCGCAGGCGCGGAGTCCCGAGGAATCAGCCAAAGGTTTCCATTCCCGTGCAACAAGACCAAGACCGCCAGGATGGCAGGACGGAGGTCATCACCGAGCCCACCACGGCGTCACAACCAGAGGCTTTCGCAGGCGAAGACTACTTTTGTCAGGATAGCATGTACTAGTTGTCCCCCTTTGAATTTGGCCGTTGTGGGATCCCTTCCCGCCTTTCATTTGGGAAGAGGACCAAGGCCACTATAAATAGGACCTAGCCACCACCGTAGATGGGACAAGTTAAGTCCAGAAGGATCATTCAGATCACCCTCACTCCACCAGCTCACTCGAGCTCAAGAACACCTCTCCTCCTGAGGCTGTTCGCCACTGTACTAGTTCATCCTCAGCCCCTCGAGGCCAATCCACCACAAAGCAGGAGTAGGGTTTTACACCGCAAGGTGGCCCGAACCTGGGTAAACTATTGTGTCTCTTTTCCTTATAGTTCGTCAAGCTAGGCTGTGAGATTAGCGAGTAGGCAGACTGGGGAGGAAGAGTTCTTCGCACGCACCCCAGAGTTTGAACCTCTCAAGGGTTTGCGGACCCCGAAATCCAACATTTGGCAAGCCAGGTAGGGGTGCGTCGGAGCCTCTCTTCCGCCGGTCGATCCACCGCCGCTCCACCGCTTCCATGGCGGACGCTCGTCGAGCTCGTGCTGAGCGCCGGGCCGCCCTCGCCGCCCACGTCGCTCAGACAGCGCCGGCGGGTGACGGCTGCCCTCGCCATCCCCCATCTCCAGTGGCGAACGCCGCCACCGGCCCCGCGGGGCACAAGCAGCAAGCTTCGTCGCTGCACCCTTCTATGCGGTGGGATGGGCGCACCGCCACCCCGTCGCTGACTCCGGCTGGTTCGTCGTCTCATGCTCGTCGCGGGCCGGCGAACGCACAGGCTGCGTTGCTCATGGCGCGCGAGCTCCTGCGCTACCGCCCCGTTGACGACCTCTATGAAGACTGGCTGGACCGCATCGCCGAGCTCGTCAGCACCGCCGGGGACTCTTCTGCACCGTCTCGCTCCCTGCCTCACCCGCCGCCTACTGCGGGTGACGTAGCCCACGGAGCGCCTCCACCACCTCCCCGTCAAGACGTCACCCTCTGGCCAAGGCGCGAGGCCCCGCGGCGCGACCCCCCACGCAGGGCGCCGGCGCGTGAAGATGAAAGCTGCCAGGTGGTGCAGCGGCCGCAAGAAGATGCTCGTGCACTCCCAGCACCGCCATGTCAAGACCGCGCGCCGCCTGCACCGGTGGCGCGCGAGCGCCAAGACCAGGCTCCACCTCCACAACGGGCTCCCGTGACCACAGCGAGTTGCCGCGCATTCACTCCAGAGCTTCGCAGCGTCGTCTGGGCGGGGAAGTTCAAGCCCGACCTGCCTCCGCGCTACGATGGCACCCCCGACCCTGCCGAGTTCCTGCAGCTCTACGAGCTAAGCATCGAGGCAGCCAACGGCGATGAGATGGTTATGGCAAACTGGTTTCCCATGGCCCTCAAGGATGGTGCGCGCTCGTGGCTCCTGAACCTGCCCGCGGGATCGATCTCCTCCTTGGAAGAAATGCGAGAGTATTTTGTCGCCAACTTCCAGGGCACTCGCGACCGTCCACCGGCTGCGGGTGACCTGCGGCGCATCAAGCAGCAGCCAGTTGAGACCTTGCAGAAGTACATCCAGCGCTTCAATAGTGTCCGCCTCAAGATCCCCAAGTCAGACGAGGCCATCATCTCGGCGTTCACTGATGGCATCCGCGACGTCAATATGAAGGAGGAGCTCGCCATACATGAGGACCTGTGCACGGCTCCGGAGATGTTCAACATGGCAACCAAGTGCGTGAGAGCTGAGGAAGGTCACCTCTCTCTCCTGGAGCTCCCAGGGGCTGACCCAGAAGACAAGAAGGCCAAAGCCAAGGACGTGAAGCGCAAGGGACCGGCCGTGCTCGCGGCCGAACCAGAGATGAAGCGCGGCTGCGACCACCCATAGTCAACCAAGGGCAGCCGCCCATTCTGCGTCTTCCACAACGTGCACAGCCACAACACCAACGACTGCCAGGAGCTCAGGGCCATCCGCGACGGGCGCCTCGGTCGTCGCCCCGAGCGCAGCGACTGAGGCTACGCCGTGGAGGAGGCCGAGGTGGAGGACACTGGGACGACCGCGACCCCCGCCAAGAATGGTGCGATCAGCCTCGTGAGGACCGCTGGCAGGGCCAGCCTCGCGAGGGCCCCTGGAGAGACCAGCCTCGTGAGGACCGTCCTCAGGGCAACGCTGGCCTTCCTCCGCTGCTGCCACCAGCAAGAAGGAATTACGACCACCACCAGGACGAGGGGGCTGGGGGCTTCCAGGAGCCTCGTGCCATCGCCTGCATCCTGGGTGGCGCTCAGGCCCCTGCCTCTCATCGCATCTTCAAGCAGTTTGCCCGTGAGGTGAACGCGGCCCTCCCCAAGCTCGAGGCAACGCGTCCGCTCAGGTGGTCCAAGTGCACCATCACCTTCAGCCCGTCCGATCAGCTCAAGTGCGCGGCAACTGCAGGCGCTCTCCCGATGCTCTGCTCGCCTACCATCAGCAACGTGCTCATCACCAAGACTCTCATCGATGGCGGTGCGGGGCTCAACGTTCTCTCCATCGAGACATTCGACCAACTCCAGGTGCCCTACGACCAGCTGCAGCCTACCAAGCCTTTCTTGGGAGTGACCGACGGCTCCACCACCCCGATAGGGCAGATCCGCCTCCCTGTCACCTTCGGCAAGCGTGACAACTACTGCACCGAGCTCATCGACTTCGACGTCGCCCACATTCGCCTTCCATACAACGCCATCCTTGGGTATCCGGCCCTGGCCAAGTTCATGGTGGTGACTCATCATGGTTACAATGTCCTCGAGATGCCAGGGAGCTGCGGCATCATCACGGTCGCCTGCAAGGAGAAGGACGCGGTGTGCTCTCTCAAGCGCGCCTACCAGGCTGCGGCGGTCGAGAACCCAAACGATGAAGGCGCCGTCTACCCTCCTGAGGCTGTCCCCAAGAAGAAGAAGCAGCTGCTCCGCCAAGGACCTCAGGAGAGCGGGGTGTCCAGCGGCACCACCTCAGGCCCTGCGCCCACTGACGGGGCGCCTCCCTCTCTCGCATAGGAAGGCGCGCCCGGCGCCCCTCTCAGGCTGGGCTCGGGGGCTCTCCTCTGGAGGGCCTCTGACCTGGCCAACGTCACCAGGGAGGCGCTCGGGCACCAAGTGGAGGCGTGCTTCAGCGCGCGCTTCCGCCAGGAGGGTACAAGGCACGAGGTGCTAGGTGCTCAGGAGTTCATCACCAAGGCAATCAAGGAGCTTCAGGAGGCAAGAGCTATGCGAGGCGACCATCGCCCACCACCCGGCGCGGCTCCTTGTCCCGGCGAGGACAGCGAGCTGCGCGTCTGCGTCAACATCCCAGGGCTCAACAGGGCCGCATCTCAGGAGCGCTTCTGGCCGTCCCGCGCTGGCCGGTGCGAGGGTCCCCCTCATAGCTATGTTCGCATGCCTTTGGGCTTGTCGAGCGTAGCTGCTGCATTCCAGCGCCACATGTGGGGCATCCTGGTGGCTCATGAGGCCAGAAGCCAGGCGGTCCTGTCAGAGGAGGAGATGGATCCTCGCGAGCCCCCCGGGCCACCAGAGCCTCCCGAGGTTCAGGGACTGGGCAGCTCATGAGGAGCGACTTCTGCAACACGCGTCTTCAGCTACTCCAACATCTCTTCAGCAACGGTGCCAGGTGACATTTTCTGGTTTGTTCAGTTGGGGGCGCCCCTCGGGCTGCATTATCCCCAAGCCACGTGGGTCTGTCCCTGCGGCATGTATCATTTTGCATCTATCAGAACTAGCTCTACCTTATCCATGAGTTCATTTATGATTATCACTTGCCTGTCCGGTGCTTCGTCACCACGAACGTCGTACGCCCTTGCAAGCCCACCCACGACCGCCTCATGATTAAGGAATGGCACGGTGTCTGTGCTCGGGTCCGTCCCTGCAGCGTCGCTAAACCCAAGTGGCTGAGCTCTGGCTCGCGGGCCAGCTCCCGTGCATGTCACCTCCCATGGTCCTTGGTGCCTTGTTCTCGCATGAGCTAATCGGGGGCGGGTAAGTTAGGGCGCGTGACCCGGTGCCTCGCCACCACGGGAGCCGCGCGCCGGTTGTCTTTCTTCAGGACATTCGCATGAGAAGACTGGGCACGGCGTCTGTGCTCGGGTCCGTCCCTGCAGTGTCGACAAACCCAATGGCTGATCTCTGTCTGGTGGGCCGGACCCGTTCACGTCACCTCCTGGGGTCGTTGGTGTTTGGCCTTCTCATGCGATAACCTCAAGAGATTCACTCGGCGCAGGTTGCCTAACCATCTCGCAGGACTACCACAAGTGTTACGAATCAAATTCAGGCGCAACCCGCCTTGAGGTAGGGCCTCGTGAGTCCCGCGCTGGCTCACGGGTGCCCATATACACCTCCTCGAGTCCTGCCGTGCTAGCCACATGTACGGACGGGGCGGTATATGCCCCAGAGCCTCCCCCCGAGGGAACTCCCACCCACGCACCATTGGAAGACCCATGCTCCGCGCTGGCGGACGACGCTGTCGAGGAGCGACTATGCCCATTCGCCAGTGGAAGCCCCATGCTCCGCGCTGGCGGACGACACGGTCGAGGAGCGGCTATGGCCACGCTAAAGTGGAAGCACCATGCTCCACGCTGGTGAATAAACAACTGAGGGCACCCTAGCGGCTGCAATAACCTCGGGAGGGCCTAAAGGCTCATCGCTCAGTCCCACCGCGTAGCTTTCCTAAGGGAGGGCCGTGCGAGGGGGTTGGGCACGAGGGCTACGCTCAGGCCATGCCTGACGCACGCCACCTCACCAGGTCTCTCACACCTGGTCTTCTTGCATCCTTCCCAAGCAAAAGCTGGCGAGGAAAGGTATGGAGGGCTCCAGATTAACTCAAACGCTACTCACGTTTCCTTCATGAGGGCTATCCGTACGTCAAGGGGGACCCCTGAGCATCGCGACTCAGGGGCCTCACTGGTCACGTAGCCCCTCACCCCTTGGCCTCATCCTGGTGATCCGGCGGTTGAGGTATGCACGGGGCCGGGCCCTGCCGACGCAGAACACTAAGGCAAACAGAAAGGAAATCGAGCACGAAAAGGAAATCGCAGAGTCCTAGCAAGTTATTACAAAACATAATGTTCCACAAGTTCAAACAGAAGTTCTCACGCCTCCGCGAGGCACGATGAATGTTGCAGGGTCAAACTAGGAGGAAGCGCCACCATCGCCTTGGTTGCCGCTGCCGCCCGCCTTGGGAAGCCCTTCGTTGATGATGCTGCCACCATCTTCGCCGCCGGCTTCTGCCGCCGCAGTTGCAGGGTCGGGGACGCAGAGGAACTTCCCCAGCAGGGCCTCAACCTACTTCTTCATGGCCTCGGCAGCAGTGGTGCAAGACTCAAGGGCCACCAGCTCGATTAGTGCGTTGAGGTTGAAGCTTGGGTCCCGGAGGTGGAGGTGGCTGAAGACGCGCATTGCGGCCGAGGTGAAGAGCACGCGACACTCCTCCTCCACCGCGGAGTCCACCCCAGTGGCGATGCCCTCAAGCACCTCAGCAAACTTGGGGAGGAGCCCAGCAGGGCCATCCCGGAGTCGCCAACGGTTTCTCGTACCCTCCTCCATAAAGGGAGCGCAGCGCCTTGCGAGACCTGAGCTCGAGGGAGACCAAGGCTTCGCTTTCCACGACCACCATTTCCTCGGCGGCAGCGAGGGTCTTCTCCCTGGTTTCCAGCTGGGCCATCACCTCAAAGACGAGCTGGGTGTGGGACGCCTGCGCCTTGTCCACCTCCTCCTTCAGCTTCCCCAGGTAGTCCCGCTCCGCGGCTTGGTCCTTGGTTGCCTCGGCCAACTTGGCATCGCGGTCGGCGAGCGTCGCTTCGCGGGCCTTGAGCTCCTCCTCCTGCTGATGGAGCCGTTGGGTTTGGGCAGCCCGCGCCTCGTGGAGCTTTCAACTCAGTCTCCTCCTCGCCACAGCGCTCCTTGGCGGACGCCGCGTCACGAGCCCTCGTGGCTTCATTGGCCTCCCTCCTGCTCTCCGCGGCGGTGGCCTCGGCTCGGCTCCAGGCCGTACTGGCGGACGCGTCGGCCTGGAGCCACCCCGAGATCAGCCCCATGCGCTCCCTCACCATGCACCTGTCGGCGTCATGGAGATCAGTCCGGAGCTGGTCCAGCACGGTGAAGGCTTCCTCCAGAGACCCAGGCCTGACAAGAGGGCCACAATCCGCCAGCACAAGGGCTTTGGGAGGAGGCGGCACCGGCGCGTGGACTGGCGTCACCGCAGCAGCAAGGCCAGCTTGGGGCTTTGGAGCCTCCGAACCTCCCGCGGGCACGATGGGGACGGGCGGCTCCGGAGTCTGCTGGCCCACGGAAGCAGACTCCTCCTGAGGCACGATGGGGACGGGCGGCTCCAGAGCCTCCTGGCCCACGGAAGAAGACTCCTCCTAAGGCGCCACCACCGTACCTTTGGGGGCCCTCTCCGTCGCAGGGGAGCGCGAGGCGACCTCCTCCGCCTGAGCCAGGGCCACCCCGGCCGTGGCGAGCGGTGGCGCCTCCGAGGTCCCGGCTCCCTCCTTCCTCTTCTTCACCACGGTGTCCATCCTGGTCACCAGGAAGGGAGCATTGTGAGCACGGTATCGAGGGTAATAAGCAAAAACAATGTAAGATGCTTACTCGTCAGAGGCAATGTACGCCCTCTTCCGAACCAGGGCCAGGGCTCCCCCGGTCTTCTTAGGCGTGGACCTCGTTGCGTCCTGAGGGTTGGCGGGGCACACGACGGCTGGCCTCGGTGCAGCGTTGACGGTCGGCAAGGTGGAGGCGTCACTTCGAGGAGGGGGTGCCACCCCGCCCTTCTTCGGGGTCGCTTGGCCAAGCCTCCGCAAGGGAGTGGCCCCGGACCTCGTGACGACCCTGGTGGAGCGTGGGGATTCCGCAACTGAGGGCTCGGCAACGTCGTCATCATCGGAGAGGCCGCGGAGAAGCTCGCTCTGCGACGGAGGAGAGGTCTCCGCCACATCGTCCACGGTCGCCTCCGAGTCCTCCTCCCCCTTTTCCCAGGCATCGTCGCCAGAAGACACCAGCACCGAGGAGTTGGGGAGCTCAGGCAGCACGAGCGCCAGCTCATTGAAGACGGGCATGGCGGCGACCAGCGCTGCCCCGTCGGCACGACGGTACAACAGGATGTAGGCCGTCGGGTGGCTGCCCGGATCCCTCTTGAGCAGGGTGTGCATGGCCTTGTCCAGCTCCTCACCCGTCAAGCTCCCTGAGCGCAGCCGGATGTCGTCCTCCGTGCCCTTGAACTCCCACATGGGGCGCGTGTGCGCCTGGAGTGGGGCCAGGCATTGCGTCAGGAACTCTTTGACGAGCATGGCCCCCGTCAATGCCCCGGCCTCCATGTATGCCATCATCTTCCTCAGGACTGGCGCCACCCGGGGGTCGGTGAGCTTCTCATGACCCCACCAATCAAGCTTCTCCAGCAGCTCGGTGTGCAACTCTAGCCACGCGTGGAGGCCCTTAGCGTCCATAAAGACCCACTTGCGCCGAAAGTTCTCCACCTTCTTCCCGGCCCTCATGAGCGCGTTGCCACTATCGACCGCGGCAAAGGAGACGCAGCCAGAACGCTGGGTTGGGTCATGCATCCAAAGATAGAAGAAGTGGCGGAGGAGCGCAATAGAGGGCATCACGCCCATGAACGCCTCGCAGTAAAAGGCGAAGATCGACAGGAGAAGGATGGAGTTGGGCTGAAGATGCAGAGCCTGAACCTGGTAATGGTCGAGGATGGCGGTGAAGAACTTGGAGAAAGGTGGGACGAGCCCCGCAAAGACGCTGTGGAGGAAGAAGGGGTAGAATGTCCCTGCCAGGGTCCCTCACTTGGCGGAGCCAGCCAGGAGCGCCGTCTCCTTCCACTCGTTGTCGGCGCTCGTTGTCAGTGGGAGCGCGGCGGCAAGGTTTTTCTTCTCGGTGATGGAGGACGCGCCGAGGGCCGGCGCAGGTGAGGAGGAGGAGCTTGCGGTCTACGCGGCTGGCTTCGCCTTCCCGGATGCCATCTGCGAAGAACTTGGGAGAAGAGACACGGAAGGGAAGAAGAATTCGACTAGATCTGGAGATGCTCTCGGCAGGAGGAAAGGGGATCTGGAGCAAGGCGAAGAGAAAGCAATGATAGTGCGGAGCAGGCGCCAGTCTTTTGTCAGCCTGGGAGGTTGCCGAGGCGGTGTGGGGAAGTGGAGATGGCCACGTCCCATCAAGCGCCACGCGTCGGCTCGGTCCGCAGGCGATTGGGGCCCGCGGCGCTTCGCCCTTGCCCTCTGGCTACGCCTCAAAGCCAAGTTCGAGCGCGCCTTGGGCCCGGGGGCTACTGTCGACATTCTGGGAACCAGGGTACCCAGACTTGCCTGCCTGTAGCCCACGGCGTGGCTCCATCGATGGCCTGGTATGGCCCAACTACAACACCAACAAGAAAAGACCCTTGAGAGGGGCCAAGCCTCGCAAGGCGGACGACGCCAAGACCTCCTGAGGGAGCGGCCTCCCCAGGCCGCCTCCTGAGGAGCGGAGATTCCTATGCAGGCGCCCAACCTCACGAGGTCACGGTGACGCAAGCCATGACGACCAAGGCCAGGCGGGCGCCAGTAGGCATAAAGGAGCAGGTTTCCTCTTTGGTGCTAAGGAGGCAAGCGTAGGCGTGGGTTCCCGAGGAATCAGGCAAAGGTTTCCATTCTGGTGCAACAAGACTAGGACCGCCAGGATGGCAGGACGGATGTCATCGCCGAGCCCACCATGGCGTCATGACCAGAAGCTTTGCAGGTGAAGAACACCTTTCGTCAGGATAAGATGAACTACTTGTCCCCTTTCAAATTGGCCACTGTGGGATACCTTCCCACCTACATTTTGGGGGAAGAGGACCGAGGCCACTATATATGTAGGCTAGCCACCACCATAGGGGGGATCCGATCTGACCCGAGGTAGACTCACTCTCACCCCAGAGCAGACCTCGCGAGGTTGTTCATCCATTGTACCAGTTCATCCTCAGCCCCTCGTGAGGCAAATCCACCACAAAGCAGGAGTAGGGTCTTACACCGCAAGGTGGCCCGAACCTGGGTAAACTGTCGTGTTCATCCTCTTCCTTGATTCATCGAGCTAGGCTGTAGGACGACGTGTTGGTTGGTTGGATAGGTTGAGTTCTTCGCACACGCCCCAGAGTTCGAACCTTTCTTGGGTCTGCGGAGCCCTGAATCCGACATTATGTACTTTGCAAATTTCAATGTCTCCATCCTTGACCTTTTCACGAATGGAGTTGAAGCATTGCTTGTTGTGTTTGGTTCTCTTGTGAAACCTGGATTCCTTGGCTAAGGCAATTGCTCCAGTGTTGTCACAAAAGATTGTCATTGGACCCGATGCACTGGGTATTACACCCAGATCGGATATGAACTCCTTCATCTAGACTCCTTCATGCGCTGCTTCCGAAGCAGCTATGTACTCCGCTTCACACGTAGATCCCGCCATGACGCTCTGCTTGGAACTGCACCAACTGACATCTCCACGATTCAATATAAATACGTATCCGGTTTGTGACTTAGAGTCATCCGAATATGTGTCGAAGCTAGCATCGACGTAACCCTTTACGACGAGCTCTTCATCAGCTCCATAAATGAGAAACATATCCTTGGTCCTTTTCAGTTCAGGATATTCTTGACCGCTGTCCAGTGATCCACTCATGGATTACTTTGGTACCTCCCTGCCAAACTTATGGCAAGGCACACATCAGGTCTGGTACACAGCATGGCATACATAATAGAACCTATGGCTGAGGCATAGAGAATGACTTTCATTTTCTCTCTATCTTCTGCCGTGTTCGGACTTTGAGTCTGACACAATTTCACACCTTGATACACAGGCAAGAACCCTTTCTTTGACTAGTCCATTTTGAACTTTTTCAGAACTTTGTCAAGGTACGTGCTTTGTGAAAGTCCTATTAAGCATTTCGATCTATCCCTATAGATCTTGATGCCCAATATATAAGCAGCTTCACTGAGGTCTTTCATTGAAAAATTCTTATTGAAGTATCCTTTTTATGCTATCCATAAATTCTATATCATTTCCAATCAGCAATATGTCATCCACATATAATATCAGAAATGCTACAGAGCTCCCACTCACTTTCTTGTAAATACAGGCTTCACCGTAAGTCTGTATAAAACCATATGCTTTGATCACCTCATCAAAGCGTATATTCCAACTCCGAGATGCTTGCACCAGTCCACAGATGGATCGATGGAGTTTGCACACTTTGTTAGCTTCTTTAGGATCGACAAAACCTTCTGGTTGCATCATATACAATTCTTCTTTAAGAAACCCGTTAAGGAATGCAGTTTTGATGTCCATTTGCCAAATTTCATAATCATAAAATGCGGCAATTGCTAACATGATTCGGACAGACTTAAGCATCGCTACGGGTGAGAAAGTCTCATCGTAGTCAACCCCTTGAACTTGTCGAAAACCTTTTGCAACAAGTCGAGCTTTGTAGACAGTGATATTACCATCAATGTCCGTCTTCCTCTTGAAGATCCATTTATTCTCAATGGCTTGCCGATCATCGAGCAAGTCCACCAAAGTCCACACTTTGTTCTCATACATGGATCCTATCTCAGATTTTATGGCCTCAAGCCATTTGTCGGAATCTGGGCTCATCATAGCTTCTTCATAGTTCGTAGGTTCGCAGTTGTCTAACAACATGACTTCTAGGACAGGATTACCGTACCACTCTGGTGCGGTACGTGTTCTGGTCGACCTACGAGATTCAGTAGTAACTTGATCCGAAGTTTCATGATCATCATCATTAGCTTCTTCTCTAGTTGGTGTAGGCATTACAGGAACAGTTTTCTCTGATGTGCTACTTTCTATTTCGAGAGAACGTACAACTACCTCATCAAGTTCTACTTTCCTCCCACTCACTTCTTTCGAGAGAAACTCCAATGACCCATTCTTAGCAACAAAGATCTTGCCTTCAGTTCTGTGGTAGAAGGTATACCCAATAGTTTCTTTAGGGTATCCTATGAAGACACACTTCTCCGCTTTGGGTTCGAGCTTATCAGGATGAAGCCTTTTGACATAAGTGTCACATCCCCAAACGTTAAGAAACGACAGCTTAGGTTTCTTGACAAACCATAGTTCATACGGTGTCATCTCAATGGATTTAGATGTTGCCCTATTTAACGTGAATGCGACTATCTCTAATGCATAACCCCAAAACGATAGTGGCAAATCGCTAAGAGACATCATAGAATGCACCATATCTAATAAAGTATGGTTACGACGTTCAGACACACCATTACGCTGTGGTGTTCCAGGTGGCGTGAGTTGTGAAACAATTCCACATTGTCTTAAATGAAGGCCAAACTCGTAACTCAAATATTCACCTCTGTGATCAGATCGTAGAAACTTTATTTTCTTGTTACGATGATTCTCCACTTCATTCTGAAATTCTTTGAACTTTTCAAATGTTTCATACTAGTGTTTCATTAAGTAGTTATACCCATACCTACTCAAATAATCTATGAAGGTTAGAAAATAACGATACCCGCCGCGTTTCCAATAAGTCATTAGCTCACTCCATTGTTCCGGAGAACGGAGTTTAGTCATCTTACCCATGAGGCATGGTTCGCAAGTATCAAATGATTCATAATCAAGTGATTCCAAAAGTCCATCCGCATGGAGTTTCTTTATGCATTTTACACCAATATGACCTAAACGGCAGCGCCACAAGTATGTTGCACTATCATTATCAACTTTGCATCTTTTGGCATCACAACGATCGAGATTCAACAAGAATAGACCATTCATTAAAGGTGCATGACCATAAAAGATGTTACTCATATAAATAGAACAACCATTATTCCCTGACTTAAATGAATAACCATCTCGCAATAAACAAGATCTAGATATAATGTTCATGCTCAACGCTGGCACCAAATAGCAATTATTGAGGTCTAAAACTAATCCCGAAGGTAGATGTAGAGGTAGCGTGCCGACGACGATCACATCAACATTGAAACCATTCCCGAGGCGCATCGTCACCTTGTCCTTAGCCAATGTTTGTTTATTCCGCAGCTCCTATTTCGAGTTACAAATATGAGCAACCAAACCAGTATCAAATACCCAGGCGCTACTACGAGCATTAGTAAGGAACACATCAATAACATGTATATCAAATATACCTTTGTTCACTTTGCCATCCTTCTTATCTGCCAAGTATTTGGGGCAGTTCCGCTTCCAGTGACCATTTCCTTTGCAGTAGAAGCACTCAGTTTCAGGCTTGGGTCCAGCTTTGGGCTTCTTCATGGGAGCGGCAACTTGCTTGCCATTCTTCCTGAAGTTCCCTTTCTTTCCCTTGCCCTTTTTCTTAAAACTGGTGGTCTTGTCAACCATCAACACTTGATGCTCTTTCTTGATTTCTACCTCCGCCGATTTCAGCACCACGAAGAGCTCGGGAATCATTTTCATCATCCCTTGCATATTATAGTTCATCACGAAGCCTTTGTAGCTTGGTGGCAGTGACTAAAGAACTCTGTCAATAACACTCTCAACTGGAAGATCAATTCCCAGCTGAGTCAAGTGGTTATGATACCCAGACATTTTGAGTATGTATTCACTGACAGAATTGTTCTCCTCCATCTTACAGCTAAAGAACTTGTTGGAGACTTCATATCTCTCAACCCAGGCATTAGCTTGAAATATCAACCCGGGCATTAGCTTGAAATATCAACTTCAGCTCTTGGAACAACTCATATGCTCTGTGGCGTTCAAAACGCTTTTGAAGTCCCGGTTCTCAGCCGTAAAGCATGGCATACTAAACTATCATGTAGTCATCAGATCGAGCCTACTAGACGTTCATAACGTCTGCATCAGCTCCTGCAGCAGGTCTATCACCTAGCGGTGCATCAAGGACATAATTCTTCTGTGCAGCAATGAGGATAATCCTCAAGTTACGAACCCAGTCTGTGTAGTTGCTACCATCATCTTTCAACTTAGCTTTCTCTAGGAACGCATTAAAATTAAAGGGAATGGTAGCACGGGCCATTGATCTACAACATAGATATGCAAAAACTATTAAGACTAAGTTCATGATAAATTTTAGTTCAATAATCAAATTACTAATGAACTCCCACTTAAATCAACATCCCTTAAGTTGTCTAAGTGATACATGATCCAAATCAACTAACCCATGTCCGATCATCACATGAGATGGGGTAGTCTTCAATGGTGAACATCTCTATGTTGATCATATCCACTATATGACTCACGTTCGACCTTTCGGTCTCCAGTGTTCCGAGACCATGTCTGTACATGCTAGGCTTGTCAAGTTTAACCCAAGTATTCTGCATGTGCAAAACTGGCTTACACCCGTTGTATGTGAACGTAGAATCTATCACACCCGATCATCACGAGATGCTTCAAAACGACGAACTTTAGCAACGACGCATACTCAGGGAGAACACTTTTATCTTGAAATTAAGTGAAGGGATCATCCACTACAAAAAAATACACTTCTGTGATGATACGTGTTTGTCACAGTAGGTCAGGTTTTCTGTCATGCATGTACATCCATGACGATTTTATGACAGAATCAAGATAGTCATACCTGTGTTGTCGTAGAAGTGTTCCATGACAATACTGAAATTATCATCACAGAAGTGTCCACTTCCAGGACGATAAATACCGCGTCATGGAAGTGTTTTCGTCAAGGGCAACTGACACGTGGCTTCCACCATAATGGGTCACCGTTAAGCTATCGTGTTCTGGTTAGCATCCGATAACCCGTTAACAGCCCAGACCAATGGGTATTTTCCACATGTAAAATTCTCATTGACCACAGGAACCACATGTCAGCTCGTCATTGGGTCAGAGAGGGGCCTATGATATGTCGACACGTGGGACGGCCCAATAGTGGCCCATTTAGCTTACAAAGGCCGGCCCGTTTGACTTGGTCAAAAGTTAGCGGGCCGACCCATGAAAAGCCTGTTAACGGTCTGTTCGCATATAGCCCATTTTACGGCCCGGTAACTCACGACCCGTTATGGCGTTCCCGAATTCGGCCCAACAGCGTCATGTGGGCCGTCCAGAATAATACTAGCCCATTTCTCTTTCGGCCCATGTATGGCCCATGATGTCTTTCGGCCCATATGAGGCATTTCGTATCTTTGGGCCCTTTAGTGGCCCGCGATGACTCTGGCCCATAATAAACAGTAAATTTCTTTATACCCATTAACGGCCCATGATTCACATGGGCCGTTTCCAGCCTGTGTTAGCTTTCGGCCTACTGACGGCCCATACATTCTTGGGCTCCTCTCCGGCCCTCGATTACTTCCGGCCCATTACTGTCCGGTTCTCCTAATGGGCCAAATTCAGCCCGTGGTTAGAATCGGCCCGTTTGTGGCCTGTTAACCCGTTGCGCCGTTTCCAACCGTCATGTTTTCTGGCCCATTAACGACCAGTTATGCCTGTGACAGAATTAAGCCTTTGCTGTCTTCTGGTCTGTTAATGGCCCGTTACCGTGCTGGCCCGATACCAATTACGCCCGCTTTATGCCCCATGTTGGCCCATTTATCTGATGGCCCGTAGGAGGCCCACTGATTCTACGGCCCATTGGAGGCCCATTTATCTGGCGGCCCGTAGGAGGCCCATTGATCCTACGGCCCGTAGCAGGCTCAAGGTTACCATGGTCCGTATCTGGCCCATGGTTGTTGCGGCCACTAGCAAACCAAGGAAAAAGAAGAGTAGGGAAATAAATAAGCCAGAAACTAACGCTAGGCTATTAAGGTGATTGCACAGATTACATCCACTGGGCATCAAAGTTCACCACCAGTGCAAATATAGGGAACACCCTACACTATACAAAAATGGCTTGCTGTTTTCTTCAGCCGGTCGCTGCATGTTAAGAACAAATTTTGTATCGCAACAAAAAAAATTACAACCATAAAACAAAAGGAAGGTTGGCATAAAAGTTAACAGTCCGGCAGATAAATGCACCACTAGAAGTTCAGAAGCTCAGTTCATTTGACCTGACTGTTACGTTTTCATGTTGTACTGTCTGATAGAGCACCATAACCTTCGCCTTCATTTCTCCTAGGCTCGTGACGACATAGCAAATGTCTAACAGTCTAGTTTCAAAACCATGCATATATTGACGACATCGAACAATGGCTGTCCTTATTTCACAAAGGGTCTCTGTTAGGGATTGGACTTGTGTCTAGAGCGCAGATATAACATTGTTTTGAGCTTGCATATCTTGATCATGAGGTAGTTTGGATGAGATTGCCTTAACAACCAACCCGGTATTATGCAGGAACGTGCTTTTGGCGTTGTTAGTGGACAGGTACTGACCCACTGCAGCAAGAGGTGACATTGCGGTTATAGTTGCCTCGTCACCTTCAGAAGGTGGCGGTTCCACCATTTGTTCCATAGCTTGCTGAAAAGTTGAGTTTGTACATTAGTAGTACCAGAACAGAAGATATTAAGGAGGCAGCAAAACCAAACAGAATAGCTTTGGTCTATATACATAACTTATTCTGGAGAACCCGTGTAAAATATTAGTTGTATTTTACTGCAAAGTACATAATAAAACCAGGTTCCAAACATATGACCATGTATCATGGCTAATGTATTGTCTATTTCTTCTCATTGTATTGACAGCTAAGGATAAAGAGACAAAGTTTATAATATGGTAAGCATAGTATGACATCATTCATATCACAAAACAACTAAGAACAGACAAATAGACAATTGTAACGTTGTGTAGACATGTCCAACACGGAACTAGATTACAAATCAAGATCAAAGGAACATCACTCCCCTCTTTTAAACCTTGTAAGGTGCAATGATACGCTAACACAATTGTGTATAAAATTGAAAAGAGTAATAGACATTGGCTGCAAACCGTGCAGTTCAATGCACAAGTCAGAGTAAGTAGTAGTTAAAAGGCATGAGGATTTAGGACTTACAACAGCGGCTTTGACTGGTGTAGTCATGCCCTTCGTCTTGTTGGTGTGACAGTCCTTGAAGATTTCCACATCATTTGGTTCAGGTACTTTTTGGTCCTTGCGGGCTTTCCTCCGCATTTGGAACAAGTCAATATAGATCTGATAATATGGAACAGCGAAAAGAGTGAAATAACAGCTAGCTGCAAGAGCCTCGCAGTGTGCAATATAGCTACGAGATCCTGTCGTCTGTTGGAATTTCACTTTCGTACGGTTGGCCTTGTTCTTTGAATAGTTCACCTACAAGAAGATAGATTTTGAGGCACATGCGTAAATAGGAGTTCAACATGTGATCTGATCACATATATATAACGTACTTGATACTTTGGATCAGATCAGTGTTTAACAAGGCCTCTCCAGTCTTCATCCGATATATTTTCCACTGGAGATGTTTGGGCAAGTTCACTGTTAGCCTTGCCTTCAAAGTGAGTTTTCCTCAAGTTATACCGATACTGTCGCAGAGCAGACTTGAAAACATGGGTGCATGCTTGTCTTGTTGAATCATCTGGGCTATCCAACTTGAACCTCATCTATTGAACATTATGGGAGTCTCATTACCAGCAACCTAGAAAGTATGGGAGAGAGCAAGACGATATTACTAATTTACATACATAACCATACTTATAGATAAATGGTCGAGGAAGATGTTAAACTGGGTTTCGTCTTTGTCATTCCTGTACTGAATCCATGTTGGGAGGATACGTGCATGACATGTAACGGCAACGGCTGCCTCTGATACTAACTTGGCTGACTCTGTAGCATCACGAGGCCTTTTAAAACCTGCCTCAAAACAGATCTCCATTCTTCCTCCTATAGATTTAGTTAACCTGTCGAGCATTATCCCTGGTGTCTGTTTCCTCTTGCGCCTAGGTGCTAGTTCAACAACGAACATGGGAAGTGTTAGTGTACATCAAACCGTGAGACTACATATAAAGAAGCATGCAACTGTAACTTGACTCGAGCAACTACCTTCTTGTTGTTGAAGCTCACAAGGTTCATCTAATCTTGCCAACTAGTCTTGTGTCAAGAGTGCTTCGGAAGTAGTGTCAGGTGGCAAGGGAGCTTGGGAACTTGCCGCTAGCAGAGTTACCGAATGAGTAACTCGTGCAAATGTTGGTACTATGGAAGAAGGTGTTGCAACAACTAGGGCTGTCATTGCTTGTTTGGTGGCAGCTATTCGTTTGTGTTTGGATTGTTTTGTAGCTGGTGTAGCAGGGGATACCGTGTTTGTACAATTTTTTGGTGGACTTCGACCTTCTATTGCACCATCAGTACCAGCAGAATCTGCATAGTTCTTCCGCTTCCGTTTCCATGTGTCCTGAGTACTAACACCACCCCCTACCATTCTGTGTTCCTTCCTCTTTCTCTTTGCCATGTCAAGTCAAGACGATAAGAAAAAGGAATAAAAATTTAGTTCTTTAGAACAAATTGATGCGTGATACAGACGAACTGAACTTTGATGTTAGACAACCGGATGATAGGAGGATGTAATATGTATGAAAAATAGGACGTCATGAGATAATCAGAACTATGATGTGGAAACTAAGCAGAAGGCATTTCAATAAATTAGGAGCAATGCAATGGAAGGTAGACACCATATGAAAGATGCTACAAATATCGCTCTGCCAAGTTAACACTATCTCGTCATAACTGGCATTTAAACAAATGTGAAACAGTACAAGAAATAAATCATATGCAAGATGCAAACAACATCACACTACCAAGTTAAAGGTCTCTCGTCATTAGTGCCATTGCATATTCACAGCATTGCATATTCACAGCTATGATGTGTAAACTAAGCAGAAGGCATTTCAACAAATTATAAGCAATGAAAGCTAGACACCATATGTAAGATGCAACGAATATCACTCTACCAAGTTAAAACTGTCTCGTCATTAGTGTCATTTCAACAAATTAGTAGTACAAGCTAGAAAATAATGCGAGATGTAAACTATATCAGACTCCCAAGTGAAACGTGTCTTGTGATAAGTGATTGTTGCAGGTTACACAACAGTAGTACTTTGATGTAAGAACATGGTGTGATAGACATATATTGTATGTTCTAGAAACAGGAACACATGTCTTATTCACAAGTATAACGTGTAAAGTAAGCAGATGGAATTCAACAAAATTAGAAGCAATACAAGCTAGACATCATACATAAGATGCAACCACATTTATCAGTGCCATGTTAGAGGGAGCACCTGTGATGGTGGACTAGGGGAGAAGTGCTCATCATCAACACAACTACGTTGAGTGTCTATGCATGTGTTGTCTTCCAAATCTTGTTGGGGGGATAGCAGAGTAGAATCTGTAGAGGCTCTCCGTTTCAGTTGGTTGGAAGGAGCACCTTTATCCACTGCCTTGCTAATTTCCTTTTGCTTTATTGATTTTGCATTGTCAAGTAAAACCAACAAGAAAAAGCAATAAAATTCACTCTTGAAAACTCATTCATGCATGATACTGACAATCACTACTTTGATTTAAGGCAAACACATGATACGAGGATGGAATATGTACGAAAAACAGGACGACATGGCATATTCACAACTATTTGTGTAAACTAAGCAGAAGTAATTTAATCAAATTACAAGCAATACAAGCTAGACACCGTATGCAACATGCAAGACAATATCACACTGCCAAGCTAGAGAAAGCACCTGGGATGCCGGTTTCGTCGGAAGACCGCCATCAGTCCCTGCCTTAATTTTTTCCTTCCTCTTACTTAATTTTATTGCCTTGTCAAGTCAAACCCACAAGAAAAATGAATAAAAATTTGCTTTTCAGAACTCATTGATGCAGGATGCTGACGAGCACTACTTTAATGTAAGGCGACTGCATGATAGGACGATTGAATGTGTAAGAAAAAAGGATAACATTGCATATTCACCGCTATGATGTGTAGACTAAGCATAAGACATTTCAACAAATTAGAATCAATGAAAGCTAGACACCATATGAAAGATGCAACGAATATCACTCTACCAAGTTAAAACTGTCTCGTCATAAGTGCCATTTCAACAAATTATAAGTAGTACAAGCTAGAAAAGAATGCAAGATGTAACCTATATCACACTCCCAAGTTAAACGTGTCCTATGATAAGTGATTGTTGCAGATTACACAACAGTAGTACTTTGATGTAAGAACATGGTGTGATAGACAGATATTGTATGTTCTAGAAACAGGAACACATGTCTTATTCACAAGTATAATGTGTAATGTAAGCAGATGGAATTCAACAAAATTAGAAGCAATACAAGCTAGACATCACTAGACATCATACATAACATGCAACCACATATAACAGTGCCAAGTTAGAGGTAGCACTTGTGATGGTGGACTAGGGGAGACGTGCTCATCATCAAGACAACTACGTTGAGTGTCTATGCATGTGTTGTCTTGCAAATCTTGTTGGGGGGATGGTGGAGTAGAATCTGTAAAGGCCCTCCATTTCAGTTGGTTGGAAGGAGCACCTTTATCAACTGCATTGATAATTTACTTCCGCTTTATTGATTTTGCATTGTCAAGTAAAACCGAAAAGAAAAAGCAATAAAATTCACTCTTCAGAACTCATTCATGCATGATACTGACAATCACTACTTTGATGTAAGGCAAACACATGATACGAGGATGGAATATGGACGAAAAATAGGACGGCATGGCATATTCACAACTATTTTTGTAAACTAAGTAGAAGCCATTTCAATAAATTAGAAGCAATGCAAGCTAGACACCACATGAAAGATGCAACCAATATGACTCTGCCAAGTTAAAAGCTTCCCATCATAAATGGCGTTTCAACAAATTAGAAGCGGTGCATGCTATAAAGCATATGAAAGATGCAACCAATATCACACTGCATATACTAAAGGTGTCTCGTCCTAATTGATTGATGCGGGACACAAAAAAAAACAATAGTTTTATGAAAGGACATGCTTAATAGACAGATGTACTATGTACCAAAAACAGGAAGGCATGTCACATTAATAGGTATAATGTATAAACCAAGCAGAATAGCACATGCAATTTAACCAGATTGGAAGAATTACAATCTAGACACCATATGCATGCAACCACATATCACGCTGCCAAGTTAGAGCAAGCACCTGCGATGGTGGTGTAGGGGAAATGCGGTCATCAACTACAGAGCTACGTTCACTATCTTCATCTAGCCTTGCTGTTTCTTGAGAATCATGTGGGAAGGCTGACACTGCATTCTTTAAAAGAGCATCTTTTCTCACAGCAATCCACGGTCCTGACTGTCTCATCATAAGTGATTGATGAGGGATACACAAGAACATTAGTTTGATGTAAGAACATGGTTAATAGACAGATGTAGTAGTATGTACCAAAAACAGGAAGGCATGTCATATTCAAAGGTATTATGTGTATGCTAAGCAGATGCAATTTAACAAAATTGGAAGCAAAACAAGCTAGACACCCGGCTGGAGTGGTGAGCATGATCATCGAGGACCTGAGAGCTTGGTGGGAGGCGGGCTGCTTCGCCACCACTGTGGCTTTTTAGTTGGCTTGCAGGTGATGCCTGTCTGTGCTGGGCTTGTCACTAGCTCGGCTAGTGCCCTGACTAGCTATTTGGCTTCTGGTGCTCCCAGGATGGTGGTTCATGTAAAAAATATCTTTCCTTATCTTAATAAAGACCGACTTCGGCCTTTCGCATACAAGCTAGACACCATATGAAACATGCAACCACATATGACACCGCGAAGTTAAAGCAAACACATGGGATGGTGGTTCATGGCGAGCGAGATCATCAACTCTAGAGCTACATTTACTGTCTCCATCTGCTGAAACTGCACCATGTTTCTATCAAAGTGCCGAAACGTGTCTTGCCTACCCGCGAACAAAGCTGGAGCGACTTCTCTCTTTTCTTTCGTGTTTCTATCAACAGTTTGGCAGAGGCTGAAATACCCATGCATAAAAAAACAATAGTGAGAGTATGGGTGAAGTGTGTGCAGAACTAATGCACTGTAAAAGTAGCAGATAGCAGGCAGCTGAAAAATAAATGACAGGAGACATATGATAGCTCTACAACATTGCATGGCAAACGAAATTAGATTCTACTCTGTATGATTTTGTAATATATGAGCACAGGAATGGCTGGTAAATGCAGGTACTCCTCCAGCACACCACCACAATGGTCCTATCAAAATAACAGTCGACTGAAAATAAATAGGTCAGTCGATTTTTTCTGAACCGCCCGATCTACAAGGAATCGACACATGGCCTTCATCTACCTCCCGCCAGTCATTGTTGACGATCTTTCTCAAACCACCAGCGACCACCAGCCTAGACCCCTGCCTCCGCCGCCTGGCCCTCCCCTCGACCTCACACCACCGCCGTGCTTGGCAGCACCTCCCGGCCATCCCTTTAAGCCCGATCGACCTCCAGATCGAAACCAGTAGCTCCTAGGCCGCACACACACCTAAGATAAACACCGAGGCACTGCTTCCCCAGCGTAACAGGCGGACTAGCGCCTGTTATCCTGGGGAATGCTTCCTTTAATTGGGAATCAACTGACCAGGAATTGAAATCCAGGGGGGCGACGGACCTTTAACTAAGGTGAATAGTATATGAGGAGAAACCTTGTGCATCGTGAGTTACTAGGAACATCTAGTATCAGGAAGAAGGTGCAGGAAGAAGCGGTCAACTAGTGTCTTCTGTGGGATGAATACCGTGCAAGCAGACACGTAAGATTTGCATGAATAAGGGAAGAGGAGTACCAGTTCCGGTTGCCAGTGTTGTGTCCTCCTGATTTTGTGGTGATGTTCTTTTTACCAGGGGAACCGATGTTGTGGAGGAGGGTGGAGCCTTAGACGAACCCATGGCCAAATTGTTGAATGTGTTGCGGTGGCCGTCTATCGATGGAGGGGAAGCAGATCTGAGGCGGCGAAGGACGGCGTAGCGGGAACATCTCCGGTGCGGTGGACGGTGGCGACGTTGGAGCGACATCAGTGAGGTGCAGGACGGTGTGGTTGAACTGGCTCGGGTATGGCGCACGTCAGTGTCCTGGAGGCAGTCGGCCTCGGCTATAACTACTAGCCGTGGAGGGCATTGATGTCGGTTGCGGTGGACGACGACATCGGGGTATCGGCTCCGGCGTGATGGAGGACGGCGGCAGTTGATGGGTGGGATGGGGTGGTGGACGGAGGACGCTGGGGTTTCGCGGCTGGTGGAGAGGTAGTTTTGGCGCCCATGGAGTACGAATGGGGAATCGGGCGGGGGGGGGGAGCTAAGGGGGAACCATGTTTCGGTCTAGGACGCGCTTTTTTTTAACAGATGGGATGCGCTTGTTTGAAATTTGGGGAAAGTACAAACTTTGCCCCCCTCTTAAATTTCGGACCTACTACGGGTCGGGGTAGGACGGCAATCCCAAGTGTCCCAAATAGTGGGCGGGAGCAATTTTGGCCGAGCGCATGTGTGTTTAGGCGGCCATGGTGTATGAATGTTTTTCGGAGGCGGTTGCGTAGCGTCTAGATGAAGTTACAAACCTACCCCAGTTTAGACCTTTGGACGTCGGGCCGATAGGTTTCACTGGTCGGAGTTAGAAAAGTAATTTCCTTCTACCAAACATTGGTCTCACGCGGTTTCGGGCGAGTAGAGGCTCTTTTGGCGCTTCATTCGAAATTTTGAAACAGAAGCATTCATGTTTAGAGTACTCTCAAACTTTGAGGATTGACCTAAATAGACAACGTTAAATTTGACCTTGTATGTTTGAAAACCTCATTAAATTATGCGCTTCTTTTTGAAATTTTGACTCTTGAAAATCCTATAACTATGATTATTTTGGAATGGAGGAGGTAAATTTGAATCTATTGTGTAGATGACTATATATGCTATTATGTACAAAAGCAGAGCAAAGATTGGTGCCCCCATAATTTAGGTATGATTCACAAATCCATGATCTCGAATTCAAATAATTGAATGGACTTCATGTTGAATTCAAATTTTTTAAACCACCTTAAGTTGAATTCAAATGTATGCTAGTTCCTAGATAGCTATTTAGAATGTTCATTGTGTAACTTTTGTATGTATAATGTGCTTTACACACACAACATGAACTATACTCACGTTTATATTCGAATTGCTAAAGTGATGCATTGTCTGAACTTCAAAATACTGACTCTATGGATCAATTATGTCGAATAATAACATAGACATGCTCAAATTCAACAGAATATAGATGTCTGATGGATCAACGACCATTCCTTATGCGAATTGCAAATATCATGATCCCATCCGAATATTTGGATACAATTTATATTTTTAATCAATGTGTACATCAGTCTTTTACGTGTAGATTCACTCTCCATAGGCCCCTCCTCACACACGCGCTAACTTTCTCTCTCATGCATACGCACACACGGTGTATATCCATCGGGGGTCTCTCACACATGCTCACACACTCTCTCCTGAGGTGTCTTTCTCGCACACATGCTCTCGATATCACCCTCCCTCCCTCTCGCAACCATTTACAACTGTTTTCACTAACCTTTATCACAAGCACTCTTCCTCTCACACGCATACACATGCACGATCCCCATCGACTCTTTCTCTATACATAGACCTGCCTACGTGTCTCCCGCATGCACATTATCTTTAGGCATATCTCGCACACATTGTCTCCACCTCTCTTCCTAATTGACGAATATGATTCCAGCAGAGCATTCTGTAGGATGCCCCTTAAAGTTAGGTTGGATGAATGGTAATATTAGAGACAAGGGGTTACTTTAGTCCGGGGACCTAGGGTTACAAACCCTAGCCAGCTTTGTCAGTGGACACAGAGTCCTTCACGGCTCTGGGTATCTTTGTCTTGTACGACTGGTCCTCCATGGGTCTCCCTGAATGCGTCACGAGCCGACCAATGTGGCACTGGATGGAACCGAGCCAAGGGCCTCACCTCGGCCCACCGGACCTCACGCGGTGACACACCCTCTGCCCCTAGGTCTCGTTATCTTCTCACACCCACACATACCAACACAGAAAACACACAAACTATTTCTCCTCATGCCTCTATCCCCTCCCCCTTGCATGTACACACTCAAGGGCATCTCTCGCCGTGACATCCTATTCGTATCTCTCTCTCTAGACCTCTCTTATTTCTCGTGATATCTCTCCCTTGTCGCCCCCCCCCCTCGCCGGCCCCACTATCCATGCCTCTCTCGAATACGTACATATACCCTCTCTAGCCCTGCCAAATACGTCAACTACACATTCACACATGCTACATCTTATCACGTACCCCATTGATCTAAAAAGCCCTCTCTTCACGTTTACTTCGCATACAACATTCCTTTTGAATAAAACCACACAAAGTGTGGCCAAAAATTTATTTTAGAAATTCTACATATATACAACATTACAAAGTTATATGGAGTATGAAAGTTAAATTGCATTGCATGGTGCACCCAATGATATTTATTCTGCACTGTGATTTTTTATATTTTTATACTATATATAAAGTTAGTCATAATAAATAGAAACGAAGAGCTATCGTTCTCCATCGCACACACCCCCTCTACGCCCCTTTCACGTACGTACACAAACTATCTCTAGGTCCTCTAAAAGTACGCCCCAGCACATTCACGCATGTTTCATCTTTCTCTCGCGATATATACAGCGACGATCACTGTATTTGAAGAAAAAGCCTGATACGTACATTGAACTTCAGAATCCACTCATTACGGTCACCATTTACGTTTTGTAGTTATTATACAGTCACGGGTTCACCGTACAGCTCTGTATTTGTTCAAGACACGACTAGTTGACCAGTTAAACGCTCCACATGGCACATCTAGTGTTGCATCACATTATCTCACTACCATTGGGCCCACCTGTCGGTGTGTATAAGAATGAAAACAAATGATAAAAAAAATATTGGACGGTGGGTATTCGAAGTCATGACCGCGGGCACAGCGGACAAGGTGGCCTTGTATTGGTATGATGAGCCGTCTGTTTTAATACACAGGAACTAGTGTGGTGATTATACACACATGCACGCATGCACATGAACTGCATGCATGCAACACTCACATGTACACACGCAGTCACGCAACACTCACACGCACACACGCATGCATGCATGCACACACCACACCACACGACCAACACACACACTCACGCTCAAGTGCTCAACCTACACGTGCATGCGCACACATCAGGCCCTGACAGACACATACACAACCATGTGGTTCCCGTGCACGGGTTGGAGTCTTGTCGCGCCTGCGTAAATTTGTGTTTATCTTACTTTTTTCCTCTGCGAACTGACAGGTGGGACCCACAAGGAACATGATCAATTTAACCAGTCAACATAGTGCCACGCAGAATATTTGGCCGGTTAACAGAGTGCAATCCGATGCTGAACGGTGAGCAAGTGACCGTATAATCACCGCAAAATGTATATAGTGACCGTAATGAGCGTATTCTGAAGTCCGGTGACCGTATTACGCTTTTCGCTTGAAATACACTGACCGCCAGTGTATTTATCTCTTATCTCACTCTCTCTGTAGAGCCGAGTAGGCCAACATGTCAGTGCCTAAATTGGCGCACGCACCCCATTATTGTTGTACTGGTTTCATAAGAGCGAACAAGCATTCACGTCTACCGTACAAACTGTAGATGCGAGTTACAAATGCTATAAAGACGAATACAAATATTTGAATCCACTTTATGCCCAATTTCTCTCTATAGGCCCTCCAAAAGTACATCTCTACACCTTCTCGCATGTTACATCTAACAACTATGCAATACAACACTACTACACTCTAACACAATAAATCATATGTGTTTTTAGTTTTACTAGATCTCATAGTGTTACTTAATTATTCAGTTTGCATACATTAAAATTTCCTTTGAAATGTATGGCTAGTATCATCTAGTGATATGAAAGGTTAGACTACACACACACACACAAAAAAAGGCCCATTACACATTCAAGCATTTCAAATCTTTCTCTCGCTCTCTGTGTCAAACCGACTATGCCAAACTACCCTGCCTACCGCGTGGGAAAAATCCTGCCCTCGCCTATTTAATCGGGTTTGTATCGATGGATCGTGCGAAGCAGCAAAACTATAATAGTAGTACAATACAAGTAATAGTTCACTGGGCCGCCGTGTCGTGTACTCCTCCGTCGTAAGAGTGGAGCGCTCGCTTTCATAAATGTTCTAGCCCCTTCCGCCGACATGTGGGACATCAAGCAACCGGGTCCACATGCCATACCAAAATAATAGTGCAGAGCAGCAGGGGTGAAGCACCCCGGTCATGGCGCCGACATAGTAATGAGCAATGAGGTGTCAAATCACAAAGTTGCACCTTTCCCGTAGTTAAGTTGGAGGGACGAAGTGATGCTCAAAAAAAGATGGAGGGACGAAGCAACCATCATTTTACTCTTTGCTGAATCCGCTTCTCCCTCACCTTCTTCAAGTTAACCATGTATTTCTTTTGCCGTTGTTCTGCCTCATGTGGGACGCGGATTGGCTTGGTAAATCACTGACACGTGGGACAGCATGTTAGCAAACTGCCAGACCAACGTCCTCTAAAAATAAGAAACCTCCCCCACCTTCCATGCGGCAAAATCACCTCCTTTTTACTAATCTTGATATTTTTTTTTTAGATCAATATAATCGAGATTTGTATAGATAGCACCAAGGAGCAAAACCAAGTGGTACGCTTAAGGGCATCCACAATGTGTAGCCAAATGTGAAAATAGCTTTTGGCATCGATGGGAACCATTGTGGAGGGTGCTGCCAAAGCTAAAAAGAGGGAACCGAAGCTCCCTAATTGATTGATTAAAGGAATATAAAAATGCAATCTCTCTCCTCTTTCTCCCGTGCTTGGACGCATGTATAGAGCACAGAGTCTACTCCCCTGTCCCTTCTATCACAAATCACAAAGCAGTGAGGCATCAAATCACAAAGCACGGACAAAGCAACCATCATTTCACTCTTCGCTGACTCCGCTTCTTCATCGTCTTCTTCGAGAAACCACCTTTACCGCACTAAGCTGGACGGACGATGCTATTGTGCTATTAGTAGTACATTTAGGCCTCCTTTGGTTCAATGGACTTCCTGGATGCAAAGAAGGCGGTTGTCTCGGCTTGCAGGTGGCAGTTGCAAATGACTTACCGTGATCTGCCTCAATGGTGTGCTCCGTCGAATGCACTTCGCCAGAGCCACATCGTTCGAGATATCATCGACGTCACCGCAATGGGGAAGGAAGTCAAATAGTTACTACCTCCATTTTTTGTATACAAGGCCAATATCAAAATTACAATTTGCAGAAGGCCACTAACACTAATCGAGGCAAAATTGATGGGGTCTGCCTCGTACTAGCAACCAAGGACATTAATATACCCTTGAATGCATGCGAAAAAGAGAAGGTTGGTTTGCATGGCACTGCATTAATCAAGCAATGAGGAGTGAGATGGTTAGCTCATTGGGCGTTGGAGAAAAATACTCATTAATTGACATGTCAAACGAGGATTTGTATCGATCGATCCCGCGAAGGAAAACCCCACCTTTCTTTTTTAACACAGTAGGTACTTGTATCCTGTTTGAGTCTAGGCCTTGCATTGCCATACTTTGCCACACATTTTTGCCAAATGTCGTGGGAGAACACGGTTCTTTGGCTCGTCCTTCCACCTCGAAGGCTCCGCCGCCCGCGGCCTCTAATGCTGCGGGGGGTGCAGAGACACGCGAGGATGCGGACGCTGCTGGGGATGTGGTCGGAGCAGGCGGCGCCGTCACCACTTCCCCCACGGCCGACGCAGAAGCAGGAGACATCGGAGGAGAGCAGCATCAGCAACATCCCGATGGCCACGCTCCACAAGGTCCGAGTGAAGGGGTTACTCCATCTACGCCCCTTCCGCCCGCCGATGGGCACAGCCACAGCAACGGCGCTCGGGCCGGGGCGAATCGCCGCCCTCCGACCGCTCCCACCACGGGTGCGGTCACAGCGCGTGCACCTCCCCCGGGACGGGTCGACCAAGCCGCTACGCCCGACGGAGCCACTGGCCCTCGAGCGCCTTGGCCGCACCACCCTGCCATCCAGGTGGTCACCCCGCAGCAGCGGGGGCGCAGTGCTGCCGCCACTGGCACCGTCAGGAACCGAGCGACGGTGCGATCGACTTCATCGTCACCCATGCCAAGTACAGCCTCAGAGGCCATGGCGCGGGCTCAGCTGCTGCTGAGGTTTCCGCCAGTGGCCGAGCAAATGGACGAATGGCGTGCCACCATCCAAAGTCTGCTCGGTTTCGCCGAAGCTGGGGGCTCACGGTGAGCTGGCACGCCACGGCCGCCCCAAGCGACAGCAACGACTCATGCTGCTGACCGTACAGAAGGGGCCGTCCCCACGGTGCAGTCCCTGCCACGGCAGCCAGTGCGAGCGCAACAGAATCAAGACCCCGACGACGTCTCGATGGCCTCTTCTGACCCTCGAGCACGTCCAGGCCAACGATGAGCCCCGGAGGATAGGCGAAGAGGAGACACGTGCACCGTTGTCGAGCAACACCGCGACGACCTCCGCCGGACCGATGGGTGCGATGGCCCCAGCGTCGATGAGCCCGCGCTCGGTATTGGCGGGTGCCTACCTTTCGAGGTTGGCTGCCCTTCCTTTACACGTGAGTTGCGGCAAGCCCGTTGGCCGTCCATTGGCACGTTCAAGCCAGAGATACCTGAGAAGTACAATGGGAGGCTGAACCCGGCAGAGTTCCTGAGCATCTACACCATCGCTGTTCAGGCTGCCGGGGGAAGAGATGAGAAGGTGTTCGCCAACTACTTTCCTTTGGCCCTCAAGTCCAATGTGAGGTCTTGGCTGATGCACCTGCTGGAGAACTCCATTTCGTCATGGGCAGACTTGTTCCATGAGTTCATCGGTGCCTTCACCGGTGGCCACCAAGAGCCGGGCCGACCCAGTGACTTGCAGCTTCTCCAACAAAAGGAAGGAGAGACCCTCCGTAAGTATTTACAGAGATTCAGCAAAGTTCGTAGAAATATCCCAAATATCCATCCGGCGGCCGTGATAGCCGCCTTCCAGTCCAATGTGCGCAACCGCCGGATTCGTTCCAAAATGAACGTACAGTTGCCCAAGACTGTGAAGGAGCTCTACACGTTGGTGGATAAGTGTGCTCAGATGGAGGAGGGAAGAAAGTTGCCCAGAGTGGAAGATTGCACCAATATTGATTCAGAGGATGAGGATAAATCAACCAGTCAGAAGAAGAGCAAGAAGCGTAGTAAGTAGCGAAGGGATAAGGCAGTAATGACTATTGAAGGATCGGGTATGCCTAGTACCGGCAAGAAGGCCAAAGCTGAGGCCCCCCGACAAGGAAGCTGCCGTGTGCGCTGACTGTCGGGAAGCCGCTGCTGCCAAGAAAGCCGGGAAAGGTGATGGGCTGTATTGCAAGATTCATCGGACCAAGGGCCATGACCTTCAAGAGTGTTATTAGGTTGAGCAGCTTGTCAAAAGACAGAAAGCAGAGTATGAGAAGCGTGACAAGGAAAAGGGTCAGAATGTTGCTGGCGGCAAGGGCCGAGGTGGTGAAGTAAATCGCACTGGCAAACCCTTTCGGAACCAAGAAAAACCCACCAGAGGTCAAGAGAAGGAAGCCTGTGGTGATGAGAGTGATGGAGGGGATGAAGAGGAAACCAGTGAGCAAGAGTTTCAGAAGGCCACCGACGCCCTGTGCATTGACGGGGGTGCATCTCTGCACACCTCTCACCGCCAACTCAAGCGGTGGGCACGAGAAGTCAATGCCGTGGAGCCAGTGCCCGAGGCCCGGAAGCCGCTCAAGTGGTCCCGTACGCCCATCATCTTTGACGAGGAGGATCATCCTAGCCGTACCACTGCGGTAGGGTGTTTGCCATTGTTGGTCTCCCCAACAATCCGCAACCTCAAGGTCACGAAGATGTTGGTGGACGGCGGGGCCGGGTTGAATCTGATTTCCCTAGCAGTTATCAGCAAGCTTCAGATAGCAGAGGAAGAGCTAGAGGTTACCGGCATGTTTCAAGGACTTAATCTCGGCAGGAGCCGTCCTAAGGGAAAGATCATGTTGCCGGTAATGTTTGGGGGAGAACTGAACTACCGGACTGAGAGGATTGTGTTTGATGTGGTTGATCTCCCCCTACCATACAATGGGATTCTTGGACGCCCGGCCCTGGCTAAGTTCATGGTAGCATCTCACTATGCCTACAACACCTTGAAGATGCCTGGGCCACTGGGAGTCATCACCATCCCATCAGATGAGAAGGATGCAATCATTTGTGTGGACAAGATGTACCGGGATGCGGTCACAGCAGAGGCAGCGGTAGCAGCAGCTCCCGTAAGGAAAGCAAAGGAAAGAAGAGGGATTGCAGGGACTCCGGCAAAGAGTCCGAGAAGCGTGCCCCCACCGAGTGCACGGCACCCGTTGACGACGTGCTGGAGTGTTCCAATGGCAAGAGATCCACGGTCGCTGCACCCCAAGTGAAGAAGGTCCCGGCAGGGCTGGCTGGCGTTGATGGTACTTTCACTATCAGCGCCACCCTCGATGACAAATAGGAAAGCTCGCTCGTTGCCTTCTTGCGGGCGAATATCGATGTGTTTGCCTGGCAACCATCTGATATCCCCGGTGTTCCCAGGGAGGTAATCGAGCACCACCTTGTTGTCTGCCCACATGCCCGACCTGTCAAGCAGAAAGTCCGGAAGCAGGCCTTGGAGAGGTAGCAGTTCATTGCAGAAGAGATCAAGAGACTAGAGGCAGCTGGATTGGTCAGAGGAGTACTGCATCCCACGTGGTTGGCAAACCCAGTGGTAGTCCGGAAGGCTAACGGGGAGTGGAGGCTCTGCATAGATTTCACAGATCTCAACAAGGCTTACCCGAAGGACCCGTTTCCCTTGCCGCGTATCGATCAGATTGTGGATTCCACTTCAGGTTGTGATTTGCTGTCCTTTCTGGATGCGTATTCTGGGTATCACCAGATCTTCATGTCCAAGGAAGATGAATAGAAGACGTCGTTCATCACTCCATGTGGTACGTACTGTTTTGTCCGCATGCCATTCGGATTAAGTAGTGCCGGGTCCACTTTTGCAAGGGCAGTCCAGATTGGTTTTGAGCCACAGTTGCACAGAAACATAGAAGCCTATATGGATGATATTGTGGTCAAGACCAAGGATAGGGCCACCCTTATTCAACATTTGGAGGAGATGTTTGCTAATCTGCGCAAAATCAATTTGAAGCTCAACCCGAAGAAGTGTGTATTTGGTGTTTCCTCCGGCAAGTTGCTTGGGTTCTTTGTATCCCATCGCAGGATCAAAGCCAATCCCGACAAGATCAAGGCTATCAAGCAGATCCAAGCACCAAGGACAGTTAAGGATGTGAGGCGTCTGACAGGATGTGTTGCCGTGCTAAGCAGATTCATCTCCAAGTATGCCGAGCGCGCCCTGCCATTCTTCAAAATTTTGAAGAAGGCAGGACCCATGAAGTGGACCCCGGAAGCAGATGCAGCTTTGCAAGAGTTGAAGGCCTACTTGTCCTCCGTGCCTACCTTGGTCGCTCCCAAACCCTAGGAGCCGTTGCTGCTGTACTTAGCGGCAACCAACCAAGAAGTCAGTGCAGCTTTGGTAGCGCAGCGAGAAGTGGATGAGGCAGAGAGTGAACAGAGACCGGCAGAGTCAGAGAAGGATCAGGACAACAATGAGCAAGGCAACAAGAGCAACCCCAAGGATGCGGCAAGGAAGAAAGTGGTGCAGCGCCCAGTGTACTTCATTAGCTCCTTATTACAGGGGGCTAGATCGAGATACTCTGGCGTGCAAAAGTTGATTTTTGGTCTCATCATGGCCTCAAGGAAACTGCGCCACTACTTCCAAGCCCATGAGATCACGGTTGTCACTCATTTCCCGTTGCAACGGATACTCCGAAACCCTGAGGCTACCGGCAGAATAGTGGAGTGGGCTTTGGAGTTATCCAATTTTGGTTTGAAGTTTGAAAGCACGTCAACTATTCAGAGCAGGGCATTGGCAGAGTTTATTGCAGAATGGACGCCAACCCCTGATGAGGAAGTGACGGAGACAGCTATTCCCGGCAAGGAATCGCCCCAAGAATGGATTATGTATTTTGATGGTGCTTTTTCCCTACAAGGTGCAGGAGCTGGTGTGCTTCTTGTTGCCCCCTCCGGGGATCACTTGAGGTACGTCGTCCAAATGCATTTTGCCCGGGAAGAAGCAACCAACAACACAGCAGAATATGAAGGGCTCCTTGCCGGGCTCAGGATTGCAGCTGAATTGGGAATTAAGAAGCTGATCATTCGAGGAGATTCACAGCTTGTGGTGAGACAAGTTAACAAGGATTACCAAAGTCCATTGATGGAGGCATACGTCGAGGAAGTGAGGAGATTGGAGGAGCACTTTCATGGATTGCAAACAGAGCACGTACCCCATACGAAAAACAACATAGCTGATCATCTGTCCAAGTGTGCTGCGCAGAAGCTCCCTGTGGAACCAGGGACTTTTGTTCTCCATCTCACTCAGCCCTCCGTATCCCCAGCAACAATGGCCCGGAAAAGGAGAAAGTTGGACTCCGATAAGCCTCTCCCAGTAGAGCCGTCCGCTCCTGGCAGAGACCCTGCCAGAAACAACTCCTCGCAGTCTACCGGACCACACCCTCCAGCTGGGCCCATGGACCCCGCGAACGAGGCATGTGCTCCCACAGCAGAGGAGGTGCCGCTAGTCCTCGTTGCCGAGCCCCAGGCTCCAACTTGGGCAAGGCACATTGTCCACTTCCTCCAAACCGGAGAGCTTCCTGGCAACCAAGACGAAGCTGAAAAAGTAGCCCGGAGGGCCAGTATGTATCAGTTTGTCGATGACACTCTGTACAGAAGGAGGCCCAATGGTGTGAAATTAAAGTGTGTCTGCCGGGAAGAAGGAAAGGAACTACTGGCTGAGATACACAAAGGCATGTGCAGCTCCCACATTGGATCAAGGGCACTAGTTGGGAAAGCATTCCGACAAGGATTCTATTGGCCCACAGCCCTCCAAGATGCAGTCGAGCTAGTCACCAAATGTGAAGCCTGCCAGTTCCATTCCAAGAAAACCCACCTGCCTGCCCAAGCTCTTCAAACAATCCCTCTATCATGGCCATTTTCAGTCTGGGGGCTTGATATCCTCGGCCCCTTCCCCTAAGCAATCGGGGGCTTTGAATTCTTGTTCGTTGCTATCGACAAGTTTACAAAGTGGCCGGAAGTGACTGCCGTGTGAAAGGTGACTGCTCAGTCAGCTATCAAGTTCTTGAAAGAATTGGTGTGTCGTTTTGGAGTTCCGGCAAGGATCATTACCGACAACGACACCCAGTTCACGAGCCGCGCCTTCATGCAATATGTTCATGCCCTCGGATGCAACATCTCATTTGCCTCTGTGGCACACAACCAGAGCAATGGGCAAGCTGAGAGGGCGAACGCTGAAGTGTTGTGTGGACTCAAGACGAGAACCTTTGATACGCTGCAGAGGCACGACAGGCGGTGGATCAAGGAGCTGCCGGTAGATCTCTGGTCCCTCAGAACGACACCAAACCAAGCTACCGGGCAGACTCCCTTCTCCCTGGTCTACGGGGCAGAAGCAGTTATCCCCACGGAACTCATTTACGGGTCGCCTCGAGTGCTTGGCTACGATGAAGTAGCGCAAGATCAGCACCGGCGTGACGATGTTGTGCTACTCGAGGAGAACCGTCGCCGGGCTGCTACGCGTGCTGCACGCTATCAGCAAGCCCTGTGTCGCTATCATAGCCGCAGGGTTCACGCCCGGTGTTTTGAGGAAGGTGACCTTGTCCTTAGGCGTGTTCAGTCCGCCAAGGGTACAAACAAGTTGTCACCGAAGTGGGAAGGCCCTTACCAGGTAGTACGAGTTACCAGACCTGGCGCAGTCCGTCTGGAGACCGGAGATGGCATTCAGTTGCAAAACTCATGGAATATTGAGCATCTCCGCAAGTTCTACCCGTAAGGCGCGGCTGTCGGGCCCTTCCCGGCAGCCACCCTTTTGTACAGGCCTTGCCTCAGCTGCATGTAACCCCTTGTACAAAGCCAGGGTGATGACCCTGTGCAAGAGAAAATAAAGAAGCACTGTGGGGGGCCTCCGACCAAGATTGCATGCATGCATGAGCATTCCAAGATCACTGCATAAGCATTTCATGAGCATTTGCATATGCATATAGATAGGATCGCATCCTGCATTCATTCTCATCCGCATAAAGCTGCAGGTTCCTGCCGTGAACTCGGCTTTGACAAGGAGTTGAGAAGATTGCCCTGCACTGCGATCCCCGGCAAGCCAAACAGATAAGTTCTACCTCCTATCCATTAGTGTTCTGTAAGTTATAACTTGTGCATAAGAAAACCCCGCCACTCTTTTGAGACTTAGGTGCTCCCATCCCTGACTCGAATGTTGCTTCGGACAGGATGGTCGTAGTGTCCTTTGGTAAAAAAGAAGTTGGCGGGGGGCTGGCCCCTTTGCCTGTTGCCTGGTAGACGCAGCTCTTCGGCAGACAGAAAAGGTGCCGGCAGGATAGCCTGCTGGGGAAAACTCGTTTATTTACACTAAAGAGGCATCTCGCCTCTGCATGGACATACACATGCACGGGTTCCCGACAAGGTTCATATTTTTCATTAATATGCTAATACAAGTACAAGCATTACAGAACACAAACATGGACTCGAGAGATTACATTATTTGAATTAAAATTTGGCAAGTGCCTGCAGATTTAAGATTGAAAAAAGATAAGTGCCCCGTAATGCCTTTTCCCCTATCCATCTCCTACAGGAAGAGGTCGAAGAGGCCGGAGACGGGCGCAGCTGGGATTCGGCGCCTCCCCAGGATCAGGACGGCACCACTCCCCAGCAAGGAGGAAGAAACCGGAGGGCAGGCGTGGATGGGGATGCTGCCGGAGGACCATATGGGGGACACGGAGTCACCGGCAAACACGACTCGTCGGAACGGTCGTCCTCGTTCTTGACGCGTCGTGGGTTGCCACTGCCGTCCGCATCACTACCACCCGAAGACCTCGGCACGGCCATCGCGTCGGGCACCATGCTCTCTGGGTCTTCCCACAGAGAGCATGGTCGTCCCTAGGAGCCCTAGCATTGGAAGTCACTGCACGTCCCGGGGACGTATGTGAAAGCAAGGAGCCCTCCCGCACGACAAAAGGACGGTGCCCGGGAGAAGTCAGATTCGCCTCTACTAGCGGCGAATCTCTTCCGTGACTCCTCCTCAGCATCGCGAAGGGAAGAAGAATGGGGAGCGATCGACTACCACGCGCCATGCCCGCCTCGAGCCTCGACATGGTGTCATTTGCATCCCCTCCCACTGAAATCAAGGCCGCGGGCGGCCCGGCGGTGAGCACGCCGGAGTTGCCACCCCCGGCGTCGTCGCCGTGCCGCCCGAGTCCCCCTTTCAGACCCAGGAAAGGCTTCGAGATGGAGCCCGGGGCGCGGCCCCAGGCTCTTTTTGCTAACATAATCAGCAGAGGCAGAAAGCGGAGGAGAAGAGGAATGCGAGGGTGGGTGACTTCGCCCTCCTCCACCCCTCCATTTTATAGGCAGATCGCGGAGGAGAGCCGCTCCCTCAACAGGCGGCCACCGTCCTCCTTCGCCAACTCAAGACGACCGGGCCCTCGCCTTGACGCTCTCCCACGCCACGCGCCTCCGTTCCCTACCCTGCGCGATGCATGCAGCATACGTGGCTAAGGATAAGGGTGCGGTGGGAAGAGTGAATTGGCGGTTTCTCCCCCGTGCGTTAAAGTCAATCATGGGCCATCACTGGAGCGGCCGCACCACCATTGGCCTTACACGACGCGCGGAGAAACCGAAAACTGGCCCGGAATCAAGGCTAATGAAGAAGCAAAGAAGACCTCAAGAGACCAGCCTCTTCAGCGACCCCGCCTATGCACTTATTAGGCCCTACCCCGACGATGCTCGTCAGCGCGTTCGGGGCAGGCCCGGGGGCTTCTGTCGGTGCAACAAACCCTGGGTCTGTTGCCCAGACTGTGCACAGGCACGGGGACGAGATTGAAGCACCAACCCGAGTCAGAATTCTAGGGACTAAGAGGTTCAAAGGACTAACATGCAGATCAGAGGGACCAAGATCAAGCCAAAGAAGCAAGGCACCATCAGGAGAAGGGCCTCCTTTGCCGGGCAGGTGAGCTCGGCAAGGGGCGAGGCCACCCCCGAAAGACGGCGTTAAAGACGTCCCGGTAGGGCCTGCTGGGGCACACGGAGGCAAAACCACCTCACCAACTACTCCACCACGACCCACGTCGTCAATCAGTGCAGTGTCAAACCGCGGAGTGACTAAGTGGCAGCCATTCACCACATGGCAGCCTCTCCCTACAGGAAACACCTACAGATGACACCTATCGTATGATGTGTCAAGCGAGCAGGCATGGAGCTGGCGAGATAGCCCGGCAAGCCTTGCCGGGCAACCAACGATGTGACGTTGAGCGGTGCATTTAATGCGCCTGTCAGCCCGCAGAGTTAGGTATGATAGCACTGTTTGCTATCTTATCAGTACATAATGACTGTTCTGCCATTGTGGTGACCCCTTAATCTATAAAAGGAGGCCCATGGCGACCGTAGAGGAGGTTAGAAGGTTGGGTAACTCAGACCCCCCTACGCGCGTAGCCACTGCCGCCCTGAGGCAACCCTTGCCGGGCAAGTGTACTACGCTCCACCACCACCTTTCCACCATCAATCCACCAAAGCAGGAGTAGGGTTTTACGCCTCACGGCGGCCTGAACCTGGGTAAAAATGCCTGTGTGATCTCTGCCGTGCTGCCACACGCTCGTCTGGTCTTTGTGCAACATGATGCCCCCCTGCCAAACCAGCAAGGGGCCTCCTGGTCCCATAGGTGGCCATGGTTTTCCGCGACAGACTAGCTCAGTTGCATCTTGGAGGGCTGTGGGCCAGTAGAAACCCTGCCGAAAAGCTTTTCCAACTAGGGCTCTTGATCCAATATGAGAGCCACACATAACCCCCATGTATCTCTGCCAACAACTTCAATGTGTCTTCCCGGCAAATGCATTTCAATTTCACACCATTTGGCCTTTTTCTGTACAGTGTATCATCGATAAACTGGTACATATTTGACCTTCGGGCTACTCTTTTAGCTTCTTCTTGCTCTTCGGGAAGTTCTCCTATTTGAAGGAAATGGACTATGTGTTGCGCCCAAGTTGGAGCTTGCGGCTCGGCAACAAGAACTAAAGGCACCCCCTCGTCCATGGGAGCACTCACCTCGACCGCAAGAACTTGTGGTTCCACGGGAGGGTGCTGCTCACCAACCGAAGTTGGGTTGTTACCGGCAGCCTCCTTACCAGCGGCTTCAGGAAGCCCTGCCGGGAGATATTTGTCGGAGTCCAACTTTCTTCTTTTTCTGGCCATCATTGAAGGGGACACTGAGGGTTGAGTTAGGTGGAGGACAAAAGTTCCTGTTTCCACAGGGAGCTTTTGTTCGACGCACTTTGACAAGTGATCAGTAATGTTGTTCTCTGCACGTGGCACATGCTCTGCTTGTAACCCATCAAAGTGTTCTTCCAACTTTCTCAACTCCTCTACATATGCCTCCATGAATGGACTCTGGTAATCTTTATTGACTTGTCTCACCACGAGCTGCGAGTCCCCACGGATGATTAATTTCTTGATTCCCAACTCCACTGCAATTCTTAGCCCGGCATGGAGCCCCTCATACTCAGCAGTGTTGTTGGTGGCCTTCTCCCAGGGAAAATGCATTTGAACCACATACTTGACATGCTCTCCAGTGGGTGCAACAAGAAGCACGCTAGCTCCAGGCCCTGCAACGAGAAAGCTCCATCAAAATACATGATCCATTCTTGAGGAGCCTCCTTGCCGGGGATAACTGTCTCTAGTATTTCTTCATCTAGGGTGGGCGTCCATTCTGCAATGAGATCTGCCAGTGCTCTGCTCTGACTAGTTGAGGTACTTTTGTACTTCAGGCCAAAGCTTGACAGCTCTAGTGCCCATTCAACTATCCTGCCAGTGGCCTCGGGGTTCCTTAATATGCGCTACAGCGGGAAACGGGTGACAACTGTGATCTCGTGGGCTTGAAAATAGTGGCGTAGTTTCCTCAGGCCATGATAAGGCCGAAGATCAGCTTTTGCACCCCAGAGTACCTTGACCTAGCCCCCTATAATAGGGAGCTAACAAAGTACATTGGCTGTTGCACCACTTTCTTCTTTGCCGTGGTTTTGGGATTGCCTTCGCTAACTTGCTCTGCTTTTCTTTGATCTGTGTCCAATTCTGCCGTGGCTGGTTCAGTTTCATCTCTGGAGGGGACAGTTGCTGCAGCTGCTTCCTCATCCACTTCTCGCTGTGCCACCAGCGCTGCACTAACCACTTGGTTCATTGCCGCTAAGTATAGAAGCAACGGCTCTTGCGGTTTAGGAGCGATTATGGTGGGAGCAGAGGAAAGGTAGGCTTTCAGGTCTTGTAGCGCTGCTTCTGCCTCTGGGGTCCATTTTATCGGACCTGCCTTCTTCAAAATTTTGAAGAAAGGCAAGGCACGCTCGGCAGACTTGGAAATGAACCTACTCAGCGCGGCAACGCATCCAGTTAAATGCCTCACATCCTTGACAGTCTTGGGTGCTTGTATCTGCTCGATCGCTCTGATCTTCTCGGGGTTGGCTTCTATCCCTCAGTGAGACACAAAGAAACCAAGTAGCTTGCCGGAGGGAACACCAAACACACACTTCTCAGGGTTTAACTTCAAATTGATCTTGCGCAAGTTTGCAAAGCTCTCTTCCAAATCTTGAAGGAGTGTTGATCTATCCTTGGTTTTGACCACTATATCATCCATATAAGCTTCTACATTTCTGTGCAGCTGTGGTTCAAAACCAATCTGTACTACTCTTGCAAAAGTGGATCCAGCACTCTTTAACCCGAAAGGCATGCGTACAAAGCAGTACGTGCCACATGGAGTTATGAACGCGGTCTTCTCTTCATCTTCCTTGGACATGAATATCTAATGGTACCCGGAGTACGCATCCAAAAAGGAAAGCAGATCACACCCAGAAGTGGAGTCTATAATCTGATCAATGCACGGTAGCAGGAAAGGGTCCTTCGGGCACGCCTTGTTCAAGTCTGTGAAGTCAATGCAGAGCCTCCATTTCCCATTTGCCTTGCGCACTACCACTGGGTTCGCTAACCATGTTGGATGCAGCACTCCTCTGACCAAACCAGCTGCTTCAAGTTTCTTGATTTCCTCGGCAATGAACTGTTTCCGCTCTAAAGCTTGCTTTCTGACCTTCTGCTTAACGGGCCGGGCATGAGGGCAGACGGCAAGGTGGTGCTCGATTACCTCCCTGGGAACATCGGGGATGTTAGATGGTTGCCAAGCAAACACATTAACATTCGCCCGCAGGAAGGCAACGAGCACACTTTCCTATTTGTCATCAAGGGTGGCACTGATGGTGATTGTACCGTTAGTGCCATCGTGCCTCATCGGGACCTTTTTCACAGCAGGTGAAGCAGCCTTGGACCTTTTGCTAGTGGAACTCTCCGGCATGGCCTCAACAGGTGTGACACACTCTGAAGAGGCGCGCTTCCCGGAGTCCTTGCCGGCATCTCTGCTAGCTTTCTTTCCCTTCTTTGTTTCCTTGGCGGGAGCTGTGGCTTCTGCAGCTTTAGCTGCTACTGCGTCTTGATACATCTGATCCACACATATAATTGCATCTCTTTTATCTGATGGAATGGAAATGATACCCATCGGTCCTGGCATCTTCAAGGTGTTGTAAGCGTAGTGGGATGCTGCCATGAATTTTGCCAGAGCTGGACGACCAAGAATCCCATTGTAAGGCAAGGGAAGCTCAACCACGTCAAACATGACCCTCTCGGCCTGGTAGTTTAGTTCCCCGCCAAATGTCACAGGCAACGTGATCTTCCCCTTGGGTCGGCTCCTGCCGGGGTTGATTCCTTGAAATGTACCCGTGGCCTTGAGCTCCTCATCGGGGATCTGCAGCTTCGCAACCACCTTAGGGGAAATCAAGTTCAAACCAGCACCACTGTCAACTAGCATCTTGGTGACCTTGAGGTTGCAGATTGTTGGGGAAACCAACAACGGCAAACATCCAACCGTAGTGGTGCGGTCAAGATGATCCTCTTCGTCAAAGATGATAGGCGTGCGGGACCACTTGAGTGGCTTTCGGGAGTCTCCAGTTGGCTCCATGGCATTAACCTCACGCGCCCACTGCTTGAGTTGGCGGTGAGAGGAGTGCAAAGATGCACCCCCATCAACACACATGGCTTCGGTTGCTTTATGGAATTCTTGCTCGCTTGTTTCTTCATCCCCTTCATCACTCTCACCATCTCCTTCCTTCTTCTCACGACCTCTAGCAAGTTTCTCCTTTTGCTGCGGGGCCTTGCCGCGATGGCCCCCTCTACTACCACGGCATTTTCCGCCGGCACCCTCTTGGCCTTTCTCCCTGTCTCGCTTCTCATATTCTGCCTTTTACTTCTTGACAAGCTGCTCGACTTGGTGGCATTCTTGGAGATCATGACCTTTAGTGCGATGGATTTTGCAGTATGGCCCATCGGACTTCCCAGCTTTCTCTGCCGCCGTAGCCTCCCGGCAATCAGCACACGCGGTAGCTTCCTTGTCGGGGGCTTCTGTTTTGGCCTTCTTGCCGGCGCCGAGATTGCCAGAGCTCTCAACGGCCAATACTGACTTATCTTTTCGCTTCCTGTTGCGCCTCCGGCTTCTCCTCTTTGGGTTAGTGGTCTCGTCGTCGTCCTCCGAGTCAACCTCGACGCCATCCTCCTCCCCTAGGAGTCGCCTTCCTTCTTCAGCCCAAGCACATTTATCCACCAAGGTGTACAACTCATTGACGGTCTTGGGCATCCGGACCTTCATTTTGGACCGTATCCTGTTGCGCATGTTCGAATGGAATGCAGCAATCACAGCTGCTGGGTGTATCTCTGGAATGTTACGGTGCACTCGAGTGAACCTTTGCATATACTTCCGCAAGCTCTCCCCTTCCTTCTGTGGAAGGACTTGCAAGTCACTGGGCCGCCCGGGCTCTTGGTGGCCACCCGTGAAGGCGCCAACAAATTCATTGCATAAGTCAGCACATGATGAAATGGAATTCTCTGGTAGGTGCATCAGCCACGACCTCACATTTGGCTTGAGTGCCAAAGGGAAGTAATTGGCGAACACCTTCTCATCCCTGCCCCCGGCGGCTTGAACGGCAATTGTGTAAATGCTCAAGAACTCTGTCGGGCTTAACTTTCCATCGTATTTTTCTGGTAACTCTGGCTTGAAGAACCGGGCTGATGGCCAGTGGACCTGCCGCAGCTCACGAGTGAAGGTAGGGCACCCAACCTCGTAAGGCAAGTACCCGCCATCACTGGGCGTGGGTTCATCAACGTCTGGGCCATTGCGCCTGTCAGATTGACAACGGGTCTCTCGGCGCTATTCTATAGTGATGCGCGCATCTTCCCTACGCCGATCTTCCAGGACCCGCCGCTGATCCCGGTGGGTTCGTGGGTCAGACGAGGCCATTGATGCTTTGTCGGGCTTGTGGACACGCTGCTCTTACTGCTGGCGCCTCTGGGCCTGCTGTCGCGGAGGAGACTGCACCGTTAGTGTGGCCCCCTCGACATAGCCATTAGCCCGGGCTGCTGTTATTGTTCGCGGGTACCGTGATGGTTCTGCCTGCTGTGATTTTACAGCTTTAGCGAAGCCGATCAAACTCTGGATGGTGGCCCTCCGCTCATCCATTTGATCAGCTGTCGGTGGGAATCTCAGTAGGAGTTGGGCCCGCGCCATGGCTTCCATAGCTGTGCTCGGCACAGCTGATGAGGCAGACCGTCATATCGCTCGACTCCTGGTAGTACCGGCAGGGGCGTTGCCGCGTTCATGCCCTCGTGAACCGGTCGCCAAGGAAGTCTGGTGATGAGTGGGCCGCACTCAGGGATCGACAACCCCGTTCGGCGCTCCGCCTTGTTCGCCTCGCTCCGGGCAAGGCGCGTGCTCAGTAGCCGCACCTGTGGCAGGCATGGCTAGAGGGTCACGACTCACACCAGAGCGGGCGTCGTTGCTGTGGCTGCACCCGCTAGTGCGGCGGAGTGGTGGAGACTGAACATTCCCTTCACCCATGGCTTGCAGGTCATGCCCGCTGGGATGTTGTTGATGCTGCCCTCCCCCGGCGCTTCCCGCTCTAGCTTCGTCCACGGGGGACAAAATGACGGCGCCTCCTACGCCGGTCGCGTCTCCCGTGGTACCCGCGTCACCCAATGCTGTCGTGGTGCCTACGGCATTTGTGGCCACGTGCGAGGGGGCCTTCGAAGTGGAAGGGTGTGCGGTAGTGCCGGGTTTCTTCTTGGGCGCCATGGATGAAGACGATGATGATGATGGACGCGCTTTTCACAGCTTCGGGTTCACGCTAGTGATTCCCCCTACCTGGCGCGCCAAAGATGTCGTGGGAGAACACGATCACCTATGGGGCCATCGGCCCCTTGTGGTTCGGCAAGGGGGAGGTCACGTCGCACAAAGAGCGGAGGCCATGAAGCAGCACGACGATGATGGGACTATGGTGATTTTTACCCAGGTTCGGGCCGCTGGGAAGTGTAAAACCATACTCCTGCTTTAGTGGATTGGATGGAGGAACACAATGAACACACAGTGCCCAAGCCCGGCGAGATGGCCTCGGGGAGAGCCGCTACGCGCGTATAAGTGTGCAAGGGTCTGAATCTCTTTCTAGGTAGCCTCGGACCTCCTTTTATAGCTCAAGGTGTAACCATAGTGGCAAAATAGTCTTTATCTGATGATTAGATAGCTAACAGTGCTATCATACCTAACTCTAGCAGTTAGGACAAAGCGCATTAAATGCACTGCTAGGTGTCGTGCTGAGGATGAAACCCGGCAAGACTGCCATGCCGCTTAATCATCTTCTGCTTATTATCAAGACACGCCTCTGGACAGGTGTCAAATGAGGGTCATCTGTCTTCCGACGAGCTGCCACGTGCTTAGTGGAAGCCACTTAATCATCTGGAGGCTTGACACCGCATTGATAAGTGATTTGCGTTGTGATGCGGTGGAGCGGTGGTGCCTTGGCGGGAGGTTTTGCCCTTGGCAGCCCCGGCAAGCCTGCCGGGGCAATCTTGGACTTGTCCTTGGGTGGTCTCGACCAGGGCGGGCTCTCCTGCCCGGTAAGGGAGGCCTTCCCAAGGTGATGTTCTGTTGTCTTGTATGTTGACTTGGTCTTCTTGATTCACTCCTTGATCTCACAAAGAGCGGTTTCTCTGGCTTGGCCATGCTTTGTATGTTGGTGTTGGACACGTGATGCCAGCACGCCTGTGTATAAGTCCGGGCAACAAACATGAATGTTTGTTGCACCGGCACCAAGCTTGCCTAAAGTTTTTCAAAATGAAAAGGAGGTACACTTGCGCACGGCTGTCGCGGTCGCACCGCACCCTCACACAGTCGCTCCTGCACGCCGCAAACCCAACCAAGGGAACGCACCCTCACTGACACGTGCTACCGCATGTGATCAAACCAAACTCAGCCATCCTACCGCTGACACCTAATTTTCGTTCATACATTATGTTTATCCAACGCATGTTGGGGAAGATCTGTGTGGCCCGTGCGGTGGTCTGTTGGGGAAGAAGAAGAGGTGAGGAAGAACAAGGGTTAGGAGACGTAGGATATTCATCCAACCGCCTGAAATGGTCGATTGACAAAAATGATGAAAGTCAGGCGACTTGCATAAATATATGTTTTTACACAGCAAAAGATCCCTAAAAAAACAACATAAAGAAAAACTATCACTGCTCACAGAACGAGCTGGCCAAATCGTCTTTGGCTGCCGGCGCGAACCAGCCGTAGCTGCCGACGTGTGTCTCCGCACCGTGGTTGTCCTCGGCCTCCAGCTACTCGTTCACGCGGAGCGTGCGGGCGCTCTGCACGGACGCGAGCACCACCCGGTTCACGTCCATGATGTTCGGTTCCGCCTACAGGAGGGTCTCGATGGGAGTGGCATCCGCGTGCTCCACGTCGAGTTGAGCCTCCGCCGCTCAGTTCAAGTCCAGGACGTCCGGTTCCGCCTGCAGGAGGGCCTCGATGGCAGCGGCATCCACGCGCTCCATGTCAAGTTGAGCCTCCGCTGCCCAGTTCATGTCCACGACATCCGGTTCCGCCTGCAGGAGGGCCTCAATGGCAGCGGCATCCGTGCACTCCGCGTCGAGTTGAGCCTCCGCCTCCCGGTGCTCCTTTAGGATCGCCAGGTTGAACCGCTGGTCCGGCTACACCATGGGGGACCCGGACACCGGCACGAAGTCGACGTCCATCGTCTCATACGCATCGGGGGCCTTTTGCGTTGCGACCTCGCGATGAACATTGGATCGGCTACCTCCTCCTCGGAGCTTGGCTCCAGAGAACTCGGGGATTGGCCCGCCGCAAAGCGAGCTTGGGAACGGAGGTCTGTGGCGTCGACCGCCGCTGCGATTTTTGCGTGGAGCGTCAGCATCCTGTAGTACGTGATCTTGCGGCGCGCCATGACTTTTCGGCGAACTAGGGGACGACTGATGCGGACTAGGGGATTGAAATGTGGGAGAATGGGCTGGAGAGGAGGTATGGTTTTGGGGCAGTGGTGACCGGCTGGCAAGTAGCTGGCATAGGCTGAGCAGCGAAGGTTCTGGTGGGAATCGTGGTTTCGGTGACGACCGATCAATCGGTTTTGACTGTGCGGAGTATGCAAAGTTGGACGGCTGGAGCCTGAAGAGTTGTGGGGTGGGATGGGACCAAAGTTTCGGAGTTTCACGTGTCTGACGTCCGGACCTCCCCACCATTCCTATCAACGACGAGGCGGTAACTTAGTAAATCTCAAGATGCTATGCCGGCTCAGTCTCTCGAAGGTGCTCATAGGGGTAGGGTGTGCGTGTGTGCGTTCATAGGGCTGAGTGTATGCGCGCATGTATGAGCGCTTGCATCTGTACTGTGTTAAAAAAAAGGAGTACTCAGAAGTATGCAAGTTCATAAGGAACGGACGGTGTACATCACTCTTGTCGCGTTCCTGTTGCACCCCGGCACGATGGACCCTGCATGTCGCTCACCGAATGGAACGCGCTTCGTCTTGCGTTTTCGCTCGCTTGCGGGATCCACTAGTACTACTACTGCTACTACTATTGGACAGGGAGCTTCAAAAAAAAGTTGTACTATTGGACTGGCTATACGTGGCGAAATCCTAGTAGGAAGAGCATGCGCGAGAACAAGCATTCACGTGTTTGAATACAAATTGGAAACCATTTCTGTTTGAATACAAATCTAGGAGTACGTACGAATCTAACAATATTTATTGGGTGTTGTTGAATGTTGATACTTTTTTCTATAAGTTTGATCAAAGTAGAGATACTTTGACTACACACAAAACTTATATGTAAACTAAAAAGGATTAGAGGGAGTATATTGTACGTTCAAAAGTGAAACGAACATTGAATACCCTAAATGTGGGCACGGACCGGGCACACCTCAATTATTCCTTCAAACAGTCGGACACCTAAATTAGCACACCATCCGGCTACTTAATCAAGTGTTATGCTTCACGAGTTGAAAAGGAAAAGGGTGGTATTGTACCCAAAACCTCCACACTTGGGGCTAGGGTAACCACTTGGTACTGTACCACATTTGAACTAGGGCACAAAAACCACTTGTTCTGCGCCTAATGCGTAACGCGGAGCACTGACTCTCGAATTTGGATGGGAAAACAGGGAAACCGACATGTGGGGCACACCTGTCGGGATGACGTGGCACAGACTGGTCCAATGGAGGAGCTGGCCCACGACCTCCTCGCCACCGGTAACCGTTCATGTGGCGCAGCTCCCGCACCGCTTCTGGACACGGCGACCGCGGTGAGCGACATGCTCATCATCGCTGGACACGCTCGGCTTCAGGGTGCCGAGGGTGGAGCTACCGCTGTGGCACGACCAGCAGATCAACACCTGGCTCATCGCGAATGCACGAGGCGCCAAAGTGCACGCGCGTCGCGACGCGTCCGTGGAGTGTTCTAGCGCGGCCAACTGCATCCCCAGGACCTGAGACCATGCCGGGTCATCTTTCTTTTTCAATGACATGTGGGATCGCATGTGAAAAAAGGGCAGCTCCAATGTTGCCACGCCCACAGCTGACTACCCTGGCACACAAAAAAACCCTTGTCCTTCACGCCATCACGCGCGTGCATTCCCAGCCGGCGCCAGCTGCCTGTATTCATGTCGTTCGTCTGTATGCCATCATTAAACAGGCTCGCTGCCCGAGGAACCAACTCCGGCGACTTATTGACGCACCCGAACGCTTGGCCTCACCGGAATGCACTACTTAAAGCAGCAATGCCCAACTAAACTCCACACCATAGCGCATCCTCCTACCTGGCACCACATCCACCATGACCGCGAGCGGGAACGGTCTACGGGAGATCTTGTCTTCGGGGATGAAGCTCGAGGTCGCCGGCCTCGCTCAACTCGCCGCTCGCAACGCAATACCGGCGTAGCCGGATGCGGACACGACCGCACAAGTGGTGGCCACGCTGGCGGCCGATGACAGGAGCACCGCCAGCCACGCGTCCTACTTGTCGTCGTCCAACGTTTGGTGGCGCATGTGGCAGGTGAAGCAACGGACCATCCACGTCCATCATCATCGACCTCATGTCCACCGGCACCGCCGAGGTCGGGGACTCCTCCGAGGATGAGTAGGGTATGGGAGGCAGCAGGGCATGGTGTTCCAACTGGCCGGCCCATCTACCGTGTTCTACTCTTCCTCGCCGGAGACCACACCTTCACTTCACGGGTCTTGAACCCCGTGCCGTTCATGGAGACGGCAGATGGAGGACGTCGTCGCCGATGCAGAAGTACAAAGGAAAGTGGACTTCGGTCGCTTCCGTAGAATAGGTTTAGGGTCGGGTTTCTTTTCTTTTTCTGTCCTATAAAAGTTTGAAATGTAATGAAAATCTGCCGTGTTTGCATGAATCTCGTCCGGTGTATATGAACTTTCACAATAATAGTAAGATATATTGTATGAAAATATATTGAATGATGATTCATTTTTGTGTGTATAAACTTGGTCTAAGTTTAGAAGGTTGACCCTAGACAAAGCTAACATGTGAAGTAAATAAACACATAGGGTCTACATACACAATTTATCTTAGGCACTCCAATAGTATGTCCACTACACATTCACGCATTTCACATCTTTCTCTCGCTCTGTCTGTCAAACCAACTAAGCCTTGTCCTAAAAAATAAAGTCTTAAAAAACCAACTAAGCCAACCTCCCAGCATATCGTACGGGAAAAGACCCGGCCGCGCCGTTTTAGTCGCGATTACCGGATTACTAGTAGTATCGATGGATCGCGCGAAGCACCAAGTTTAAAAGGAAAAAGGCGATACACTCATAGCATGCCTGCCGCGGTCGCATTGCACCCCTCACATGGTCGGTCCTGCACACGGCTCACCCAAACGGAACGCGCTTTGGCTTGCCTCTATACTGACACGTGGGACCGCATTTGGAGAAACTGACCATGCGCCAAACTCCCCCGCCCACCGCACGAAAATTCCCCCAAAAAATTCCCCCCAAATCCCAAATTCAACTGCCCTTCGGCCAACTAGCCAATAATATTCCCCAAACCCCCTCCCCCCGGCCCCCTCCACTCCATTCGCTCCGCCAAAGCCGCCCTCCCCACCGTGTCGATACATCGGTGCCGCGGTTCGCCGTGGGGATGCACGGCGATCCTCTCACTCCCACAGTACGCTCTCATAGACCGTCGTCCTCCAGCCGCGCCGCCACCGCTGGCGACGTTCTTGTGGAGACGCACGGCGGTCAGCTTCTCCCACGGTACACGCATTCTAGACCGAGGCCCCGTGCATGTCGGAGTAGCGCTGAATGTTAGCTGATAGACGCTGTTAATCTCACTGCTTGACAAAATAGTTTATAGTCAATATGCTCTGCTTAAGAAGCTTCCTTGCCCTATTCTGCACTCAATCTGCTTTGCTGAGATGCCATGCCACGCCCGATTAGTTGCTAAAATATCCTGCCATATATTAGGACCATGTATGTATTGTGAAGTAGATTGCCATGGTCTAGTAGCCAATCTGTTAGGTGAAATAGCTCGACACCGTTTTATACTCAATCTTTGTTGCTGAGATGGCCTTTGATGGCTGTGTGCTCAGCCTCATTGATTGCTGAAATAGCCTACCATAATTTAGCACTCAATCTGTTTGCTGAATTAGCTTTACATATATTTTGTTACTTAGATCTGCTTGTCCAAATATCTTGCCATAGCTTTAGACATCAACCTAGGTATTTTTTTCTGGACTTTATAAAAAACATATATGCTTTTAGTGTAATATCTAGTAGAAGAACTAATTTGTATGCCTAACAGATGGACAGGACTTGGATAACTTCTGCTCGAAGATTCTCCCCTGCATATGTCGAGGGGATTGAAAACTTCATGAACTTTATCAGAGCTGAGTACGGTGGTCCGAAATCAGATGTGTTTTGCTCGTGTAGCAGTTGTATGAATTCAGTTTCAAGACCCCAGTCAACTGTGCAAAATCATCTACACTTGTATGGGATGTCGGTCACATATACTAGGTGGGTTCATCATGGTGAAGCTGTGAACGTCAATGTTACTAACTATGTGGAAGCAGCAGATCACCATCTTGATCTGCCTGATGCTCAGGAGGAAGAGGAGGAGGAGGTGGTGGCGACAGAGCCAGTGAGTTTGACCAACATTGAAACAATGCTATGAAATGCTGGCACATTTTGTGAACTTTCACCTGCACAAGAAAAACGGTGGGCCCGCATGTTGGAACAATGCAACATGGCAGTCACCCCAGGAAATAAGCTGTCAGTATTCTCAGCTATGGTCACCTTTCTTCAGGTGAAGACATCTGAGCGGATGACCAACAAATCATTCGATGCGATGTTGGATGCTTTCCGCAAATCTTACCGAGATGCGTCTGAGCTACCAAACACCTACAGTATAATGAAAATTTTCCTTCGTGCAGTTGGAATTGGATATGATATGGTCCATGTTTGTAAGAATAATTATGTTCTGTTCTGGAAGGATTATGCCAACTTAAGTGAATGCCCAAAATGCAAATCATCAAGATGGAAAGATGGCGATGCTGTCAAGAGGATTCCTCATAATGTTCTGAGACATTTTCCAATTATACCAAGATTGCAGAGGTTGTTTCATGATGCTGAAACAAGAGAGGATGTACTGTGGCATTCTAGGAACCAGGAGTACAGAGATCAGAATGTCATGAGCCATCCATCTCATGGTAGTGACTGGATAAGCTTCAATCAGAAACACAAAAAGTTTGTTGCTGAGCCGAGAAACATTAGACTTGGCTTAGCTACAGATGGATTCAACCCATTTGGCCACCAGAACACCACATATAGCATGTGGCCAGTTCTTGTTATCCCTTACAACATGCCAACAAATGTCTGCACCAAAGAATCAAACTACATGATGGCCTTGCTCATCCCAGGTCCAAAAAGTCCTGGAAAGGTTTTTGATTTATTCATGGAGCCTCTTGTGGAGGAACTTCAACAACTATGAAGGGGTGTTCTCACTCGAGACCTATATAGCAGTGCACTAGCTGATTTCTTTCTGTGTGCTATTATAATTTGGTGCATCCATGATTATCCGGCTTTGGGCACTATGTCAGGGCGAACGACACATGGTTACATTGCATGTGTTCGCTGTGACAAGAATCCGCTGTCATACGCAATACTTAGCAAGATATGTTACATTGGACACCGTCGTTTCCTTGCCAAGGACAAGCCATGTCCTACAAAATACCGAAGACATGTGTTCAATGCAAAGCATGAAAACCATGATGCGCCAATGAGGCTCACCGGCGATGAGTTGCAGGAGGAATTAGAGAAGGTCAGGCATATTACACCAGGAAACCATCCTGATAATGGTAGCGGGAAAAGGAAGCATGGCAGGGCAGAAGAGAGATTATTGTTTACCCGCAGGTCCACTTTGTGGGACTTCGAGTATTGGAAAGATTTGGATCTGCGGCATAATCTTGATGTGATGCACATCGAGAAAATATATGTGACAGCATTATCGGCACACTTCTTAATATTAAAGGCAAGACGAAAGATACCTTAAAATCTAGGATTGATTTGACACACCTGGGTATCAGATCCGATTTGCAGGTGAAAGATGATGGTGCATCATGGGATATGGCACCAGCTGTGTACACCTTGGACAAGGTAAAAAGAAAAGAATTCTGCAAGGTCCTGTCATGTGTGAGATTCCCACATGGATTTGCTTCCAACCCTGAAAGGAGAGTCAGTGCAGATGGAAACAAGGTACAAGGGTTGAAAACTCATGACTGCCACGTCCTACTTCAAAGGGTTTTACCTGTTATCCTTGGAGGATTGGGCCGCCCTGACTTATACTACAGAGTTGGGACAATTCTTCAGGGAACTCTCTGGTAGAAATATCAGGATAGATGCTTTGGAGCGTCTTAGAGACAAGATACCAAGTATCCTATGCGGCCTTGAGAAGATATATCCTCTAGCCTTCTTTGATGTGATGGTGCATTTGTTTGTTCATCTACCTGATGAGGCACTACTTAGAGGTCCAGTACAGTATGGCTGGATGTACCCTATTGAAAGACGGCTAAGCACTTTCAAGGGCTATGTTAGGAACATAGTAGACCTGAGGGTTCCATTGCAGAGGCCTACATTGCTACTGAAGTGTTGACATTCTGCTCAAAATACATTGAAACAGCTGATCAGCTTAGCAAAAAGGTTGGTGAAGACAATCTCGAGCTCAATGTTTTCGATTGTTCTGTTCTAGTTACAGGGAAGAGTCGACAAGATGACAAACCTAAAGATTTGGACAAAATGGTTTGGTATGTGTTGAATAACTGTCCTGAGATTCTACCTTATATCGAGTAAGTGCTAAGTACTGCAGCTTATACATCATAATCTACTAAAGTTGCAGCACATTATTATATATTTAGATGTTTGACGCGATCACTATGTTGTGCAGCATCTACAAAAAGGAGTTACTGGTGCAAAATCCAAGAAACATTGACAAACTAGTTATGGCAGGATTTGTGAAATGGTTCAAGAGCAGTGTAAGCTTTTGAATTGCACTGTCAGTTTTTTTAATACATTGAGTACATAAGATGATCAACTTGTCTATTTTCTAACCATAGGTTAAGAAGATGTGGGAGGATGTGCAGGCAGTTAATGATGCCCTTTACACACTAGCAATGGGTCCTGATACTCCGGTAAGACATTATGAATCTTGCGTTGTTGGAGATGTGCGCTACAACACCCTTGCACGCGGTGAAGGCAGGAAGACACAAAACAGTGCCATCATGAGCACTAATACGTACGGCAGAGAGACAACTGAAATGTATGCTAACATAACAGACATTGTTCAGTTGTAGTATATCTCCAGTTTCGAGGTTCATCAGTGTGTGGTTCTGTTGTGCTGTCGTTGGTATAACCTGTTTTCCAGGATCACAAAACCCAAAGCTGATGATTATTTCAAATCAATCAATGTCAAGGCGGTGTATCACACTGACGAGCCTTTTATTTTGGCAAATCAAGCAACACAGATATTTTTCTTGGAAGACACATATGCATGTAGCAATGACTGGAGAGTATTGCAAAGGTGTGAGCAGAGGAATTCGTTTCATGAAGTTGCACAACAAGATGATGCTTACACTGCTCCTGATGTAGAAGATTCCACAGATGTTCGTAGTATCTTTGAGAACCATCACATCGATAACGCTGGCGAAAAGATTCCCTGTCGGGCTGTGGACATACGAGAGTTGATGGATAAGAGGCCAACGTTCGAGGACATTGAGGATGAAGAAGAAGATGACACTGGGGGGAATTACAATTCAGACTAATACACATGGCGAAGATGTTGATGCTGCTGCTGCGGATAATGATTAGATTGCTTTTATCGTATTTGCCTGTGAGAAGACGACTTTTTATCCACTATGTGAAATTGTGTTTTCTATGAAAACTGAAACCTGATGAAGTTGTTGTTTAGTATTTTGCTGTGAGAACATCACTTATTATGTATGTTGATTTGTGTTTGGTGATTGCATGATGACTAAAACATGATGACATTGTTGTTTAGTTGTACTCATATTTGGCTATGAAACTTGTATTTGATGACATAGTTTGCTGTTGGATTGCAATTTGCTCTACTCTTCCAATAGGATAAAGCTGACCTGACAGGGCCTCTGCTAATTTATTTATTTATTAGCAAAAGGGCATCTGCTATTTATTTATTTATGAGCAAAAGGGGATACCCCCGATTTTCGTTAATAGAAACCATTAGGTGTACCACACGGCCAGTGTGGTCAGCCCTTCATGTTGATGAGTATTTGAAATGATGTTTGGAGGAGAAAGAAGAAAAAGGACAAGAAATCATTAGATGTTCACAACACTACGCCCAGCCTGCTAAACATGTTTCATTCATTACTAGTTTCAGCAAAGTGCTCATGTCATAGCCACCGAATACATCCCGAGTGCTACATACACTGCAAATAAAGAGACAATCATCCTACAAAGCACAATGATCTTGCCCATTATCTTCACAAGCTCTTTCATCTCCTCATTGCTGCCAAGGCCGTTCAGCAGCTGTTGCTTGGCCATGATCAGATGAACTGCATCTTTAACCTTCTGCTCTGCATCTTCCTGTTCTGTCGTTCCTTCAGTTACTTGTCCAACACCCCAACTTGCTGGTATTGGGATTCCTCGGCTAACCAAATAATCAGCATAGTTCCATTCCCCCACATCAGTAACTTCCCAGAAATACAAATCACATGAATCTTCCCTTTTCTGCATGAATCAAATTGGAAGATCATCAACCAAACTATTAAAAAATTAGCAACTGAAAGCAGGCGACCAACACTTAAACATATTATTACCCCATGATTCGGGCATTTGTAGAAGACTCGGCCAGGGTTGAGGATTGTAGTTGAATCGCGACGGATGACTCTGCGTGATTTGTAGCAGTGGCACCACACCAACGGCAGTGGGTTGCGATGAGCAACGGGCTGCGGTAAGTGTGCCGGCGGGGGTGTCATGAGACCCACAGGCGATGGTATGGGTGGCGACTTGGTGCATATCTGGTTGTTGCCTGCTGAAGAGCAGGTGGACGAGCCGCCAGCGAACATGGTTGCTGCGGCCAGAGCTTCTGATGCTAGGCACAGTAACTAGAGAAGAGGAGCAGCGAACGTTGGATATATCAGTTTCATTACTTGCATAGTAGTATAGCACTACATAGTCATAGTCTAGGTTTGGATTCGAACCAGCTACAGGAGCATGTCTCTCTTTTTTCTAAAACTCAGCAACGTCTCTTTACTGGTACACTAGCTTGTTATGTACGCCTTCTCAAGTCTTTAATTTTCGGGAATGTTATGTGGCGAACGTTGCCTGGGAGGAGGATGGAAAACGAACGCATTTTCCTGGCAGTTTTAGTTGCGACGCAAGACCAAACGGTGGCAGTTTCGGGAATGTTATCTGGCGAACGAGCCCAGTTTTTCTTTTCTTCCTATAAAAAAGTATGCTACGTGGTGTCAGCCTAGTCAACAAACCATTGTGGCAACCTTGACCATTGGATTGACATTCAACGTCTGCCATGTTTCTTCAGTCTCTTCTTCCTCCAACCGCCAAAGCCAAAGCAGCGCCGGCGGGACCACCGGCTCCCGCCTCCCACGGCTGGCTGTGCTGCCACGCACGCATTGCAGCCACATCACACACTAAAACTCTGCTCATCTTCCCCGACTCCTGTTCATTCCGGTCCGAGGCCTCACCATCGTCCTCCGCCTTGGTTCGCTCGCCGCAGCGCCGCCCTCCGGTGTTGTCAACATGGTCAACAACCGAGAGGAATAAGGAGATGACTGTACTTGGTGATGATGACAGTAGGGACCCACCAGGATCATGGCAGTAGGCAAGCAAGTGCCTCCTTTATTATAAGAAAAAAATGGTTCCTCCTGATGGTTTCTTGACATCTGGGTCGCGCGCCACTGTCAAAGTAGTCAATAAACGAAATAACTGCACAAGGAAAGGCTGACACCCGGGACCCAACAGCTCGCGTAGTAAAAAAAATTTGTTTTCAGGACAGAGCAGGGTATCAACTGGGTTGTGCGGGAGATGTGGCCCGTCCAGCCCAGGCTTTTATTTCATATGTTTACAACATGACCAGCCCAATTTTTTTTTCTGAAAATGGCTAGCCGAGCTATTTTGTTTTTTGAAGAATACCCAACGGAGGCCTACTTGCTTTTCTACGCCCTGCTGGACTGGAAAACTTTCAAGACGAGGAGGGATGCATTCGGCTTGCCCAGAAAATGGGCTATAAGTAATAAGAAATGGGCTGTAAAATGAAAAAATACAGCAAACAGTTCTTTCGGATTTTGATATTTTAAACTTCATTGTTTTTGTGCGGGTAAAATTTTATTGGATTTTAAATTAATGTATGTTTAATTTTTAAATTAATTTGAATCTGGCTAGAAACTTCAGGCTGTATGTTGTTTGGGACAGATTTGGAGACTGACTTGTGGGTCTACTAGATTGACGTGTACGCAAGGCTTTGTCAACTTTGTTCACAAACGATTCTAGCAGCAGTGACCGTTGGATGTTAATCCCACGGCCGTGCTGCTTCTTCAATATCTGATCTTCTTGCTCCAGCCGCCCAAACCAGCGCCGGTGGGACCGCCTGCTCCCGCCTCCCATGGCCGGCTGTGCTGCCGCGTAGGCCGCACCGCCCTACCCTACTCCATCGCTGGCCAGGCCATTCCTCTACTCACCCACACCTCCTATTATTTTCCGGTGACGACAGTCGAACTAGTAAACCCTCGTACTCCCCACCGCATGGGCAACCACTGCCGAGTTTCCCCCGGCTCCGGGTCCTTCCCTTCCTAGGCCTCGCCGTCGTCCACCGCGTTGGTGCTCTCTACGTGGCGTGGTCAACATAGTCAACAAACGACAGCTATCGGAAGAGGGATGTACATGGAGCGGCTGACAATAGGGACCCACATGGTCCATGGCCGCACGCAAGCAAGTGCCTTCTTATTACACAAAAAAATGATTCCTTCGACTGACAGGCTGGACCCACCAGGTACATCTCCGCACGCAAGCAAGGGCCTCCTTATTACACGAAAAAAAAGTTTCCTCTCCCTGATAGCTGAGGCCCACCAGCTACATCTTCGCATGCAAGAAAGTGCCTCCTTATTACGCGCAAGAAAAATGATTCCTCCCACTGCTAGCTAGGACCCACCCGATTTGGAGGCTGACTTGGGGGGGCTACTAAGTTGACGCGTACGCATCGCTTTGTCAACTTAGTCAACAAACAATTCTACCAGCAGTGACCGTTGAATCTTAATCCAACCGCCGTGCTGTTTCTTCAACCTTTGATCTGCTTGCTCCAGCCGCCCAAACCAGCTTGGGCCGTACTGCCTGCTCCCGCCTCTCGTGGCCGACTGTGCTGCCGCGCAGGCATCACCGCCCCACACTACTCCCACCACTGGCCATGCCATCCCTCTACTCACCTACACCTCCTGTTATTCTCTGGCGACGGCAACCTCACACCGCAGCCGAAGCAGCCAACCCTCGTACTCCCCCTCGCGTGGGCATCCACTACCGCGTCTTTCCCGGTTCCGCGTCATTCCCTTCCTAGGCCTCACCGTTGTCCACCGCCTTGGTGCTCCCGGCGCGGCATGGTCAACATGGTCAACGAATGACAGCCATGGCGCGGCGGTGAGGCTGACAGCTGGACCCACCAGCTATATCTTCGGACGCAAGGAAGTGCCTCCATATTAGGTGTGAAAAAAGTGATCCCTCCCCCTGACAGCTGGGACCCACCAGCTATATCTTCGGACGCAAGGAAGTGCCTCCATATTAGGCACAAAAAATGATTCTTCCCCCTGACAGCTGGGACCCACCAGCTATATCTTCGTAGGCAAGGAAGTGCGTCCTTATCCTCCCTGACAGGTGGGACCCACCCGATCGAAGCGTACGTAGCGTTGTTTGTCTGGTCGCGAACGTGTACGTACAAACTGGTCGATCGGTCTCTCTACAACGATCAACCGTGGCCGAGCAAGCAGCGGGGCGCGTTGTAGTAGAGCCCCCGACGTAGCAGTTCAGGCAGTCCAGACTGAACCGTGTACACGTACGTACAACCAGATGCCAAAAAATACGGCCACGTACGTACATACGGGCGGGGTCTCAAACGCCTACTCACGCATACGTACAGCCAGGGCTCGTGTACATGGAGAGGCATCAGACGGCAGCAACAGCGTCCTATTCATCGGCAGCCAACCGGCTGGGTCAGAACGGACAAACTGTGTCATGTTCATCGGGAGGCAACGGAATGCGTCGTGTTCATCGGGAGCCAACCGGCTTGGACGGAACAACCGAAACGGGGCATGGCGTACCGCAGAACGGAGGAAACGGCCTTCTGTTCGACCGCCTATGGTCAAAACGGGATCTTGTTCATCGGGAGGGGTCTGGCGTACTGCAAAACGAAGGAAACGGACTTCTGTTCGAGCGCCTATGGTCGAAACAGGGTCCTGTTCATCGAGAGGGGTGCGGCATACCGCAAAACGGAGGAAACGGACTTCTATTGGGGCGCCTACCATCGAAACGGGGTCCTGTTCATTGGAGGGGTGTGGCGCACCACAAAACGGGACTCCACGGGCTACTATTCATCCACCGTCAACTGCCTCTCGCTCCAGCCTCCATGGGGTACTGTTCATCCACCATCGTCCTCCAGCCTCCACCGGCTATGGTTCATAGAGCCTTCACGAGGTCCTGTTCATCCACCCCCAACTGGCTGGGGTGCGGCGGCCTCCTCGGGGTCATGTTCATTCATCGACAATGGCCTGCTACCACGGGGTCCTGTTCATCCAACCCCCACCGGGAACTATTCATCCCCAGCCAACCAACCGGCTCGACTTGCCATGTCTCAACTCATTCTATGTACCACACGCACGATAGCAACGGTCACTGTTCATCGAGAGGCAACCCAACACTGACTGGCTACGTCTCGCACGGGGGCTCGATCGGCTTCAGTAAGCAACAACAGTGATCGATCGCTCGGGTTCAGTTAGCAGCAACAGCGAAGGAATCGCTCGGGTTCAGTCAGCAGCGAATGAATCGCTTGGGTTCAGTTAATAGCCAAGGGATCGATCGCTTGGGTTCAGTAACGTAGCTAGTGCAATCGCTCGGGTTCGGTTAGCCAACACCTCGCACACACGCGCGTACACGAGAGAAACGCCCAAACCACAGTGCATCGCTCGTCCCCGACCACCCACCGTAACCGGGAACTCCCCGATATTTTCCTCGCCCTCGCTTCTAACACGATTTTTTCCATCATGGACGACCCAAAGAATGTCATGCAGGTGCATCTCCGCCCCGCCCAGGACGAAAAGCCCATTTTCTGTCATGATTTTTTGTCATAGAAGTAGGAGTCCACCACATCTATGATGATAAGTGTCATAAGCATGATAGAAATTTTTTTGTTCCGGCCAAAATGTCACGGATGTGTCTTTTTTTGTAGTGATCTTATAATGCTATCGTCGTTCTAAGCAAAATAAGATTTATAAAGGATAAACAACACATGCAATCAAAATATGTGACATGATATGGCCATCATCATCATGTGCTTTTGATCTCCATCTCCAAAGCATCGTCATGATCTGCATCGTCACCGGCACGACACCTTGATCTCCATCGTTGCGTCGGGGTCGTCTTGCCAACTATTGCTTCTACAACTATTGCTAACGCATAGCAATAAAGTAAAGCAATTACATGGCGCTTAAGTGATTGACACGCGGGTCATACAATATTTAAAGACAACCCTAAGGTTCGTGCCGGTTGCTGTACTCATCGACATGCAAGTCGTGAACTTATTACAAAACATGATCATCTCATACATCAACATATATCACATTACATCTTGACCATATCACATCACAACATGCCCTACAAAAACAAGTTAGATGTGGCACCCCGGCTCAGAGAAACCGGAACGCCCTGTATTCCAGCCCAGAGATCGAGATGAAGTCTTCTGGAATACGACACTGCTTGGCATAGAACAAACCAGCTCTTATTACAAAGGGTAATAATACAAGGGTCTGATGTTACAAAGGATCACATCAGCACGGCGATGCTACACCTGCGATACTACACTTGCTCTATGCTAGCAGTGGAACAACTCGTAGCAGCGGAATACTTCTAGCAGCGGAACAACGACGAAGGTGGTGAACTCCACTCCGCAAGGACTCTGGCTGGGACACGATCTAGCTCGCACGAACGGAAACCACGACAAACAATCAATCACGGCATCACCTGCAATCTAGCATGACACGCCAGGTCAGTACATTGAATGTACTTGCAAGCTCACAACAACCAAAAGCATCAAGGCAAGACAACAACATAGCAATTAAACAGGTTAATTAATTAACAACTACTATGATACGAAAGCAACTACTAAGCATGATATGAAACTACTACCATACTGATAAACACCCATCTCAGATCTCAGTAACCATCTCACTCTTGGCTAACCGGCCAAGCAATATACCATCTCAATCACCTCGTGATACACCTGATCACCTCGTGATCAAAGCATCCACATGATCACCTCGTGACCACAACATCCACATGATCACCTCGTGACCACATCACAAACTGAATGATCATCCTCGAGATCATCCCAATATCATCATCAACATCCTGCCAAGCTGTTACTACTCACAATATGTCAACATATAAATCACCTATAAGTCATTCCGTCATGTGAGTGTTGATTGAACGGTGTGACCTAGTACGAACTGTGCCCATGACCGAGGACACGGCTATCGATAGATTAACACACACACACACACTCTCTGCAGAGGTTAGCGCACTGTACCCACACCACGGAACCCATGGCCTCGCACTCCCATTTGTGTGGACCAACGGCGTTCCGACAAAATTGATCTACTGCCATGACACTCTCCCGGCCACTCCGACCAACTCCCTTTTAGGCTAAGTCATGGGTGGCCCCGATGTCTACCAAAGACATCCAACGGCCACCGTCGTGGCAAAACATAAACGGTCCCAAACGGGGACAAAAAGGCGCCTACAACAACTACGGGCACACAAGGCTTATGTCCACCTACCTGATCAGGGTAGGGCGTGCCCATAACCTTCCCTTGTTGGAGGCACCGGCGAGAGGCATGCCAATAGACCGCGTTAGGGCCTTCCCATAAAAGGCAAATGTGGTTGCACTGGAAAAGCCCGGTTCGGTGGCACCTGACCAACTTAATGACGGTATTTATCCCCAAAATATAACAGTGATAAATGATACTCCGATATCATCTATCAACTTGTAATCCAAGTCATAGCAATATCCAACAACTAATACAAAGCATACTATCGTCATATCAAAATACTCCGGGGCAACATATCACTACTATTATGATGAATCCAAGAACGATAATACTACTACTCCAATAGCAAGAACAAGCTATCCAGCTAAGATCCATATGCAAGCATCATCTCCAAAACCATACTCCAAAACATAATATCAACTATCATCATGATGAAAATAATACTAGCCACTAATAATCCAAAGGCAACATGACATCCAAAGTAATACTCCAAAATATAATAACAGATATCAACATGAAAATAATCATAATAACCTCTAATAATCCCAAGGCAACATGTCATCCTCATAAAATGCAAGATATTAGTCCTAGAACTCCAAGCAACATCACGGCAATAGCAAGATCGAAACAACTCCAAGAAATGCCATGAACAGATCATACATAGCTAATGCAATATTTTAAATAAGTTTAAATAATTTAAACCATGTCACTGCATTGCAATCATGCAAATGGAGGGTGTGGCTTGCCTGGGATGGAGGGATTCATCGCGAAGAAGTGCGAGAAGCTCGCGGAAAGAATTGCCGGAAAACGTTCTCTCTCGGAGGGCGCTGAATAAGGGCAAGGGAATAATGGTCATTTTCAAAATGTTAACACATGGTGAAAATGATACCAACAGAACGGGCTCAACGAGACGAAGAAGTGGGCTTTGGAATCACCTCATTTGGAGTTAGGATCAAAAAGTTATAAAGGTTTTCCTGCCAGGGACCTATTTGTAATAAAACCATCACAAACAGGCCCTTGAGTGGAAAAACAGAACGCTCCTTTTGGCAGAATACGCTTTCCAACTGAGAAAACGTAAACTGGGTCGAAGCAGAGCCAAAGTACGCTTTCAGAAAGGGAAGACGTATTCCAGCGGAATACGCTTCCACTTATCCTAGTCAGCAAAGGCGGGGCCGAGCGCTGACTCGCTGCCAGGTGGGGCCTGCCGCTGACATCTCTCTCTCCCGCTCCTCCTCCTTCTTCTTCCCCCGCGCCTGCTCGCTGGACAGGGAGTGGGTCAACGGCGCCAGCGGAATTCCGGCCAGCTCCGGCCACCATATGCGACGCCGCGACCACCGGAGAACTCAGCAGGTTGCCGCGCATCTGTTACTACGACGCACGACCGCCGGAGATGCCCGGAGTGGTGACAGGTGAGAGAGTTTCGGACGAGGTCGTCGGCCGAGGTGGGTGCCAGCGATGCGGTTGCTCCGGAGGAGAAAAGAAGATGTGGGGAGAATCAGAGGGTCTAGGAGACTCCTCTGGTGGTGGTAGGAGGGAGAGGGGAGGCTCGGTTCGCCGGAATCGGGGTGGACAGAGGCGGCGGCCGAGACGGCAATGGGAGACATGGAGGGCGGCTCGAGCTCGGGGAAGTGGTCAGGGGGCTAGAGGAGGTGCGGTGAGGTCGATGAGGAGCTCGGGAGGGGCTCGGAGTGGCTATATATAGCCGAGCGGCTCGGGGGTGACTGCGGATGCGTGGCCACAGCTCGGGCGTGCCCGCATACGCGTGGGCGGACGAGCTTGCTCGCCGGAAGGTGACGGGAGGGGGCAGAGGGCAGGCTCACAGGGCGGAGGAAGCCAAGAGGCACGGGGAGGAAGCAGCCGAGACGAAGACAGAGCCAAAGGGCCACTGTTTGCCCGTGGGCGCGTGACGTCTAGCTCCGGCGAGGAGGTTTCTGGAGGGGGCAGGGACACGAGAGCGACGAGAGATGAACGGGGAGTCAGGTCGGCAAGTTCGGATGCGCGAAAACTGTCGATGCCGAGCTGCCCGCTGCTCAGAACGCGCCGGATGCCGCTAGAGCGCGAGAAACGCCATGCCAGGGCGGCAGTCACCACGGGCACTGGCATGGAGAGGACAAGAGGGACTGCAATGAGATGTCTGGTGATGAGTCCCTGCATCACTGAGCCTGAGGGAGGCGATAGATCGAGAAAAGGAGCACTGAAGCGATGTGAGGATTCATTGAAAGTTTGCTGTAGCAAACTTGGTTGTGCACTGGTGATCAAAAGAGAATTGATTGGGGCCAACGGAGTTGTCTGGGAGGTTAAGCTTAGGAAGGACTATAATCCTGGAGATTTTTAGGGGAATTGGACCAAGATACATCATAGTTGCTTCACAACTACATATTTGGTCCAGAACCAAGATCAAGATGATGCACTCACATAGTGTAACCACTTGAGCTCAAATTTGGCAAGGCAGGGTTATCTGGCCAAATAATGATGCTGTAAAAAGTTCAAACCAAATGGACTTTTCAAAATGGTACTTCCTTCACAGCTATCCTCTTTGTCCAGAAACTTGGGAAAATTCTAGAGAAATATGGGCTTGTTGAAATGATCCCAAAATTGATGGAGAGAGGTTTTATGGTCATGAGAATGCTCTGGTAAATTTTCAGCCAAAATGAATTAATATAAACTATACTTGCTTCACAACCTGAAAATATTGACAGAAGCAAAGATTTGGTCCTGTGCTCACATAGATGATTGGATGAAGCTGAAAATTGGAGGAGGGTGATAATATGAGCACATGAAGGAGTGTGGAAAATTTCAACTCATTTGGATACTCCTAGCTAGTACTTCCTTCACAATGCCTTCTGTCTGACAGAAACTTTGAAAAATTGCTGAGGAAGATTGGCTAGGCAAATAAAGTTGAATGTTTGCATGGGTCAATGATTTGGATGAAATAGCATGCCCAAAAAGTTTGGAAGCAATTAATAAAGGATAGGTGGCACTTCCTTCACAGAAAGCCACACTGGACAGAATTGAAGAATAATTATTGGGGAATTATTCTTGGGCTAGGACAGGAAAGTTTGGGCATATTTGAGCAAGATATGACCCAAAGAAATTATGAGAATAATTTGGGAATTTTGGGAGTTACAGAAATATAGGTTGCTTCACAACCTAGGGCAGACAGGGTTATTCCTTTAATAAGAAAAGGAATATTCCCCAAGAAAAAGAATTATGGAGTTGGTCTAGGATGGAAATGTCATGGTATTGGGAAAGTTTTGAGAATGATGAGCCTTTTGGGAGAGGAAATGATGATGATCTCCCAGGTTGCAAGGCCACAGAACCACTCCAAAAAGAAAAATCAGAGCAAAAACCAATAAATTAAAAAGAAAAAAAAGGGCCAAAAACTAGGGTGTTACAAACCTTCCTCCCTTAAATAAATCTCGTCCTCGAGATTTGGTTGCTCAGGGAACAAGTATGACTTGAGGACACCGTGTCCAACTCGGGTATCCATTTCCTTTATATATTGTCCCCTCATATGATTTTCTTACCTTGCTCCGGGGTGGTTTGCTTCACCTTTCCCAAATCCTGATAGGTTTTTGCTCCTAAACCAAATCCTTTTGCTGACGTTGATTCTCTCATATCTGCGGTGATATCCAGTGGATCTGAGCATAAATTTCCTTTGGTCATGAAAACCTTTTACTTCTGCCATCGGGTTTGCTCAAACAAATGCATGTCTTCCGGGTTCAAATAATGCTGAGAATTATGGCCATTCTCCTGACGGGATCTGATTGCTCGCAGGTGGTACTAACTTATCTTGATTTGTTCCTTTGGCTCAAGCATGAGATATGTACCAAAGATTCGACTGCTGTCTGTCGTGAGCAATATAAAGGGGTATGGATTTATGGTTGTATCATACCTCAAATATTAACATCTTGAGACTGCCCTGACGGGAGTGCTAGTGGAAAATACTTTTCATGACCTGTTGTCCATGCACTTGGTTCCACCAGTGAATATACCTGGTCTGAGCTGATGGTTCGACTTTTGATTTATCCATTTTGTTGATATACCCATCTATGGTAATAGGCTGTGAGATGCTTTAACACTGCCACTGAAGTCAAACTGCAGAGTTTGCAAAGGAAATCTTGGGTCTGACAGAACAGACTTGGATATTCCACCCTAACCATTTTAAGCGGATCAGCGGGATATGAAGTCCTTGTAGAACAGAGTAGGCCTTTGAGGGTATGCCTTTGTGGATCCATATGGAATCATGGCATCCCACTGACTTGGGTATCCGGACCCTGATGGTCGTGCAAAAATCCTCATACCTTTGCTGTCAGGCTCACCCTTTAATGGTCATGATTTTATTTGTTAGGATACCTTGCTGAAATAGCTTGGCCACACATGTCCTTGATTTTTGGTATGACCATGGATGTGGCTAGTGCAATATTTTTGGCATTATTCCTTGTGCTTGCTTTCTGACCTGGGTCCGCACATATATGACATGACTCGGGGCTTGTAGCTGTATAGAGCTCGTTGTTGTGGCCAACCATGCAAGAGAGTGACAAGGTTTTATGATATCTCCTTGTCAGTTGCGGGAATATTGACCTTGGTGACCATTGTCAAGACTGCGAATTCTGCGTTGTCAGCTCCAGAACTTGTTGATCCTTGCATTACATGAGATGTGTATCTCTGCTTATCTTCATTTGCATGGCTCATGAGGTTGTGGGATTATTACCTTTCTTAGGTATATCTGCTTGATTACTGTCGCATCTCGTATGAGGGACTAAAATGACCGGGGATACATGCCCACCATATACATAAGAAGAATATGCCACCGAACACTCGATCCTTGCGGTAGGCATTTTTCTTGGCTGAGTGATACTTCTGACAAAATCGTTGGGAATCTGACCCTTGAATTGCACTGTCATATACTGCCAACTCATTGTGTCATCTCTTGTAGCAATACTGGATACGACATGTGGTGTCGTACCGAAGAAGGCAAGGTGTCATGGTTTGAAAGCTATCCGAGTAACTTGCATGTCCGGGAATACATTCTCACCATATTTGTGGAAAGATATGTAGCCGAACACTCGATTTCTGAAGAAGACCTATGCCTTGACTGATTTGTGCTTCTGACAAAAATGTTGTGAATCTGATGCTTGAGCGGTACTGCCATATATTGGCAACTCACCATATAATCTCTGGGGACGGTGCATAGTATGGTACTGTCAGGGCTAAGTGGCTTTTGAGAGAAGCCATCCGAATAGCTGGCTGAGGAAGACTCGGTAGCTTCTGCTCAAAGCTTTTGCCTGGGTAGCGTGCTGGGGAAGCCTGGTTTCCGTATCTGAGAAGCTTCTCCTCTGATTGCTTACTGAGAAAGATTCATTTCTTTATGCCAGAAGCTTTTCCCGAGATGTTTTGTTGTGGAAGACTGAGTATCTGGGACCGGAATCTGTTCATATATTGTACTGGGAAAATTGAGGAGCCTTGCATCATATGTTTCTTCCGATAGCGTGTGGAGGAAGACTGGGTTTCTTATATCCAAAGCTTCATACTGATATGCAGACTGAAAGCCATACACACACCCATAATATTCTGCGGCTGATTACTTGCATGAGACAATTTGTTTGACTGTCTTCCTTGATCATAGCACATTCTGACTTTCTCTCGGAGTATTCATATTTCAAGCATCATTCATTGCTGAGCCAAAACTTTGTATATGATCCATACCTTTGACTGACAATATATCATTGATCTTGTACCTGACTTGGCTTCTTGCTGGCTGGATCATTACTGCTGTGAGGATTAAGTACTGATGTAGACCTGATGTGTTTGGCTAAGCTTCTTCCAAAAATATTTGAAATCCTTATTGCTTCTTCAAGTCCGGTGTCAGTTGATGAGAAACTTCCATAAGGGGAAATAAGGTAACACCGAGGGCCCAAAAGAAAGAAGCAAAAGAAACAACTCAACTAAACAAAAGCACATAAAACAATCAATTCACACACAAGCAATGTCACATATTACTGCTAGTTACACAATATGCATGCCTACTTAAGCACACAAATCTCGCGGGATCTCCGGTACTACGATCTAGCATGCTGTGACGATGTGCACGAGGACGAATTATGGTGTGGAAGTATTGGTGTAAACATCGTTACACCAAGTGCCGGCTTAGCCAGGTAGCAACCTGGACTAGCTCGGAGGCGAGGATGCACTCGATAACCATGTAGCAGGACACGAATGTCGCGGCCACATTTTTATCAAGCAAACGGAAAAGATCCGTACTCGTCCAAGAAATAGGATAGCGGGGAAAACTGAGCTGCTGACATTGCCCTTTCTTGATGACTAAGATCATTAAGGGTTGCCAACACGACAAGAAAAAAGGACGATCCGGGATAGAAGCATGTCTATCACCGAAATGATAGGTGGGGCTAAAAGAAAGACATCGGCGCGATACCTGAGCACCATTTCTGCAAACAGTGTCGGGATCACTTGGCATCATTCCGCTGGGACAGAAATGACGCCAAACACCGAAGAACGAGCAAGAAAAGAAACTGGAAGAAATGCAGGGGCTGAGCTGTAGTGGATCCGAACCGATGCCATCTACACTCACCGAATTAAACCATTAGCAGCAAAATAATAAGGCTATATGCATGCTATGCGACAAACAAATGCAGCAACCAAATGCAACAAACAAGGCAGACTCTATACTACCGGTTTCTACCGCTCGCGCTGACTAGGGCGTCCTATAGCCAGACCTGCTCTGATACCAAGCCTGTGGCACCCCAGCTCAGAGAAACCAGAACGCCCCGTATTCCAGCCCAGAGATCGAGATGAAGTCTTCTGGAATACGGCACTGCTTGGCATAGAACAAATCAGCTCTTATTACAAAGGGTAATAATACAAGGGTCTGATGTTACAAAGGATCACATCAGCACGGCGACGCTACGCCTGCGATACTACACTTGCTCTATGCTAGCAGCGGAACAACTTGTAGCAGCGGAATACTTCTAGCAATGGAACAACGACGAAGGTGGTGAACTCCACTCCGCAGGGACTCTGGCTGGGACACGATCTAGCTCGCACGAACGGAAACCACGACAAACAATCAATCACGGCATCACCTGCAATCTGGCATGACACGCCAGGTCAGTACATTGAATGTACTTGCAAGCTCACAACAACCAAAAGCATCAAGGCAAGACAACAACATAGCAATTAAACAGGTTAATTAATTAACAACTACTATGATACGAAAGCAACTACTAAGCATGATATGAAACTACTACCATACTGATAAACCACCATCTCAGATCTCAGTAACCATCTCACTCTTTGCTAACCGGCCAAGCAATATACCATCTCAATCACCTCGTGATCAAAGCATCCACATGATCACCTCATGACCACAACATCCACATGATCACCTCATGACCACATCACAAACTGAATGATCATCCTCGAGATCATCCCAATATCATCATCAACATCCTGCCAAACTGTTACTACTCACAATATGTCAACATATAAATCACCTATAAGTCATTCCGTCATGTGAGTGTTGATCGAATGGTGTGACCTAGTACAAACTGTGCCCATGACCGAGGACACGGCTATCGATAGATTAACACACACACACTCTGCGGAGGTTAGCGCACTATACCCACACCACGGAACCCATGGCCTCGTACTCCCATTCGTGTGGACCAACGGTGTTCCGACAAAACCGATCTACTGCCATGACACTCTCCCGGCCACTCCGACCAACTCCCTTTTGGGCTAAGTCATGGGTGGCCCCGATGTCTACCAAAGACATCCAACGGCCACCGTCGTGGCAAAACATAAACGGTCCCAAACGGGGACAAAAAGGCGCCTACAACAACTACGGGCACACAAGGCTTATGTCCACCTACCTGATCAGGGTAGGGCGCGCCCATAACCTTCCCTCGTTGGAGGCACCGGCGAGAGGCATGCCAATAGACCGCGTTAGGGCCTTCCCATAAAAGGCAAATGTGGTTGCACTGGAAAAGCCCGGTTCGGTGGCACCTGACCAACTTAATGACGGTATTTATCCCCAAAATATAACAGTGATAACTGATACTCCGATATCATCTATCAACCTGTAATCCAAGTCATAGCAGTATCCAACAACTAATACAAAGCATACTATCGTCATATCAAAATACTCCGGGGCAACATATCACTACTATTATGATGAATCCAAGAACGATAATACTACTACTCCAATAGCAAGAACAAGCTATCCAGCTAAGATCCATATGCAAGCATCATCTCCAAAACCATACTCCAAAACATAATATCAACTATCATCATGATGAAAATAATACTAGCCACTAATAATCCAAAGGCAACATGACATCCAAAGTAATACTCCAAAATATAATAACAGATATCAACATGAAAATAATCATAATAACCTCTAATAATCCCAAGGCAACATGTCATCCTCATAAAATGCAAGATATTAGTCCTAGAACTCCAAGCAACATCACGGCAATAGCAAGATCGAAACAACTCCAAGAAATGCCATGAACAGATCATACATAGCTAATGCAATATTTTAAATAAGTTTAAATAATTTAAACCATGTCACTGCATTGCAATCATGCAAATGGAGGGTGTGGCTTGCCTAGGATGGAGGGATTCATCGCGAAGAAGTGCGAGAAGCTTGCGGAAAGAATTGCCGGAAAACGTTCTCTCTCGGAGGGCGCTGAATAAGGGCAAGGGCATAATGGTCATTTTCAAAATGTTAACGCATGGTGAAAATGATACCAACAGAACGGGCTCAACGAGACGAAGAAGTGGGCTTTGGAATCACCTCATTTGGAGTTAGGATCAAGAAGTTATAAAGGTTTTCCTGCCAGGGACCTATTTGTAATAAAATCATCACAAACAGGCCCTTGAGTGGAAAAACAGAACGCTCCTTTTGGCAGAATACGCTTTCCAACTGAGAAAACGTAAACTGGGTCGAAGCAGAGCCAAAGTACGCTTTCGGAAAGGGAAGACGTATTCCAGCGGAATACGCTTCCACTTATCCTAGTCAGCAGAGGCGGGGCCGAGCGCTGACTCGCTGCCAGGTGGGGCCCGCCGCTGACATCTCTCTCTCCCGCTCCTCCTTCTTCTTCCCCCGCGCCTGCTCGCTGGACAGGGAGTGGGTCGACGGCGCCGGCGGGATTCCGGCTAGCTCCGGCCACCATATGGGACGCCGCGGCCACCGGAGAACTCAGGAGGCTGCCGTGCATCCGTTACTAGGACGCACGACCGCCGGAGATGCCCGGAGTGGTGATAGGTGATGTAGCGACCCGACCCGAATGGATCGAATCTCTGTGTTCAAGTGTCATACCTGGATCGGTAATGCTGACACACACAGTACTTGAGGGATTTATAACAGAGTAGCAATCACACACTTATTACATCGAATGTCTCAAAAGAGAACTGATTACAATAAATATGGCTTAAGGCCATCTAAATAAGATAACAGCGGAAGGCTTGGAAGATAAAGTGAGTCCATCAACTCCAACGGCATAGCTGAGTGCACGACAACGACCTAGCACACCTTACTCTTCGTCTGAAAAGTCTGCAACATGATACGTTGCAGCCCGAAACGGGTCAGCACATGGAATATGCTGGCAATATAACACAGTAGAGCAATGAACAGAATAATTGCTAATACTACATGCATATTTGGCTGGTGGAAAAGCTCTAGGGTTATACTGTTTTGCGAAAAGCCAATTTTTCCCTACAACAAAGGAATATATTTTATTTAACTATCATGGTGGTTGTTGAACATTGAGAAGGTAAATCCCCCTCTCAATCCCAATTAAAAGTAATTATTAATCCCAAAAAATTTATTTAGAGTGATGGGATTCAATATGATGATCCAAGAACCAGATACTCAAGATGTCCATAACCGGGGACACGGCTAATCATGATTAGTTTGTACACTCTGCAGAGGTTTGTGCACTTTTCCCCACAAGACTCGATCTCCTCCGTTGGATTTCTCGCACTACATGGTGTTTGAGAAACGGATGCCCGAGACACAGTCTTTCAGAAACATTTACTCTTTACTCTGGGTAGACAGTTACACCTACTTTCCCCTACATCTGCTAGCCTACCACTGAAAGAGGTCATGTAACATACTCAACTATGCTAGAGCCCATAATAGCTTGTGGCTGCACACGGAAGTTTCTAGCATGAATAATCTTATGATCCCTTTGAGCCTGGGTGGCGGACCGTAGGAGGATCACACGGTATATCCCCGGGATCTCCTAGGACAACACTGGTATATCCCCAGGTGCCCAAACAAGCAATCCACCCAGATGTGTATTAAAGTTGCCACCTTAAGTTGACCATTAATTAAAAATCTCACATCTGTCATGGATACACTCAAACCCAATCCACGTCTACGAGCATAGCATGGCAACATAAGCATAGCGTGGAAGTAACTCCCAAGGGTTTGTTATAAAAAGGGCAATAGGTTCTACCTCATCATCTACTTCCCAGTACCCACAAGTTAATCACATCCTAATCATGCAATATTTGAGGGTCGAAACTAATGCATAAAAACTGGGTAACGAAGAAGTATGATCAATGTGTTACTTGCCTTGCTGACGATCTGCAAATCCTAGGGACTCGTAGTAGCACGCTTCGCACTCCGGGAATTCTATCGCAAACAAACAATAGCATACATAAGCAATCAAGCGAAGATGCACGGGTAAAACCCAAATGAGAAGACCTAACCAGAAAGTTCAACTGAAGAACTCCGGTTTGCAAAAAGAATCAAATCAAACGGAGCAACGAAACTCAAACTGCAAAAGAAACAAGCTTTGATTGCTAATCTGGACTAAAGTCAAATTTTACAGTAGCAAAAACTTGTTTTAGTTGATTAAACAGAAAGAGGGCTGGGGCAGGGTGGCTTGGGGCAGGGGGCGACGAGGCGGCGGCGTCCCGGACTCCGGCGGAGTCCGGCTCGGGCACGGGGCGCGCGCGAGCGGAGGCGGCGGCGTTGCCGGGCCGGCTGGGCTTCGGCCCAGTTCGGTCCGGCGGAGTTTTTTTTTTTAAATAATTCCGCGCAGAAAAACAAATAAAAGAAATACTAAACGGACTCCAAAATTCCCGAAATAAATTTTCCCCGTCCTCTAAAAATCTCCCGGACAAGGTAAACATTTATTTGGGACTCTAATGCAATTTTGAAAAATGCATATTTTTCTAAATTCAAATAAAATTGCCATAAAAATCCAAATAAAATATTTATTTGATTTTAATATTTTTCCTCCAATATTCCATTTATTTTGGAGAAGTCATATTATCTCCTCTCATATATTTTTAATATGAAATATTTTCGGAGAGAAAAATAATTAAACCAAATTGATCCTTGTTTCAATATTTGAGAAAATTCAAATATGAAAACGGTGAAATCCCCAACTCTCTCCGTGGTCCTTGAGTTGCTCAGGATTTCGAGGATCGCAAAACAAAATGCATTAAAATATGATATGCAATGATGATCTAATGCATAACATTCCAAATTGAAAATTTGGGATGTTACAAACCTACCCCCCTTAAGATGAATCTCGCCCTCGAGATTCGGGTTGGCTAGAAAACAGGTGTGGGTGGTCCTTCCGGAGGTCTTCCTCTCGTTCCCAGGTGGCTTCATCTTCGGTATGGTGGCTCCACTGAACTTTGCAAAACTTGATGACCTTACTGCGAGTAACGCGGCTGGCAAACTCGAGAATCTTGACGGGTTTCTCCTCGTAGGTTAGGTCACTTTCCAACTGAATTGCTTCTAGGGGCACTGTATCTCTCAGAGGAATATCGGCCATCTCTGCATGGCACTTCTTCAACTGGGAAACGTGAAACACATCATGAACTCCTGACAGTCTTTCGGGCAACTCCAACTTGTAGGCAACTTCTCCCATCCGTTCCACAACACGATACGGTCCTACAAACCTCGGGGCTAACTTTCCTTTAACTCCAAAACGTTTCACTCCTCGTAAGGGTGATACTCGTAGACATGCTCTGTCTCCAATTTCATAGGTTACCTCCTTGCGTTTTGGATCGGCATAACTCTTCTGTCTGGACTGGGCTACTTTCAGTCTATCTCGAATCAGCTTAACCTTCTCTTCGGATTCCTTAATCAAATCAGGTCCAAACAACTGACGGTCTCCAACTTCATCCCACATCAACGGTGTTCTGCACCTCCTTCCATACAAAGCCTCGAAAGGTGCCATCTTCAAACTGGCTTGGTAGCTGTTGTTGTATGAGAACTCCGCGTAGGGCAGATTGTCATCCCAACTAGATCAATAATCTAGCGCACAAGCTCTTAACATGTCCTCCAGGATCTGATTGACTCTCTCGGTCTGTCCATCTGTCTGCGGATGAAAAGCTGTACTAAACTCTAGCCTGGTTCCCAATGTCTGGTGTAGTTGGCGCCAAAACTTTGAAGTAAACTGGGTTCCTCTATCTGGTACGATGGTCCTCGGAACTCCATGCAGACATACGATCCTGGTCATATATATCTTGGCCAACTTCGCACTCGTATATGTGGTTTTCACTGGAATAAAGTGAGCTACTTTGGTCAAACGATCCACTACTACCCAGATAGAATCATATCCTGATCGGGTCCTGGGTAATCCGGTGATGAAATCCATGCCAAGTTTATCCCACTTCCATTCGGGTATTGGCATAGGCTGTAGCAATCCTGCGGGCTTCTGATGCTCTGCCTTCACTCTCTGACATACATCACATACGGCTACATACTTAGCAATATCCCTCTTCATACCCGTCCACCAGAAACGCTCTTTTAAATCCAAATACATCTTGGTGTTACCGGGGTGTATCGAGTATGGCGAGTCATGAGCCTCCTGAGTCGAACTTCCCTTGTCCATACTTCCTCTTGCGGCTATCAATCTGCTGCTGCTTCCCTTCAATCATAAGAGCTTTGTCTACCAACTCCTGGTAGTTGCTGAATGTTGCCACCATCAACTGCATACTCAGCTCATCATTCAACCCTTCCATAAACTTCTCCTGCTTCGCGGCATCAGTGGCCACATCATCCGGGGCATAGCGAGCTAATTTACTGAACTCATCCACGTACTGCCCCACGGTACGGTTTCCCTGGCGTAAGTTGCGAAACTCACGCTTCTTCATGCTCATAGCTCCTGCTGAGACATGTGCAGTGCGGAAAGCTTGCTGAAACTGATCCCAAGTGACATTGGCTATAGGGAATGTGGCTGTGTAATTCTCCCACCATGAGGCTGCGGGTCCATCCAATTGATGTGCGGCAAAACGCACCTTCTCAGCGTCTGTGCATCCTGCGGTGGTCAACTCCCTTCCAATCCTGCGTAGCCAGTCATCCGCAACTATTGGGTCGGTGCTACTGGAAAACACCGGCGGCTGCAACCTCAGAAAACGGGCTAAGTTGTCAACTGGTGGTGGTGGCGGTGGGTTGTTGTTGTTGTTGTTGTTGCCTTGGTTCTGAACTAGTAGCTGCATCAGGGTATTCTGCTGTTGAATCAACTGAGTGAGCTCCGGTGGGAAAACAAATCCGGTGTCGCGTCTCGGAGGCATCTGATGGGTTTAGAGGGAAGAGATTAGAATAGAGTAAGGTCTAGTGAGAAGGCACTACCCATATGCACATGAGACAAACACATTCATAACACACCACTCAATTCAAGCAAGAGCATACAATCGATCTAACTACCGTTACAAAAGTGCTCGGACTATTACTATTTACATGGGGAAAATACTAATGATAATATGGTGGTCATCTAGAAATTTTGATCGGTGGAAGACTCCATGATATCCGCACCAGCTTCGTCTTCATAATCATCATCACTACTGTCGGGGTCGGAGTCGGTGTCATCGATGATGATGTAGTCTTCAGATCGAATTTCCTCAGGTTCGTCGTCTTCTTCTCCGGGCGCGGGGTCTCCCATGAATACTCCTAGCTTCCTTGTCAGGTCGTCATTCTTTTCCACTAGTATTGCGATTTCCTCCTCGTATCCATCGCGTGTAGACTTGAGTTCCTCTTCTAGTACAGTGGCGGTGTAGGTCCCGGTGAAGCTTGGTATTCCGATGTTCAGGTACCTAGTGACTTCCTTCAAGTGTCGTCCAAAAGGTGTGTCTTCATCCGGTTGTGTAAACTTGTTCCTTGAGTCCGCCATCCTAGGGAATAGGAGATGGAGAGAAGTCAGAAATGAGTAGAGAAGAGTGACCTAGGGCTTTTCTTAGTGGTCGTGTCCTACAGTCAGCGTGTGCTCTGATACCATCTTTGTAGCGACCCGACCCGAATGGATCGAATCTCTGTGTTCAAGTGTCATCCCTGGATCGGTAATGCTGACACACATAGTACTTGAGGGATTTATAACAGAGTAGCAATCACACACTTATTACATCGAATGTCTCAAAAGAGAACTGATTACAATAAATATGGCTTAAGGCCATCTAAATAAGATAACAGCGGAAGGCTTGGAAGATAAAGTGAGTCCATCAACTCCAACGGCATAGCTGAGTGCACGACAACGACCTAGCACACCTTACTCTTCGTCTGAAAAGTCTGCAACATGATACGTTGCAGCCCGAAACGGGTCAGCACATGGAATATGCTGGCAATATAACACAGTAGAGTAATGAACAGAATAATTGCTAATACTACATGCATATTTGGCTGGTGGAAAAGCTCTAGGGTTATACTGTTTTGCGAAAAGCCAATTTTTCCCTACAACAAAGGAATATATTTTATTTAACTATCATGGTGGTTGTTGAACATTGAGAAGGTAAAACCCCCTCTCAATCCCAATTAAAAAGTAATCATTAATCCCAACAAATTTATTTAGAGTGATGGGATTCAATATGATGATCCAAGAACCAGATACTCAAGATGTCCATAACCGGGGACACGGCTAATCATGATTAGTTTGTACACTCTGCAGAGGTTTGTGCACTTTTCCCCACAAGACTCGATCTCCTCCGTTGGATTTCTCGCACTACATGGTGTTTGAGAAACGGATGACCGAGACACAGTCTTTCAGAAACATTTACTCTTTACTCTGGGTAGACAGTTACACCTACTTTCCCCTACATCTGCTAGCTTACCACTGAAAGAGGTCATGTAACATACTCAACTATGCTAGAGCCCATAATAGCTTGTGGCTGCACACGGAAGTTTCTAGCATGAATAATCTTATGATCCCTTTGAGCCTGGGTGGCGGACCGTAGGAGGATCACACGGTATATCCCCGGGATCTCCTAGGACAACACTGGTATATCCCCAGGTGCCCAAACAAGCAATCCACCCAGATGTGTATTAAAGTTGCCACCTTAAGTTGAACCATTAATTAAAAATCTCACATCTGTCATGGATACACTCAAACCCAATCCACGTCTACGAGCATAGCATGGCAACATAAGCATAGCGTAGAAGTAACTCCCAAGGGTTTGTTATAAAAAGGGCAATAGGTTCTACCTCATCATCTACTTCCCAGTACCCACAAGTTAATCACATCCTAATCATGCAATATTTGAGGGTCGAAACTAATGCATAAAAACTGGGTAACGAAGAAGTATGATCAATGTGTTACTTGCCTTGCTGACGATCTGCAAATCCTAGGGACTCGTAGTAGCACGCTTCGCACTCCGGGAATTCTATCGCAAACAAACAATAGCATACATAAGCAATCAAGCGAAGATGCACGGGTAAAACCCAAATGAGAAGACCTAACCAGAAAGTTCAACTGAAGAACTCCGGTTTGCAAAAAGAATCAAATCAAACGGAGCAACGAAACTCAAACTGCAAAAGAAACAAGCTTTGATTGCTAATCTGGACTAAAGTCAAATTTTACAGTAGCAAAAACTTGTTTTAGTTGATTAAACAGAAAGAGGGCTGGGGCAGGGTGGCTTGGGGCAGGGGGCGACGAGGCGGCGGCGTCCCGGACTCCGGCGGAGTCCGGCTCGGGCACGGGGCGCGCGCGAGCGGAGGCGGCGGCGTTGCCGGGCCGGCTGGGCTTCGGCCCAGTTCGGTCCGGCGGAGTTTTTTTTTTTAAATAATTCCGCGCAGAAAAACAAATAAAAGAAATACTAAACGGACTCCAAAATTCCCGAAATAAATTTTCCCCGTCCTCTAAAAATCTCCCGGACAAGGTAAACATTTATTTGGGACTCTAATGCAATTTTGAAAAATGCATATTTTTCTAAATTCAAATAAAATTGCCATAAAAATCCAAATAAAATATTTATTTGATTTTAATATTTTTCCTCCAATATTCCATTTATTTTGGAGAAGTCATATTATCTCCTCTCATATATTTTTAATATGAAATATTTTCGGAGAGAAAAATAATTAAACCAAATTGATCCTTGTTTCAATATTTGAGAAAATTCAAATATGAAAACGGTGAAATCCCCAACTCTCTCCGTGGTCCTTGAGTTGCTCAGGATTTCGAGGATCGCAAAACAAAATGCATTAAAATATGATATGCAATGATGATCTAATGCATAACATTCCAAATTGAAAATTTGGGATGTCACAGGTGAGAGAGTGGCGGACGAGGTCATCGGCCGAGGTGGGTGCCAGCGATGCGGTTGCTCCGGAGGAGAAAAGAATATGTGGGGAGGATCAGAGGGTCTAGGAGACTCCTCTGGTGGTGGTAGGAGGGAGAGGGGAGGCTCGGTTCACCGGAATCGGGGCGGACAGAGGCGGTGGCCGAGACGGCAATGGGAGACTTGGAGGGTGGCTCGAGCTCGGGGAAGTGGTCAGGGGGCTAGAGGAGGTGCGGTGAGGTCGATGAGGAGCTCGGGAGGGGCTCGGAGTGCCTATATATAGCCGAGCGGCGATGGGGTGACCGCGGATGCGTGGCCACGGCTCGAGCGTGCCCGTGTACGCGTGGGCGGACGAGCTTGCTCGCCGGAAGGCGACGGGAGGGGACAGAGGGCAGGCTCACGGGCGGAGGAAGCCAAGAGGCACGGGGAGGAAGCGGCCGAGACGAAGACAGAGCCAAAGGGCCACTGTTTGCCCGTGGGCGCGCGGCGTCTAGCTCCGGCGAGGAGGTTTCTGGAGGGGGCAGGGGCACGAGAGCGCCAGGAGAGGAAGGGGGAGTCAGGTCGGCAAGTTCGGACATGCGAAAACCATCGATGCCGAGCTGCCCGCTGCTCAGAACGCGCCGGATGCCGCCAGAGCACGAGAAACGCCATGCCAGGGCGGCAGTCACCACGGGCACTGGCATGGAGAGGACAAGAGGGACTGCAATGAGATGTCTGGTGATGAGTCCCTGCATCACTGAGCCTGAGGGAGGTGATAGATTGAGAAAAGGAGCACTGAAGCGATGTGAGGATTCACTGAAAGTTTGCTGTAGCAAACTTGGCTGTGCACTGGTGATCAACAGAGAATTGATTGGGGCCAACGGAGTTGTCTGGGAGGTTAAGCTTAGGAAGGACTATAATCCTGCAGATTTTGAGGGGAATTGGACTAAGATACATCATAGTTGCTTCACAACTACATATTTGGTCCATAACCAAGAGCAAGATGATGCACTCACATAGAGTAACCACTTGAGCTCAAATTTGGCAAGGCAGGGTTATCTGGCCATATAATGATGCTGTAAAAATTTCATACCAAATGGACTTGCCAAAATGGTACTTCCTTCACAGTTATCCTCTCTGTCCAGAAACTTGGGGAAATTCTAGAGAAATATGGGCTTCATGACATGATCCCAAAATTGATGGAGAGAGGTTTTATGGTCATGAGAATGCTCTGGTAAATTTTTAGCCAAAATGAAGCAATATAAACTATACTTGCTTTACAACCTGAAAATATTGACAGAAGCAAAGATTTGGTCTGTGCTCACATAGATGATTGGATGAAGCCGAAAATTGGAGGAGGGTGATAATATGAGCACATGAAGGAGTGTGCAAAATTTCAACTCATTTAGATACTCCTAGCTAGTACTTCCTTCACAATGCCTTATGTCTGACAGAAACTTTGAAAAATTGCTGAGGAAGATTGGCTAGGCAAATAAAGTTGAATTTTTGCATGGGTCAATGATTTGGATGAAATAGCATGCCCAAAAAGTTTGGGAGCAATTAATAAAGGATAGGTGGCACTTCCTTCACAGAAAGCCACACTGAACAGAATTGAAGAATAATTATTGGGGAATTATTCTTGGTCTAGGACAGGAAAGTTTGGGCATATTTGAGCAACATATGACCCAAAAAAATGATGAGAATAATTTGGGAATTTTGGGAGTTACAGAAATATAGGTTGCTTCACAACCTAGGGCAGACATGGTTATTCCTTTAATAAGAAAAGGAATATTCCCCAAGAAAAAGAATTATGGAGTTGGGCTAGGATGGAAATGTCATGGTCTTGGGAAAGTTTTGAGAATGATGAGCCACTTGGGAGAGGAAATGATGATGATCTCCTAGGTTGCAAGGCCACAGAACCACTCCAAAAAGAAAAATCAGAGCAAAAACCAATAAATTAAAAAGAAAAAGAAAAGGGCCAAAAACCAGGGTGTTACATTAGACGTCCTCTACTTTGTTGTTGCAAATTTTACGTAGCTGCTATGGGCAACTAGCAAGAACCATTCTTACCTACGCAAAACCACAACGGTGATTATCAAGTTGCTATTTAATCTTCTGCAAGGACCGCCGCAGTCAAATCCGATTAAACTAAAGTAGGAGAAACTGACACGCGCCAGCCAGCTTTATGCAAAACAAGCTGCATGTCAGTCGGTGGAACCGGTCTCATGTGGGTGGACATGTAATGTTGGTCTGAGCTGCTTCATCCCACAATGCCGCCGAATCAAAATAAGACATTGGTGGGAAGCAATATGAACAACACCGCCCACAACTCCTTTGTGTTCTACTCATGCATATCATCTACGCATAGACCTGGCTCATGATGCCACTGTTGGGGAACGTTGCATGGAAAACAAAAAAAAATCCTACGCACACGCAAGATCTATCCATGGAGATGCATAGCTACGAGAGGGGGAGAGCATCTACATACCCTTTTAGATCGCTAAGCGGAAGCGTTTATCAACGCGGTTGATGTAGTCGTACACCTTCACGATCCGTACCGATCAAGCACCGAACGCACGGCACCTCCGCGTTTAGCACACGTTCAGCTCGATGACATCCTCGCCTTCTCAATCCATCAAGAGGGGCGAAGTAGTAGATGAGTTTCGGCAGCACGACGGCATGGTGACGGTGGTGGTGAAACTTTTTCGCAGGTCTTCGCCAAGCACAACAGATATGGACGGAGGAGGAACTAGAGGGAGAGGGGGTGCTTTACACGGCTTGGAATTGTGGTGTGTGTTGCCCTCTCCCCTCCTCTCATATATATAGGTGGAGGGGGGAGGGGAGGCTACCCTAGGGTGCGCCCCAAGGGGCTGGCGGCTGCCCTAGGAGCCTGCCCTGGCGCCCCCCGTTTACTGCCTATGGTATGGAGGAGAAGGCAGGAGGGGGGCGGCGGCGGCCCTGCCTAGGCATGCCTCCCCCCTTTCCTTTTGGCGCATGGGCAGGGGTGGTGGAGCGCGCCCTGCCCCTTGTGGGCTGGTGCGCCTCCCTCCTTGGCCCATGAGGCCCACCAAGTAGGTACAACCTACCGGTGGCCTCCCGGAACCCCTTCCGGCACTCTGATGGAAACCCGGTGCACTCCGAAACCTTTCCGGAAACCAAATACCTTCATCCCATATATGAATCTTTACCTCTGGACTATTCTGGAGCTCCTCGTCATGTCCGTGATCTCATCCGGGACTCCGAACAACATTCGGTCACCAACATACATAACTCACATAGTACTATATCGTCAAAGAACATTAAGCGTGCGGACCCTACGGGTTCGAGAATGATATAGACATGACCGAGACGCTTCTCCGGTCAATAACCAATAGCGGGGCCTGGATGCCCATATTGGTTCGTACATATTCTACGAAGATCTTTATCGGTCGAACCTTTATGACAACATACGTAGTTCCCTTTGTCTGTCGGTATGTTACTTGCCCGAGATTTGATCATCGGTATCTCCATACCTAGTTCAATCTCGTTACCGGCAAGTCTCTTTACTCATTCCGTAATACATCATCTTGCAACTAACTCTTTAGTCACTTTGCTTGCAAGCTTCTTGTGATGATGTATTACCGAGAGGGCCCAGAGATACCTCTCCGTCATACGGAGTGACAAATCCCAATCTCGATTCACGCCAACTCAATAGACACCTTCGGAGATACCTGTAGAGCACCTTTATGATCACCCAGTTATGAAGTGACGTTTGATAGCACACAAGGTATTCCTCCGGTATCCGGGAGTTGCATGATCTCATGGTCGAAGGAATGTGTATTTGACATTAAGAAAGCAGTAGCAATAAACTGAACGATCATATGCTATGCTAACGGATGGGTCTTGTCCATCACATCATTCTCCTAATGATGTGATCCCGTTATCAAGTGACAACACATGTCTATGGTTAGGAAACCTTAACCATCTTTTAATCGACGAGCTAGTCTAGTAGAGGCTCACTAGGGACACGGTATTTGTTTATGTATCCACACATGTATTTAATTTTTCGATCAATACAATTCTAGCATGAATAATAAACCTTTATCATGATTAAGGAAATATAATAATAACCAATTTATTATTGCCTCTAGGGCATATTTCCAACAGTTCAATCTTGCGGTGCTTATACCCAGTGACAGAAGGGGACATGACACGTATTTGTATTGTTGCCATTAAGGATAAAAAGGTGGGGTTTACTCATATTGATTGGATGTATCCCTCTACATCATGTCATCTTGCTTAAGGCGTTACTCCGTTCTTGTTAACTTAATACACTAGATGCATGTTGGATAGCGGTCAATGTGTGGAGTAATAGTAGTAGATGCAGGCAGGAGTCGGTATACTTGTCACGGACATGATGCCTATATTCTTGATCATTGCCTTAGATATCGTCATAACTTTGCGCTTTTCTATCAATTGTTGAACAGTAATTTGTTTACCCACCGTATGCATTCTTTCAAGAGAGAAGCCTCTAGTGAAAACTATGGCCCCCGGGTCTATCTTTTATCATATTATTTTCAGATCTACAAACCAAAAACCCAAAAATACCTTGCTACAATTTATTTACCTTTACTTTATTTTGCACTTTTATTTATCTTTTATTCCTATCTCTATCATATCTCAACCTTGCAATTAACTGTGAGGGGATTGACAACCCCTTTATCCTGTTGAGTGCAAGTATTTGTTTGTTTGTGTAGGTACAACCATTGTTGACTTGTGTGTTCCTTCTCCTGGATTGATACCTTGGTTCTCAAACTGAGGGAAATACTTATCTCTACTTTGCTGCATCACCCTTTCCTCTTCAAGGGAAAAACCAACGCAAGCTCAAGAAGTAGCAATGATCTTCATGAAAGCTTTTATTATATCCCCCTTGAATATCTATCACTTTGGGACCAAATTCATATCTCGTGCAAATTACCATTACTATTCTTTAACTCTCCAGAGGATATAAGTGAAGCATGAGAGCATATTTATTTCTTCAAAATTTATCATATGAACTCTCAAAATAATTTAAGTGAAGCATGAGAGTGCATTTCTTTAAAAAAAATCTAACTCTCAAAATAACCTAAGTGACGCATGAGAGCATAAGTATTTCTTCAAAATTTAACATATCAACTCTCAAAATAATTTAAGTGAAGCATGAGAGTGCATTTCTTCAAAATATAACCACCGCCGTGCTCAAAAAGATATAAGTGAAGTACTAGAGCAATTCCCTAGCTCAAAAAATTTAAGTGAAGCACATAGAGCAATTCTAAAAAATCATAATATCATTATGGCTCTCTCAAACAAGCGTGTTCAGCAAGGATGATTGTGACAAACTAAAAAGCAAAACAATCAATGACTCATACAAGACGCTCCAAGCAAAACTCATGATATGTGACGAATTAAAATATAGCTCCAAGTAAAATTACCGACGATCGTTAGAAGAAAGAGGGGATGCCTTCCGGGGCATCCCCAAGCCTAGTTGCTTGGTAGTCCTTGAATATTACCTTGGGGTTCCATGGGCATCCCCAAGCTTAGGCTCTTGCCACTCCTTATTCCTTCATCCATCATGATCTCACCCAAAACTTGAAAACTTCAATCACACAAAACTTAACAAAAGCTTCGTGAGATCCGTTAGTATAATAAAACAAATCACTACTTTAAATACTGTTGGGAACCCATTCATATTTTGTTATTGCATTATACCTACTGTATTCTAACTTTACCATGGCTTACACCCCCCCCCCCCCCGATACAATCCATAGATTCATCAAAATAAGCACACAATGCAACGAAAACAGAATCTGTCAAAAACAGAACAGTCTGTATCAATCTGAATATTGACTATACTTCTATAACTCCAAAAAATCTTAAAAATTAGGAGCACGTGAGAAATTTGTATATCAATCATGTGTAAAAAATTCATAATTTTTCCACGTTTCTGTGAATTTACAAAATTTCAGAACTGGGCGAAAAAGTTTCTGTTTTTCAACAGGATCAAATCAACTATCATCCAACATAATTCTAAAGGCTTTACTTGGCACAAACACTAACTAAAAAATTGAAACACAATCATAACATTAGCATAATTGTGCAAACACACAAGAACAGAAATAAAAAGTGATTTTTTTTATTCATTGGGTTGCCTCCCAACAAGCTCTTTCTTTATACCCATTAAGGTAGGCTTGAGATTTTATTGATGCTCACATAAAGGATAGTAATTGAAACACAAAGAGAGCATCATGAAGCATGTGAAGAACACATTTAAATCTAACATACTTCCTATGCATAGGCATTTTATAAGCAAACAAATTGTCAAGGCAAACAAAAACTAGCATATGCAAGGAGAAAGAAAGAAACAATAGCAATCTCAACATGAAGAGAGGTAATTTAGTAACATGAAAATTTATACAACCATATTTCCCTCTCTCATATTCAAATTCAACAATATATCTATCACATAATAGATTTTTTACATGATCCACATGCATGCAAAGTTGACACTCTTCCAAAGTCATGACCTCTCCGAGCCCACTTTTATAAAAAAAATCATCATATTGATCATTCTCCAAAGTAGTGGGATCATTATTACCTAAAGTTGGGACTCTTCCAAACCCACTTTCAATATTATTGCAAACACTATTATCAATATCATATTCATCATGAGACTTAAATAAATTTTCAAGATCATAAGAAGAATCACCCCAATCATGACCATTGCAATAAGTAGTGGACATGGCAAAATTAGCATCCCCAAGCATAGGGTTTTGCATATTATTAGCACAATTGAGATTAATAGAATTTATAATAACACCATTGCAATAATGCTTTTTATTGAAAGAGCTATCATGAATCACTTTAGAAATTTCTTCTTTCAACACTTCATCACAATTTTCAGATTCATGATCTTCAAGCAATACTTCATAGAGATAATCAAGTGCAATCAACTCACTAGCAATTGGTTCATAATAATTGGATATTTTGAAAAGATTAGCAAGTGGATGAGGATCCATATCAATAGATTTTTAGCAAGCAAAGATGCAAGCAAATAGAAGACATATGGCACACAAGCAAGGAAAGCACACGAACAAAAAGGCAAACAAAAAATATTTTTGTAATTTTTTTTGCAAAACTTTTTTAGAAGTGGGGGAGATGAAAACGAGAGGCAAATGGGAAATAAAGTAATTGCAAGGAGATGAGAGTTGTGATTAGGTACTTGATATATGTTGATGATGTCTCCCCGGCAAAGGCGCCAGAAATTCTTCCTGCTACTTGTGAGATGCGTTGGGATTTCCCCGAAGAGGAGGGGATGATGCAGTACAGTACAGATAAGTATTTCCCTCAGTTATGAAACCAAGGTTATCAATCCAGTAGGAGAACCAAGCAACACTATGTAAACAGCACCTGCGCACAAATAACAAATACTTGCAACCTAACGCGTAGAGGGGTTGTCAATCCCTCACGCTATTGAGATAGATTAAATTGTATAGGATTTGATAAATAGATCTAATTAAAACACAAAATAAAATAAATAAATAAATAAAAGAAAATTGCAGCAAGGTATTTTTGGTTTTAATATAATAGAAAATAGACTCGGGGGCTATAGTTTTAACTAGAGGCTTCTCTCGGGAAAATAGCATACAGTGGGTAAACAAATTACTGTTGGGCAATTGACAGAAAAGCAAATAATTATGATGATATCCAAGGCAATGATCATGTAAATAGGCATCATGTCCAAGATTAGTAGACTGAAACGATTTTGCATCTACTACTATTACCCCACACATCGACCGCTATCCAGCATGCATCTAGTGTCATAAGTTCATGCAAAAATGGAGTAATGCATTAAGAAAGATGACATGATGTAGACAAGATAAACCCACGTATGTATAAATCCCATCTTGTTACCCTTAATAGCAATGATACATGCGTGTCATGTCTCTTTCTGTCACTGAGATTGAGCACTGCAAGATCGAACCCATCACAAAGCACCTCTTCCCATGGCAAGAACAATCAATCAGTTGGCCAAACCAAACCAAAGTTTCGGAGAAGAAATACAAGGCTATAAAGATCATGCATAAAATAGTTCAGAGAAGACTCAAATAATATTCATGGATAGAACTGATCATAAACTCACAATTCATCGGATCCCAACAAACACACCGCAAAAAGTTATTACATCAAATAGATCTCCAAGAACATCGAGGAGAACATTGTATTGAAGATCAAAAAGAGAGAAGAAGCCATTTAGCTACTGCCTACGGACCCGTAGGTCTATAGTAAACTACTCATGCATCATAGGAGGGGCAAGGGTGTTGATGAAGAACCCCTCCGTGATCGTTGACCCCTCCGGCAGAGTGCCGGAGAAGGCCTCTAGATTGGATCTCGTGGTTTTGGAACTTGCGGCAGAGGAAACTATTTTCTCTCGACTCCCCTAGGGTTTTTGGGATTTTAGAGTATTTATAGAGCTGATAGGCGGTGGAGAAGCCTCCCATGGGCTCCACTGCCCACCAGGGCGCGCCCTGGTGCCTAGTGGGCCTCACGGGCCTCCTCTCGTGCACTTCTTTGACTCCCAGGGTGTCTTCTGTCCAGAAAAAATTCTCCAAAAAGTTTTGTGGGATTTGGACTCCGTTTGGTATTGATTTTCCGCGAAGTAAAAAACAAGCAACAAAACAGCAACTGGCACTTGGCACTATGTCAATAGGTTAGTCCCAAAAAATGACTACAAAAAATCCAAGAATGATACTTTAGTATCATGGAACAATCAAAAATTATAGATACAATCCAAGAATGAGTTTTTCGTCGCTCTAGTGATTTTTAACTACTCTGCTACTGGACGTAAAAGTTTCTGTTTTCCAACAAGATCAAATCAACTATCACACAAGCCATCTTAAAGGCATTACTTGGCACAAACACTAATTAAAACTTAAAAAACATAATCATAACAAAGGCGTAATTGTGTAAACACAGAAAAACAGAAAGAAAAAGAGAAAAACATATTTTATTCATTGGGTTGCCTCCCAACAAGCGCTATCGTTTTATGCCCCTAGCTAGGCGTAATGCAAAAATTCAAGTATTGTCATTTTAAGTTTTTGCTATCTTTGTAAGAGCTTTCTCAAACCCGGGAGGCTCTTTACGCTTCCCATTATTCTCAGGAAAAGAGAACATCTTAAGATCTAAAATATCCAACCGCTTATTACACAGAGTAATCAAAGTATTCATGCGATTGAGGTTTCCACTAATGTGTTTGAGGGGTTCATTAGACTTTTTCAATTCAACCATAATTTTCTGTAGAACCCCAAATTTATCTAATATTTGAATCCCTTCTTGCGTAAAAGTAAATCCCTTTTTAGGTGGTGGAACTCCCAATATTCCCCCTATTATTTCATAGGCAGCATTAGCATCAATCTCAACAAAATTCCCTTTAGCGGCAAAATCCAAGAGTTGTCTATGATGCATGGTTAAACCTATATAAAAATTACGAAGCAAAATATTTGCATCTCCTTTTATATTGCAGATGCGATAGGATTCCATTAACCTATACCAAGCATCTTTCAAATTTTCTCCTTGCTTCTGTTTGAAGTATAGAACCTCAAAATCCGGTGACAAAGGAGGGGTAGTCATATTGACGAGATGACCAAAACAAAAAGGGCAAACGAAAAGAAGGAAAACGAAAAGGAAAATATTTTTGTGTTTTTCTAAAAACATTTTAGAAGTGGGGGAGATGAAAATGAGAGGCAAATGGCAAATAAGGTAAATTGCAAGGAGATGAGAGCTTGTGCGTAGGAACCTGATAGATGTTGATGATGTCTCGCCGGCAACGGTGCCAGAAATTCTTCCTGATTGATTGTATCTGCGCTAGTAATTCCCCGAAGAGGAGAGGATGGTGCAGCACAGCAACGGTAAGTATTTCCCTCAGTTAGGAAACCAAGGTTATCAATCCAGTAGGAGAACCAGGCAACAGTATGTAAACAACAACTGCACACAAACCACAAAAACTTGCAACCCAACGCGTAAGAGGGGTTGTCAATCCCTCCTCGGTATTGAGATAGATTAAATTGTATGAGATTGGATAAATAGATCTAGCAAAAACACAAAAAAAAATAAAGAAAGAAAAAGTGCAGCAAGGTATTTTTGGATTTTTGGATTAATAGATCTGAAAATAATATGATAGGAAATAGACCCGGGGGCCGTACATTTCACTAGAGGCTTCTCTCGAGAAAATAGCATACGATGGGTAAACAAATTACTATTGAGCAATTGATAGAAAAGTGAATAATCATGATGATGTCCAAGGCAATGATCATGTATATGGACATCACGTCCAAGATTAGTAGGCCGAAACAATTCTGCATCTATGACTGTTACTCCACACATCGACCGCTATCCAGCATGCATCTAGTGTATTAAGTTCATGGCAAAACGGAGTAATGCAATAAGAACGATGGCATGATGTAGACAAGGTCTATTCATGTAGGAATAGACCCCATATTTTTACCTTAATAGCAACGATACATGTGTGTCATGTCTCTTTCTGTCACTGAGATTGCGCACCGCAAGATCGAACCCATCACAAAGCACCTCTTCACATGGCAAGAAAAATAAATCTAGTTGGGCAAACCAAACCAAAGTTTTGAAGAAGAAATACAAGGATATAAAGATCATGCATAAAAGAGTTCAGAGAAGACTCAAATAATATTCATGGATAGAACCGATCATAAACTCACAATTTATCGGATCCCAACAAACACACCGCAAAAAGTCATTACATCAAATAGATCTCCAAGAACATCAAGGAGAACATTGTATTGAAGATCAAAAAGAGAGAAGAAGCCATCTAGCTACTGCCTACGGACTCGTAGGTCTGTAGTAAACTACTCACGCATCATCGAAGGGGCAAGGGTGTTCATGAAGAACCCCTCCGTGATTGTTGACCCCTCCGGCAGAGTGCCGGAGAAGGCCTCTAGATTGGATCTCGTGGTTCTGGAACTTGCGGTGGCGGAAACTGTTTTCTCTCGGCTCCCCTAGGATTTTTGGGATTTGAGAGTATTTATAGAGCTGATAGGTGGTGGAGAAGCCTCCCGTGGGCTCCACTACCCACCAAGGCGCGTCAGGGGCCTCTGGCGCGCCCTGGTGTCTAGTGGGCCCCACAGACCTCCTCCCGTGCACTTCTTTGGCTCCCGGGTGTCTTCTGTCCATAAAAAATTCTCCAAAAAGTTTCGTGGCATTTGGAGTCCATTTGGTATTGATTTTCTACAAGTAAAAAACAAGCAAAAAACAACAACTGGCACTGGGCACTAAGTTAATAGATTAGTCCCAAAAAATGATATAAAGTTGCTAGAAAATGTATATAAAACATCCAAGATTGATAATATAATAGCATGGAACAATCAAAAATTATAGATACGTTGGAGACATATCAATCCTCCATCACCAATTTCATGATGCTCACCGCCAGGAGTGAGTAATTCTTTATTACTGATAAGGATTATGAATTCTCTGTCGACCAGAGTTAATTACTTTGGTTGAATCTGATCCTTTCCATGGCTATGAAACTGAAACTGTTGTGGCACATCTTACTAAATTAAATGATATAGCCACCCTATTTGCTCATGAGGAAAAGATTGCTATTACTATATTCTTAAGTTATTTCATTTCTCATTAAAGGGTTATGCTAAGATATGGTATAATACTCTTGCTCCTGGTTGTGTGCGTAGTCCCCAAGATATGATTTATTACTTCTCTGAAAAATATTTTCCTGCTCATTAGAAACAAGCTGCCTTACAGGAAATATTTAACTTTCTGCAAATTGAAGAAGAGAGTCCGCTTCTTCAACTAATTAATGCTTTGCCTGATCATCCTCTTAGGAAAAATGAAATACCTGATATCTTTTATAATGGACTAACCGATGCTTCTAGGGACTACTTAGATAGTTGTGCTGGTTGTGTTTTCAGGGAACAAACTATTGAACAAGCGGAAGAATTATTGAATAATATATTGAAGAATGATAATGATTGCACACTTCCTGAACCACCTCAAACCCACTCCAAAGAAGAGGGGTATTTTATTTCTCAGTCCTGAAGATATGCAAGAGGCAAAGAAATGTATGAAGAAAAAAGGCATTAAAGCTAAAGATGTTAAGAATTTACCACCTATTGAAGAAATACATGGTCTTGACACACCACCACAGGTGGTAGAGGTAAATTCTCTTTTAAAGTTTGATGAAGGTGATATTCCTTATAATAAATCTCCTAGCCAGTGCTTGTATGAATTTGACAATTATAATATTAAGCAAGATCATTTTAGTGCAAATGTTATGAAACAATTGAAACAAAATGCTTACATGATTGATCGCTTGAGTGACTTGCTGTTTAGAATTGTTAATGATGTTAAAGGTGTAAGTAAGCATGCATCTATGGTCCAAACCCAGTTAGAACAAGTTGCTAAATCTCAAAGTGAATTGCTTAATGAAATGAATAACAACATAAATGATCATGCTGTTAGAGTAATGACTAGAGGAGGTAAAATGACTCAGGAACCACTTTATCCTGAAGGTCACCCTAAAAGAATTGAACAAGACTCTCAAAGAACTAATATTGATGCACCTAGTCCTTCTAAAAAGAAAAAGAAAAGGAAAAATGATAGGACTTTGCATACTTCCAGTGAACGTGAGATAGAGGATAATAATGATGTTTCTATTTCCGATGCTGAAACACAATCTGGTAATGAACATTCACCTAGTGATAATGATAATGACAATGATGATGTTCAATTAGATGCTCAACCAGACAATGATAAAGAACCTGATAATAAATGTTATGATAAAAAGAGACTTTTTTGCTAGAAAACATGGTCAAGAAAGGGAACCCTGGGTTCAGAAACCCATGCCCTTTCCACCTAAACCATCTAAGAATAAGGATGAGGAAGAATTTGAACGCTTTGCTGAAATGCTTAGGCCAGTCTTTTGCGTACTCATTTGGCTGATATTTTGAAGATGGCCCCTTATGCTAAATATATGAAGGATGTTGTCACAAATAAAAGAAAAATACTTAAAGCTGAAATCTCTACCATGCTTGCTAATTATTCTTTTAAGGACGGAGTACCTAAAAAACTAGGAGATCCAGGAATACCAACTATACCTTGCTCCGTTAAAAGAAGTTATGTCAAAACTGCTTTATGTGATTTGGGAGCCGGTGTTAGTGTTATGCCTTTCTCTTTATATAAAAGACTTGATTTGAATAAACTCACACCTACTGAAATATCATTGCAAATGGCTAACAAATCAACTTCCATACCTATCGGTGTTTGTGAGGATGTGCCCGTTGTAGTTGCAAATGTTACTATCTTAACCGACTTTGTTATACTTGATATGCCCGAGGACGACAACATGTCGATTATCCTCATTAGACCCTTTTTGAATACTGCAGGGGCTGTTATTGATTGCAACAAAAGCAAAGTCACTTTTCATATCAATGGTAATGAGCATACGATGCACTTTCCGAAGAAACAATTTCAAGTGAATGGCATTAATGTTATTGAAAAGACTCCGACAATTACTATTCGAAGCTTTCAACTTCCCCTTCCTACTGCCAAAAAGAAATATGAAATACTTATCGTAGGGGATATACATATTCCCATTGAGGTAACTGCTACTTTTTGAGCTTGCGTTGGTTTTTCCCTTGAAGAGGAAAGGGTGATGCAGCAAAGTAGAGATAAGTACTTCCCTCAATTAAGAACCAAGGTATTAATCCAGTAGGAGGAACACGGAAGTCTCCGATAATTGCACCCACACAAACAAACAAATGCTTGCACCCAACGCGATAAAGGGGTTGTCAATCCCTTCACGGTTACTTGCAAGGATGAGATCTGATAGTGATAGATATAAAAGATAAGTGATAAATAAAATTAAAGTAAATAAATAGCAGCAAGGTATTTTTGTGTTTTTGATTTTATATATCTGAAAATAATATGATAAAAGATAGACCCAGGGCCATAGTTTTCACTAGAGGCTTCTATCTTGAAAGAAAGCATACAGTGGGTAAACAAATAACTGTTGAGCAATTGATAGAAAAGCGCAAAGTTATGACAATATCTAAGGCAATGATCATGTATATAGTCATCACGTCCGTGACAAGTAGACCGACTCCTGTCTGCATCTACTACTATTACTCCACACATCGACCGCTATCCAGCATGCATCTAGTGTATTAAGTTATCAAGAACGGAGTAACGCCTTAAACAAGATGACATGATGTAGAGGGATAGATCCAATCAATATGAACAAACCCCATCTTTTTATACTTAGTGGTAACAATACAAATACGTGTCATGTCCCCTTTGTCACTGGGATCGAGCACCGCAAGTTTACACCCACTACAAAGCACCTCTCCCATTGCAAGAAAAATCAATCTAGTTGGCCAAAGCAAATCAATAGATCAGAGAGAAATACAAAGCTATCTTAATCATGCATAAAAGAGTTCAGAGAAGACTCAAATAATATTCATAGATAATCTGATCATAAATCCACAATCCATCGGATCTCAACAAACGCACCGCAAAAGAAGATTACATCGAATAGATCTCCAAGAACATCAAGTAGAACATTGTATTAAAGATCAAAGAGAGAAAAGAAGCCATCTAGCTACTAGCTATGGACCCGTAGGTCTATGGTAAACTACTCACACATCATCGGCAGGGCAGCAAGGTTGATGTAGAAGCGCTCCATGGTCGAATCCCCCTCCAGTAGAGTACCGGAAAAGGTCCCCAGATGGGATCTCACGAAGATAGAAACTTGCGACGGCGGAAAAGTATTTTTGGTGTGCCCTCTGGTCTACGGGGAATATTTGGGTATTTATAGAAGAAAGATTAGGGTTGGAAGTGCCACGGGGGGCACAAGCTTGGGGGCGCGCCCTCCGAGCTGGTGGCCACCTCGTGGCTCTTCCGGCCTCCTCCCGCAGCTTCCAGGTTGTCTTGTGGTCCAAGAAAAATTGTCAAAAAGTTTCGTTCCATTTGGTATTGATTTTCTGTAAAGATAAAAACAAGGAAAAAAATAGCAACTGGTATTGGGCACTAGGTTAATAGGTTAGTCGCAAAAAAATGATATAAAATAGCATAATAATGCATATAAAACATCCAAGGTTGATAATATAATAGCATGGAACAATAAAAAATTATAGATACGTTGGAGACGTATCAAGCATCTCCAAGCTTAATTCCTGCTCGTCCTCGAGTTGGTAAATGATAAAAACAGAATTTTTTATGTGGAATGCTACCTAACATGTTTATCATGTAATCTTTCTTAATGTGGCATGAATATTCATATCCATAAGATTCAAAACAAAAGTTTAATATTGACATAAAAATAATAATATTTTAAGCATACTAAAAAGCAATCATGTCTTCTCAAAATATCATGGCTAAAGAAAGTTATCCCTACAAAATCATATAATCTTGTCATGCTCTATCTTCTTAACATAAAGTATTTATCATGCACAACCCCGATGACAAGCCAAGTAATTGGTTCATACTTTTTAACGCGCTTCAGCTTTTTCAACTCTCATGCAATACATGAGCTTGAGCCATGGATATAGCACTATGGGTGGAATAGAATATGATGTTGGAGGTTGTGTGGAGAAGACAAAAAGGAGAAAGTCTCACATTGACGAGGCTAATCAACTGGCTATGGAGATGCCCATCAATTGACATCAATGCAAGGAGTAGGGATTGCCATGCAACGGATGCACTAGAGCTATAAGTGTATGAAAGCTCAAAAGAAAACTAACTAGGTGTGCATCCAACTTGCTTGCTCATGAAGACCTAGGGCATTTGAGGAAGCCCATCATTGGAATATACAAGCCAAGTTCTATAATGAAAAATTCCCACTAGTAATATATGAAAGTGACAAAATAGGAGACTCTCTATCATGAAGAACATGGTGCTACTTTGAAGCACAAGTGTGGAAAAGGATAGTAACATTATCCCTTCTCTCTTTTTCTCTTTTTCTCTTTTTCTCTTTTTTTATTTTTTTTGTTGGGCTCTTTTGCCTATTTTTTTCATGGGCTCTTTTTGGCCTCTCTTTTTTTTTCGTCCGGGGTCTCATCCTGACTTTTAGGGGAATCATAGTCTCCATCATCCTTTCCTCACATGGGACAATGCTCTAATAATGATGATCATCACACTTTTATGTACTTACAACTCAAGAATTACAACACGATACTAGAACAAAAATATGACTCGATATGAATGTTTCCGGCGGAGTACCGGGATGTGCAATGATCTAGCGTGACATGTATAAAAAATATGAATGGTGGCCAAGCCACAAATACTATGTCAACTATATGATCATGCAAAACAATATGACAATGATGGTATGTGTCATGATAAAACGGAACGGTGGAAGTTGCATGGCAATATATCTTGGAATGGCTATGGAAATGCCATAATAGGTAGGTATGGTGGTTGTTTTGAGGAAGATATAAGTAGGTTTATGTGTGAAAGAGCGTATCATATCACGGGATTTGGATGCACCGATGAAGTTTGCACCACAACTCAAGGTGAGAAAGGGCAATGCACGGTACCGAAGAGGCTAGCAAAGTACGAAAAGGTGAGAGTGCGTATAATCCATGGACTCAACATTAGTCATAGAGAACTCACATACTTATTGAAAAAGTTTATTAGCCCTCGAAGCAAAGTACTAATACGCATGCTCCTAGGGGGATAGATTGGTAGGAAAAGACCATCGCTCGTCCCTGACCGCCACTCATAAGGAAGACAATCAAAAATAAATCATGCTCCAATTTCATCGCATAACGAGAGACCATATGGGCATGCTTCGGGATCACAAACCTTAACACAAATATTCTTACTAAACCACAATTACTCACTAGCATGACTTTAATATCACCATCTTTATATCTCAAAACAAATGCAAGGAATCAAACTTCTCATATATTCAATGACCTTCATGAAAGTTTTTATTATATCCCTCTTGAATACCTTATCATATTAGGACTAAATTCATAACCTAAGCAAATTGCCATACTATTTATAATACTCTCAAAATAATATAAGTGAAGCATGATAGTTCATCAATTTCTTCAAAATATAACCACCGCCGTGCTCCAAAAGATATAAGTGAAGCACTAGAGCAACTACCTAGCTCAAAAAATATAAGCGAAGTACATAGAGTATTCTAATAAATTCATGATTAATGTGTGTCCCTCTCAAAAGGTGTGTCCAGCAAGGATGATTGAGGCAAACTAAAAAGAAAAGACTCATATAATACAAGATGCTCCAACCAAAACACGTATCATGTGGTGAATAAAAATATAGCCTCAAGTAATTTACCGATAGATTGAAGACAAAAGAGGGGATGTCATCCGGGGCATCCCCAAGCTTAGACACTTGGTTGTCCTTGAATATTACCTTGGGGTGCCTTGGGAATCCCCAAGCTTAGGCTCTTGCCACTCCTTATTCCTTAGTCCATCGAAACTTTACCCAAAACTTGAAAACTTCACAACACAAAACTCAACAGAAAACTCATGAGATCCGTTAGTATAATAAAACAAATATCCACTTTTAGGTACTGTTGTAAACTCATTATAATTTTATATTTTCATTATATCTACTGTATTCTAACTTCACCATGGCTCACACCCCCCGATACTACCCATAATCCACCAAAACAAGCGAACAACACAATGAAAACATAATCTGTCAAAAACAGAATAGTCTGGAAAGACCCGTATTAAGATCATAATTCTGTAAATCCAAAAATTCTGAAAAATTAGGACAACATAGGATATCTATATATAAATCTTGTGTAAACAATTCAGAAATTTTCCACGTTCCAGAAATTTTTAACAATTACGCTACTGGACGCAAAAGTTTCTGTTTTTTCTCAAAATCAAATCAACGATCTTCCAAATCATCCCAAAGGTCTTACTTGGCACAAACAATAATTAAAATAATAAAACACAATCATAACATAAGTATAATTGCATATTTATTGAAAAACAGAATAAAAAGCAAAAACATAAAATAAAATTGGGTTTCCTCCCAACAAGCTGTTTCTTTATAGCCATCAAGATAGGCTTGAGATTTCAATGATGCTTACATGAAAGATAATAGTTGAAACACAAAGAGAGCATCATGAAGCATGTGAAAAACACATCTAAGTCTAACATACTTCCTATGCATAGGCATTTTATAGGAAAAAAAATTATCAAGGAAAGCAAAAACTAGCATATGCAAAGAAGAAGAAAGAAACAATAGCAATCTCAACATAACGAGAGGTAATTTAGTAGCATGAAGATTTCCACAACCATATTTTCCCCTCTCATAATAATTAAATGTAAGATCATAATCAAATTCAACAATATAGCTATCACATAATTTTTTCTCTTCATGATCAACATGCATAAAAGTTTTATAATCTTCCAAGATAGTGGGATTAACATCAACTAAAGTCATGACCTCTCCAAACCCACTTTCATAAAACATTTCATAAGATTGAAAACTCTCCAAATATGCGGGATTATTTTTACCTAAATTTGATGCTCTTCCAAACCCACTATCAATATTATTGCAAACATATTCATCATGAGACTTAAATAAATTTTCAAGATCATAAGAAGCATCAACCCAATCATGATCATTACAATGTGTAGTGGACATAACAAAATCATCATCCCCAAGCTTGGGGTTTTGCATATCATTAACACAATTGACATTCATAGAATTTATAATAACATCATTGCAATCATGCTTTTCTTTCAAGGAGCTATCATGAATCACTTCATAAATTTCTTCTTTAAACACTTCATCACAATTTTCAGATTCACAAATTTTAAGCAAAACTTCATAAAGATAATCTAGTACACTCAACTCACTAGCAATTGGTTCATCATAATTGGATCTTTTAAAAAGATTAACAAGTGGATGAGGATCCATATCAATAGATTTTTAGCAAGCAAAGATGCAAGCAAATAGAGGGCACATGGCAACACAAGCAAAGATAGCAAACAAGCAAAAGGCAAACGGAAAAGCGAGCGGAAAGAAGGCAAATATTTTTGTATTTTTTTGAAAACATTTTAGAAGTGGGGGAGAGGAAAACGAGAGGCAAATGGCGAATAATGTAAATGCAAGAGATGAGAGTTTATGATGGGTACTTGGTAGGTTTGATGTAGAGCCTCCCCGGCAACAGCGCCAGAAATTCTTCCTGCTAATTCTTGAGCTTGTGTTGGTTTTTCCCTTGAAGAGGAAAGGGTGATGCAACAAAGTAGAGATAAGTATTTCCCTCAGTTAAGAACTAAGGTAACAATCCAGTAGGAGGAACACACAAGTCTCCAATAATTGCACCTATACAAACAAACAAATACTTGCACCCAACGCGATAAAGGGGTTGTCAATCCCTTCATGGTTACTTGCAAGGATGAGATCTGATAGTGATAGATATAAAAGATAGTGCTAAATAAAATAAAAGTAAATAAATTGCAGCAAGGTATTTTTGTGTTTTTGATTTTATAGATCTGAAAATAATATGATAAATGATAGACCCCGGGGCCATAGTTTTCACTAGAGGCTTCTCTCTTGAAAGAAAGCATACGGTGGGTAAACAAATTACTGTTGAGCAATTGATAGAAAAGTGCAAAGTTATGATGATATCTAAGGGAATGATCATGTATATAGGCATCACGTCCGTGACAAGTAGACCGACTCCTGCCTGCTTCTACTACTATTACTCCACATATCGACCGCTATCCAGCATGCATCTAGTGTGTTAAGTTATCAAGAACGGAGTAACGCCTTAAGCAAGATGACATGATGTAGAGGGATAGATCCAATCAATATGAACAAACCCCATCTTTTTATCCTTAGTGGCAACAATACAAATACGTGTCATGTGCCCTTCTGTCACTGGGATTGAGCACCGCAAGATTGAACCCACTACAAAGCACCTCTCCCATTGCAAGAAAAACCAATCTAGTTGGCCAAAGCAAATCAATATATCAGAGAGAAATACAAAGCTATCTTAATCATGCATAAAAGAGTTCAGAGAAGACTCAAATAATATTCATAGATAATCTGATCATAAATCCACAATTCATCGGATCTCAACAAACGCACCGCAAAAGAAGATTATATCGAATAGATCTCCAAGAACATCGAGGAGAACATTGTATTGAAGATCAAAGAGAGAAAGAAGCCATCTAGCTACTAGCTATGGACCCGTAGGTATGTGGTAAAATACTCACACATCATCGGAAGGGCAGCAAGGTTGATGTAGTAGCGTTCGTGGTCGAATCGCCCTCCGGCAGAGTACCGGAAAAGGTCCCCAGATGGGATCTCATGAAGACAGAAACTTGCGGTGGCGGAAAAGTATTTTTGGTGCCCTCTGGTCTACAGGGAATATTTGGGTATTTATAGAAGAAAGATTAGGGTTGGAAGTGCCACGGGGGGGCCACAAGCTTGGGGGCACGCCCTCCGAGCTTGTGGCCACCTCGTGGCTCTTCTGGCCTCCTCCTGAAGCTTCTAGGGTTTCTTGTGGTCCAAGAAAAATCGTCAAAAAGTTTCGTTCCATTTGGACTCCATTTGGTATTGATTTTTTGTAAAGACAAAAACAAGGGAAAAACAGTAACTGGCACTGGGCACTAGGTTAATAGGTTACTCCCAAAAAATGATATAAAATAGCATAATAATGCATATAAAACATCCACGGTTGATAATATAATAGCATGGAACAATCAAAAATTATAGATACGTTGGAGACGTATCAGTAACCTAGTGTTATACGAAGATTCTTCGATTTCATGTTAATCGAAAATAGTTTGTTAATAAGACTTGATCAATGTTATTAATGGATTCTTTTTGAGAGACATGTGGTCGATGAATTTAGTAAGCATAACCTTCTGTCCCTACCTTTTGTTTATGTTATTTTTAGTTAATGCAATAAAATGCCATGTTTACCCTGTTTTCTGAATTATCCGTGCAATAAAAAATTGCCCAAAAATAGAAGTGCTCAGAATGACCTAAAATTTTAACATGATTATTTTCTAAATATTTAAGAATTTCTGGTCCTAAAAACATCACAGGGGGTGCCCCATGTGCCCACTAGGCACCAGGGCGCGCCCTGGTGGGTAGTGGGCCCCACGAGCATCTCCTCACTTATTCTCTCAGCTCACTTCGTCACTCACCTCCAAAAAAAATCACTGTATCTCTCTCTCTCTCTCTCTCTCTCTCGTGTTCTTGCTCCCAAACCTGCGAATTTCGATCTCTTTGCTCGGAGCTCCATTTCTGAAGCTGTTTTGGGGGATTGCTACTTGGTATGTGACTCCTTCATTGCTCCAATTAGTTTTTGCTTTAGTGGTTTTATGTTTTGAGTAATTAGCAACTCCTGGTGCTACAGAAAATGAGCTTGCATGTTGGATTCTTTGAGTTCCAAGTAGTTTGAATGCTTGATATAGCCTCTAGACATCCATATGAGTAGTTGCTATTAGTTTTGTGAAGTTTTATTGATATCATTTTGTGTCCCAAAAATTTCAGAAATTTGTTCTTAGAGGAAATGAATATCTTCCAGAGGAGTTCCTCGAAGCGGAATGCCAAGGGAGTCCTTGGTGAATCCTCGGACAATGACATCAACACCCCGCGTAGGACGGAGGTCCGGCCGTGTGAATGACCGCACATTGCCTTCATGAACGAAGTCGGATTTTACCAAGAGTTTGTGCAATTCATTGCAAATGCTGGATTGATCAACTTCCTCGCAGATGAGTGTGACCAACACCACATCCTTATGAATTTATTTGTGCAAAATTTTCATTTCCTGAATAGTCTCGAACCCCCTGAAATGCGCTTGGATTTATATTCCGAACATTATCACATACCACTTGTTGAATTCTGTGAGATATGTTTGATTCCTTCTGATGGGGAATTAATAGAGCCTAGACCGGCGGAGTTTGATGGTTTCCTCCGCACCTTAACTGTGGGAGAGGAAAGGGGTGTGTGGAAAGCTACAACCACTAGTTTGCAATTTCCTTCTGTGCATTACTTTGCTTTATTCATAACAAAATGTTTGACTGCTAGAGAGAAAGGCAGTATACTTAGTGCCCCTGACCTTGCCATTTTACGTCGTGCACTTCATAATGACCACACCTATAACCTGGGGGCTATCCTTGCACGCCGGTTGCACACGAATAGGACTAAGGGTAAAATCCATGGTGGTATTTTTTCTACTAGCCTAGCGAAACGCTTTAACATTCAGATACGCCCTCATGATTACTTGTTACCTAGAGTTTATTTGGACCACCAGTCGATGGAGTACCACCACTTTATTGATGCCCCTGCGCCACCACACCATATTTGCTATAACCTGGTATTCAATGAGAATACCCGTGATATTATTATGTTGCCTGCACCTGCTTTGTTTTATTCTCATGCCAGGAACAGATACACCATCCTACCAGCGGACATCGTTGCCTATCGGAACACGTTGGCAGCGGCAGAGGAGGAGGCCCAGGACAGGGACGCTCCGGTGACGCCGCCTCAACACTTCCACGCGGGACCGGATGGCTACTACGGATGGTGATTACCAAGCTAGGCAAAAGCCTAAGCTTGGGGGAGTACATATTTCTCACCGACATTACATTCATGTTCACACATTTCACTTTAGTTGTCGGTGTTCATCCTCTTTCATTGTATAATTCATGTTAGATTTATTTTCTTGCTTTTTTTGTGTGTTTCAAAAACTTTGAGAAAATCCAAAAAAACATTTCTCGCTTCTTTTTTATTTTTCTTTCTAGCTTAAATTAGTTGTCGCATTAAAAGAAAACCCAAAAAGATTTCTCGTTTCTTCTTTTGCTTGTTGGGAGCTTTCCCGTGTAAATAGTTTTTTCTCATTTTTGTTTTCCTTTGTTAATTTGCTTCCTTCAAGAAAAAACAAAAACTCCAAAAAATATTTCATTGTGTTTCTCTGAAATTATTTTCTTTTGTTGAGTCGTACTAAGGAGAAGACCATGATGAAAATGTTGAGTGGCTCCCATATGCAGTATTGTTGATCTAACAAAGAGCCACATTATTTTGTCTTCAACTTTGAATAAAATGTTTGCAGATTCCAGCTTAGTCCACGACACTCTTGCACTATTATTATTTTCTTATCATTCGATCATGCAAGTGAAAGGCAATAATGACGATACTTGATGAGGTGGATGTGGCAAACAAAGGCGGGTATGAACTCAACTTGTTTTTGTTTTTGTAAATATGTTTAACTAAGTATCCATGATTCAGCATATTATGAAACATGTTTATGATGACAATTAGTGATTATAGTTGCTCATGCCATGCTTAAGTAGCTAGGAGTGGATAATGATTTATCTTAGATATCAACATGCATTAAAATGCTTGTGATGTAGTATGATGATATGGTATCCTCCTCTGAATGTTTCGAGTGGCCCGACTTGGCACATGTTCACATATGTAGTTGATTCAAAACCAACATAGCCTCCATGATATTTATGTTCATGGTGTTTATATCCTACTCATGCTAGTATTCAATGTTAATTATTCACAATGCATGTTTATGACCGTTTTCACTCTCTAGGTGGTCGCTTCCCAACCTATTTGCTAGCCTTCGCCTGTACTAAGCAGGACTACTGCTTGTGCATCCAAATCCCTAAACCAAAGTTGTTCCAGATGAATCCACTATATCTACCTATATGTGGTATTACTCTACCGTTCCAAGTAAATTTGCATGTGCCACCTCTAAAAGTTCAAACGAACATCTGTTTTGTGTGCCCGTACCTCTCATGGAGCAACAAGGGGTGGTCAGTATCTTCCATGCTAAGCGGGTTATTCTCATGATGAGTGTTTATTCACTTGTCCTGGCACGAGAGGGGCCGGTAATTGGGATGCCAATCCTGTGATTAAAATTGTAAATAATTAAACAAAACTCCCCCGGAAAGTTGTTGGTATGGAGGGCACCCAAAGATTTGGCTAGCCATGGCTTGTGTTTGTTGGTGGAGGGGAGTAAACTTTACTTTTACTGCTTGGGAACCGCCTCTAATGTGTTTAGCATGGTAGATATTGAAAACTCTTGGTCATAACGTTGATAGGAAAGGTATACCTCCCAAAATTATATTTATCTCTAATTTAAGCTATGAGCTCTGGAACCTCTGCAAATCCCTGCTTCCCTCTGCGAAGGGCCTATCTGTTTACTTTTATGTTATTTTACTTTTATTGTTGAGTCATCACCTTCTCAAACAAGCACCAGTCCTAAGAGCACTATTGTCATTCTCATGCATTGTGTATAGTTAATATCAATTGTGTGCATCATGACTGGATCTCTTCTACCATGAATTACAATGTTTAGTTGCTGCTTGAACTTTGGAGGTGCTTTGCATTTATGTTTTGTGGTCTCAGAAAGGGCTAGCGAGATACCATGTTGTCATATTATATCATGATTGTTTTGACAAAGTGTTAGCATTTGAGATATTTTATTATTGCTCGCTAGTTGATTATGCCATTGATATGAGTGAATATAGTTTCTAAGAGTTATCGTTTGCATGGTTAGTTATAATCTTTGCTGAAAACCCGGGTATTATTTAAGCATATATATGGACACAAGAACAAAAGAGTTCGTAAAAGTTTTTCTTTGTCACTTTCAGTTTGTCAACTGAATTACTTGAGGACAAGCAATGAGTTAAGCTTGGGGGAGTTGATACGTCTCCGTCGTATCTACTTTTCCAAACACTTTTGCTCTTGTTTTGGACTCTAATTTGCATCATTTGAATGAAACTAACCCGAACTGACGATGTTTTCAATAGAACTACCATGGTGTTATTTTTGTGTAGAAATAAAAGTTCTCGGAATTGGACAAAACTTTTTGGAGAACTATTTTGGAATAAAAGAAAAATACTGGAGCAAAGACCCACTGGAGGGGAGGCTCTACTGCCCACTAGGCACCAGAGTGCGCCACCCCCCTTTGGCGTGCTCTGGTGGGTAGTGGGGACCACGAGGCCCTTCTGACCCTAATTCCGACGCTATAAATTCAGATTTCTCGAGAAAAAAATAGGAGAGGAAGTTTCATCGCGTTTTACAATACGGAGCCGCTGTCACCTCCTGTTCTTCATCGGGAGGCCAGATCTGGAGTCCGTTCTGGGCTCCGGAGAGGCGGGTCTTCCATCTTCGTCATCATCAACCATCCTCCACACCAATTTCATGATGCTCACCGCCGGCAGCGAGTAATTCTTTCGTAGGCTTGCCAGACGGTGACGGGTTGGATGAGATTTATCATGTAATCAAGTTAGTTTTGTTAGGGCTTGATCCCTATTATCCACTATGTTCTGGGATTGATGTTTCTATGACTTTGCTATGCTTAATGCTTGTCACTAGGGCCCGAATGCCATGATTTCAGATCTGAACCGTTTATGTTTTCACCAATATATTTGTGTTCTAGATCCTATCATGCAAGTTATATGCACCTATTACGTGTTATGATCCGCATACTCCAAGGTGACAATAATTGGGATTCTTTCTGGTGATTACCTTAATTTAAGGAGTTCATGTATTCACTATGTGTTAATGCTTTATTCCAGTTCTCTATTAAAAGGAGGCCTTAATATCTCTTAGTTTCCTTATGGACCCCGCTGCCATGGGAGGGTAGGACAAAAGATGTCATGCAAGTTCTTTCCATAAGCACGTATGACTATATACGGAATACATGCCTACATTACATTGACGGATTGGAGCTAGTTCTGTGTTGCCCTAGGTTATAACTGTTACATGATGAATTTCTTCCAACGAAATCACCGATTCAATGCCTATGAGCTTTCCATATTGATCCTTGCTAAGTTACTATTGTTGCTACTGCTGTTACAACTGCTACAAAATTGTTGCTACTGTTGTGACCGTTACTGTTGCTACTATTACCACTGCTACCAAACTATTATACTACTGCGCTACCTATCACTCCATTGCAGATATTTAGTCTCCAGGTGTCACTACTGCAGGACGCTGCTAACGTGACACTACGATCAGATACCCTTTGACGAAACTGTGTGCGATGCATTAATCACAAACAGTGCTCTAATAAAACTGTCAAAAAAGATGCAAAACGTTTGCGATGGCGTGACATCCAACATGGTTTAGATTAGAGTTGTGTGTGCGATGTGTGGCAAATAGTTAATCTAGAAGAACTGTTTGCGATGAGGCAGAACAACAGAAACGGGCAGCCAGATGAAGGCGTGTGCGATATACGGCATACAGTTCACTAGGATGAACTGTGTGTGATTAGGCAACACAATAGAAATGGTCAGCCAGATCAAGGTCTGTGCGATATACGACATAGAGTTCACTAGGATGAACTGTGTGTGATTAGGCAACACAATAGAAACGGTTCAACTGAACAAGATGTGTGTGCTACGCGCCAAACAGGTCCGTAATTAGAAATGTGTGCGAAGACCAATAATAACACAGACGATTGCTGCTAATAAGCCGTGTGATTTGCTCTGTCTACAGAAGAATAACATGTGTATATATATAACTGAAATAAACATCCAATTACATAAGTGACTATACAGATCATTCGCACACACCTCAATAAACAATTGATGCATTCTAAACTAGGAGAAATGATCGTCTAGTCATCTACTTCTTGTGACGCTCCCGCCACTGCTCTGTGGCTCGATCCCTCATCTGGGGCAGGAAGAAGACACTCCCTCATGTCAACGATCCGCATGTACATCTCGTAGCTTGTGTACGCATCCTTGGCTGCGTACTTGACGTGTTGTTCATCCAGTCTCTCATGCCAAACATTGTGCCAGGCGTTCTTGTCCTTCTTGCTCTCATCCTTCACCTTCATGTAGTAGGGGTCGATGATGGCTGAGGCGAGGTCAACCAGGGAGTTCTGTTTGTTGTTGTCGCTGCCCCAGACCTTGTAGTGGTCCTGGATGTTGACAAGATTCTGGCATTTCAAGCCCGAAACCTTGAGCGCTTTTAGATCATTGGTGGTGTCCACTGTAGCGAAATTGTAGTCGGAGCTATTGATAAACCTGGAGAAATGCTCGCAAGGCCTTGTGGCCAGGTGGTCGTGGTAGACGAGGACATCATGTCGCATGCACAACTGGGCGACGGCAACCTTCTGATCGTGCCCGGCACGACCGATGGTGTACTCAAGGTCGAAGCCGACCACTTGGTACTTGTCCTCGGCAAGCAACTGCTCCATAGTTTGGATGGAGCTCTCCACCGAGACCGGCTCGTTCGTGTGCACCACCGAGAGGGCCTTCCCCCTCACGTGGGTGTCCACTACATGATGCGTGGTGAACTGCCCGCCGTTGTCGTCGTCGGCCGCTGGGAGAGCGCCATTGGAACCGCTGGATGTCCTCTCTATATGTGTCGTCGTGGGTGTGCTTATTGTGTCGTGTGGCACGAGAGATGAAGGTAAATGGCCGCAGGAATAAATGGGGGCCGGGCGGCCTGGATTCTCGGCGCGTCCGCATGGCAGTTTTTGCAGTGGGTAACTACATCGTCGCGCCACGCCCGACGCAACCGCATGCACACGAACGTGCGTGATCGTGCGCCGGCACCAAACACTGGCAGCGCGCGTGGAGGGACGAGGGCAGAGCGCCCGGAGGGACGCGAGAGCAAAGCGCGCGCGGCGGGACGCGAGCAAAGTGCGCCGCGGCCACCTCAACCGCGAGCAACCACACGCACAGAGCAGTTGAACACGCAGGGAATGATCGCCTACAAGCCGGCCGGCAGTTGCGTCGCTGCGTAGAGAGCGGCCGTGTGCTACTACCTCCGTCTTGGTCTATTAGTCCCCTTTATATTCTGTGCCATACTTTGCCCTTAAATTTAACCAACAAAATGTTAATGCATGTTATAAAAAATATATAATTGGGTACTATGTTAAAATATGAATCCAATGATATAATCTTTGGCGACATGCATTCGTATTTTATTAGTTAAATCATACTTATAAACCAGGACGGGGATATAGTAGGTAATTAAATCACAATTTTTTTTATTAACCATATGTGTACGTGTCCTTTCGTCCTCCTCTCGCACGTCTTGTCACCCCGCTGCCACAGATGGCTTCGAGCGCAAGCTTGAGCAGCGCGCGGGGGCATTCTTTTGGCCAAATGGGGGTGAGCCCGCTCCCGCGCAACCGGGCAGATTCCCGCGCAAGCTTCCCGCCTGACTCGGTGAAATCCCCCAAAATCCCAATGCTTACCAGCCTACTATATAAACCCTCACGGCTGGCGAGTCCTGCGTCGCATTTTCCCCTCCCTCCCTGTAGCTTATTGTAACATTCCCAGCCTCACACCACTGTGATCACTCTCTGATCATGCCAAGTCACCATGGTTAACTATGCTTGATCAACATTGCAACATATCTCCCTTCCAAATTCCAACTCAAATTCTAATTCAAATCACAAGTGCAAAATGAAGTTGCACCAAAGTTGCTGCAAAAATGTTCACCATCTAGCAAATATTCCAAAGCAATTTGTTGTTAAATAAAACAACACAACTTTTATGCTAGAATGAGCAGTAGCATTTAAAATAGTGCTATTTCAACACTTCTAAATGCTTTTGCATTTACGAAAAATTCAAAATAAATTCCGCTGGTCTCCAAATTTATGTGGCAGTGTCTAAAATTGCCAGTGATTTATTGGGACACCTCCCATATTTTTCCTAAGTGAATTAGTTGCTAAAAGAATTCCTTTTCTCTCTCTGCTACTAAATAAAAAGTAAAACAGAAAACAAAAAAGAAATAAAAAAGAAAAGGCCAAAAGGCCACTTACCTGTCACTGTAGATGAGGCCCAGCCCAACTCACCGGCCCACCTGAGTCTTCTCCCTCCTCCCGCCTCGCTGTCGACGCCGTAGCCGCCCCGATCACCAGAGACGCACGCGTCGCCCATCCGGTCCCCTCTCCGATGGATAAGAACGCCCCATCGCTCTCTCACCCCCCTCAAACCCTAGACCACCCCAGATCCCCCTCTCTCTCCTCCCTCGCTTCCCTCTCCTTTTCCGCCGCCGCCCGAACACCACCGCTGCCGCGAGCGTTGCTGCCCCGTGCCCACCATCGACCCCGCGGCCAGCTGAGCTGCTCGGAAGCTTTGCCAGTCTCTTCCTCGTCTCCTAGAGCCATCAGGCGAAGCCGGGGAGCCTTGTTGGGGCCGTTCCCCTTCGATCCCTTCTCCGCCACCGCAGCTCCGCCGCCTCAATTCGAGTCCGTCTGTGCTCCTAAACTAACGCCGGACCCCCTTGTGTCCACACGGTGAGCTCCTGCTCCGTTCCCTTCTCTTCCCGCGCTCTTCTTCTTCCTCTAGCCGTGCCCACCGATGAAGCCGAGAGCTCTTCGCCGCCGTTCACGTCGTCGACGCGGTTACAGCTATGAAAGCTCGCGACCAAGCACACGAACGTGCTCAGCACGTATCCAGGAGCACAATCCACCCACTAGTTCCTCCTATCGAGCCTTCTAGTACCCAGACCATGGACGACCGAACTCCGGCCGCCGCCATGAGCTTAGTTCCGGTGAGCTCCGGCCACCCCAGCTCGCGAGATCGCCACAGATCGACGCGGCTCGATCCCAGCTTTCGAACGAGCCGCTTCCCGCACCAAACAAGCCTCTGTGGGTGATTTCCGGCGACCTCCTGTGGCCTCCGCCGCGTTTCAACGACGCCGGCGACTAAACGTCGGTGATCTGACGTGGCCAGGTGGGTCCCAGGCCATTAGCCCACTAACCCAACCCCTAACACCCACTGACGTGTGGGCCTGTACTGTAGCTAGTTAGTTTAAATAAATAACCTAATTAAAGGTTAAGTCACTGACACCGTGGGCCCACTCCTAATTAACTCTGTTTAATTAAAGTTAATCACTGATTAAGCTGCTGAGAATGACAAGTGAGCCCAGCCCACTGTACTAATGGATAAGGTCTGCTGATGCAGCACCCAGGCCCACCAGTCAGCCTCTGCTGACTGGGCAGTTGACTCAGTCAACTGGGCCCGCTGGTCAGCTTCTGTGCTGGGCAGCTGGGTACAATTCTGGGTACCCCTAGCAATTTCTGTTTGGATAATTCGAATTTAAAATAATCCAGAAATTCCAGAAAATGATTAAAACTTTAGAAATTCATAGAAAATAAACCGTAGCTCAGATCGAAAAACTTAAAACATGAAAGTTGCTCAGAACGACGAGACGAATCTGATCATGCCGTCTGTTTCCATGCCAGAACCTCCTACTTAGGAGAACTCGTAACTCCGAGCCCGATTCTAATAGATGAATAGTGCACACATACCGGTTAATAAATCCCAAGTTAATTCTAAAATAACTAAAATGACTTAGATGCATCTTTAGGCAACCCTGCACTGCATCATAGCATTGCATGCCCTGTGTTGCATTTGTTTGCATTATGTTTACTTGTTTCTTCCCCCTCTTCTCTCTCGGTAGACCCCGACGTTGACGTAGCTCCCGAGGCAGACGCAGCTCCGGAGTACGACTACATCCCCGACGACACCCCTGAAGACCTTGCCCTTGCCGCAGAGCAAACAGGCAAGCACCCCCATTTTGAACATGCCTATATCGCCTATTCTCTTCTCTCTTATGCTTGCATTAGAACTGCTACTGTTACTGCTATCCTATATCTGCTGCATAGCCTGTTTTTGTAACCTGCTTTGTTACCTACCTGGTTATCCTAGACTGCTTAGTATAGGCTGGGTAGAGATCTATCAGAGACCCCACTTAATCCCGACTGCCTCGCTGGATATCAGAAGACCCGATCAACGGGATTGAAGACCAGGCCCCGGCACCGCACATCACTTCCCCTTAGTTGCCGATACTACTGGGTTTCTATCAAGTGCCGAGGGTGATACCTCGTCAGCACTTCTGATGATAACCTTGTAGGTTAGTTAATCGGTCGTGGTAAGCGAGGGAGATTCCTCCTACACCACCCCCGATAACGACGTCGTCGTGCAACTTCTCAAGTGTGGACCTCGAGGGTGATTCCTCCTTCGTTCACCTTGACAGTAACATCAGAGGGAATTCCATCGAGGGTGATTCCTCAGGGTTCCCCTTGGTGTTGGACACACGGATACCATTGATACTATGACTTGCACTGTACCATGTTACTAAAGACGGGTCGGCCCCGAGGGGTACCCGTGCGAGCTTAATGCGAAGTGATGTGGAGTCGGGTTGACTTGGATGGTGCCCGCGATATAACACGAGGCGTGGCCGGGCATTCCTAGCCCTTGCCGCACGTCCTCAAGAAGGGGCGACGGGGTCACATCGATCGTGAGTCTCTGCCCATTTCCGCGCGCTCCTAAACCACTAAACGGTTTGGATATTTGATCCGAGGGGCCTCTGGCCTGATACACTAACCATCACATGGGCATAGTATGGGCGTTCTGCGTCGTATACTTCAGCCGGAGCTTAATGGACGTCAGCGACTGAGCGGCGCATGCTGGATTGGACTGGTTACGCAACCGCGTTTGTGTTAAGGGGTTGCTAGGTCTGCTTCCGGCCGCCTTCGCAACATGCAGGAGTTCCCGGGGTGATGGCCCAAGACCCCTGGGGGCATAGGTTTAGTCCGGTGTGCTGACCTCTCTGTTAAGTATTCGATAGGGTTACTGCGTATCGTTTGGCCGAGGGCGGGCATGACCCAGTAAAGCGTGTCCGGCCGGAGTTAAGCGAGCGTGGTGGGTAACTTGGTGCACCCCTGCAGGGAAGAACTTATCTATCGATAGCCTGTCCTACGGTAACGGACACTCGGAGTTGTATCCCGATCGGTACAACTAGAACTTGAGATGAGAACTGGATAGTACGGCTCTGGGATTGCTTTCTCTCAGGGAGTCGAGAAAGGATCTCAGGCTGAGGTTGATGATACTACTACTACTACTTTACTTTTTGTTAATCTGCACTCTTCTAATGCTGCAAGACTGCTGAAGATGTTGAAGATGCTAGTCTTTGATAGGACTAGGCTTTCCCCCTCTATTCTGGCATTTCTGCAGCCCAGTCCACCTTTACAGCCTCCTTTTGACAATGATGCATATGTAGTGTAGATCCTTGCTTGCTGAGTACTTCGGATGAGTACTCATGTTTGCTTTACTTTCTTTTTCCCCCATATCCAATTGATGCCGCCAGACGACGGAGCCCCAGAGCCAGTTGCCCCAGTCGTCGACCACTACTACTACCCGTCCGGCGAGTACTACTACTATGAGGAGCCGACTGATGACCAGGAGTAGGATCGGAGGGTCCAGGGCAGGAGGCGTACGCCTTTCGATCGTAGTATTTTATTTTACCCCGCCTTCTGAAGGCTTATCTCTCTCTCTGCAATATATCTGTACCCAGATATCTAATGCTTCTGCTGACGCTTGTATGCCATCGAGCTATGTATTCGATCCCTCGAGGCCCTGGCTTGTAATATAAAGCTTGTATGACTTTATTTATGTTTTAGAGTTATGTTGTGATATCTTCAAGTGAGTCCTTAGGCTTGATCGTGTGCATTTGCGTGTATGGTTAGTGCACGATTAAGCCGGGGTCGTCACAGGTTGGTATCAGAGCCGACTGCCTCTAGGAATCCCCCTATCCAACTCCTTGGCCGAAGTTGAGTCTAGTGGTCCAAAACTGTTTTACTAACTTGGCTGTGTGGCTTACGGGCCCACATCGCCAACTGGATGGTATTAGGATCTTTTATTCCTCGTCTATACTCTGGGACTCTGATCTCTCATCTATTCAGGTTAAAGTTTTACTAACTCTGTTATTAGGTTCTCGTAACCACTTCCTCCCGGAGAGCCCCTTCACTACGGATGATCGTCTGCTTCATCAGAAGACTCTGAAGATACTTCTTGATGTCTCCCGAGACCCGGTGCCCCCGGCTTTGCAGATCCTGACCACCGACAAAACCCCGTGGATAACTAACCATCCTTGTCGTTTGTATCTTCATTCCTAGTCACTCCCTTATGTGCGAGATACCCCGTAATACTCGTCGTTAATCTGGGAATCCTTTGAACCTACTGTCGTGCAGCTTCTTTTGCACTGCGGATAATTCCTCACACTTATCGGGGATTCGTTCATCCCCAGTTGTTCATGTGTCTCACAAAATTCTTTGAAGTGCAATTCGACCTTCTGAAAATCCTCTGCAGCCTATTACTCTTGATTATCCTTGCCGGCCTGAATTATGGCTAATTCCATATGTCGGGCAATATTCGTTGGTATCCGTTGACACCGTCATTTTGGTTTTATTGATTCAATCTACTACGAATACTCGCAATTATCAGTTGTTTCCTACTAATTCATCCTTCCGGCTCAGTCACCATTCCGGACATGAGCTGGTTCTTGGCCAACCAAGTATTGATTGATTGTCCAACTAAGCATGTACAAATCACTCGTCCCTCTGCCCAGAAGAACTAATTGTCACTCCTGGCTTTGGAAATCATGAACCCTCTGAATTTTATACTTGGGTTGTTCAAGTGCTTCCTTAATTCGATGTACTTGCCCCCATCCTTTCTCGGAGGACTCTCAGGTGGAACAAGTTGTTAAAACCTTACCCCGTTAGTTCTCACGGATCACTTGATTCCTTTTGTGGACAGTTATCTGACCGATTCCCTTCTATTCTAAGAACCTTATCGGTTCCTTCCCCGTTGACATTGCCTTTGGCACTGAAGCATTCTTTACTTCTTGCCGACTGTATATCCTCCCAGCTTGCATGGCATGGAGAGGTAGTGCGTTCCTTCTCCTTATTGACTTCGGACTGACTACTGACCAGGACATGTCACGTAACCATGGTTGGAGATCTGTGCAAGACGGGACGCTAAAGTTGTCCATCTAGTTCTAATTCAACCTACTCGTCTTTTGATCAGAGCTTTTGCTTCTGATCCTTCATTTCTGAACCATAACTCCTTTGTACTTAAACATCAGATTGTTTCGATGTTTCTATAATCTTATGCCGCCACATCCTTCTTCTTCTGGTTGAGTACCGCTACTCACGTCAGATCCTTTGTCGTCTACCTGATTATTTGTTGGATTAATATCCGACAGTATCCTTCATTTTCATACATCTTATGAGCTCCTTCCTTGGTATTTAGTACCTCCGGTAAATTGTATCATCCGCTTTGACTTCGACACTTTGCTTTCGAACTCATATCCCTTGCTTTGGTTGTTGGTTGTATAGATTCATAAAATGTCCCGATGGGTTGTATCTATGCTTCTGCCATCTGCGAGAACCCAGAAACTTCCACGAGTCATACTCTTCTGGTGCTTCACCAGATAAATTTTCATCACTACAATATCTTCGAAAACGAGCAGTGAATGAGAAGTTGTTCATTGAAGAAGTGGGAGTCGACCTTGAACCTTTGTGTTCATGCCCATGGACCCGATGTAGAACTTATCATGGAAGCTTCTCGTAAAATAATTATCTCCTTGGTACAAGTTCATCTTGAATCTGTGAATTGATCCTTTGCAATCGTGGTTTCAACCATAATTCCTCCTTGATTCCATTTCCTGGATAAGTTAAATAATTGTCCTCTACAGATTATTTCACCCGTCCAACCTCTACTCCGATTTACCTTTCAGTATTACACCTAGTACTTGTTACTAGGAAATTTAATACCCCATCACATCATTCCGAGCCTGATCGGCTATATCTTTATCGTGCTAAACTAAACTGTGCCATCTGGTTCTCCTTCCCGGTGCACATTTCTGATTATGGGCTAATCCCGTGCCAAACTTTCATCAACGTATCGTTTTGCTTACACAACATGAACCTCACTCCTTCTGCCTTGATCATCCTACGGATCGATTTCATCTTCTTTAAACCTCTCGACAAATGTGTTGTGATCACCATCAACATTCCGAGCTCTTTCAGGATATCGATCGAATTCATGTTGAGAAATACCATCCCTGCTCCTCGATGATTTGTGATATCATCGATGACATCTTGACTTTCTGCCAACACCGACCTGGTTGTGCTTGGATATTCCTTACGCTCTGAAAGAACCTTGGAATTGTTTCTCGGTATCTCTTGAGATCCTCGAACCCAATCTTTACTTGACCCCATATCATTGCTGCCTCGAAGCATGATTGTGTTATTCCGAACACCAGGATGAACATTTGAAGCGCAATGCTAAATGTTTCTCGATCAATTATCCAAACACTGTTGTGTGGGTAATACCATGATTCTTCCCTCGCCCCTTTGCCTAAACACTTTTGAACTTGCTGTCATATCATGTATATCATGCTTCGCTTCTTCTTAGGAAGGATATACTCCCAATTCTTGTGTGTAAACACATTTTCCTTTCCATTGTTTTGTTTAACCTTTCCAGTAATCTAGCTTATTTAAGCAGAAATAATTCCCTGCTTATGAAAACACCTCGACGTACAATTCGGTCAGACCAACCCTGTTACTAATGTTGATGACATTCCGGTAACCACCGATGGACGAGAACTTTGCCTTATTGGTCCGCCTCGTTTTAACGAGCAGGAAAATGGTTCTCTTTGTCCCTCGCCCTTGGTACCGACGTTGTTACCGACATAACTGAAAGACTTCCCTCTGACATGTCTCTTTGTTGTGACCGGTTAGATGTCACCATTCACCCTACTTATAATCGACACCCCCCCCCCACAGTTCCACAGGATCGGAACCTGACTCTCCTGTACATCCTTGGTTCTGAGATATCCTATGCTCTTGGACTTGTGTGTTATCACGAGCCACCCCTCGAGAGATGAACTACTCCCGATACCCTGAACCCCTGTTCACACCTTGTTCAGGTATCGATCGTTTGTCCATTCGTTTGAAACATCCTATTGTACCCTCATATTTGCTCTCGATGTTTCCTAAGTTCAACTCGAGAGATATCTTCTACCACATTCCATGAATTGTCCACTTGATAATCAACCCTATAAGATTCAGTTCTTCCGAAGTTACCTTTGTCTTCCCCACTTAAATCTCAGGACGAGATTTCTTGTAGTGGAGGAGATTTGTAACATCCCCAGCCTCACACCACCGTGATCACTCTCTGATCATGCCAAGTCACCATGGTTAACTATGCTTGATCAACATTGCAACATATCTCCCTTCCAAATTCCAACTCAAATTCTAATTCAAATCACAAGTGCAAAATGAAGTTGCACCAAAGTTGCTACAAAAATGTTCACCATCTAGCAAATATTCCAAAGCAATTTGTTGTTAAATAAAACAACACAACTTTTATGCTAGAATGAGCAGTAGCATTTAAAACATTGCTATTTCAACACTTCTAAATGCTTTTGCATTTATGAAAAATTCCAAATAAATTCCGCTGGTCTCCAAATTTATGTGGTAGTGTCTAAAATCGCCAGTGATTTATTGGGACACCTCCCATATTTTTCCTAAGTGAATTAGTTGCTCAAAGAATTCCTTTTCTCTCTCTGCTACTAAATAAAAAGTAAAACAGAAAACAAAAAAGAAATAAAAAGAAAAGGCCAAAAGGCCACTTACCTGTCACTGTAGACGAGGCCCAGCCCAACTCACCGGCCCACCTGAGTCTTCTCCCTCCTCCCGCCTCGCTGTCAACGCCGTAGCCGCCCCGATCACCGGAGACGCACGCGTCGCCCATCCGGTCCCCTCTCCGATGGATAAGAACGCCCCATCGCTCTCTCACCCCCCCTCAAACCCTACACCACCCCAGATCCCCCTCGCTCTCCTCCCTCGCTTCCCTCTCCTTTTCCGCCACCGCCCGAACACCACCACTGCAGCGAGCGTTGCTGCCCCGTGGCCACCGTCGACCCCGCGGCTAGCTGAGCTGCTCGGAAGCTTTGCCAGTCTCTTCCTCGTCTCCTGGAGCCATCAGGCGAAGCCGGGGAGCCTTGTTGGCGCCGTTCCCCTTCGATCCCTTCTCCGGCCACCGCAGCTCTGCCGCCTCAATTCGAGTCCGTCTGCGCTCCTAAACTAACGCCGGACACCCTTGTGTCCACACGGTGAGCTCCGGCTCCGTTCCCTTCTCTCCCCGCGCTCTTCTTCTTCCTCTAGCCGTGCCCGCCGACGGAGCCGAGAGCTCTTCGCCGCCGTTCACGTCGTCGACGCGGTTACAGCTGTGAAAGCTCGCGACCAAGCACACGAACGTGCTCAGCACCTATCCAGGAGCATAATCCACCCACTAGTTCCTCCTGCCTAGCCTCCTAGTGCCCAGACCGTGGACGACCGAACTCCGGCCGCCGCCGCGAGCTTAGTTCCGGCGAGCTCCGGCCACCCCAGCTCGCGAGATCACCACAGATCGACGCGGCTCGATCCCAGCTTTCGAACGAGCCGCTTCCCGCACCAAACAAGCCTCTGTGGGCGATTTCCGGCGACCCCCTATGGCCTCCGCCGTGTTTCGACGACGCCGGCGACTAAACGTTAGTGATCCGACGTGGCCAGGTGGGTCCCAGGCCATTAGCCCACTAACCCAACCCCTAACACCCACTGACGTGTGGGCCCGTACTGTAGCTAGTTAGTTTAAATAAATAACCTAATTAAAGGTTAAGTCACTGACACCCTGGGCCCACTCCTAATTAACTCTGTTTAATTAAAGTTAAACACTGATTAAGCTGCTGAGAATGACAAGTGGGCCCAGCCCACTGTACTAACGGATAAGGTCTGCTGAGGCAGCACCCTGGCCCACCAGTCAGCCTCTGCTGACTGGGCAGTTGACTCAGTCAACTGGGCCCGCTTGTCAGCTTCTGTGCTGGGCAACTGGGTACAATTCTGGGTACCCCTAGCAATTTCTGTTTGGATAATTCGAATTTAAAATAATCCAGAAATTCTAGAAAATGATTAAAACTTTAGAAATTCATAGAAAATAAACCATAGCTCAGATCGAAAAACTTAAAACATGAAAGTTGCTCAGAACGACGAGACGAATCTGATCGTGCCGTCTGTTTCCATGCCGGAACCTTCTATGTAGGAGAACTCGTAACTCCGAGCCCGATTCTGATAGATGAATAGTGCACACATACCGGTTAATAAATCCCAAGTTAATTCTAAAATAACTAAAATGACTTAGATGCATCTTTAGGCAACCCTGCACTGCATCATAGCATAGCATGCCCTGTGTTGCATTTGTTTGCATTATGTTTACTTGTTTCTTCCCCCTCTTCTCTCTCGGTAGACCCCGACGTTGACGTAGCTCCCGAGGCAGACGCAGCTCTGGAGTACGACTACGTCCCCGACGACACCCCTGAAGACCTTGCCCTTGCCGCAGAGCAAACAGACAAGCACCCCCATTTTGAACATGCCTATATCGCCTATTCTCTTCACTCTTATGCTTGCATTAGAACTGCTACTATTACTGCTATCCTATATCTGCTGCATAGCCTGTTTATTGTAACCTGCTTTGTTACCTACCTGGTTATCCTAGACTGCTTAGTATAGGCTGGGTAGAGATCTATCAGAGACCCCACTTGATCCCGACTGCCCCGCTGGATATCAGAAGACCCGATCAACGGGATTGAAGACCAGGCCCCCGCATCGCACATCACTTCCCCTTAGTTGCCGACACTACTGGGTTTCTATCAAGCGCCGAGGGTGATACCTCGTCAGCACTTCTGATGATAACCTTGTAGGTTAGTTAATCGGTCGTGGTAAGCGAGGGAGATTCCTCCTACACCACCCCCGATAACGACGTCGTCGTGCAACTTCTCAAGTGTGGACCTCGAGGGTGATTCCTCCTTCGTTCACCTTGACAGTAACATCAGAGGGAATTCCATCGAGGGTGATTCCTCAGTGTTCCCCTTGGTGTTGGACACACGGATACCATTGATACTGTGACTTGCACTGTACCATGTTACTAAAGATGGGTCGGCCCCGAGGGGTACCCGCGCGAGCTTAATGCGAAGTGATGTGGAGTCGGGTTGACCTGGATGGTGCCCGCAATATAACACGAGGCGTGGCCGGGCATTCCTAGCCCTTGCTGCACGTCCTCGAGACGGGGCGACGGGGTCACATCGATCGTGAGTCTCTGCTCGTTTCCGCGCGCTCCTAAACCACTAAACGGTTTGGATATTTGATCCGAGGGGCCTCTGGCCTGATAGCACTAACCATCACGTGGGCATAGTATGGGCGTTCTGCGTCGTATGCTTCAGCCGGAGCTTAATGGACGTCAGCGACTGAGCGGCGCGCGCTGGATTGGACTGGTCACGCAACCGCGCTTGTATTAAGGGGTTGCTAGGTCTGCTTCCGGCCGCCTTCGCAACGTGCAGGAGTTCCCGGGGCGATGGCCCAAGACCCCTGGGAGCATAGGTTTAGTCCGGCGTGCTGACCTCTCTGTTAATTATTCGGTTGGGTTGCGGCGTATCGTTTGGCCGAGGGCGGGCATGACCCAGTAAAGTGTGTCCGGTCGGAGTTAAGCGAGCGTGGTGGGTAACTTGGTGCACCCCTGCAGGGAAGAACTTATCTATCGATAGCCTGTCCTACGGTAACGAACACTCGGAGTTGTATCCCGATCGGTACAACTAGAACTTGAGATGAGAACTGGATAGTACGGCTCTGGGATTGCTTTTTCGCAGGGAGTCGAGAAAGGATCTCAGGCTGAGGTTGATGATACTACTACTACTACTTTACTTTGTGTTAATCTGCACTCTTCTAACAAATGTCAATCTTTCCAGTTTGACAAATGGCAATATACCCAATATGACAGATGCAATTTTACCAAATTGTCTGTACGTGGTTGCACACGGGTCATCCGGAAAAAACCGTTTGCATTGAAGGGAGGTACAAATCCTGCTTGCCAGATTTTCTCTTGGCTTAGCGCCGAAGTCTCACTTTGCATACCTTATTTAATCTGAACTGTTTACATTGAAGAGATGCACAAATCCTGCGCGGCGAATTTTCCCTTGGCTTACTACGGAAGACCATAGCTCTCACTTTGCATACAGGTGTTCTATCTAAAACGTTTGCGATGAAGACCTGCACAAATCCTGCTCGGCACATTTTCCCTTGGCTTACTGGGGAAGCTGTCGGTTTACATACGGGTGTTCTATCTAAAATGTTTGCGATCAAGAGCTGCACAAATCCTGCTCGGCACATTCTCACTTGGCTTCCTGGGGAAGCTGTCGGTTTGCATACGGGTGTTCTTACTAAAACGTTTGTGATGAGTGTTTTATATTTAAAAACCGTATTAAACTGCGGCTTGGGTGCCATTAATGGAGAGGATGCGAGCAAGGCGGGCGGCCATGGAAGTCAAAGGGCTCGCTTCCCAGTTAGCCTGCGCGGCGTACAGCTCGCACACTTCCCGATGAGCATGCACATTGGAGTACAGCTCGCACGCCTCCCGTTTAGTCAAGCACCTGTCCGCACGGCACCTCCTAGCCATTAAAAGAGTGAGGCGTTGCGTCACATGAATGGTTAACAGAACGCACACGATTCAAATTATACATAATGTTTGAGATGTTACAGTGGCAGCTATTTGTTTCAAAATGCCTTTGTTGGCTGTTATTCGGGTGCGCCTTCTCTCAAAATGGACACGAAAAATAGCACAGCATGTCGGGTGCCATTCCATGATAGCATGCCAAGTTTCATGAATTTCAGACAAGTTTTGGATTTACTAGAATTTAAAAACAAAGTGTCTCAATGTTTTGCCAGCAATCAACACTGCCCTGGTGTTTGAAATTCATTCCCATTTCTTGCATGGGACCTAAGCATGCTCCCAAGGACACAGATTTGATTTTTCAACCAATTTATATGCACTGGAGCATGTGCATGTAGTTCAAATTTGAATTATGCACATAAAATGCGTAGAAAACCCAGTTAATGTATAAAAATGTCCAAACGAACCCCGAAAAATTCCAAAATTTAACACAACACTCCTGTTGTTCTATGTTGACACTAGAAAATTTGAAAGCAATAAGAGGCAACAGATATCATTTCGTCCCCAAAGGTGGCACGTTCCCTACCAAAACCATCAGGCTTGTTGTGAGAAGCTCTGGTTTGTGAGTAAGGATGGCAATTTTACCCATGGACATGGATATCCATGGATATCCGACCCGAATGGATAGGGTTTGGATATGCTTTTGTGTCCATGGGTGGTGCCCATGGATATAATATGGTGACCATGGGTATACCTAAACCCGACCCGATAGTATGACTTAATGGGCAAAAATCTGCTATTCCTCCCCCACAGTCACATGACCCACTGCAATTTACCCTTTGTTATCTAAAACATGCAAAAGAAATTACATAATCCCCGTCATAACTTTTATTAGTTGACATTCAATCCCCTCAGTAACATACTCCAACTTCCCTTCCCTTCTTTTTTTGTCTCCTTGTTAAATGAATCGTCATTCTCATCTGTTAGAAAAATACTAAATGATCTTAGGTTGTTAGTGGACGTTGATTTACATAAGCTGATGCTTACCATAAGTGAAGCTTAGCCTGCCATGACGTGAAGAATGGAAGAGCTTATGTTAACATTGTGGTATGTCTTATTTATATATCTCGAGAGGACCCAAAGGATATCCAGTGGGTATGGATATCCATCGGGTTTGGACATGGACACAAATTTTCACCCGTAGATTTTTTCATGGGTGGGCAAAGACTATCTTCATGGATATGGATATGGATTTGATATTGCTCAACCCGATCCAAACCAGACCCATTGCCATCCTTATTTGTGAGAAGCTTATACCCAAACCTGCCCCAAATGGGACAAAAAATTTACCACGGCATTTTGATGCCGCTCCATGATAGCATGCCAAGTTTCATGAATTTCAGACGAGTTTTGGATTTACTAGAATTTAAAAACCATGTATCTCAATGTTTGCGGCCGAGCGATGGTGGCAGGGTGTTTGACATTCATTCCCATTTCTTGCATGGGACCTAAGCATGCAACCAAGGACACATATTTGATTTTTCAACCAATTTATATGCATTAGAGCATGTGCCTGTAGTTCAAATTTGAATTATGCACATAAATGCATTGAAAACTCAATGAATGTATAAAAATGTCCAAACGAACCCCGACAAATTCCAAAATTTAACACAACACTCCTGTTGTTCTATGTTGACACTAGAGAAAAAATTGAAATCAAGAAGAGGCAACGGATATCGTTTCGTCCAGAAAGGTGAAACTTTCCCTACCGTAACCATGAGGCTTGTTGCGAGAAGCTCTGGTTTGTGAGAAGCTTATACCCCAACCTGCCCCAAATGGGACAATATTTTTACCACTGCATGTTGATGCCGTTCCATGATAGCATGTCAAGTTTCATGAATTTCAGACGAGTTTTCCATTTACTAGAATTTTAAAACCATGTATCTCAATGTTAGCGGCCGAGCGACGGTGGCAAAGGTGTTTGACATTTATTCCCATTTCTTGCATGGGACCTAAGGTTGCAACCAATGACACACATTTGATTTTTCAACCCGTTTATATGCACTGGAGCATGTGCATGTAGTTCAAATTTGAATTATGCACATAAACGCATAGAAAACTCAGTTAGTGTATAAAAATGTCGAAGCAAACCACAAAAAATCTCAAAAAATGACACAACACTCCTGTTGTTCTACGTTGACACTAGAAATGTTTTGAAAGTAAGAAGAGGCAATGGATATCATTTCGTACACAATGGTGACACGTTTCCCTACCGGAACCATGAGGCTTCTTGTGAGAAGCTCTGGTTTGTGAGAAGCTTATACCATAACCTACCCCAAATGGGACCATATTTTTTACCCCAGCATGTTGATGCCATTCCATGATAGCATGCCAAGGTTCATGAATTTCAGACGAGTTTTGGATTTACTAGAATTACAAAAGCAAGCACCTCAACGTTTGCCGGAGAGCCACGGTGCTGTGGTGTTTGAAATTCATCCCCATTTCCTGCATGGGACATAAGCATCAACCCATGGATACATATATCATTTTACAACCCATTTTGGTGTACCGGAGCATGTGCATGTAGTTTAATTTTGAATTGTGCACCTGAAATGCCTAGAAAACCAAGTTAATGATTAAAAATGTCCAAACGAACCCTGAATAATTCCAATTTTTTTGACGACACACCTACTGTTGCATGTTCACTGCAGATAAAAGTTCTAGCAATTCAAACACCATCCTTTGCAGCTGTGACCCCATTATGTAATTCAAATCAAGACGAAAAATCAAGTAGATCGCACACAGTTTATTATCCCCAACCGTGTGAGATGCAGCACAAAATATCTTGGAGCACCGTTGGAGTATAGTACGCATACGGCTTACGCGAGAAGGTGCATCGGCTACAGTCCACAGCCGGCGTGTCAAGCACACTACCTCGCTCCCCAAATATCATTTCACTGTTCAATCGTCGCCGGTGAAAGATGGGAACGTGGACCCGCTTCATGAGGGCAACTTCGGCGGCCCACTCCGGCGAGAGTGCGGCCGTAGCTGCCAGGCGCATGCTAACAAGCTTCGTGACCGCGACCGCAATCTGTGACCGGGCGGCCAACACAGCCCAAACGGCCGCTGTTGCTTCTCAGGTGGCGGCAGCAACATCTGCCTCGGGGATAGCAACTGGCGAGAGCGGCACAGCAGCTGTCCGTTCCGCAGCGGTGGACTTAGCCCTGATGGAGGCCGCCCACGACCATGTCGAGGTCGCCCACGCCCAGCTCATGGCGGTCACCGCACAAATCGAACGAAGCTTCTCCGACAACGGTCGGCAACCCACGGCTGAAGAGTTGGCAATCGCCGAGAGCGTTCGAGCAGTCGTCCGTTCCTCCGCCACATACCTTGCCACGACGGAGCCCATCCAAGCCCAGATCGCGGCCGCCCATGCCCAGCTCGTGGCGGCCTTTTTGAAAGAGATTGTGGACGCGGATGGCGAGATGCTTGCCAAGTATGGTGCGATGTATGCCATGGAGCCCCTTCCCCAGGAGACCGTCGGGCGCGAGCTGGACATGGAGGAGGCGGCGGAGATCGACGAGCACCAGCCATAGTAGTACTCTTTGTTTTGTTTAATTAAGAGCGCCGGTATTTAATTTGTTAGAGTAATGTTTAGGTCAGCTAGCTCTGTTTAATTGCTGAACTTGCTCGATTAAGAAGTGTGGGTGTACTGTAGTCTCCTTTGTGTACCCAAATTATGCAATGACGTGGATGACCACTGTAATCAAGGAAATTCGAACCAAAATTTTTCACGTTTAAAATCATCACACACGGGTTAAGCTATATGAATCGTTTGTGATGTTCACATATCGTACACAGTGCTGAATAAGGGACCATGTCTGATGACACTTTGCGCGCCAGTTTTTTCGCTGAACCGATTCAAAATTTTCGGCTTCCGCGGAAATATCTACCTGCCCGCCCCCTCCCCCTTACCAAAAGCCACATTTCCCCTATTTTAGCCTTCCTTTCCAAGTTGAAACCTTCACTCCTTGCTTGCAGCGCCGCCTCCTCGCCGGCGACCCTCTTTCATGCTGCTCGGCCTCGTCTATCCAGGCAGGTAATCCACACCCGACCCCCATCCTCTGCCTCCTTCCACATCCCACATGCCCTGACGGCCGGCGCGACACCTTCCACCCAAATCACTGACCCCTCCACCAAATAAGCTCCGCCCTAAGCCATAGTGCATGCAGTATAGCCAGGAGCTCAAGGAGCATTTGGCAGCGGAGAAGCAAATCGCGGCCACACGCGCGGATGAGGTCGCGATGGCTGCCATTCGTGCCGACCCCCAGATCTTGGAGGAGCACCTCGCTGTCGAGGCCACCATCGATGCCTCGCGCGCCAACGCGGCGACGCGGTTGGCTGCTTTAAATGACAGTTCATGGCATTTTCTCGAGGCCACCCTCGGTGCCTTCGACGAAGATTACGAGGTGTTTTCTCAGCGTGCACGTGCTTACCTCAACTCGAGAGCCAGCAGGTTGGTGCCCGGAGCGGCTCAGGCAACTCACCACTACGACGAGGGCACCCACGATGTGGAGGCCTCGCCCTCATCCATGTCCAAGGAGCCAATCATCATCGATATCTCCGACGATGAGGAGTAGCTTGTCTTATTAGCTCACTATAAGGACCCATGTTCAGTTTGCTAGCTATGCCGGTTAAGCATGCTCGGTTTACCCGTTGCATGTGCTGCTCCTGCCTTTCCTTAACAAATTCTAGTGAATTCTGCTATCTACTTTTACCATGCAATATGTTGCTCTATTGTATATGTTCTATATGTCGTGCAATGTGGTGCTCACTTATTAACTATTTGGTTAATTAGTTGTCGTGTTCAATTAACAGTTTGGTTCAATTCTGCAAATGTGATGTTCAATTCTTCAGGGTGCAATTTTGTATTGTCTTCCATGTGAGAAATATAGCGAATTTATCTTTACAAAATACATGAGAAACAAAAACAATTGCAATATTTCCAAGTTGTCAAGCATGCCTAGTTTGGTTAACTGTCTGATCTTCTAGTATGTTATACATTGTGCAATGTGGTGCTTAGTTAATGTTTGGTTCATTTGTTGTGGTGTTTAGTTAACTGTTTGGTTCAATTCTGCAATGCGATGTTCAATTGTTGTGGGTGCATTCTGTTATTGTATACCATGTGAGAAATAAATTGAATTTGGCTGTACTAAATACATGAGAAACAAATACAATTGCTATATTTCCAAGTTGTTAAGCATGCTTGGTTTGGTTAACTGTGTGATCTTCTATTAGGAGTATGTTATATTGTGCAATGTGGTGCTCAGTTAATGTTTGGTTCATTTGTTGTGGTGTTTAGTTAACTGCTTGGTTCAATTCTGCAATGCGATGTCCAATTGTCATGGGTAGAATTATGTATTGTTGTGCATGTGAGGAATAGATCGAATTTGGCTGCACTTAATACATGAGAAACATATACAATTGCTATATTTCCTAGTTCTTAATCATGCTTGGTTTGGATAAATGGGTTTTCCATGTGGCTTGAATTAATCTGATGAATCTGCAATGTGCTTATTTTTCATCAACATATTTTACTAATAGCAAGCAAACCCTCACTTAACCTGATCACTAACTACCTTATATGTGTTGCAGGGAAACAATGGGAAGCACTGAGGTTTACAATCGAGGTTTGCACTTGCATGGTCCTTTGTCTAATAGCACATTATTGTGCAATTGCAGGAACCATTCTAATATTTAGGTTTTTAACAATTTGGTCTTGCACATGTAGGTCCTGCTGTCAGAGGTTTTGACCCACTGTTCGACCCTTTTTGCATATGGGGAAATGAGTTGTCCATGAATATCAGTCAATTCAAGAAACTCAGAAAGATTGTTAGGATAAAGAAATTAGCGACAAAAAACAACAAGATCTTTGTCTGCACAATGAAGAAGGCATCAGTTCACTACAGGATGGTACTAACTATTATACCTTGGCTTTTTTATTCCTTTGCCCCATTTCCAATATAGAGAAGATATTTATGCACATCCTTGTTTTCAGGCCTTTCCAAAGCAGTTCACTGATGATTACCTCTCAAACCACCTGTATGGTCAGGAGGCGAGGAAGTTATTCATACAACACCCACGGTTCAATATTGAAGTGTTCCTGAAGAGGACGAAGGATGGACAGTCAATCATCCACAAGCACTGGCCTAAAGTTGCAAAGACCTTCAACATCAATGAAGGCTCAATATTCGCCTTCCGCTTCAGCAGTTTTCCAGATGAGATTCATCTGTCTATGTTCCATCTATGATGCTAATTTCGAAAGGTTGTAGATGTTGCATGTGAAACTTGGTGCTGGTGCAGTTGTGTAATGGGGTAGCTGAGTGCTGAAGCTATATGATGTTGTACTCTGATGTATTTCAATTATGAAATCCTGCTTCCTTAATATGGAAATGAAATATATTGTGTGCTTAATATGAAATGTAAATTAGATTAATAAATGGATTATTAATAATAGGACAATTAGCCTGCTAATGGACAATTAGCCTGCTTTTCTATTGCAAATGGTTATTGAGAAAACACCGTGGGCGATGACCTCAGGCAACGCACACAGTTTCTAGGAATAAACCGTGTTGGATCAATGAACAATCACACACGACATCCTCTTGAAAACTGTTTGCGTTAGGCCACCTTGCGCAAATGTTTACCACATAAAAAGTGTGTGTGATGGACAGCCTTTGCCACATAGTTTCTTCTACGCACCGTGTGTGATGCATTCAATAACACAAACGATAAAATTGTTAATATCGTGTGCAATGGCAATGCTATCACAAACGATTTAGTGGGGAAAATTGTGTGTGATGCAACTGCGAATGGAAAGGTTTTCCTTGGAGTGACTGTGTGGGATGTATATACGAACGGAAACGTACTTCTTGGATTAACTATGTGGGATGTACATACTAACGGAAACATACTCCTTGGATTGACTATGTGCAATGTACATACGAACGGAAACATTTAGCCGGGACTGATTGTGTGGGATGTACTTATGACCGGAAATGATTTGGCCTGTATAATTGTGTTTTTTAGCACAACTGTACATATAACCGTATTTGATCGCTCGCCCGTCGCACACGACCTCACTTTGCCGAGCGTGTGTGACCGGAGGGCCTATCCCCGACGGTTTCTGGGTCGTGTGGGAAGGACCCCCCCTATCGCAGTCACTCACTTGGCAACGGTTCAAAACACCATCGTGGAACGGGGTTAAAAACCGTTTGTATAGCACCTCGTTGTACCAGTGTGTGGTTGAATTGACAACTCAACTACTAATACTTGCAAATATTTTTTGGCTCCCCTTGTGTCGAATCAATAAATTTGGGTTGAGTTATCTACCCTCGAAAACTGTTGCGATCCCCTATACTTGTGGGTTATCACTTCTCCTAGTGTGATTTCCATAAAGGTACCACCTGCGGCGGAATCTAAAAGATTTCTAGAAACAAAATTCAATCACACGTAAAAAAATTGTATGATCATCCATAAACTTAAGCCATGAGTTGGCCAATTTCTTATCATTAATTTCATCCTCTTCCAACATGTTCATGCTCAAGTTGCTTAAAATTCATAATTTGATTTCTAAGAGAAATAATTTTCACGGGAGGAAAATACTTGGCGATAAAAGCATCTTTACACCAATCCCATGAATCAATACTATTTCATGGAAAAAATGAAAACCAAGTCTTAGCGCGATCTCGTAGTGAGAACAGAAATAATTTTAATTTGACAATACCATTATCCACATCTTTTTTTCATTTGCATGTCACACAATTCTACGAAAGTGTTAAGATGGGATGCATCATCTTCTTTGGGACTACCAGAATGTTGTTCTTTCATAACAAGATTTAACAAAGCGGCATTAATACCACAAGACTCCGCACTAGCGGCGGGAGGAGCAATTGGGGTACTAATAAAATTATTATTAGTAATATTGGAGAAATCACACAATTTTGTATTTTCTTGAGACATAGTGACTAGGCAAACAAGTAAACAAGCAAGCAAACAAGAACACACAAAAGGGCAAACGGAAAACATTTTGGTGATTTTTGTAAACAAAAAATAGAAGTGGGGGAGATGAAAACGAGAGGCAAATGGCAAATAAAGTAAATACAAGGAGATGAAAGTTTATGCGTAGGTACTTGATAGATCTTGGTGATGTCTTCCCGGCAACGGCGCCAGAAATTCTTCCTTTTACTTGTGAGTTGTGTTGGGATTTCCCCGAAGAGGAGATGATGATGCAGTACAGTAGAAATAAGTATTTCCCTCAGTTAGAAACCAAGGTTATCAATCTAGTAGGAGAACCACGCAACAACTCGTTAGCAGTACCTACACACAAAATAAGAAATACTTGCACCCAACGCAAATAAGGGGTTGTCAATCCCTCGACGGTTAATTGCAAGGATTAAATCTCATAGTGATAAAAAAGATAAATAAAAACACAAAATAAAAATAAGTAAATAAAAGTGCAGCAAGGTATTTTTGGATTTTAATATATGATTTAGATAGACCTGGGGGCCATAGTTTTCACTAGAGGCTTCTCTCTTGAAAATAACATACGGTGGGTAAACAAATTACTGTTGAGCAATTGATAGAAAAGTGAATAATCATGATGATATCTAAGGCAATGATCATGTATATTGGCATCATGTTTGAGACAAGTAGACCGACTCCTGCCTGCATCTACTACTATTACTCCACACATCGACCGCTATCCAGCATGCATCTAGAGTATTTAAGTTCATAAAGAATGGAGTAATGCCTTAAGCAAGATGACATGATATAGACAAAGTAAACTCAATTAATATGAATAAACCCCATCTTTTTATCCTTAATGACAATGATACAAATATGTGTCATGTCCCTTTCTATCACTGGGAATGAGCACTGCAAGATCGAACCCATCACAAAGCACCTTTCCCATTGCAAGAAAAATCAATCTAGTTGGCCAAACCAAATCAATAGATCGGAGAGAAATACAAAGCTATAACAATCATACATAAAAGAGTTCAGAGAAGACTCAAATAATATTCATAGATAATGTGATCATAAACTCACAATTCATCGGATCCCAACAAACACACCGCAAAAAGTGATTACATCGAATAGATCTCCAAGAACATCAAGGAGAACATTGTATTGAAGATCAAATAGAGAGAACAAGCCATCTAGCTACTAGCTATGGACCCGTAGGTCTGTGGTGAACTACTCACACATCATCGGAATGGCAGCAAGGTTGATATAGAGCCCCTCCGTGATCGATTCCCCCTCCGGCGGAGTGCCGACGGAGGCCTCCATATGGGATCTCACGAGAACAGAAACTTGCGGTGGCGGAAAAAGTATTTTGGGTCGCTCCTCGGTGGGGGGAATATTTGGGTATTTATAGAGCTAGAATTAGGTCAAGTGGTGCCACAAGGAGCCCACAAGCCTAGGGGATGCCCCCCTAGGGCGTGCTGCAGGCTTGTCGCTCCCTTGTGTCTCCACAGGTCTTATCCCGAAGCTTCTAGGGTCTCTTCTGGTCCAGAAAAAAATAATCCAAAGTTTTTTCTTTGTTTTGACTCTTTTTGATATTGATTTTCTGAAAAGCCAAAAACATACCAAAAATAGCAACTAACATCGGGCACTGAGTTAATAGGTTAGTCCCAAAAAATGATATATAATTGCTTAATAAACATCCAAGATTGATACTATAATAGTATGGAACAATTAAAAATTATAGATACATTGAAGACCTATCAATCACCTCATTCATCAATCCCCTCGTGTGATTTGTGGCAGCCTTAGCTGCGATTTTACAGAGCACGGGGCATAACGAGATTAGGCGATATTGAGATATTTTCTGTGGGTTGTGTACCTTCGGAACTAAAGTGATCACCGTATCATTGAGCCCCACCGGTAGCTCACCACCGTTTAGGAAAACCCGAATGGCACTGGTAAGATCATCACCCAGTACATCCCAATGGCACTGAAAGAACCCCGCGATAAAACCATCCACCCCGAGTGCCTTCGAAGGAGCCATTTGAAAGAAAACGGTCTTCACCTCCTCAGCAGTGAAATCAAACACATTAAGGTACGGGACAAAGTCGTTCCCTCGTGCTATCCACCTGTCCACTTACTGTGCTGATATTACTGTATGAAACGAGAGAAAGTAAAACAAGCACCCAGCGTCCCTTCTTTTTCCTTTTCCTGCCATCTAGGCTTGGATTACCACCACCGTCGTCGCCGCCCTCTCCATCTCCTGCCCTGACCTCACCTCATCCAGCCTCTGCTTGCGATGACCATGAGGCCCGGCCCACGCCTAGGTTCGCGAGGGAGCTCTCCCGCCTTCGCCTCACCTCCGCCTCTGCCTCAGCCTCCTCCGCCGGCCATGTCAGTCTGATCCTGCGGTCGCAAGCTCACATTCGAGCTCCGCTCCAGCAGCCTCACCGCTGGCAACGTCAACGACATATCCGTGCGCTCCCTCCCCGAGACCTCCTCCGATGGCCAGCGCCGCCACAGCCCTCCAAGTGCAAGCAGGGGTTCCGGAGACCCACGATCATGGAGGAGGAGCAACAGATCTGAGGCCCGTGGTGGAGAAGGTCTGCCAGACCTCGGACACGAAGAGGTCCGTGGCGAGCTGCGTGGCGTACGTTAGCATGGAGATGAGGCAGATGAGTGTGACCGGGAATGGGAGGTTGGTGTGGATTGTGGAGCGGAGGACGTGGCTAGCAGCTGTGGAAGCAGCTCACGTGAAAGAGTCACAGACGATGCCGTGGTGCCGGATCAGTCTAGCGGCCTGAGGCGAACGGTGTTGTGAAGAAACTGCAGAAGGATGAATCGCTGGACTGGGACAAGTACGTCAAAGAGAACAGCAACATTCTCGGAGGTCTAGATTTCTGTTCATTTGGATTTCAGCACATATTTTAGTTTCTGTACAGTTCTTCCATATTGGGACGTTCTTTCATTGGTGTTGGTTATAACATTCGCATTGAACAGAAATTATGTAAAGTGTCATTTGTGAATTTTGTACCAGCTACCAGTAGAGTCTGTGAACATTGTGACATAAACAAAATAGTCTGAAGTACAAATTAGGAATTACTTTTCTGTTACACTGAAGTGGGTGCGTCCTGCTAAAATTGGAGGATCATGATAAATTAAGTGTATTGTGGTTTAGAAAGAACACTGGCATCATGGTTTTAGTTGGATATATAAATATTTATCAAAAAACCTACAGATAATCATATCATAACCTGCATTTTTCTATGTAAGAAATTAAGGATGCACTGATTCTCTATAATCTCGTCAAACGACTTGTGCAAGACGATATAAATGGGTTTAAATAGTAACTCAGAAAGTTGAGCCAAATAATTTAAACCAGTGAGGTACTCTGTTCATGTTTTTTTATGGAAACCTTTAAAATATATCATTACAGTCTGTGGATTTGCATTTCTTTTTAACTGTCCAGCTCCTAACCATTGTTGCTTTGTAGTGGCCATTGATGAGAACAACTTCTGTCAGATTTCCTATTGCACACTGAATTAGTACAATGTATGTGTTTACACCTCCTTTCAACTATGTGATACTACAAAAGTTGAGCGTCGTGACAATTCACCATTCAGATACTTCATTGGAGAAATGTATAGCGGCAATGCACGTAGGTGTACAATTGCAGTGGTAATGACAAGAAGCGACAGGGTCTACAACAGTATGTTTCATGTGCCTTGGAGATGTGAATGGGTACACATCTCACTCGCAAATATGTTCCCTTCTTTTTACCCTATACATTAGGTATTTTCTTGGAATTTTAGGGCCATCCAAATTATTTTGAACTTTAGGCCATTCTAAATTATTTGGAATAGTTTGCCAGCATTGCTGGAGATGAATCCAATATGCATCAGTTATTGCAATATTCTGGAACCATGCTATCATCACATGTTTTAACAGAAATGAATATGATGAAACTCAGATCCTTCTTAAGATATGGATATATACAAATGGTATGATTTTGCAGTACTTAATGAATTAACAAAATAATGTATTAGACAATTCCTTTGAACTTTCCTTTAAAAGGATGAGTTTGATTACCACATTCAGAAGATAGCTAAATGATTCAGTTTAGCAACTCTAGATGTAGCATGTTCTATAATAACTAGGAGATGTTTGATGGTGACCAATGTTGCAGCTAACTATGGAAAGATTCTTTGTCTGCTTGGAGCGCCCCGATGCAGGCTCAGGCCACGTGAGGAGCGAGCTTGCTGCGGATCTTACCCTGGTGCCAATGCCATGGAGAGGGTGCCCTCTCCACCTCTTGTCTCTGTGTGAGTGTGTTTGATTTGGAGCTGGTGCTCTGTTCGTGAAGCTTTGGGCGGGGGCAGGAGGCCATGGCAAGCCCGACGTCCAGAGACGGAGGCAACAAGAGTTGGTGGAGCGGCGGATGCGGGCGGTGTCGGTAGTTGAGGGAGGCTCGCCGGCCGGAGTGACATGACTAGGCCGGGAATCGTGTCGCAAGAGGCTGCTCTCCTCAGCCGAGGTTGCTCTGCCTCTTTTCATTGTTTCCTTTTGTGCAGTTAGATTGTTGCTCGTCACCTGTTCATACATATGCATGCAGCCCTGTGTGTTTCTTTGTAGTCCATATCATGTGATTCACAGTCTACTCCAAAATTTTGTTTGTCTTGGACAAGTTCATGTAGGTCGGCTGCTAATTCCAGTTTGCGCGCGGTTGCATGTGTGAAGTGGCTGCCTTGTGCAGTTGAGTTGCGCATCAGCTTCCTTTTCATCAAGCTTTACTATCTACAGTTTAGTTTCATTTTTCACATTACTTCTTTTCCATATGGGTTGAAGTGGGAGCTATGATATTCTCTTCTGAGGGTATGACTATCTGAATGAGTACTAAGCAAACAATTATATTTTTAGGAACAAAACAGAAAAAGAAAAGGAGTCGATACAGACCTGACCAGCAGGAATGTGCATGTGGTGACATGCCTTTTGTTTCTGAATTACTTGTTGAACCATTTACACTTATCCATCTGGGTGTAAGAATTTGCATGTACATGTTATTCAGTTATTTTGTTCATGTCAAGCTAGGTGTCAGCCTTGTCCTTCTTCCAAAAGCATAATTTTTGCTTACACATTATAATTACCAAATGCATAAGTTTTGCTTGCAGGCTAAATTCTGTCACATGGTATGTGATATGCAAAATCAAGATACTGTATATTGATAGTGACCCACATGTTACTTATCTATTTGAAGTAACATTTCCATTATTATCTCCCGATCCCACTAAAGCGGTTTCAAAGAAAATAGAGCGAATTGACCAACTTCTCTATATATACACTGGTAGCTCATCCAGCATGATTAAGTATTTCCATAGTCTTCTCCACTTGTCTGCCATTATTTTTTATGTATACTCATGGTAGTTGTCCTTCCATTTAGAAATTGTACATATACTCTCCAATTAGGGATATCATGCGTTGTAAAAACAAGAGTTGTTTTATATGAATCATTGTAAATAGTAATTTAATACTTTTCAATGCTTATGCAATCCCATTCATGAAAATGTGTATTGTAGTCGATACATACCATTTCGATGCAGCTAAATGTTAGCTTCAAACAACTCCATCACGCAAGCAGGTTCACGAGGCTTTTAGATTGGGTAGTTTAAGTTGAATTTTGGTGCAGAAGAGTGTTAATTATGTTACCTCCTGTTCTTATGAGAAAAATAGCAAAATTATGAGAATTATCCCTGGTCTAAATACATCATTTCATTTATTGATTTTAGGTCTACTATGGGTGTTGGAAGAGATAGATTGGGCAGAACTACAACTCGAAGTTGTGCAGGTTTAGGGATGCCTCTTTCTAAGGTTATATTATTTTAGGTTTTGGCGAAAGACAAAAACATATAATATGTAAGTTCATCACTCAAATAATTATGAATATCAATCTAGTAAAGGTATGACGTACACTGTCAATAACATTTTAAAATTCTTTGGTAACATCGCTGAAAACTATTGAATTGTATTCTCTAACTTATAACAATTAGCTTTGCTTCAGATTGGGTGTTAATAGAAAAAAGTCCGTGTATTGATGGATTCACATTTCAAGGTAAACTGCTAAAAACGAAAGGCGACATCTTCAATAGTTTGTTCTCTCATTATTCACAATGTGAACTTAGGGACTATCTAAACGAAATTATGACATGATTTCTTTCCTTTATTCTTGATTTGTTTAATTTCATAGCCTCTGCTTTGCCCTAGGTTCGAACGACAAAATCTGGATGTGCAAGGAGGTGGAAGCACCAACCATGCCCTTAACAGAGCTACTCAATTGGCATATATTCTCAAGGAATTTTAAGATGATGGGCTGAACTTTGCTCTGAAGTTGTGAGGTGAGGCTCAAAAAGATACAGTGTTTACCGGCGACGGCAAAGACTGGCTCTAACATCACACTGATGCAAGTGGATGCATTGAGCTCGAGGTGAAGATCAGCCACTCCATTCACGATCAGTGTTTTTGTCCTTCTTTTTGTGCAGATTATTTCAGTACTCTTTATCAATGCGATGTTAGAGCCAAGATGAATGTGTCACTCCTTCCATCAAATGTGTAATGAACTTTCAATTTTGTTCCTGATGATATGAAATCCTTGGTTTATCTTAGTTTTTTTTTTGCTTAATAAGCGTATGATGCAATAACACTACATACTATCAAACACATTAAGCTACGGGAGAATGGTGGCCAACCAGCATGGCCACATGGCGCATGCTGGTTGGCCGTGGCAAAAAAATTTGATTTTTTTTGGAAGACGAAATTAAGAAACTTTTGATTTTTTTGAAAGATGAAATTGAAACCTTTTTTTCTTTTGATAAAAGTTTTTTTGGAGATTATTTTTGAAAGATGAAAGTGAGACTTTTGTTTCCTTTTCATTTTAAGAATATTTTTTAGGCTTTTTCTTTTTCTTTTTGAGATGGATGTGATGTTCACGTGTTGTGAGAATGACCACGTGGCACATGCAGGTTGGCCATGGTAAAAAAACTTTTTGATTTTTTTTGGAAGATGAAATTGAGAAACTTTTTGATTTTTTTGGAAGATGAGATTGAAACCTTTTTTTCTTTTGAGAAAATTTTTTTGGAGATTATTTTTGAAAGATGGAAGTGAGACTTTTGTTTCTTTTTTATTTTAAGAATGTTTTTTAGGCTTTTTCTTTTTTTTTGAGATGGATGTGATGTTCACGTGTTGTGAGAAAGTTTTCTTTTTAATTTTGCGATGAAATTGAGGTTTTTCTTTGAGAGGGAGAAATACATGCACAACTTTCTCTCAAGAGGCCCCCAATGGCGGGCCCCAACCACTAGTAAAAAGGAAAGTGGACGGGGTGCCTCCTACCTGGCACCGCCCAGCTTCTTCTCAGGCGGCGCCACCAGGTGGCGCCCCAACCACTAGTCCCTTTCAAGGTATTCGCTCATCGCTTCTGTCACTCGAGGGGCAACCATATCCAGAAGCTTACCCATCTCTCTGTACCCCTGCCATTGGTAGAGTTGCTAATAGAAATTGAGAACCTCAGCCTTCACCTCCTCAGGTTCCTCACAAATATATCCATCGGCACGCTCAAGTGCCGAAATCCTATCGATCATTTTCCTGTGAGCAGCCTGGGCGTGAAAATACTTTGTATTTCGGTCTCCAGCTCGCAGCCATAGTACACGGGAGCGTTGTTTCAACCAAAATTTCTCCTGCTTTAACGCTTCTTGTAATTGTGCCATGATCGCCCTTTCTTCCATCGATGGTCCATGGCCAATCGAGGAACACCATACCCTCTCCGGATTTTTTTGAAGCTTTCTTACTTTCTTTGTTAAATTTCCAAACTCGCGTTCCCCTAGGAACCAAGATTTTCTTGTACATGCGATAACGCATGTACCACACCAGACCTGCTGGCCAGCTTCTTGTTGCTACATACCTCGGACCAGCTCATCATAGCCCTAGTGAGATTTCCATACATTTTCATAACGAAAAGAGCGGCGCGAGGGAGGCCACATGGCCACTCTCTGGTTTCTTAATTCCACTAGTACAAAGCAATGATCTGACTCACTGAACTTATGTGTTCAACACTGGAGTGCTCAAACGAAGACAGAAAAATATTGTTGGCGAAGGCCCGATCCAACCGAGCCTTGACATTAGAATTGTCCTCTTACGATTGTCCCAGGTGTATGGCACGCCTCTCCATCCCAAGTCTTGGAAAGAGCAGTGGTCGACCACCTCCTGGAGCGCTCTCATCTGCCACTCAGGCCCCTGGTGGATACTGAAGTGTTCATCTCTGTGCAAGGTTACATTGAAGTCTCCTACACACATCCACCCGTCGTGCCTGATCGCATTCAACAAAAATGTGAAGGATGACTAACATGCATGTATGACGTGGCAGCATTACATGCATATACTAATGCAAAAATAATTGTAATTTAAAAGTTCGCATATGTGGCAAATTTTCTATGGCTTAGTGGAAGAGAAGACTTAAATACATGGCTTAGTGTGGATGTTGAGATGGACACTTTGCATGTTGAGAGAATTGGGATCAACTTTTTAGTAATGTAAGATGAGTGAGAGAGAAACATGTGAAGAAGATCTCTGCAGAAGACATAACATTGGGAGGGGACGATGTGTGGGCTCCACTTGGGAACGTGTTGTGCAGGAAAGGCAGCGAACACATGTGATGCGATCCGTCGGGTGATGACAAACGCTCCCCTTGTGCATCGCATGCCTTTTGTGGGTGAAACTATGGAAGGACTGGTGTAAGAGGTTTTCCTTCAACAAGTGTGGTTGCTACAACCACTCTATCTATGAGGCTACAAGCATCACGAGGAAAAAACTCTGATATTTGGAAAAGACCGGTGATCTTTACCTAATAATAAAGGACGGAAGCTTTCATAGTTCTCCATAAGTCATCCCTTTATATCCGTTAATGTTATGTCAACTATGAAGATTAACGGCTGAGATCAAAAGGAGGAAGACTTTTTTTATACATAAGAAAGAGAGAAAGATTTTTCATCATTATTACTGGGCCACGTAGAATCGACGAGTGAACCAACTATTTCAGACGTGGTTCTTTTTTTAGGAGAAAATATCCAGACGTTTTGATTCTCCTATGCACGTACTTCTTCCTCCCTAATTATCGTTCGTTGTTTGATCCGTCCTAATTTTTGTTGTTCGTTCATACCTTTCTTCGTACATGTGCTTTTCTTAAAAAAATACTTTATACATGTGTTCAGACCGTAAGAGATGTCGCAATACAGTACGTCTTCACATCTTGTCGTGAAAGACACGAACAGGCCAAGCCAAGCCCATTGATTTGGCCAGTCAACCTTTGGTTGTTTTCTTCCTATATAGGTGCGTCTTCATAGAACACGGCCTCTATGTCAGAGTCAAACTCTTCCTCGCTCGCTGGGTTCGAAACAGAGGGGTTGGATCTCATGGATACGGACGGGCAAGCGGACGAAGCCCCAGACAAGGAAGCGCACAGACAGGTTGAGCGCCTTCAACGAGGAGATGTAAGTCGAGGCAGATCCTATGGGCAACTAATCCGGCCGGGCACTTGACAGTCACCGAGGCGGACATCTGCAAATAAGCTAATCTCCTGGATTTCCTGATCTGAGCGTGAACAAGAACTATTTTTTTTAAAACCCCAACCGTAGAACAATAGTAACATAATAATACAAATTACAAAGAGACCCCCAGGGGAGTCGCAGGAAGCAAGAAAAAGACTATCCGATGACTGTTTTAGGTATAGAGATCACCACTTTGTAGGTTATTGTCTATCCACTGTGAGAAACTGGATGCATTCTTATTCTTTATCCTGTGCTTGAGAAGAATCATGTCTTGTTTAAGATAATATCTCATGCTCGTATTGATGGTTGTTGTGCTCGGAACACTTTTCCATTTCTCTGAATCCAGATGTTCTAGCTTCCAAGAATGATGATTTCTGCAGCAAATTGTTTGGGTATGTGTCTCATAGCAAGAATGGTATCCTCATAGATAGATTTACCTCTTTGTATGTTTGGTATTAAGGAGTTCCAACATTCATGTGCAAAGTTACAGTCCCAAAGCAGATGCATAGTGGTTTCCTCAGCCTTCTGATTACAGTTTGGGGAGTGTGGATCATCAAAGTGCATCCCTTTCCTCTGAAGAAGTGCCTTGGTATTGATTCTGCAATGTGCTACAAGCCAGAAGAAAATTTTGTGCTTCAGTCTGTTAGAGCTATTCCAAATTATGCTGAATATGGGATGCTCTTCTTTCTGTCCAAGCATTAGTTGATAAATGTGAATGGCTGGTAACTTTCCTTTTTGTCCTTGGATTGTCCATTTATCATTAATGTCTGGATGCACTTGAAGGTTGAAAGTTCCTAGTTGTGGGAATTGACCATATGCTTCTACTGACATGGGAAGATGGAAGTTTTCAGACCAATCTTGCACATCCAAAAAGTTTTGTAGTGTTTGGGTTTCATTGATTGCAAATGAGTGAAGTTCAGGGAGTGCTTGCTATAATGCTTGTTCATGCCAATTGTCCTTCCAGAAGAGAACTGCCTGCCCTGATCCAATTGTGCATTTTCTCATGGATTTAAATCTTTCCAGTAGTGTAGTATGAGCCTTCCACCAAAAATATCCTTCTGATCTCCCCATGGGTGCTTCTGTGTGATAATACTTCTCCCATATTAAGCTGAACCAAGGGATGTCTTCTTTATTGAGGAATTTGTAGATATTTTTCATGAGCAGGGCTTTGTTGTGGAGTGCAATATCTAGGATTCCCAGACCTCCATGTTTCTTTGGCTGACAAACCTTGGTCCATGCTATTAATGCTTTCCCCTTATCTTCCATTCCAAATTTTATCCAAAGGAAGTTTCTCAAGTATTTGTTTATTTGGTCAATGACCCCCAGAGGAAGTGCCAGGGTGCACATGAAGAATATTGGCAATGCAGCAAAAACAGATTTGATCAAAATCAATCTTCCAGCATATGAGAGCATAGTAGAGCATCCAGATAACCTCCTTTCTATTCTTTGCATCATCGGGCTGAAATCCTCAATCTTTGGTTTGGAAGTGCCCAAGGGCAGACCTAGATAAGTAAAAGGGAAATGCCCTTGTTTACATCCCAGAATACTGAGTAGGCTAGGCATGTGGTGAGCTGGTACATTAATAGGTACCATGAAGGATTTTTCATAATTGACTTTCAGTCCAGTGAACTCACTATAGTACAAGATAAGGTTCTTGATTTGTGATAGTTGCTTTGCATCTGCAGGCAGCACTAGAATGGTATCATCAACATATTGTATAACTGGGAAATCAGGGCAAGCTTGGCTTCCAATAGGTGTCGGGATCAGTTCTTGTTTCATAGCCTCATTAAGAATTGACTGTGTTAGGACCGAGAGTATATCGACCAGAGGGGGGTGAATGGGAGATTCAAAATTTCTTTTGAAAGTATTGAACCTTCTCCCAATCAGAGCAGCGGAATAGAATAGCGAAGGAAATGAACTAAATCAATCTTCTTCGTCAGAAGCATATTCCTCGATGAAGGATGTAATAACAGTACGAGCACGGGAAATGACAAGTTTAACTACTATGAGAGTAATGCAGCATGCAAACAAATGCAGTAGAACAAGACACAACATAGAGCGCACAGAAGATAATATTATGGAATAATTTCATGAGAGAGCCGAGCAATATGATAGTGACTAAAGAATACAAGTGATGAGAATGAAACAGGAAGAACACAGATATACACAATGATGACAACAGAAAGAAATGATCAGATAAACTGTTGGCACAAAGCACGAATAGAAACTGCTAAAGGAATTGCTGTGAAATAGAATGAACCAGTGGTGCTCGATGGCGAAAATTAGATTTGGTAGACCAGTTCACCCTTCTGCCAAAGGGCTATGTCTAGTTGGAGGGGCTGTGACTTAACACGGAAGATAAACTCTCTTCACCCTATTCTCCTTCAACACATAACTGATCAGACTCAGGTTGATTTCACTCGTGGTAGATCCTTATTGGCGACCTCCAAACCTTCGATCGACCTTCGCGAACCACAATCACTCTTGGTTGCTGAAGATCTAGGTCGGTGAAGACAATAACTATTCAACACTCGAACCGAAACCTATCCGTCTAGAGAGTGCGCAGCTCTCAAGAGTAACAGGTACAAGAACTCTCACTCAGAACTACTGTGATGCTAAACCACTGTCCAAGTTTGGGCTCTTGATTTTTCTCTCAGTGGACCTTAAACTCCAATCACTCGGAGATGGGTTTCTCAAATCAATCTTCTCGGAAATCTCAAGCGGAGCAGCCAACGGACAATGTTGGAGCGGGGTGGCTATTTATAGCCGCAGCCTTCCTTGATGGGAAATGACCAAATTAGACATCGGGATCAGCCAATGGCCAAATGACACGAGTCCAACTGTCGGATTTGAGCACAACGGTTGTGACGCCCCCGACTCAATCGTGCACTAATCATGCACGCAAACATGCATGATCAAGCACAGGGACTCACGGGAAGATATCACAACACAACTCTAACACAATTAAACGGAGATCCATAATATTACAGACCAGGGATCACGAGGATCCGAATACATAAGTCACTCATACAAATATTATCTGAGTACAGACATAGTTAGACAAGTTTTGCCTTAAGAAGGCTAGCACAAACAGCGACACTAGATCGAAAGGCGTTGGCCTCCTGCCTGGGAGCCTCCGATCCTACTCCTGGTCGGCTGGCTCAATCCAGTAGTAAGTGCCCTCTGGACCCTCCTGGTAGTAAGCTCCGGTGGTGGCATCTGGCTCCTGGACTCCATCGTCTGATGTATCATCAAGGTGGGGTATGGGGAAAAGAGAAAGTAAAGCAACTGTGAGTACTCATCCGAAGTACTCAGCAAGCAAGGATCTATACTACATATGCAACATTATCAATGGAGAAAGGCTGTATATGTGGACTGGGTTGCAGAAATGCCAGAATAGAGAGAAGGCCTAGTCCTATCGAAGACTAGCATCTTCAAACATCTTCACAAGGCCATCATCTTGCAGCAGTAGAAGAGAGTAGAATAGCATTTTATTTAGCAAACATGTTGAAGTACAGCTTAAAGATCCTTCCTCGACTCCCAAGCGAGAAAGCGATCCCGAAGCTTCAATTAAGTAACAAGTATCCAGTTCAAGTAGTAGATCGGGATACACAAACTGAGCGTCCTTTACCGTAGGACCGGCTATCGATAGATGATTCATCCCTGCAGGGGTGCACTACTGTTACCCAACACGCTCGATCAACTCTGGCCGGACACACTTGCTGGGTAATGCCCGTCCTCGGAAGATCAACACGAAGCAGCGCTCTACCTAGGCTCGGCAGAGAGGTCAGCACGCCGGACTAACCTATGCACCCTGAGGTCTCGGGCCATCGCCCTGGGCACCCTGCGCGTTGCGAGACTGGCCGGGGTGCAGGCGCGACACTGAGCTCGTCAGTGAAGTATCCAGCCCAATCCTGACAATCAGCCCGCACGGTGAATCGTGACGTCAGACGAGCTTTCAGGAGAAACGTACTTCACAGAGGGTCCCATAACCATTATCCCGCGTGGTGGTGGTGCGTATAGGGCACGTCAACCCACTCAGATCACACACCCAAATCCAATAGGCTCAATTAGTATCACGCGGAGACAATCAGAGTCTCTGATGCTCCGCCACAATATCACACTCGAGTGCCCTTCCGGCACACCCGACATCATAGATCCCCAGCGGGTACCCACCAGGGTGGACCCGCCTGTAACAAAGGTCAAGTAATCGTGTGGTCATAACATCAAGGGGGAAACCCGAGGAATCACCCTCGGCGGATTCCACTCGACGAAATCATCAGGGTGAACGTATGAGGCATCACCCTCGAGGTTCACACTTAGGGTTGCACGACTAAGTCGTATCGGAAGTGGAGAAGGAGGAATCACCCTCGATGACCACGATCGAACAGCTACACTGCAGAGTATTCATCAGGAGTGCGTTACGAGGTATCACCCTCGGCACTCGATAGTTACTAAGCAGAGTCGTACAACTAAGGGGGTGTGAAGTGAGGTGTCGGTCTCTGGTCGACGATCACGTTGATCGGGTCGTCGATGATCAAGCAGGGGCAACAAGGATAAGGTGGTGGGGTCACTGATGGTTCACTACCAACCTATACTAAATAGTTTATCATAGGCAGGTAAGGTAGCAATGAACATGTTACAACAGTAGGCTATGCATCAGAATAGGAGCATACATTAACAGTAGCAAAATCTAATGCAAGCAGGAGAATAGAATGGGCGATATCTGGATGCTCAAGGGGGGGGGCTTGCCTGGTTGCTCTGGCAAGAGAGAGAGAGATCGCCAACGGGCTGCTCGTCGGTAGTGTAGTCGTATCCAGGTGCAGCGTCGTCGGTCTCAGCGTCTATCGAGAGAGAAGGAGGGGGAGAGAAACAATAAATTCACGGCAATAATGCAAACAATATGTATGACATGCCTAAATGATATGTCGGGGTGTTCTACTGCCTAACTAAATGATTTAGTTAATTTAGGAATTTATTCGGATTTATTTAATTAAAGTTGGGCACTATTCATTTATCGAAATCGGTCTAAAAGTTCAATGTTCTTATAGCTACGGGCGTCTGACAGGAATACGGAGGACGTATCTGGGTTCGTATCGAAATTCTGAGCAAGTTTCATGTATAAAGTATTTTCATCGGAGTTACGAATTATTTAATATGATTTTCTAAAGTTTTTATTAATTTCTGGAATTTAATTATTTATTTAAATTAAACATTATCCGAAACAGTAGTTGATGACGTCAGCATGACATCATGCTAATGTCAGCACAATCTGACAGGTGGGGGCCACCTGTCATAGACTGGTTAGTTAATTAGTGATTAACTAATTAATTAATACTTAATTAAACTAATTAACTAAATTAGATTAACCTAAACAGGGTTAATTAACTTAATTAATTAACTAATTAATTTATTTATTTATTAATTAATAATTTTAATAATTCTAATTTTCTTTTTATTTATTCACATGTCTCTGTTTAGTAAATAGTTAGGCCTCAAAATGATTTTTGTAAAACATAGGAATTGTTCCAATAATTACTAGGCATCCTCTACCACTACCAAAAATTAGTTTGGAGTCAACTGGACCTCACACAAATTTTATAATAAATAGAATGTATTAAACCTTGCTGTTTTGGTAAAGTTTGAGCCACCTAATTAATTTATTTATTGTTGGTTACAATTTTAGATTAGCCTCTGCAATATTTGTTATTTATCGAACATTTTAGTTTCTATGTTGGACAACTTTTATTTTCCACTTTCATTTAAATTTGAATTGGAGTTAGGAGTTGAAATGCAATATGATGCTAATGAGGATTATGCACTGTTAAACATGCTGACTTGTCATTATCAAAAGTGATTACTGTGGCTAATGACACGGGGTGTTACAATTCTCCTCATCTATCAAGAATTCTCGTCCCGAGAATTAAGAGGAAGACTGAAAGAAAGTGGGGTATTCTTCACGAAGACGATCCTCGCGTTCCCAAGTGGCCTCATCTTCAGAATGATTCGACCACTGAACTTTGAGGAATTTGATTGACTTTTGACGAGTCCGGCGTTCAGCTTCATCAAGAACACGGATGGGATATTCTGGATAAGACAGATCTTCCCGTAATTCAAGCACTTCGTGATCCACAGCTCGAATAGGATCCTTGAAGCAGCGACGGAGTTGGGATACATGAAAGACATCATGTACTTGTGAAAGATTTGGCGGCAATTGCAACTGATATGCCACTTCTCCTCGACGGGCAAGAATACGGAACGGGCCAATGTAGCGAGGAGCTAACTTGCCTTTGACTCCGAACCGATGAGTGCCTTTCAACGGAGTGACGCGGAGGTAAGCTTGCTCGCCAGGTTGATAGACCATTTCCTGGTGCTTTCGGTCATAGTTGCTCTTCTGACGAGACTGAGCAGTTTTCAAATGTTCACGGACAATGCGGACTTGTTCTTCTGCTTGCTGAATAATGTCCGGTCCGACGAGTGAGCATTCCCCAGTTTCTGACCAATTCAGAGGGGTTCGACACTTATGACCGTATAGAACTTCAAACGGTGCCATCTTCAGACTAGCTTGATAGCTATTGTTGTAAGAGAATTCGGCATACAGGAGAGATTCCTCCCATTTCTTACCAAAGGAGATGACGCAAGCTCGAAGCATATCTTTGAGCACTTGATTAACTCGTTCGACTTGACCCTGAGACTGAGGGTGGAAAGCGGTGCTGAAGGACAGATGAGTTCCCATAGCTTCTTGGAAACTATTCCAGAATCTGGAGGTGAAGAGGCTGCCATGATCAGAACTGATCTCCAACGGAACACCGTGGAGTGACACAATTCGGGAAACATACAAGTCTGCTAACTGGCAGAAAGTGAGCAACCTTGGAGAATCGATCAATGACGACAAAAATAGCATCATGACCCTTCTGGGATTTGGGAAAACCAGTAATGAAATCCATTTGGACCTTGTCCCATTTCCATTCAGGAATTGCAAGGGGTTGCAGAGTTCCAGCGGGCCTTTGATGTTGTGCTTTAATGCGGCGGCAAACGTCACACTCAGAAACATAACGAGCAATTTCTCGCTTCATATTAGGCCACCAGTATCTCTGACAAATGTCACGGTACATCTTTGTGCTACCAGGATGAATTGACAGAGGAGTGTCATGAGCTTCTTTCATAATGTGTTCCCTCTCATCCTTGAACTTGGGTACGAAGAGACGGTGTTGGAAAAATAGGATCCCATCCTTATCAAGATGGAATTCCGACGGCTTTCCTTTCTCGAGGTATTGCTTAATCCTTTCAACTTCAGAGTCATACCGTTGCATAGTCTTAATGTTGTGTTCTAAATTTGGTTCAACAACCAAGGTATTGAGATAACACTGTGGAACAATATGGAGGTTCAATTTGCGAAGCTCTTCATAAAGCATAGGTTGTGATTCCTGAACCACATGGTTGCTGCAATAAGCCTTACGGCTCAAAGCATCGGCCATTACATTAGCCTTGCCAGGGGTGTATGAGATATTCATATCATAATCGGCAATTGTCTCGAGCCATCTTTGTTGACGAAGGTTCAGATCTGGTTGAGTATATAAATACTTCAAACTCTGATGATCCATGTATATCTTGCAACGATTACCGAGAAGGTAATGTCGCCATAGCTTCAGAGCATAAATAACAGCAGAAAGTTCAAGATCATGCACTGGATAATTTTCTTCGTGAGGACGCAATTGTAGAGAGGCATAAGCAATCACTTTGCGCTCTTGCATTAGGACACAGCCTAATCCTTGATGAGATGCATCACAATATATCACGAAATCCTTTTGGGAATCTGGGGGTGCTAGCACTGGGGCAGATGTTAACTTGTCTTTTAGTGTCTGAAAGCTTTCTTGACATTTTTCTGTCCACTCAAATTTAACACCTTTGTCAAGCAGATCAGTAAGTGGCTTTGGAATCTTGGAAAAGTTCTCAACGAATCGACGGCAATAACTAGCGAGTCCGAGAAAACTCCTGACTTGCTTAACATTCTTCGGGGGAGTCCAATCAAGAATAGCCTGAACTCGCTCGGGGTTAACAGCAATTCCATCCTTGGAAATCACATGACCAAGGTAAGTTACTTCAGAAAGCCAAAATTCACATTTGGAATACTTGGCATACAACTGGTGTTATCGAAGCCTTTCTATTACCAAACGGAGGTGTTCAGCATGTTCTTCTTTATTCTTAGAATATATAAGGATATCATCCAAATAAACCATGATGAATTTGTCGAGGTAATCCATGAATATATAATTCATCAGACAGGAGAAAGTTGCTGGAGCATTCGTTAGGCCAAATGACATGACGGTGTATTCATAGGAGCCATAACGAGTGACGAATGCAGTCTTGGGAATATCCTCTTCACGGACACGGATCTGGTGATAACCCAACCTCAAGTCGAGTTTAGAGAACACCGATGATCCAGCAAGTTGATCATAAAGATCATTGATCCGGGGCAGTGGGTATTTATTCTAGATTGTGGCTTGGTTAATGGGCCGATAATCCTGAACCAAACGGTTAGTTCCATCCTTCTTCTTAACGAAGAGTGAAGGTGCTTCCCAAGCAGAGGAACTGGGGCGGATGAAACCACTCTTAAGCGACTTGTCGATTTCTTCCTTAAGCTCGAGTAGGTGATGCGGAGGCATCTTATAAGGTCGCTTGGCAATAGGGACGGTGCCAGGCTTCAAGTCAATGACAAACTCGACAGCTCTAGCCAGGGGTATTCCTGGAAGTTCTTCTGGAAAGACGTCTGGAAAATCTCGAACGATAGGAACGTTCTCGATCCCTTTCAGAGGTGAGGCGTTCAAAGCATTCAGAACATATATCTGAGCTTCAGCGTCCCGTGTAATGCGGGCGGTATAGTTCACTATCTCATCGGAGGGGTGAAGAAGTTGGACGACTTTAGTGGCACAATTGATCGAAGCAATGTGAGCTTTCAACCAATCCATTCCAAGAATGAGGTCTACGGTGGAAGATTTCAAGACGATGGGTGAGCCAAAGAATTCCAACCGTTTAATTTCGACGGTAATGTTAGGTGCAATCACGTCAGCATGACAGTGACCTCCGGGAGTTTTAACGACTAATGGAGTATGCATTTTCTCATATCGAATGCCATGCATAAATGCAAATTTTCCAGAGATGAATGAATGTGATGCTCCTGAATCAAATAAAACAGAAGCAGGTACTGAGTTAACGAGAAGAGTACCCATCACAGTAGCAGGTTGATCCTGGACTTCTTCAATGTCAGTGTTGTAAGCGTGTCCACGACCATGTGCAGCAGACCCCGTATTATAGTTGCGGGTCTGATTGTTACCACGACCATTGCCACGACCAGTACGAGGAAAAGCTAACTGATTCTGAGTCTGGTGACAGTCTTTAGCCTGGTGACCTGGTTTGTGGCACTTGAAGCACAGACCATCTTCAGGACGAAGAGGAGCATTGTTTTGAATAGCTTGAGCTTTTGGCTGCCTCGGTGGTGGAGGAGGCAGATGTGGTGCAGCATAGTTGTTCTTTGGCGCAGAGGTATTGGAACGGATGGCATTGTTGGGAATCCAAACTCGACGCTTCGATGCTGAGCCCGAAGATGAGCCAGCATCACGATAGCGCTTCTGCGAGTCCTTGTATTCCATCTGAGCGGTCTCAACAAGAATTGCCTTGTTCGTTAGAGTTGAAAAGTCGTTGAAGTCTTGAGCAGCTAGTGCAAGCTTGAGGTCGGGGTGTAGTCCACTACGGAACTTCTCCTGTCTACGTGCATCGGTGGCGATGTCTTCTTCAGCATAGCGAGAGAGGTCTAGAAATTCCCGTTGATAAGCTTCGACAGTCTTGTTGCCCTGAGTGAGGTTACGGAACTGGGTCTTCATGCGTTCCATAATTGCTTGAGGGATGTAACATGTACGGAAAGCAGCCTGGAACTCGTACCAGGTGATTTCTGTTCCAATAGGCAGAGTACGCTTGTGTGTGTCCCACCATTGAGCTGCGGGGCCCTTTAAGAAAAAGGTCGTGAAGTTGACGAAGTTGGCAGGGGCGACATTAGCTGACTCCATCTCATGAGTGATGTCGCAGAGCCAGTCATCAGCATCCAGTGGCTTGTCAGAGTTGCGAAACTGAGTTGGGTTAAGTCGCATAAACTCTGTCAAAGTTATTGAAGCTGGGTTTTGGTTCTGGTTGTTCTGATGCGGAAACTGAGCCATAATTCCAGTCATGAACTGGCGGTTGAGCTCAAATTGTTGCATCATGGCTGCCATATAGTCTGGCGGTGGTGGGTGTTCAGGGGTACCACGACCACGACCACCTGGTCTAACCATCCTGCTAAGTATCAACAGGGGGTAGTTTAGTAAAAGCAATTGCGAGCGTTTAGTGACAAGCATGATGTAACTCGACAACAATTTAAGTAGTGTATCAGATACATAACAGTAGTCGATTAAGACATACAGATCCATACACAGAGCCGGGTACATGTGGACAGCATAACGGCGCAAATTCAAAAGCTAGACATACTAGGCGGCGCGCAGGCACGCGGTAAGGAAGTACACAACGAGACATAGCAAAGGCTACATCAACGTCGGAGAAAACCACCGAAACAGGGTAACTGCAAGTGCGGACGACGAATGTTCGTCGCGGAAGGATCCTGCGCTCCATGTGCACTCTGATGCAGAATCCGGTCTCGAGCTGTAAGAAGAGGTCCACGTGCATGTGTATGACCTCCAACAGCAGGCCAATCAATACCAGCATACATCTGAGTCCTGCGCGGATAAAGGATGTGCTCCGGATGTATCCCTGCGTGAACAGCGGGTAGCAACTGTGTCATAGCATCGTAGAGACGTGCTCGAGTGGCAACCAACTCGACGGCAAGAGCCCGAACAGTGCGATCCAGAGCCTGAGTGCACTGAATCAGAACGCGCGGGTCATAGCGACGAGGGTCGTACGGGGCACAGATAGCTGTGAAGTATCCAGTAGCATCTCCAGCAGGGGCATACGAAATGTATCGGAACTCAGAGTCATCCAAGATATCGCTGAACTATCCTCGGAGACGTGCGATAGCAGAGTAGGCAGCATCATGGACTGCCATCTCAATCGTCATGCCGATACCGTGGAAAAGGTGTAGCTCGGTGTCTGAGTCATTTTGCTGATCATAGATACGAACATCAGCATGGTACTGCTCCTGATTGAACTCGCGGTAATCCTCGTAAACCAAGTACTCAGGATACCAACGGTAGCCAAGTCTGGTCATGAGAGCGATCAAGACAGCTGGAAACCCAGGGGCATCACGAGCCCAAGTGCGAAGCACAAGATATGTCGTAGGACGTGGTGGAAACAAACGGTCCATCTGAAACAGAGGAAATTCAGATTTGTCAAATGACAATGAGAAGTTTAACACAACTCGGAGAGAAAGGTTAAACAAAACAATGGAAAGGAAAATGATTATCAGACTAATCAGATCAATGACAGGGAAATCGCACAGATATCCAGCTCTCCGGGTAGACGGGATTTACAAGATCCTAAGTGTCGGCGTTAGTAAAATTTATTTAACCCGAGTAGAAGAGAGATCAGAGTCCCAGAGTATAGACGAGGAATAAAAGATCCTAATACCACCCAGTTGGTGACGTGGGCCCGTAAGCCACACAGCCAAGTTAGTAAATTAGTTTTTCGATGTCTAGACTCAACTTCGGCCAAGGAATTGGAAGGGGGCTTCCTACAGGCAGTCGGCTCTGATACCAACTTGTGACGCCCCCGACTCAATCGTGCACTAATCATACACGCAAACATGCACGATCAAGCACAGGGACTCACGGGAAGATATCACAACACAACTCTAACACAATTAAACGAAGATCCATAATATTACAGACCAGGGATCACGAGGATCCGAATACATAAGTCACTCATACAAATATTATCTGAGTACAGACATAGTTAGACAAGTTTTGCCTTAAGAAGGCTAGCACAAACAGCGACACTAGATCGAAAGGCGTTGGCCTCCTGCCTGGGAGCCTCCGATCCTACTCCTGGTCGGCTGGCTCAATCCAGTAGTAAGTGCCCTCTGGACCCTCCTGGTAGTAAGCTCCGGTGGTGGCATCTAGCTCCTGGACTCCATCGTCTGATGTATCATCAAGGTGGGGTATGGGGAAAAGAGAAAGTAAAGCAACCGTGAGCACTCATCCGAAGTACTCAGCAAGCAAGGATCTATACTACATATGCAACATTATCAATGAAGAAAGGCTGTATATGTGGACTGGGCTGCAGAAAGGCCAGAATAGAGAGAAGGCCTAGTCCTATCGAAGACTAGCATCTTCAAACATCTTCACAAGGCCATCATCTTGCAGCAGTAGAAGAGAGTAGAATAGCATTTTATTTAGCAAACATGTTGAAGTACAGCTTAAAGATCCTTCCTCGACTCCCAAGCGAGAAAGCGATCCCAAAGCTTCAATTAAGTAACAAGTATCCAGTTCAAGTAGTAGATCGGGATACACAAACTGAGCGTCCTTTACCGTAGGACCGGCTATCGATAGATGATTCATCCCTGCAGGGGTGCACTACTGTTACCCAACATGCTCAATCAACTCTGGCCGGACACACTTGCTGGGTAATGCCCGTCCTCGGAAGATCAACACGAAGCAGCGCTCCACCTAGGCTCGGCAGAGAGGTCAGCACGCCGGACTAACCTATGCACCCAGAGGTCTCGGGCCATCGCCCTAGGCACCCTGCGCGTTGCGAGACTGGCCGGGGTGCAGGCACAACACTGAGTTCGTTAGTGAAGTATCCAGCCCAATCCCGACAATCAGCCCGCACGGTGAATCGTGACGTCAGACGAGCTTTCGGGAGAAACGTACTTCGCAGAGGGTCCCATAACCATTATCCCGTCGGTGGTAGTGCGTATAGGGCACGTCGACCCACTCAGATCACACACCCAAATCCAATAGGCTCAATTAGTATCACGGGGAGACAATCAGAGTCTCTGATGCTCCGCCACAATATCACACTCGAGTGCCCTTCCGGCACACCCGACATCATAGATCCCCAGCGGGTACCCACCAGGGTGGACCCGCCTGTAACAAAGGTCAAGTAATCGTGTGGTCATAACATCAAGGGGGAAACCCGAGGAATCACCCTCGGCGGATTCCACTCGACGAAATCATCAGGGTGAACGTATGAGGCATCACCCTCGAGGTTCACACTGAGGGTTGCACGACTGAGTCGTATCGAAAGTGGAGAAGGAGGAATCACCCTCGATGACCATGATTAAACAGCTACACTGCAGAGTATTCATCAGGAGTGCGTTACGAGGTATCACCTTCGGCACTCGATAGTTACTAAGTAGAGTCGTACAACTAAGGGGGGTGAAGTGAGGTGTCGGTCTCTGGTCGACGATCACGTTGATCGGGTCGTCGATGATCAAGCAGGGGCAACAAGGATAAGGTGGTGGGGTCACTGATGGTTCACTACCAACCTATACTAAACAGTTTATCATAGGCAGGTAAGGTAGCAATGAACAGGTTACAACAGCAGGCTATGCATCAGAATAGGAGCATACATTAACAGTAGCAAAATCTAATGCAAGCAGGAGAATAGAATGGGCGATATCTGGATGCTCAAGGGGGGGGGGGCTTGCCTGGTTGCTCTGGCAAGAGAGAGAGATCGCCAACGGGCTGCTCATCAGTAGTGTAGTCGTATCCAGGTGCAACATCGTCGGTCTCAGCGTCTATCGAGAGAGAAGGAGGGGGAGCGAAACAATAAATTCATAGCAATAATGCAAACAATATGTATGACATGCCTAAATGATATGCCGGGGTGTTCTACTGCCTAACTAAATGATTTAGTTAATTTAGGAATTTATTCGGATTTATTTAATTAAAGTTGGGCACTATTCATTTATCGAAATCGGTTTAAAAGTTCAATGTTCTTATAGCTACGGGCGTCTGACAGGAATACAGAGGACGTATTCGGGTTCGTATCGAAATTCTGAGCAAGTTTCATGTATAAAGTATTTTCATCGGAGTTACGGATTATTTAATATGATTTTCTAAAGTTTTTATTAATTTCTGGAATTTAATTATTTATTTAAATTAAACATTATCCGAAACAGTAGTTGATGACGTCAGCATGACATCATGCTGACGTCAGCAGAATCTGACAAGTGGGGGCCACCTGTCATAGACTGGTTAGTTAATTAGTTATTAACTAATTAATTAATACTTAATTAAACTAATTAACTAAATTAGATTAACCTAAACAGGGTTAATTAACTAATTAATTTATTTATTAATTAATTAATAATTTTAATAATTCTATTTTCTTTTTATTTATTCACATGTCTCTGTTTAGTAAATAGTTAGGCCTCAAAATGATTTTTGTAAAACATAGGAATTGTTCCAATAATTACTAGGCATCCTCTACCAGTGCCAAAAATTAGTTTGGAGTCAACTGGACCTCACACAAATTTTATAATAAATAGAATGTATTAAACCTTGCTGTTTTGGTAAAGTTTGAGCCACCTAATTAATTTATTTATTGTTGGTTACAATTTTAGATTAGCCTCTGAATATTTGTTATTTATCGAACATTTTAGTTTCTATGTTGGACAACTTTTATTTTCCACTTTCTTTTAAATTTGAATTGGAGTCAGGAGTTGAAATGCAATATGATGCTAATGAGGATTATGCACTGTTAAACATGCTGACTTGTCATTATCAAAAGTGATTACTGTGGCTAATGACACGGGGTGTTACAACGGTAACATTGCTTGCGAAGCAAGTAATGCTAACTCCTCGGTCTGAGACAAATCTCTTGCAGCAAAGAAGATCAGTCTCTTGCTGACAAGTATTTGTTCGGAGCACAAAGAGATTTCTCTCGCATCTTTCATAGGTTTTGTCTAAGCATCACAGCTGATCTAAGCAACGAGAACCTATATCCCTCTTAGTAGTACGGAGGTCCTATGACTCAAAAGAAAGAAAGAAGAACAACAAAAATGAATGCTACGTCTTCACTTAGTCTTCAACTTCCAGCGCTGCAGTCAATTCCTTCGGACGTCAATACCAAATCAAAAGCTTTGCTTCAGCAGAAAACTTTCGAGGGGTCGATTTCTTCACATCAATCTTCTCGACTATATGACTTAAAAAATATAGCCCGTTCTTCTCTACAATGCAGATATACTTCGGTGAAGTTCCTCGAACTCAGCACCGGAGACGGCATTCTCTTCGGTTGTGTATGGACTTTTTCTCTCTGTATGCACTAGCAAACAAATCAGTCCATACATGTTTCTGTCAACAATCTCCAAACACACAAGGTAGGCAGATATTGCACCAATAATCTTCCCCTTTTTGGACGATTGTTGACAAAACAGATCACATCGAAGGATAGATAAAGAATGGAATGAAATGTGAAGAATAATGAAATACGAGAGATAATTATGAAGATAAATTATTCTCCCCCTTAAGATATGCTTCAGTGCATGAAGAACCAGAGGGAGATGATATTATTCTTCGTATAAGTGACATTGATCTATGATTTAATACTTGACTTCTATCAATGCACTCGACGGTGTCTGAGGTGATTCCTGTCACAAAAACTTCGAGGGGAATTAGATTAAAGATAAGCTTTGAAAGATTTGTGACGAAGGATATAGCATGAAGGTTTTCTTAGAACACAATTTGAATCCACACGAGATGTAGTTTTTATTCTCTTCCTGCAAGGTTAGATAATGACGGATAACAATCAGCGCATATCCAACCACAACAAATATAATCCCTTTAGTACTTGAAGTACTTCTCCCCCTTAGTATCATCTCATGATGATTTTCTGTTCTTCTTAGAGGAGCCAATATTTTTCCCTGTAAAATAGATAATTATCGAAGATAATCATTCACGGGAAAAACAAATTCAAAGGTACCTGGAACCAGATAGTATGAAGCAAATAATATTGCAGGCGAGGGTTATTAACGTTACATGACGACCGAGTATTTCAAGACCACAAGCGGTGCGATAAGTTCATGAAGCAAATTGTTCGAGGGAAAACCAAAAGCGAATGAAAACACCCTGCAAGAACCCCGATAACTATCACGCGATGTAGTTCTCCCCCTTTTTGTCAACAAGTGTCCAAAAAGGAATGAGAAGACATACGAGGAACTACTCCGTGGGAGAATCCTCAGAATTATAATTAAAACTACTCGACAAATCAGTGTCTAAAGAATGAGGAATGGTCGAGGCAGAAGCAGGAGTGTCAGTCTGAGCTGTGGATGACTTGGAGCGATGAACATCTGGCTTGAAGATAAGAGTACCGGCTGTATTTGCAATATCATCATCATGGCTGACAAACAACAGATCCGTTGAAGCAGAACGATGTGGGAGCACTGGAGTTTGTCTTCGGATGCGGGAACAACAAGCAAGTCCACATGGTTATAATCCTTCAGGATGCCCTTTTTGGCTAAATCCTTGCAAGAGTAATGCTTCCTTAACAGGGTCCATGATCGCTTCTTTCCTTCCTTCTCATGAAGAAGAATTTGGTGAGTGTGATTATGAAGCAAATTCTGCTCAGTCATTAATTCCACCTTTTCCTTTCTATCTAGCTTGATGTGGATTTCCAGTGTCTGCTGAGTGTGAACGCAGATCTCATAAAGATACGGATTTTCTTCGCAAGGGATTACAACCCTATCCTTCTTGATCTTCGATGCATTTTCATATGCATATGCATTGGCAGCAGTATCAACAGGTTCCTTCCATTTTCAAATATTCTTCACAATGCGCAAAGTGTCATGAACTGGTGGCATGAAAGCCTTCGGAATATAAGCCCACAAGAATTTCTCATTGGTGAGCTGCTCGATTGCGAACATGATCCATGGACCATAAGGATTCAATGACTGAGGGCTATCAGCTGCACATGCGAGGTTTCGAATGAAAAGGTTAGGAATATCAAACTTGATTCCCTGAGACATGGCCAGAAGTGCATTTCCCACAATGCCTTTGATGGAATTCGGTCTGTTCGTTGGCGTGAGAGAATTGCACAGAATGTGAAACAGCACCTTGTTATCATAAGCCAACTTCTTTGGATCAACATCAATGCATTCATCACCAACCATGGTGGGATCCATCAGGATGTGGAGTTGTGCTTCAGACACTTCCCAGTAATGCAGCCTATGCTCTCTATCCTTCTCAAACTCACATCGAGGAAGATTTATCAATGCCAGAAAATGATCTGCCGAACACTTGATCCTTTCTCTGCCAGTCATCCATTCAAGAGTCCAGGATGAGGTCTTTCCAAGTTCTCCTGAGATATATAGTGTGGCATAGAATTGAAGGATAAACTCTTTGTTCCAGCCATAATTGAAGTGCATGAAACCCTTCAAGAAAGCATTTTCAATATGCTCGATTGCTCGATTGCATGGAGAAAATAGGGCATTCCTTCGAGCTTGGCGAAGTTTAATTTCTTATGAATGAAAATTCTGTTCTTGCCAAATAGGATCCGAACATAATAGACAGCTTGTCCTTCAGTCCAGAACCTCGATGACAGTGAAGTCCTTTCTCCCTCATAAGGGCTGACCCCAAAGAATGCAAGCTTCGAGAAATGAAGTTGTTCATTAAATGTAGGGCCATTGGTGCCGTACTCAGCTGGAAACAGCGGAAATGATTCCTGGGGATTTTTCTGATTTTCTTCATCACTAATTTCCATAGGCTGAACATCATCAGAAACTGGCGCATTCTCATCGATAGACTTTAATGGAGCAATTGGCCTTTTCGCTTTCTATTGAGCTGATGGCATGGGAGCACTGGTCAATCCTTCAATTTCCTTCACTGGAACTCCTTCAGCGGCTTTCTCATTCTCAGGCACTAGGGCCTTTTATTTCAGTGAACTCTCAATAGTAGGAGGCACGACAACTTCTTCGGTCTACTGTGGTAAAACTGGTAATACATCTTGCTGAGGGAAAACTGGTGGTACAACTGCTTGAGCTACTTCTTCGTGAGCCATGGGCTCTCCATCTTTCATTTCTTCCTGTTCTGGCTGTGAAGCCAAAGAACCAGGAATGAGATCAACCTCCATCTGGGTAGAGGCATGATGCTTCTATGTCCGTATTTTGTTTTTATCGACACCTCTCTCTCTAAGTATGTGGACATGTTTCTCGATTTCGGTTTTCGCTTGAGGACAAGCGAGGTCTAAGCTTGGGGGAGTTGATACGTCCATTTTGCATCATGTTTTCCTACTGTTATTTATAATGTTTTTATGCATAATAATGCTTTTGGGAGTAATTCTAATACCTTTTCTCTCATAATATGCAAGGTTTACACAAAGAGGGAGAATACCGGGAGCTGGAGTTCTGGACCTGAAAAAGCTATGTCAGAGTTACCTATTCTGCACATCTCCAAATGAGCTGAAAATTTATGGAGAATTGTTTTGCAATATAGAAAGAATAATGGAGCAAATAACTACCAGAGGGGGCCCACCAGGTGGGCACAACCCACCTGGGCGCGCCAGGGAGCCCACGCGCACCCTGGTGGGTTGTGCCCTCCTCGGCCCACCTCCGGTGCCCCTCTTCTGGTATATAAGTCATTTTGACCTAAAAAAAATAAGGAGAGGACTTTGGGGACGACGCGTCGCCGTCTCGAGGCGGAACTTGGGCAGGAGCACTTTTTGCCCTCCGGTGGAGTGATTCCGCCGGGGAAAATTCCCTCCCGGAGGGGCAAATCATCGTGATCGTCATCACCAACAACTCTCCCATCTTTGGGAGGGCCATCTCCATCAACATCTTCAACAGCACCATCTACTCTCAAACCTTAGTTCATCTCTTGTGTTCAATCTTTGTACCAGAACCTTAGATTGGTGCTTGTGGGTGACTAGTGATGTCTACTACGCAACCTTCTTCTTGTAGACTCATGTTGGGCCTCCAAGCGCAGAGTTTTGTAGGACAGTAGCAAATTTCCCTCAAGTGGATGACCTAAGGTTTATCAATCCGTGGGAAGCGTAGGATGAAGATGGTCTCTCTCAAACAACCCTGCAATCAAATAACAAAGAGTCTCTTGTGTCCCCAACACACCCAATACAATGATAAATTGTATAGGTGCACTAGTTCGGCGAAGAGATGGTGATACAAGCGTAATATGGATAGTAGATATAGGTTTTTGAAATCTGAAAATATAAAAACAGCAAGGTAGCAAGTAACAAAAGTGAGCGAAAACGGTATTGCAATGCTTCGAAACAAGGCCTAGGGTTCATACTTTCACTAGTGCAAGTTCTCTCAACAATGATAACATAATTAGATCATATAACAATCCCTGAACATGCAACAAAGAGTCACTCCAAAGTCAATAATAGCGGAGAACAAACGAAGAGATTATTGTAGGGTACGAAACCACCTCAAAGTTATTCTTTCTGATCGATCTATTGGGCTATTCCTATAAGTGTCACAAACAGCCCTAGAGTTTGTACTAAAATAACACCTTAAGACACACATCAACCAAAACCCTAATGTCACCTAGATACTCCAATGTCACCACAAGTATCTGCGGGTTTGATTATATGATATGCATCACACAATCTCAGATTCATCTATTCAAACCAACACAAAGAACTTCAAAGAGTGCCCCAAAGTTTCTACCGGAGAGTCAAGACGAAAACGTATGCCAACCCCTATGCATAAGTTCACAAGGTCACAGAACCCGCAAGTTGATCACCAAAACATACATCAAGTAGATCACGTGAATATCCCATTGTCACCACAGATAAACACATGCAAGACATACATCAAGTGTTCTCAAATCCTTAAAGACTCAATCCGATAAGATAACTTCAAAGGGAAAACTCAATTCATTACAAGAAGGTAGAGGGGGAGAAACATCATAAGATCCAACTATAATAGCAAAGCTCGCGGTACATCAAGATCGTGCCAAATCAAGAACACGAGAGAGAGAGAGAGAGAGAGAGAGAGAGAGATCAAACACATAGCTACGGGTACATACCCTCAGCCCTGAGGGTGAACTACTCCCTCCACGTCATGGAGAGCATCGGGATGATGAAGATGGCCACTGGTGATGGTTTCCCCCTCCGGCAGGGTGCCAGAACGGGCTCCCGATTGGTTTTTCGTGGCTACAGAGGCTTGCGGCGGCGGAACTCCCGATCTAGGTTTATTTCTGGGGGTTTCTGTATTTATAGGAATTTTTGGCGTCGAGAACAAGTCAGGGGGGTCCACGAGGAGCCCACAAGACTGGAGGGCGCGCCCAGGGGGGTAGGGCGCGCCCTCCACCCTTGTGGAGGCCTCGAGGCTCTTCTGGCCCAACTCTTTTGCTTCGGGGGCTTCTTCTGGTCCATAAAAAATCACCGTAAATTTTCAGCTCATTTGGACTGCGTTTGATATTCCTTTTCTGCGAATCTCAAAAATAAGGAAAAAACAGAAACTGGCACTGGGCTCTAGGTTAATAGGTTAGTCCCGAAAATAATATAAAATAGCATATAAATGCATATAAGACATCCAAGATGGATAATATAATAGCATGGAATAATAAAAAATTATAGATACGTTGGAGACGTATCAAGCATCCCCAAGCTTAATTCCTGCTCGTCCTCGAGTAGGTAAATGATAAAAACAGAATTTTTGATGTGGAATGCTAGCAAGTGCACAAGTTTGATCAATGATAATTTCATTCACTTTTTCTAGCATCATTATATATCATAAACAGTAGCTCATCTCATAAAACTTCTCATGATCAAGTAGCAAGCTATTCACATGTTAAAGCATAGATCATAAACTTTCTTGAAAACTAACAAACTATGTTCTCAGTCATCAAACAATTGCAATTCATCTTATTTTCAGGAAGGGTCTATGTAAGAGCTTTGATTTAGCAAATTCCACATACTCAACTATCATATAGTCTTCCATGATTGCTACCACTCAAAGCATATTTTTAGAACAAATAGCATCCATTGAACACAGAGAAAGATAGGGGCTTAGTGTTTCGCCTCCCAACTTATTTATCATATAGATAATTATCAACAATAATAATTCATGATCAAATATATTTGAATGGCCATATATGCTTAGATCTTTCCCCACCACATGATGCTTGCCAACTAAAGAGTAGGTTGGAATGAGAAGGAATATTACTGACTCTTGCATAAAAGTAAAAGATAGGCCCTTCGCAGAGGGAAGCAGGGATTTGCAGAGGTGCCAGAGCTCGAAGCTTTTAAAACAAAGATGAAAATAATTTTGAGAGGTATGCTTTCATTGTCAACATAACAACCAAGAGTTCCCAATATCTTCCATACTAGATACATTACAGGCGGTTCCCAAACAGAAAGGTAAAGTTTTTACTCCCCCTCCACCAACAATCATACTCCACGGCTTATCCGAAACAACGGGTGTCGTCCATACCAACAACTTTCCTGGGGGAGTTTTGTTTAATTATTTGAATTTTTTTTTTGATCTTTTGATCATAGGACTGGGATCCCAATTACCAGCCACTCTCTCGTGAATGAGAAGTGAATCAACACTCATTGTGAGAATAACCCACCTAGCATGGAAGATACTGGCAGCCCCTAGTCGCTACATGAGCAATTCGGGCATACAAAACAGATTATTATTTCAAGGTTTAGAGTTTGGCACGTGCAAATTTACTTGGAACGGTAGGTAAATACCGCATATAGGTAAATATGGTGGACACTCATGGAAAAAACTTGGTTCAAGGATTTTGGATGCAGAAGCAGTATTCCCGCTTAGTACAGAAATTTTGGATAGCAAAAGATTCTAAATAGCAAGCACCACATGTTGGAGGATCCATAACAATATAACTTCTATACAAATATACCCAAGCATAAATCATTACATTGTCTTCCTTGTCCAAGTTCAACTAATTTGCTCAAGTTTGAAAATAATTAATGGGGATCACAATCATAGAAGATGTCCAAGATAGTATATTTATATGTGAAATCTCTCTTCCTTCAATATTCTTTCATGAATTGTTCAAGTGACCAATACAATGTTTGCTAACTTTCAATAAATTTACCACCTCTACTTCTTATATGTGAAGTCACTACTCCCCATGGTATAAGCATATGAAGCATATATAATTTCAGATTTATGATATTCAATTCATTCAACCATTTACTCATAGGATATAAGTGAAGCACACGAGTAAATGACAAACTACTCCAAAAAGATATAAGTGAAGATCAATGAGTAGTCGAATAATTATGTAGCTATATGAAGAATATCTCTCATAAATAAAATTTAGATCTTAAGTACTTCATTAAAACATAAAGAAAAACAAAATAAAATGACATTAAAAATAGCACACATCATGTGAAAAAGCAAAAACTTAGGCTCAACCGATACTAACCGATAATTCTTGATGAAGAAAGGTGGGATGCCTGCCGGGGCATCCCCAAGCTTAGATGCTTGAGACTTCTTGAAATGTTATATTGGAATGCCTTGGGCATCCCCAAGCTTGACCTTTTGTGTCTCCTTAATTCCTTTTATATGATGGTTTCCCTAAATCTTAAAAACTTCATCCACACAAAACTCAAAAAGAACTCGTGAGAAAAGTTAGTATAAATAAAATGCAAAACCTTATCATTCTCTACTGTTGCAAATCACTAAAATTATTATTTAACATTGCATACTAAATGCCTCTGCATATTTAATATTCCTATCCTCAAATAGATCATTAAATAAGCAAACATATGCAAACAATGCAAACATAACAGCAATCTGTCAAAACAGGACAGCCTGTAAAGAGTGCAATTGTACTCATACTTCCCTAACTCCAACAATTCTGAACAATTACGACACTGTATAAAATTTGTTTTTACTCATTTTGTAAAAAATTCAAGATTTTACCACTTTCTGACTTTCCATAAGAATTCAGACAATGATAGAAAACTTTCTGTTTTCAAAACAGCAACATATAGACTTGCAAAATAAGCATGGTAAAGGCTATACTTGACCTTTTTATTGAAATAAAAGATGAAAAACATTACTGTAAATAACAGCAAGCAAATACTAATAAAATAAAATGACGCTCCAAGCAAAACACATATCATGTGGTGAATAAAAATATAGCCTCAAGTAAATTTACCGATGATGTTGGAGACGAAAGAGGGGATGCCTTCCGGGGCATCCCCAAGCTTAGTTGCTTGGATCTTCCTTGAATATTACCTTGGGGTGCCTTGGTCATCCCCAAGCTTAGGGTCTTGTTACTCCTTATTCTTCTCATATCGATATCTCACCCAAAACATGAAAACTTCAATCACACAAAACTTAACAAAACCTTCGTGAGATCCGTTAGTATAATAAAACAAATCATTCACTTTGGTACTGTCAAGACAAGATTAATAACTTTTATCACATAATGCCTAATGTACCCTACCATTTCTACAATTTATATTAAGCAATATAAGCCATAGAAACTAGAAAACAAGCAAACTATGCATCGAAAACAGAATCTGTCAAAAACAGAACAGTCTGTGAAGAACTGAATTGAGCTCATACTTCTGTTACTCCAAAACTTATGAAAAATTAGGACAACGTAGAAAATTTGTATACAAATAAACTGCAAAAAATTTAGAAGTTTTAAACGTTCCAGTAAAATATTGGAATTTCTGTACTGGACGCAAAAGTTTCTGTTTTTGCACAGAATCAAATCAACTATCAACCACACTATCCCAAAGGCTTTACTTGGCACTTTATTCAAAAAAAAGCTATAAAACATGATTACTACAGTAGAATAATCATGTGAACACACAAAAACAGTAGGGGTAAATATTGGGTTGTCTCCCAACAAGCGCTTTTCTTTAATGCCTTTTAATCTAGGCATGATGATTTCAATGATGCTCACATAAAAGATAAGGATTGAAACATAATGGGAGCATCATGAAGAATATTACTAGCACATTTAAGTATAACCCACTTCCTATGCATAGGAATTTTGTGAGAAAACAATTTATGGGAGCAAGAATCAACTAGCATAGGAAGGTAAAGCAAGCAAAACTTCAAGATTTTCAACACATAGAGAGGAAACTTGATATTATTGCAATATGTAGAAGCATATGTTCCTCTCTCATAATAATTTTCAGTATCATCATGAATGAATTCAAAAATATAACCATCACATAAAGCATTATTCTCATGATGCAAAGGAATATAAATTTTACTACTCACCACATAAGCAAAATTCTTCTCATTCATAGTAGTGGGAGCAAACTCAACAAAATAACTATCATGTGAGGCATAATCCAATTGAAAATTAAAGTCATGATGACAACTTTCATGGTTACAATTATTCTTTATAGCATATATGTCATCACAATAATCATCATAGATAGCAACTTTGTTCTCATAATCAATTGGAACCTCTTCCGAAATAGTGGATTCATCACTAAATAAAGTCATGACCTCTCCAAATCCACTTTCATAAATATTATAAGATTCAACACCCTCCAAAATAGTGGGATCACTAACTAGAGTTGACACTCTTCCAAACCCACTTTCATCAACATAATCATCATAAATAGGAGGCATGCTATCATCATAATAAATTTGCTCATCAAAACTTGGGGGACTAAAAATATCATCTTCATCAAACATAGCATCCCCAAGCTTATGGCTTTGCATATCATTAGCATCATGGATATTCAAAGAATTCATACCAACAACATTGCAATCATGCTCATCATTTAAAGATTTTATGCCAAACATTTTATGAACTTCTTCTAACACTTGAGCACAATTTTCCTTACATCATTTTCACGAAAGACATTAAAAAGATGAAGCATATGAGGCAACCTCAATTCCATTTTTTTGTAGTTTTCTTTTTTAAACTAAACTAGTGATAAAACAAGAAACTAAAAGATTTGATTGCAAGATCTAAAGATATACCTTCAAGCACTAACCTCCCCAGCAACGGTGCCAGAAAAGAGCTTGATGTCTACTACGCAACCTTCTTCTTGTAGACTCGTGTTGGGCCTCCAAGCGCAGAGTTTTGTAGGACAGTAGCAAATTTCCCTCAAGTGGATGACCTAAGGTTTATCAATCCGTGGGAGGCATAGGATGAAGATGGTCTCTCTCAAACAACCCTGCAACCAAATAACAAAGAGTCTCTTGTGTCCCCAACACACCCAATACAATGATAAATTGTATAGGTGCACTTGTTCGGCGAAGAGATGGTGATACAAGCGTAATATGGATAGTAGATATAGGTTTTTGTAATCTGAAAATATAAAAACAGCAAGGTAGGAAGTAACAAAAGTGAGCGAAAACGGTATTGCAATGCTTTGAAACAAGGCCTAGGGTTCATACGTTCACTAGTGCAAGTTCTCTCAACAATGATAACATAATTAGATCATATAACAATCCCTCAACATGCAACAAAGAGTCACTCCAAAGTCACTAATAGCGGAGAACAAATGAAGAGATTATTGTAGGGTATGAAACCACCTCAAAGTTATTCTTTCTGATCGATCTATTGGGCTATTCCTATAAGTGTCACAAACAGCCCTAGAGTTCGTACTAAAATAACACCTTAAGACACACATCAATCAAAACCCTAATGTCACCTAGATACTCCAATGTCACAACAAGTATCCACGGGTTTGATTATACGATATGCATCACACAATCTCAGATTCATCTATTCAAACCAACACAAAGAACTTCAAAGAGTGCCCCAAAGTTTCTACCGGAGAGTCAAGACGAAAATGTGTGCCAACCCCTATGCATAAGTTCACAAGGTCACAGAACCCGCAAGTTGATCACCAAAACATACATCAAGTAGATCACGTGAATATCCCATTGTCACCACAGATAAACACATGCAAGACATACATCAAGTGTTCTCAAATCCTTAAAGACTCAATCCGATAAGATAACTTCAAAGGGAAAACTCAATTCATTACAAGAAGGTAGAGGGGGAGAAACATCATAAGATCCAACTATAATAGCAAAGCTCGCGGTACATCACGATCATGCCAAATCAAGAACACGAGAGAGAGAGATCAAACACATAGCTACGGGTACATACCCTCAGCCCCGAGGGTGAACTACTCCCTCCTCGTCATGGAGAGCGCCGGGATGATGAAGATGGTCAAAGGTGATGGTTTCCCCCTCCGGCAGGGTGCCGGAACAGGCTCCCAATTGGTTTTTCGTGGCTACAGAGGCTTGCGGCGGCGGAACTCCCGATCTAGGTTTATTTCTGGAGGTTTCTGTATTTATAGGAATTTTTGGCGTCGAGAACAAGTCAGGGGGGTCCACGAGGAGCCCACAAGACCGGAGGGCGCGCCCAGGGGGGTAGGGCGTGCCCTCTACCCTTGTGGAGGCCTCGTGGCTCTTCTGGCCCAACTCTTTTGCTTCGGGGGCTTCTTCTAGTCCATTAAAATCACCGTAAATTTTCAGCTCATTTGGACTCCGTTTGATATTCCTTTTCTGCGAAACTCAAAAACAAGGAAAAACAGAAACTGGCACTGGGCTCTAGGTTAATAGGTTAGTCCCAAAAATAATATAAAATAGCATATAAATGCATATAAAACATCCAAGATGGATAATATAATAGCATGGAACAATAAAAAATTATAGATACGTTGGAGACGTATCAACTAGTAGTGTTGATTACATCTTGTAGTTGATTACTATATGGTTTATTTGGTGGAAGATTATATGTTTAGATCCACTATGCTATTTAATACCCCTCTGATCTTGAGCATGATTATTATTTATGAGTAGTTACGTTTGTTCTTGAGGTCACAGGAGAAGTCATGTTGCAAGTAATCATGTGAACTTGATATGTGTTCGATATTTTGATGATATGCATGTTGTGATTCCCTTAGTGGTGTCATGTGAACGTCGACTACATGGCACTTCACCATATTTGGGCCTAAGGGAATACATTGTGGATTAGTTATTAGATGATGGGTTGCTAGAGTGACAGAAGCTTGAACCCTAGTTTATGCGCTACTTCGTAAGGGACCGATTTGGATCCAAAAGTTTAATGCTATGTGAAAGTGCAACTAATCCCTGGGTGGTTTTGGTAATTCATAACAACACATAGCTCATTGAACTAATATCCATTCAAGTTGATTATTTCAAAAAGTTCAATGATTGGCATGGCACATGGACTAGAGATGTGGACCCCTCAAAATGCTAAGGACAAATATTGGCAAAAGCTCAAGACTCTTCATTTCTATTTTAGTGATCCAAGATCACATTGAGTCCATAGGAAAAGCCAATACTATTAAAAGGGGATGAGGTGTTGCTTAATGGTCCACTTGCTCAAAATGCTTAGTGATATGCTCCAAAGCCCTCAACCACTTTCTCAATTCCATATTTGTCCTAAACCTAAAGTCAAACTCGGCCCCACCGATTTGATCTATCCGGCGCCATTGAGTTCTTTTGACATAGCCATAGCTAGAAACCCTAATCAGTTCGGTCTCACCGATAGGGATCTCGGTCTCACCGAGATGGGATTGCAAACTCTCTGTTTCCCTTCGTAACATTTCGGTCTCACCGAAATGAGCTATCGGTCCCACCGAGTTTGCAATGCAAACTCTCTGTTTACCTTTCGTAACATTTTGGTATCACCGAAAGGAGCGATCGGTCCCACCGAGTTTGCCTGACCAACTCTCTGTTTGCTCATTGCTGAAATCGGTCTCACCGAGTTCATGCAATCGGTCACACTGAGATGAGGTTTTGCCCTAACCCTAGCACATCGGTCCTACCGAGTTGATCATGTCGGTCCCACCGAAAATCCTAACGTTCACATTTTGAACTGGATCGGTCTCACCGAACTCTTCTATTCGGTCTGACCGAGTTGGGTCAAATGTGTGTAACGGTTAGATTTTGTGTGGAGGCTATATATACCCCACCACCCCCTTCTCTATTCAAGAGAGAGCCATCAGAACGTGCCTACACTTCCACTACTCATTTTCTGAGAGAGAACCACCTACTCACGTGTTGAGACCAAGACATTCCAATCCAACCACAAGAATCTTGATCTCTAGCCTTCCCCATGTTGCTTTCCACTCAAATCATCTTTCCACCATAGCTAAATCTGTGAGAGAGAGTTGAGTGTTGGGGAGACTATCACACACCATTTATTACCTTTTGGAGAGTGGTGTCTCCTAGATTGGTTAGGTGTCACTTGGGAGCCTCCGACAAGATTGTGGAGTTGAACCAAGGAGTTTGTAAGGGCAAGGAGATCGCCTACTTCATGAAGATCTACCTGAGTGAGGCAAGTCCTTCGTGGGCGATGGCCATGGTGGGATAGACAAGGTTGCTTCTTCGTGGACCCTTCATGGGTGGAGCCCTCCGTGGACTCGCGCAACCGTTACCCTTCGTGGGTTGAAGTCTCCATCAACGTGGACGTACGATAGCACCACCTATCGGAACCACACCAAAAATCTTCGTGTCTACATTGCGTTTGCCTTCTCCAAACCCTTCCCTTTACCTTCATATGCAATGCTTTACTTTCCACTGCTACACTCTTAGAATTGCATGTGTAGGTTGATTGCTTGACTTGTGCTAAGTTGCTAAAATCTGCCAAGACTTAAAATTGGAAAAAGTCTAGATTTTTATTTGGTCAAGTAGTCTAATCACCCCCCCTCTAGACCTACTTTCGATCCTATAAGTGGTATCAGATCTTTGGTCTCCATTTGCCTTGATTTCCATAGCTTTGGTGATCATAGCCTTGGTTTCACAACCTAGGAGAGTATGGCGTCTAGCGAGGGAAATTACCACCGTAGAGGTCCTTACTTTGATGGTACAAATTTTGCTAGTTGGAAGCATAAGATGAAAATGCATATTCTTGGACATCACCCTGCCATTTGGGCTATTGTATGTATTGGTTTGCAAGGTGAATTCTTCGAAGATGGAAGAGAACCGAATCATGAAGCAACCACGGAAGAATTGAAGATGTTGCAATACAACGCTCAAGCTTGCGATATCCTCTTCAACGGATTGTGCCCCGAAGAATTCAACAAAATGATCCATCTTGAGAATGCAAAGGAAATTTGGGATACTTTGGTTGATATGCACGAAGGTACCGAGTCCGTCAAGAAATCCAAATTGGATGTGCTTCAAAGTCAACTTGACAAGTTCAAAATAAAGGATGGTGAAGGTGTCGCTGAAATGTACTCTAGGCTTGCTCTCATCACAAATGAGATTGCCGGCTTAGGAAGTAAAGAGATGACGGATAGATTCATCATCAAGAAGATCCTAAGAGCGTTGGATGGAAAATATGATACCGTGTGCACTTTGATCCAAATGATGCCCAATTACAAAGATCTCAAGCCGACGGAAGTCATTGGTAGAATTGTTTCTCGTCTCAAACTCTATTCATGCTACATCACAAAGTTTGATCAAGTCATATTCAGACCCTCTGAGTGAGGAGCACTTGGAGCCACCGATTCGTCAGACTTAACTTCCAAAACTTCTTAGTGCATTTCGGTCTGACCGATCCATCCCATTCGGTCACACCGATTTCATTAAGTTGATCTAAGTTTTAATCTCGGTGCAACTGATTTGAACCTTTCGGTCACACCGAGTTGCAACAACCGCTTGCGATTCTGCATCTCGGTGCCACCGAGTCGTTCCACTCGGTCACACCGACAGTGACTGGACATATATTCCCACGGGCTGAAAATTTGGAAATTCCTCCAAACGCTTTGCCCGCGCCTGTCCAGCTCTGCCGACTCGAGGTCTCCGGATCGTCTCCTTGTCGCCAGCGTCCTCCTGCCACTGGTTTTCGCCGCCGTCAACGGGAATCTTCACCGCCGTTGTCGCTATAGCGAGTTCATCGCCAAGTTAGGGTATGAACTCATCCCTTTGTGCCTTCCCCACTCCGATTCCGAGCACAAAGATCAATGCCTATATTCTTTCCATGTTTTGAGACTACTCTATCCACTGGAAACTCCGTTAGATTAGATTTGATGCAAAAATTTAGGTTTAGGTTTCCGCCGAACTCATCTCAGACCGACCGATATTAGGATTTCGGTCTCACCGATTTGGCTCAGGCCATAGCACAAGTATTTTTCGGTCTGACCGAAACATACCAATCGGTGTGACCGAGTTCATTTCTTTGTGAAACCCTAGCATCTCGGAGTCACCGAACTATGTCTTGGTCTGACCGATTTCACATGTTTAGACTCTAAAGCTGCTTCGGCGTCACCGAGTTTGTAATATCGGTAGCTCCGAAATGCTTTCTATAGAAAACTAAAACTAAGTTTTTGACTCATTTGTTTTGCAAAATGGCTGTACTTTGTGATGCTTATCCACTCTATCTCAACCTATCTATTCACAGGGTCAGCTTTCAATGTCAGAGATGTCAGACAATAGTGACAGCCAGAACAAGAAGATGAGGAGCAGCAAGTGCTCAGGAAACTCAAGCAAAAAATTCCAGACCATGATGACACTCATCCAATTGCAGAGAACATGAAAGTGAGAAAAGATGCAGGTCTCAGACTATGGAGACAGACAGACCCCTATGCTACAAGGAGAAGGACTGTTGTGGATTACAGGTTCCACACCAAGGAGCAGCAGGACTTCTATGAGACAATTCTCCTAGACAAGAATCCCATAGTCAGTGACATGAGATGGGTCGACTGGAAGTTCATTGATGACAATGAAGACTACTTCCCTGGAGTTCATGAGAGCTTCAGAATGAATGGAGTTGACACGTTTGTTGGTCAGAAATTGACAAAATGGAATGATGAGATGGTGATGCAGTTTTATTCCACTGCACATTTTTACCCAGATGGCAAGATAGTCTGGATGACTGAGGGTACTAGGTACCAATCTTCAATTGCAGAATGGGCCAAGCTGATCAATGCCCCTGAAGAAGCAGAGGATGACACAGATGTCTATGCCAAGCCCAGGAAAGATCATAACTCCATGGCACACATGTACAAGGAAATTCCAGATGCTACATTGGGGACTCACAAGTTTGGGTCCATTTACTATCTGTTGTCAGGGCTGCCTACAATCAACACTATACTGAGGCATACTTTGTTGCCCAAATCAGGAGATGACAGGATGATCAGAGGGCACTCAATCAACTTGTTACATATGTTTGATGTGCCAGAGAAGTTCAAGGTGATGACCTTGATTGTTGAAACAGTTAAGAGGACTGCAGCAGATTAGAAAAGGTCATGTGGATATGCCCCACACATTCAGATGCTCATCAACTCCAAGATGGGCACAGGCACATATCTGCTAGACAGAGAGCACCTTCCCCTGAGGCCAGACTTTGAGGACAATGAAGTTGTCATGGATGCATCACATCCTACATCCGTGGAGGCTCAGGAGAAGAGAGAAAAAGCAAAGGCAGCAAAGACTTCCAAGATTCCAGATGTCTCAGCTGTAAATCTCAAGACCAAGCAGGATCAGCTCAGCTATCTGCTTGAGGCCACTATGAGAATTGAGAAAGGACTGGCTACCCTGACTCAAAATCAAGAAAGTCTTGAGAGAATCATTGAAACAAAATTTTATGATCTAGACTTGAAGGTCACAGAGATTCAGATCACAGTTGAGCAACTTCAAGAAGAAGCAGAGGACAGGAGAGGAAGAGCTACCACAGAGGCATTTCAGAGAGTGCCTAGAGCCAACAGGTCTGTAGCTGTGCCAGTTAGTGACACAAGAGCCACCACTTCAGCACCTGCAGCCACTGCCCCAGTTGCCCCTCCAGTTGCAACTCCTCCAGTTCCTCAGTCATCATCGGAAGCTTTTGCAGATGCTGTCCTCTCCACGCCATCTTCACACACCGGAGCTCCCAGAGATCGTGCTTAGAGTGCCGCATAGCACTATGCATTTTCAAGCTTTTTGGTAACTTGTTGCCAAAGGGGGAGAAAGTGTATAGATCATAGGCTTCGAGAGAGAGAGAGTGTGTTTTGCCTTGTTTGCCTCTCTTGCTACTTGTTATTTGCTCGTTTGTTTGCTACAATATTTATGCTTGTGTGTGAGATAAGAGTATCTCAAACTCTTATGATCATGTGATTGATCATATTATGCTTTAATGTGTGCTTGAATGATGATATCTTATTACTTATGTATGATCAATCATGTTTGCCTTGGTGATGAGTGCATGCTATTTATATTCTATCATTTTGAGCGCTCCACCAAGATGTATGTGACATGGAAGAGTAACCCATGATCCTAATCGATTGTGCATTTTCATTCAAAAGCAAATTTTAAAATAATGCACAAATTTAGGGGGAGCTCTTGCTTATCACATACTTCTCAAAGCGACGATATATTTCATTCATATTATCATTTGTCGAAGCTTTGATCTACATGTTGTCATCAATTACCAAAAAGGGGGAGATTGAAAGTGCAACTAATCCCTGGGTGGTTTTGGTAATTCATAACAACATATAGCTCATTGAACTAATATCCATTCAAGTTGATTATTTCAGAAAGTTCAATGATTGGCATGGCACATGGACTAGAGATGTGGACCCCTCAAAATGCTAAGGACAAATATTGGCAAAAGCTCAAGACTCTTCATTTCTATTTTAGTGATCCAAGATCACATTGAGTCCATAGGAAAAGCCAATACTATTAAAAGGGGATGAGGTGTTGCTTAATGGTCTACTTGCTCAAAATGCTTAGTGATATGCTCCAAAGCCCTCAACCACTTTCTCAATTCCATATATGTCCTAAACCTAAAGTCAAACTCGGCCCCACCGATTTGATCTATCCGGCGCCACCGAGTTCTTTTGACATAGCCATAGCAAGAAACCCTAATCAGTTCGGTCTCACCGATAGGGATCTCGGTCTCACCGAGATGGGATTGCAAACTCTCTGTTTCCCTTCGTAACATTTCGGTCTCACCAAAATGAGTGATCGGTCCCACCGAGTTCGCAATGCAAACTCTCTATTTACCTTTCGTAACGTTTCGGTATCACCGAAAGGAGCGATCGGTCCCACCGAGTTTGCCTGACCAACTCTCTGTTTGCTCATTGCTGAAATCGGTCTCACCGAGTTCATGCAAACGGTCACACTGAGATGAGGTTTTTCCCTAACCCTAGCGCATCGGCCCTACCGAGTTGATCATGTCGGTCCCATCGAAAATCCTAACGTTCACATTTTGTACTGGATCGGTCTCACCGAGTTCTTCTATTCGGTCTGACCGAGTTGGGTCAAATGTGTGTAACGGTTAGATTTTGTGTGGAGGCTATATATACCCCTCCACCCCCTTCTCTATTCAAGAGAGAGCCATCAGAACGTGCCTACACTTCCACTACTCATTTTCTGAGAGAGAACCACCTACTCACGTGTTGAGACCAAGACATTCCAATCCAACCACAAGAATCTTGATCTCTAGCCTTCCCCAAGTTGCTTTCCACTCAAATCATCTTTCCACCATAGCCAAATCTGTGAGAGAGAGTTGAGTGTTGGGGAGACTATCATTTGAAGCACAAGAGCAAGGAGTTCATCATCAACACACCATTTATTACCTTTTGGAGAGTGGTGTCTCCTAGATTGGTTAGGTGTCACTTGGGAGCCTCCGACAAGATTGTGCAGTTGAACCAAGGAGTTTGTAAGGGCAAGGAGATCGCCTACTTCGTGAAGATCTACCCGAGTGAGGCAAGTCCTTCGTGGGCGATGGCCATGGTGGGATAGACAAGATTGCTTCTTTGTGGACCCTTCGTGGGTGGAGCCCTCCGTGGACTCGCACAACCGTTACCCTTCATGGTTTGAAGTCTCCATCAACGTGGACATACAATAGCACCACCTATCGGAACCATGCCAAAAATCTTCGTGTCTACATTGCGTTTGCCTTCTCCAAACCCTTCCCTTTACCTTCATATGCAATGTTTTACTTTCTGCTGCTACACTCTTAGAATTGCATGTGTAGGTTGATTGCTTGACTTGTGCTAAGTTGCTAAAATCTGCCAAGACTTAAAATTGGGAAAAGGCTAGATTTTTATTTGGTCAAGTAGTCTAATCACCCCCCCTCTAGACCTACTTTCGATCCTACACTATGGTTAGATTTTATCTTAATACTTTTCTCATAATTGTGGATGCTTGCGAGGGGGTTAATCATAAGTAAGAGGTTTGTTCAAGTAAGAACAACACCTAAGCACCGGTCCACCCACATATCAAATTATCAAAGTAGCGAACACGAATCAAACCAACATGATGAAAGTGATATGATGAAATTCCCGTGCACCCTCAAGAACGCTTTGCTTATCATAAGAGACCGTTTTGGCCTATCCTTTGCCACAAAAGGATTGGGCTACCTTGCTGCACTTTATTTACCATTACCGTTACTTGTTCGTTACAAATTATCTTGCTATCAAACTATCTGTTACCAACTATTTCAGTGCTTGCAGAAAATACCTTGTTGAGAACCACTTGTCATTTCCTTCTGCTCCTCGTTGGGTTTGACACTCTTACTTATCGAAAGGACTACAATTGATCCCCTATACTTGTGGGTCATCAAGGCTCTTTTCTGGCGCCATTGCCGGGGAGTGAAGCGCTCTTGGTAAGTGGAAATTGGTAAGGAAAAATTATTACTACGTGCTGAAATTTATTGTCACTTGTTACTATGGAGAATCATCCTTTGAGGGGTTTGTTCGGGGTATCTTCACCTCGACCGGAACCACAATTAGCTACCCCTCAACCTACTGCACCTACTGAAAATATTGGTTCTGAAATTCCTTTGGGTATGATAGAACAACTGCTAGCTAGTCCTTATGCAGGAGATGGAACCGAACATCCTGATATGCACTTGATATATGTGGATGAAATTTGTGGATTATTTATGCTTGCAGGCTTATCCGGAGATGTAGCTAAGAAGAAGGTTTTCCCTTTATCTTTGAAGGGAAAAGCATTGGCATGGTATAGGCTATGCGATGATATTGCATCTTGGAAATGGAATAGATTGAAATTGGAATTTCACCCAAAAAAATATCCCATGCATCTAGTTCATCGTGATCGGAATTATATATATAATTTTTGTCCTCATGAAGGAGAAAGTATCGCTCTATCTTGGGGGAGTCTTAAGTCAATGTTATATTCATGCCCCAATCATGAGCTCTCGAGAGAAATTATCATTCAGAATTTTTATGCTCGGCTTTCTCGTGATGATCAATCCATGCTCGATACTTCTTGTACTAGTTCTTTTATGAAGAAGACTATTGAATTCAGGTGGGATCTTTTAGAAAGAATTAAACGCAACTCTGAAGATTGGGAACTCGATGAAGGTAAAGAGTCAGGTATTAAGCTTGAATTTGATTGTGTTAAATCTTATGAATACCGATGTTTTTCACAAGTTTAGAACTAAATATGGACTTGACTCTAAGATAGTAGCCTCTTTCTGTAAATCATTTGCTACTCATGTTGATCTCCCTAAGGAGAAGTGGTTCAAATATCATCCCCCTATCAAAGAAGAAATTAAAGAACCCGACATAGCTAAAGATGAAACTATTATTTACAATGTTGACCCAGTTGTGCCTACTGCTTATATTGAAAAACCACCTTTCCCTGTTAGGATAAAGGAACATGCTAAGGTTTCAACTGTGGTTTGTAAAAGTAATATTAGAGCACCTAAACCTGCTGAACAAATTAAAGTAGAACCTAGTGTTTCTATGGTTAAAGATCTCTTGGTAGAAAATATTGATGCGCATGTTATTTACTTCTGTGATGAAGCTGCTAGAATTGCCAAACCCGATGAAAAAGATAAACATAGACCTGTTGTTGGCATGCCTGTTGTCTCAGTTAAAATAGGAGATCATTATTATCATGGCTTATGTGACTTAGGTGCCAGCGTGAGTGCTATTCCTTTTACCTTATACCAAGAAATTATGAATGACATAGCACTCGCTGAAATAGAAGACATAGATGTTATTATTAAACTTGCTAATAGAGACACCATCACATCACTTGGGATTGTTAGAGATGTTGAAGTCTTGTGTGGGAAAATAAAATACCCTACTGATTTTCTAGTTCTTGATTCCCCACAAGATGACTTTTGTCCCATTATCTTTGGAAGACCTTTCTCGAACACTGTCAATGCCACTATAGATTGTCACAAACAAACTGTCAGTGTTAGCTTTGGAGATGAGTCTCATGAATTTAATTTTTCCAAGTTTAATAGACAACCTCATAAGAAAGAATTACCTAGTAAGGATGAAATAATTGGTCTTGCTTCTATTGATGTGCCTCCTATTGATCCACTAGAACAATATTTGCTAGACCATGAAAATGATATGCACATGCATGAAAGAAATGAAATAGATAAAAATTTCTTTGAACAACGACCTCTGCTCAAACATAATTTGCCTATTGAAACTCTAGGAGGTCCTCCTCCACCTAAAGGTGATCCTGTGTTTGAATTGAAACAATTGCCTGATACTTTGAAATATGCTTATCTCGATGAGAAAAAGATATATCATGTTATTATTAGTGCTAACCTTTCAGAACATGAAGAAGAAAGATTATTAAAAATTCTGAAGAAGCATCGTGCTGCTATTGGATATACTCTTGATGATCTTAAGGGCATTAGTCCCACTCTCTGTCAGCACAAGATTAATATGGAGCCTGATGCTAAACCCGTTGTTGATCATCAATGACGTTTGAATGCAAAGATGAAAGAAGTGGTAAGAACTGAAATGTTAAAACTTCTGGAAGCAAGTATAATCTACCCCATAGCTGATAGTAGATGGGTAAGTCCCGTTCATTGTGTCCCTAAGAAGGGAGGTATTACTGTTGTTCCTAATGATAAAAATGAACTTATCCCACAAAGAATTGTTACTAGCTATAGAATGGTAATTGATTTTAGAAAATTAAATAAAGCTACGAGAAAAGTTCATTACCCTTTGCCTTTTATTGATCAAATGCTAGAAAGATTATCAAAGCACATACACTTTTGCTTCCTTGATGGATATTCTGGTTTTTCTCAAATACATGTTTCACAACCTGATCAAGAGAAAACCACCTTTACTTGTCCTTTTGGAACTTATGCTTATAGACGTATGCCTTTTGCTTTATGCAATGCACCTGCTACCTTTCAAAGATGTATGACTACTATATTCTTTGACTTTTGTGAAAAGATTGTTGAGGTTTTCATGGATGATTTTTCTGTATATGGAACTTCTTTTGATGATTGCTTGAGCAACCTTGATCGAGTTTTGCAGAGATGTGAGCAAACTAATCTTTTCTTGAATTGGGAGAAGTGCCACTTTATGGTTAATGAAGGTATTGTCTTGGGGCATAAAATTTCTGAACGAGGTATTGAGGTGGACCAAGCTAAAGTTGATGCAATTGAGAAAAAGCCATGTCCTAAAGATATTAAAGGTATTCGTAGTTTTCTCGGTCATGCTGGTTTCTATAGGAGATTTATTAAAGACTTCTCTAAAATTTCTAGGCCTCTTACAAATCTTTTACAAAAGGATGTTCCATTTGTTTTTGATGATGATTGTGTAGAAGCCTTTGAAACACTTAAGAAAGCCTTAACTTATGCACCTATTGTTCAACCACATGATTGGAACTTGCCTTTTTAAATTATGTGTGATGCTAGTGATTATGCTGTTGGTGCTGTTCTAGGACAAAGAGTTGATAAGAAATTAAATGTTATCCATTATGCTAGCAAAACTCTAGACAATGCTCAAAGAAATTATGCTACTACTGAAAAGGAATTTTTAGCAGTTGTGTTTGCCTGTGATAAATTCAGATTTTACATTGTTGATTCTAAAGTTATTGTTCTCACCGATCATGCTGCTATTAAATATCTTATGGAAAAGAATGATGCTAAACCTAGACTCATTAGGTGGGTTCTCTTGCTACAAGAATTTGATTTACATATCACTGATAGAAAAGGAGCTGAGAACCCCGTAGCTGATAACTTATCTAGGTTAGAGAATATCCTTGATGACCCACTACCTATTGATGATAGCTTTCCTGATGAACAACTAGCTATAATAAATGCTTCTCATAATACTCCTTGGTATGCTGACTATGCTAATTATATTGTTGCTAAATACATACCACCTAGTTTCACATACCAATAATAGAAAAAATTCTTCTATGATTTAAGACATTACTTTTGGGATGACCCACATCTTTACAAAGGAGTAGATGGTATTATTAGACATTGTGTACCTGAGCATGAACAGGAACAAATCCTACGAAAATGTCACTCTGAAGCTTATGGAGGGCATCATGCGGGAGATAGAACTGCTCACAAGGTATTGCAATCTGGTTTTTATTGGCCTACTCTCTTCAAGGATGCCCGTAAGTTTGTTTTATCTTGTGATGAATGTCAACGAATTGGTAATATTGGTTAGCGTCAGGAAATGCCTATGAATTATTCACTTGCTGTTGAACCATTTGATGTTTGGGGTTTTGATTATATGGGACCTTTTCCTTCCTCTAATGGGTTTACACATATTTTGGTTGGTGTTGATTATGTTACTAAATGGGTAGAAGCTATTCCAACTAGTAGTGCTGATCATAACACTTCCATTAAAATGCTTAAAGAAGTTATTTTCCCGAGGTTTGGAGTCCCTAGATATTTAATGACAATTGGTGGTTCACACTTTATTCATGGTGCCTTCCGTAAAATGCTTGCTAAATATGATGTTAACCATAGAATTGCATCACCCTATCATCCTCAATCTAGTGATCAAGTTGAACTTAGCAATAGAAAAATAAAACTAATATTACAAAAAACTGTTAATTGGTACCAAAAGAATTGGTCTAAGAAATTAGATGATGCACTTTGGGCTTACAGAACAGCATATAAAAATCATATGGGTATGTCTCCCTACAAAATGGTTTATGGAAAAGCTTGTCATTTGCCTCTTGAGTTAGAACATAAAGCATATTGAACAATTAAAGAACTCAACTATGATTTCAAACTTGCCGGTGAAAAGAGGTTATTTGATATTAGCTCACTAGATGAATGGAGAACCCAAGCCTATGAAAATGCCAAGTTATTTAAAGAAAAAGTTAAAATATGGCACGACAAAAGAATTCAAAAGCGGGAATTCAAAGTTGGAGAATATGTTCTTTTGTACAACTCGCGTTTTAGATTCTTTGCAGGTAAACTTCTCTCTAAATGGGAAGGACCATATATCATCGAGGAGGTTTACCGCTCTGGAGCTATTAAAATAAATAATGCCGAAGGTACTAACCCGAAGGTGGTCAATAGGCAAAAAATCAAACACTATATCTCAGGTACGCCTATTAATGTTGAAAGCAATATTATTCAAACCATGACACCTCAGGAACACATAAAAGAGACCTTCCAGAACACTCCAGAATAATTAAAAAGAGGAGGTACGTGATACGGTAACTAGGCGGACTCCAAAAATTCCGCAAAAATATTTTCTGTCAGTTTTGGAATACTTTAAAAATTAGGAAAATAAGAAACAACTAGGAAGGCACCCGAGGGGGCACAAGACACCAGGGCGTGCCTGGGCCCCCTGGTGCGCCCAGGTGGGTTGTGCCCACCTTGGGAACCTTCCCGACTTCGTTTTCCTCCTGTTTGCTTGTTTCCCAAGATAAAATATCTTTATATACCCCCCGAACCTATTGACCACCGTATCGCAGAGAAATCTTCTGTTCTTCTTTCTTGCTATTTCCTGACAGATCTAGATCGCCATGGCCGCTTCGAGCTCCTCCAAGGACAAGTTCTTCGAGAACGTCATCAACCCGTATTTGCGGGAGGTGATGCAGCACCCTCAAGCCATTGAGATGCATGAGGGGGTACTCCACATCCGGGATGTCCAGGGCCCCAAAGGGATGGGGACCGTGGATGCCAGGCTTGAAGCTATGGAGCAGGAGGTCTTCAAGTGCAAGGGGATGGTGGAACATGGACTCAACGCCAATCACCTCATGATCGCGGATTACACCCGTGATCTCAATGTGGATGGCAAATCCATGAAGGACATCGTTTTCACCTTCAATGAGCAAATCAACATTTTGCAAAGCCAAATCTATGATCTCCAAAACCAAGTCTTTGAATATGAGGCAAGGTTTAAAGGTATGAGTTTGGCTGCCAGTTGCAGGACTCGCGAGACTCGCTCCTCCTCTTATGATGGTGAGCCATTACCATGGAAACCGGAAGATAAGATCGCTACTACCTCATCACCACCACCACCTTCTTCATCACCAAAGGAGACTTGAGTTCATGGTATGGACACTCGCCTTGGCTTGTGCCAATCTTGGGGGAGGTGTCCCGGTATCGTATCACCACCACTATCTTTGCTTTCATCTATTTTAGTTCGATCTTTAGTTTTCCTATGATTTAGTTGAATAAAAGTTTAGTTTGATGCTTTCTTTTTGAGTGTTTGCTTAATGATCTATCTATCGATGTAATCGTGTGTGAGATATATAATAAAGAGTAGTTTGAGTTTTGTTTCTTTACTTTAATGTTTCAATAAAAGGAGAGGAAAATAAATGAAAAGATCATATGCTAATCTTATGGTAAGTAATGACATCACATAAGGAAAAGTATAAGTGGCAAAATTTATTGGAGATTGACAAACATAGCATTGGTCAATGATGCAATTCATGAAAGAATTAATAAGGGAAGAGAAGATTCACATGCAAATACACTATCTTGGACATCTTTTATGATTGTGAGCCCCCATTAAATATTTTGTGTCAAAATAGTTGACGTTGGATAAGGAAGACAATGTAATGATTTATGTTTGTTCATATTCACATAGAAGTTATATTGTCATAGATCCTTTAACATGTGGTGCTTGCTCAATATCCTTTCTAGCCAAAAATTCCGCACTAAGTAGAGATACTACTTGTGCATCCAAAAGCCCTTAACCTAAATCTTATTTTGAGAGTCCACCATACCTACCTATGGATTGAGTAAGATCCTTCAAGTAAGTTGTCATCGGCGCAATAAGGCAATAAAAATTGCTTCTAAATGTGTTGGATCATTTAGTGTAAGAGAAAATTGAGCGTTGCACGAACTTGTGATGGCAAAGTAATAAAACTGACAGAATGCATAATAAAGGTTGCTATCATAAGGGGTAATATAATGTGACGTTCTTTTGCATTAAGGGATTTGGCATACAAACAAACAAGCGCACGACAACATCTGCTTCCCTCTACGAAGGACCTATCTTTTACTTTTATGCATTTACTTTCATGTAGAGTCAAAGTTTTCCTCCCCATTCCTTTTTATTTTCTGTTTTTGCAAGCATCATGTGGTGAGGAAAGATATAGGCACATATATCTAGTTGGATATGGGTGGGCATGAGTTATTATTGTTGACATCACCCTTGAGGTGAATACATTGGGAGGCGAAACTATAAGCCCCTGTCTTTCTATGTGTCCAGTTGAAACTTTTTGTTCATGGGTATGCTGTGAGTGTTAGCAATCATAGAAGATTAAATGATGGTTGAGTATGTGGACTTGCCTAAAGGCTCCGATACGTGACCCTTCCTGAAGATATGATGAATTGTAGTTGCAAAGTTGACTGAGAACATAGTTTGTTGGTTTCCAATAAGGTTTATGCTTTATACTTCGGTGTTGTGGTGAATTGTTACTTGTTCATGAGAAGTTATATGATAGAAGTTATTTAATAAAGTTTTATGTTAGAGTTTCTTGCTGTTATAATAATATGCATGATGCTTCTATGTCCGTATTTTGTTTTTATCGACACCTCTCTCTCTAAGCATGTGGACATGTTTCTCGATTTCGGTTTTCGCTTGAGGACAAGCGAGGTCTAAGCTTGGGGGAGTTGATACGTCCATTTTGCATCATGTTTTCCTACTGCTATTTATAATGTTTTATGCATAATAATGCTTTTGGGAGTAATTCTAATGCCTTTTCTCTCATAATATGCAAGGTTTACACAAACAGGGAGAATACCGACAGCTGGAGTTCTGGACCTGAAAAAGCTACGTCAAAGTTACCTATTCTCACATCTCCAAATGAGCTGAAAATTTACGGAGAATTGTTTTGCAATATATGAAGAATATTGGAGCAAATAACTACCAGAGGGAGCCCACCAGGTGGGCACAACCCACCTGGGCGCGCCAGGGAGCCCAGGCGCGCCAGGGAGCCCAGGCGCGCCTTGGTGGGTTGTGCCCTCCTCGGCCCACCTCCGATGCCCCTCTTCTGGTATATAAGTCATTTTGACCTAGAAAAAAATAAGGAGAGGACTTTCGGGACGAAGCGCCACCGTCTCGAGGCGGAACTTGGGAAGGAGCACTTTTTGCCCTCCGGCGGAGTGATTCCGCTGGGGGAACTTCCCTCTCGGAGGGGGAAATCATCGTCATCGTCATCACCAGCAACTCTCCCATCTTTGGGAGGGCCATCTCCATTAACATCTTCAACATCACCATCTCCTCTCAAACCCTAGTTCATCTCTTGTGTTCAATCTTTGTACCAGAACCTTAGATTGGTGCTTGTGGGTGACTAGTAGTGTTGATTACATCTTGTAGTTGATTACTATATGGTTTATTTGGTGGAAGATTATATGTTCAGATCCATTATGCTATTTAATACCCCTCTGATCTTGAGCATGATTATTATTTGTGAGTAGTTACTTTTGTTCTTGAGGTCACGGGAGAAGTCATGTTGCAAGTAATCATGTGAACTTGATATGTGTTTGATATATGATATGTATGTTGTGATTCCCTTATGGTGTCATGTGAACATCGACTACATGGCACTTCACCATATTTGGGCCTAAGGGAATGCATTGTGAAGTAGTTATTAGATGATGGGTTGCTAGAGTGATAGAAGCTTAAACCCTAGTTTATGCGCGGGACTGATTTGGATCCAAAAGTTTAATGCTATGGTTAGATTTTATCGTAATACTTTTCTCGTAGTTGCGGATGCTTGTGAGGGGGTTAATCATAAGTAGGAGGTTTGTTCAAGTAAGAACATCACCTAAGCACCGGTCCACCCACATATCAAATTATCAAAGTAGCGAACACGAATCAAACCAACATGACGAAAGTGATATGATGAAATTCCCGTGCACCCTCAAGAACGCTTTGCTTATCATAAGAGACCGTTTTGGCCTGTCCTTTGCCACAAAAGGATTGGGCTACCTTGCTGCACTTTATTTACCATTACCGTTACTTGTTCGTTACAAATTATCTTGCTATCAAATTATCTGTTACCGACTATTTCAGTGCTTGCAGAAAATACCTTGTTGAGAACCACTTGTCATTTCCTTCTGCCCCTCGTTGGGTTCAACACTCTTACTTATCGAAATGACTACGATTGATCCCCTATACTTGTGGGTCATCATTCACGTCTTTTCTCCCTGACTCAGATTTGGCATCCTTCCTCATTTGCTCAAGGAGTTTCTTGTCCTCGACAACTTGGTTCAGTTCCTTGGTAATTTCTTTCAACTCAGTGAAGTGTTTTGCTACCATCTTGGTAACATCTACAGGCAGGCCCAAGCTGCTTAAATCAGATGGATTTGCGTCATAGGAGGCACCTTAAATAATGTCAAAAATAAGATCAAAGTCATATTCCTCTGTGGAAGCAGGAACAATTGTCTTGGCCATCTTGGCATTAGCAACAACTTTTTCATCAGGCAACAACTTTCTCTTCGCTGCAGGGGCTGCAGAACCCGAAGGTTTATCTGGTGCCACAGTAGCAAGCCTTGGTGATGATCTCAACGGGTGTGAAACTTTTGCTGGAGAGGGTGTTTGATACGGCTTGTCAAGCAAAGCTCGTTGATCATACATGGGAATTTCTTCGTCAGTATTATCATCGGAAGAATCATTAGATGAGGCAGATGCTGCCTTCCTTGACTTTCTGGCAACTAATTTCTTCTTCAAAGCTCGAGGAGAAATAGATTTCCTCTTCTTCTTTTCCTTTCGGGCAGAAGCCCTTTCCTTCTTCTCCTGCACATCTTGTTGAGTCAACTCAACATTTCTTTGTTCCAACTGATTTTTCTTCGCCTCCTTGGTGTCACGCTTGGCCTTTGCCTTTGCTCTCTTTTCCACTTCCTCGGGGAAGTCAGCAGTTGCCTTCAAAGAGTTTGCATGAGCATTGGAGGAGGAGCTAGCCTAACTTTTTCATCATTTGGAACTAGGCAGCCCTCTGCAATGCAGTCATTCCAGGGTGGAGTGAAAGCAAATAGGATCTGATATTTCCTTCGGACATTCTCATAGTTGAACCACTTCTTCACCCAATGACGGCGAATCTTCTGTAGCCTGTTATTTCTATCATTGGTAGTTTCAACTCCAGGTGGAGTTTTGTAAGTTCCGGGATCAGACATCTCAGTCGTGGTGTTCCTCTCTCTAACGCGACCACCCTTCTTGGGATTTCCATCAGAGAACATGGTATTGGAGTCAGTGACTAGCTCATCCTCTGGCTGACTGTGAGCTGAGGGAATATCATCATCTTCTTCCGTAGATTCTGACTCGGGTTTCTTCTTCAGCACTTTTGGCGGCTTAACTGATTTTCGTTCAGCCACCTTTGCTTTATCAGCCACACGCGGTAACTTGGGGATTTCCTCCTCGGACCCAGACTGTTCTTCCGAACTGTGAGCCATGACCACTCCTGAGAAAAAAAAACAACAAAGCGAGGGAAAACAAGAAGACATCATAAACATGCACAGAAGCAATTTTGACTCAAAACAAATAATTTTCGGAAGCAGCAAAGGAATCCATGGCATATGCTTTGGAAGATATCGTCAAGAGAATTGCAATATGCCCTAAGACAGAATAACAACTCCTCTAATCTTTCGATGTATACCTCATGAACCCTAGATCCAAACTGACTGGTACGAGGAGCAACTACAAACCGTACAAGTCACAACCTAGTGAAGCCTAAAGATCTACCGCTAGGAAATAAAACAAAAGAAATGGCATCGGGACGAATAGCCCTCGAACAGAAGAAAGACAGGGCTAGTTTCAGATATGTACGCCCTAACTTGGTAATACAAATCACCTACGGCAGCGAGGGAGAGAAGAAGTACCGCACTGGCGCGACCAGCGGCGGCAGAGCTTCACCGGAGTTGCATGGCGAAGCACGACGTCGACGCTGCTTCGAGCTCGGGCTCAGGCAGAGGGCGAGAGAAGAGGAATGAGGTTGAACAGAGAAAGAACTAAGGAGGGAGACGCCTGGAGAGGGGGTTTATATAGCCCGAGGGTGAAACCGCTCCCTCCGAGATCCACGGCCGAAAAGCACGGGACGTTCCACATTCAACGGACGAGATTATGAACATGAAATTGTGGGCACGTGGCAGTCGTTTCCTGCGAAAATCTCGGTAACTGAACAGAATGCAGAATGGTTTGAGGAAGCACAAACGCCAAAACAGATGAAATTTTGAAGTTGATTTCATTCGCGACCAAGGACGTCGGATTGAAATCTTCTTCAGATCAAGTTGCATGTTTATGACGAGAAAAACTGAGGAAAAACATGAACCGACTTAAAAACACAAAGCCAAACAAGGGAAAACACAAAACACAAACACTTCGAGCGAAAACACAGAGAGTTAAGCACCAACAAATATTGATCTCAGGGCTCATAATAAACGTGAGATATCCCTGAGAGAGTTCCCTGCACAAGAGGATTAGTTCTTCTTCACAACCCACTTTTGCGTGGGAGGTGAGGATCTCATTTGCTTGGACTGAGTAGGGGTATTCCTTCGGCGTGGCCTGTGAGACACCTGTGTACTTTGATGATAATCATATGAATATGCATTGAAGTTGTCTCCAGATATATGAATGTAATGATTTGAAGATGTACGCATGTACTCCTTCTGACGCAGGTTAGGATGATAATCATTCGAGAAAGATACTAAAGTAGACTGAGAATGATATCCATTTCTTCATCGAGAGTTATCCTGCACAGTCAGGTTAGCAGTGACAGACAAATTTTCAACAATGCACTTCTTTACCCATATTTGCTTCTTGGCTGAACCTGTCCTGCAGTTAATTCCAACATATCGAGCGAAAACCTTACCATTATGTTGTTTGAAAATTTTGTAATTTGAGTCATCAGACTCGTCAGTATCAACAGGAATGGGTGAAAGATAACCAGTTAGAGTTTCAGGTTTGAGGGTTTTACTCTTTGCACGAACCCAAGTCGTTCCAGGATACTGCTCAGGAGTCCAATAGGATCCATCCACATTGAGTTTCTTTTCGAAACCTAATCCTTCCTTCTAAGGGTTTTTGAGCAGTATGGACTTCTTGAGCACATCACATAGGGTTTGATGCCCTTTTAGGCTCCTTAGCATTCCAGTCTCAAGTAAGCCCTTTAACCTACAATTTTCTTCAGTAATAGCAGCAAAATCCTCAGAAAAAGGGTTAGTAGCAACATTCTCAACAATAGTATTGAATATTCAGCATGAGAATCAGCATTGCTACGTTCTAGACATCATAAGCATGGAGGTACAAAATCATCAGGAAGTCGAACAGATTGCTCGGTGGAGAGAGAAGCTTTCTCTAACACCAGCTCGTTATGAGATTCTTTCAGTGACACGAGTTCTTGATTCCTGTTAAGGATTTCATATGATAAACTCTCGTAGTCAACTGTAAGCGAATCATATCGATTGGTAAGATCATCAATAGTTGATGAAAAAGCAGCTTGCTCTTCAATCAACTTTTAATTCCTCTCCATCTCTTCGACCAGTAATCCTTCGGTTTTCTTGAGATTTCTCTCAAACATTTCAAGTTCATCATGTTGAGATTTAGCAATCTTGACCAGATTGACATAGATAATATATCCAGGTGAATATTCGTTCATGGATCTTTGGTGTTTACCAGATACCTGATCCTTTGATGATTTTGCCATGAGACAGAAAGCGATTGGTTCATCATCGCTTGAATCATCATCATCTGTGCTTGATTCATAGGATTTCTTCGATGATTCAATGGCAACATTTGCATTGCTTCTCCCAGTTCTTTTGTAGAATTCTTCATCATCTGATTCAGTGTCAGTTGCTTCCTCTTTGGAGTCCAGAGTCAGATCAGCACATGCTCTATTTAGCCGTTACATCCTCTTCATATTTGATTCAATGGTAGCTCTAGCTTTCACGTCAGTGACTGGTCTCGTCAAAGAAGATGAGAAAGATGCAATTTTCTTCAAGAGCTTAGTATGACGATCGACTCGCATAAAACCACTGCAGTGAAGATATTTCCATCTGTTTCTAGGTTTTCCTTCCCAACTAGGGCAATCAGCGATGAGATGACCGTATAATTTGCACTTGAAGCACTTCTTCTTGATGATTCTGGCGCGTCAAACTCCTCATCATTTGTGAGGCAGAGATTTTGCCTTTTGAGATCACTTAGCCTTTGTGTGAGCATTTCAAGTTCTTGATATGTTTCCAACGTATCTATAATTTTTTATTGTTCCATGCTATTATATTATCTGTTTTGGATGTTTTATATAAATTAATATGCTATTTTATATTATTTTTGGAACTAACCTATTAACATAGAGCCCAGTGCTAGTTTCTGTTTTTTCCTTGTTTTAGAGTTTCGCAGAAAAGGAATACCAAACGGAATAAAACCTTCGCGATGATTTTTCTTGGACCAGAAGACACCCAGGAGACTTGGAGTGCAAGTCAGAAGAGCCACGAGGCGGCCACAAGGGTGGAGGGCGCGCCCAGGTGGGTAGGGCACGCCCCCCTGTCTTGTGGGCACCTCGGTGACCCCCTGACCTAGATCTTCCTCCTATATATTCACATATATTCCCAAACCACCAGAAGCATCCACGAAAACACTTTTCCACCGCCGCAGCCTTCTGTACCCGTGAGATCCCATCTAGGGGCCTTTTTCGGAACCCTGCCAGAGGGGGATTTGATCACGGAGGGCTTCTACATCAACACCATTGCCCTTCCGATGAAGCGTGAGTAGTTTACCTCAGACCTATGGGTCCATAGCTAGTAGCTAGATGGCTTCTTCTCTCTCTTTGATTCTCAATACCATGTTCTCCTCGATGTTCTTGGAGATCTATCCGATGTAATATTCTTTTGCGGTGTGTTTGTCGAGATCCGATGAATTGTGGATTTATGATCAGCTTATCTATGAATATTATTTGAATCTTCTCTGAATTCTTTTATGCATGATTTGATATCTTTGTAATTCTCTTCGAACTATCGGTTTGGTTTGGCCAACTAGATTGGTTTTTCTTGCAATGGGAGAAGTGCTTAGCTTTGGGTTCAATCTTGCGGTGTCCTTTCCCAGTGACAGTAGGGGCAGCAAGGCACGTATTGTATTGTTGCCATCGAGGATAAAAAGATGGGGTTTTCATCATATTGCTTGAGTTAATTCCTCTACATCATGTCATCTTACTTAATGCATTACTCCGTTCTTTATGAACTTAATACTCTAGATGCATGCTGGATAGCAGTCGATGTGTGGAGTAATAGTAGTAGATGCAGAATCGTTTCGGTCTACTTGACACGGACGTGATGCCTATATTTCATAATCATTGCCTTGGATATCGTCATAACTTTGTGCTTTTCTATCAATTGCTCGACAGTAATTTCTTCACCCACCGTATTATTTGCTATCATGAGAGAAGCCTCTAGTGAAACATATGGCCCCCGGGTATATTTTCCATCATATTACTTTCCGATCTACTATTTTGCAATCTTTTACTTTCAGATCTATAAACCAAAAATATTTACTTTATCTTTTGTTTAGTTTCATCTATCTCTATCAGATCTCACTTTTGCAAGTAACCGTGAAGGGATTGACAACCCCTTTATCGCGTTGGGTGCAAGTTGTTTGATTGTTTGTGCAGGTATTGGTGATTTGTGCGTTGTCTCCTACTGGATTGATACCTTGGTTCTCTAACTGAGGGAAATACTTATCTCTACTTTGCTGCATCACCCTTTCCTCTTCAAGGGAAAAACCAACGCAAGCTCAAGAAGTAGCAGGAAGAATTTCTGGCGCCGTTGCCGGGGAGATCTACGCCAAGTCAAGACATACCAAGTACCCATCATAAAACTCTCATCTCTTGCATTACATTATTCTCCATTTGCCTCTCATTTTTCTCTCCCCCACTTCTAAAATGATTTTCGAAAAGATTTGCCTTTTTATTCGCCCTTCTTTCGCCCCTCTTCCATTCGTCTTCTTCATTTGCTTTTTGTTTGCTCGCGCGTTAGATCGTTTGCCTTGCTTTCATGGCTAGTCCTCCGATCATTGTTAGCACTCCCGATAATGAAGTTCTCAATTTTAAACAAAGGGGGGGGAGAAAATTTAAAAGATGCTTGGTATAGAATTTGCAATGCTCAGAATAGATCTACTCGAAAGCAATCCACTGCCGTTCTTCTTCGCAATTTTTATGTGGGCATTACTCCTTGGAATAGATATGTTCTAGATACCATTACCGGGGGGAATTTCTTGGGGAGCCATACTTTTGATTCTTACAACGCTATGATAGATTTGCTAGGCCCACCACCTCTTTTGATCAATGGAATTGTTTTAACCTTGGAACATGTGATGCAAAGGCTTGATACTATTGAGAATAAAATTGCTACCGTAGAGTTGATTGAAAATTTGGATAAAAAGATTCATAATCAGATTACCCAATATGGATCTAAGGTAGGAGTTACTTTAAAGAATCTTAGGGAAAAGGAACCCATAGTTAATGAAAAGATAGATCAAGATTCTACTAGAATTGGCAAACTAGAAGATATTATTACCAACTTGGGTTCCACTTTTTCCTCCGTTAAAACTACTCAAAATCTTCCTCCTACTAAGATTGCCAAGTTTACTTACGTTCCTAAGAATAGGGTGAACCTTCTAGTAAAGAAAATGAAGATCTTAAAACAATAAGTGTTCACCCCAGTTTTTTCGATATTATTAAGGAACCAATTGCCACGAGTGAATATCTTGATCTCTTGCCTAGGAATTTGATCATTGATAAAACCAAAGAATCTCCTAAGGATTATAAGTGTGCAACTTATGGATTGCATACCAAAGATGACAATACCTAGATCTATTTGTGTTTTTATGCCTAGCTAAGGGCGTTAAACAATAGCGCTTGTTGGGAGGCAACCCAATTATTATTTTGTTCTTTGTTTTTTTGGTTCTGTTCTACAATAAATAATTCATCTAGCCTCTAGTTAGATGTGGTTTTGTGTTTTAATTAGTGTTTTTGCCAAGTAAGACCTTTGGGATGGCTTATGGTGATAGTTGATTTGATCTTGCTGAAAAATAGAAACTTTTGCGTCCAGTCATAGAATTGTTTAAATTAACTGGAGCATGGAAAAACCCTTAATTGTTTTAGACAGGATTGATATACAAATTGCATCTGTTTTCCTAATTTTTCAGAATTTTTGGAGTTACATAAGTATTAGAACAATTCAGATCTACGCAGACTGTTCTGTTTTTGACAGATTCTGTTTTCTATGTGTTGTTTGCTTATTTTGATGAATCTATGGGTAGTATCGGGGGGTATGAACCATGGAAAAGTTGGAATACATTAGATATTACACCAATATAAATAAATAATGAGTTCACAACAGTGCCAAAAGTGGTGATTTATTTTCTTATACTAACGGAGCTTATGAGATTTTCTGTTGAGTTTTGTGTTGTGAAGTTTTCAATTTTTGAGTAAGGATTTGATGGACTATGGAATAAGGACTGGCAAGAGCCTAAGCTTGGGGATGCCCAAGGCACCCCAAGGTAATATTCAAGGACAACCAAGATCCTAAGCTTGGGGATGCCCCGGAAGGCATCCCCTCTTTCGTCTTCGTCTATCAGTAACTTTACTTGAGGCTATATTTTTATTCACCACATGATATGTGTTTTGCTTGGAGCGTCTTGTATGTTATGAGTCTTTGCTTTTTAGTTTGATCCAATCATACTTGTTGTACACACCTTTTGAGAGAGAGACGCATGAATCGTGATTTATTAGAATACTCTATGTGCTTCACTTATATCTTTTGAGCTAGGCAATTATGCTCTAGTGCTTCACTTATATCTTTTTAGAGCACGGGGGTGGCTTCATTTTATAGAAATTGTTGAACTCTCATGCTTCACTTATATTATTTTGAGAGTCTCTAAACAGCATGGTAATTTGCTTTGGTTATAAATTTAGTCCTAATATGATAGACATCCAAGGGGGGTATAATAAAAACTTTCATATAAAGTGCATTGAATACTATGAGAAGTTTGATTCCTTATGATTGTTTTGAGACATGAAGATGGTAATATTAGAGTCATGTTAGTGAGTAATTATGAATTGGATAAATACTTGTGTTAAAGTTTGTGATTCCCGTAGCATGCACGTATGGTGAACCGTTATGTGATGAAGTCGGAGCATGATTTATTTATTGATTGTCTTCCTTATGAGTGGCGGTCGGGGACGAGCGATGGTCTTTTCCTACCAATCTATCCCCCTAGAAGCATGCGCATAGTACTTCGTTTCGATAACTAATAGATTTTTGCAATAAGTATGTGAGTTCTTTATGACTAATGTTGAGCCCATGGATTATACGCACTCTCACCCTTCCACCATTGCTAGCCTCTCTAGTGCCGCGCAACTTTCGCCGGTACCATACACCCACCATATACCTTCCTCAAAACATCCACCATACCTACCTATTATGGCATTTCCATAGCCATTCCGAGATATATTGCCATGCAACTTTCCACCGTTCTGTTTATTATGACACACTTCATCATTGTCATATTGCTTTGCATGATCATGTAGTTGACATCGTAATTGTGGCAAAGCCACCATTCATAATTCTTTCATACATGTCACTCTTGATTCATTGCACATCCCGGTACACCGCCGGAGGCATTCATATAGAGTCATATTTTGTTCTAAGTATTGAGTTGTAATTCTTGAGTTGTAAGTAAATAAAAGTGTGATGATCTTCATTATTAGAGCATTGTCCCATGTGAGGAAAGGATGATGGAGACTATGATTCCCCCACAAGTCGGGATGAGACTCCGGACGAAAAATAAAAAAAAATGAGAGAAAAGAGAGAAGGGGCAATGTTACTATCCTTTTACCACACTTGTGCTTCAAAGTAGCACCATGATCTTCATGATAGAGAGTCTCCTATGTTGTCACTTTCATATACTAGTGGGAATTTTTCATATTAGAACTTGGCTTGTATATTCCAATGATGGGCTTCCTCAAATTGCCCTAGGTCTTCGTGAGCAAGCGAGTTGGATGCACACCCACTTAGTTTCTTTTTGAGCTTTCATAAACTTATAGCTCTAGTGCATCCGTTGCATGGCAATCCCTACTCACTCACATTGATATCTATTGATGGGCATCTCCATAGCCCGTTGATACGCCTAGTTGATATGAGACTATCTCCTTCTATTTGTCTTCTCCACAACCACCATATTCTATTCCACCCATAGTGTTATGTCCATGGCTCACGCTCATGTATTGCGTGAAAGTTGAAAAGGTTTGAGAACATCAAAAGTATGAAACAATTGCTTGGCTTGTCATCGGGGTTGTGCATGATTTGAATATTTTGTGTGATGAAGATGGAGCATAGCCAGACTATATGATTTTGTAGGGATAAGCTTTCTTTGGCCATGTTATTTTGAGAAGACATAATTGCCTTGTTAGTATGCTTGAAGTATTATTGTTTTTATGTCAATATTAAACTTTTGTTTTGAATCTTATGGATCTGAACATTCATGCCACAATAAAGAAAATTACATGGATAAATATGTTAGGTAGCATTCCACATCAAAAATTCTGTTTTTATCATTTACCTACTCGAGGACGAGCAGGAATTAAGCTTGGGGATGCTTGATACGTCTCCAATGTATCTATAATTTTTTATTGTTTCATGCTATTATATTATCTATTTTGGATGTTTTATATGCATTAATATGCTATTTTATATTATTTTTGGGACTAACCTATTAACCTAGATCCCAGTGCCAGTTTTTGTTTTTTCCTTGTTTTAGAGTTTCGCAGAAAAGGAATACCAAACGGAGTCCAAACGGAATAAAACCTTCGCGATGATTTTTCTTGGACCAGAAGACACCCAGGAGACTTGGAGTGCAAGTCAGAAGAGCCACGAGGCGGCCACAAGGGTGGAGGGCGCGCCCCCTGTCTTGTGGGCCCTTCGATGACCCCATGACCTAGATCTTCCTCATATATATTCACATATATTCCCAAACCACCAGAAGCATCCACGAAAACACTTTTCCACCGCCACAACCTTCTGTACCCATGAGATCCCATCTAGGGGCCTTTTCCGGCACCCTGCCGGAGGGGGATTTGATCATGGAGGGCTTCTACATCAACACCATTGCCCTTCCGATGAAGTGTGAGTAGTTTACCTCAGACCTACGGGTCCATAGCTAGTAGCTAGATGGCTTCTTCTCTCTCTTTGATTCTTAATACCATGTTCTCCTCGATGTTCTTGGATATCTATCCGATGTAATATTCTTTTGCAATGTGTTTGTCGAGATCCGATGAATTGTGGATTTATGATCAGCTTATCTATGAATATTATTTGAATCTTCTCTGAATTCTTTTATGCATGATTTGATATCTTTGTAATTCTCTTCGAACTATCGGTTTGGTTTGGCCAACTAGATTGGTTTTTCTTGCAATGGGAGAAGTGCTTAGCTTTGGGTTCAATCTTGCGGTGTCCTTTCCCAGTGACAATAGGGGCAGCAAGGCACGTATTGTATTGTTGCCATTGAGAATAAAAATATGGGGTTTTCATCATATTGCTTGAATTAATTCCTCTACATCATGTCATCTTACTTAATGCATTACTTCATTCTTTATGAACTTAATACTCTAGATGCATGCTGGATAGCGGTTGATGTGTGGAGTAATAGTAGTAGATGCAGAATCGTTTCGGTCTACTTGACACGGACATGATGCCTATATTTCATAATCATTGCCTTGGATATCGTCATAACTTTGCACTTTTCTATCAATTGCTCGACAGTAATTTGTTCACCCACCGTATTATTTGCTATCATGAGAGAAGCCTCTAGTGAAACCTATGGCCCCCGGGTCTATTTTCCATCATATTACTTTCCGATCTACTATTTTGCAATCTTTTACTTTCAGATCTATAAACCAAAAATACCAAAAATATTTACTTTATCTTTTGTTTAGTTTCATCTATCTCTATCAGATCTCACTTTTGCAAGTAACCGTGAAGGGATTGGCAACCCCTTAATCGCGTTGGGTGCAAGTTGTTTGATTGTTTGTGCAGGTATTGGTGATTTGTGCATTGTCTCCTACTGGATTGATACCTTGGTTCTCTAACTGAGGGAAATACTTATCTCTACTTTGCTGCATCACCCTTTTCTCTTCAAGGGAAAAACCAACGCAAGCTCAAGAAGTAGCAGTTCTCTGGTGATGGTGTGTTGATTCTCAACATCTTCTTCTTCTTTAGAACTGCCATAGTGTGAGAGAATTTCTCCTTCACTTTCCAAAGAAGATTATTGATTGGCATTTTCCAGTTCCATCTTTTGTTCATGAATTGACAGCAGTGTCATGACCTCAACATAGTGAAGCTCTCCATAGTCAGGTCTTTGTTTGATTTCAGCTACAATAGGATCGAAGGATTCATCAAGAGCGCTTAGAAGCTTGTTGACTATATCTCTATCGGTGATATCAGTTACTCCTCGCTGATGTAGCCTTTCGACAATGTTTGTCAATCGATTAGTGAGTTCCATAGCACTTTCTTTACGAAGGCTTCTGAATCCAGTAAACATAGCACGAAGCATTTGAATGTGGGGATCTGATCTGGCAACAAATTCTTCATGAGCATTGTTGATAGCATCCCAAATTTGCTTTGCAGTATTGACCCTTTGGAACCGAAAGAAAATGTATTTTGATAGACTGCTACAGATGATATCTTTAGCTTGAGCATCCAACTGCAGATTTGCTTTATCATCGGAAGTCAGATCATTCTGTTGCTGAATGGTGTAGCCATCTTCCATAATTTGCCATAGATCATAGTTGATGGCTTGAATTCTGATTCTCATTCATTCCTTCCAGTAGAGGTAGTCATTTCCATCGAAGATAGGAAATCGTTCAGAATGCGAGGATCTACCTGCATACGACATACTCAAAACTCCAAGGACGTTAGACCTTTAATAAACAGAGACAGGGAGTACCTGCTCTGATACCAATTATTAGGACCGAGAGTATATCGACCAGAGGGGGGTGAATGGGAGATTCAAAATTTCTTTCGAAAGTATTAAACCTTATCCCAATCAGAGCAGCAGAGTAGAATAGCGAAGGAAATGAACTAAATCAATCTTCTTCGTCAGAAGCATATTCCTCGATGAAGGATGTAATAACAGTACGAGCACGGAAAATGACAGGTTTAACTACTATGAGAGTAATGCAGCATGCAAACAAATGCAGTAGAACAAGACACAACATGGAGCGCACAGAAGATAATATCATGCAATGATTTCATGAGAGAGCCGAGGAATATGATAGTGACTAATGAATACAAGCGATGAGAACGAAAACAGGAAGAACACAGATATACACAATGATGACAACAGAAAGAAATGATCATATAAACTGTCGGCACAAAGCACGAATAGAAACTGCTGAAGGAATTGTTGTGAAATAGAATGAACTAGTGGTGCTCGATGGCGACAATCAGATTTGGTAGACCAGTTCACCCTTCTGCCAAAGGGCTACGTCTGGTTGGAGGGGCTGTGACTTAACACGGAAGATAAACTCTCTTCACCCTATTCTCCTTCAACACAGAGCTGATCAGACTCAGGTTGATTTCACTCGTGGTAGATCCTTGTCGGCGACCTCCAAACCTTCGGTCGACCTTCGCAAACCACAATCACTCTTGGTTGCTGAAGATCTAGCTCGGTGAAGACAATAACTCTTCAAAACTCAAGTCAAAACCTATCACTCTAGAGAGTGCACAGCTCTCAAGAGTAACAGGTACATGAACTCTCACTCAGAACTACTGTGATGCTAAACCACTGTCTAAGTTTGGGCTCTTGATTTTTCTCTCAGTGGATCTTAAACTCAAATCACTCGGAGAGGGGTTGCTCAAATCAACCTTCTCAGAAATGTCAAGTGGAGCAGCCAACGAACAATGTTGGAGTGCGGTGGCTATTTATAGCCGCAGCCTTCCCTGATGGGAAATGACCAAATTAGACATCGGGATCAGCCAATGGCCGAACGACACGAGTCCAACGGTCGAATTTGAGCACAACGGTAACATTGCTTGCAGAGCAAGTAATGATAACTCCTCGGTCTGAGAAAAATCTCTCGCAGGGAAGAAGATCACAGTCTCTTGCTGACAAGTATTTGCTCGGAGCACAAAGAGATTTCTCTTGCATCTTTCATAGGTTTTGGCTAAGCATCCCAGCTGATCTAAGCAACGAGAACCTATACCCTTCTTAGTAGTACGTAGGTCCTATGACTCAAAAGAAAGAAAGAAGAACAACAAAAATGAATGCTACGTCTTCACTTAGTCTTCAACTTCCAGCGCTGCAGTCAATTCCTTTGGATGTCAATACCGAATCAAAAGCTTTGCTTCAGCAGAAAACTTTCGACGGGTCGATTTCTTCACATCAATCTTCTCGACTATATGACTTCAAAAATATAGCTCGTTCTTCTCTGCAACACAGATATACTTCGGTGAAGTTCCTCGAACTCATCTCTGGAGACAGCATTCTCTTTGGTTGTGTATGGACTTTTTCTCTCTGTATGCACTAGTAAACAAATCAGTCCATACCTGTTTCTGTCAACAATCTCCAAAACACAAGGTAGGTAGATATTGCACCAACAGAATGTAGGAGGTCTGCAGCTAGGACAAATAGAAGGGGAGATAGGGGATCTCCTTGTCTGACTCCTTTTTTGCATTGAAAGATCTTTCCAGGGACCCCATTTAGCAAGACAGGAAGACCCAGATGATAGTATCATGCTAATCCATTTTATCCATCTATCACCAAAACCTCTTGCCTTAAGAATTGCCAAATTTGTTTTGTGGTCAATCAGGTCAAAAGCTTTTTCAAAGTCCAATTTGAGCACCACAATTGGGTTTTTGGACTGATGGCATTGGTGCAAGTATTCAAAGGCCCATCCCAGACAATCAGGAATGGTTCTGCTCTTGGTAAATCCATATTGATTTGTGTGAACGAGCTGTAGTATGACTGTCTGCAGTCTGTTTGCTAGCAATTTTGTGATAATTTTGATTGTGCAGTTTAAGAAGGATATTGGTCTGAAATCACTAGCACAAAGTGGACTATCTTTCTTGGGAATCAGTGTGATGAAAGAGGCATTTATGCTCTGAAGAGATATTTTTCCTTCATAGAAATCAGCAATTAGTCTATAGAAGTCCTCTGCAATGATATCCCAGCATGCTTTAATGAAACCCCCATTGAATCCATCTGGTCCTGGTGCTTTGTCTGATGGCAAATGTGTGACAACCTCATCAATTTCTCTTTTGGTGAATGGGACTTCCAGTTCCTCCAGTCCTTCAATTCTTGTGAGGAGATTGAGCAGGTTAAGAGGGTCAGAGGTGTTGTCAATCTTGCCCAATCTTTCTTTGAAAGTATTCCAAAGTATAGCAGCCTTTGAGAAATGTTATGTGTGCTCATTGCCATTGTTATCTTGTAACATTTGAATGTAATTATGCCTATATTTGATATTGGCTTTGGCTTGGAAGAACTTGGAGTTTTCATCTCCAAATTTTACCCACTTGATTGTTGCCCTTTGCTTCCAATATATTCTCTGAAAAGATAACAGTTTTAGTAAGTGTTCTTTGAGCATATCCCTGCTATTATTTTCAATGTCAGTGAGCATCCTATATTCCTCAAAGAAGTCCCACATCAGTATCACTGCATTAGTGGCTTGAATGATTCCAGCTAGATTGGAGATATTTTTACTCCAAATTTTCAGTCCTTTTCTAAGCCTTTTGATTTTTGCAGTGATCAATTTAGCACTACCATTTTCTTGCAGAGGCTGGCTCCAAATTATTTGCACTGTTTCTTTGAAGTTGTGATGTTGCAGCCAGAAATTCTCAAATCTGAAAACTTGTGATCTTGGGATCTCAGTACCAATGGATATGACAAAAGGGGAATGATCTGACACTGGTTTTGATAGTGGAAGTGCCATAGTATTGGGATAAGTTGTAGACCAGCTTTCTGAAGTAAAGACACAATCAATCTTTTCTAGAAGTGGAGCCTGTTGTATATTGCTCCAAGTGTAGCTTCTCCCTTTTAAAGGAATTTCCACTAATGCTAAGCTACTGATGGCTTCATTGAATTGCATCATATTATGATTGTCCCCATTTCCCATATTTCTGCTTGAAGGATATCTAATATAGTTGAAATCTCATGTAATGATCCAGTCTGTGTCTATGGGCATCTGAATATTTTTAAACCATGATAGGAAATTCTGCCTTCCCTCATTATCACATGGCCCATAAATATTTGTCAAGATCCATGAGGCACCAGTGTGAACTGAGGTGAATCTTATTGAGATGGAGAATTCATTTTTATATAAACATCCACCCTAAAACATGTTATCATTCCAAGCTACTAGCAGACCTCCTGATGCACCACAGAAGGCAAGAAATCAAATTTGTTTATCCTTTTAGGGCAAAACTTTTTGATGTAATTACTATCAAAATTTTCCCTCTTTGTTTCTTGTAAGCAGATCACAAAACTGTTTGCCTCATCAATTTTGTTGGAAATGGCAAGCCACTTATCACTTGAGTTAATGCCCCTTACATTCCAGTTTAAGATATTCAAAGCTTTATGCATTGCAATGGATAATCAGTGTTCCTTAACTTTTGAGAGCCACATTTGCAATTAAAGTAAGGCATGCAAAACATCTTTATAGAGTTTCTCACAATCCAGTGCATCATGAGTGAATACTGAGCATAGAGTTCATAAGATACAGTGCTGATATAATAACATAAGCCATTACATTGCCACATATTATCTTTCCAAAAGAAGTTTCCTGCAATCTTCTTCCTCCTGGTCCTTTTCCTCTTGATCCTCATGATTACTAGTCTTTCCAAGCAGGTTGCTTCCCTCCTTTTTTTGCTTTCTTCTTTAGAAGATTTTCTTCAGTGCACACCTTTGGATCAACCTTGCAGTAAGAGTAATTCAGATTTTTAATAACTTTGATGTTGCAAATAAGAGGTTTAACTTTGCATGCCATGCAGTTGACATCCTGACAGGATTTTTTCTTATATCCTTTATTTAAATGTTGCAATCTCTCACTTTTTCTTACCTCTGACTCAACAATTGGAACTTTGTCCTTTCTTTTTCCTTTGAGTTGAGTGGCAGGAAAAGTTTAGGTAATTTGATTGCTCTATTCAGGTAATTTGATTGCTCTGTTCCTTCTCTGATTATTTGCCACATAGGTGATTGCAGGAACATTTTGGCCCATTCAAATTTATCAAGATTCAATAAAGTGGCACAAATAAAGTCCACCCAGTCAATTGGTACCTGTATAGCAGTAGGCCCTTCAATTTGCTGAGAGAAGTGCTGCTCCCATGCAGTCCAACTTGCAGGCTTCTGCCCTACTGTATCTGCAGTTGTGTCAGTGTCTAGATGTTTAGGTAAAAAATTTCCTTTGATAGTAAAGCCAGGGGTGCAGAGCAGTCTGATGATGAAAATGATTGAACATTATTACTTGTTGTATCTGACAGTGATTTGGAGTTGGCTTCAGAGTAGTCATCCAGGATCTCAATTTCCTCATCTATTGTATCACTGTGGTTATCTTCTTTCTCTAAGGCAAGCAGATACTCAGTTGGAGAAGCAAGCTGAATAACAGGGTCATCTCCCTCGGCTAAGTTTAGATTAAAAAAGGATCCCTCTTCCTCATAATAGTCACTTGGTAAGTTTCCTCCTACTGACAGGTTATGATCTTGTGCTTGACTATTGAACTGGTCAATCTGTGTGGGTAAATCAAGTATATTACCAGGCAAAACCTGGTTCAAATCAATTTCTGCCCTGTGAAGCTGATGTCCTGATGGCATGAGATTGATGAATTCCAAAAAGTCAGCATGTGTTGGGGGAGCCAGTGGGTGCTCTGGGGCCTGCTATCCCTATACCTGATGGGCTTGAATGGGCCCTAGAAACAAGTTGAGATCTGGAAGCCCATTAAAAACATCCTGGGCTTGGTCCACATGATTCAAATTGGCAATTCCCTCCAAGTTCTGGTTGTCTGCTTCAATATGATTCCCAAATTCCACTCCATTTGATCCTACAGATAATGTCAACTCACTATAAAGATCCATCTCTGGTAGTTCTTCCTGCATGTGTTGTTCTTCCAAAGGCTGCATAAGATCATCAAGTTCCATGAATTCTCCATCCTCAAGTTCTTGGTCTATGAAATCATCATCCTCAGCTGGCATTGCCCAATGCCCCCATCCAGGGAGTTGGTCATCTGCTTCCATATCTTCTTCAATATCCATTTGCTGCATAGCTTGCTGATGGAAGTTTGGTTGATTATCAGCCATGATTTCTTGAGCTTGATGCTGTTGGATTGGGCCCACAAAGTGATTTAATTGGTTGGGGGTGGTGAAAGGGATTTGCTGGTTGTGAGTGTGGATTTCCATCTATAGGAACTGGATCTTCATCAAGAGGCCCTCCTCCCAGCAGCTCTTGTTGAATTATCACAACTGGCACTGTCCAAGATTCAGAGTTTGGGTCATCAGATTCTCCAACCACTATACTTGTGGGCACATCTCTCATCTCATCCACCCTAATCTTAACCATGAGAGCAGCTTGGGTGCTTCTTGCTCTGTCCCACATCAACATTTTCCCAAAGCTTCTGACAGCATTAGCTAGCTCATGAATCTCTCTCTTGTCAAAAGGAAAACCCACCAAAAGAGGCCATATATCCTTGTTTAGGGCAAGGTTTCTCCAGTTCATACTTTGATTATGCCGTTGAAAAATTATATGAACATCTCCATAAACATGAGGACTCTGGAGAACCAGAGCATCCCTATCAAAGGGAGATCTCAGCCGGACATAGGCTTGACCAAAAGGGCAAGCACAGATCTCTTGAAACGCCAGATGTCTAACTTGGGTGAGGAACTCGCTGATGATCTGCCGAACATTGGGAAAGAGTACATGTTAGTTAGGCATTGGCACAATGGTGACTATTGCCCAGTCTTCATGGCGCGGCGTGGCTGGATCCGTGATAACTCGAACCCTGCCTAGCCTCCCTTCCACTTGAATGGCTTGAAGATGTGGTGGGAGGAATGGCGTGGGATCAAAGGAAAAGTTGGCCATGTTTCTGCCGCTAAGCTCTCGATTGCCTACTGCAGATTGCAGTAACCTGTTGACTGTCAATGGTGGTGGTGAGGGAAGCGGGTTCGAGCTAGGGGTTGGGTGCTCTACTCTATCAGAATTGTTAGGTAAGAACTAGGGGATCATGACTGCCAGTATCGACGATAGCATTCCTCGAGCCTTGCACCACAATCGCACCATTAACGACGGTTGCAGTAGGAGGAGCAGATACTGAGGCAGACCGCTGATTTGACGTAGCGAGGGAACAGAAGGCCAAGCGACAATCAGTGGCAATGTGGCCCCATCCTTTGCAATTTCGGCATCTAATTCTATTCTTGCAGGCTGGCCTTTCATGGCCCAACAGGAGGCACCGAACACATAAGGCGTTTGACTGGGCCTGAGCGAGCCCTGGGCCAGCGTGGTTATTGGCAGAACTCCTTCTGTTTTGAATAGGCAGAATTCCCGCACCATTATTGTCATCAATTGGGAATTTAAGTCTGTAAAAAACAGTTGTAACTGGAACCGTTGATCTAGCTCTGTCAGATCTTTGGTTTGGATGATGATTGCTAGTTTGATCCAAAAATCTTGGAGCTCTAACAACATCTGCATATGAGGATGGATTTTTTGAGCGAGAGATTACCGTCCAACCTTCCTCTTGATCAGGATCTGATAGGGGACGATGCTTTGGTCCCTTTGGACCGCAAAGAAGAAAGCCTAGATTGAATTCTGATATCGAGATATTCCCTCCATTGTAGATAGCAAAACCAACATTGATTGATGAAACAGAAAACTTGAACAGAGATTCACTTAATTTCTGAACTTTGAAGAGTGAAGCTCGTCCTCCAAAGCAAGAGAGTAGGATTGTACCTACAGATTCTTCAGTGAGGCGGATCTTTGATCTTGTAAATTCAGCTACCAGGAAGAATTCTCTTTGCCAACTTTCTGCAGTGAAGTTGATTGGAAGCTTCAAAGGACGCCAAATGCGATCTTCAAAGGCATGTCCTCTGTTGAAACGAAGATCTGAGAGAGACATGGCAGACCCGTCTCCTCAAAGGATCGAAGGCAATGGATTTTTAGTGGCCGCCACAGTCGGATTGACTGGTGGCGTGGAAGGCGATGTCCGCCGTGACCGGGCTGGCCAGCGGCGAGGCTAAACAGTGGGAAGGACTACGGCGGTGGCCGCCGTGGCCGGGTTGGCCGGCGGCGGGGCGAGCGGGGCTAGACCTAAGCGGATATCGTCTTGTACTCTAAATTGAACAAGTCATCGTTGCCCGAACAAGAACTATTTCATGGCCCTCTTGACAATAAAAGATTACTCCAAGGAGAGGAGGCGAGCGGGAAGGACTACTCCAAGAGACGTAGGCCTAGGTGAGGAGGCGACGAGGCCGGGGCATCGAAACTGGAAACCGGGAAAGAGAAGAGCCTCGGCTCGAGAACGACGTGCACCCACCATTGGCTGCGGCGAATGGTGGAGGACACCGCCAGCGACGCCTAGCCCGACGTTGGAGGACGCACGACCGCCAAGGAGCAGGGGAGCGAGCAACAGGCTTCATCTCGGCCCCCACGTCCCCTCCCCGCACCGCCCTGCTACTTCGCCACCTCACCACCGTGCAACGGCACCTGCCCGACCTCGCCTCTCCTCAGTGTCCTGGAGGCGGGAGCGGCTTCTCGTGGCACTGCACAGCTGGTGCTGTTGCTGCCCTCGCCGTGGCCGGACATCGCGGCCGCGCTCCTCGGGGAGTCCTGGTGGCGAATCCCGCAGCGAAGGCGGCAGCGAGGATCGTTAGAAGAGGGAGGCGGAATTGGGAGAGTGTCGTGGTAGGGAGGTGGAGGAAGACAGGCTGCAGAGAAGAAGGGAGAGGAGTGGTGGAGGATGCGGCAGCCGCATTATTCCAACACAAATCCATCGACGGGTCGGGTGGATGGGTGAAAGGTGAGAGAGAGCCAGATGGGTTTGGCGGCTGTGCGTGGCTGGCATGCGGAGGCTGTCAGGCCAGCATGGTGTGCGACATCCAAAACAATAAGCTACACATCAAGGGTGCTTTCTCGCGACTGCCACGTATTCAGTTAGATCGAGAGATATTTGCGGCTGCCCAATCGCGTCGTGGGAGCAGGTCTTCGTGCGCTGCGCGGCCAATCAGATCGAGCTCGCGTATTCCACGTCGGCACTGGACCCGCGCGAGGAATTCTCCCCCAGATACACCCTCCCCTGGCGCTCGCACGCAACCTCCTCGTCTCCCTCGGCCTCGCCTCTGCTCCGCCGCCCCCCCTCCCCCCGCGCCGCCACATCCCACCTCGCCGCAGAAGTCCGCCCGGGCGAGGAAGAGGCCCAAACCGCTCCCACTCTGAAGCTCAAGGAGGTTGCAATCACCACCGGTGAAGAGGACAAGACATCCATGATATGTAGCCACTTCTCCTCTCTCCTAGCCAAGCTCGAGCCTCCGCCGTCCCCTCCTCCTTGACCGCCTCTCCCCTCCTCTGAAGAAGGAGCACGGGGCCCGCTGCTACACCGCCGTCGCTGTCGTCCTGCCTGATCTGAGGCGCGAGTGGGAGGAGAAGGGGACGCACCCTCGTCCTCAGCCCGCCATCGACGTCGTCCTGCCGGATCTGATCTGGTTTTGTTCTCCCTGTAAGGTATGAGGTTACTCCTTCCCCTGCCTCTTCTTGTGCCATGGCCAAATTAATTTGGTTAATCTAGGCTTGGGTTTGATGGATTCTGAAGATTTATGCTGATAGCTTCGTTTCAAGAACCAGATGGATTCCCCTGTCAGGCCGCCATGCTTGTGGGAGTTCCCATATTTTTCTTCTTCTTGAGCAATGTCCATGGATGCATGTTGCAGCAGTAGGATCTTTTATTCTTATTTGGGGAATGCCTGTTAGGATTAAGAACTTAGCACACAGACCTGATCCAGGGTTACTGTTTCATAATCATCTGCGTCTTCAGAAAGTACCATTTGGTGTACTTTGGAAACGAATACTAGAATCTGTACGTGTTCCTTAGGAACTCCATGTATATGTTCCACTAAAAGGCTAATTGAAATCTGCACTGTACTGTACTCAGAAATCTGCACTATTGCTTTTGAAATGCTATTTTTCAATCAAAATGCTGGCTTTGCTGTAAAATTCCCCTGAAGTTTTTCAGATTGTAGTTGCACTACAGCACGATACTTGTACTATTGTTGGTTGCTCCATGCTAATATTTAACAGGAAAAGCACTGCTCATTTGTAAAATCTAACCGATACTACTATTTGAATTAAGACCAAAGTTGAATGCTTCGACATATTTAGGATGTAGCCACGCGCAAGCCTGAACAGTACAAGTGTACAACGTCACGACAATGATGGGCTGCTGCAAGTGTGCTCAGAGGTGCGGTGATTTCTCTGATTCGTTGGTCGTTTTATGCTAAGATCTTGCCCCTGTCCCTGAACTCATTGATTTTGTAGGGTTCTCGCGGATCATGCTGGTCGTTACGTGGCCTTGGAGTGGGCCAACTGCCTGACGACGAGCAAGAGGGAGATGTTCTTCGAGCAGCGGCTGCTCGGCTGCGACCATGAGGTGAGGCTCCTTTTCTTTATTTTCTCTTCTTTCTTGTGATTGCTGTCATACCATGTCAAAGGCCAGTATATTCAGAGAGCAGCTTGATTCACACGATGTTTTCAATTTTCAAGAGAACTAGCCAACTTTTGTATAAATTTTGAATTGTACTTCCACCAGGAAGGAGTCTTGTGTTTATTTTTTTGTCAAACATTCCACCTGGAATTGGTCTTGGTAATATTTAGAAGTAAGATTTTATTTGACTGCATTTTGATTAACATGCATCCTCCTTTTCTGAAACTGTTCTCTATAATGAAACAAAAATTTAATGCAACTGAATTTACATGTCTACTGAAAACATGTTCCAGTTTCTATTCATCTGTAGCTCATCTAATCTATTTGGTTATTTGATCCAGCTTGCTACAATTGATGAATCTCTGCTTCTTTTTACTGCTATATGCACATGAATCGTCATATAAAATTGTTTACATACTGTATAAACGTTGGCTAATTCTTTCTTTTAATAGGTAATTTGGGAGAAATAATATGCATATACTCTGTAACTTATGCACATATGCCAGTTTATATCCAAAAGCTGAAGCATCTTCCAGGCATTCAGTACTTGGACTGAATGGGTTTCAGGGCCAATGGACAGGGCCTGTCACTAGTGTCAAGGTATAATTATTATGTTCCCAATTTGCTTTATCTCCGGTGCTGGGCCACCAAAGGAAGGCTGTTTGACCAAAGGTCAGAGCGACAAATCCGAAGTGGCTGCTCCTTTGTAAGTTCTATGTATTGGGATTTTACTTCCTGATTTTTTTCTCTATATGGTAGAATGATGCTGCTTCTGATATTGTATGCTAGAACAATCCTATGTTTTGTCCTTGGTACTATACAACCGCATCTCCCTTTTATTGTGATAGCAAGATACTAACCATATGGTGGTTGACAAAATCTGGATAGCTAAGATTTCAATGTCAATTACAAGCAGCAATAGTTTGGAACAACTGAATTCTGCTATTTACACAGTTTGTTCTTTCGTTTAGTTGGACCGCCTTTGAAGTAATTGCCATGTATGTATACTGCTGCAAATTGTATCTGTAATGTTTAAATCAACTTTAAAAAAATTCAGAAATATGGAGTTGTTATTGGTGCTTCACGGCCTCATTTGTTTATAACTGATTTTTTGGTCATGAGGGATATGCATATTTGGATTTGTTACACTCGATACCCAGCATGTCGATTGTTGCGATGGACATACTTTGGTTTAGTTATTATCTTGTGTGCAGTTGTGTTTTTCCATCCTATCTAAGAGTAGTAAATCTGTACCTGGCCTAGCTAAAGAGCATTTGTTTTTTATTCTAGCATGGAGAATCTGGTGCTACTATGGTTGAGGTATAATTTGTTGATGTAGCAGTAAAAGAACATGATCTGAAGCAGATGGTATAACAGGTATCGTTTGCAATATGTAATTCATTTATAACCTCTATATGGTTCTCTATTTTTTCTTTAGTTGAATGTACGCACACTAAATTATTACTACGGATCTTCTGCAATCTTTCTCGGTTTTGTTTGACTACCTATTATGAATCCATTTCTTTGGTCTTCATTGATTTAGCGAGCAATAATTTATTCTGGGATGGGGGAAGGTCCAGCTTCATATATACACAATTCTTTACTTTTCAAGAAAATAGGCCATAACTTGAATGCCAGGAAAAGTAATGCACCATGAATGGACAAGTTTGGTCAGATTCTCTCCTATACATGGTATAATTTAAGAATCCCCTATTCACTTGTAGTTAATTAATTTCATTTGTATTAGCTACGTTGTTGCCGAAATTCACGGACCCCCCATCTTCGTCTTGCTCGTCTCTTTAGCTAGCCCCATTGAGTGAATTGCATAAAACCACCACATTGACGACTAGGTTTGCAGAAAACACCGGTTTACGATTTTCTGCCAGAAACCACTGATTCTCTGTCTAATCTTTTGCAGAAAACACTGATCGGTCTTTTTAGACATTTTAACCGCGATTATGACATGTGCGTCCCGCATTTGATGACGTGACGAAACAGTTCACTGTAGAGAACGTTAGCTTGGTTCTTTCTAAAAAAAAGTCCCTCCCAAAATCAAATCCCCCTACCGCACCCCTACCCCGATCCAGATCGGGATCGGCCGTTCCCGCAGGCCGCCCAACAGCACCGCTACCGTGGCCTGGCCCGAGGTGCTCGACGCCTCCTTCATGTCAGGCGGCAGTGGCAAAGAGTGTGTTCAGGCGACGCAGCTGGAGTCATTCCTTGCGCCAGTGGTCGCCGAGTTCAAGTGCTCCGTCCGCAGCAAGTCGGAGGCCACAAGACAAGCCACCGGGTGAAGCAGCCATCTCCTCCCGCTGACGCCGCTGCTCCTCTTGTTGCTCTTCCCGCCGCGGCCGCCCTGCTGCCCGTTGAGCCGGCGATTCCACCGTTGTGTCCTCCGACGGGGCAACCAACAAAGCGCGAGCGCGGTGGCCGCCCTGCCGCAATATGACGTGATACATCTCCGTCGTATCTATAATTTTTTATTGTTCCATGCCAATATTATACAACTTTTATATACTTTTGGCAACTTTTTATACTATTTTTGGGACTAACATATTGATCCAGTGCCTAGTGCCAGTTCCTGTTTGTTGCATGTTTTTTGTTTCGCAGAAAATCCATATCAAACGGAGTCCAAACGCGATAAAAACTTACGGAGATTTTTTTTTGGAATATTTGTGATTTTTGGGAAAAAGAATCAACGCGAGACGATGCCCGAGGAGTCCACAAGGTAGGGGGGCGCGCCCTGGGCCCTTGTGGCCACTCCGTAAGGCGTTTTGTGCCCTTCTTCGGCCGCAAGAAAGCTAATATCCGGATAAAATCGTGTTAAAATTTCAGCCCAATCGGAGTTACGGATCTCCGAGAATTTAAGAAACGGTGAAAGGCCATAATCGGGGAACGCAGAAACAGAAGGAAACAGAGAGAGAGATCCAATCTCGGAGGGGCTCCCGCCCCTCCGCCGCCATGGAGGCCATGGACCAGAGGGGGAACCCTTCTTCCATCTAGGGGGAAGGTCAAGGAAGAGGAAGAAGGAGGGGAGCTCTCTCCCCCTCTCTCCCGGTGGTGCCGGAACACCGCCGGGGCCATCATCGTGACGGCAATCTACACCAACAATTTCGCCGCCGTCATCACCAACTCTCTCCCCCTCTATGCAGCGGTGTAACACCCCTTCTCCCCGCTGTAATCTCTACTTAAACATGGTGCTCAACGCTATATATTATTTCCCAATGATGTATGGCTATCCTATGATGTTTGAGTAGATCCGTTTTGTCTTATGGGTTGATTGATGATCGTGATTGGTTTGAGTTGCATGTTTTATTATTGGTGATGTCCTATGGTGCTCTTCGTGTCGCGCAAGCATGAGGGATCCCCGCTGTAGGGTTTGCAATATGTTCATGATTTGCTTATGGTGGGTGGCGTGAGTGACAGAAGCACAGACCCGAGTAAGTAGGTTGTTTGCGTATGGGAATAAAGAGGACTTGATACTTTAATGCTATGGTTGGGTTTTACCTTAATGATCTTTAGTAGTTACGGATGTTTGCTAGAGTTTCAATCATAAGTGCATATGATCCAAGAAGAGAAAGTATGTTAGCTTATGCCTCTCCCTCATATAAAATTGCAATAATGATTACCGGTCTAGTTATCGATTGCCTAGGGACAAATAACTTTCTTGTGACAAAAAGCTCTCTACTAAAACTAACTTAGTTGTTTCTTTATCTAAACAGCCCCTAGCTTTTATTTACGTGCTCTTTAGTATCTTGCAAACCTTTAGCTCCTCGTTGGGTTCAACACTCTTATTTATCGAGAAAGGCTACAACTGATCCCCTATACTTGTGGGTTATCATGACGGCTGTGTGGGCATCGCGGCCTCGGCCTCTGAGCTTCTGGATGCCGAGTCTGAGGTGGGCAGCATCGGCAACGGGAGCTCCGCTGCCCGGGCCTTTGACCTGAACATCCCGGCCGTGTGGGATTCACAGCACACGCGGAAGCAGCGGCGGCGGTGCGGCAGCGCGCAACGCGGGAGCAAGCAACAACCCTCGACGGTGAGCTCCCCGCCGCTGGTGCCTGGCCTGGGCGGTAGCGCACGAGTGCATGGTGGCCGTCGGTAGAGTACAGCCAAGCTGGGCATGGCAAGGGCCTGATTGCATTTTGTTTTCTGATTCGAGGGTGCCTATGCAAAAATACCCGGGACATCTTATTAAATTCATATGACACCATGTCTAATGCTGTCTAGGACCAACAGTTACGCCATGTCAGCTTTTACGGGACCCACATGTCGTAATCATGGTTAAAATGCTCAAAAGGACCGACCAGTGTTTTCTGCAAAAGACTATACCAAGAATCAGTGGTTTCTAGCAGAAATTCATAAACCGGTGTTTTCTGCAAACCTAGGCGTCAATGTGGTGGTTGGGTGATGCGGTCAGCTGCAGGAGGAGGTGTGCCATGATGTTAAAGGAGCTCTAACCATGGAGTAACTGGGGATACGCTGCCGGACAAGCTTTTGGAAGCTGTCGGGAACACCGTCGAGGTAGCCGTTCAACCGGGTGGGAGCCGCCGGGGATGCCACCAACTGCATATGCCTATTCCATGGCTTCATCCGTTAGGTGTTGATTTTCACGCCGCTGCTTATCTTCCTTTGCAAGTTTTTCTTAATATATCTTTCTGCCCCTTCTTTGGTTAGTCTTTTTGAAATCCCAGCAAGGTCATGTCTGTTCTGTATAAATGTACACATGATTTTTATGACTATAGAAATCAAATATTTAGTTAATTTTTCTAAGGTGATTGAACTATATAGGCTATTGTTTCTCTTGCTACAATGGAACCATGTTGACCTAAAGTTGAGCTATGTGCTACCATGCATGATATCGGTATCTTGGTATTAGCTTTAGATATGATCACTAATGCTTATTGACTGTAAAATTATCATGTCTGCTAAATTAAGGTAGGAAGATGTTCATTTTTGCACTCATAGTGTGACAGTTTAACTAAGTTTCTCTTTGGTTGTTTGAAGATCCAAGTAAACGGTCAAAATGCAGTGGATGATGCGAGTTGTTGCTTAATGGATCAGGGAAGGTCTTTTTTTTCTCCTGATAGGATTATTGCACTCACCAGTTGAGTGCTCAGGTATTTGTTCTCATCTGTATGATGATGGTAATGAACTTTCAGGGAATGCAGTATTTTCCAGTTATTTTAGCTTCTTACAGTATGTTGGCCGACTCTTATTCCGTTAAGATATTTCTCTTCCTTGCTTTGGCTCGAAGTTCTTACTTGCAAAAGCAAAACACATGGTTGAACTTTGATGGCCCCAATCACGATTACTCTTTGTGCACTTTAATTAGGTTTAGCAAAATCGTTTCTTGCTACTAGATAATAGTTGTTATATTATAATCACCCAATGAAAATGGTGCAATAGAGCCTAAATAGCTGCTAGATAATACATGAACTTTGCCTCGAGAAAATTAATTAGGTTTCTGAATCTGGTCAGATTCTCTACAGGTTTAGGCAAATCATTGTTGTTGACGCAAAATTTTGCACTCCTACTAATTGTACTATATGTTATTCATTAGTAGGGATATTGGCATACACATAATAAAAATGAGAATCATCATCACTCTCATAGATACATTACTACGTCCTTTTGTTTCCATTGAGACCTATTTTGTTTACTTGATTCATTTCGAGACAATCTTCTTGTGACGACCCCGGCTTAATCGTGCACTAATCATACACGCAAATGCGCACGATCAAGCCTAAGGACTCACTTGAAGATATCACAACACAACTCTAAAACATAAAATAAAGTCATACAAGCTTAATATTACAAGCCAGGGCCTCGAGGGCTCGAATACATAGCTCGATGGCATACAAGCGTCAGCGGAAGCATTAGATATCTGGGTACAGATATATTACATAGAGAGAATTAGGCCTTCACAGAGGCGGGGTAAAATAAAATACTACGATCGAAAGGCGTAGGCCTCCTGCCCTGGACCCTCCGATCCTACTCCTGGTCGTCGAACGGCTCCTCGTAGTAGTAGTACTCGCCAGGCGGGTAGTAGTACTGGTCGTCGGCTGGGGCTTCTGGCTCAGGGGCTCCGTCGTCTGGTGGCATCAAATGGAATATGGGGGAAAAAGAAAATAAAGCAAACGTGAGTACTCATCCGAAGTACTCAGCAAGCAAGGATCTACACTACATATGCATCATTGTCAAAGGAATGGCTGTATATGTGGACTGGGCTGCAGAAATGCCAGAATAGAGGGGGAAAGCCTAGTCCTATCGAAGACTAGCATCTTCAACAATCTTCAGCAGTCTTTCAGCATGAGGAGAGAGCATATTACATAAGTAAAGTAGTAGTAGTAGTATCATCAACCTCGACCTGAGATCCTTTCTCGACTCCCTGCGAGAAAGCAATCCCAGAGCCGTACTATCCAATTCTCATCACATGTTCTAGTTGTACCGATCGGGATACAACTCCGAGTGTCCGTTACCGTAGGACAGGCTATCGATAGAAGTTTCTTCCCTGCAGGGGTGCACCAACTTACCCACCACGCTCGCTTAACTCCGGCCGGACACACTTTTCTGGGTCATGCCCGGCCTCGGCTAAGCAACACGCCGCAACCCGACCAAATACCTAACAGAGAGGTCAGCACGCCGGACTAACCTATGCCCCCAGGGGTCTTGGGCCATCGCCCCGGGAACTCCTGCACGTTACGTGCACCGCCGGTGAGCAGACCTAGCAACCCCTTATACAAGCGCGGTTGCGTTCCCAGTCCAACCCAGTGTGTGCCGCATCAGTCGCTGACGTCCATTAAGCTCCGGCTGAAGTATACGACGCAGAACGCCCATACTATGCCCACGTGATGGTTAGTGTTATCGGGCCAGAGGCCCCTCAGATCAAATATCCAAACCGTAGTGGATTAGGAGCGCGCGGAAACGAGCAGAGACTCACGATCGATGTGACCCCGTCGCCCCGTCTCGAGGACTTGCGGCAAGGGCTAAGAATGCCCGGCCACGCCTCGTAGTTATCTCGCGGGCACCATCCAGGTCAACCCGACTCCACATCACTTCGCAATAAGCTCGCGCGGGTACCCCTCAGGGCCGACCCGTCTTTAGTATCGTGGTTCATAGTCAAGTCATAATATCCAAGGTAACTGTGTGTCTGACACCGAAGGGAACCATGAGGAATCACCCTCGATGGAGTTCCCGCTCGATGTTATCATCAAGGTGAACGAAGGAGGAATCACCCTCGAGGTCCACACTTGAGAGGTTGCGCGACGATGTCGTTATCGGGGGTGGTGTAGGAGGAATCACCCTCGCTTACCACGACCGAGTAACTAACCTACAAGGTTAACATCAGAAGTGCTAACGAGGTATCACCCTCGGCACTCGACGGTAACCCAGCAGTGTCGGCAACTAAGGGGTAGTGATGTGCGGTGCCAGGGTCTGGTCTTCAATCCCGATGATCGGGTCTTCTGATATCCAGCAGGGCAGTCGGGATCAAGTGGAGGTCTCTGTCGTGTCTCTACCCACCCTATACTAAGCAGTCTAGGATAACCAGTAAGGTAACAAAGCAGGGTACAATAATCAGGCTATGCAGCAGATATAGGAAAACAGTAGCAGTAGCAGTTTTAATGCAAGCATAAGAGAGAAGAGAATAGGCGATATAGGCATGCTCAAAATGGGGGTGCTTGCCTGTTTGCTCGGGGGCAAGGGCAAGGTCTTCAGTAGTATCGTCGGGGACGTAGTCGTACTCCTGTGCGGCGTCTGCCTCGGGAGCTACGTCAACGTCGGGGTCTACCGAGAGAGAAGAGGGGGAAGAAACAGGTAAACATAATGCAAACAAATGCAATACGTTGCGTGTGATGCTATGATGCAGTGCAGGGTTGCCTAATTATGCATCTAAGTCATTTTAGTTATTTTTAGAATTATTCTGGGATTTAATATCCGACGTGTGTGCACTATTCATCTGCCGGATTCGGGTCCGGAGTTACGAGTTCTTCTACGTAGGAGGTTCCGATGGAGAAACAGACGGCACGATCAGACTCGGCTCGTCGTTCTGAGCAACTTTCATGTTTTAACTTTTTCGATCCGAGCTACGGTTTAAAAGTTATTAATTTTTAAAGATTATTTGAATTTTCTGAAATTTATTTATTTACAGAAAATGAATTATGACGTCAGCATGACGTCACTGTGACGTCAGCGGTCAACAGCGCCGCTGACCAGTCAAATATGACATGTGGGTCCAGTGGGACCCACATGTCAGCCTCTGTTTAGGCTAATCAGTGGATTAATTTAATTACCAGGGTTAATTAGGGGGTGGACCCCACATGTCAGTGAGACATTAGGTTAATCTAATTAGTTTCTAATTAATTAAATCTTTAATTAGGTTAATTAGTCGCGGGGCCCATATGTCAGCGGCCGTAGTTGCCACGTCATCATGGTTGACTTGGTCAACAGGTCAACGCGGGCCCCTGGGCCCACGGGTCAGTGACCCAGGGCGACACACGTGGCGGCCACGTCGGCGCCGGCGCCGGAGATCGCTCCGGCGACCAATTTCGCGGCGGCCGCTCGCCGGAGTTCGTCGGATTTGCGTTTTAGCGCACCATTTCGCGCGCGGTTGACAGCGTTCGAACGAGGACTCGACGCCGCGTCCATCTATGGTGTCGGAACGGACCGGGGAGGCCTAACGTGACGGCGGCGTCCTCATCGGCGGCGATGGAAACTCGGTCGTGCTCGGGTTCGAGCATAGGGGCTCGCCCGAGCCAAGCTGCTGCTTGCAAGCGACGCGCATGACCACCAGAAGCTCGGTGGTGCCACCAACGCGGTGTGAGGTGCACTGGAGCGAAGGCTGTGAGCTCGCCGGCGGCGACCATGGTGCGGCCATGGTGATAAGGTGGCTACGGCGAAGAACGCAGCGCGAGGAGAGAAGAGGAGGGAGGGAGGAGCTCACCGCGCGGTCACGTAAGACCCGTGGATGCTTTGGAGCTGCAGAGGCGTCGCCGGAGACGACGAAGAATGGCGGCGACCGAGGAGGAAGATGACGGCGCGAGCTCGATGCTGAGGCACCCAGCTCCTCCAGGCGGTGCCAGTCGAAGCAGCAGTCGCCTGCGGAGCTGCGGGGCACGGAGAGGCGGCGTGGGGAGGCCAGTGGCCACGGCGGCGGCGATTCGTGGCGACGGTGGCATTCGGCCACCGGATCTGAGGAGGGGAGAGGAGGCGAGGCGAGTGAGGGAAAGAGGGGAAGAGTGCGCGGGCGACCAGGGGAGATGGATGGCTCGTCCTTATCTCCTCGCCCGTCAGTGGGGTGGTCGCGCTGTCGCCGTTCGGCCGGTCGGTGCCGGCGCAGCCATGCGCGCGCTGACACGGCATCGGAGAGAGAGGGAGAGAGCTAGGTGATGGGCCAGCTGGGCTGGGCCAATGCACTGTGCACTTGGTCCAGTCCAGCTTTAGTCTTTTTCTTTTATTTCTTTTCCTTTTCTCTTTTCTTTTCTGTTGCGAAATGATTAGGCCACTTAATGTCTTTTGTAAAACAGTGAGTTATGCCACATAAATATGTTGCAATATCTAGCACTGCCAAAAATTGGTTTGGACAGAATTGAAGTTTGTTGGGATTTGATATGATTTTAAATATATCAAATATTCTATTTTTGGGGCTGTTTCATCTCGTTAGAGTCACTTGTCCAACTCCAATTATTTTGATATTGGTTTTAGAAATGTTCCTGGATTATTGGCCATTTAATGAACATTTTCCCAACAGAGTTTGAACAACTTTATATTTCACTTTTGAATTTGAGTTGACTTTCAGATGTGAATTTGAATTGGATCATTAACCCTTATGACTTGGCACTGCAAATGATCATGACTTGGCAGTTTTAACAGAGTGTCACAGAGTTTATTATAAGGGGGTGTTACACTTCTCTTTCTGATTATACATTTACATACTTAGGTGACGAAAGAAACAATATTACATTTAGGTCCAAGTTTTTCTAGAACCATGCCCCGGGCGTATAGCTCACCCAGTCATATTAACCTGACACAAGTTATGTGTGCATTTTCTTCATTGGTCTACTAAAATAAAATGTTCTTTCTACTAGGCACACGGCTTTGAGTAGTGGCAAAAAGCAAAATTAGTCATTTGATATTATTAATACACTGTAAAGTCTGCAACAGAATGTATTAAGTAGGGACTATGCTTATTGGTAAAATTATCATGGCTGCTAAATTAAGGTAGGAAGATGTTCATTTTTGCACTCATATTGTGACAGTTTAACTAAGTTTATCTTTGGTTGTTTGAAGATCCAAGTAAACAGTCAAAATGCAGTGGATGATGCGAGTCTTTGCTTAATGGATCAGGGAAGGTTATTCTCATTTGCAAAAGTAGATGCTCTGGTAATTTTTATTTCTACATTCTGTATTTTGATATATTTAAATAGATGGAACGCATCAAAGTATAATATGGACATAATCATTTAAACTTAGTAAGAATTTTTGATTGCGCAACATTAACAAATATAAATAGATAAATTAATGACATAAGCCTTGTATGCTTCTTTGCGAGGAGTACACTGACAACTCTTTTTTTTTTATACTTGACAGTTTCAATGATTTCATGGTTTCTTGCTTTATACACATTAACTGATCTTCTTATGTAGGCATCTCAAAAAGAGGAGAATGGGTCGCTTATAAAGCCAAAGTATCTAAGCTGCAATACAATCTAAGAAAGTTAAGACAAGCTTATCCATAGAAGAGGGAAATTGTATGCTGCACCTGCTCTCACACGGGCACACACACATATTAGTTGTGTATACTCAAGCCTAAAGCATCCTATCACTCGGTGCTATCTTTGGGTAATAATTTAATTCTGCTTTTGGTTCTCCTATATAGATTGTCCCCGGGTGCATCGTTGTACACTTGTACTGTCGGCTCTTGTAGGGCTGTCGCTCCTCTGTAGTCAGTGAGATGGCCCATGATTTCTATTTACATATGCTTCTTAGGTATGTAGGAGCAAAGGTCTCAACTCATTTTGCTTGTTATGATTGGCACTAAAAATCCTATTTATAATTATCTTTTGGCTTCACGTTGTGACTGCAATGAAGGTCCCTTATATGAATGTCACATGTCATTTCTAAATTCATGTTGTGACTATTCCTGCCTTGTTAATCTGAAATCAACGACTATTGGTCATTTCAAAAGATCAGGACCCAACCAGCCACCCTAATATAAGCGTTGCATATTTGGGAAGTTTGAAGAAGCCAAACATGCATAACTAAGCCTAGATTAAGAAACCCCCACACTGGCCTCGGGCTCTCGCGACCGCGTCGCCCCCGCGGGCGACCGGCCGCGCCCCGATCCTCTTCTCCAGCGCCCCTCCCTCCTTCCCTCCCAGCCGCCGTCGTCGGCGCTCGCCGCCGGGCCTGGCCCGGGCGACGCTGGCGGCGGCGGCCCCCTCGCTTTTCCCCTCTCGGCTTCCTTTGGCGCGGGAGGGAGCGGGTTGGGGGGTGTCCCTAGGCGGCGGCGGTCCGGCGTGGCGGCGGGGTCCTGGCGCTACGCGGGCGGATGGCTGGACGGTGGCGTCGCCGTTGGCGGCGGGGTTCGACATTTTCGTCCATAAAGAACCTCAAATGGGGCCATTTTTAAGCTGGCTTGATAACTGTTGTTATAAGAGAACTCGGCATACGGGAGAGATTCCTCCCATTTCTTACCGAAGGATATAACACAGGCTCGAAGCATGTCTTCAAGCACTTGATTAACGCGCTCAACTTGGCCTTGGGATTGGGGATGATAAGCTGAACTCCAGGTAATATGAGTTCCCATTGCTTTCTGGAAACTTTCCCAGAAATGGCCAGTGAAAATGCTGCCACGGTCTGAACTGATTTCCTTGGGAATACCATGGAGTGAAACAATTCTGGAGATATATAGCTATGCTAACTGACTAGCAGTAATAGTCTCCTTAACTGGCAGAAAGTGTGCAACCTTGGAGAGTTGGTCGACGACGACAAGAATGGCATCGTGACCCTTCTGAGACTTGGGAAGACCAGTGATGAAGTCCATTTGCACTTTATCCCACTTCCATAAAGGAATAGGGAGCGGTTGCAGAATTCCAGCAGGTTTCTGATGTTCTGCCTTCACGTGACGACAAACGTCACCCTCGGCAACATAACGAGCAATATCCTGCTTCATCCTAGACCACCAGTACCTTTGACGAAGATCTCGATACATCTTGGTACTACCCGGATGGATAGATAACGGTGTATCATGGGCCTCCTTCATGACTTTGTCAGTCATCAGCTCAAAGCGAGGTACTACAATGCGATCTCGGAAGTACAAGGTTCCATCTTCAGCAATCGAGAAATCCCTGTACTTTTGGAGGTGAAGCTCTTTCGTCATTAGACCAATTTCAGCATCTTTGGCTTGCGCAATCTTGATAGCTTTCTCAAGATCTGGTTGTATCACAAGGTTATTAAGAGAACCTTGCGGGATGATGCATAGATTCAGCTTGCGCAATTCTTCATATAGCTGGGGTTGAGCTTGCTTTACCATGAGGTTGTTACTATAGGACTTGCGGCTCAAAGCATCAGCCATCACATTAGCTTTGCCGGGAGTGTATGAAATTCCACAGTCATAATCGGTGATTGTTTCCAACCAACGCTGCTGACGAAGATTAAGTTTCGGTTGAGTGAACAAGTACTTCAAGCTCTGATGATCGGTGTAAATCTCACACCGATTACCAAGGAGGTAATGACGCCACTGCTTCAAAGCATAAATGACAGCAGCAAGTTCGAGGTCATGCACTGGGTAATTCTCTTCATGTGGACGCAGTTGTCGCGAAGCATAAGCAATAACTCTTCGCTCTTGCATTAGGACACAACCTAGTCCTTGGCGAGAGGCGTCGCAGAAGATCACAAAATCTTTGCGGGAGTCTGGAGGAGCAAGGACTGGAGCAGAAGTCAGCTTGTCCTTGAGGGTCTGGAAGCTTTCCTGACATTTGTCTGTCCACTCAAACTTAACGCCTTTGTGAAGCAGATTAGTCAGGGGCTTGGCAATCTTGGAGAAATTTTCGATGAATCGGCGACAATAACTTGCAAGCCCGAGGAAACTTCTGACTTGCTTGACATTCTTCGGAGGGGTCCAGTCAAGAATAGCCTGAACTCGCTCCGGGTTAACTGCAATACCATCCTTGGAGATGACATGTCCAAGGTAGGTTACCTCGGAAAGCCAGAATTCGCACTTAGAGTACTTGGCCATCTGGGCCCGGGCGGGCTAGCGGCGGGTGAGCCTGCGGCGCGACCTCCAGGAGGCGGGGGTGTGGCGGCGAGCGGCTGCGGGCTGGCGGCGCGGATACCGAATTGCTGCAGCGTGGCCGGCGGGGCTTTGCGGGCCTGTTTGGGCTCGTCGGGCCAGGGGTGGCCTGGTGTGCCCTGCTGTCGCGTCCGGACGGCGACCGCGACGGTGCCGGGGGCTCGGGCCTCCTGCACGTCAGCGGGGGAGGTGGGTCCCTCCTGCTCGGTAGCGGTGCCGCTGCTTCCGTCGTTTGGCGTTTTTCTTCGGGTCTCTTGGCCTCGTGGTGGTGTTCGCAGTGAGGCGGCGTGGGTGGTGGCGCAACCGAGATGGCGCAAGGTGGTGGGCGGAGGTTTGGCTGGTCGGCTCCGGTTCGGTCGGGCGGCGGGGTTTGGAGTGTGCGAGAAATCCTTGCCGGTCTTCGGCTCCGATGCGGTGACACCTGCGGGTGCCACCATTCCTTCCTGGAGGGTGTCGTTGTTATCCATCCCCCAACTCCCTCCGCGTGCCGGGGGAAACCCTAGGACCCGTCCGGGCAGCAGCGTCGTCGGCGTCGCATTCCTTCTTGGGGGTGCTGCTTGGTACGCGACGGATCAGAGCCTCGGGCTATGGTGGTTTGTTTCCGGTGGGCGCAGCGGTGGCGGGTCATCCACGCTTTGTTGAGCTGCCGCTGTTGGCATTTGTTTCTTCTTCTTTTTCTTTTGGGCTTGATGTGCTGCTCGCCCCAGCGATCTTGTAATCAGTGTTGGTTGCTTTGGAATACAAAGCGGGGGAGACCCTTTTTCGGTATTAAGAAACCAACTAGCTGCCCTGTTGTAGACAAGATTAGAGTGCACAATCCTGTCTATTGTCATACATGCACGTTAACATACACGACAACTTGATTAGTGTGCACAATCCCGCCTCAAAAGGCACCACCGGGTGGCGCCCCAGCAACTAGTGTAATACATACGCGGGCGGCTGTGTCCCAAGTCGTGTCAGCTATGTGCGTGGCCCGTGCTGCGTGTGTGGTTGCATAGGAGGATATCAATCGCTGGGCTGTAACTTTGAACATATCTAATCCAAAGAAGCCTATATTACATTCATTGGACTCCAAAGAAGCATCAAACATGTTGATACGAAATTACGAATCCCCCAAAGGAAAAAAAAACATGTTGATATGAAAAACTAAAAATTGGACCACAAGCCCAAAAACGAGCCGACCGGTCGGTGCCTGTCATCCATGCTTCTTTCTCGATGTCGCTCTACCCGTCTTGCTCTGACTTGCTGTCGCCCTTAGACATCGGCATCACATCTCGCCATGTCCCGCCAGTGCTCCATATTCAATAGTCCTTGATGAGCTTTTTAGTTCTTCGCCATGTCCCGCCAGTGCTCCATATTCAATAGTCCTTGATGAGCTTTTTAGTTCTTCGACTCGACCAAATTCATGGCAATCAGGTACATAGCGATGTGCCTTGTGCAAAATTAAGTAGGAGTATGAGGGAAGGTGTATAGACAGGTGCGGAGAGTAGCTCGTAGAGGACGGTCCTCACGTCCAGCTTGACAAATTTTTTAAACGTTCCCCTTGCGGACGCAGGGACATGTGTGTCGTGTGGCGGTGAGCTCGTCCTCATGTGATTGACCATGTTTGGGCATATTATGAACTGGACACCGCAGCCATCGTCGGCGAGGGTAAAAAAGAAGATAAGCGGCGAACTAGAAGACATCGTGCTATCTACATTGAAAATAGAGGATATACACATGTTGGGAGTCTTAACCTACTCATTGTATTATTGGAACTTCTGATGAACTATTTTTGCGATGATGATGCTATATGCTTATCTTAATGAAATCCTTATATACCGAACTAACTATTTATCATGTGCAATTTTTTTTGGTTTCTAAGCATATATTTATTTTCGTTGCAACGCACGTTTTGCTAGTAATATAAAAAAAGTTCTAACTTGACACGCTAGCGTCAGTAAGTAGATGATCTATTTTGACACATGAGAACTAGACTTTGACCATGTAGTAGTAAATTATTATGAAGTGATTACGTACATTGCACGTGGAAGCTTGTATATACATATATGTCAGCTGTTGGACTGGTCGATTAACCAGAGTTACAACTAGATCGATAATAAAGTATCTACGAATCTAAATCCGGATTCCCAATCTCCCGTTCGCCGATGATCCACAAGAGGACGACCCAGGCGCAGGCGGCGACGGTGGCGACGATCATCCCGACGACAAACGCCGCGACAGTCAGCCTCGTGGTGTGAGGTGACTGGTCGTACAAGTAGACATCGATCAGGACCCATGCGACGACGGTGAGCAACAGAGTCAGGACGCCCACGAGCACGATGACCACCCACCTGCCGGCCTCCTCGGGCTCCGTCGTCGCCACGAGCTGCTCGTCCAGGAGATTCTGGTTCTCCAGGTCGTTGGCCATCAGGCATCCACGATCCACCTAGCTAGCTAGCTTGATCGATCTTCTTCAGTGCTTCGTGACCGTTCACAAGAATATAATCGTGTTTTTTTTTAGGGAGAGCGTATTATCGTGTATATATAGTTTTTTTTATTTGGGATCCACGAGGCTAAGCCGTGTCCGTTTCAGTTTGCACTTACGTGGGTAAGTTTTTTTGAGAGCTCCTCGCCAGCGCCTTCAGCGCCCGATAGCGAACCCAGCGCCCGCTGCGTCGCTTGCATGGGCTTGGCCCAGCAAACGCGCGCTGGCTCCCGCGCGCTCGCTAGCCGCCCACTCGATCGCTGGCTCACGCTCCATCGCTTGTTTTTTTTTTCTCTTCCCCAAAATTGCTACATTATGTCATGATTTCTCTTAGGAAAAAAACCAACCTGTTTCTACAGTGCATACTCTTGTTCTTAGGAAAAAGTTCATCGAATTCAAAAAATAGTTCATCAAATTTAGAAAAAGTTCATCGAATTTCAAAATAGTTCATCGAATTTGCAAAAAAGTTTATCAATTTTGAAAAAAATCGTCGAATACGAAAAAAAGTTCATCGAATTTTAAAAAAGTTTATCAAATTTAAAAAAGTTCATCAAATTTAAAAAAAGTTCATCGATTTTGAAAAAATTTTCACCAAATTTGAAAAAAAATCATTGAATTTGAAAAAAAGTTCATCAGATTCAAAAAAAGTTCATCGAAGTTGAAAAAAAGTTCGCCAGATTTGAAAAAAGTTCATCGATTATGGAAAAAGTTCATTGAATTTGTAAACAAAAAGTTCATCCAATTTCCCGGAAAAAAGGTGAAGAAAGAAATTTTCTCGAATTTGAAAAAAGGGAAAAAGGAAAGATGAAAGAAGAAAGGGTAGAAAAGATGTAAGTTATCACATCAAGCTTGGTGGAGCGGCGGTTGTTGCGTCGTCTCACGTAGCGAGAGGTCGGAGGTTCGATTCTCCCTTGAGCGCTTTTTTTTGCGTTATAAAAACGTATAGCGAACGTTGAGATGGGCCGGCCCGTTAGTAGCGAACGAAGGGAGGGGGTGTGCGCCCGTTTGTGGAAACAGCTATATCGGGCGCAAAGGGCGCCAAATAGGATTTGGGAGTTTTTTTTAGTTACTATACGGACAACGAATCTTGTACATAGGATCGAAATCAATCCGTAGGGCCCAAACGCTATTCAGCGCTTAACGTGCTGTTTCTTTTTTTGAGCAACCGCTTAACGCGCTGGTTAAAGTGTATTCGTACGCAGCGCACCCATTGTGATAACCTAAATGCTTGTTAGTGCAGCTGCATTATTTGGTTGCAGCGAGCGCATCCGTTCAAATCGTCCGATCCCAGTATTCTTAATGCGATTGTATTGCTACTAGTTCCATGCGTAAAAGGGAAAAAGCATCTGGTCGGCTGGTCCCCTCGCGTCTTCACGTTCCGCTCTGTCCCGCTATTCAGCAAGATCCCACATGCATGCATTTATTTGGAGCTTCAAAATTTTCTAAAATCCGTAACTTTTGACTCGAGCATCGAATTTCAAATCCGTTTTCACCGTTGTGTTTGTCGCAATGAGTTCTTTACAACTAGATCCCATATGGGTATGTTCGATAATTTTTTTTTTAAAGTAACTTTGGATGTTGCAGAGGCAACTTTAGTGCTATAAAAAGCAACTTCTTATAAGTATGCGTAGTATGATCACCTATCAACGAAAATCCCTTTGAAGTTGACTACCATGACTACCAAGTTAACTAGCTTCACCCCTTAAGTTTTCTACCATAACTAGCAAGTAGTCTATCATAACTAGCTTCGCCTCTAAGTTCATAGTATTGCAGGCAACTTAGTTTTCAAGGTAGGCTAGTAGTATCCTAAGGTGGCTACCATGACTAGCTAGTATCTTAACATCATCCTTAGTTGCATACAACTTAGTTTCATAAATAGGCGACTTTGGACCTAAGTTGCTAACGCTACTGAGCGTGCACTTGTTGGCCAGCCAGGTCGAGGGTCTTAGATGAGAAGTTGCATAGGGGGTAATGACAAGTTTCATAGGGGGGCGGACTAGACAATTGCCCACTAACCTATGCAAGTTATCAATTTTCGGTCGAGTAGGCTGCGAAAATCATTGAAATCTTCAGATATAATGATGGAAAACACAGATGAGTTGGCTAGCTAGGTCGCGACGAACTCTTGAAAACTAAACCCCATATGGATATGTTTATTTGATTTTTTTTTCAAAAGCAACTTTGATGCTAGATGAGGCAAATTTAGTGCTAAAAAGAAGCAACTTCACTCCTAAAAATAACTAATTAGCAACAATAAGCAACTAACTAATAATACAGACCAAATTCGAAACAGAGGTAGATAATATCACATCACCTTCATAAGCAACTTTCCTTCGACAAGAGGCAACTTTAGTGTTAAAAGCGGGCAACTTCACTACATTTTGTGTCCTAGTTAATTTTGTCTAATATTCTCCTAACTTCGTCACCGATACTTCTAAGTTGCCTATTGTTCATGCTCATATGTCGTCGTTGTTTCTAAATTGCCTGTAATACTATGATGTTGTCTACCGATGATGCTCTTGTGTCTGCTATTGCTAGTTATGGTAGACAACATGATGGTGAATCTTGGCCACTTCAGAGTGTTTGTAGGTAACTTAGAAAAACAATGATAAACAATTTCATAACATTGTAGGTAAACTAATTTTGCAAAGTTAGGCAACTAATAAGCAATTGTAGGCAACTAATTACTAATAGCAGGCAACTAGGCATAAATATAGGTAATTTATAGCATTTATAGGCAATTGAACATCAATCGTAGACAACTAAGCATCAACGATAGGCAATTGAGCAATCATGATAGGCAAGTTGGGATAATGTTAGCAAAACTCACAGATACACATAGTGCAACAAAGTTGCTTTGTATGTAGCACTAAAGATGCCTTATATTTTGTGTGATTTTTCAAACCAACCTAATAGTCAGTCCAACTAGGCCAAAAAAAAGTTGCTTTCTGTGACGCCCCCGACTCAATCATGCACTAATCATACACGCAAACATGCACGATCAAGCACAGGGACTCACGGGAAGATATCACAACACAACTCTAACACAATTTAAACGGAGATCCACAATATTACAGACCAAGGATCACGAAGATCCGAATACATGAGTTAGTCATACAAATATTATCTGAGTACAGACATAGTTAGACAAATTTTGCCTTAAGAAGGCTAGCACAAACAACGGCTCTAGATCGAAAGGCGTAGGCCTCCTGCCTGGGAGCCTCCGATCCTACTCCTGGTCGGCTGGCTCGATCCAGTAGTACGTGCCCTCTGGACCCTCCTGGTAGTAAGCTCCTGAGGTGACATCTGGCTCCGGGGCTCCATCGTCTGATGTATCATCAAGTAGGAGAATATGGGGAAAAAGAAGTAACAAAGCAACCGTGAGTACTCATCCGAAGTACTCAGCAAGCAAGGATCTACACTACATATGCAACATTATCAAAGGAGAAATGCTGTATATGTGGACTGGGCTGCAGAAATGCCAGAATAGAGAGAAGGCCTAGTCTTATCGAAGACTAGCATCTTCAAACATCTTCATGAGCCATCATCTTGCAGCAATAGAAGAGAGTAGAATAGCATTTTATTTAGCAAACATGTTGAAGCAAGCCTAGAGATCCTTCCTCGACTCCCAGCGAGAAAGCGATCCCGAAGCTTCAATTAAATAACAAGTATCCAGTTCAAGTAGTAGATCGGGATACACAAACTGAGCGTCCTTTACCGTAGGACCAGCTATCGATAGATTATTCATCCCTGCAGGGGTGCACTACTGTTACCCAACACGCTCGATCAACTCTGGCCGGACACACTTGTTGGGTAATGCCCGGCCTTGGTAGATCAACATGAAGCAACGCCCTACCTAGGCTCAGCAGAGAGGTCAGCGCGCCGGACTAACCTATGCACCCAGAGGTCTTGGGCCATCGCCCTGGGCACCCTGCGCGTTGCGTGGCTGGCCGGGGTGCAGGCGCGACACTGAACTCGTCAGTGAAGTATCCAGCCCAATCCCGGCGATCAGCCCGCACGGTGAAACGTGACGTTTGAAGAGCTTTCGGGAGAAATGTACGACGTAGAGGGCCCCATAACCATAATCCCGCGTGGTGGTAGTGCGTATAGGGCACGTCGACCCACTCAGATCACACACCCAAATCCAATAGGCTCATTTAGTATCACGCGGAGACATTCAGAGTCTTTGAAGCTCCGCCACAATATCACACTCGAGTGCCCTTCCGGCACACTCGACATCACAGATCCCCAGCGGGTACCCAACAGGGTGGACCCGCCTGTAACGAAGGTCAAAGTAACCGTGTGATCATAACATCAAGGGGGAAACCCGAGGAATCACCCTCGATGGATTCCACTCGACGAAATCATCAGGGTGAACGTATGAGGTATCACCCTCGAGATTCACACTGAGGGGTTGCACGACAGAGTCGTATCGGAAGTGGAGAAGGAGGAATCACCCTCGATGACCATGACCGAACAACTACACTGCAGAGTATTCATCAGGAGTGCATTACGAGGTATCACCCTCGGCACTCGATAGTAACTATGCAGAGTCGTACAACTAAGGGGGGGTGAGGTGATGTGTCAGTCTCTGGTCGACGATCACATTGATCGAGTCGTCGATGATCAAGCAGGGGCAACAAGGGTAAGGTGGTGGGGTCACTGATGGCTCACTACCAACCTATACTAAATAGTTTATCATAGGCAGGTAAGGTAACAATGAACAGGTTACAACAGCAGGCTATGCATCAGAATAGGAGCAAACATTTAACAGTAGCAAAATCTAATGCAAGCAGGAGAAATGGAATGGGCGACATCTGGATGCTCAAGGGGGGGGGGGCTTGCCTGGTTGCTCTGGCAAGAGAGAGAGGTCGTCAATGGGCTGCTCGTCTGGAGCGTAGTCGTACCCAGGTGCAGCGTCGTCGGTCTCGGCGTCTATCGAGAGAGAAGGAGGGGGAGAGAAACAATAAATTCACGGCAATAATGCAAACAATATGTATGACATGCCTAATGATATGCCGGGGTGTTCTACTGCCTAACTAAATGATTTAGTTAATTTAGGAATTTATTCGGATTTATTTAATTAAAGTTAGGCACTATTCATTTATCAAAATTGGTCTAAAAGTTCAATTTTCACATAGTTAGGGGCAGCTGACAGGAATACGGAGGACGTATTCGGATTCGTATCGAAATTCTGAGCAAGTTTCATATATAAATTATTTTCATCGGAGTTACGGTTTATTTAATATGATTTTCTAAAGTTTTTATTAATTTCTGGAATTTAATTATTTATTTAAATTCAATATTATCCTAAACAGTGTATGCTGATGTCATCATGATGTCAGCAGTCAACAGTGCAGTTGACTGGGTCAACCTGACATGTGGGCCCCACCTGTCATACACTGTTTAGCTAATTAGGGTTTAGCTAATTTAATTACTGGTTAATTAGACTAACTTAATCAGAGTTAGTTAACTTAATTAATTCACTAATTAATTAATTAATTAATTAATTTATTAATTTCATTTTTATTTTCTTTTACCATTTTTTTAAAACGTTCTGGGCCGTGGGCCCGTTCGGTCAGTGGCACAGGGGCGTCGGGCCCCACTGGGCAGTGGCCCAGGAGGCCACAGCGGGCTCGCGGGCGTGGCCAGGGGCGAGCCCGGCGCTGGACCCGGGCGCACGCGCCGGCGCGGGGAGCGGCGAGGCGAGGCTAGCAGCGGAGGAGGGCGCGGCAGCAGCAACAGGCGGCAGCGGGCGCACGCGCAGGGAGCAGCGAGCGGCGGCGCGCGTGAGGGGGCCGGTGCGCGGCTCGGGTGAGCGCGGCCGCAGCGAGGCGCTCCGGGGGGAAGGGCGAAGCGGCAGGGCGCCGCGGCGTGTAGGGGGCAGTGGCGCAGCAGCAGCGCGCGGTGCGGGGGCGAGGTCAGTGGGCGCGGGCAGCGCGCGGCGTGCACGAGCGCGGGCGGTGGACTGCGCGGGGAGCGCGCGCGTGCGGGCGCGGCAACGAGGCGAGGGCGCGCGCGGGCGCGAGGCCAGGCGCGGCCAGCTGCGGCGGTGAGCGCGGGCGCGCGGTGACTGAGGGGAGAAGGAGGGGGCGGGGCGACGGAGGCCGTGGCCTCCCCATTCGTTGCAGGGGAGAGGGGGCGGCGAGGCTTGGTGGAGCTCGTCGGGGGAGAGGACGAGGAGGACGGCGAGCGGCGACGGGGCGCGGCGTCGAGCGCGGCGAGGCGCGGAGGGAGCAGGCGCGGGGCAACGCCCGATCCGGATCGAGAGGAGGGGGGAACAGGGGAGCGGGGTGGGGGGGTTAGGGTTTCGTGTGGCTCTGGGGAGCCATATAGGCCAGGGGGAGTGGGGTGGGCCGGCCGGCTGGGCTATGGCCCAGTTGGGCCAGGGGGGTTTCGTTTTCTTTTTATTTTTTTGTCTTATTCCTTTTGCCTTTTTCTTTTTATTTATACCTATTTTCTGTTTTGTAAATAGTTAGGCCTCAAATTGACTTTTGTAAAATATGGCACTTGTTCCATTAAATGCTAGGCATTATCTACTACTGCCAAAAATTTGTTTGGAGACAATTGGAGTTCACACAAATTTTATAATAAATAAAATGTATTAAACTTTGCTGTTTTGGTAATGTTAGAGCCACCTAATTAATTTATTAATTGTTGGTTACAATTTTAGAATTGTCTTTGTAATATTTGTTATTTATTGAACATTTTAGTTTCTATGTTGAACAACTTTCATTTTCCACTTTAATTTAAATTTGAATTTGAGTTAGGAGTTGAAATGCAATATGATGCAAATGATGATTTGCCACTGTTAATCATGCTGACTTGTCATTATCAAAAGTGATTACTGTGGCTAATGACATGGGGTGTTACAATTCTCCTCATCTATCCAGAATTCTCGTCCCGAGAATTAAGAGGAAGACTGAAAGAAAGTGGGGTATTCTTCGCGAAGACGATCCTCGCGTTCCCAAGTGGCTTCATCTTCAGAATGATTCGACCACTGAACTTTGAGGAATTTGATTGACTTCTGACGAGTCCGACGTTCAGCTTGATCAAGAATACGGACGGGATGTTCTGGATAAGACAGATCTTCCCGTAATTCAAGCATTTCGTGATCCACAGCTCGAATAGGATCCTTGAAGCAGCGACGGAGTTGGGATACATGAAAGACATCATGTACTTGTGAAAGATTTGGCGGCAATTGCAACTGATATGCCACTTCTCCTCGACGGGCAAGAATACGGAACGGGCCAATGTAGCGAGGAGCTAACTTGCCTTTGATTCCGAACCGATGAGTGCCTTTTAACGAAGTGACGCGGAGGTAAGCTTGCTCGCCAGGTTGATAGACTATTTCCTGGTGCTTTCGGTCATAGTTGCTCTTCTGACGAGACTGAGCAGTTTTCAGATGTTCACGGACAATGCAGACTTGTTCTTCTGCTTGTTGGATAATGTCCGGTCCGACGAGTGAGCGTTCCCCAGTTTCTGACCAATTAAGAGGGGTTCGACACTTACGACCATATAGAACTTCAAACGGTGCCATCTTCAAACTAGCCTGATAGCTATTGTTGTAAGAGAATTCGGCATACGGGAGAGATTCCTCCCATTTCTTATCGAAGGAGATAACGCAAGCTCGAAGCATATCTTCGAGCACTTGATTAACTCGTTCGACTTGACACTGTGACTGAGGGTGAAAAGCAGTGCTGAAAGACAGATGAGTTCCCATAGCTTCTTGGAAACTATTCCAGAATCTGGAGGTGAAGAGGCTGCCACGATCAGAACTAATCTCCAACGGAACACCGTGGAGTGACACAATTCGGGAAACATACAAGTCTGCTAACTGGCTAGCCGTGATTGTCTCCTTAACTGGCAGAAAGTGAGCAACCTTGGAGAATTGGTCAATGACGACAAAAATAGCATCATGACCCTTCTGAGATCTGGGAAAACCAGTAACAAAATCCATTTGGACCTTGTCCCATTTCCATTCAGGAATATCAAGTGGTTGCAGAGTTCCAGCAGGCCTTTGATGTTTTGCTTTAATGCGGCGGCATACGTCACACTCAGAAACATAACGAGCAATGTCTCGCTTCATATTAGGCCACCAGTATCTCTGACAAATGTCAAGGTACATCTTTGTGCTACCAGGATGATTTGCACAGAGGAGTGTCATGAGCTTCCTTCATAACGTGTTCTCTCTCATCCTTGAACTTGGGTACGAAGAGACGGTGTTGGAAAAATAGGATCCCATCCTTATCAAGATGGAATTCCGACGGCTTTCCTTTCTCGAGGTATCGCTTAATCCTTTCAACTTCAGATTCGTACTTTTGTATAATCTTAATGTTGTGCTCTAAATCTGGTTCGACAACCAGGGTATTGAGATAACCCTGTGGAACAATATGGAGGTTCAATTTGCGAAGCTCTTCATAAAGCAGAGGTTGTGCTTCCTGAACCATAAGGTTGCTGCAATAAGCCTTGCGACTCAAAGCATCGGCCATTACATTAGCCTTGCCAGGGGTGTATGAGATATTCATATCATAATCGGCAATTGTTTTGAGCCATCTTTGTTGACGAAGGTTCAGATCTGGTTGAGTATATAAATACTTCAAACTTTGATGATCCGTATATATCTCACAATGATTACCGAGAAGGTAATGTCGCCATAGCTTCAGAGCATAAATAACCGCAGAAAGTTCGAGATCGTGCACTGGGTAATTTTCTTCGTGAGGACGCAATTGTCGAGAGGCATAAGCAATCACTTTACGCTCTTGCATTAGGACACAGCCTAGTCCTTGACGAGATACATCACAGTATATCACGAAATCCTTTTGGGAATCCGGGGGTGCTAATACTGGGGCAGATGTCAACTTATCTTTTAGCGTCTGAAAGCTTTCTTGACATTTTTCTGTCCACTCAAATTTAACACCTTTGTGGAGTAGATTCGTCAATGGTTTTGCAATCTTGGAAAAGTTCTCAACGAATCGACGGCAATAACTAGCAAGTCCGAGAAAACTTCTAACTTGCTTGACATTCTTCGGGGGAGTACAGTCAAGAATAGCCTGAACTCGTTCGGGGTTAACAGCAATTCCATCCTTGGAAATCACATGACCAAGATAGGTCACTTCAGATAACCAGAATTCGCATTTGGAGTACTTGTCATACAACTTGTGTTCTTGAAGCCTCTCTAGAACAAGGCGAAGATGTTCGGCATGTTCTTCTTCATTCTTGGAATATATAAGGATATCATCCAAATAAACCACGACGAATTTGTCGAGGTAATCCATGAATATATAATTCATCAGACGGGAGAGCGTAGCTGGAGCATTCGTTAGGCCAAATGACATGACGGTGTATTCATAGGAGCCATAATGAGTGACGAATGCAGTCTTGGGAATATCCTCTTCACGAACACGGATCTGGTGATAACCCAACCTCAAGTCGAGTTTAGAGAACACCGATGATCCAGCAAGTTGATCATATAAGTCATTGATCCGGGGCAGTGGGTATTTATTCTGGATTGTGGCTTGGTTAATGGGCCGATAATCCTAAACCAATCGGTTAGTTCCATCCTTCTTCTTAACGAAGAGTGAAGGTGCTCCCCAAGCAGAGGAACTGGGGCGGATGAAACCATTCTTAAGTGACTTGTCGATTTCCTCCATAAGCTCGAGAAGGTGGTGCGGAGGCATCTTATAAGGACGCTTGGCAATAGGGACAGTGCCAGGCTTCAAGTCAATGACAAACTCGACAGCTCTAGCCGGGGGTATTCCTGGAAGTTCTTCTGAAAAAATGTCCGAAAAATCTCAAACGACAGGAACGTTCTCGACCCCTTCCAGAGGTGAGGCGTTCAAAGCATTCAGAGCATATATCTGAGCTTCAGCATCTCGAGTAATGCGGGCGGTATAATTCACTATCTCATCGGTGGGGTGAAGAAGTTGGACGACTTTAGTGGCACAATTGATCAAAGCAATGTGAGCTTTCAACCAATCCATTCCGAGAATGAGGTCTATGGTGGAAGACTTCAGGATAATAGGTGAGGCCAGGAATTCAAATCCCTCGATTTCAACAAGGACATTGTGTGCCATCATAGTGGTTTGACACTGGCCTCCAGGGGTGCGGACAACTACTGGCAGGTTCATCTTTTCGAATGCAATGTCATGAGATAATGCAAATGCTTCAGACATGAATGAATGCGATGCTCCTGAATCAAATAATACAGAAGCGGGTACTGAGTTAACGAGAAGGGTACCCATCACAGTGGCAGGTTGATCCTGAACTTCTTCGATATCAATGTTGTAAGCGTGTCCACGACCATGTGCAGCAGACCCAGTATTATAGTTGCGGGTCTGATTGTTGCCACGACCATTGCCACGGCCAGTACGAGGAAAAGCCAACTGATACTGAATCTGGCGGCAGTCTTTAGCCTGGTGACCTGGTTTGCGGCACTTGAAGCACAGACCATCTTCAGGACGAAGAGGAGCATTGTTTTGAATAGCTTGAGCTCTTGGCTGCCTCGCTGGAGGAGGAGGAAGACGTGGTGCAGCATAGTTGTTCTTGGGCGCAGAGGTGTTTGGACGGAACACATTGTTGGGAATCCAGACTCTACGCTTCTGTGCTGAGCCCAAAGATGAGCCAGCATCACGATAGCGCTTCTGCGAGTCCTTATGCTTCATCTGAGCAGTCTCAACCAGAATAGCCTTGTTCACAAGTGTTGAAAAGTCGTTGAAGTCTTGAGCAGCAAGTGCAAGATCGAGGTCTGGGTGGAGTCCATTACGAAACTTCTCTTGTCTACGAGCATCTGTGGCGATGTCTTTTTCAGCATAGCGGGAGAGGTCAAGAAATTCCCGCTGATAAGCTTCGACAGTCTTGTTGCCCTGAGTGAGGTTGCGGAACTGGGTCTTCATCCATTCCATAATTGCCTGAGGGATGTAACGTGCACGGAAAGCAGCCTAGAACTCATACCAGGTAACCACTGTTCCAGCAGGCAGTGAATGCTTGTGGGTGTCCCACCATTGAGCAGCGGGACCCTTTAGGAAAAAGGCCGCGAAGGTGACGAAGTTGACAGGGCGACATTAGCAGACTCCATCTCGTGAGTGATGTCGCGGAGCCAGTCATCTGCATCCAGTGGCTTGTCAGAGTTGCGAAACTGAGTGGGGTTAAGCCGCATAAACTCCGGCAGTGTTATTGAAGGAGGGTTCTGGTTCTGGTTGTTCTGATGCGGAAACTGAGCCATGATCCCAGTCATGAACTGGCGGTTGAGCTCGAATTGTTGCATCATAGCTGCCATATAGTCTGGCGGTGGTGGACGTTCAGGGGCACCACGACCACGACCACCTGGTCTAACCATCCTGCTAAGTATCAACAGGGGTAGTTTAGTAAAAGCAATTGCGAGTGTTTAGCGACAAGCATGATGTAACTCAACAACAATTAAGCAGTGTAACAGATACATAACAGTAGTCAATTAAGACATACAGATCCATACACAGAGTCGGGTACATGCGGACAGCATAACGGCACAAATTTATAACTAGACATACTAGGCGGCGCGCAGGCACGCGGTAAGGAAGTACACAACGAGACATAGCAAAGGCTACATCAACGTTGGAGAAAACCACTGAAACGGGGTAACTGCGAGTGCAGACGACGAATGTTCGTCGCGGTAGGATCCTGTGCTCCATGTGCACTCTGATGCAGAACCCGGTCTCGAGCTGTAAGAAGAGGTCCACGTGCAGGTGTGTGACCTCCAACAGCAGGCCAATCAATACCAGCATACATCTGGGTCCTGCACGGATAAAGGATGTGCTCCGGATGTATCCCTGCGCGAACAGCAGGTAGCAACTGCATCATAGCATCGTAGAGACGTGCTCGAGTGGCAACCAAATTGACGGCAAGAGCCTGAACAGTGTGATCCAGAGCCTGAATGCACTGAATCAGAACGCGCTGGTCGTAGCGACGAGGCTCGTACAGGGCACAGATAGCTGTGTAGTATCCAGTAGCATCTCCAGCAGGGGCATACGGAATGTATCGGAACTCAGAGTCATCCAAGATATCACTGATCTGTCCTTGGAGACGTGCGACAGCAGAGTAGGCGGCATCATGGACTGCCATCTCAATCGTCACGCCGATACCGTGGAAAAGGTGCAGCTCGGTGTCTGAGTCATTCTGCTAATCATAGATACGAACATCAGCATGGTACTGCTCCTGATTGAACTCGAGGTAATCCTCGTAGACCATGTACTCGGGGTACCAACGGTAGCCAAGTCTGGTCATGAGAGCGATTAGGACAGCTGGAAACCCAGGGGCATCACGAGCCCAAGTGCGAAGCACAAGCTGTGTCGTAGGACGCGGTGGAAATAAACGATCCATCTGAAACAGAGGAAAATTCAGAATTGTCTAATGACAATGAGAAGTTTAACACAACTCAGAGAGAAAGGTTAAACAAAACAATGGAAAGGAAAATGATTATCAGACTAATCAGATCAATGACAGGGAAATCGCACATATATCTAGCTCTACGGGTAGACGGAATTTACGAGATCCTAAGTGTCGGTGTTAGTAAAATTTATTTAACCCGAATAGAAGAGAGATCAGAGTCCCAGAGTATAGACGAGGAATAAAAGATCCTAATACCACCCAGTTGGCGACGTGGGCCCGTAAGCCACACAGCCAAGTTAGTAAATTAGTTTTTTTGGTTTCTAGACTCAACTTCGGCCAAGGAATTGGAAGGGGGCTTCCTACAGGCAGTCGGCTCTGATACCAACTTGTGACGCCCCCGACTCAATCATGCACTAATCATACACGCAAACATGCACGATCAAGCACAGGGACTCACGGGAAGATATCACAACACAACTCTAACACAATTTAAATGGAGATCCACAATATTACAGACCAGGGATCACGAAGATCCGAATACATGAGTTAGTCATACAAATATTATCTGAGTACAGACATAGTTAGACAAATTTTGCCTTAAGAAGGCTAGCACAAACAATGGCTCTAGATCGAAAGGCGTAGGCCTCCTGCCTGGGAGCCTCCGATCCTACTCCTGGTCGGCTGGCTCGATCCAGTAGTACGTGCCCTCTGGACCCTTCTGGTAGTAAGCTCCTGAGGTGACATCTGGCTCCGGGGCTCCATCGTCTGATGTATCATCAAGTAGGAGAATATGGGGAAAAAGAAGTAACAAAGCAACCGTGAGTACTCATCCAAAGTACTCAGCAAGCAAGGATCTACACTACATATGCAACATTATCAAAGGAGAAAGGTTGTATATGTGGACTGGGCTGCAGAAATGCCAGAATAGAGAGAAGGCCTAGTCCTATCGAAGACTAGCATCTTCAAACATCTTCACGAGCCATCATCTTGCAGCAATAGAAGAGAGTAGAATAGCATTTTATTTAGCAAACATGTTGAAGCAAGCCTAGAGATCCTTCCTCGACTCCCAGCGAGAAAGCGATCCCGAAGTTTCAATTAAATAACAAGTATCCAGTTCAAGTAGTAGATCGGGATACACAAACTGAGCGTCCTTTACCGTAGGACCGGCTATCGATAGACTATTCATCCCTGCAGGGGTGCACTACTGTTACCCAACACGCTCGATCAACTCTGGCCGGACACACTTGCTGGGTAATGCCCGGCCTCGGTAGATCAACACGAAGCAACGCCCTACCTAGGCTCAGCAGAGAGGTCAGCACGCCGGACTAACCTATGCGCCCAGAGGTCTTGGGCCATCGCCCTGGGCACCCTGCGTGTTGCGTGGCTGGCCGGGGTGCAGGCGCGACACTGAACTCGTCAGTGAAGTATCCAGCCCAATCCCGACGATCAGCCCGCACGGTGAAACGTGATGTCTGAAGAGCTTTCGGGAGAAACGTACGACGTAGAGGGCCCCATAACCATAATCCCGCATGGTGGTAGTGCGTATAGGGCACGTCGACCCACTCAGATCACACACCCAAATCCAATAGGCTCATTTAGTATCACGCGGAGACAATCAGAGTCTCTGAAGCTCCACCACAATATCACACTCGAGTGCCCTTCCGGCACACTCGACATCATAGATCCCCAGCGGGTACCCACCAGGGTGGACCCGCCTGTAACGAAGGTCAAAGTAACCATGTGGTCATAACATCAAGGGGGAAACCCGAGGAATCACCCTCGGCGGATTCCACTCGACGAAATCATCAGGGTGAACGTATGAGGTTTCACCCTCGAGATTCACACTGAGGGGTTGCACGACAGAGTCATATCGGAAGTGGAGAAGGAGGAATCACCCTCGATGACCACGACCGAACAGCTACACTGCAGAGTATTCATCAGGAGTGCGTTACGAGGTATCACCCTCGGCACTCGATAGTAACTATGCAGAGTCGTACAACTAAGGGGGGGTGAGGTGATGTGTCGGTCTCTGGTCGACGATCACATTGATCGAGTCGTCGATGATCAAGCAGGGGCAACAAGGGTAAGGTGGTGGGGTCACTGATAGTTCACTACCAACCTATACTAAACAGTTTATCATAGGCAGGTAAGGTAACAATGAACAGGTTACAACAGCAGGCTATGCATCAGAATAGGAGCAAACATTTAACAGTAGCAAAATCTAATGCAAGCAGGAGAAATGGAATGGGCGATATCTGGATGCTCAAGGGGGGGCTTGCCTAGTTGCTCTGGCAAGAGAGAGAGGTCGTCAATGGGCTGCTCGTCTGGAGCGTAGTCGTACCCAGGTGCAACGTCGTCGGTCTCGGCGTCTATCGAGAGAGAAGGAGGGGGAGAGAAATAATAAATTCACGGCAATAATGCAAACAATATGTATGACATGCCTAATGATATGCTGGGGTGTTCTACTGCCTAACTAAATGATTTAGTTAATTTAGGAATTTATTCGGATTTATTTAATTAAAGTTGGGCACTATTCATTTATCGAAATCGGTCTAAAAGTTCAATGTTCACATAGCTAGGGGCATCTGACAGGAATACGGAGGACGTATTCGGGTTCGTATCGAAATTCTGAGCAAGTTTCATATATAAATTATTTTCATCGGAGTTACGGTTTATTTAATATGATTTTCTAAAGTTTTTATTAATTTCTGGAATTTAATTATTTATTTAAATTCAACATTATCCGAAACAGTGTATGCTGACGTCAGCATGACGTCAGCAGTCAACAGTGCAGTTGACTGGGTCAACCTGACATGTGGGCCCCACCTGTCATACACTGTTTAACTAATTAGGGTTTAGCTAATTTAATTACTGGTTAATTAGACTAACTACTTAATTAGACTAACTTAATCAGAGTTAATTAACTTAATTAATTCACTAATTAATTAATTGATTAATTAATTATTAATTTTATTAATTTCGTTTTTATTTTCTTTTACCATTTTTTAAACGTTCTGGGCCGTGGGCCCGTTCGGTCAGTGGCACACGGGCGTCGGGCCCCACTGGGCAATGGCCCAGGAGGCCACAGCGGGCACGCGGGCGCGGCCAAGGGCGAGCCCGGCGCTGGCCACGGGCGCGCGCGTCGGCGCGGGGAGCGGCGAGGCGAGGCTAGTAGCGGCGAGGCAACAGCAGCAGGCGGCAGCGGGCGCACGCGCGCAGGGAGCAGCGAGCGGCGGCGCGCGTGAGGGGGCCGGTGCGCGGCTCGGGTGAGCGTGGCCGCAGCGAGGCGCTCGGGGGGGAAGGGGGAAGCGGCAGGGCGCCGCGACGTGTAGGGGGAAGTGGCGCAGCAGCAGCGCGCGGTGCGGGGGCGAGGTTAGTGGGCGCGGGCAGCGCGTGGCATGCGTGAGTGCGGGCGGTGGACGGCGCAGGGAGCGCGCGCGTGCGGGCGCGGCGGCGATGCGAGCTGAGGCGGCGAGACGAGGGCGCGCGCGGGCGCGAGGCCAGGCATGGCCAGCTGCGGCGGTGAGCGCGGGCGCGCGGTGACCGAGGGGAGAAGGAGGGGGCGGGGCAACGGAGGCCGTGGCCTCACCGTTCGTTGCAGGGGAGAGGGGGCGGCGAGGCTCGGTGGAGCTCGTCGGGGGAGAGGACGAGGAGGACGACGAGCGGCGACGGGGCGTGGCGTCGGGCGGCGGCGTCGAGCGCGGCGAGGCACGGAGGGAGCAGGCGCGGGCAGCGCCCGATCCGAATCGGGAGGAGGGGGAACAGGGGAGCGGGGTGGGGGGGTGTTAGGGTTTCGGGTGGCTTTGGGGAGCCATATAGGCCAGGGGGAGTGGGGTGGGCCGGGGCTATGGCCCAGTTGGGCCAGGGAGGGGGTTCGTTTTCTTTTTATTTTTTTGTCTTATTCCTTTTGCCTTTTTCTTTTTATTTATACCTATTTTCTGTTTTGTAAATAGTTAGGCCTCAAACTGACTTTTGTAAATTATGGCACTTGTTCCATTAAATGCTAGGCATTATCTACTACTGCCAAAAATTGGTTTGGAGACAATTGGAGTTCACACAAATTTTATAATAAATAAAATGTATTAAACCTTGCTGTTTTGGTAATGTTAGAGCCACCTAATTAATTTATTAATTGTTGGTTACAATTTTAGAATTGTCTCTATAATATTTCTTATTTATTGAACATTTTAGTTTCTATGTTGAACAACTTTCATTTTCCACTTTAATTTAAATTTGAATTTGAGTTAGGAGTTGAAATGCAATATGATGCAAATGATGATTTGCCACTGTTAATCACGCTGACTTATCATTATCAAAAGTGATTACTGTGGCTAATGACATGGGGTGTTACACTTTCCTATAGCACTATAGTTGCCTCCATTGCATCCAAAGTTGTTTCAAAAAAAAGTTTGACGAAACCTACTCATATGGGATCTAGTTTTGAAGAACTCATCGTGAGAAACCTGACGGTGAAAACGGAATTGGATTTCGATGCTTGAATCAAAAGTTATGGCTTTTACAACTTTTTAAACCCCCAAATAAATGAACATGGGGACAGGATTTAGGACGATTCAATCGGCATCCATGTGCGTTACAGGGTATGGTCAAACAATTTCCTTTTCTAGTGTAGAGAACTGGTCACAAGGACATGCACTTATAATATACGGCGGTGCGCTCCAAACAACAAACGAGCGCCGTGGCGCTCCCTAGCCATGTCCTTGTGATAAATCGGCCAGCCCATACTACTAGTCTCGCCGGTAACTTTATTCATACTCACCAGTTTTGAGAACCTTCTAAACCTCCAGTTTGTTTCATGCCGGTCTTCTTGGATTTCGGACAATTTTTTTTCTTGTTTTTATCTTTTATATCTTTTTATTTTTCACTTTTCCTTCTTCTTCTTGTTTTGTTCTGTTTTTTTAATCCGTATTCTCTTTTAAAATTTACATTTTTGAAAAAAAATCATGTAGCTTTTCATATGCACCACCATTTTTCAAATTATGGAAATTTCTCAAACTCATGATATCTTCCAAAATTTTGAACTTTTCTAAATCCTTGATTTTTTTTCAAAATCGTAACTTTTTCAAATATGTGAACATTTTCAAATTGGTGAAAATATTCCAACTCCACCAACTTTTTTTTAATCTGTGAATATTTTCAAATCCACTGCATTTTTAAATTCCTAATCTTTTCAAATGTTGAAATTTCTAAAATCCAAGAACTTTTTTAAATTCATGAACCTTTTAAATTTCATGAACTTTTTTGCAAATTCATGAACTTTTCAAATGCGTGAACCTTTTCCAAATCCGTGAATATTTTTCAAATTCTTGATTTTTTCCAAACTCGCGAACTTTTTCCAAAACCATGAACTGCTCAAATCCGGATTTCCCCCAAATTTGTGTACATTTTTAAAACTCGTAACTTTTTTCTAATTTTACACTTTTTTAAATTCATAAACTTATTTTTACAAAAGTCAACGGTCAAATGGTGTGGTCAGTGGCCGTTGTACTCAAATAGGTGAACGAGCAGAATGGAGCCTAACTAAGCAAACGAGTGCGCTAGTGGGAGAGCCCACGCGAGCAGCTGGGTGGGCGGTGGTTGGCTGACAAATGCCACAAGCGCCGAGGGAGCTCCTATTCGGCGCTTTAGGCGCCAGGGAAGCTCCCTGGCACCCACGCACTGGCCCTGGTGGGTGTTGCCCATGTACTCGATCGCATTTGAGAGAAAAGGGAAATATTATAAAAAAAACTTGAATTCAAAAAATTTCATGGATTTGGAGGAAAAAATCATCGATTTGAGAAAAAGTTCAGCGAATTTGAAAAAGTTCATCAATTTTTTTAAAAAAGATCATTGAATTTAAAAAATAAGAAGAAAGAAGAAAAAAAAACATGTAATAAATCACAACAAAGTGAAGTGGTCGAGTGGTTGTCACGTCTTACACTAAATTCGCTCGTTCCAGCTCTCGCACACTTTTTGCAGATTAGAAATAGAAAAAAAGTTGAAAATGGGACAGCCCAAGGTGATGAGGGGTTGTGCACTCATTAGTAAAATGAATAGTATCGGGCGCCTGAAGCGCCAAATAGGGAACGCCAAGCCTGAGTAGGAGCCCTCCACGTAGGGCGCGGGGAGGCGAGCAAATGTTGTTGGGCCCACGTAGGGCACGGGGAGGCGCGCAAATGTTGTTGGGCGTGGGGAGGCGAGCAAACGTTGTTGGGCCGATCCATATAAGCATGCGAAGCTAGCGCACAAGATTCTCTATTTTTATTAGAGCGATTTTGTTGGCCATTTTCTTTTAAATTTTTGTTGCTTTTCAATTGAAATACTCGCTGATAATTAAAAAATGTTGGAGATTTCAAAAAAAGTTTGTAATTTTTCAAAACATGTTCACAGATCTAAAAATATGTTCACGAGAAATTAGCTCCCGGGAGCAGACTTGGCGGATTTTTTTGCAGAGGTGAGCTATCTTCATCGATAATTCAAGGCCAGAGTGGTTTTTGTCCGATTTCAGGAGCAGGTCGTCCATTCGAGGACGACGTTGCATAGTTGCTGTTAAGGAGCTACGAAGAACTAGTTTTAACCTCAGCAAGCAAGAAGACGATGTTGCACATCGGTGTTGATCGAGATGCAGTCAAACTTGAAGACCGGTTCAGGGGCTACTGACGGTGTTACTGTCCAAGGGTGCCTCACCTTGCTTGTTACCGGCCCAAGTAGGACGACGCGAGGCCCTCTAGGTTGGTTCCACCTTGGGCCATCAGTCAGGCCCATGGGCTCTATAGGAGGAAGATTCGAGAAGCCTTAACATTCATACTAAGACTACAAGTGTCACTCTTCTTATCAAGGCAACCTAATTTACTCTAGCCCTAAAAAAACCTAATTTACTCAGAATCTCTTTCTTAAAATTCCTACACACACCCTCAACATTGATATGCATCCTTTTCGATCCTCAACCTTCTAGCTTTCCCCTTCCATTTATCTATAACATGAAGGCAAAATGTAGGAGCATGCCAGCTCTTGCACACCTCTCTAAAGCTATCTCTCTAGCCAACAAATTTCAAATCTAAAGATGTCACTGTGTAGGGAATGCACCCTAGAATTTAAATGCAATGGTACATGATAAAGAGAGCTCTAAGTTCCAACCAAATAGAATTGCCAAAGAAAGGGCTAAATCTCATTCAGAAGAGACCAACATTCTATCTAGTTTTTCAAAGGTGGGATTCTCCCAATTGTTATCCCTGGTATATAATCTCCCTTCGAGTTGTACCTCTTTTAGTCCATTCACCTCTATGATGGAATTAAAGGCATGGCTCCATCTGGAATGCACACAAGGCTTATTCTTCTCAATGGTTTTCCTGATGATATCTCCCATGACCACATCTCCACTACATTTGTTGCAAACATTAGTAAGTTGAACTAGACACTCATACTTGTCCTCTATGTGAGCAGGTTCATAAACCACAATCAGCTATCATGCAAACAGGGTAATATTATCCTTAACATGGAAGTTTTTTTAGGGTCCTTAACATGGAACTTGACATAGTGTTACCCTGTCTCATACCCACGGGCCAAGTATCTATCAGCATCAACCCCAAAAGTAGACCACCATATCTACATGTGAGCGTAAGCTATTTTCTTTAGAGGATGTGGGCTTAAGTTGTTGCTAGTAAAAAATCTTATGACAAGGAACTTTCTTGGCTCAGTTATTATTAAACGGAAAATCATGCACCAAGGTTTGAGACAAATCTATGAATTGGATTTCAAAATCAAAAATCATCTTTCCTTTTGATCCAACTCCGTTCCTTCCGGAGGGACATGAGACAATCCAAGTTGAAGGCCGTCCAGCTCAAGTGCGTGTGGTGAGTTCCCATTTCCACGATGAAAATGATGATTTAGGGATTGTCACTTTTTTGCCTATGCCGGAGGGCGAGGTTGCATTTGTGAACGTTAGAGAGATTTTGCAAGAATTTCTTCAAGGCAAGCGATTAGGTTTCAAGGAAATTAGTAAATGCCCCTTTGGCCAAGCTTTCGTCGAGATGAACTCTGTGTTTGATTTGGAGTCTCTTATCAGAAATAGTCCTCATCAACATGATGATATACACATAGTATTTCAGTCGCATGATGAGGAACTCAACTGGAGAAGGTTCAACCTTAATAGACAGGCATGGTTAATCTCTACTCCTAAGGGAGCAGTTGGTAGCCTGGTACTCCGGTTTTATTTTCGTCCGGTTTTATTTCCTCCCATCTCTCCCACTGATTTTTCTCTTTCTCATTAAAAACCAAATCCCATTAAAGGAAGATCTTATTTCGTGCTTGCTTTGGCAGGTGTTGATTCATTTTAATCATGTAAATAATAGTTAATTAAGAATTTAGAAATCGCACCATATATGTGAGATCACCTTTCTAAAATATAGACATAATATTTTTCTAGATAACCTTCCAAAACAAAATGACATATTTCTCAATAAGAAATCATTAATCCCGCGTACTATGCCATTCATTATTATCATTATCTCTACTATTAATTGGCAATCACAAGTTTCCTAATATAACAAAAATAATATATCTTTTTGCGTACGCATCTGCGAGCCCCTGCGGAGGGACGCCGTGCGCGACACCATGGAGGACGCCGTAGCCAGGCCTAATGTCGGAGCGGTACTCAAGAATGTCAGGGCGTGCATCACGACGTCGAGGACGGCCATGGCGGAAGGCGGGTCGTCAGACCGCCACGTACATGTAGAGAGCCAGACAGGCTACATTCTCAAATCAAGTGTGACCATTCAAATGTTAAGAGGTTCATTAAAAAATGTATGCTACAATACTCGGTAGTCGTCGTCATTCGTAATAGCCAGTCATGCAAAAATATTCTAGAAATCGAGCACATAATCAATTTGGAAAGTAAACCATTAATACAATTAATTAGCAAGAGAGTTAATTATGTTTGCTCTTAATTATGTCCATTTAAATAGGAATTATTTTTAGCACCGAATCAATTTGGAAACCAAGTGATTAATGAAATTAATTAATTAGCTAGACACTTGATTATGCCTACACATAATTAGAAGTAGGGATTTTTTTCCAATTAGGAAGATAACTAATTGATTTGGTTGGCAGTTAAGTAGACATGCAGAGAATTAGGTAGCCTTTTAATTCCTTGTGTAATCTCTACTCTTAAAGTCTCAGTAAGTAGTTCGTTCACTCGTTTCGTTCGTCCTCACCCCTCTCCATCAATCCATAGATGTCCCTCCCACCGATTTTTCTTTCGCCGACCACCACCACCTGTTTTCATCTCCAGCCTCACCGATTTTCTTTCCATCTCACACTTCCGTTGCCAAAAAAAAACTTTCTAGATACAAAAGCAACCATATCCTCCTGCAACCATATACAACAATACTTTCCATATAAACCAACCTCTTCTTTCGAAGGAAAGAAATCGGGACACGTGTGTCGCCTCTTCTTTCGAAGGAAAGAAATCAGGACACTGCCGAACCAATCAGGACGTGTAATCCGATTTGATTTGATTTACTGTAGCCGCCATATAAACCAGCCCCCCTAACAATAGCGCACCACCCCACAACCCTAATCTCCCCAAGTTCCTTCCACCTCAAGAGGTCTAGGCTAGCAGCGGCATGCAGGCTCCCCCACTCAACCATCTCTGACGTCCCCTCGACGTGTCTCCCTCGTAGACAAGCCTTCTACGAGGCTTCTGTATGGTCGTATGGATACATCTAGGTCGTCGTCGACCTGCCCTACGAGGTTCTGCCGTGGTCTCCGTGGTTGTTGCGTCTTGAGCATGGTTGTGCCAAGGATTTCCTCTGTCCGTCGAGGATGTGTCCTCCTCCTGCCCTGCCACACTGTGGCGGCGGCCACCAAGGTAACGTTGGTCGTGACTGCTCTCCTTCCCCTGTGTTGCGTGAGGCATGGACCTGTAGATCCCTTCTCCACTGACCAGAGCGTGAATCACTTTTCCTATGCTAGATGTATTTATCATGGATCTTATCAAGATTGTATCCTGTGCTAGATGTATTTGTGATGGATCTTGTCTACTACCAGATCTGGATGTGTACGCTTGTTTGAGAAGAGATTTGTTGATGCATGCTTGCTCGGTGTTCGTTGTCCATGTGTAAATGCATGGATGATTTGATATGTATGTGTGTGCACATGTATTTTTATTTTTACTTTTTAGAGCTTAATTTTTTGCATGGTTTAGATCTTAATTCATGGCTTGTATGTAGTTCTGTACAGAACAGGTACGAATTTGCAAAAAGGAGGAAGACAACATAGCTAAACATTGTACAAATGTTTATTCTCGGGCTTTTGGGCTGGGCCTCGTGCTTCAGGCTTTCCCGTTGGGCCGGGATTGGGCTTGAACTTAATGAAAAACTAGATTTTGGGCCGGGATCGGGATTCATATTTGCAACTTGGGCTTGGCCCGAGAAATTCCTAGGTTTAACTGGAGGTACATGTGATTCTGCTCCTAACTCCGCCACAGCCAATGACGAGGACGCCGCCACCCTCTCGGATGTCAACGAGGACGCCCTCCCTCATCCCCAAATGACCGGGGAGTGGGGATTGGCATGAATAACTGCAATTTAACACAAGGTTATAATGAAGGATTTATTGTCGATATATCAGAAGTTGCCATGGGCATGTATGTGATGACCTAGAAATACTATGAAAGAAACCTAGAATCCAATCTTATCTTTCACTATTGTGAATCCTTGAGCAGTTGTGCCTAGATATCTCTAAATGCATCTACTGATATATCTCTCAATACTCAATACCACGGTTCATGGTGAATCAGTGCAAGTGTTATGTGTGTTGATGTTTGAACCGAAGCAGCGATTTGTTAAAACTTATATAGTTTCTTTTATAGGATTGTTCTTGCTCGCTCTTTCACTGAAATTTTCTACTAGCCAATCAAGAGCGGACCGACCAACAGTCCACCATGTCTTTGTTCCAGATTTATTATGAGGATGGATTGAGTGGGAGTTGAGAATCTTAGAATTCCCAGATTTGAGTTCGAGTAAATCGGGCAAAACTATGTTGTCTCCTATGTACCACGGAGTAATTCTGCTTTTATGTTGCAAATTTTAGTCGTGCTAGATATGTTGAGGCCAGTATTTTTTTTACCCATAATCGCACTGATTACAGAGCACATGTTCTCATTTCTATGTACTCATCAGTGTCTTGCATGTTCAACATATCATACTTTTACCGTCCTCATCTAAGCCAATTCCTAACAGATAGGAAGAGGAGGCTACAAATCCTACTGAATGTAGTTGTCACAAAAGACTGGATAGAAAATAGTGAGACCAGATAATTGCTGGTAAATAAGTGATACAAACAGGGTTTGGTAGTTGTGTGATAACTCATACAAACATATTCCAGCGAAATGGAAAGAAAAGTACTAAAAAGTGTGTCATGACCCTATAGTTTCTCATGATGTGTGTCAGTTTGGCGACATGACTGATAAATGTGTCCTTTCTTATTTTCTTTGAAGTGAAACATTATTCTTTTCCATATGAAACTCTAAGAATATGTATATACATTTGATATGTGGATCAGATTTATGGTCAAGACAAGCCCAATTGAAATGAAGTTGAGTAAACTCTGGGCTTAACTTCTCACACTTTATTAGCTAGCTACTGTTGAATTTTGAATGTCTGAAATCTTTTCCACTACAGCTTAAGCGATGGGAATGGAATAAGTGTAAACTTAAGCAGTCTTCCTATGCTGCACAAGATGGATATATATACGTAGTGAAGTCATCACAGGCTGTGAGAGAGGTAAAGCTTGGGAAGTCATGTGGCTTTACAAACACAACAACGATGTGATAGGAAGGAGCTGAACTTAAAGTCAAAGCACAAGAACGGTGGAACACACAGTGTCAAAGACCATGCTGCTCCGAGACTTCCAAATGCACCACAAGATCGCGGCGACCACTGAGCCATGAAGTGCAACATCCCATGAACGGTGGAACGAGGAGAAGGCACTCTAGGCATCTTTGAGGTGTTCAAAGTGCGGGAAGCGACTGCGGCCATACATCGATCTGGGAGGCGTGGGCATTCGAAGAACAGGTCTTCCAGACGAGACACGTAATTTCTTTTTTGTCAGATCGAAGGCCCCATTCATCGCTTGAACATGATGCTCTATTCAAAGGAAAATAATATGATAAGCAGGGTTGGGCACAAACTGTTCGAGTACTATAAAGCATCCATGAGAATGCCATTACCCCCTATTAGGATAATTTTGTCAGATCGATGATATATAGTATTGCTCGTGCATTGCAGTACACTTCACTCGGATGATTTTGTCAACAGAAAGTTTGAAGCTCCTTGATTTGTCAAGAGGATTTGTGCAAAAAAACTATGTATGTCTTAAAGTTTTGCATCTCAATTTTAGTACTTGTGTTGAATAGGAGGAAGCTTAAAATTTTCTTCGGAGACGGAACTTGTCAATACAGAAAAGTAACACATAGACATAATCAAATTTGGTTGGAGAAGCGAATGTACCTTCTTCCTGGGTGCCCAATATAGATGATTAATGTTGACGATGTGATTCACTTGCCTTGCTTTTAAAGAACACATGTGCAACACAATAATGCAGAGAGAATCTCATGGAGGAGGGAGAATAAGACATATCTGTGGAGTTGAAGGAGCACATGAAAGTAGATATGTTGGTGAGAGTGAAAGTTGGAATGCATGCTTGGAGAAACATATTTAGAGGAAAGCAAGAGATAGACAAGAAGTACTTGTGACAACATAGTCATAAGCATGGATGTACACACTGCATATAATAATATTTTTTATATGTTTCCATATATAAGTTTGTTGTTTCAGGGCAACACACACGCATTCAACTAGATTTAGCTTCCTTGGATTAGGCATATACCGGGAAGGTGATGTGATCAGTATGTTTTTTAACCTTTCGAGACAACAAAACAATGACATGAAAGCTACATGCAGAGTCAAGGGGCAATAGATTGGGAGGATGAATGATATATGGACAAAGAAGATGACGGATGGCAAGTTCAGCAAGAAAGACCGGGTAGAGGGGTGCTTGTTGTTTGTAAGAATAGAGAGAAGATGGTGCTTGCATTTGTGTTGTGGTTGAACATTCCATGCAATATGCTTGTTCATTGGGAGGAAAATGAACATTGGTTATAAATTTATTTGTTGGCGCGTGGCAACGCATGGGCAGTCTACTAGTGTTGGTAGGTTTTCACCAAGATCTGAGAAATTTTACAGAAATAGCAAATGCTGTCAAGAGTTTTGGGAAACTTCTCACATGGGACAGAGGAAAAGCACTAGGGCAGCCATTATGGTCAAGGTTAAAGTTGAAGATCTTTCTCTTATTCCAGCAAGCATCATTCAGTCAAAGGCTGATGACTTTATGGGTGGTTCTTGGTATGTGCCTATGGTTATAGTGCAAGAGGAAATCCTAGGAGGGGGCCCTGCTGATGAAGTTCCCTTTTCCTCCTAATGAAAACCCCCACCCCATGCCCAATGTGCCACATTTCCACCCCAACCAGGATATTGATGTGGGCCTAGTGGCACAACACCTTGCAGCAATCAACAACGATGATAATGAAGATGAAGAAATTGAATGGGAAGAGGGACACTGGGCTCTTCCACAGGTAAATGAATAGAATCTTATGGATATTGAAGTAGAGGCAGGGGAATTTCTTGAGTTAAATGAACTACTTCAGCCGCTAGATTTGGATCTCAATGTACCAATTGTTGAAGAAATCTACAAATGGAAGAAAATAAACACAGTGATGTGACCATGTCAAATAATTAAAGTGAAAATGTGAGTACTGATGGTTCTGTTGCTGGCCCTACACAAGTTTGCCTTCTGGATTTAAACACTGGGCTCCTGGGCCATAACAACAATGGGCCTATAGTGGCTATTAACAATGGGCTTGGGATGGCTAAGGCTCTTGAAGTTGGGCCTGGTATTGTGGCCCAACAGGAGGTAAATGATGGGCTACAAATTGTTGTTGGGCCTATTCCTAAGCAGCTTGTGGAACCTATCAACCAGGATCATGATCTGGACCTTCAGATCAATTTTATGGCAACCACCCACATATCTACTCCAGATAGAGCATAGGACCCTGCTCTCTTTAAAAATTCCAGCTCATATCTTGATGAAGTGGAAAGAAACATCTTTCAGATGGATCTCATGACTGCTGAAATTTTTCCAGCTCAAAAAAAGAATTTTGCTGAAGTTCAGTTAATGGAGATGGATAATTTGGTGAACACGGTACCTATCTCTGAAGGGGGCGCACCTGAGATTGTCAAAGAAACTCTAACCATGGGAAATATTGCTGATGTAGAAAGATTTGAGACTGCCAAGGCTGTAAATCTCCAGGAGATGGAAATCCCTTCCATCTTAGATTTTGAAAAGGAACTCCTCAACTGTTCTGATGTGGAACTGGCAACAAGAGCAGTTCAAGGTCAAGACCCCGGTTCCAAGCTTGTGGCTTCAGGTTTGGATCACTGCTCATCTTCATCTAGCTCAGATTCTTCCTCCCGCTCCCTTCCCCCTCCTGGCTTTGAAGAGAAAGGGAAATATTTGAAACATCATTCTGGAACTTCTCCTGAGATGACTGAGCCTATTTTGCAACTAATGGTTTCAGGAGACTCGGCTTCTGGCTCCTAGGACATGTCTTCATTAGGTCAGCAGGGATTGGGTCTTTGGAAATCACACTTTGCCCCATCCCAGCCAAAGGACAAGGTAACTAATGCTCCTTTTGACTGGGTGAACTTCATAATCATGGCTTTATTATCCCCTGAAAAGTTTCATTGGGCCAAAGATTTCCTCTCTTCACAAATGTGGAACATCATAGTGCTGGGAGCTGAAAATAAAGTGCTAGTTCCTTTTTTCCTACCTAAAAAATTCCCAAATGCTACAGTGCCTAGTTGTATTTAAAGTAATGATGAGCATGCACTCACTTCACAGAAAGCCATTGTTAGTTTCTCTACACCTCAAAGTAATTTCGTGTCTCACTCTAGGCAAGAGAAGGAGGAGCTGCTTGCTTCTACCACCAGTGCTCCGCATATCAACAGGAAAAGAAAGGAAAAAGGGCCATTGGTGGAAAGAGAGGTAAGGAGAAGTTTAAGAATACATGATCTTCAGAAAGGATTTAAAAGGGCCACATGTGTAAACAAGAATTGTATGGCATGTAATGTTGATCCTCCAATTATTGCTGAAAAATAGTCAAAATCTAAATATGACTTTTTGCAAGGTCCCGCAGAAGGACACCACTGAGGAGTCGTTAAGGTCCAATCCCCAAAAAAGAAAGGAGGCCAAGGAGCCCAAGGAATCAAAAAAGGAAGAGACCAAGCAAAAAAGCTGGAAAGTAGGGATCAAGCTAGTCAAGATAAATAGAGAAACTATTATAAGTGGTTTATAATAAATAGTCATGCTAGCTGGAACTACCTAAGACTGAGACTAAGAGTTTATTCTAGTTGTTGGACTTCTGAAATGTTGAATGAATATGAAACTTTTGATATGTGTTGGGGTCTTGAGGACCATTATGTTGTGATGATGAATGGTCAAGACACTTTTGCTATTCACTATGATCTTGTGGGTTGCTATGTTGTTATGAGGATTGTCAGTTACTGGTTGTTCTCTCACATGTTTTCTGTAACTGTATTGTACACCAGAGTTTCAGTTAAGAAAAATATTTACCATGAATAGGCAATGGAAAATTTTAAACTGGAACATTAGGGGGATGGTGGACAAAGACAAGTGGTTAGCTCTCCATAATAAGAATGAGGAATCCCAATGTGATATAATCTGCCTGCAAGAGACTAAAAGACAATCAATTGACTTTGCTTTTCTTAGAAAGCCAATGCCTAAAAGAATTAACAAGTTTGAATTTGTGCCATCTGTGGGAGCGGTAGGTCGATTATTTGTGGCCTGGAATGGTAAGATCTTTACTGGAGTCAAGGTTTTTGATAGCCAGTTTGCTCTTTCCATTGAGTTCACTTCCAATCTAAATGATAACAAATGGATCTTGACCAATATTTATGGGCCCTGCCAAAATGATAAAAGAATAGAATTTATTGATTTGTTTCAAAACATTGACATGCCCACAGATTGGGACTGGCTAGTTGTGGGAGATTTTAATTACATAAGATACCCTTGTAACAGAAGCAGACCTAGTGGAGATATCCATGACATGATGAGTTTTAATGCTGCAATTAGCAATCTGGGCCTTGTGGAAATTCCATTAAAGGGCAGAAGTTTTACTTGCAGTAATATGCAGGAAGCCTTTTAGCTAGAAAAAATAGATTGGTGTTTTTCCTCATAATCATGGACCATCAATTATCCCAACACTAGTGCTTACTGCCTGGCCAAACCATTTTCAGATCATGTCTCATGTATTGTTCAGATTGGTACAAGCATACCCAAATCAATTATATTCAGATTTGAGAATTATTGGCTGAAAATTCCAGGGTTTCAAGACACAGTCAAAAGCATTTGGGAGCAAGAAGTAAAGGCTAACACAAGTGCCAAGAGAATTACAGCAAAATTTATAAGGTTGAGGAAAGGCTTAAAAATTTGGTCCAAAAACATTTCCCAATTGACCATTCTCATCAAGAACTCAAACAAGTTGATATTATTCTTTGATAATTTGGAGGAATTCAGAGAGCTTTCTACCAAATAGTGGAATGGGAGGAACATAATCAAGCAACACCTGAAAAACCTACTGTGATATTAGAACATCTATTGGAAACAAAGAACAACAATATGCTGGATCAAATTTAGAGTTAAAATACTAATTTCTTTCCGGCAAAAGCTACTATTAAGTATATGAGCAATCACATCAAATCTCTTATGTATGAGAACTTAGTAGAGCACACTGAGCACCAAGCCAAAGCAGTTGTCTTATGGAGAGCCTTCAAGGATAGAATGGGAACTACAAATCAAACAAAAAAAATTCAATATGGATGAGTTGCTTTCCGATAGTCCATTTCTCATAGAACTGCAGGCACCATTCACCAAAGAAGAAATTGATGGAGTTACAAAGGAGCTTCCTTCAAACAAAGCACCTGGGCCAAATGGATTCAATGGAGCTTTTATTAAAGCTTGTTGGAATATAATTGCAGAAGATTTTTATGAGCTCATCAATGATTTTTATCTAGGCAAAATTAATCTACAACCAATCAATGGCTCATTCCCAAGAAGGACAATCCTCAACATCCTGGGAACTTTAGGCCCATTTCACTTCTTAATTGCTCTATCAAAATTATCACAAAGTTGATGGCCAACAGGTTGCAAAAAGTTATTCTCCAACTGGTTCATACCAACCAATATGGGTTCCTCAAGAATAGGTATATCCAAGACTATCTAGCATGGGCTTTTGAATTCATTCATCAATACCAACAATTCAAGCAACCAATGTTCTTATTGACATTTGATTTTGAAAGGACAACGCTAACGCCCATACGTGTGGTGGGAGCGAAACCCGCCCACACGCCCTATAACACACAGACTGCGCCACGTCACCGCATGCATGCATGTGGGAATCTTTTTGGATTTTCAGTTTTAAAATGTTTTATCTTTTAAATGAAAAATCCGATTGAAGATCCGTTTTCACCATTAAATCCCTCGCGACGAGATCTTCGAAACTAGATCTCATATCAATATATTTCGATGAATTTTTTTTGGGTTAAAAGTTGCCATGTCTATTGCACATGAATTGCCATGGTGTTTTGTAATACCCCTTGTCATTAGCCACAGTAATCACTTTTGATAATGATAAGTCAGCAGGATTAACAGTGCCAAATCATCATTTGCATCATATTGCATTTCAACTCCTAAGTCAAAATCCCAATTTAAATGAAAGTGGAAAATAAAAGTTGTTCAGCATAGAAACTAAAATGTTCATTTAATAATAAGTATCCCAGAGACCATTCTAAAATTGTAACCAACATTTATTACATTAGTTAAGTGACCCAAACCTCTTTTAACAGTGGCTGAAAATAATGTTTAATAACCTTTTAATAAATCTAGATCAAATATGAAATGATGTTTTGCCCAAACTAATTTTTGGTGTTAGGGTATAATGCACTGCTAATTTTGGACTAGGTCACACTTTTTACAAAATCCATTTGGGGCCCAAATAATTAACAAAACAGAAAAGAAAGAAACAGAAAAAGAGAAAATGAAAAAGGCCTAAAGAAGCTACTGTGCACTAGGCCTGCTCGCTACAGCCGCGGCCCAGCCCACTCCCCACCTCGTCCCCTACCTACTGCTCACCCCGCGCCTCGCTGTCGAGCGCTCTGCGCGCACGCACGCCCGCGCCCTGGCCCCCCTCTCCTCCTGCTCGACAGCGGCCTCGCCCACTCATGGTAGATATAGGGCAGGCCCTGGCGCTTCCCTGGCCTCTCCCTCGCTCACTCTCTCTCGCTCTCCCCCGTCCCCCACCTCACCCGACGCCGCCATGGCTGCGCCACCGTGAAGCTCGCGCCCACCGTCGCCCGTTCGCCGCCCCGATAAGTCCAACAGCTCCGCCTCGCTCCTCCGCTTCGTCTACGCTGCCGGAGCGAGCCCCGGAGGCCCTGCAGCGCCGAACCCCTTCCGAACGCATCTCCGACCGCCGCCGTTTGTCTCCGTCTCCGTCGACCTCTGCTGCTCCTAAGCTCACACGGGCCTTTCTTGGCCGCTCGGTGAGCTCCTCCCTCCTTCTGTTACTTCTTTCCGCGGCCGCATTTGCCCCTAGCCCGCTCGCCGCCGTTACCGAACCCCTGCCTCCGCCACTGCTCATCGCCGGCGTCGATCCGGTGACCAAACGGCCTTGCAACCAAGCCCGTTGCATTCGCCGCATCGTGTAGACGTCGTAGCCACCTCGCGCCGCTCGTTTTGCGCCCCGTAGCCCCGATCCCGAAGACGACCGAACTCCGGCGTCCGCCTCGCCACTCGCCGTCGACGCTACCAACCACCGCATCCTCTGCCGCCACCCCAGATCGCTTCGCCATCATCTGCTTGTTCGAACGAGCCCGGCCGCGCGCGATTTGTCCCCCTGTGGACGAATCCCGACGCTGCTCCGCCGCTCGCCGCCACAAATGGCCTCGCCGGAGCAACTCCGGCGGCCGACTCCGACGTGGCACGCGGGTCCCACCCCCTGGGTCACTGCCTTGTGGCCCCACGGCCCCAATTAACCAGTTGACTTGGTCAACTGGCTGACTGGGCACTGCCCAGTCACTGCCTGGTGGGGCCCCCTTCCCTGTGTCTATGACATATGGGCCCCCCCTGTCAGGTGCCTAATTAACCAATTAGATAAATAAAAATAATTAAAATCCTAATCAGTCACTGACTGCTGGGCCCCACCTGTTAATTAATCCAATTAATTAATTTAACCCCTCTGTTAATGTCACAGTGTATGACATGTGGGTCCCACCTGTCAGGTTTGACTCTGGTCAGCCAGAGTTGACCTGCTGATGTCACCCTGACCTCATGCTGACATCGCCATTCACTATTCTGGATAATTCAAATTTAAATTAATAATTAAATTCAGAAAATGTTTAAAACTTTAGAAGATCATATTAAATAAACCGTAACTCCGATGAAAATAATTTATATATGAAACTTGCTCAGAATTTCGATACGAACCCGAATACGCCCTCCGTATTCCTGTCAGATGCCCCTAGCTATATAAATATTGAACTTTTAGACCGATTTCGATAAATGAATAGTGCCCAATGTTGATTAAATAAATCCGGATATATTCCTAAATTAACTAAATCGTTTAGTTAGGCAGTAGAACACCCCGGCATATCATTTAGGCATGTCATACATATTGTTTGCATTATTGCCATGAATATATTGTTTCTCTCCCCCCCTTCTCTTTCGATAGACGCTGAGACCGACGACGCTGCACCTGGGTACGACTACACTACCGACGAGCAGCCCGTTGATGACCCCTCTCTCTTGCCAGAGCAACCAGGCAAGCCCCCCCATTGAGCATCCAGATATCACCCATTCCATTTCTCCTGCTTGCATTAGATTTTGCTACTGTTAAATGTTTGCTCCTATTCTGATGCATAGCCTGCTTTTGTAACCTGTTTAATGTTACCTTACCTGCCTATATTAAACTGCTAGTATAGGTTGGTAGTGAACCATCAGTGACCCCACCACCTTATCCTTGTTGCCCCTGCTTGATCATCGACGACTCGATCAACGTGATCGTCGACCAGAGACCGACACCTCACTTCACACCCCCTTAGTTGTACGACTCTGCGTAGTAACTATCGAGTGCCGAGGGTGATACCTCGTAACGCACTCCCGATGAATACTCTGCAGTGTAGCTGTTCGGTCGTGGTCATCGAGGGTGATTCCTCCTTCTCCATTTCCGATACGACTCTGTCGTGCAACCCTCAGTGTGAACCTCGAGGGTGATGCCTCATACATTCACCCTGATGATTTCATCGAGTGGAATCCGCCGAGGGTGATTCCTCGGGTTTTCCCCTTTGATGTTATGACCTCACGGTTACCTTGACCTTTGTTACAGGCGGGTCCACCCTGGTGGGTACCCGCTGGGGATCTATGATGTCGAGTGTGCCGGAAGGGCACTCGAGTGTGATATTGTGGCGGAGCATCAGAGACTTTGATTGTCTCCGCGTGATACTAAATGAGCCTATTGGATTTGGGTGTGTGATCTGAGTGGGTCGACGTGCCCTATACGCACTACCACCGCGCGGGATAATGGTTATGGGGCCCTCTGCGATGTACGTTTCTCCCGAAAGCTCGTCAGGCGTCACGATTCACCATGCGGGCTGATTGTCGGGATTGGGCTGGATACTTCACTGACGAGTTCAGTGTCGCGCCTGCACCCCGGCCAGTCTCGCAACGCGCAGGGTGCCCAGGGCGATGGCCCAAGACCTCTGGGTGCATAGGTTAGTCCGGCGTGCTGACCTCTCTGCTGAGCCTAGTAGGGCGCTGCTTCGTGTTGATCTTCCGAGGACGGGCATTGCCCAGCAAGTGTGTCCGGCCAGAGTTGATCGAGCGTGTTGGGTAACAGTAGTGCAACCCTGCAGGGATGAATGATCTATCGATAGCCGGTCCTACGGTAAAGGACGCTCAGTTTGTGTATCCCGATCTACTACTTGAACTGGATACTTGTTGCTTAATTGAAGCTTCGGGATCGCTTTCTCGCGGGGAGTCGAGGAAGGATCTCTAGGCTTTGCTTCAACATGTTTGCTAAATAAAATGCTACTCTACTCTCTTCTACTGCTGCAAGATGATGGCTTCGTGAAGATGTTTGAAGATGCTAGTCTTCAATAGGACTAGGCCTTCTCTCTATTCTTGCATTTCTGCAGCCCAGTCCACTTATACAGCCTTTCTCCATTGATAATGTTGCATATGTAGTATAGATCCTTGCTTGCTGAGTACTTCGAATGAGTACTCACGGTTGCTTTACTTTCTCTTTTCCCCATACCCCACCTTGTTGATACATCAGACGATGGAGTCCAGGAGCCAGATGCCACCTCAGGAGCTTACTACCAGGAGGGTCCAGAGGGCAAGCATTACTGGATCGAGCCAACCGACCAGGAGTAGGATCGGAGGCTCCCAGGCAGGAGGCCAACGCCTTTCGATCTAGTGTCGTTGTTTGTGCTAGCCTTCTTAAGGCAAAACTTGTCTAACTATGTCTGTACTCAGATAATATTTGTATGACTGACTTATGTATTCGGATCTTCAGATCCCTGGTCTGTAATATTGTGGATCTCCAGTTATTTGTGTTTAGAGTTGTGTTGTGATATCTTCCCGTGAGTCCCTGTGCTTGATCGTACACGTTTGCGTGTATGATTAGTGTACGATTGAGTCGGGGGTGCCACAAGTTGGTATCAGAGCCGACTGCCTGTAGGAAGCCCCCTTCCATTTCCTTGGCCGAAGTTGAGTCTAGACATCGAAAAACTAATTTACTAACTTGGCTGTGTGGCTTACGGACCCACGTCGCCAACTGGGTGGTATTAGGATCTTTTATTCCTCGTCTATACTCTGGGACTCTCATCTCTCTTCTATTCGGGTTAAATAAATTTTACTAACGCCGACACTTAGGATCTCGTAAATTCCGTCTACCCGGAGAGCTGGATATCTGTGCGATTTCCCTGTCATTGATCTGATTAGTCTGATAATCATTTTCCTTTCCATTGTTTTGTTTAACCTTTCTCTCCGAGTTGTGTTAAACTTCTCATTGTCGTTTGACAACCCTGAATTTCCTCTATTTCAGATGGATCGTTTGTTTCCACCACGTCCTATGACACAGCTTGTGCTTCGCACTTGGGCTCGTGATACCCCTGGGTTTCCAGCTGTCCTGATCACCCTCCTGACAAGACTTGGCTACCGCTGGTACCCTGAGTACATGGTTTACGAGGATTACCGCGAGTTCAATCAGGAGTAGTACCATGCTGATGTTCGTATCTATGATCGGCAAAATGACTCAGACACCGAGCTGCACCTTTTCCACGGTATCGGCGTGATGATTGAGATGGCAGTACAAGATGCCGCCTACTCTGCTGTCGCACGTCTCCGAGGACAGTTCAGCAATATCTTGGATGACTCTGAGTTCCGATACATTTCTTATGCCCCTGCTGGAGATGCTACTGGATACTACACAGCTATCTGTGCCCCGTACGAGCCTCGACGCTACAACCCGCGCGTTCTGATTCAGTGCACTCAGGCTCTGGATCGCACTGTTCGGGCTCTTGCCGTCGAGTTGGTTGCCACTCGAGCATGTCTCTACGATGCTATGACGCAGTTGCTACCTGCTGTTCGCGCGGGGATACATCCTGAGCACATCCTTTACCCGCGCATGACTCAGATGTATGCTAGTATTGATTGGCCTGCTGTTGGAGGTCACACACCTACACGTGGACCTCTTCTTACAGCTCGAGACCGGGTTCTGCATCAGAGTGCACATGGAGCGCAGGATCTTATCGCGATGAACATTCGTCGTCCGCACTTGCAGTTACCCCGTTGCAGTGGTTTTCCCCGACGTTGATGTAGCCTTTGCTATGTCTCGTTGTGTACTTCCTTATCGCGTGCATGCGCGCCGCCTAGCATGTCTAGTTTTAAAAATGCGCCGTTATGCTGTCCGCATGTATCCGACTTTGTGTATGGATCTGTATATCTTAAATTGACTACTGTTAAGTATCTGTTACACTGCGTAAAGTATTGTCGTGTTACATCATGCTTGCCGTTAAACACTCGCAATTTCTTTTACTAAACTACCCCCTGTTGATACTTAGCAGGATGGTTAGACCAGGTGGTCGTGGTCGTGTGTAACACCCCAAAATTCTAAATTTTGGAATGTTATATTAAAAAAATAGTTTTGATTGATTGTTTGATTATGGTGTGGTTGTTTGTGTGAAATTGAGTGAAATTTGAAACTTTTTGAAAGTTAAATGAGAGGGAATGAAATGACTTTCCCAAACTTTCACCTTGCATTTATGACCTCCATGAATTAAAATTCATTTCATCACAAAACCCTCGAGTGAAGATGATATGACTTCTTCCATTTAAATAAATGAAAAGGGGTATTGAAAAGATTTGAATTCCATTTGGAAATATTTCAACTTCGGAAACTTTATGCTACTCAATGAGTTTCATGAGAGAAGATAAAATGACTTCTTCAAATGCTAAGAAAGAGAGTTGGAAGTTTCAAAGAAATCAAATTTAAAGTCCCTTTGAAAGTATTTTCAATTTGGAGTTATTTAGTTTTTATTCAAATTATTTTTATCCAAAAATAAAATATATAGAAATTAGGGTAAAATGATTCCCTACAGTAGAAAAATGGAGAGAAATAAATTTGAAATTATTTTGGTATTTTAAAATATTTTTTATTTGGTTTTTAAATGAACCACTAGTACTGTTCGCTTTATTTAAATTTTTTTGGAATTTATTTTCCACTAAAAATATGTTCATCATTTATGAAATATTTTTCTGAAAATTCTAATATATAATATGCCTATGTACAATTTTATTTTTATTTTCGTTATTCAGTTTTGCCGTTCTGTCTCTATTTAAAAAAAAATGTACGTGCGGCTAATAATTATTTATTGCCCACATGCGTAGCTTAGTAGACAAGCCGGCCCGTATTTTCTTTTTTTCTTTTTATTTTTGTTAAGGTTTACAATTTTATTTTATTTTATTTAAAAAAAAAACTGCCGCGCAGTGTACGCGCGCGGCCGGGCCGAATTCTTAGCCCATGCGCATGATTTTTTTCAATTTCATCTGCGCATATGTTTAGTCCCATATTGCCTAGCCCTTGACCCCTAAACCTCTTTTTCACCTATAAATATAGACCCATAGAGCCTCCAAAAATCATCCGATTCGGATTAAATTAATATTTTGGTTTGACTAGATTCACTAAATAAAAATATTTTTTCTTCTCTCCGGCGGGACATCTGGAAATTGTCTCCTCTCTCAGAAGTCGTCTTTTCTCTAGCTTATAAAGATATCTTTCTTCGTATTTTTATCTTTCCCCCGTAGCTTATTATTTCTAGACTAGTACGGTAGAATAATTAGATTATCAATTAATCCCTGTATTTACATTTTAGGACTAGAATTCTTTTAGCCATAGCTATTCTTCTTCCGTAAAACAGTTTGATCCTGATTTTTCAAATAGCCATAACTTTTTACTCGTTCATCCAAATTAGATAAAACCAATGCCTACATTTTCGTCTTGATTCCACCTATCTAGTGAATCTATCAAATAAACTTTTTGCAACTTTCAAATTTCGAAATTTGTTCAGATTCATATTCAAACTTGTTTTGGCTATAACTTGAGTTGCGTAACTCCGATTTAATTGATTCTTTTTGCTAATTGAAGCTCTTGACCTAAACTTTCTGATAAGACCAAATCCACCCAATTTTGGTACTGTTAGAAATTGTTTTCTGTTGCAAGAGTTAATTGCTAGTTTTCGAAGTTTTCCGAGATCTTTTCTTCGATTCTTTTGCATGAGTGCTTATATATGCAATTGCTTGCTCACGTTAGATTGAACGGAGTGTGACGAGTAGAACTATCAGGAATTATGAGTGCGAAGGATCTTCATCAACAGTACAAGGCAAGTTCACACTTTGATCGTATCCCTTTATTACCCAGTTTTTATGCATTAGTTTCACTCCTCAAACACTGCATGATTAGGATGTGATTAACTTGTGGGTACTGGGAAGTAGATGATGAGGTAGAACCTATTGTCCTTTATTATCAAACCTTGGTTACTTCTACGCTATGCTTATATTGCCATGCTATGCTCGTAGACGTGGATTGGGTTTGAGTGTATCCATGACAGATGTGAGATTGTTAATTAATGGTTAACTTAAGGTGGCTACTTAAACACACATCTGGGTGGATTGGTTGCGGGCACCTGGGGATATACCAGTGCTGTCCATTTGGTTCGCCACCCAGGCTCAAAGGGATCATAAGATTATTAATGCTAGAAACTTCCGTGTGCAGCCACAAGCTATTATGGGCTCTAGCATAGTTGAGTATGTTGCATGACCTCTTTCAGTGATAGGCTAGCAGATGTAGGGGAAAGTAGGTGTAACTGTCTACCCAGAGTAAAGAGTAAATGCTTCTGAAAGACTGTGTCTCGGTCATCCGTTTCTCAAACACCATGTAGTGCGAGAAATCCAATGGAGGAGATCGAGTCTTGTGGGGAAAAGTGCGCAAACCTCTACAGAGTGTATAAACTAATCATGGTTAGCCGTGTCCCCGGTTATGGACATCTTGAGTATCTGGTACTTGAATTATTGATTTGATCTCATCACTCTAAATTAATTTGTTGGGTTTAATGATTACTTTTAATTGGGATTGAGAGGGGGATTTACCTTCTCAATGTTTCAACCACCATGATAGTTAAATAAAACATATTCCTTTGATGTAGGGAAAAATTGGCTTTTCGCAAAACAATATAACCCTAGACCTTCTCCACCAGCCAAATATGCATATAGTGATAGCTATTATTCATCATTATCCTATGGTGTGAATTTGCTAGTACATTCAATGTACTGACCTACATGGCTGCAACGTCTCATGTTGCAGGATTCTTACGACGAGTAAGTGATACGTTAGGGTTACGATTTCTACACTCAACTTTGCCGTTGGTGTTGATGGGAATCCACAACCTTGTTGTTACTTCCGCTATATGGATTGAGGTAATAGTATTTACGTTACTTTATACATGTGATTTACCTCTGTTATAAATCCTCAAGTACTGTGTGTGTCAGCATACCGATCCAGGGATGACACTTAAGCACAGAGACTTGATCCATTCGGGTCGGGTCGCTACAAGATGGTATCAGAGCACATGTTGACTGTAGGACGTGACCCATAGAAACTGGCAAGCCCATAGGAAAGGATTTCTCTAAAACTTTATTTTCAAAAGAGATCCCTTAACTCTCATCTTTTCTAAAGCTTTACCAAGTATTTCCTCTCACCTCAAGTAGTTAGACTATACCCCTTTTCCCTTTTGACCACGCAAAGATTCGACTGATGAGACCACTCCAAGAAGTACAAGATATCGGACAACTAAGACCACTTCGGAATGAAGAGGATTTTACCGTGCATTATAATAATGGAAACTACAACGGTTGAAGACTCCGAAGACTAGGAGAATTTGAAGTTTCTGAAGAATTTCTAGATTGGTATGACCTAGGAAGGCTACCCTTATGGAATTTGTCAGACTATTGAAGCTGTCAATACCCGAGATCAAGGTGTGTCGGAGAAAGACCGGAACATGGAGCGTTAAAACTCAAAGTTTTTGTCAAGAAAACCCTAAGGCAGGAGATATCAACTATGGAATGATAGCTCATGGCAATGACAAGGGCAGAAACACTGCTATCCATGATGTTATCGCCCGCTTATGCTATTGTCGCCGTGCTGAGTTAAGCATGCATTTCGTCGAAAGGATTGGATGACAAAAGGGCTAATGGAGCATCTATCAGCAAAAGATGAAGTTTAACCTTAGTTGGTGTATCGACAGGATCTGGAGTATTACATCAATTTTTTTAAGATGGACCTTGAGGAAGCCGTATTTGACAAGGAAGCATTTCGTGAAGAACTCGGGATCCAGAAGCTGAAAGTAGCCAAGCTGGAGGAGCAAAACCTCGAGATACCAGAGATTCGTCAGGAACTGAAGGACAGTAGGACCATGGTTCATGCCAAGGATGTTGAAACCCAGAAGTTTGGAACGTAACTCCAGAATATTAAAGGACGTCACGAGAGACTTCGCATCAACAGAGATGATCTGGCAAAAGAACTTGAGAAGGTTAAGCACGATCGAAAGAAGCCCATCGGAGACATGAACAAGACTTGAAGAGTTTGGGGACTTTGAAGATTTATTGACCTTTAGAAGACCAAACCCCTGTTATATACTTACGTTAGATACGACGATTGTGAGCTGTCATTTGTTTGATGTTTTTCCGACAGCCACAAAATTAAAATCTGCCTCTTCAAAACTATTGTTTGTATTGTGTGTATCCCTCTCTATCTCTCTTATCCCACCCCAAACCCTTGGAACCAATAGAGGATGAATGGAGATGAACTCATATTTTCTGGACCAATGACTCAATTGGAGACGGACCGATGGATTCAGAACATGGAAGATAACCTGAAGATTAACACTATAGCCGGAAAGGATATGACCCAGCATGCTCTTCAGTGCTTTGAAAGAGGTGCTGCTACTTGGTGGAGGATGTACCAAACCATCAATGGATGGCAAAGAGTAACCACTTGGAAAGAATTTAAGTTGACTCTGCTAAAGTCTCGGCTTGTGTCCCAGAAGTTGAAGCCTTATGGAAATGATATGAAGAAACCTTGTGCATGCAAGCTCTGTGGAGAAATAGGACACAACCATAAAGAACACAAGGATGAATGCCCTCATTGTGAAGAAATTCACCCAGCTGAAGAATGCCCAACTAGGCAGATTACTTGTTTCTTGTGTGAAGGGACTACCCACTACCCTACTCAGTGTCACATTTACCCCATAGTACAAAGAACCATCCAGCAGAAGAAAGAAGCAATGAAAGGAGCCCTCATGGAAATTTTAGAAGAACCTGTGATGAAGGAAGAGGTGGAGGACACACCCGAAGAAGACCTAATTAAACCCTGCACCAAGTCATGTTATTCATGTGGAGAAGAAGGACACATCTCCCAGGATTGTCTGAAGGGGGATCTAGTAGCATTCCCGACAGAGGAAGTAGAGTATGATCCACAGGAAATAGAAGCCCTGATCGGCACGGAAAAGTCCAGGAAGAGAAATAGATTGGACTCCAAGAACAACCAAATTTCTACAAAGAAGGACCTGAGTCATATCACATGTTCTAGGTGCAAAGATTCAGGACACTATTTCAGTGATTGCCCAAAAAGGAAGCCGAGGACCCAAGGAGGCTATGTAATCACTAGGAAACCACGAGGCTTGTCAGAAGTAATATGTTTCTGCTGTAATGAAGCAGGGCACTTTGCCAGAGATTGTCCCAATGAGAAGGAGACTTGTGGTAAATAGTTGTGTTGTAAAAGAAGTGGGAACAATTCTTTTGTATTGAGGTGTTGAGTTGAGGCATGTAATGGAAATGTAGGAGATTGTAATAATTTGAGAATCAATAATGTTAGCATCGTTGGTACTGATTTGGATTTTACGAGTTGTTACTCTATGAAGAAAGATTTTGACCATTTTCGAGGATATGAGAAATATGGTCTATGGATGAATTTGTGCATTTTAAGGGTGGTAGTACCCTGTGAGGACACTTGACCCCTGGAAAGGATAATGATATTCCACGGAGTGGACTTCGGACAAGATAAGTACGAATTTTATCTTGATATGTGGGATACCCCACGACTATGATGGGATGAAGTACTATTGGATATAAAGGAGGTAGAAGGTTGGCAATATGGAGCAATTGTAACTCCATGATGAGTCTGTGTAATCCCGTCTTAGTTTGGTACCGATAGAAGGAAGGGAGACAGTACAATGGGTTGGATTTAAGAATGCTAGGAAGCTGGATGTTGGAATAATGATCAGTTGCCCCGATGATGAGTTCAAGGTTTACAAGTGATGAGATGGGCCATAACCCACAGGCCCCAGGACCTACCAAGAAGCCAGCACATTCCTGCTGAAGGAAAAACCCTGGTAGAAGTTACGACTTTATCAACACACGATCTTATAGGAGTAACGCAAAACCTGAGAGTTGTGAAGGAACGATAGATGTTTGTTTGGCTTGCAGAATCAATGGATTTATCCGAACTTGGTTCGTCAACAAGAGAAAATTCTGCAATGCTTGTGAGGATGACCGAGTGTTAGAATGCGAGATTCGCTAAACCATGTACAAGGTAATGATTTGGGTGCGGGATGGATTGATCACCATACCGACTTACTCTTTTTATTCGCCTTGCTATATGGGATGGTAAATCTGAGTGACTTACCCATAGTAGAGCGACGATGATCAAAACCTTGTTTAAACCTTAGAATGGTATGACAATTTTCCCTTGTACAAGGCAGCTGTTGCCAATCGTAGGTCATACGGTGAGAATGAAACCCAGACCCATTTTCTGCAGGAGAAAAAGATGAAAGGACACAAGAATTGAGAAAAAAAAAGGTTATGCCACTACCGGAAGAGCCCAGAGAAGGAATTATCCTAAAGATCTGAGGAGATCGACACTGCCAACAATAAGGATGGAGTATATGAGTTTTGATGGAACCGTAACGATGTTTCTAAGGGTGGTAGCACCCGAGACCTTCGTGCCAATTGATGGATTTTTGAGGAGACCCCCGAACCTAATCTATTTCTTTCTAGCCTCTCCGAATCTCGAGGGCGAGATTCATTTTAAGGGTGGTAGGTTTGTAACATCCCAAAATTCTAAATTTTGGAATGTTATATTAAAAAAAATAGTTTTGATTGATTGTTTGATTGTGGTGTGGTTGTTTGTGTGAAATTTGAAACTTTTTGAAAGTTAAATGAGAGGGAATGAAATGACTTTCCCAAACTTTCACCTTGCATTTATGACCTCCATGAATTAAAATTCATTTCATCACAAAACCTTCGAGTGAAGATGATATGACTTCTTCCATTTAAATAAATGAAAAGGGGTTTTGAAAAGATTTGAATTCCATTTGGAAATATTTCAACTTCGAAAACTTTATGCGACTCAATGAGTTTCATGAGAGAAGATAAAATGACTTCTTCAAATGCTAAGAAAGAGAGTTGGAAGTTTCAAAGAAATCAAATTTAAAGTCCCTTTGAAAGTATTTTCAATTTGGAGTTATTTGGTTTTTATTCAAATTATTTTTCCCCAAAAATAAAATATATGGAAATTAGGGTAAAATGATGCCCTACAGTATAAAAATGGAGAGAAATAAATTTGAAATTATTTTGGTATTTTAAAATATTTTTTATTTGGTTTTTAAATGAACCACTAGTACTGTTTGCTTTATTTAATTTTTTTGGAATTTATTTGCCACTAAAAATATGTTCATCATTTATGAAATATTTTTATGAAAATTTTGATATATAATATGCCTATGTACAATTTTATTTTTATTTTTGTTATTCAGTTTTTCCTTTCTGTCACTATTTAAAAAAAACTGTATGTGCGGCTAATAATTATTTATCGCCCACATGCGCAGCTTAGTAGACAGGCCGGCCCGTATTTTCTTTTTCTCTTTTTATTTTCGTTAAGGTTTACAATTATATTTTATTTTATTTAAAAAAAAACTACCGCGCAGTGTACGCGCGCGGCCGGGCCGAATTCTTAGCCCATGCGCATGATCTTTTTCAATTTCATCTGCGTATGCATATGTTTAGTTCCACATTGCCTAGTCCTTGATCCCTAAACCTCTTTTCCATCTATAAATATAGACCCATAAAGCCTCCAAAAATCATCCGATTCGGATTAAATCAATATTTTGGTTTGACTAGATTCACTAAATAAAAATATTTTTTCTTCTCTCCGACGGGACTTCTGGAAGTTGTCTCCTCTCTCAAAAGTCGTCTTTTCTCTACCTTATAAAGATATCTTTCTTCGTATTTTTTTCTTTCTCCCGTAGCTTATTATTTCTAGACTAGTACGGTGGAATAATTAGATTATCAATTAGTCCCTGTATTTACATTTTATGACTAGAATTCTTTTAGCCATAGCTATTCTTCTTCCTCCGTTAAACAGCTTGACCCTGATTTTTCAAATAGCCATAACTTTTTACTCGTTCATCCAAATTAGATAAAACCAACGACTACATTTTCGTCTTGATTCCACCTATCTAGTGAATCTATCAAATAAACTTTTTGCAACTTTCAATTTTCGAAATTTGTTCAGATTCATATTCAAACTTGTTTTGGCTATAACTTGAGTTGCGTAACTCCGATTTAATTGATTCTTTTTGCTAATTGAAGCTCTTGACCTAAACTTTCTGATAAGACCAAATCCACCCAATTTTGGTACTGTTAGAAATTGTTTTCTGTTGCAAGAGTTAATGGCTAGTTTTCGAAGTTTTCCGAGATCTTTTCTTCGATTATTTTGCATGAGTGCTTATATATGCAATTGCTTGCTCACGTTAGATTGAACGGAGTGTGACGAGTAGAACTATCAGGAATTATGAGTGCGAAGGATCTTCATCAACAGTACAAGGCAAGTTCACACTTTGATCGTATCCCTTTATTACCCAGTTTTTATGCATTAGTTTCACTCCTCAAACACTGCATGATTAGGATGTGATTAACTTGTGGGTACTAGGAAGTAGATGATGAGGTAGAACCTATTGCCCTTTATTATCAAACCTTGGGAGTTACTTCTACGCTATGCTTATATTGCCATGCTATGCTCGTAGAGGTGGATTGGGTTTGAGTGTATCCATGATAGATGTGAGATTGTTAATTAATGGTTAACTTAAGGTGGCTACTTAAACACACATCTGGGTGGATTGGTTGCGGGCACCTGGGGATATACCAGTGCTGTCCATTTGGTTCACCACCCAGGCTCAAAGGGATCATAAGATTATTCATGCTAGAAACTTCCGTGTGCAGCCACAAGCTATTATGGGCTCTAGCATAGTTGAGTATATTGCATGACCTCTTTCAGTGGTAGGCTAGCAGATGTAGGGGAAAGTAGGTGTAACTGTCTACCCATATTAAAGAGTAAATGCTTCTGAAAGACTGTGTCTCGGTCATCCGTTTCTCAAACACCATGTAGTGCGAGAAATCCAACGGAGGAGATCGAGTCTTGTGGGGAAAAGTGCGCAAACCTCTGCAAAGTGTATAAACTAATCATGGTTAACCGTGCCCCCGGTTATGGACATCTTGAGTATCTGGTACTTGAATTATTGATTTGATCTCATCACTCTAAATTAATTTGTTGGGTTTAATGATTACTTTTAATTGGGATTGAGAGGGGGATTTACCTTCTCAATGTTTCAACCACCATGATAGTTAAATAAAACATATTCCTTTGATGTAGGAAAAAATTGGCTTTTCGCAAAACAATATAACCCTAGAGCTTCTCCACCAGCCAAATATGCATATAGTGATAGCTATTATTCATCATTATCCTATGGTGTGAATTTGCCAGTACATTCAATGTACTGACCTACATGGCTGCAACGTCTCATGTTGCAGGATTCTTACGACGAGTAAGTGATACGTTAGGGTTACGATTTCTACACTCAACTTTGCCGTTGGTGTTGATGGGAATCCACAACCTTGTTGTTACTTCCGCTATATGGATTGAGGTAATAGTATTTACGTTACTTTATACATGTGATTTACCTCTGTTATAAATCCTCAAGTACTGTGTGTGTCAGCATACCGATCCAGGGATGACACTTAAGCACAGAGACTTGATCCATTCGGGTCGGGTCGCTACATCGTGGTACCCCTGAACGCCCACCACCGCCAGACTATATGGTAGCCATGATGCAACAATTTGAGCTCAACCGCCAATTCATGACTGGAATCATGGCTCAGTTCCCGCATCAGAACAACCAGAACCAGAACCCTGCTTCAATAACTTTGACAGAGTTTATGCGACTCAACCCAACTCAGTTCCGCAACTCTGACAAGCCATTGGATGCTGATGACTGGCTCCGCGACATCACTCACGAGATGGAGTCTGCTAATGTCGCCCCTGCCAACTTCGTCAACTTCGCGGCCTTTTTCTTAAAGGGACCCGCTGCTCAATGGTGGGACACCCACAAGCGTACACTGCCTGTTGGAACAGTCATCACCTGGTATGAGTTCCAGGCTGCTTTCCGTACACGTTACATCCCTCGGGCAATTATGGAACGCATGAAGACCCAGTTCCGTAACCTCACTCAGGGCAATAAGACTGTCGAAGCTTATCAGCGGGAATTTCTAGACCTCTCCCGCTATGCTGAAGAAGACATTGCCACAGATGCCCGTAGACAAGAGAAGTTCCGTAATGGACTCCACCCAGACCTCAAGCTTGCACTTGCTGCTCAAGACTTCAACGACTTTTCAACTCTAGTGAACAAGGCTATTCTTGTTGAGACCGCTCAGATGGAACACAAGGACTCGCAGAAGCGCTATCGTGATGCTGGCTCATCTTCGGGCTCAGCACAGAAGCGTCGAGTTTGGATTCCCAACAATGCGTTCCGTCCCAATACCTCTGCGCCAAAGAACAACTATGCTGCACCACGTCTGCCTCCTCCACCACCGAGGCAGCCAAAAGCTCAAGCTATTCAAAACAATGCTCCTCTTCGTCCTGAAGATGGTCTGTGCTTCAAGTGCCGCAAACCAGGTCACCAGGCTAAAGACTGCCGCCAGACTCAGAATCAGTTAGCTTTTCCTCGTACTGGCCGTGGCAATGGACGTGGCAACAATCAGACCCGCAACTATAATACTGGGTCTGCTGCACATGGTCGTGGACACGCTTACAACATTGATATTGAAGAAGTCCAGGATCAACCTGCTACTGTGATGGGTACCCTTCTCGTTAATTCAGTACCTGCTTCTGTTTTATTTGATTTAGGAGCATCACATTCGTTCCTCTCTGGAAAATTTGCATTCATGCATGGCATTCGATATGAGAAAATGCATACTCCGTTAGTCGTTAAAACTCCCGGAGGTCATTGTCATGCTGACGTGATAGCACCTGACGTTACCGTCGAAATTAAAGGGTTGGAATTCCTTGCCTCACCTATTATCCTGAAGTCTTCCACCATAGACCTCATACTCGGAATGGATTGGTTGAAAGCTCACATTGCTTCGATCAATTGTGCCACTAAAGTCGTCCAACTTCTTCACCCCCTCCGATGAGATAGTGAACTATACCGCACGCATTACACGGGACGCTGAAGCTCAGATATATGTTCTGAATGCTTTGAACGCCTCACCTCTGGAAGGGATCGAGAACGTTCCTGTCGTTCGAGATTTTCCGGACGTCTTTCCAGAAGAACTTCCAGGAATACCACCGGCTAGAGCTGTCGAGTTTGTCATTGACTTGAAGCCTGGCACTGTCCCTATTGCCAAGCGACCTTATAAGATGCCTCCGCATCACCTACTCGAGCTTAAGGAAGAAATCGACAAGTCACTTAAGAGTGGTTTCATCCGCCCCAGTTCCTTTGCTTGGGGAGCACCTTCACTCTTCGTTAAGAAGGATGGAACTAACCGTTTGGTTCAGGATTATCGGCCCATTAACCAAGCCACAATACAGAATAAATACCCACTGCCCCGGATCAATGATCTTTATGATCAACTTGCTGGATCATCGGTGTTCTCTAAACTCGACTTGAGGTTGGGTTATCACCAGATCCGTGTCCGTGAAGAGGATATTCCCAAGACTGCATTCGTCACTCGTTATGGCTCCTATGAATACACCGTCATGTCGTTTGGCCTAACGAATGCTCCAGCAACTTTCTCCCGTCTGATGAATTATATATTCATGGATTACCTCGACAAATTCGTCATGGTTTATTTGGATGATATCCTTATATATTCTAAGAATAAAGAAGAACATGCTGAACACCTCCGTCTGGTACTAGAAAGGCTTCGAGAACACCAGTTGTATGCCAAGTATTCCAAATGTGAATTTTGGCTTTCTGAAGTAACTTACCTTGGACATGTGATTTCCAAGGATGGCATTGCTGTTAACCCCGAACGAGTTCAGGCTATTCTTGACTGGACTCCCCCGAAGAATGTCAAGCAAGTCAGAAGTTTTCTCGGACTTGCAAGTTATTGCCAACGATTCGTTGAGAACTTTTCCAAGATTGCAAAACCGTTGACGAATCTGCTTCACAAAGGTGTCAAATTTGAGTGGACAGAAAAATGTCAAGAAAGCTTTCAGACACTTAAAGATAAGTTAACCTCTGCCCCAGTATTAGCACCCCCGGATTCCCAAAAGGATTTCGTGATATACTGTGATGCATCTCGTCAAGGATTAGGCTGTGTCCTAATGCAAGAGCGTAAAGTGATTGCTTATGCCTCTCAACAATTGCGTCCTCATGAAGAAAATTACCCAGTGCATGATCTCGAACTTTCTGCCATTATTTATGCTCTGAAGCTATGGCGACATTACATTCTCGGTAATCGTTGCGAGATATACACGGATCATCAAAGTTTGAAGTATTTATATACTCAACCAGATCTGAACCTACGTCAACAAAGATGGCTCGAAACAATTGCCGATTATGATATGAATATCTCATATACCCCTGGCAAGGCTAATGTAATGGCCGATGCTTTGAGTCGTAAGGCTTATTGCAACAATCTTACGGTTCAGGAAACACAACCTCTTCTCCATGAAGAGCTTCGCAAATTGAACCTACATATTGTTCCACAAGGTTATCTCAATACCCTGGTTGTTGAACCAGATTTAGAACACAGCATCAATACTATGCAACGGTATGACTCTGAAGTAGAAAGGATCAAGCGATACCTCGAAAAAGGAAAGCCGTCGGAATTCCATCTTGATGATGATGGGATCCTATTCTTCCAACACCGTCTCTTCGTACCCAAGTTCAAGGATGAGAGGGAACACGTTATGAAGGAAGCTCATGACACTCCTCTGTCTATTCACCCTGGTAGCACAAAGATGTACCGTGACATTTGTCAGAGATACTGGTGGCCTAATATGAAGCGAGATATTGCTCGTGATGTTTCTGAGTGTGACGTTTGTCGCCGCATTAAAGCAGAACATCAAAGGCCTGCTGGAACTCTGCAACCACTTGAAATTCCTGAATGGAAATGGGACAAGGTCCAAATGGATTTCATTACTGGTTTTCCCAGATCTCAGAAGGGTCATGATGCTATTTTTGTCGTCATTGACCGATTCTCCAAGGTTGCTCACTTTCTGCCAGTTAAGGAGACAATCACTGCTAGTCAGTTAGCAGACTTGTATGTTTCCCGAATTGTGTCACTCCACGGTGTTCCGTTGGAGATCAGTTCTGATCGTGGTAGCCTCTTCACCTCCAGATTCTGGAATAGTTTCCAAGAAGCTATGGGAACTCACCTGTCGTTCAGTACCGCTTTTCACCCTCAGTCACAGGGTCAAGTTGAACGAGTTAATCAAGTGCTCGAAGATATGCTTCGAGCTTGCGTCATCTCCTTCAGTAAGAAATGGGAGGAATCTCTCCCGTATGCCGAATTCTCTTACAACAATAGCTATCAAGCTAGTCTGAAGATGGCACCGTTTGAAGTTCTTTACGGACGTAAGTGTCGAACCCCTCTGAATTGGTCAGAAACTGGGGAGCGCTCACTCGTCGGACCGGACATTATTCAGCAAGCTGAAGAACAAGTCCGCATTGTCCGTGAACATTTGAAATCTGCTCAGTCTCGTCAGAAGAGCAACTATGACCGAAAGCACCAGGAAATGGTCTATCAACCTGGCGAGCAAGCTTACCTCCGCGTCACTCCGTTGAAAGGCACTCATCGATTCGGAATCAAAGGCAAGTTAGCTCCTCGCTACATTGGCCCGTTCCGTATTCTTGCCCGTCGAGGAGAAGTGGCATATCAGTTGCAATTGCCGTCAAATCTTTCACAAGTACATGATGTCTTTCATGTATCCCAACTCCGTCGCTGCTTCAAGGATCCTATTCAAGCTGTGGATCATGAAGTGTTTGAATTACGGGAAGATCTGTCTTATCCAGGATATCCCATCCGTGTTCTTGATGAAGCTGAACGTCGGACTTGTCAAAAGTCAATCAAATTCCTCAAAGTTCAGTGGTCGAATCATTCTGAAGATGAAGCCACTTGGGAACGCGAGGATCGTCTTCGCGAAGAATACCCCGCTTTCTTCCAGTCTTCCTCTTAATTCTCGGGACGAGAATTCTTGATAGATGAGGAGAATTGTAATACCCCTTGTCATTAGCCACAGTAATCACTTTTGATAATGATAAGTCAGCAGGATTAACAGTGCCAAATCATCATTTGCATCATATTGCATTTCAACTCCTAAGTCAAAATCCCAATTTAAATGAAAGTGGAAAATAAAAGTTGTTCAGCATAGAAACTAAAATGTTCATTTAATAATAAGTATCCCAGAGACCATTCTAAAATTGTAACCAACATTTATTACATTAGTTAAGTGACCCAAACCTCTTTTAACAGTGGCTGGAAATAATGTTTAATAACCTTTTAATAAATCTAGATCAAATATGAAATGATGTTTTGCCCAAACTAATTTTTGGTGTTAGGGTATAATGCACTGGTAATTTTGGACTAGGTCACACTTTTTACAAAATCCATTTGGGGCCCAAATAATTAACAAAACAGAAAAGAAAGAAACAAAAAAAGAGAAAAGGAAAAAGGCCTAAAGAAGCTACTGTGCACTAGGCCTGCTCGCTACAGCCGCGGCCCAGCCCACTCCCCACCTCGTCCCCTACCTACTGCTCACCCCGCGCCTCGCTGTCGAGCGCTCTGCGCGCACGCACGCCCGCGCCCTGGCCCCCTCTCCTCCTGCTCGACAGCGGCCTCGCCCACTCGTGGTGGATATAGGGCAGGCCCTGGCGCTTCCCTGGCCTCTCCCTCGCTCACTCACTCTCGCTCTTCCCCGTCCCCCACCTCGCCCGACGCCGCCATGGCTGCGCCACCGTGAAGCTCGCGCCCACCGTCGCCCGTTCGCCGCCCCGATAAGTCCAACAGCTCCGCCTCGCTCCTCCACTTGGTCTACGCTGCCGGATCGAGCCCCGGAGGCCCTGCAGCGCCGAACCCCTTCCGAACGCATCTCCGACCGCCGTCGTTCGTCTCCGTCTCCGTCGACCTCTGCTGCTCCTAAGCTCACACGGGCCTTTCTTGGCCGCTCGGTGAGCTCCTCCCTCCTTCTGTTACTTCTTTCCGCGGCCGCATTTGCCCCTAGCCCGCTCGCCGCCATTACCGAACCCTTGCCTCCGCCACTGCTCGTCGCCGGCGTCGATCCAATGACCAAACGGCCTCGCCCGTTGCATTCGCCGCATCGTGTAGACGTCGTAGCCACCTCGCGCCGCTCGTTTTGCGCCCCGTAGCCCCGATCCCGAAGACGACCAAACTCCGGCGTCCGCCTCGCTGCTCGCCGTCGACGCTACCGACCACCGCAGCCTCTGCTGCCACCCAAGATCGCTTCGCCATCGTCTGCTCGTTCGAACGAGCCCGGCCGTGCGCGATTTGTCCCCCTGTGGACGAATCCCGACGCTGCTCCGCCGCTCGCCGCCGCAAATGGCCTCGCCGGAGCAACTTCGGCGGCCGACTCTGACGTGGCACGCGGGTCCCACCCCCTGGGTCACTGCCTTGTGGCCCCACGGCCCCAGTTGACCAGTTGACTTGGTCAACTGGCTGACTGGGCACTGCCCAGTCACTGACTGGTGGGGCCCCCTTCCCTGTGTCTATGACATATGGGCCCCCCCTGTCAGGTGTCTAATTAACCAATTAGATAAATAAAAATAATGAAAATCCTAATCAGTCACTGACTGCTGGGCCCCACCTGTTACTTAATCCAATTAATTAATTTAACTCCTCTGTTAATGTCACAGTGTATGACATGTAGGTCCCACCTGTCAGGTTTGACTCTGGTCAGCCAGAGTTGACCTGCTGACGTCACCCTGACCTCATGCTGACTTCGTCATTCACTATTCTGGATAATTCGAATTTAAATTAATAATTAAATTCAGAAAATGTTTAAAACTTTAGAAGATCATATTAAATAAACCGTAACTCCGATGAAAATAATTTATATATGAAACTTGCTCAGAATTTCGATACGAACCCGAATACGCCCTCCGTATTCCTGTCAGATGCCCCTAGCTATATAAACATTGAACTTTTAGACCGATTTCGATAAATGAATAGTGCCCAATGTTGATTAAATAAATCCGGATAAATTCCTAAGTTAACTAAATCGTTTAGTTAGGCAGTAGAACACCCCGGCATATCATTTAGGCATGTCATACATATTGTTTTTATTATTGCCGTGAATTTATTGTTTCTCCCCCCCTTCTCTTTCGATAGACGCTGAGACCAACGATGCTGCACCTGGGTACGACTACACTACCGATGAGCAGCCCGTTGACGACCCCTCTCTCTTGCCAGAGCAACCAGGTAAGCCCCCCCTTTGAGCATCCAGATATCGCCCATTCCATTTCTCCTGCTTGCATTAGATTTTGCTACTGTTAAATGTTTGCTCCTATTCTGATGCATAGCCTGCTTTTGTAACCTGTTTAATGTTACCTTACCTGCCTATATTAAACTGCTAGTATAGGTTGGTAGTGAACCATCAGTGACCCCCACCACCTTATCCTTGTTGCCCCTGCTTGATCATCGACGACTCGATCAACGTGATCATCGACCAGAGACCGACACCTCACTTCACACCCCCTTAGTTGTACGACTCTGCGTAGTAACTATCGAGTGCCGAGGGTGATACCTCGTAACGCACTCCCGATGAATACTCTGCAGTGTAGCTGTTCAGTCGTGGTCATCGAGGATGATTCCTCCTTCTCCATTTCCGATACGACTCTGTCGTGCAACCCTCAGTGTGAACCTCGAGGGTGATGCCTCATATGTTCACCCTGATGATTTCATCGAGTGGAATCTGCCGAGGGTGATTCCTCGGGTTTTCCCCTTTGATGTTATGATCACACGGTTACCTTGACCTTTGTTACAGGCGGGTCCACCCTGGTGGGTACCCGCTGGGGATCTATGATGTCGAGTGTGTCGGAAGGGCACTCGAGTGTGATATTGTGGCGGAGCATCAGAGACTCTGATTGTCTCCGCGTGATACTAAATGAGCCTATTGGATTTGGGTGTGTGATCTGAGTGGGTTGACGTGCCCTATACGCACTACCACCACGCGGGATAATGGTTATGGGGCCCTCTGCGATGTACGTTTCTCCCGAAAGCTCGTCAGACGTCATGATTCACCGTGCGGGCTGATTGTCGGGATTGGGCTGGATACTTCACTGACGAGTTCAGTGTCGCGCCTGCACCCCGGCCAGTCTCGCAACGCGCAGGGTGCCCAGGGCGATGGCCCAAGACCTCTAGGTGCATAGGTTAGTCCGACGTGCTGACCTCTCTGTTGAGCCTAGGTAGGGCCCTGCTTCGTGTTGATCTTCCGAGGACGGGCATTACCCAGCAAGTGTGTCCGGCCAGAGTTGATCAAGCGTGTTGGGTAACAGTAGTGCACCCCTGCAGGGATGAATGATCTATCGATAGCCGGTCCTACGGTAAAGGATGCTTAGTTTGTGTATCCCGATCTACTACTTGAACAGGATACTTGTTGCTTAATTGAAGCTTCGGGATCGCTTTCTCGCGGGGAGTCGAGGAAGGATCTCTAGGCTTTGCTTCAACATGTTTGCTAAATAAAATGCTGTTCTACTCTCTTCTACTGCTGCAAGATGATGGCTTCGTGAAGATGTTTGAAGATGCTAGTTTTCGATAGGACTATGCCTTCTCTCTATTCTGGCATTTCTGCAGCCCAGTCCACTTATACAGCCTTTCTCCATTGATAATGTTGCATATGTAGTATAGATCCTTGCTTGCTGAGTACTTCGGATGAGTACTCACGGTTGCTTTACTTTCTCTTTTCCCCATACCCCACCTTGTTGATACATCAGACGATGGAGTCCAGGAGCCAGATGCCACCTCAGGAGCTTACTACCAGTAGGGTCCAGAGGGCACGTATTACTGGATCAAGCCAGCCGACCAGGAGTAGGATCGGAGGCTCCCAGGCAGGAGGCCAACGCCTTTCGATCTAGTGTCGTTGTTTGTGCTAGCCTTCTTAAGGCAAAACTTGTCTAACTATGTCTGTACTCAGATAATATTTGTATGACTGACTTATATATTCGGATCTTCGGATCCCTGGTCTGTAATATTGTGTATCTCCAGTTTTTTGTGTTTAGAGTTGTGTTGTGATATCTTCCCGTGAGTCCCTGTGCTTGATCGTACATGTTTGCGTGTATGATTAGTGTACGATTGAGTCGGGGGCGCCACATGTTTATACTGAAGTTGCCATGATATGTTTCAGCTATTTTCTTCTACATTTAAAAGTAAATTTTGGCATTTATAAAACGGGGAATTAAGAAACTAGACTTGCCATGAACCATAAACTAAAATTGCCATGATACATGCACTTAAAATTGCCATGGTTCATACAAAAAATAATTTTCATGGTCAAAGTACTGGAGTTGTCATCATCAAAAAACTAAAATTGCCATGCTCTACAAACTGAAATTGCCACATGGCAACTTTAGTTTAAGCACTATGGCAACTACAGTGTAAACATCATGGCAACTTTTGGGCAAAAAAAAAATTCATCGAAACATATCAACATGGGGTCTAGTTTTGAAGATCTCTTCGAGACGGATTTAATGGTGAAAACGGTTTTTTAATTAGATTTTTTAATTAGGAGATAAAACATTTTTAAGCCGAAAAACCAAAAATATTCCTGCTGATGTCATCTATTCACATGTGGCAAAATGAGTGGTAAAGGAAGCGTGTGGGCGATGTGCAAGATGCCACACGTGTGGGCGTTAGTTTTTTCCTTTTGAAAAAGCATTTGATATGATAGAGCATGACACAATCCTTGCTATTCTGAAAGCCAGAGGGTTCGGGAAGAGATGGATCATGTGGACTAAAATGATTCTAAGCTCAGGATATTCATCAATGATGTTAAATGGGGTGCCTGGCAAACAATTTCATTGCAAGAGGGGAGTGAGGCAAGGAGATCCACTATCACCACTAATCTTTGTCCTTGCTGCTGATTTCCACCAAACAATACTGAAAAAAGCAACGGAGGCTGGCATCATTCAGCACCCTCTCCCTTCAAGTTCAAATCCAGACTTCCGAGTGATTCAGTATGCAGATGCCACAATTTTGATCTTACCTGCTTGTCCTAGACAACTATAACAAGTGGATAACCTGCTAAAGCACTTTACTGCTCACACAGGGCTGAAGATAAACTTTCACAAATCAATCATGATTCCCCTCAATGTGGAAGATACATTATTCAATCAGTTACTCAGCATCTTGGGCTGCAAGAAATGAAATTTCCCATTTAGGGACTCCCTTTAAGTGCCAACAGGCTAAAAATTGAGGATTTCACCCCCCATTTTGTCAACAAATTGAAAGGAGACTGTCAGGATGCTCTACTATGCTTTCATATGATGGAAGACCTCTCTTGATAAAGTCAGTCTTCTCTGCCCTGCCAATTTTCTATATGAGCACACTAGCACTGCCTGCTTCAACACCACTCAGATCAATAAATACCTGAGAGACTTTTTGTGGAGAAAATATGGACATTGATTGCTGGGCCTGCTCTGATTGCCTGGGACAAAGTTTGTAGACCAAAAGATCAAGGAGGACTGGGCATTTTAGATGTTGTAACTCACAAGAAGTCACTTCTCATGAAGAACATTCAAAAGTTTCTGAAGAAGCAACCTATTCCTTGGGTTAATCTTATCTGGGAAACATACTACTCCGAATCTCCCCCTGTTTTCAAAATGGAAGGATCTTATTGGTGGAAATGCCATTTGAAACTTCTTCAGAATTACAAAGATAATTCAGTCAGTAAAATGGGCAATGGAAGTATTATTTTGCTATGGCATGATAATTGGCTTGATCAACCGCTCAAGCACAAATTCTCAGAGCTTCACTCATATGCATTGGATGACTCCCTCTCTGCTAGGGGCTGGCTTCACCAACAGGATAACACTCAGCTGTTTCACACACCAATGTCCACACAGGCCTACAACCAGTTTCAATTATTGGGAAATTACTTCAAAATCAAGCAGAGGTACAAACAAATGACCAATGGGCATGCAAAGGACAGAAGGACAAATACTCTTCCATCATAATGTACCAAAATCTATACCCACAACAGGAGAAGCAGATAATATACAAATGGCTTTAGAGAAATGCCTGCAGACTCAGGCATAAAATCTTCTTTGGTTATTAATTCATGACAGAGTAAATACCAGAAATCTGCTCAGAAGGAAGAGCTTCCACCTGGATTGCTATGAGTGTGTGTTCTGCAATGAAAAGGTAGAAGAAACTTTGAGACACCTTTTTTGGGACTGTGGCTTTGTGCAAGACTGCTGGAACAGTGTCCTACCGGGAAAAAAAATGGGAATATCCTCTATAGATGACAATCAATTAGCCCACAAACTTCTTCCCAAGAATGTCGCTATGAAGATTATAATTCAAGGATGTTGTGCCACATGGTGTCAAAGAAATGGGAAAATATTCAGAAAAGAATCCCTTAGTATAAATTGTTGGAAATTCAGGCTAAAGGAGGATTTGAGTTTATTGGCTCATAGAATTAAAGCGAAGCATCTAAACACCCTCCAGCAGTGGATTAATTATCATTTGGAATGACTCCTTACAACGACATTACTTCTCTTCAGTAGTATCATGTTGGGAAAAAAATGGCATTGGTTAGAGGCTAGACCTGCATTTCTTTCTTTCTCTTTTTTCGATGGCACATATTGTAACCCTTTTCTTATTAATAGAAAATTATCGTAGAACTATTGTTCTGCGGTTGGTGCTTCAAAAAAAAAAATCATCTCTCTAAGAAACTTTTGTTTGTGTAACCTGTCTATCAATGGAGTATTTTCATTTGACGATGGATTCAGTGATACTACTCAAATGTTTCACTAGTCAAATTGACGACCTAAAAATGTGTGTCTGGATAGTGATAATAGCAACAATAGTACTCCCTCCGTCCCATAATATAAGAGTGTTTTGGGACGGAGGAAGCAGTAAACAGTTGCAAACCAACTGCAGCGCCTCTCCATAGAGTAGTAATTTGATCATTTATTGTTTCACCGAGGATGAATTAATAACACGTCAGTGCAATGACATTGGCCGGTCGAACTGGCTTTGTGTGAACTGTAGATTGCTGCTGATGAATGCGTCGGCGAAAGGGAAACAGGCAAACAGCGGTACCACGTCGTCACGCAGATACGCCGTCGCCGCCAAATGCGTCCTCAAGGAATTCACCTTGATCGAGATGGCCGACGTCGCCGGCCTTCTCGAGGATCCATTCGCCGCCGCCGATACGGAAGACGCAGATCGAAGTGTTGTAGAGCTTCCCGCGCACCGGGCTGGTCGGATCGGCGTGGATGCCTCTGTGCTTGCGCCATGGGTGACCACGATCACCCGCTCCCCTGTCAACGCAGCACAAGTAAAACAAAAAGTAGATTTCCTCTTTCTGCTCAGCGGCAACTGTTCCGATGCCCAGGGACAAAAAATCTGTGGTGTCAGGGTGAGGATTGGTGCTTACCCTTGTGCTTCTCAGCTACTGTGTTCAGGTACGAGACACACCTCTTGGATAGCTGATCGAGGCTCTCCCCACCACCCTACAAAAGTGGAGAATGCGATGGAACAGAGATTTCGACGCGATGCCAAGATAATTTCCAGTTTCCATGTGAGAAGTGGCAGAACAGAACATAATAGCTGAGAAAATTCAGACGGAAGCATGGAGGTTACCGGGATTTCTTGGGTCCTCGAGTAAGAAGAGAAGATCTCAGGGTTCCTTCTGACGGCGTCGTCAAACACCAAGCCGTGGAGATCTCCCATGTGCCGCTCTCTCAGGGCTGGATCCAGCACCAGCTGAAACCAAGCAGCTCATGTCATGAGCCGATCAAGAAAGGCACCCATGGACTCAGCAAACAGCAACTAGCTGAGATGGAACGCCAGCCACATACGTACAGAGGATACGCCGCAGGCTGTGGCTATGGTTTGCGCGGTCTCGGCGGCGCGCTTGAGGTCGGAGGAGTACACGGCAGCCGGCCTGGCTTCCCTCGACAGCCGACGGGCAACCTTGGAATCCGAATTCAGAGAGGGGTCCTGATAAGTATTCAGAACTGCTAATTTTCAGTCGGATATTTCTGTCGAGACTCGAGAGCGTACTTACCACGAGAGCCAGTCGTCTGCCGATCTCGTTCAGCTCCGGATCCATCTGCCCCTGCGAGCACGAGATTTGGGGAAATGGCTCTCTGTCAGCCGGAGAAGATCGACGGTGGAGGAGGTGAGTGGACAGATCTGGATGGTGCGGGAGGCGTTCCACGACGTCTCGCCGTGTCGCACCACCACCACCTCCGCGAACGGCTTGCCCGGCGGTGGCGAAGCAGGAGGGGACGTTGCTGCTCGTGCTCGACCAGCCATGGTTGGTGGCTTACTCTCTCTTACATGCAGCAGAGAGACGAGTAGAAGGACAGTGGTATCTCCCGGGTTCGCTGCGGACTGGCTTGCAGCTTCCAGGAAAGCGTTGCTCTGTTCTTCTTTATCACCATTTTTTAGTGTAAATCTGGCCGGACTCGCGTGCTCTTATTTTTAATGGAAGCTGCTCTCAGCTCATCTAATGAAGATACTCTCCAACTCGGTGAGGACAACAACAATGGATGAGCCAACGCACACGCCTTAATTAGTGTGATGAGACAACAATGCACGAGATATCAGCTCCTCTTGCCGGCCGATCCCTCTTGACGACGCCGGCGTCCTTTTCTCCGGCGACAAGCTGACCTTCTTTTGGTGTCCATATTGAAAGGACCACGATGTCGTCCGCAGGGGGGTGAATAGGTGTTTTAAAATCTTTTACGGATTTGGCTATATTCTAATGCGGAAATAAACTAAGCGGATACTTTTCAAGCACAAATCCTAAATATACTAGGCTCACTAAGTGCACCAACAATTTAGCATAAACAAGATGAGAACAACGAGGATATGAGTAAGCACAAGTAAGTTACACAAACTTACTCAATGTATATCACGAGATATGGAAATGAATGTTACAAGCTAGCAATACACACTAAACACAAGATAGAACAATAGTAGGAAGTATGAATTGCGGACTATAAAGTGTTGGCCTAAATAATCTCTACGATATGATAACCAACATAATATAATGAGGACAACAAGAATAGTGAATGCACGGTCAAGTGACCAAGATAAACCACAAGTAAGGAGTTAGGGTTAGGGATAACCGAAATCACGGAGACGATGATGTATCCCGATGTTCACTTCCTTGGAGGGAAGCTAGTCACCGTCAGAGAGGTGGATGTTACCACGAAGGCACACCAACGCCACGAAGGCTCACCCTATTCTCCTTGAGATATCACCACGAAGGCGATTCCCAACCACTAGTGGTAGACCTTGAGGCGGCCTCCAAATCTTCACAAACTTTCCGGGGGACAAATCACAAGTTGATTCCTCACCGGAGCACTCCTACCGCCTAGGAGTCTCCAACCTCCAAGAGTAATAAGAACAAAGGGGAAATGCTCAAGACTTGCTCAAATCACAAATTCCTTTGGTCAAGAGAGGGAGAGTGAGTGGATCTATCAATGGGTGAAATCTCTCTCAAGAACTCTCACAAATCTCTCCGGGATCTAAGATTTGAGGTAGGAGAAGGAGAGGGAGCTTTTCTGAAATGTGGGTGAGGATATTTGTGTTGCTCAACCCCTCCACGAAGTGGTGAAGGGGTATTTATAGTATGGGCACAAATCTGGCCGTTGGGGGGAATTCTGCCCAGGAAAGTGTCGGACGTCCGGTGGATTACCGGACGTCCGGTGGCAAAACAGGCACCGGACGTCCGGTGGAACACCGGACGTCCGACGGCTGTAGCACGCCATCATACGAATGTAGCAGGATATTTGCGAAACAGGTTTGACGGACATCCGACACTTTTCGGACGTCCGGTGACCGGACGTCCGGTAAGTACCGGAAATCCGCCCGTTTGCTGCTGGATATGGCCATCGGATTTCCGGATGCTACCGGACGTCCGGCCAATAAAAAAACAGCAGGAACCCCAAAACTAAAACATGCACAACTTTTTCATACGGACTTCGATTTTGATGATCTTGGGCTCGTTTTGAAGCTATGGAAAAACTCCAGGTCCTCACATAGAGAACCACCCAAGATAAACCAAAATGGAGGGTGCAAAGTATGCAAAGGTTAGATCATATATTTTGGAAAACTATTTGGCTTTGTATTTTCTTTGGTATATAGGATATGAGTGGAATTGTGTACAGAAGATGTTGACTTGAGCAAATCCATCACGAACCCCTTTGATCCCCTCTTAATAGTGCGGGATCCCTATAACTCAAGAATCATAAAAGAGGTACACTACATAGCTATCGAGAATCCATTCTTGAGTGTATATGTTTCTTTGGTGGTCATCACTCCACAACACTAACGTCAAAGGAACTAATACCTTTGACACGAACCGTTCACTTGAGCTTGATGTTGATGTTTCTTCTTGGCTCAAGATGAAGGCAAGACATTGGTGAAGTCTTCAAGTCGCTCCCCCATACACAGTGTGGGAAGCTTTGCTTTGTATTCATCTTCACTTGTCCATCATATGATCATCCACAAGCTTCAAGCATGTAATCCTTCGGGATGGTTATCTTGAACTTGCCCTTGTCAACCATGATCACCAACACTTGATGTCATCCTCTCATAGACACTTGAAATCTCTCTCTCGATGCGAGCCCATGAGAATCACCTAACCCTCAAAAACATAGACAACACATAGTATGGGTTAGTACACAGAGTGCAATTGATAATTTCTTATCATACCACAAGATCCTATGTGGTGCATCATTTGTGCTCGTGTGTTGACCATTTAGAGTTCGATCTTTGAGCTTCATCTTGGTCAACCTATATATCTACTCCATGTTTAATCTTGACGTCTTGAAGGGTATATTGAATTCTTCACTTGAATAGCTTGCTTGAATACTTGATTAATCATGACTCAACACATGAGTCCATTATGATCATATCTTTGAGCCACTCCTAGAATTCATTATTCAAATCATCCTCTTAAGATCTTGATCCATTATGGCTCAAACCATAGCTCTAAGCATGGCAACCCTTAAGATACTCCAATGAACTTCATTTTGATCATCTCAATGTAATTGTTGCTTCAAAGGAGTTGTCTTCCATTATTCTTCAATCATTTTCCAATGGGACTAACCTTCAAATGTATATCTCAATGCAAACATTAGTCCATAAGGATTGTCATCAATTACCAAAACCACACATGGGGACTACATGTACTTTCAATCATGTGTGATCTTTAAAATAAAAACAACGAGAACACCTCGATCGATTTTCAGTCAAATAACTATTAGTGTTAGGGCATCTTCAAGACCCGCAAATCGGACACCGCATTCGTCCGCGGACCGGGGGAGATCAGTCCATGGACATAGATGTGGGAGCCGGTCATCCAAACCTAGGCGCATACATTTCAAATCGGGTTTAAAATAACCAGATAAATTACATGTAAACCAGATGATTTTCATACAAACTGGACAAAAAACATTTACATTTTGGACATATTTTAACTAAATTATACCGGACTAGGCTAAAACTAGTCTAATACCGGCTGCGGTGGATCTTCATTCCCACGACATGTCTTCCCTATGTACGACAACCCACTCATCGAACTGTTCTTGGCCAGCCTGGACAGGCAAGGACGGCCGGGCGATGGTGGTGGAGGTGGCGCTTGCTCCAGAGGGCTTGCCGGCCAGCTAGCCTATATCCAGCTTGCTTGCCGGGCAACCCAGCCGGCTACAGTGCCGACGATCTCCTTTTTCTGCTCGGACAAGAGGCTATCCTAGAGGAGTGTGGAGCTCGAGAAAGCCATGGAGGGTCTAGTGCGAGGAGGAGACGGATGGCGGAGGTGTGGTGTGGTTTTTGCCCAGTGCTTGACCATACTTAAATAGGGACAGATGCGAGGCGTCAATCGGAGAGGTATTTAATGCCGGTCGGCAGAGGAACAAACGTGTGGCGCTCGGGGCGCCGGAGTAGGTTCCTTGGCACAAGCGCTGGTTTAATGGAGGTAGGCGGGGATGCCCTTTCAATGCGGAGAGAAGGCGTGCGCAGCGGACGGTGCTCTCGGCCGGCGAGTCGCTTGAATGTCGGCGCCACTAAGAGGTCGCGTCCGTCATTGCTACCCTCCCATCCATTCACGTTGCTCGGCATCAATGCCGGCCAGTGCATGCTGTGGGCCGGCATGAATGCTGCGCGGCAAGTGGCGCGGGCGTTGGATGGAAAGCACGGGAGAGGCGGGAGAGGTGTTTTGGGCAGGCCACGGCTCCCACAAAGCCCCCCTAGTTTGTTTCGGTTTGCGGCAAAAATCAAGTTCGAACAGGTTGGCAGACTGATACAGACCCATATTGGATGGCAAAACATGTCCGGACCACGCAGTCCAGACGGTTTAAGTGTCGGTGTTGGAGATGCCCTTATTACAGACCAACCAAAAGCATAAAAAGAAAAAGCAACAGGGATGGTTATTTTGTCTTGAGAGCCGAATTGGATTTCCGAAAGTGGGACGGCTGATTTGTCTTTGAGGTGCATATACTCCCAGATGAACAGTACATTCAAAATAAATAGTAAGTAGATTTTAAATATTTTGAATTTTTTTAAGATGTTCTTGATAGTGTACAAGTGTGCTTGACAATTTTCATGTGAAATGGGATAGTAGTGCTTCATCAGTGAAAATAATAATTAAGTAGTACATTTGAAGTTAACATTTGCTGTTTGACTTGTTTTTTCACAAATGTTTAATCTTTCTCCTAAAAAATTGCATGTAACATTTTTGTGTGACAATAAACATTTTTTAAAACAATTGACATTTGTAAAATAATATTTTTGGTGCGTAGGGGCGTATGCTCCAAGAGCCGAATTGGACTTTCGAAAGCAACACCCTTGCCTTGGCAAAGAGGGATGGCCACATAACCTCATATGTGCCATGTGTCGCATACATCTGAAGACAATGCCTTATATAATGGCCCATTGCTCAGTAACATATGTTGTTGTTTGGAGGTGGCTCTGTGCGGTTACAAATTTCTGCACAATCTTGCTCCTTCTATAATGACTAATAATCTCTGAAGGATGATTGTGTGTCTTCAAAGGATCAAACCGATCACAGGGAAAGATTTTTCTGCTTTGATTATGCTGATTCGGTGACACTATGGAAGGAAAGAAATGAGAGAATCTTCAGGTCAAAGACGTCCGATGTTCAACACATTTGTGACCTGGCGATTCAGGACGTGGAAGAGTGGAGGATGGATGGTCTTCACAACCTGGAGCATGATGGCATTATGTAGTCCCAGCTAGATAATGTACCTAGTAAATAGTCTTCCTCTCCCATTCCTTTTTTTACTGCGAAGGTGAAGCAACACCCTTCACCACAGCGAAGGTGAAGCCAACGAAACTGAGTACAGTAGGCAACCATATGTGAGCTTTGTTGGAAATCTCTCACATCATTTGCTTTATCTTTAGAATGCATTCATCCATGCTTCCTCGCCCTTGGTTTGTCTGCAATAGAGCTCACATGTAAGATAATGGCAGAAGTTTTTTTTTTGAAAAGGAGGATGTAGGGCTCTGCATCTGGGCGATGCATGCAGACATTTTATTAATTATTCACAAAGCCCTTATAAGGTAATACATCAGTAAGCCTGCAGCCACTATCTTGGTGTCGCTACTGTAAGTGCATCTAGTGCCTCTTAGTGATTTTGGTGTATTGAAGACTTATAGGTTAAGGGACTAATGTGTTTGTGAGTGTACACATGCTCTATAAGTCTATGAGGAGTTTGACATTTACAAAGAAAGTCGACCCCTAAAAATGAATGTCTTCAGCTGAAGACTTTGGTTTCTTGAAGACTTTGAAAATGAGGAAATTGGTGTGACCTTGAAAACTTTGGTATTGATGCGAGGATTATGAAGCGTGAAGACTTTTGTTTTCGTAGTTTCATTTTCTCTTTCTTGAGTCATAGGAAACACTGTACTATTAAAAGGGGTTGAGGTAAAACTAAGGAAACACTTTCCAAGTGATGCTCATCTCAAAGCCTACACATACCCAATCCTTTCGAATGAAGCCATTGGAAATCTCATACAGTTCAGTCAATTTTTTCAGTGACAGAGACGAAGATTTTCTGTTCACTGAGAAATTTGTTCTGACTGAGGAGTTAGAAATTTGTTCTGACTAAGGGCTATCATGTTCCTCACTTGTAGACAATCCGCACTGGTGTGGCGAGCCTTGCTCTCGCTACTGCTTTCGTCAGCAAGTCCATCTTCAACACTGAGGAAAGTGGCTTCCCCAACACTGCTGATGACAACAACGATGACTATGCTCCTACCTATTGCTTCATGGCAAAAGGTGCCAAGGTACTCAAATATCCCTCCTTTGAATCAAGTGAGGATGAATCTGATGAAAATCTCAAACCCAGCTATTCCAAACTTGCTAATATTGCTGTTAAACAACAAAAGGCTTTGGAAAAGGTTCAAAATTTGCTAGACAAAAGCGATGACCTGTTGGGTGAAGAAATGGATCGAACTCAAACTTTGACTGATAATCTTTAGTGACTACAGTGTAAGTTTGACAACCTTCAAGGTCGTCATGAAACTCTCTTAGCCGATCATGAGAAGCTTTCTTATGAATTTCTTCAGAGAAAGCAAGATCTTGAGAAGCTAAGGGTGAGTCATGAAGATCTTCAGAAGGAAAACGATTCATTGCTTGCTCAACAGATCAGTTCCGCTCAGGAAGAATTTATTCCACCATGTTTGAAATGCATTGAACGTGAATCTGCTAATTCTTCACCTGAAAGTTCAAATGCTTCTATTGCTGCAAATTCTTCAACTATCTTTGTGGTCACAAATTCCTCATCTGAGGATACCACCAGTATCACTGAAAAAATGCAGGGTTGAAGGAATTGTATGTGACAGGCATGTACAAAAGCCTCAAAGGGCATCAGAGTCTTTGTGATGTGCTCAAAAAGCAGATCTTGAACAGGACCCGTAGGAAAGAGGGTATTGCCTTTGAGAGGAAACTCAATGTTGATGGGACCTACTGGAAACCTGAGCAGTATCCCAAAACCTCATGGGTTGCTGCAAAAGGACCTCCCGTAGATCCATCCACTTTATCTGGCTTTACATGTGAATCTTCACATTCATCTGATGAGTCATTTGACTCCAACTATAAACTGTTCAAAAATCAGAATGGTGAAATATTTGCTAGATATGTTGGAACTAACTGCAGGAACGGTCCCTCTATGAAGAAAATCCGGGTTCCCAAAAGGTGCCTTGAAAGTCTTCAGGTGAATGTCCTCATGACACCACCTATGAAGAATAGAAACCACAGATCAAATTTTCATATGGACCAAAGTCTTCAAATGGATCCAAGTCCTCATACGGACCAAATTCCTCATGTGGATCCAGATCCTCATATGAACATCATCGTGCTAACGCTTCTGTTTCGCAGGAAAAATCTAAGAGCTATGAATATGTGCATTATTCTTCAAATCATTATGTTCATAAGTCCTTGAAGAATTTCTCTGCTTATTCATATGCATACTCTAACCCCTCTTCTGTGAAACGAAGTGCACTGGCTTCAATGCCACCATTCTCATATGGAGCTTGCAGAATGATGAACTCTTTGCCACCCCTCCAGATATGGGTGGTGAAGAAAAAGAACTAATCTCTTATGCAGGGTCAGGTCTCCAGACGAACTTGAACGTCTGAAGAATTTGGTGGTGAAAGTGCGTTATATCGACTAGAGGGGGGGTGAATAGGTGATTTTTACAAAATCGTCACTGAGGAATTTCAAGGTGAGGAAATTCCTAAGCAACGAGCTACTTAGCAGCGTAATAAGTACTCAGATGCAAACATAACATGGCATAAGCATAGTCATCATGATGAAATGAAATAGGCACAGAGTACAGGTAGCGTGACTCAAGAAGAACAAAATGAAACTACGAAAACAAAAGTCTTCACGCTTCATAATCCTCGCATGAATATCAAGTCTTCAAGGTCACACCAATTTCTTCACTTTCAAAGTCTTCAAGAAAACCAAAGTCTTCAACTGAAGACATTCATTTTTAGGGGTCGACTTTCATCATAAATATCAAACTCCTCATAGACTTATAGAACCTGTGTACACTCATAAACACATTAGTCCCTTAACCTATAAGTCTTCAATGCACCAAAATCACTAAGGGGCACTAGATGCACTTACAATCTCCCCCTTTTTGGTGATTGATGACAATATAGGTTAAGTTTTCAACATGGATAAACATATGAAGTGTAAATACTGATAATGAGGAATTTGATTGCAAGATATAGAAGAACTCCCCCTGAAGATGTGCATATTTGAGGAATTTGCTTTGAATAGCAAATGCACATTGTAGAGTAATATCATGGAGATCTCCTCCTATATCTTGTAATTCATACACGCATTTAACATATGATATGAAGAATTTGAAATGCATGATGAAATATGGTGTCTGACAAAATTCAGCATGCGTGCATTAAGGTACTTGAGGAAATTAGCATGCAGAAAGTAGTTCAAAAGTATCAGACCACCATAGGACTTAAGTTTACAACTCATCAAAGCAAACACCTCAGAAAAGCAAGAGTTGTAACTTAACAGAAATATAGCCCATATATAAGACCCGCTTGAAGACTAACTCAAATTTCTCCCCCTTTATCATCGAATGACCAAAAGGGACGAAAAATGAGGACTAACGCCCCTGAAGAATATCATCATGATGTCGATGGAGGAGCGCCAGCGTTGTTGGGATCGTTCGTTGAGGTAGGGCCTGCCGCGGTGTCGTTCAAGTCTTCAGCTTCATCCGTCTCGCGATGAAGAATATGAACTGGCAACAAGCCGAGGAACTTTGACCTTCTTGAATTTCTTCGAAGGTGGCTGAGACCAGTCAAAGTCCTGTTGGAAGCCCATCTCCTTGAGATCTTCAGCACTATAAAGATTCGACAGAATAGCCCAAGTGCGGTCAAAGACTTCATGCAAGTAGTAGTGATTCTTCTTCACAGTATTTTGAGTGACTGTCATGTTCTGAAGAATTGCACCAAACTGACGCTTGACCCACTTGTGATTTGGATCAACTTTCTGATGAAGACTAAGGAGAAGTTCACGATCAGTCATCACACGCGGAGCTGTGGCTTGAGGATTTTGTTCTGAAGCTTTGGCGGCATAATCTTGTGTTGCGGAGTCATTATTGGTGGAATATGAAGTAGCTTTGCGAAAATGTCCATCCAATGGACGAGTGCCTTCATCTATAACAGCAGCCTTGCCCTTCTCATTAGCTGAGGAAATAGTCTGTTTGAGGACTTCAATAGGGGGCAAATAGCTGAGATGATTTTGAAAGTCAGCCTTATAATGAATTGAAGACCTTGATCTGATGAACTTCATGATCCAGGGAGCATAAGGCTTCAACTCAAAAGGTGACAGAGCAGCATTGGCCAAAGTCCTCATGAAGAAATCATGGTAGTTGATAGGAATACCATGAATGATATTGAGCAGCAGATTCTTCATAATGCCAACAACCTCTTCGTCATCAGAGTTGTGGCCCTTGATTGGACTGAGGGTTTTGGTCAATATGCGATAAACTGTCCTTGGCACATAGAGCAATTCCTTGACAAGGAATTTGGTCCTTGGAGCTTGGCCTGGCTTCAAAGGCTTCATCAGCACTTGCATCAGATGATCGGATAGTTCAGGTTCAACATAGAGGAGCCTTGCACCTTCAGTGGGAGGACTGACTGGGACGGCATGAAGCAATTCAGAGGCCGGTGCTTTGAAATGAGTATTATCGGTCATCCAGTCCAATACCCATGAATTGACATCATCAACATTTCCAGTAATATGCAGCGTGGCGAAGAATTGAAGAATGAGTTCTTCATTCCAATCGCAGATGTCGGTGCAGAAGTTGAGTAACCCAGCGTCATGAAGAACACTAAGGACTGGGGTGAAGCATAGCAGCGATTCCATATCCACATGAGGAATTTGCTCATGGTCAAAGATCTTGTCCTTATCAAACAACAGTGAGGAATAGAAGTTCATCTGGCTAGCAGTCCAGAAGCGCTTGCGACGAAGTCGAGCAGAGTCATAGGGATTGTAGTCAGTGAAGAATATGTGCTCATTGAAGAAATCTACAACATTGAACTTCTGCTTCTTGGAGTGAGGGTTCTGTGGCTTGGGCTGAAGATTAACAGTTGAAGTCTTCACAGCCTCTTGAGGTATAGCCACTGGAGCCACTGGCTGAGGAATTTCAGGAGCAAAGGCATCAGCAGCAGCCTTGGCCTCCATTTCTTCAGAAACATGTACATCAGCACTAGTGGCTGGAACTTCTTCAGGAATAGAATGAAGTGAAGCTTGACGTTCTTCAGAGCCCGTGTGAACTTCTTCAGTTTGAGCAGGGGACTGAGGAATTTGTTGCAGTGGAGTCGTCAGTGGTGAATTGGAGTGATGACTTTCCTAGTAGTCATCATTCAGAATTGGTGTAGCACACCCAATGTCCACATCTTCATCTTCATCATCAATTTCCTCAACGCCTGCCTCTTCAGTTGTGAACTGAGGCATGGGCGATGATACCAGTGGAGTTGAAGTTATATGGTCCACTTCAATTTCTTCATCTAACTGCTCTGTCGAAGCAGCAGAAGGATCTTCTTCATCAGATTCACTTGGAATTGCATATTCCTCACCAAAGGGAATAATCTCCTTTGATGGCATGCTTGATATTGGAACAGCATCTATAGGATTTGTATAAGAGCTCGTCAAAGTCTTCACTTTCTTTGGAGCTGAAGACTCTGAGGAGGCAGATGCTTTCCTTTTCTTCACAGCTGCTCACTCCGCAGCCTTGGTTTTCTTCGCTTCTGTTATAGAAGGAAGGTTGATGCTTGTCATCGGTGCAGGAGGAGCAGAGGAAATTGGTTGAAATCCTTCAGGCACTACTGATGCAGTTGCCCTGGCATTTTCTTCAGAGACTGGAATTTCTTCATCAGCCCTGGTGCTTTCATTTTCTTCAACAGGCCGAGCAGATGTTTCAGTCGGAGGAAATTTGGGTTGCGATGAAGCTGCAACATTTGGAGTGAATCCCTTTGCCATTCTGAGGAATCTGACTTTGGCACCTAGCCAATCTGCACGATAAGCGTCAAATTCATCACTGAGTGCTTTGATCTCAGCCTGCATATTCACAAGTTCTTCAGGAGACATATTCACAACATGTTTCTTCAGAAAGCACTCCTTCTTGTATTGAGCTTTCTTGACTTTCCTGGCATTCTAAAATTTCCATTTTTCTTCGGCGATGAAGGCCGTCAACATGTGGCTCTGGCCAGGAGTGAGGTTCAATTCAGGCAAAGGAGTATTTGGATCCTTGTGCCATAGATCGATGAAATCAAGGATCCTTTTAGGATCCAGCATGAGTGGCGCAGCACTGCCTTTGGCACTAGTGGCCCTTTGTTGTCGATCTCTGATGATCTTAGCTAATTCTTCATCATCAGCTTTGTCTTCGCTTGACGGAACCTGAAAGGCGACCTGCTTCTTGTGAGGACTTGGCCTTGTGCCTCGTCCAGCAGTGGCCTTTTTCTTCAGCAAGGTCAGAGCTGTTGAAGACTGAGGTGGAGCTGAGGAACTTGCAGAGGTTCCTGAAGCAATTGAGATTCCAGTAGTCCTTTGGCACATGGCAAGATGCACAGGTGCTGAGGACTTTGCAGGAGCAGCTGGGGATTTTGCAACTGAGGGAGTTGGAGCTGCTTTTGAAGAAGTTGCTTGAGGATCAGGCCATGAGGGCTTTGAAGAGCTTGGCCGTGAGGGCATTGCAGCTGAGGATCTTGTCTTGACAGCTGGTTTCTTTGTCATAGCCTTCTTAGGCTTGCTAGCAGAGGCCTCAGCAGCGGTAGTAGCAGAATCTTCGTTGAATTTCTTCACTGCCTCTTTAGCCATTTTGGCCAGCTTGGCTTGACGCTTAGCCCACTCCTGAGGAAATTCCTCACCTCTTCTGATGCTTGTGGGATCAGCTTCTTGGCCTGGAGCCAATGGAGGTCTTGGACATGGAGGGTTAACAGCGAATTTCTTCATGTACTTTGGAGTCACATATCGATACTCCCTCCATTCTCTTGCCCATCTCCTCTCAATCTTCTGAATGCGCACTTTGCGCTGATTTTTGTTCTCCTTGCCATGAGTTGCTTCATCAGGAGTACAATATTCATCATAGATGTCTTCAGGGATCTCAAAAGCAGTATTTGTCTCTGGCCTCTTTCCTCCCTTCTGAGGTCTCTTCTCATCAGCCATTTTCTTCACTTGAGGATTTTGAACAATGGATGTTTCTGAGGAAGTGTGCAACTTATCTACGAGAAATGCTGCAAATGAGTTAAGTTGATGAGAACCTAGTGATTCAGCAGCAGACATGTGTACCTGTGAACAGAATATAGGTGCGAAGAATTTGGAGAGGTCATATGCGTTCTCAGAAGTTTTTCAAAAGTATCAAGTTTGAGGAATTTGACCAGGGGTGTCTTGAGGAATTTCACTACGCGTTCTTTGACTTAGGTTCCAGAGTTGTATAGATTGAAAATCCACACAATTGAGGAATCTTGAAGAAAAACATTGCTTAGAGAAACAGATCAAGAACAGAAGCAAGTTGGTGTTTAAGAACATGAAAGTTGAAGAATAAACACCTTTTGAAGATTTTGTGGAAATCATCAGAATCAACAAGGGCAGTAAAAATAGATTTTATTTACCCTTGACGAAGAACATGACGAACTGAGAGTAGCAATGGAGAAGCTCGTCCGTTCAGATCTTCCACGCCCTAACTTGGTGATGGAAAACAGCTACGGCGGCGGCGGAGTGAAGATTTCCGCGGCCGGTGTGAGTACGACGGTGACGAGGTCGAGGCAGTGAAGCTCTTCCTCACTGGTGACGATGGAGTGTAGCGGCAGCGCTAGGTCTGAGAGCCCGAGTGAGGGGAGTAAGATCGAGCGGGGTAAATGAGATCTGAGGAGGGCGAGGGGTATTTATAGCCGAGGTGAAAAACCGCTCATCCGAAGAAAATGGACGAACGTGCCCCTGACACTTCTCATTCTAACGACATGTGTCACCCACGTACTTTGAAGTGGAGATCGTGTTAGATCATGGGTGAATAGATAAATCTTATCGAGGGATATGGAACGGTTTGAGCGGCAAAAGCCGAAAATTCAGATAAGAATATTTTAATGTTTCGTTCGCAAATTCTTCAGCTGTCAAGGACACATTGAAGACTTTGAACGGGTTTCAAATAGAACGCACATGAAGAATTTGTGAACAGACTGGGTTGAGTTTAGCATAGATGGGGAACGGGTCCGATCACATTCACTTAGAAGAAGATCAACTTGAAGAATTAGCAATAAGTGAATGCTATTGAGGACATGAAAAACTCAATTATATATATATAGTCAATGAAGAACACAGTCGAAAAGAGTGAAGACTTTGCAAAGTTGAAGAATTTGCAAAATGAAGAAAAACTCAATTTTGAAGATTTTCAACTTTTTGTGGTGGTGTGACCCACCGTGTAAGAATGGTGATTTCAGACGCCGCGTACAATTGTCGTAGGGCTCTGAGAATCAAATTCTTCGTTAATTTCTTCACACTTAGAGGGTTAGTCTTCATTGATTGAAGAAAAACATTTCTTCGTGTGTTGCACATCTAAGTCATCAATTTTGCATAAGTGTTAGGATGTGTGTCCTTTTCAAAGAACATTCGAAGATTCTAAGATATTTAGCTCACACTGCAACTTGCTAAATCTCTTCTCATCCAAGGGCTTTGTGAAGATATCGGCTAGTTGTTCTTCAGTCTTCACGTGCTCGATTGAGATGTCGCCCTTCAACACATGATCACGAAGAAAGTGATGACGAATCTGGATGTGCTTTGTCTTTGAGTGCTGAACTGGGTTATGAGCAATTTTGATAGCACTCTCATTGTCGCAGTAGAGTGGCACATTCTTCATGTTGATGCCATAGTCCTTGAGGGTTTGCTTCATCCACAGCAATTGAGCACAGCAAGAACCAGCAGCAATATACTCAGCTTCAGCAGTAGAGAGTGATACACAGTTCTGCTTCTTCGAGGACCAACATACTAAGGATCGTCCGAGGAAATGGCATGTGCCTGATGTTGACTTGCGGTCCACATGATCACCAGCATAGTCAGAGTCAGAATATCCAATGAGATCAAAAGCCGAGCCCTTGGGATACCATAATCCAAGTGTTGGTGTGTGAGCTAGATATCGAAGAATATGCTTCACAGCCTTATGGTGTGATTCCTTCGGTGTAGCTTGAAAACGGGCACACATGCAAACACTAAGCATAATATCTGGCCTAGATGCACATAGATACAGTAAAGAGCCAATCATGGAGCGGTATACCTTTTGATCGAAGTCTATACCATTTTCATCAGTGCATAGGTGCCATTTGTGGGCATAGGGATTTTGACGCCTTTGCATTCTTGCATACCGAATTTCCTCAGAACGTCCTTGAGGTATTTCTCTTGAGAAATGAAGATGTCGTTGCATTGTTGACGAATTTGAAGACCTAAGAAGAACTTCAATTCTCCCATCATGGACATTTGATATTCCTCACTCATCATATAAGCAAATTCGTCACTGTAACGTTGGTTAGTACAGCCAAAGATAATATCATCAACATATATTTGGCACACGAATAATTCATCATCATATGTTTTGGTGAAAAGAGTTGGGTCGAGTGAACCGGGTTTGAAGCCTTTCTTCATGAGGAATTCCTTCAGAGTATCATACCACGCCCGAGGGGCCTACTTGAGGCCATAGAGGGCCTTATTGAGTCTGAAGACTTGATCAGGATGCTTAGGATCTTCAAAACCTGGGGGTTGAGCAACATATACTTCTTCCTCAAGCTTACCATTGAGGAATGCACTTTTCGCATCCATTTGATATAAGATGATATTATGATGGTTAGCATAGGCAAGCAATATGCGAATAGCCTCAAGTCTAGCAACAGGTGCAAAAGTTTCATCGAAATCAATTCCTTCAACCTGTGTGTAGCCTTGAGCTACAAGATGAGCCTTGTTCCTCACCACTAGGCCATTTTCATCTTGTTTGTTGCGGTAGATCCATTTGGTGCCGATGATATTGTGCTTGCGTGCGTCTGGTCGCTTGACAAGCTCCCACACATTGTTCAGCTCGAATTGATGTAATTCCTCTTGCATCACTTGAATCCATTCAGGCTCCAGAAATGCCTCATCAACTTTGGTGGGCTCTGTGATAGAGACGAAAGCAAAATGCCCACAAAAGTTAGACAAATGTGAAGCTTTTGATGAGTAAGAGGACCTGGTGCGTTGATGTCGTTGATGATTCTCTCAATCTGTACTTCATTTGCAACGTGAGGATGAGCAGGTTGGCGACTTTGATTTGGCTCAGCATTTTCTTCAGAGCCATTTTCTTCAGATGCACCAGCATGATTTTCTTCACGATCTGGAATGACTTCTTCAGCAGATTCTTCAGTAGGTATGACATCCTCAGTAGCCTTTAGCTTGATGGATTCCTCAGGAGTCATTTCATCTAGCACAGGAGGTAGGTGCTCTCTTTGCGAGCCATTAGTTTCATCGAACCGCCCATCTACAGTTTCAACAACCTTGTTGTGATAGGTGTTGAAGACCCTGTCGGTGTGCGAGTCCTTTCCGTAACCAAGCATAAAACCTTCATGTGCTTTCGGTGCAAATTTAGAAATGTGATGGGGATCTCTAATCCAACATTTAGCACCGAAGACTTTGAAGTAACTCACATTGGGTTTCTTGTCAGTGAGGAGTTCATATGAAGTCTTCTTGAAGAATTTGTGAAGATATACCCTGTTGATAATGTGGCATGCAGTATCAATTGCCTCAGGCCAGAAGCAACGAGGTGTCTTGTATTCATCAAGCATGGTGCGAGCCATCTCAACAAGTGTCCTGTTCTTGCGCTCCACAACGCCATTCTGCTGAGGAGTGTATGGGGCAGATAGCTCATGAGTAATACCAAGTTCATCGAGATAGTCATCAAGACCAGTATTCTTGAACTCGGTCCCATTGTCACTACGTATATGCTTGATCTTCACACCGAAATTCGTTGAAGCCCTTGAGGAAAATCTTCTGAAGACTTCCTGCACTTCAGTTTTGTAAGTAATGACATGCACCCATGTGTAACCAGAATAATCATCAACAATGACAAAGCCATATAGAGATGCTGCATTTGTTAGTGTGGCATAATGAGTAGGGCCAAAGAGATCCATATGAAGCAATTCAAAAGGACGAGAGGTGGTCATGATAGTCTTCGAGGGGTGCTTGGCTCTGGTCATCTTTCCAGCCTCACAAGCCCCACAAAGATGATCTTTGAGGAATTTAACACCCTCAATGCCAATGACGTGCTTCTTCTTCACGAGCGTGTGTAAGTTCCTCATGCCAGCATGACCTAGTCGTCGATGCCATAGCCAGCCTTCTGAAGCTTTTGCAAGTAGACAAGTGGCAGGTTGTGGTCCTGCAGAGAAATCAACAATATACAAGTCTCCTCTCCTAAAGCCTTCGAAGACTTTGGAATTGTCAGATTCCATGAGCACTAAGCAGCGATATTTGCCAAAGACAACAACCATATCAAGATCACAAAGCATTGAGACAGACATGAGGTTGAATTCGAGGGACTCGACAAGCATGACTTTGTCCATGTGTCGATCCTTTGAGATTGCAATCCTACCTAGACCCAATACCTTGCTATTGCCTTTGTCTGCGTAGGTGATATGCTTCAAATGTGATGGAGATAACGGAGTGTTCATTTGTAAGCTCTTGTCACCGGTCATGTGATTAGTACATCCACTATCGAGGACCCACTCAGTAGCTTTGGGTAAATCATCCTTAGCACCTTTTGCCATGAAGCAATAGGTGGGAGCATAGTCATTGTTGTTGTCATCAGCAGTGTTGGGGAAGCCATTTTCCTCAGTGTTGAAGATGGACTTGCTGACGTAAGCAGTAGCGAGGGCTAGGCTCGCCACACCAGAGTCTGAATCCTCAGATGCCTCCTCTTCCTCATGTTCCTCAGATTCAGCTTCAGAGTCCATTTCCTTGCCAATGAATGCCCGAGCCTTCTTGGAACTGCTCTTCTTGTGAGATGAAGACTTTGAAGATTTTGATGATGAGGACTTTGAAGATTTCTTCTTCTTCTTTGAGTCATCTAAACTATCATCCTTGTATTTCTTATTCTTTGATTCCTTTGCCCACTAAGGACAATTAGTTATGTAGTGACCAGGTTTCTTGCATTTGTGGCAAGTCCTCTTCTTGTAATCATGGGATGAGGAATCTGATCTTGTGTCATCACCTTTTGAAGATTTTACAAAGCGACCACGCCTTGAGAACTTCTGGAATTTCTTCACGAGCATTGCTAGCTCCTGGCTTAGTTCTTCAGGGTCACCAAGGCTGCTATCAGAATCTTCTCCTTCAGATGAGGAAATAGCCTTGGCCTTCAGTGCGCATGATCTTCCATAGCTTGGCCCATAGAGATCTCTCTTCTCAGCTTGTTGGAATTCATGAGTGTTCAGCCTCTCAAGGATATCAGCAGGATCTAGTGACTTGTAGTCTCCACGTTCTTGAATCATCAGTGCCAGTGTATCGAATGAAGAATCGAGTGACCTCAGCAATTTCTTCACCACCTCATGGTCAGTGATGTCAGTGGCACCCAGTGCTTGAAGCTCGTTTGAAATGTCAGTGAGGCGATCAAAGGTTTGCTGGACATTCTCATTGTCGAGTCTTTTGAAGCGGTTGAAGAGATTGCGAAGAACGTCAACTTGAGAATCACGTTGAGTTGAGATTCCTTCATTGACCTTGGACAGCCTGTCCTAGATAAGCTTTGCAGACTCCAAAGCACTCACTCTGCCGTACTGTCCTTTGCTCAGATGGCCACATATGATATTCTTCGCTTGAGAGTCGAGTTGCTTGAATCTCTTCACATCAGCAGCGTTCACGGAAGGAGTGACAGAGGGAACGCCATTTTCCACAACGTACCAGAGATCATTGTCAATTGCCTCAAGATGCATGCACATCTTATTCTTCCAGTAGGGGTAGTCCGTCCCATCAAAGGTAGGACACCCAGCCGAGACCTTGATCATGCCTGTAGTCGACATAACTAAAACCCCAGGTGGTTAAACCAAAATCACACAGAACAAGGGAGTACCTTGCTCTGATACCAATTGAAAGTGCATTATATCGACTAGAGGGGGGGTGAATAGGCGATTTTTACAAAATCGTCACTGAGGAATTTCAAGGTGAGGAAATTCCCAAGCAACGAGCTACTTAGCAGCGGAATAAGTACTCAGATGCAAACATAACATGGCATAAGCACAGTCATCATGATGAAATGAAATAGGCACAGAGTACAGGTAGCGTGAAACACAGGATAAGCAGGCTGAAGACTAAGTGACTGAAGAATTGGGATTGGGGAAATTTAGAAAGTCTTCAGTCAAAGTCTTCACACAGAAACGATCAAGTACATCAACACATGAATGAGGAAATGAAAGGGTTGATGAAATAGAACCAGTAGCTCGGTGAAGACAATGATTTGGTGGACCAGTTCCAACTGCTCTGACAGTTGTACGTCTGGTTGGAGCGGCTAGGTATTTAAACCTGAGGACACACAGTCCCGGACACATAGTCCTCGCCGTATTCTCCTTGAGCTAAGGTCACACAGACCTCGCCCAATCACTCATGGTAAGTCTTCACAGGTGACTTCCAAACCTTGACAGACTCGGTCACTCGGCGATCCATAATTCCTCTTGGATGCTCTAGACCATGACGCCTAACCGTCTGGAGGATGCACAGTCCTCAAAGGTAACAAGCGTCGGTTCCACACATGAACAATCTCTTTAGTGATGCTCAATCACTTTGGGTTTGTAGGTGTTTGGGTTTTTGGGTTTTTCCTCACTTCATGATTTTCGCTCAAAGTCCTCGGAGGATGGGATGCTCTCCATGACAAGTGTCAGTTTCTCTCGGAGCAGCCAACCAGCTAGTGGTTGTAGGGGGCGGCTATTTATAGCCTAGGGAGCAGCCCGACATGATAAGACATAAATGCCCTTCAATGATATGACCGTTAGGTTTGTAGGATATTTGGACAGCTGGCACGTAGCACAGCAACGGTCGGAAATTTGAGCTCTCAAATTCCTCAGGGCTATCATGATCCTCACTTGTAGGCAATCCGCACTGGCGAATTCCTAACTCCTCAGTCAGAACAAATTCCTCAGAGAATAGAAGAACTTCGTCTCTGTCACTGAAGAAATTGACTGAACTGTATGAGATTTCCAATGGCTTCACTCGAAAGGATTGGGTAGTGTCGGCATGCGACACCTATGGGACCCCAAAGGACCCCTTTACGATTCGGCAGGGAGAGAGGTATGCGCAAAGAGCAGAACCAACGATCGACGCGGGGCGATTTTTACCCAGGTTCGGGCCGCTAATCAGCGTAAAACCCTACTCCTGCCTTGTGGTTATTATTAGTGTTCTTGAGCCCAGCCTCCAGGAGCGCTTGCAATGAACAGTATGTTCAAAGAGCAGCTACGCATGCAGAATGGGCCAGAAGATCCCCCCCTGTAGCAGTTGCCTTGGGCCTCCTTTTATATCACAAAGGGGTCACCACAGTGGCAAAATGTACATACATTGAGGTGTAAAGTAGCTACAGGGTTATCATACCTAACCCCTGACGGATTAGGACGAACGCATTTAATGCACCGTGAGGTGTCCGTTTAGGTGTCCTCACTTTCTTGGGGATGGAAAAAGGGGCCATCCCATCAGCACCGCTTAAGCTCTCTTCCACTGGCGCGTTGCCACGTATCCAAGGAAGGACCCAGAATGTTGGGCTTGTTGCTGTGCCAGAGCGGTGGCACAGCAACAAAATCTTGCCGGGCGTTGAGCCTTGCCAGGCGCCAAGCCTTGCCGGGCTCCGCAGGCCACCCCGGCAAGATCTTGCCGGGGAAGCTGGCCTTCGGATTCCAGCTCTCCTTATCTGCTGATCCTCAGATCTTTGACTTGAGAATTTCTTTGGTGGCCTAAGTCAACCTCGAACTGTTCCCCGACAAGCCTTGCCGCGAGTATGGCTACAACTGCCCGTGCACAAGTACGGGGTACTAATGGCCCAATACTTAGTACACCGACAGGAGCCCCCGGGCCTAGGCCACACACGAGTGCGAGGCGTTGTTGGGCTAGGCCCAAACAGTGCACAGGCACATGTGGCAGGGGATTAACTGCTCGTAAATATCCCTTTTACTGTGCCCCCACTACACGCGCTGAATGCGCGACGTGGGAAGCATGCATCAAAAGCTGCAACTGCAACGCGCCTGCAGAGGCACATTCACATTGGGGAGTAAAAGAGGCGGCCCCGCTCCTTCCCCATAAAAAGGAGAAACCGCAGAGGCACAGCCTATTTACCCCCCTCTTCTTCTCAATCTGGCCGTCACCATTGCTTTCCTTCTCTCGAGCTCAGAGCAAAGCTTTCCCTCTTCCGCTCGTCGCCTCCACGCCCGCTTCATCCCCGGCTTCCGCCCTTGCAGTCGCCATGCCGCCCAAGACCAGCAAAGGCAAGGGCAAGGAGACCAAAGCCGATGTCCCGGAGAGCGAGCTGGTGAAGATGCGGAAGAAGTATGTCGTCTTCGCCCCGTCGCTTGATGCGGAAGCTTTGAAGAGGCGGTACCAGTGCATGTGGGTGAGGGAGACGCAGGCTCACCCCGCCACTCGCGTGATTCCAGGTTCTTGCTCCAAGAGTGGGTCAGACAGATACCCCTTTTTCGTCGCATATTTCTATTGCGGGCTCTGTCCTCCATTTTCTGACTTCTTCAACGACATTATGTACACATACGGCTTCCATCTTCTTGATTTTACGCTGAATGCGGTACTGTGCATGTCCATCTTTGATCATCTTTGTGAAAACTTCGCCGGAGTGGTTCCCAATACTGCCCTTTTCCGCCACTACTTTTTCCCTCGTATCCAAAAAGGGGAGGCCCTCTCTGGTTCTATCGCCTAGATTCCAAGGGCTTGGAATAAGGAAATATACCCAGAAGGGGTTTACCGCGAGAAGTGGGATGAATGGCGGGCTGAATGGTGCTGGATCAAGGAAGCAGATCCCCATCCGTTCTGTCTGCCCCGACAACAGAAAGCGGTCCACGGCAGTAGCTGGAGCAATCTTGCCGCTGAAGATGAAAAACTCACAATCGCCACCACCAGGATTCTTCGCCTGAAAGCTGCCGGGCTAACAATGGAGATGATTGGCTTCGACTTTCTCCGCCACCGCATTGCCCCCTTGCAGAATAAAGGAAGACCAGCTTGGGAATACCAAAACGTAGCAGACATCATGAGATTGCGCCCCGGGTTGAATAACAATTTGATTGCTATGCAACTTGGCGCTCTCCGTCAGAAGCTGTTCCAGCGCGACAACAAGCATCGGTTGCCGGCAAGGATTGTCCCTCTATGCAACAACTCTGCCTTGGGGTCAATTATCGCTACCATGCCACTGTTCAATGCCCACAGTCTCGACGCGACATGGGTTGAGCCATCTGAGGAAGAGGCACAGAAGTTCTTTGATAACTTGACGGAAAGGGCCGTCCGGGAAGAAGCGGACTTCATCCGAGCCACCACCGACGAAGAGGTGGCATACATCGCCACTAGGGCGGAGGAGGCAAATCTTGCCGCGGAGGCCGGCAGCGTCGGCTTCACAGAATGGGAAACCAGTGACGCAGAGGTAGTGGTGGAAGGAAAACCTGCCGGGAAGGACAAAGCTGCCGGGGAACAGAGCAGCACAACCGCTGAGAGCTAGTCCGACGAAGACACGGCTGATGAAGAACCGCAAGAAGAGCTCCCAGCCCCGAAGAAGATAAAGCGTGTTCTTCGAAAGGCTGCATCTGGCATCCCGACAAGCCAACCTTCCTCAAGCAGCGAGGCTCCCGGCAAGAGAGCGGCCGGCAAGACTGTGCCACGGCAAGGGGTTCGACAGCAACCTGCGCGGCGTGCGAGACCCACACCAGCGGCAACTGCTAAGGCGGCAGGGGTGTCTCGCACTACCGCACCGGAAGCTGAGGTGACGGAAACACGCCAACCCCTGGCGCCTGCTACAGCCAAGCGACCTAGGACCTCTCCTCCGCCTCCCTACTCAGACACCGCAACGGAGGTCGATTTTGACATCTCCGACTTTAGTCCGGAGCGAGAAGAGGAAGAGTGAGTACCTTGCCACAGCCTTTATCTTCCAATCCTGGATCAATCTTATTGACTTGCTTGTATTGTCTCTGCAGTGATGCAGAAACCTTGATGGAGAGGATGGCGAAGAGGACAAAGACTTCCACGGGCGACGAGCCCCCGGCAGGCTCCACGAGCCTGCCAGAAATTGTCACCGTCAGCCCGGAGCTCAGCCCTCAATGCAGCCCCCAGCGTAAGTTCACTCCTCCTTTTCCACTGGCGGGCGCCAAGGTTTCTATTCTTGCTGCTGATATCTCTGGGCTTGCAGGAGAAGAATGGCAATAGGGAGAATTATTGGAAGACGCCCCCGTCGTGCCACCTCCATCGACCATGGCTCCCACAAGCGCATCCCCGGCAAGAGATCCTACCGACGAGCCTATCTTGATTGAGGAGGAGCTGGCAAGCATGGGCACCGGCAACCTTTCCCCGGCAACCGAGGCTGCCGGGAGGGGCGAGGTCACCTCTCAACAGCTCGACGCAGGTAACCGATTGCCTCAGAGCGCTTGCTATTCTTTCCTTTATCTCTCTTTCTTTTGTCTTCTTGAGCTTCAATCTTGATCTCATTCTGTTTCCCTCCTTCGTCCTTTAGAATTCCCTGTGATGGAACACATGGACGTCGACGTTGTCATCGAGGAGACCGCCAGGGATGCTGCTGCCGAAGCAGACAGGATCGCCGCCAGCGAGGCTACCAAAGATGCCACTGTCGAGACCGGCGGTGTTTTTGCCGATGAGGCCGCCAAGACTGCACAGGAGGAACTCGCCAAAGAGCCTGCTGAAGAGGGCGGCAAGGAGGCTGGTGACCGTACTGACGGCATTCCTGCCGCAGGAGCGCCAGGCGCTGCGCCGGCCACGGAGCCCCCTGCTACTGGTGAGGCGGTTGCTGAGGATCAACCGTCAACATCCGAAGTCCCCTCATCCAGCAAATATCTCAAGGTTGGTGAGAACCTGTTTGTCAACTTGCCAGGGACGGCAAGCATTGGGGCACTGGTCGAAGGGGAAGTATTTGATGAAGAAATCATCACCGCTGCCGAGCTCGAGGTTGTTGATGATCCAAGCGCTAGCAGCGGCAAATCTGAAGAGGATCAGCTCCTTCAGGCCATGGGCGAAAATTTCCGCAAGCTCAAGGCTCTCCACCGCGCCCGGAAAGAGAAAGCGGATTCCAGAATGGCAGTTGTTGAGGCGGCCGAAGCAGATTTTCAGAGGCGCGTCGAACAAATGCAAGTCTGGTATGCCGAGGCCCTCCAAGAGTTGACTGCTGGCCGGGAACAAGTGAGCCAACAGTGGACAGAAATCCTCCTGAAACAATCTGACATGGAGAAGGCGCAAGAGGAAGCTACACAAAGAATTGCTGCTGAAGATGCTCTCCTGACGGGGCGTCGCATTGCGCTTGATGCTCACGAGGAAGACCTTGCCGCTCGTGAACAGGCGCTCGCCGCCAAGCTTCGCAGCAAAGATGAAGATATCGAGAAGCTTGTCATGCGGCGGACCCAGGAGCTGGAGCAGAAGCACAAAGAGGCGCTCGAAGCTCTAACTGTAGATCACGCCGGCAAGCTCAAGGAGGCCGTCGATGCTGCCGAGGCTGCAGAGGCCGCCAAGAACGAGCTGAGCGACAAAGTCAAGAAACTGGAAGTGGATCTTGAAGAACACGACAAGGAGCTCTCGACACTCAAAGGCGATAGGGAAAAAACCCTCCACACCTTGGCGGAGATGCAAGTTGCCATGTCTAACAAGACCAAGCAGCTCTCCTCAACAAATGAAGCTATTGCCATTCTGGAATTGAAGCTGACCACGTTGGGGAAGTCTCTCGAGGCCGGCAGGGCCCGCGAGAAGGCCCTGCTCAAAGATCTCTAGGAAGAGAGGAACCTGCTCAAGAGCGCTGCCGCCGCCCAAGTTGATTACGAAAAGGGGGTGACAATCTGGACTGCACGCCTCATCGACGCTGCGGAGAAGCTCACGGCAGAACTGTCAACCATGGGCCTGTCAAACTTCAGATATTCTTCCGAAGAAAGGATATCTTCGAGTGCCAGGTTGACGATGTTCTTCGAAAGCATCGTTGATGCTCTGAAGCTGCTTCAGTCTAACCGGGCGACCCAATTGGCCAACGAGACCCGCCGGCTTTGCCGGGCCATCCTCCGCAAGGTACTTATCAAGGTGGTGCATAACAATCCCGGTATCGACCTCTCCAACGTGCTTGGCCACCTGCCAAAGGACGCAAATCTCGAGGCACTTGAAGAGGTTGTCGCGCCTATCCTTGAGAAGGTGGATTCCATCAAAAGGATCAAAGGCCAGCGCAGAGATTAACTGCTCCACCTCTTCTTGCCGCCATCATTCCATGCCAAAGACAATTAAGTCTTAAGTTAGAATTGCGGCAACTCATTAATGTAATGTGACATGCTTATGTTTGGGTACATGCATGCTATATCCCTTGTCTGATTCCTTTATGTATAGAATTCACCCTACGCTCACTGAAAAACTTGCCGGCATGCAACCTGCCGCGAGCGCTGGGTGCGGGACTTCAGCAGCCTGCTCGAGGTGCAGCAGCCGGCAAGACTCCTTGGCGTTCTCAGTGCAGCCACTTAAATCGTTGAGCGGACTCGAAACAAAATAAGGGCGCAAACGATTACGACAAGGGTTCCTTCGCGTGCAGGTTTTACATACAAAGGTCGAAATCGTCTAAGGAAAATAACTTTGCAATAAAGGAAACTTGCACTAAGTTTTAGAACTTAACTTTCTGTCATTGTGCTTCCTCCGGCAAGCGTCAATCCTGAACGTCGCCAACTGGTACTCATATCTTCCTTCCCCCCCAGCAAACGTGCACGCGAGGAATCCTTCTGTCTTTTGAGAAACAGAAAGAAGAGAAAATAAAGATATGGAACCTTGGCGGTTCGTTAGAACTTACCGGGAGCAAGTGTCATACAACATCTTAGACAAACATGCACATATAAATATGAACATGTAAATCAATAAGGAAATGCACAACACTTAAACTTATTCATCTGGGCTCAGGATCTGCGCCTGGCTTTGTACAAAGGATTACACGCCTTGCCGGCAAGACTTGTACAAAAGGGTGGTTGCTGGGAGCCCCCGGCAACCGCACCTTATGGGTAGAACTTGCGAAGATGTTCGATATTCCAGGAATTGCTCACTAGAATGCCATCTTCGGTCTCCAAGCGGACAGCGCCGGGCCTGGTGACTCGTACTACCCGATAAGGGCCTTCCCACTTTGGCGTCAACTTGTTTGAATTCTTGGCGGACTGAATCCGCCGAAGAACAAGGTCGCCTTCCTCAAGGCTTCGGGCATGAACTTTGCGGCTATGGTAGCGGCGCAAAGCTTGCTGGTAGCGTGCAACTCGCACAGCAGCCTGAAGACGATTCTCCTCAAGGAGCACAATGTCATCTTGCCGCAGTTGCTCTTGCTCAAGCTCATCATAAGCGAGCACTCGAGGTGATCCGTACGTGAGTTCCGTGGGGAGAATTGCTTCCGCTCCGTAGACCAGAGCGAAGGGTGTCTGGCCGGTGGCTCGATTTGGTGTAGTTCTGATGGACCAAAGAACCGCCGACAACTCATCAATCCAGCGTCTTCCGCACTTTTTCAGCCTGTCAAAGGTTCTGGTCCTGAGACCGCGCATCACTTCAGCATTGGCCCTCTCCGCTTGGCCGTTGCTTCTCGGGTGAGCAACAGAGGCAAAACAAATTTTTCCGCCAAGGTCTTGGACGTACTGCATAAAGGTGCGACTTGTGAATTGCGTGCCGTTGTCGGTGATGATCCTGTTGGGCACACCGAAACGGCAAACTATCCCTTTAAAGAACTTGACGGCTGATTGTGCTGTCACCTTCCTCACTGCTTCCACCTTCGGCCACTTTGTGAACTTGTCGATAGCAACGTACAAGTACTCAAAGCCCTCGGTAGCACGGGGGAAAGGGCCCAGTATGTCGAGCCCCCAGACCGAAAATGGCCAGGAGAGAGGGATTGTCTGAAGAGCTTGAGCTGGCTGATGCGATTTCTTCGAATGAAACTGGCACGCTTCACACTTGGTTACTAGTGCAGTTGCATCCTGGAGAGCGGTGGGCCAAAAGAAACCTTGCCGGAATGCTTTCCCGACAAGCGCTCTTGATCCTATGTGAGAGCCACATATGCCTCCATGTATCTCTGCCAACAGCTCTAGTCCATCCTCCCGAGGAATGCACTTCAATTTCACACCATTCGGTCTCTTTCTGTACAGGACGTCATCGATGAACTTGTACATAACAGAACGACGGGCTACTCTTTCCGCTTCTTCCTGTTCCTCCGAGAGTTCTCCTGTTTGAAGGAAATGGATAATGTGCTGTGCCCATGCTGGAGCCTGGGGCTCGACAGCTAGGACTAAAGGCGTCTCCTCCGCCGGGGGAACATCTGTCTCGACAGCGAAAGCGCGAGGTTCCACCGGAGCCTGTCGTTCCCCGGCAGGTTTGTTGTTGATCCCGGCAAGTTCCTTGCCGGCGGCTTCGGGGAGCTCTGCCGAAAAGTACTGTCCAGTGTTCAACTTTCTTCTCTTTTCTTGCCGCATTGATGGCGCCACGGAAGGTTGAGTCAAATGGAGCACAAAAGTTCCTAGTTCCACAGGTAACTTGAGGGCGGCGCGCTTTGACAGGTCGTCAGCAATACTGTTCTCGGCACGAGGTATGTGCTCCATCTGCAAACCGTCAAAGTGCTCTTCCATTTTTCTCACTTCATCCACGTAGGCTTGCATCAATGGACTCTGATAACTCTTATTAACTTGCCTGACGACAAGCTGTGAATCGCCTCTGATGATGAGCTTCTTGATACCAAGGTCTGCCGCGATCCTGAGACCAGCAAGCAAACCCTCGTATTTCGCAGTGTTGTTCATTGAACTCTCCCGGGGAAAATGCATTTGGACTATGTACTTGAGGTGCTCTCTGGTGGGTGCGACAAGCAGCACGCTAGCACCGGCGCCTTGCAGCGGAAAAGCCCCGTCAAAGTACATAACCCATTGCTGGTCAATTTCCTTGCCGGGGAGAATTGTTTCTTGAACTTCCTCGTCTGGCGTTGGGGTCCATTCAGCAACAAACTCTGCCAAGGCCCTGCTCTGAATTGTCGAAGTGCTTTCAAACTTGAGGCCAAAGCTCGACAACTCCAACGCCCACTCCACAATCCTGCCGGTTGCTTCTGGATTTCGCAAAATCCGTTGCAACGGAAAGCAAGTGACGACGGTGATTTCATGTGCTTGAAAATAATGGCGCAACTTCCTCGAGGCCATAAGGAGGCCGAAAAGCAACTTCTGCATGCCAGAATATCTTGACCTAGCTCCTTGTAAAAGAGAGCTAACAAAATAAACTGGGCACTGCACCACCTTTTTCTTCTGCAATGATTCTTCTGACTGCACATATCTTGTCTTGCCGGGATCAACCCTTGTCGGGGAAGATCTTGCCGCGTCACCTGACGGTCCTGCTGCTGGTGTTGCTTCCTCATCGGCTTCTCTCTGCACCACTAATGCAGCACTAACCACTTGATTTGTTGCTACCAAATATAGCAGCAACGGTTCTTGTGGTTTAGGCGCGACTAGCGTCGGCGGAGAAGAAAGGTATTTCTTCAAATCTTGCAGCGCAGCCTCCGCCTCCGGAGTCCATTTCATCGGACCTGCCTTTTTCAAAATTTTGAAAAAGGGCAGGGCGCGCTCAGCAGATTTGGAAATAAACCTGCTTAGAGCAGCAACACAGCCGGCAAGACGACGGACATCCTTGACGCGTCTTGGCGCTTCAATTTGCTCAATAGCTTTGATCTTGTCGGGGTTCACTTCGATTCCCCGACAAGATACAAAGAATCTGAGGAGCTTGCCGGAAGGAACACCGAACACGCACTTCTCAGGATTGAGCTTTAAGTTGATCTTGCGCAGATTTGCAAATGTTTCTTCTAAATCTTATATGAGCGTCGCTTTGTCTTTGGTTTTGACCACTATGTCATCCATGTATGCCTCCATATTTCTATGGAGTTGAGGCTCAAAACCGATTTGGACCGCTCTCGCAAATGTAGAACCAGCACTTTTCAACCCGAAAGGCATTCGTATAAAACAATACGTACCACATGGGGTGATAAATGCGGTCTTTTCTTCATCTTCTTTCGCCATGAAGATCTGATGATACCCTGAGTAGGCATCAAGGAAGGACAGGAGATCACAACCAGCGGTGGAGTCCACAATCTGGTCGATGCGCGGCAAGGGAAAGGGATCTTTTGGACAGGCTTTATTGATATCTGTATAATTGATACACACCCTCCATTTCCCATTCGCCTTGTGCACTACAACCAGATTGGCCAACCAGGTTGGGTGAATCACTCCTCTAACCAATCCTGCCGCCTCCAATTTTCTGATTTCCTCGGCAATGAATTCTTGCCGCTCCAAGGCCTGCTTCCTGACCCTCTGCTTGACGGGCTGCGCGTGAGGACAGACAGCAAGGTGGTGCTCAATTACCTCCCTGGGAACACCGGGGATGTCAGACGGTTGCCATGCAAACATGTCGACATTCGCCCGCAATGAGCGCGCTTTCCTATTTGTCATCTAGGGTGGAACTTATGGTGAAAGTTCCTCCTGTTCCGTCCTCCCTGACGGGCACCTTCTTGGTCTCTGGTGGAGCAGCCTTGGATTTCTTGTTCTTGCCGGTGGAACTCTCTGGTGCATCCTCGACGGAAGCGCAGCGCTCCGAGGAGGCGCGCTTACCGGAGTTCGCGCCAAGATTCCCGCCGGTCTTCTTCTTCCCCCCGGGAGTTCCAGCGGCAGGAGCAGATGCCTTGACGGCAGGTGCTGCAACTGCTTCCCGATAGAGTTGGTCGGCACAGATGAGCGCATCTTTCTTATCGGAATGGATAGTAATGATGCCCAACGGCCCGGGCATCTTCAAAACATTATACGCGTAGTGTGATGCCGCCATGAACTTAGCCAGCGCTGGCCGACCAAGGATCCCATTGTATGACATGGGGATCTTGGCGACATCAAACACTACCTTCTCGGTCCTGTAGTTGAGCTCGCTACCAAATGTCACCGGTAGCGTAATCTTGCCCTTTGGCTGGGTTCTTCCTGGGTTGACCCCTTGAAACGTGCCAGTTTCTTCGAGATCTTCATCAGGAATTTGGAGCCTCTTGAGCACATCCGGTGAGATTAGGTTTAGCCCGGCCCCACCGTCAACTAGCATTTTCGTCACCTTGAGGTTGCGGATTGTTGGTGAGACCAACAACGGCAAGCACCCGACCGCGGTTGTGCGATCAGGGTGATCCTCGGCGTCGAAAATGATAGGCGTGTGGGACCACTTCAGGGGCTTACATGCATCTGGTGATGGCTCCGCTGCATTGACTTCCCGCACCCACTGTTTGAGTCGACGGTGGGAAGAATGCAGCGAGGCACCCCCATCGATACACATGGCCTCTGTAGCTTTCTGGAATTCTTGCTCACTGGACTCATCGTCGTCTTCATCATCATCTTCTTCTTTGTCTCGGCCTCGAGCGGGCCTCTCCTTCTGTTGCTTGGCCTTGCCGCGGCGACCCCCTCGGCCACCACGCTTCTTGCCGGATCCGTTAGCACCATCATGGGCCTTCTCCTTATCTCACCTTTCATATTCAGCCCTCTGTTTCTCGGCAAGCTGTTCAACTTGCCGGCAGTTTTGGAGATCGTGGCCCTTGGTGCGATGGATCTTGCAATACTGCTTGCCGGAGCTTTCCGACTTGTCGGCCGCCACCAAGGCCTGACAGGAAGAGCACCCGGCAAATTCCTTGCCGGGGTTGTCAACCTTGGCCTTCTTGGCGGCGCCGGGGTTGCCGGATTCCTCGACAGCAAGCACGGCCTTGCCTCTGCGCTTCCTGTTCCGCCGCCGGCCTTTCCTTGACGGGGTCGCAGCGTCTTCGTCTTCCGATTCGCCCCCGGCGCCAATAGCCTCGCCAGGGAGTTTCCTCCCCTCTTCAGCTCGAGCGCATTTGTCGGCCAAAGCGTAAAGCTCGGCAATACTCCTGACTTTGTTCATTGCCAGCTCTTCCCGCATTTTGCGGTTACGCACGTTCTGATGAAACGCGCTAACGACAGCGGCAGGGTGAACGTCAGGAATATTGTACTGCACCCGGCTGAATCTCTGGATAAACTTGCGCAGGGATTCGCCCTCCTTCTGAGGGATGATATGCAAACCACTCTCTTGGCCAGGAGCTTGGTGGCCTCCAACAAAGGCACCAACAAACTGATGGCACAAATCTGACCAAGAAGAAATAGAATTCTCCGGCAGATGCATCAACCACGACCTGACGTTGGGTTTGAGCACCAACGGGAAGTAGTTGGCAAGTATCTTGTCATCTCGGCCCCCGGCAGCCTGCACCGCAATGGTGTAGATGCTCAGGAACTCCGAGGGATGAGTCTTGCCATCATATTTCTCTGGGACCTCTGGCTTGAAGGTTTGGGAATTGGGCCACTGGACTTGCCGCAGCTCACGGGTAAACGCTGGAGTCCCTACCTCGTAAGGCAAATCTCCTGCGTCCCCTGGCGCAGGCTCGTCGACAGCCGGCCCTGCGCGCTTATCAGACTGATAGCACGCTTCCCGTTGCTGCTCGATGGTAGTTCGAGCGTCCTCCTTGCCTCATTCCTGGAGAACTTGACGCTGGTCGCGGCGCATCCGTGGATCGGACGACACCGTGGAATCATCATCACGGCGATCGACTTGCTGGGTTGTCGTCCGCCGCTGGTGTCGCGGAGGGGAGTGCACTGTGGTTGCACCACCTCCGGTTTTGTCCACATCGGCTCGCGCCGGATCGATGGGCCATCGCTGTGAGGGCCCTGCCTCTTGTGGCCCATCTTTGTTGGCGAAGCCAATAAGGCTCTGAATAGTAGCTCGCCACTCCTCCATCTTCTCCGGAGCAGGAGGGAAATCGAGGAGCAGCTGCACACGTGCCAAGGCTTCCGCTGGTGTAGGCGGCGGTGACAGGTGCGAGGAACGTGAGGTGCTCTGACTCCTAGCCATGTTAGAAGGAGCACCGTCATGGTCACGCGACCGCGCGCCACCTCCGCCGGCAGCTCGGTGTGCATGCTGGGTCCGCGCATCCTGGGATCGATGCGTAGAAATCTTTTCACGAGGACGCCCTGAACCACTAGCGCCATGGCATCGCTCGTCGTGCACGACCTGGGTAGGCCGTGATGCTTGCGCCGGCGCGGGAGCCCTAGAAGGCGTCCTCCGATCTCTGGAATTCGTTGTGCCACCCGTAGGCAACACAGCTCCGTCTATGGATCCAGCAGCGTGTGGGTTGCCACTGCCACTGCGAACGACGCCCCTCGCCTGACTTGGATCACCGGAACGCCGTGGAGGCTCTAATCCTCTTCCTTCTGCACCCACGCCATCGCCCGTATGCGAGGGCACAGGCAAAACGGACGTGGATGGTTGCGCCGTTGCGGCGCTCTTCTTCTTGGGTGGCATGATGGTGAAGATGATCAAGAAACTAAGGTGCCGACCACTGGATCAGGTTCACACAACCTACAATCCCCCTACCTGCCGCGCCAAAGATGTCGGCGTGCGACACCTATGGGACCCCAAAGGACCCCTTTACGATTCGGCAGGGAGAGAGGTATGCACAAAGAGCAGAACCAACGATCGACGCGGGGCGATTTTTACCCAGGTTCGGGCCGCTAATCAGCATAAAACCCTACTCCTGCCTTGTGGTTATTATTAGTGTTCTTGAGCCCAGCCTCCAGGAGCGCTTGCAATGAACAGTATGTTCAAAGAGCAGCTACGCATGCAGAATGGGCCAGAAGATCCCCCCTGTAGCAGTTGCCTTGGGCCTCCTTTTATATCACAAAGGGGTCACCATAGTGGCAAAATGTACATACATTAAGGTGTAAAGTAGCTACAGGGTTATCATACCTAACCCCTGACGGATTAGGACGAACGCATTTAATGCACCGTGAGGTGTCCGTTTAGGTGTCCTCACTTTCTTGGGGATGGAAAAAGGGGCCATCCCATCAGCACCGCTTAAGCTCTCTTCCACTGGCGCGTTGCCACGTATCCAAGGAAGGACCCAGAATGTCGGGCTTGTTGCTGTGCCAGAGCGGTGGCACAGCAACAAAATCTTGTCGGGCGCTGAGCCTTGCCGGGCGCCAAGCCTTGCTGGGCTCCGCAGGCCACCCCGGCAAGATCTTGCCGGGGAAGCTGGCCTTTGGATTCCAGCTCTCCTTATCTGCTGATCCTCAGATCTTTGACTTGAGAATTTCTTTGGTGGCCTAAGTCAACCTCGAACTATTCCCCGACAAGCCTTGCCGCGAGTATGGCTACAACTGCCCGTGCACAAGTACGGGGTACTAATGGCCCAATACTTAGTACACCGACAGGTAGGTGTAGGATTTTGAGATGAGCATCACTTGGAAACTTTTCCATAGTTTTACCTCAACCCCCTTTAACAGTACGGTGTTTCCTATGACTCAAGAAGAACAAAATGAAACTACGAAAACAAAAGTCTTCACGCTTCATAATCCTCGCATGAATATCAAGTCTTCAAGGTCACACCAATTTCTTCACTTTCAAAGTCTTCAAGAAAACCAAAGTCTTCAACTGAAGACATTCATTTTTAGGGGTCGACTTTCATCGTAAATATCGAACTCCTCATAGACTTATAGAACCTGTGTACACTCATAAAAACATTAGTCCCTTAACCTATAAGTCTTCAATGCACCAAAATCACTAAGGGGCACCAGATGCACTTATAGCTGGAGACCTGAATATGCTTGAAAGGACGCAAGCTAATCATGAAGAAATAAATACTCATTTCTCACGTCCTTATACTGCTATATCTGTTGTACCGCTTGATGAAATTCAATCTGATGAATTTGATGTCATATTCTTCACTCTGAAGTATATGAGTTCGTAAGTTGTACTAATTCATCTGTAGGATGATCAACCCAAAGCTACTGAGTGGGTCCTCGATAGTGGATGTACAGATCACTTGACCGGCGACAAGAGCTTACCGATGGACTCTGCTTTAACTCCATCGCATCTGAAGCATATCACCTATGCTGACAAAGGCAAAAGCAAGGTATTAGGTCTAGGTAGGGTTGCAATCTCAAAGGATCGACACATGGACAAAGTCATGCTTGTCGAGTCCCTAGGATTCATCCTTATGTCTGTCTCAATGCTTTGTGATCTAGATATGGTTGTTGTCTTTGGCAAATATCGTTGCATTGTGATCATGGAATCTGACAATTCCAAAGTCTTCGAAGGCTTTGGGAGAGGAGACTTCTATAGTGTTGATTTCTCTGCAGGACCACAGCCTGCCACATGTCTACTTGCAAAAGCTTCAGAAGGCTGGCTATGGCATCGACGATTGGGTCATGCTGGCATGAGGAACCTACATACACTCGCGAAGAAGAAGCACGCCATTGGTATTGAGGGTGTCAAATTCCTCAAAGATCATCTCTGTGGGGCATGTGAGGCTGGAAAGATGACCAGAGCCAAGCACCCCTCGAAGACTATCATGACTACTTCTTGTCCTTTTGAATTGCTTCATATGGACCTCTTTGGCCCTACTCATTATGCCACACTAACAAATGTAGCATCTTTATATGGCTTTGTTATTGTTGATGATTATTCTCGTTACACATGGGTGCATGTCATTACTTACAAAACTGAAGTGCAGGAAGTCTTCAGACGATTTTCCTCAAGGGCCTCGACAAATTTCGGTGTGAATATCAAGCATATAAGGAGTGACAATGGGACCGAGTTCAAGAATACTGGTCTTGATGACTATCTTGATGAACTTGGTATTACTCATGAGTTATCTGCCCCATACACTCCTCAGCAAAATGGCGTTGGGGAGCGCAAGAACAGGACTCTTGTTGAGATGGCTCGCACTATGCTTGATGAATACAAGACACCTCGTCACTTCTGGCCTGAGGCAATTGATACTGCATGCCACATCATCAACAGGGTATATCTTCACAAATTCTTCAAGAAAACCTCATATGAACTCCTCACTGACAAGAAACCCAATGTGAGTTATTTCAAAGTCTTCGGTGCAAAGTGTTGGATTAGAGATCCTCATCACAATTCTAAATTTGCACCGAAAGCACATGAAGGTTTTATGATTGGTTACGGAAAGGACTCGCACACCTACAGAGTCTTCAACACTCATCACCACAAGGTTGTTGAAACTGTAGATGTGCGGTTCGATGAAACTAACGGCTCACAAAGAGAGCACCTACCTCCTGTGCTAGATGAAATGTCTCCTGAGGAATCCATCAAGCTAAAGGCTACTGAGGATGTCATCCCTACTGAAGAATCTGCTGAAGAAGTCATTCCAGATCATGAAGAAAATCATGCTGGTGCATCTAAAGAAAATGGCTCTGAAGAAAATGCTGAGCCCAATCAAAGTCGTCAACCTGCTCACCCTCGCGTTGCAAATGAAGTGCAGATTGAGAGAATCATCGACGACATCAACGCACTAGGTCCTCTCACACGCTTAAAAGCTTCACATTTGTCTAACTTTTGTGGGCATTTTGCTTTCGTCTCTATCACAGAGCCCACCAAAGTTGATGAGGCATTTTGGGAGCCTGAGTGGATTCAATCTATGCAAGAGGAATTGCATCAATTTGACCTCAACAATGTGTGGGAACTTGTCAAGCGACCAGATCCTCGCAAGCACAATGTCATCGGTACCAAATGGATCTACCGCAACAAGCAAGATGAAAATGGCCTTGTGGTGAGGAACAAGGCTCGTCTTGTAGCTCAAGGCTACACACTGGTTGAAGGAATTGATTTCGATGAAACTTTTGCACCTGTTGCTAGACTTGAGGCTATTCGCATATTGCTTGCTTATGCTAACCATCATAATATCATCTTATATCAAATGGATGTGAAAAGTGCATTCCTCAATGGTAAGCTTGAGGAAGAAGTATATGTGGCTCAACTCCCAGGTTTTGAAGATCCTAAGCATCCTGACAAAGTCTTCAGACTCAATAAGGCCCTCTATGGCCTCAAGCAGGCCCCTCGGGCGTGGTATGATACACTGAAGGAATTCCTCATGAAGAAAGGCTTCAAACCCGGTTCACTTGACCCAACTCTTTTCACCAAAACTTATGATGATGAATTATTCGTGTGCCAAATATATGTTGATGATATTATCTTTGGCTATACTAACCAACGTTACAGTGACGAATTTGCCTTTATGATGAGTGAGGAATATCAAATGTCTATGATGGGAGAATTGAAATTCTTCTTAGGTCTTCAAATTCATCAACAACGCCATGGCATCTTCATTTCTCAAGAGAAATACCTCAAGGACGTTCTGAGGAAATTCGGCATGCAAGATTGCAAAGGCGTCAAAATCCCTATGCCCACTAATGGCCATCTATGCACCGATGAAAATGGTAAAGACTTCGATCAAAAGGTATACCGCTCCATGATTGGCTCTTTATTGTATCTATGTGCATCTAGGCCAGATATTATGCTTAGTGTTTGCATGTGTGCCCGTTTTCAAGCTACACCAAAGGAATCACACCATAAGGCTGTGAAACATATTCTTCGATATCTAGCTCATACTCCAACACTTGGATTATGGTATCCCAAGGGCTCGGCTTTTGATCTCATTGGATATTATGACTCTGACTATGCTAGTGATCAAGTGGATCGCAAGTCAACATCAGGCACATGCCATTTCCTTAGACAATCTTTAGTATGTTGGTCCTCGAAGAAGCAGAACTGCGTATCACTGTCTACTCCTGAAGCTGAGTATATTGCTGCTAGTTCTTGCTATGCTCAATTGCTGTGGATGAAGCAAACCCTCAAGGACTATGGCATCAACATGAAGAATGTGCCACTCTACTGCGACAACGAGAGTGCCATCAAGATTGCTCATAACCCAGTCCAGCACTCGAAGACAAAGCACATCCAGATTCGTCATCATTTTCTTCGAGATCATGTGTTGAAGGGCGACATCTCCATTGATCACGTGAAGACTGAAGAACAGCTGGTAGATATCTTCACTAAGCCCTTGGATGAGAAGAGATTTAGCAAGTTGCGGTGTGAACTAAATATCTTAGAATCTTCGAATGTTCTTTGAAAGGACACACATCCTAACACTTATGCAAAATTGATGACTTAGATGTGCAACACACGAAGTAACGTTTTTCTTCAATCAATGAAGACTAACCCTCTAAGTGTGAAGAAATTAATGAAGAATTTGATTCTCAGAGCCCTACGACAATTGTACACGGCGTCTGAAATCATCATTCTTATACGGTGGGTCACGCCACCAACAAAAGTTGAAAATCTTCAAAATTGAGTTTTTCTTCATTTTGCAAATTCTTCAATTTTCAAATTCTTCAACTTTCAAATTCTTCAACTTTGCAAAGTCTTCAAACTTTTCTACTGATGTTCTTCATTGACTATATATATATATATATATATATATATATATATATATATATATATATATAACAATATATATAATATAATCATACCTATAATTTGAGTTTTCAATGTCCTCAACAGCATTCACTTATTGCTAATTCTTCAAGTTGATTTTTCCTCTAAGTGAATGTGATCGGACCCGTTCCCCCTCTATGCTAAACTCAACCCAGTATATTCACAAATTCTTCATGTGCGTTCTGTTTGAAACCCGTTCAAAGTCTTCACTGTGTCCTTGACAATTGAAGAATTTGCGAACGAAACTTTAAAATTTTCATATCTAAATTTTCGGCTTTTGTCGCTCAAACCGTTCCGCATCCCACGATGGATTAAACTATTCACCCATGATCTACCACGATCTCCACCTCTCTGTATGTGGGTGACACATGTCGTTTGGATGGCAAGGGTCAGGGGCATGTTCGTCCAAAAACTTCGGACGGGCAGTTTTTCACCGTGGCTATAAATACCCATCCCCTTCCTAGTCCTCATTTACTTCGCTCGACCTCCATCTCACTCGAGCTCTCAGACCTAGCGCCGTCGCTACTCTCCATCGTCGCCAGTGAGGAAGAGATTCACTGCCTTGACCTTGTCGCCGTCGTACTCGCGCCGGCCGCGGAAATCTTCACTCCACCGCCGACGTAGCTGTCTCTCACCGCCAAGTTAGAGCGTGAGAGATCTGAACGGATGAACTTCTCCAACTCCACTCTCAGTTCATCGTGTTCTTCGTCCAGTGTAAAAAAAATGTAATTTTACTACCCTACATTGATTCTTATGATTTCCACAAAATCTTCAAAAGGTGTTTATTCTTCAACTTCCCACTGCATAAACACCCGAATGCTTCTGCATCTTGATTTGTTTCTCTAAGCTATGTTTTTCTTCAAGATTCCTCAATTGTGTGGATTTTCAAATCTATACAACTCTGGAACCTAAGTCAAGAACGCTTAGTGAAATTCTTCAAGAACACCTATGGTCAAATTCGTCAAACTTGATTCATTTTGAAAAATTTCTGAGAACGCATATGACCTCTCCAAATTCTTCGCACCAATACTCTGTTCACAGGTACAAAATGCCTGCTGCTGAATCTCTAGGTTCTCATCTACTTAATTCATTTGCAACGTTCCTTGAAGATAAGTTGCATACTTCCTCAGAAACATCCATTGTTCAAAATCCTCAAGTGAGGAAAATGGCAGATGGGAAGAGACCTCAGAAGGGAGGCAAGAGGCTTGAGACAAACACTGCTTTTGAGATCCCTGACAATATATATGCGGGGTACTGCACTCCTGATGAAGCAACTCATGGTAAAGAAGACAAGAATCAGCGCAAAGTGCACATACAGAGGATTGAAAGGAGATGGGCCAGGGAATGGAGGGAGTATCGATATGTCACTCCCAAGTACATGAAGAAATTCGCTGTACACCCTCCATGTTCAAGACTTCCTTTGGCTACTGGACAGAAAGCAGATCCCACCAGCATCAGGCGTGGTGAGGAATTTCCAAAAGAGTGGGCCAAGTGCCAAGCCAAATTGGCTAAAGTTGCAAAAGCAGCCATGAAGAAATTCAATGAAGATTCCGCTGCTGCTGCTGGTGAGGCTTCTGCAAGTAAGCCTAAGAAGGCTATGCCTAAGAAATCAGCTGTGAAGCCAAGTTCCTCAACAGCAATGCCCTCACGGGCCAGTTCTTCAACGTCAAAGCCCTCAAGGCAAAATCCTTAGGCAACTTCTTCAAGGGCAATGCCAATTCCCTCTGTTGCCTCCAAGTCTTCAACTGCTGCTGCAAAGTCCTCAACACCTGTGCATCTTGCAATGTGTCAATGGACTGCAGGGTTCTCTATTGCTTCAGGAGCATCTGCAAGTTCCTCAGCTCCACCACAGTCCTCAACTGGTCCAACTCTGCTGAAGAAAAAGGCCACTGCTGGACGTGGAACGAGGTCAAGTCCTCATAAGAAGCAAGTTGCGTTCCAAGTACCGTGTGATGACGATGAAGCTGATGATGAAGAACTTGCTGAAATCATCAGAGATAGGGAAGAAAGGGCCGCTAGAGCCAAAGGCAGTTCTATGCCTCTCATGCTGGATCCAAGGAAGATCCTCGATTTCATGGATCTCTGGCACAAAGATCCAAACACTCCACTGCCTGAACTGAACCTCACTCCTGGTTAAAGTCATATGTTGACGGCATTTATCAGTGAAGAAAAATGGAAATTTGAAAAGGGGAGGCAAGTCAAGAAGGCTCAATACATGAAGGAGCGTTTTCTGAAGAACAATGTTCTGAACATGTCTCCTGAAGAACTTATGGCTTTGCAAATGGAAATCAAAGGCCTCAGTAATGAATTTGACAGATACTATGCCGATTGGCTAGGAGCCAAAGTCAGATTTGTCAAGCTTGCCAAGACCCTCAAGCCTAATGCTGCAGCTCCATCGCAATGACAAATTCCTCAGGCTGATACTTATGCTTAGTCTATTGAAGAAAATGAAAGCACAGCTGATGAAAATCAGGCTGCTGAAGAAACTGAGAATACCAGGGCTGCTGAAGAAATTCCAGCTCCTGAAGAAATTTCCAGGGCAACCACCAATGTTGCGCCTGATGAACAACCCAGGGCAGCTGAAGCATTTGTTGCGCCTGAAGAAACTGAGAATGCCAGGGTGACTGCATCAGTCGTGCCTGAAGAAACTGAACCAACTTCATCTGCTCCTCCTGCAAAATCATCAAAGATGAAGAATATCAACCTTCCTTCTGCATCAGAAGTGAAGAAAACCAAAGCTGCAGAGAAGGCAGCTGTAAAGAAGAGGAAATCATCAACGACTGCAGAGTCTTCAGCTCCCAAGAAAGTGAGGACTTTGACAAGTTCCTTCACTAACCCAATTGATGCTGTTCCAATCTCTGTTGTACCGTCCAAGGAGCTCATTCCTTATGGTGAGGACTATGTCATTCCAGATGACATCAATGAAGATAATCCTTCTGCTCCTTCTTCAGAGCAGTTGGATGAAGAAATTGAAGTGGAAGATATCCCTTCAACCTCACTAGTATCATCGCCCATGCCTCAGTTCATAGCTGAAGAGGCAGGCATTGAGGAAATGGAAGAAGAAGATGTGGATATCGGTTCTACAACTCCTGTGCTTAATGATGATTATTGGGAAAGACTTCACCCCAATTCACCATTGACCACACCTCTGCATCCAATTCCTCAGTCCCCTGTACAAACTGAAGAAATTCACATGGGATCTGACGAACGTCAAACTTCTCTCCTTTCCATTCCTGAGGAAATTCCAGCTACTACAGCTGAAGAAATAGAGACCCAGACTGCTGCTACTGAAACTGCCGCTGAAATTCCTCAGTCTGTGGCTCCAGAAGTTGTGCTCCAAGAGGCTGTGAAGCCATCAGCTGTTAATCCTCAGCCCAAGCAGCAAAACCCTCATGCTAAAAGGCCAAAATTCAAGGCTGGCAATTTCTTGGCTGAGCATCATTTCTTCACGGATTTCAATCCATATGACTCAGCAAGACTTCGACGCAAGCGGTTCTGGACTACAAGTCAGATGAACTTCTATTCTTCACTCCTGTTTGACAAGGATAATGTATTTGAGCACAGTCAAATTCCTCATGTTGACATGGAATCCATCCCTTGCTTTCAGCCAGTCTTGAATGTTCTTCATGAAGCTGGGCTACTGAATTCTAGCACTGACATCTGCGACTGGAATGAAGAACTCATTCTTCAATTCTATGCCACTCTGCATCTCTCTGGAAACGTGGCTGATGTGAATTCATGGGTGCTAGACTGGATGACTGAAAACACTAACTTCAAAGCACCGGCCTCTGAATTGCTTCATGCCGTACCAGTCAGTCCACCTGCTGAAGGCGCAAGGCTCATGTATGAAGAACCTGAACTTTCAAATCATATGATGCAAGTGCTCATGAAGCCTTTGAAGGTTAGCCAAGCTCCAAGAACCACCTTCCTTGTGAAGGATTTGCTTTATGTGCCAAGGATAATCTATCGCATTCTGACCAAAACCCTTAGTCCGATCAAAGGCCACAACTCTGAAGAAGAGGAAGTTGTTGGCATCATGAAGAATCTGCTGTTCAACATTATACATGGTATTCCCATTAACTACCACAATTTCTTCATGAGGACTTTGGCGAATGTTGCACTGTCACCGTTTGAGTTGAAGCCTTATGCGCCATGGATTATGAAATTCGTCAGAACAAGGTCTTCAATTCACTACAAGGCAGATTGTCAGAATCACCTCAGCTATTTGCCTCCTATTGAAGTCCTCAAGCGGACTATTTCCTCTGTTGATGAAAAAGGCAAGGCTGTTGTTATTGATGAAGGCACTCGTCCATTGGATGGTCAGTTTCGCAAAGCTGCATCTTATTCCACCAATGATGACTCTGCGACCCAAGATTCTACCGCAAAAGCTTCAAAGCCAACTCCTCAAGCCACTGCCCCACGCGTGATGACTAATCATGAGCTTCTTCTAAGTCTTCATCAGAAGGTCGATCGTAATCACAAGTGGGTCAAGCATCAATTTGGCTCAATTCTTCAGAACATGACTGTCACGCAGAACACTGTGAAGAAGAATCACTACTATGCGCAGGAAGTCTTCGACCGCACTTGGGCTATTCTTTCTCACCTGTACGGTGATGAAGATCTCAAGCAGATGGGATTTCAATAGGACTTTGACTGGTCTCAGCCTCCTTCGAAGAAATTCAAGAAGGTCAAAGTTCCTCAGCTGGTTACAAGTTCATATTCTTCATCGCGCGAGACAGATGAAGCTGAAGATTTGAACGACACTGCAGCAGGCCCTACCTCAACGGAGAACCCCAACAATGCTGGCGCTCCTCCATCGACTTCATGATGATATTCTTCAGGGGCGTTAGTCCTTATTTTTCGTCCCTTTTGGTCATTCGATGACAAAGGGGGAGAAATTTGAGTTAGTCTTCAAGCGGGTCTTATATATGGGCTGTTTTTTTGTTAAGTTACAACTCTCGCTCTTCTAAAGTGTTTGTTGGTTGAGTTGTAAACTTAAGTCCTATGGTGGTCTGATACTTTTGAACTGCTTTCTGCATGCTTATTTCCTCAAGTACCTTAATGCACGCATGCTGAATTTCATCACACACCATATTTCATCATGCATTTCAAATTCTTCATATTGTATATCAAATGCGTGTATGGATTACAAGATATAGGGGGAGATCTCCATGATATTACTCTACAATGTGCATTTGCAATCCAAAGCAAATTCCTCAATATGCACATCTTCAGGGCGAGTTCTTCTATATCTTGCAATCAAATTCCTCAATATCAGTATTTACACTTCATATGTTTTATCCCCGTTGAAAAATTAACCTATTTGTCATCAATCACAAAAAAAGGGGAGATTGTAAGTGCATCTAGTGCCCCTTAGTGATTTTGGTGTATTGAAGACTTATAGGTTAAGGGACTAATGTGTTTGTGAGTGTACACATGCTCTATAAGTCTATGAGGAATTTGATATTTACGAAGAAAGTCGACCCCTAAAAATGAATGTCTTCAGCTGAAGACTTTGGTTTTCTTGAAGACTTTGAAAATGAGGAAATTGGTGTGACCTTGAAGGCTTTGGTATTGATGCGAGGATTATGAAGCGTGAAGACTTTTGTTTTCGTAGTTTCATTTTCTCTTTCTTGAGTCATAGGAAACACCGTACTATTAAAGGGGGTTGAGGTAAAACTAAGGAAACACTTTCCAAGTGATGCTCATCTCAAAGCCTACACATACCCAATCCTTTTGAGTGAAGCCATTGGAAATCTCATATAGTTCAGTCAATTTCTTCAGTAACAGAGACGAAGATCTTCTGTTCTCTGAGGAGTTTGTTCTGACTGAGGAGTTAGGAATTCGCCAATGCGGATTGCCTACAAGTGAGGAACATGATAGCCCAGAGGAATTTGAGAGCTCAAATTTCTGACCGTTGCTGTGCTACGCGCCAGCTGTCCCAAATATCTTATCCACCTAACGGTCATATCATTGAAGGGCATTTATGTCTTATCATGTCGGGTTGCTCCCCGGCTATAAATAGCCGCCCCCTACAACCACTAGCTGGTTGGCTGCTCCGAGAGAAACTGACACTTGTCATTTAGAGCATCCCATCCTTCGAGGACTTTGAGCGAAAATCATCAGTGAGGAAAAACCCAAACCCAAACACCTACAACCCAAAGTGATTGAGCATCACTGAAGAGATTGTTCCTATGTGGAACCGACGCTTGTTACCTTTGAGGACTGTGCATCCTCCAGACGGTTAGGCGTCATGGTCTAGAGCATCCAAGAGGAATTGTGGATCGTCGAGTGACCAAGTCTGTCAAGGTTTGGAAGTCACCTGTGAAGACTTACCATGAGTGATTGGGCGAGGTCTGTGTGACCTTAGCTCAAGGAGAATACGGTGAGGACTGTGTGTCTGGGACTGTGTGTCCTCAGGTTTAAATACCTAGCCGCTCCAACCAGACATACAACTGTCACAGCAGTTGGAACTGGTCTACCAAATCATTGTCTTCACCGAGCTACTGGTTCTATTTCCTCAGCCCTTTCATTTCCTCATTCATGTGTTAATGTACTTGATCATTACTGTTTGAAGACTTTGACTGAAGAGTTTCTCAATTTCCTCAATCCTATTTCTTCAGTCACTTTGTCTTCAGCCTGCTTATCCTATTTTTCACGCTACGTGTGCTCTGTGTATGTTTCATTTCATCATGATGACTATACTACTACTTTGTTATGCATGCACCTGAGTACTTATTCCGCTGCTTGTAGTTCGTTGCTTAGGAAATTCCTCAAGTAGAATTTCCTCAGCGACGAATTCTTAAAAATTGCCTATTCACCCCCCCTCTAGTCGATATAACGCACTTTCAGCTACTCCTATCCCTGTGATGAAGGGTGCCGAATGTCCGAGCCTAATACCAAACAGACATCGCACCAACACCTTACATCTAATGCTGGATGCCCCATCCAAGCCACAATACTTGGACTGGGTTACACACCGGTTCGGCGCACTTAGTGGGCACCACATGCGCACGCTGCAAGGGCCGTCGCCTCCTTCAACCATCGATCCATCCTCAAATCAGATACTGACGCATCGACCTTGCCAGGCCTCTCTGCCATTGACGCCACCACGACGCCAGACATCGTCGTCCTCCTGCGCGAGCCATCGCCACCTATCGGATGCCGAGTCTCCACTGCGCCATGCCGCCGAGATCCGCCGCCATCGACGTGTAGGATGAAGCACCGCTCCACCACCTACCGACGCCCAACCACAAAGCCGTCCACATGTCCGTCCAGCAGATGAATGTCTCCAAAGATGATGCCCCCCACGGGGGTGACAACGAAGACATTGCCATCATCCGATCCAGGAGGCCCCTCAACGCCTCCAACGAGGGCTATGACGCCCACGGGCACCGCCATCAATGGTAGCCTCCTCCAGATCTGAGGTTTCCCCCGGAAACAATGTAGCAAGGGACGCCCCAGCATCGCCTCCAACGAGGAAAATGACACCCACGGGCGCCGCCGATGATGGTGGCATCCTCACCCACTTCAGCAGCTAGGCCACCATCTCCTCCTCGAGTTGATCCGCCGCCGGGAAGCCACCACAAGGCAACACCCACTGACCAGGTCCCTTTGGACCTACGATGAAGACAACCAAAGATAGAGGTGGTCGCATCGCTGCGTGACCGGTGCCATGGCCACACGCACGTCGCCCCGAGGCGCCCGCTCAAGATCCACTGTCACAGCCACACCTTCAAGCCACGACAGAGGGACAACTGCAGGATTAGCAGGTATTGTCTTTGATGGGGAACGTTGCATGGAAAACAAAAATTTTCTACACACATGCAAGATCTATCCATGCAGATGCATAGCTACGAGCGGGGAGAGTGTGTCTACGTACCCTCATAGACCATTAAGCGGAAGCGTTTATCAACGTGGTTGATGTAGTCGTACACCTTCACGATCCGCCCGATCAAGTACCGAACACACGGCACCTCCGCGTTCAGCTCGATGACGTCCTCGCCTTCTTGATCCAGCACGACAGGCGAAGTAGTAGATAAGTTCCGGCAGCACGACGGCGTGGTGACGATGGTGGTGAAACTATCCGCAGGGCTTTGCCAAGCACAATGGACGTGGACGGAGGAGGAAATAGAACTAGAGGGAGACGGGGCGCCGCACACGGCTTGGGGGTCGTAGTGTGTGTTGCCCCTCTCCCTCCTCACATATATATAGGTGGAGGGGGGAAGAGAAGGCAGCCTAGGGCGTCCCCAAGGGGCCGGCGGCTAGCCCTAGGGCCAGCCTAGCCGCGACCCCCCTTCCATATATGGACATGGGGGGAAGGAAAGGGGGGCTGGCTGCCTTAGGGCGCCTCCCCTTTCCTTCCCTCCCTCTTTGACGCGTGGGCAAGGGTGGAGGGGCGTGCCAGCCCCCTTGTGGGCTGGTGTGCTTCCCCCCTTTGGCCCATAAGGCCCACCACTTACCGGTGGCCTCCCGGAACCCCTTCCGGCACTCCGATAAATATCTGGTAAATTCCAAAACATTTCTAGTGACCAAATAGCATCGTCCTATATATCAATCTTTACCTCCGGACCATTCCGGAGCTCCTCATCTTGTCCGTGATCTCATCCGGGACTCCGAACAACATTCGGTCACCAATTCACATAACTCATATAATACTATATCGTCAACGAACGTTAAGCGTGCGGACCCTACGAGTTCGAGAATGATGTAGACACGACCGAGATGCTTCTCCGGTCAATAACCAATAGCAGGACCTGGATGCCCATATTGGTTCCTAGATATTCTACGAAGATCTTTATCGGTCGAACCTTTATGACAACATACGTATTTCCCTTTGTTTGTCGGTATGTTACTTGCCCGAGATTCAATCATCGGTATCTCAATACCTAGTTCAATCTCGTCACCGGCAAGTCTCTTTACTCGTTCCGTAATACATCATATTGCAACTACCTCCTTAGTCACTTTGCTTGCAAGCTTCTTGTGATGTGTATTACCGAGAGGGCCCAGAGATACCTCTCCATCATACGGAGTGACAAATCTCAATCTCGATTCACGCCAACTCAACAAACACCTTCGGAGATACCTGTAGAGCATCTTTATGATCACCCAGTTACGTTGTGACATTTGATAGCACAAAAGGTATTCCTCAGGGATCCGGGAGTTGCATGATCTCATGGTCGAAGGAATATGTATTTGACATTAAGAAAGTAGTAGCAATAAACTGAACGATCATATGCTATGCTAACGGATGGATCTTGTCCATCACATCATTCTCCTAATGATGTGATCCCGTTATCAAATGACAACTCATGTCTATGGTTAGGAAACCTTAACCATCTTTCGATCAACGAGCTAGTCTAGTAGAGGCTCACTACGGACACGGTATTTGTTTATGTCTTCACACATGTATTTAAGTTTCCGGTCAATACAATTCTAGCATGAATAATAAACCTTTATCATGATTAAGGAAATATAATCATAACCATTTTATTATTGCCTCTAGGGCATATTTCCATCAGTCTCCCACTTGCACTAGAGTCAATAATCTAGTTCACATCGCCATGTGATTAACACCCAAAGAGTTCACTAGAGTAAAAAATCTAGTTCACATCGCCATGTGATTAACACCCAAAGAGTTCTAAGGTGTGATCATGTTTTGCTTGTGAGAGAGGTTTTTAGTCAACGGGTCTGCAACATTCAGATCCGTGTGTAGTTTGTGTCATGGAATAGTCACGGCAGATGTCCTAGTGTGAGGACTTAGTCGTGGAGCCATCGCAATGAGGTTAGCTTAAAGGGGTTAATCAGGACAAAGGACACGGGGAGTTTATACTGGTTCGGCCCCTTGCGGTGAAGGTGAAGGCCTAATCCAGTTTGAGGTGGTATTGCTAGGGTTTCGACGACCAGGGAGCGAATACGCTTAACCTGGCTCTCGATCTGTTGTTTCTTGTCCCTAAACCGCCACCGGGTCGTCCCTTTATATACACAGGTTGACGCCCGGCGGTTCACAGAATCCCGGCCGGCTCATAAACGTGTCCGGCTCAATATCCACTCTTTCCTATCTTACAATACAAGTCATATACTTATGGCGTTTTACATCTATGGGCCCTAACTCGCCTTTGGGCTTTGAGCCTTCTTATTAAGTCTCCTTCGTAAGTCGCCATCTTCTATGTCTTCATGGGCTTTAATACAGGTAAATCACTATGAGCATAACCCGGCCCCTCCTGGGCGGTTTATACTCAATAGTTATATCCCCAACATTAGGCCCCAGGTTGATTTGAACTTGTTCATGTCAATCTTCAACACTTAGGAAAATTCCCTCTTCATTACCTTTGCAAAAATTTGTAACTCGCCGTGACGTCATCTTCCGAGATCATGATAACCCGCCATGACATCACCTGTCATTAATTTTATAAACATCCAGAAATCATATATGCATCTCCTTTTTAATGAACCTCCAAAAATCGAGGCGTCAGTCCTGTCACATATCCAAAATATAGCTCCTCGATTCCCGCGCATGCCACTTCTCCATTCACCTTATAAATAGGGCCAGGGGTCCTTTTCACTTTCCCCCCTCGGCCTCTTCATCTTCCTCGCGATGCATTGCTCTCGAGTCCAGCCGCCGCCATCGACCCTCTCCTCTGCATCACCCTTGGCCGCTGCATCAACCCGACTTGGTCCAGAGTTTGCTCACGCGCCTCCGCCGTTCAACAGCCTTGGTAAGTTCTTCCTCCTTCCCCCTCCGTAGATCTCATTAGGGTTCGAACGAGTTCATGGAGGTTCGGCACTGTTCTTCACCTGTTCTTCGCTGTAGCATGAAGTTTGATTCAAGCTTAATATTTATCCTGTGCGGCAATAACCCTAGTCCCTTTTTCCTCATCAGAGCATCCCTTTTAGGTAGAAAAATCCGATCTGGACCTTCACAAACTACTCAAGTACCAGTATTTTAGGTCTGAATATATTTTCATTTTCTGACATGTGGTAGATCAAAAATTGCAATACCAATCTGTGAAACCTGTTTTTCATTACTTAGCCATTTTCCAACTTCAGATCTATACTTTCAATATCTGTGTAGGTGGTTTAACTTCAGAAAATAATAACCTGCCAGGTACCATTAGTCCCCTCTTAAACCGCCAAGTGCTAGTCTTTGTAATTTGATAACGTCACTGTCCGATTTAACATTTATGCATGCTTCAACACTTTCTGCCTGTTAACCATGAACCTTAAACCAACACAAATCTTTTCCAGGTTATCGTATAAATGGACAAATCCTTTTATTCCTGTAACTGGGTTCAATCCCGGGTTACAGAAGAAGAATTGAACGGGTGGGTTGCAACCGGCGCTTTAGCGAAAAAGGAAGACATCCACTGGAGAGCCCCCGGTCCAAAAAATCTTCCTGAGCCCAAGGATGGGGAAGTGATCGTTTTTGTTGATCATCTGAGTCGAGGGTTCAGCCCTCCCGGATCAAAAAATTTCCGTGACGTGCTTCACTTCTTCCAACTTCACCCTCAAGATATTGGGCCTAACTCCGTGTCCAATATTTGCAATTTTCAAGTGTTTTGTGAAGCCTACCTGTAAGAAGAGCCCACAGTCGACCTGTTCAGAGATTTCTTCTATTTAAACCGCCGTACTGAATTTACGGATGGGCCCAATACTGAACTTGGCGGGGTTTCAATTCAGAAGAGAAAAGACGTCAGCTTCCCTCACGCTAAGCATCATAGCCATCCCAAAGATTGGAATCAAACTTGGTTCTACTGCCAAGATACATCTCCAGCTGGCGAGAATCCTCTGCCGGGTTACCGTGCTCACCGGCTTACCGATGCACATCCATTCCCCCAAAGACTCAATGCAAAGGAATGGTCCAAATATGCACCACAACTTTCAAAGCTCAGAGCCTTTATGGCAAACGGTTTGACAGGCATTGATTTTGTCCGTTGCTGGGTATCTTGGAGCATTTTGCCTTTAAGCCGTCGCTCCGGTTTAATGTGTGAGTACACAGGGGATGTGAAAGACCCTCAACGCCACACTGATATTCAGCTGACTGATGCTGAAATTACTGAATCTGTCAAGAAGATGTTGGATGAACCGGTGACCGACTGTAGCAAAACAGGACTTAGTCCTTTCTGCGCTTCAAATAAACCGCCAGCTGTAAGAATTGCCCCACTCCTGCTTTAATCCATATTCTTAATACTCCCTTATGATCTTTTCAATCTTTAAACAGGGTGATGATCCGTTCTGGAAGAAGAAACCGCAGGATAAACCGGCCAAAACACCTCGTGTCAAGACCAAGGTCAACAAGAAGCCCGCTAAGAAGAAAAACACCGAGCCTATCGAGTTAAACATTGACGATGATAATCCGGAGTCAGAGGTCGAACTTGATTCACTTGGCTCTTTTTTCATACATCTCATTAACGATGATTTTTGTCAGGGCGACGCAGAAGCTAGCCGCGCAAATGACATAGAGGTAACTATTCTCTCATCCGGTTCAGAAGCTCTACCCACAGAGAAAACCTGACAAGCAAGCCGGAAAGTAAGATTTTCTCACCCCCTAGCTTACTTGGATCCAAACTTTCTTTTGAAGAAGCAGCAACACGAAGCTCGCCGCACAACCCGGCATAGTGGCCATGTGGTCACTTCTTCCGGTTTACCGAACTCGCCAGTTCGTAAACGTCGCCCAGAGGTCTCTTCTATTTCTGACACATCTTATCCCAAGGCGGGTTATTTCCGACAACCCCTTAATCTGTCTGATTCAAACTATCAGGGAACTTCCCATTCATCCTCTGGCGAGTCCATAGGGACACAAATTCCAACCCTTAAAACTGTTCCTGGGTGAGCATTTTTAACTAACCCCTTATACCTTATGCTTGATCATTACACTAACCTGTTATTTGCGTCTCTGTCAGAGCCAAGGCCGGACCCAGTAAAAAGGCCAAATTGAACAAACCGGCTGATGACAGCGCGCCAACTGATCCGGAAAAGAACCCGAAACAGTTTGAACTAAATACTGAAGCTATTCTTGATGATCCGCCACCGCAAGATCATGAAACCTTTGTTGAACAGATGGAAATTGATCCGATGGGTCATGCTGATAAACCGCCAAGCCCAACTAAGGCTGCTGATGATAAAGCTGACGATGTTGTAGTTACCGGTGTTAGTTATACAGCCCCAGGCAACCCCACTGCTCTGTCAAAACATAGTGCCAAAGAAGAATTTTCTGCTGTTGACAAGGGCAAGTTGAAGGTGGACTTGGAAAGCTATGCCCACCTCAGCGCCCAAGATATTCATTCTGGGTTTTTAAACCGTTTGTACACAAGCCGTGACTATGAAGCCGGTTTACTGAACATGATGAAGGAGCGATATGAGGTAAATGTTGTTAACTCTGCATAAATATTCTTCCCTTAGCCGCCAAGTTTACTGGACATAAAAGAATAGAATGTTCTGCAAACTTTCAAGAACCATATAGATCAACTCTACTAGCCCGCAAGGGCCGGTTTATAATGTCAATATGAACCGGGACTTTAGAATAATAACTCTTCAATTTCGCCTGTGTAGCCCCCAAGGGTCGACTTAACAAATATGTTAAGTTGAGACTAATTATGCTGTAAGGCTCAAAATTCTTACTTAGGACTTTTATAATCCGGTTGACCATCAAGCTGATAGTTGTTATGTGCTTGGGACTTGTAATTTTTTTTTGATAAGAAGCAATAGACATTAGCCCCCAAGTGCCAAGTATATTACTTGTTATGTGCTTGGGGCTTGTAATTTTTTTTTGATAAGAAGCAATAGACATTAGCCCCCAAGTGCCAAGTATATTACTTGTTATGTGCTTGGGACTTTGAATATGCACTGCTATCCAATTAATTACATGTCTCTTGCAGGCTGACCTTAACAAGAAGGAATCTCAAATCGCCGACCTTCAAGAAAATATCAAGTCGCAACAAGCTGAGACCTCCAAAGCCAAGGAGGAACTAACCAGTGCCTTAACAGCAATGGAAAAACTGAAGGAGAGCTTCAAGAACGAGCGGGCAGGTTGGGATACAGAAAAGTCAACTATGCTGAAGAGGGCTGAGGATGCTGAGGCTGCCCTTAATCCGGTAGCTGAGGAGCTGACTGGCTTGAAACAGCAAATAAATGCCATGACCGCTGCCGTATTTGGTAAATAACTTGTTCATAAGCTTTGAACATGTATTATGTAAGAGACTGCCGGTTTACCGATGTTTTTGATGATGCAGGAACTTGCATTGCTCATCTTGGCTCAGATATGCGGCAAAAACTGAAAGCCGCCTATACACTTATAGAGCAATTATACACCGGCGTACAACGGGTTATCTGCACAGCTTCCCATAATAAACCGCCCCCAACCTTGATCAAGGAGACGTTGGAAAGGCTGGCGATGATGCCTGCATGGTTTGAAGAACTAAAGAAGTCAGCTGCCAGGGCGGGTGCTCTTACTGCACTGACTCGGGCCAAAGCTTGGATATCTGATCTTGATACGGCCGATGTGGGAAACGGCTACCCGAGCATAAAGGAGGACGGGTCAGAGTTTAATAATGATGACCTCAGAGCCTTGACGAGGGAAATGCGCCCATTGGCTAGCAAATTGGCTGAAGAAACCGATCTTTCACATTATCAGTCGATTTATGATGCCAACAACAAGAGAGTTAACGCGCCAACTTATGATGCTCCAAATCTTATTCCTCCAATCCGTAAGCATACCTATGCCCCTGATGTTGACCCCTCCACACTTATAAGTGATGAAGCTGTATTCAAGGCCTTAACTGGGATCGACTGGACCACCATTGATTTCCAGCCACTGGGTAGAGAGGAGGAAGATGAACCGGCGCTGGACGATCCGCAACCTTCAAGTCAGCCAGGCCAGGACTCGTAAACCGGGGGCCAGTTTAGCAGCTGCTTTCTTTAAGACTTGTTAAAACAATTATTCTTTTGGGCACCAAACGCCTTGTAATAGGCTAGCTTAAACTATTGTTCTGCTATGCCATCGTGCATATTTACTTTGCATGACACTGCTAATCCACCATGTTAAGATATGCCAGTTATGCTTATAATATTAACAATGTGGAATCTGCTCCTGCATGCAACGGATTAAAAGTGTCCTGGCGGTTTACCGCTGGACGGGTCATAACGCCCAATATAAAACCATGGAAACTAACATAGCTTATACCCAAGGCTGGACTTTAAGAATAACCAAATTTGAAATATATCATACTTGTGATATTTGATCACACTGTTGGTTTACCAAACTGGTGTAGTAAGGGGGAGAACCCAAACTTTGAGCACTGGTAATTATCATAGATTGCTTGGCTTATGAACAAAACTAGGCCGGGTTAATAAACACCGGATATTATCTTATCTCATACTGGCGATTTATAGTCGAAAGCCAGGCCGGGTTAATAAACACTGAATGTTATCTTATCTCATACTGGCGACGTGTAGTCAAAAACCAGGCCGGGTTAATAAACACCGGATGAATTATGATCATAAAGCATTATAAGCCTCATCAAATAAACCTCAAAAAAAATTGTGGAAGAAAACAAACATAAAAATGAGGCTTTTCATGGGCTGCCAGGCCAAAAATCGAGTGCTTTCACGGGCCACACAGCCACTGAGTTAAACCTATATACTAACCTTATAAGATGGACCTCACATAACCAATCGTCGTTTTAACTTTGACAAGTTCAGGGTCTGTATAAGATTGACTTGTCAAACGTTCGGCGGGTCATTCCAGGAATACCTGGGCGGAGTGGCTTACTTAAAAAGGTAGGATAACCTGGGGTTTTAGGTGAATACACCTGGCTTCCAAGCCTGGCTTTTAAGCCTATTACAAGGGTTATACAAACTCTTTGTTCTTTAGAATCAAGGAGCCCCCAAGTAATATTTTTGAGCTGTGCTCAAGGGGCACCTATGTTTGAGCTGTGATTTTGCAACAGACTCTCTTTGGTACCTTTAACCTGGGTAGCAAGCCCCCAAGTTTTTTTTTTCAATTGGCTTATAAGCCGGTTCAAAGGGTAATCATAACTTCGCTCATAAGCCGGAAGCCCCCAAGTAACCAAAGACTCATTAAGAAAAAACGACAGAGGCCCTGCTTTAGCAGGGGTGCCGGTTTATTATATTGATCACAATATATACATTGTCAAAAATATGTACATCAGAAGAGCCAATGGCTCAGGTGTAGTAAGGCCGAAGATGAGCAATATTCCACGGCCGGCGAGTCTCTTCCTCCGACGTGCGTGAGTCCTTGTGGTCTCGAACATCAATAAGGTAGTATGACCCGTTGTTCAGATTCTTGCTGACCACAAAGGGTCCTTCCCAAGGTGGGGATAACTTGTGCATATCAGTCTGATCCTGGATAAGCCAAAGCACTAAGTCGCCTTCTTGAAAGGTTCTGGTCTTGACCCGGCGGCTGTGATAACGACGTAGATCTTGCTGGTAAATCGCCGAACGAGCCGCTGCGAGATCACGCGCCTCGTCTAACAGGTCAAGTGCATCCTGACGTGCCTTTTCATTATCAGCTTCAACGTAAGCCGCCACACGGGGTGAGTCGTGATGGATGTCACTGGGGAGAACCGCCTCTGCTCCATAAACCATGAAAAGAGGCGTGTAACCCGTAGATCTGTTGGGCGTTGTGTTGATACTCCATAGCACCGAGGGTAACTCCTCTACCCAACAACCCGGCGTCCTCTGTAAGGGAACCATAAGCCGGGGCTTGATGCCTCTCAGGATCTCTTGATTGGCTCTCTCAGCTTGACCATTAGATTGGGGGTGAGCCACCGACGATACATCAAGCCGGATATGCTCACATTGACAAAATTCTTTCATAGCGCCCTTGGAGAGATTAGTGCCATTGTCTGTTACAATGCTGTGTGGAAAGCCAAAATGGAAGATCACCTTCTTCATGAATTGAACCGCCGTTGCTGCATCACACTTACTGACTGGCTCTGCCTCTACCCACTTAGTGAATTTATCAACCGCCACCAAGAGGTGGGTCTTCTTATCCTTGGACCTCTTAAAAGGTCCAACCATATCAAGCCCCCAAACTGCAAACGGCCAAGTGATTGGAATCATTCTCAACTCCTGAGCCAGAACATGCGCTCGACGTGAAAACTTCTGACAACCGTCACATTTTTTGACCAAGTCCTTAGCATCAGCATGAGCCGTCAGCCAATAAAAACCATGACGAAAAGCCTTGGCTACAAGAGATTTATAGTCGGCGTGATGACCACAATCTCCTTCATGGATCTCACGCAGAATCTCACAGCCTTCTTCAGGAGAAACACAACGCTGAAACGCCCCAGTAACACCGCAATGGTGCAGCTCTCCATTGACAATTGTCATTGACTTGGACCGCCGGGTTATTTGCCTGGCCAAGGTTTCATCCTCAGGTAACTCGCCCCGGGTCAAGTATGCCAAATATGGAACTGTCCAATCAGGAATAACATGAAGAGCCGCCACCAACTGAGCTTCCGGGTCAGGAATAGCCAAATCCTCCTGTGTAGGTAACTTGACCGACGGGTTATGCAAAACGTCAAGAAAGACATTAGGTGGCACCGGTTTACGTTGAGAACCCAACCGGCTTAAGGCATCAGCCGCTTCATTTTTCCTCCGATCAACATGCTCAACTTGATAACCCTTGAAGTGACCAGCAATAATATCCACCTCTCGTCGATAAGCCGCCATGAGGGGATCCTTAGAATCCCAAGTACCAGAGACTTGTTGAGCCACCAAATCTGAGTCACCAAAGCACCTTACCTGGCTTAAGTTCATCTCCTTAGCCATCCGAAGACCGTGGAGCAAGGCCTCATATTCAGCTGCATTGTTAGTGCATGGGAACATCAAACAGAGAACATAACAGAATTTATCACCTCGAGGGGAAGCTAGCACAACTCCAGCCCCCAAGCCCTCCAATTGCCTGGACCCATCGAAGTGAATAGTCCAATACATGTTATCTGGTTTTTCCTCAGGCATCTGTAGCTCTGTCCAGTCATTGATGAAATCCACCAGTGCTTGAGACTTGATGGCCGTGCGAGGCATATACTTCAAACCATGAGGCCTAAGTTCAATGGCCCATTTGGCAACCCGGCCTGTTGCTTCCCTGTTTTGGATGATATCTCCTAAAGGAGCAGAGCTAACCACAGTAATGGGGTGACCCTGAAAATATTGCTTAAGCTTCCGGCTTGCCATGAAAACCCCATATACAAGCTTCTGCCAATGTGGGTATCTCTGCTTGGACTCAATAAGCACTTCGCTGATATAATAAACCGGCCGTCGAACCGGATATTCTTTGCCTGCCTCTTTCCTTTCAACCACAATAGCCACACTGACAGCCCGGCTATTAGCAGCCACATATAACAACAGCGGCTCCTTATCAACGAGCGCAGCTAGGACTGGCGGTTCAGCCAGCTGCTTCTTAAGCGCCTCAAATGCCTCATTAGCAGCGTCACTCCAGACGAAGTCATCTGTCTTTTTCATCATCTGATACAAAGGGATAGCCTTCTCACCGAGGCGGCTTATGAACCGGCTTAGCGCCGCAATACGACCCGCCAGACGTTGAACATCATTGATACACACCGGTTTAGCCAGAGAAGTAACGGCTTTGATCTTCTCCGGATTAGCTTCAATGCCCCTGTTAGACACCAGAAAGCCCAAAAGCTTGCCCGCCGGCACACCAAAAACACACTTGGCCGGATTAAGCATCATCTTATAAACTCAGAGATTATCAAAGGTTTCCTTCAAGTCGTCTATCAACGTCTCCTTCTTTCTGGATTTCACCACAATATCATCCACATAAGCATGAACATTGCGTCCAATCTGATTATGAAGACAATTCTGCACACATCGCTGGTAAGTCGCCTGGGCACTCTAGAGCCCAAAAGGCATAGACACATAGTGGAAGGCTCCAAAGGGAATTATGAAAGCTGTCTTCTCCTGGTCCTTAACTGCCATCTTGATTAGATGATAACCAGAATAAGCATCCAAAAAACTCAAACACTCACAACCCGCCGTAGCATCAATAATCTGATCAATACGAGGGAGAGTAAAAGGATCAGCCGGACAAGCCTTGTTTAAATCTGTGTAGTCCACACACATGCACCAAGTGGCGTTCTTCTTAAGTACCAGCACCGGGTTAGCCAACCACTCAGGATGAAAAACTTCAACAATAAACCCAGCCGCCAAGAGCCGGGCTACCTCCTCACCAATGGCCTTACGCCTTTCTTCATTGAAACGACGAAGAAACTGCTTGACCGGTTTAAACTTGGGATCAATATTGAGAGTGTGCTCAGCGAGTTCCCTCGGTACACCTGGCATGTCAGAAGGTTTCCATGCAAAGATGTCCCGGTTCTCACGGATGAACTCGATGAGCGTGCTTTCCTACTTCGGATCCATATTAGCACTGATGCTGAACTGCTTGGATGAATCGCCAGGATCAAAATCAACCATCTTAGTGTCATCTGCCGATTTAAACTTCAAAACCGGATCATGCTCTATAGTTGGCTTTTTCAAAGACGTCATATCCGCCGGATCAACATTGTCCTTGTAAAATTTTAACTCCTCCATTGCACAAACTGACTCAGCATAAGCCGCATCACCTTCTTCACATTCCAAGGCTATCTTTTGGCTCCCATGTACTGTGATGGTCCCCTTGTAACCCGGCATCTTTAGCTGCAGATAAACATAACAAGGCCGTGCCATGAACTTGGCATAAGCCGGCCGTCCAAACAGAGCGTGATACGGGCTGTGAATCTTGACTACTTCAAAGGTCAATGTCTCTGACCTAGAATCATGATCATCTCCAAAGGCAACTTCCAGAGCTATCTTACCAACAGGGTACGCCGACTTACCAGGCACCACACCATGGAAAACTGTATTCGACGATTTAAGATTTTTATCTGTCAACCCCATGCGACGGAAAGTTTCGTAATAAAGGATATTGATGCTGCTCCCTCCATCCATGAGTACCTTGGTAAACTTATACCCTCCAACCTGGGGTGCAACCACCAATGCTAGGTGACCCGGATTATCAACCCGGGGCGGGTGATCTTCCCGATTCCACAGGATGGGCTGCTCAGACCAGCGAAAGTAACGGGGAACCGCCGGTTCAATGGCGTTCACTGCCCTTTTAAGAAGCTTCTGATCCCGTTTGCATAAATTTGTGGTGAAGACGTGGTACTGCCCACTATTCAACTGCTTTGGGTTACTCTGATACCCAGATTGCTGCTGTTGATTCCCCTGACCTGACTGTTGATGGTAGCCACCCTGATTGCCTTGACTGCCCTGATTACCTTGGAATCCAGAACTAGAACCGCCACCGCCGTAACCCGGCCCATGAGAACTAGCCTCTGAACCACCACCCGGTCCATGATTGTCTTGAAAAAGATTGGAATTTTTATACTCCTTCATGATATAGCAATCCTTCCAGAGGTGGCCAGACGGTCTTTCTCGCATCCCATGCCTTGGGCAGGGCTGATTTAGCATCTGCTCAAGATTAAAGCCTGACCCTCCGGCCCGTGGGGGCGGTTTACCTTTACGACGCTGGCCATTATTCTGTGCGTTGGTGTTAGCCACAAAGTCCAAACTATTATCAGCTTTGCGCTTACCATTGCCTCCCTGATTCGCCGGATTATGCTGCTGTCCTCTGGTGCTGCTGCTCTTCTTTCCCTTTCCCGGCTTGTCATCATCAGACTCGGGGTCCTTGGTACCATCAGAGTCAGCGTACTTAACCAGAGCTGCCATCAGCTCTCCCATGTCATTGCAGTGGCGCTTGAGCCGACCCAACTTCTGCTTAAGCGGCGTAAACCGGCAATTTTTCTCCAACATTATGACCGCTGAACCGGCATTGATGCGATCCGATGAATGTAAGATGGTCGAAACCCGACGCACCCAATGGGTTGTGGTATCACCCTCTTCTTGGACACAGGCATCCAGATCCACGATTGACATCGGCTGCTTGCACGTATCTTTGAAATTCTGGATAAACCGGGCCTTTAACTCGGCCCATGACCCAATGGAGTTGGCAGGGAGCCCCTTCAACCAAGTGCGAGCCGTTCCATCCAACATCAGGGGGAAATATTTAGCACATGCCGCATCGCTAACATCTAACAATTCCATGGCCATCTCATAACTCTCAATCCATGCTTCAGGAGGTAAATCGGCTGTATAGTTAGGCAGCTTGTGAGGACCCTTAAAATCCTTGGGCAGACGCTCATTACGTATGGCCGGCACTAAACATGGCATGCCCAAATTCCTAAAGGTTACACCTGGCTCCACCGAAGTTGTCGGACGAACCGGAGAAGGTTGACGGGCCACATATTGCGCTGCCAGCTCGGCCTCTCGACGTACTCTACCTTGATCCACCACGTTCTGAGCATCAGCACCACCGTCCGCCGGGTTATGTCCACAAGGCAGGTTATGGTTCCGCCCACTGCTTGACACAGCTGGTTCATCAATATGCCTACTGTAACTCCGGCTTGGGCGAGGGGTGGAATGAATCCGGCTTCGACTGTAAGAATAAGCCTGCTGCTGAACCAATGCTGTCTGAAGGAGCTCTCTAGCCCTCCGCATCTCAACTGCCGTTGGAGACTCGCCTTCAACCGAGATAGCCACCAATCGTGACACCGCAGTGATCATGTTATCCAAAGGGTTAGAGTAATGACCCGGTGGTGTTGGCATGTGTTGCGGCAGGATATTGTTCTGACGAGGCGGATCCGTGGTGCGCGGCTGAACTGGCGCTCCCGTCCCAGGCGCTTCAACCCGGTCCGCCACTGGCGGGTTACTGGTTCCTGCTCCTGCCGTGTTAAAGAGGTTCCTCGCCTCGTAAACCGGTGGCAGGCGAGACTGATGCCTCCTCCTCATGACTTCGTTTGAAGCGTTCTGATCTAGCATGAGCCGGTAAGACTCCGACTGAATCCGCTGCGCCTGAGCATCCAACGTAACCCGCTCCGTAGCCATCCTGGCATCTTCAGCTGCTAGGTCTTCCTTAGCTTGAGCTATCTGATCTCGCAATTTCACGACTTCCGCATTATGCTGATCTTGATTATCTGGGTTAACCTCCTGCCCCGGCTGCCGTCGCCGCTGCTGACTCGAAAATCAATGCCGCTGCAGTTGAAGAGTGCCACACTGGCTGCGTACCGGCCATGAAGATTGCAACCCGGTTCGGCAGCTCGTAGGGGTCCAGAATACTATCGCCATCGGAACAGCCCCCAAGCCGACCGTCTTGCAGTCGGTACAGTGACTCAGTTTCACCGGTGGATGACTCGCCATTAGAATAGACAACTGTCTCACCGTCAGATACCGATTTATCCTCAGATTCCGCACTATTGATGAATCCCACGAAGGCACAACTCATGGCGGGCTAAACTCGGGCGGGTTTTGCACGCTGAGCCGTCTCGATGATGTCGGTGCCGGTGTCCGGCTCAGGGCCTGGTTCGCCGATCTTGCCAATGAAGACGTGAATTCCACCGAAGGGGACCCGGTACCCGTACTCAATTGAGCCGGCCTCGGGGCCCCAGCCTTCGTCGTCGATGTAGAGCTTGCCACGACGACTCTTGGTTATCCGGCCCACAGCGTATCCCTTGATCCCTTCAAAGTTGCCCTTCAAGAACTCGAAACCACCATGCGCTGGCCCCACGGTGGGCGCCACTGTCGTGGTATAGTCACAGCAGATGTCCTAGTGTGAGGACTTAGTCGTGGAGCCATCGCAATGAGGTTAGTTTAAAGGGGTTAATCAGGACAAAGGATACGGGGAGTTTATACTGGTTCGGCCCCTTGCGGTGAAGGTGAAGGCCTAATCCAGTTTGAGGTGGTATTGCTAGGGTTTCGACGACCAGGGAGCGAATACGCTTAAACTGGCTCTCGATCTGTTGTTTCTTGTCCCTAAACCGCCGCCGGGTCGTCCCTTTATATACACAGGTTGACGCCCGGCGGTTCACAGAATCCCGGCCGGCTCATAAACGTGTCCGGCTCGGTATCCACTCTTTCCTATCTTACAATACAAGTCATATACTTATGGCGGTTTACATCTATGGGCCCTAACTCGCCTTTGGGCTTTGAGCCTTCTTATTAAGTCTCCTTCGTAAGTCGCCATCTTCTATGTCTACATGGGCTTCAATACAGGTAAATCACTATGAGCATAACCCGGCCCCTCCTGGGCGGTTTATACTCAATAGTTATATCCCCAACACTTTGCAAATATCTATGTCTACAATGCTCTGCATAGAGCTACTCTAGCTAATTGCTCCCACGTCCAATATGTATCCCGATTGAGACTCAGAGTCATCCGGGTCAGTGTCAAAGCTTGCATTGACGTAACCCTTTATGACGAACTCTTTATCACCTCCATAACCGAGAAACATTTCCTTAGTCCTCTTTAAGTTACCTAAGGATAATTTTGACCGCTGCCCTGTGATCCACTCTTGGATCATTATTGTACCCCTTTACTAGACTCATGGCAAGGTACACATCAGGTCTGGTACACAGCATGGCATGTATAATAGAACCTATGGCTGAGTCATAGGGAATGACTTTCATTCTCTCTCTATCTTCTACCATGGTCGGGCTTTGAGTCTTACTCAACTTCACACCTTGCAATACATGCAAGAACCCTTTCTTTGACTGACCCATTTTGAACTTCTTCAAAAACTTTGTCAAGGTATGTGCTTTGTGAAAGTCCTATATTAAGCGTCTCGATCTATCCCTATAGATCTCAATGCCCAATATATAAGCAGCTTCACTGAGGTCTTTCATTGAAAAACTCTTATTCAAGTATCCTTTTATGCTATCCAGAAATTCTATATCATTTCCAATCAGCAATATGTCATCCACATATAATATCAGAAATGCTACAAAGCTCCCACTCACTTTCTTGTAAATACAGGCTTCACCATAAGTCTTTATAAAACCATATGCTTTGATCACCTCATCAAAGCCTATATTCCAACTCCAAGATGCTTGCACCAGTCCATAGATGGATCACTGGAGGTTGCACAATTTGTTAGTACCTTTAGGATCGACAAAACCTTCTGGTTGCATCATATACAACTCTTCTTTAAGAAATCCATTAAGGAATGCAGTTTTGACGTCCATTTGCCAGATTTCATAAACAAAAAATGCAGCAATTGCTAACATGATCAGGACAAACTGAAGCATTGCTACGGGTGAGAAAGTCTCATCATAGTCAACCCCTTGAACTTGTCGAAAACCTTTTGCGACAAGTCGAGCTTTGTAGACAGTGATATTACCATAAGCGTCTGTCTTCCTCTTGAAGATCCATTTATTTTCAATGGCCTGCCGATCATCGAGCAAGTCCACCAAAGTCCACACTTTGTTCTTATACATGGATCCTATCTCAGATTTCATGGCCTCAAGCCATTTGTCGGAATTTGGGCTCATCATAGCTTCTTCATAGTTCGTAGGTTCGCCGTTTTCTAACAACATGACTTCCAGGACAGGATTACCGTACCACTCTGGTGTGGTACGTGTTCTGGACGACCTACAAAGTTTAGTAGTAACTTGATCTGAAGTTTCGTGATCATCATCATTAGTTTCCTCTCTAGTTTGTGTAGGCATCACGGGAACGTTTTTCCTTGGTGTGCTACTTTCCAATTTGAGAGAAGGTACAATTACCTCATCAAGTTCTACTTTCCTCCCACTCACTTCTTTCGAGAGAAACTCCTTCTCTAGAAAGGACCCATTCTTGGCAACAAAGATCTTGCCTTCGGATCTGTGGTAGAAGGTATACCCAATGGTCTCTTTAGGGTATCCTATGAAGACGCACTTCTCCGCTTTGGGTTTGAGCTTATCAGGCTGAAGCTGTTTGACATAAGCATTGCATCCCCAAACTTTAAGAAACGACAGCTTAGGTTTCTTGCCAAAACATAGTTCATACGGTGTCGTCTCAATGGATTTAGACGGTGCCCTATTTAACGTGAATGCGGCTGTCTCTAATGCATAAAACCAAAATGATAAAGGCAAATCGGTAAGAGACATCATAGAACACACCATATCTAATAAAGTACGGTTACGACGTTCGGACACACCATTACGCTGTGGTATTCTAGGTGGCGTGAGTTGTGAAACTATTCCACATTGTTTTAAATGAAGGCCAAACTCGTAACTCAAATATTCACCTCCACGATCAGATCGTAGAAACTTTATTTTCTTGTTATGATGATTCTCTACTTCACTATGAAATTCTTTGAACTTTTCAAATGTTTCAGACTTGTGTTCCGTCAAGTAGATATACCCATACCTACTCAAATCATCTGTAAAGGTTAGAAAATAACGATACCCGCCATGTGCCTCAACACTCATCGGACCGCATACATCGGTATGTATTATTTCCAATAAGTCATTAGCTCGCTCCATTGTTCCGGAGAACGGAGTTTTAGTCATCTTGCCCATGAGGCATGGTTCGCAAGTATCAAATGATTCATAATGAAGTGATTCCAAAAGTCCATCCGCATGGAGTTTCTTCATGCGCTTTACACCAATATGACCTAAACGGCAGTGTCACAAGTATGTTGTACTATCATTATCAACTTTGTATCTTTTGGCATCAATATTATGAATATGTGTATCACTACGATCGAGATTCAATAAACCATTTACATTGGGTGTATGACCATAGAAGGTTTTATTCATGTAAACAGAACAACAATTATTCTCTGACTGAAATGAATAATCTTATTTGCAATAAAGACGATCTAATCATGTTCATGCTCAACACACAGACCAAATAACATTTATTTAGGCTTAACACTAATCCCGAAGGTAGAGGGAGTGTGCGATGGTGAACATATCAATCTTGGAAACACTTCCAACACACATCGTCACCTCGCCCTTAACTAGTCTCTGTTTATTCTGTAACTCCTATTTTGAGTTTCTAATCTTAGCAACTGAACCGGTATCAAATACCCAGGGGCTACTATGAACACCATTAAGGTACACATCAATAACATGTATATCAAATATACCATTGTTTACTTTGCCATCCTTCTTATCTGCCAAGTATTTGGGGCAGTTCTGCTTCTAGTGACCATTTCCTTTGCAGTAGAAGCACTCAGTCTCAGGATTGGGTCCAGCTTTGGGCTTCTTCACGGGAGCGGCAACTTGCTTGCCATTCTTCTTGAAGTTCTCTTTCTTTCCCTTACCCTTTTTCTTGAAACTAGTGGTCTTATTAACCATCAACACTTGATGCTCTTTCTTGATTTCTACCTCCGCCGATTTCAGCATCGCGAAGAGCTCGAAAATCGTTTTAGTCATTCCTTGCATATTATAGTTCATCACGAAACTCTAGTAGCTTGGTGATAGTGACTGGAGAACTCTATCAATCTGTAAGTGCATCTAGTGCCCCTTAGTGATTTTGGTGTATTGAAGACTTATAGGTTAAGGGACTAATGTGTTTGTGAGTGTACACAGGTTATATAAGTCTCTGAGGAGTTCGATAAATCCGATGAATGTCGACCCCTAAAAATGAATATCCTCATTTGAAGATTATGGTTTTCTTGAAGACTTTGAAAATGAGGAAATTGGTGTGACCTTAAAGACATTGATATTGATGCGAGGATTATGAAGCGTGAAGACTTCTGTTTTCGTAGTTTCATTTTCTCTTTCTAGAGTCATAGGAAACACCGTACTGTTAAAGGGGGTCGAGGTAAAACTAAGGAAACATTTCCAAGTGATGCTCATCTCAAAGCCTACACATACCCAATCCTTCGAGTGAAGCCTTTGGAAATCTCATACAGTTCAGCCAATTTCTTCAGTGACAGAGACGAAGATCTTCTGTTCTCTGAGGAATTTGTTATGACTGAGGAGTTAGGAATTAGCCAGTGCAGATTGCCTACAAGTGAGGAACATGATAGCCCTGAGGAATTTGAAAGCTCAAATTTCCGACCGTTGCTGTGCTACGCGCCAGCTGTCCCAAATATCTTATCCACCTAACGGTCATATCATTGAAGGGCATTTATGTCTTATCATGTCGGGCTGCTCCCCGGCTATAAATAGCCGCCCCCTACCACCACTAGTTGGTTGGCTGCTCCGAGAGAAACTGACACTTGTCATTGAGAGCATCCCATCCTCCGAGGACTTTGAGAGAAAATCATCAGTGAGGAAAAACCCAAAACCCCAACACCTAAAACCCAAAGTGATTGAGCATCACTGAAGAGATTGTTCCTGTGTGGAACCGATGCTTGTTACCTTTGAAGACTGTGCATCCTCCAGACGGTTAGGTGTCAAGGTCTAGAGCATGCAAGAGGAATTGTGGATCGCCGGGTGACCTAGTCTGTGAAGGTTTGGAAGTCACCTGAAGACTTACCACGAGTGATTGGGCGAGGTCTGTGTGACCCTAGCTCAAGGAGAATACAGTAAGGACTGTGTGTCCTGGGACTGTGTGTCCTTTGGTTTAAATACCAAGCTGCTCCAACCAGACGTACACCTGTCACAGCAGTTGGAACTGGTCTTACCAAATCATTGTCTTCACCGAGCTACTGGTTCTATTTACTCAACCCTTTCATTTCCTCACTCATGTGTTGATGAAATTGATCATTACTATTTGAAGACTTTGACTGAAGACTTTTTCAATTTCCTCAATCCTATTTCTTCAGTCATCTTGTCTTCCGCCTGCTTATCCTGTTTACTCGCTACCTGTGCTCTGTGTACATTTCATTTCATCATGATGACCATGCTACTGTCTTGTTATGCATGCACCTGAGTACTTATTCCGCTGCTTGTAGTTCGTCACTTAGCAAATTTCTCAAGTAGTATTTCCTCAGTGATGAATTTGTAAAAATCGCCTATTCACCCCCTCTAGTCGATATAATGCACTTTCAATTGGTATCAGAGCAAGGTACTCCCTTGTTCTGTGTGATTTTGGTTTAACCACCTGGAGTTTTAGTTATGTCGACTGCAGGCATGATCAAGGTCTCGGCTGGGTGTCCTACCTTCCATGGGACAGACTGGAAGAGCAAGATGCGCATGCATCTTGAGGCAATTGACAATGATCTCTGGTACGTTGTGGAAAATGGCGTTCCCTCCGTCACTCCTTCCGTGAACGCTGCTGATGTGAACAGATTCAAGCAACTCGACTCTCAAGCGAATAATATCATATGGGGCCATCTTAGCAAAGGACTGTACGGCAGAGTGAGTGCTTTGGAGTCTGCAAAGCTTATCTGGGATAGGTTGTCCAAGGTCAACGAAGGAATCTCAACCCAACGTGATTCTCGAGTTGATGTTCTTCGCAATCTCTTCAACCACTTCAAAAGACTCGACAATGAAAATGTTCAGCAAACCTTCGATCGCCTCACTGACATCTCAAATGAGCTTCAAGCACTTGGTGCCACTAACATCACCGACCATGAGGTGGTGAAGAAATTGCTGAGATCACTTGATTCCTCATTCGATACACTGGCACTGATGATTCAAGAATGTGGAGACTACAAGTCACTAGACCCTCCTGATATCCTTGAAAGGCTGAACACTCATGAATTCCAACAAGCTGAGAAGAGAGATCTCTACGGGCCAAGCTATGGATGATCACGCGCATTGAAGGCCAAGGCAGTTTCCTCATCTGAAGGAGAAGATTCTGATAGCAGCCTTGGTGATCCTGAAGAACTAAGCCAGGAGCTAGCAATGCTCGTGAGGAAATTCCAGAAGTTCTCAAGGCATGGTCGCTTTGGAAAATCTTCAAGAGGTGATGACATGAGATCAGATTCCTCATCCCGCGATTACAAGAAGAGGACCTGCCACAAATGCAAGAAACCTGGTCACTACATAATTGATTGTCCTTAGTGGGCGAAGGAATCAAAGAAGAAGAAATACAAGGATGATATTTCAGACGACTCAAAGAAAAAGAAGAAATCTTCAAAGTCCTCATCGTCAAAATCTTCAAAGATTTCATCTCACAAGAAGAGCAGTTCCAAAAAGGCTCGGGCATTCATTGGCAAGGAAATGGACTCTGAAGCTGAATCTGAAGAAAATGACGAAGAGGAGGAATCTGAGGAGTCACACTCTAGTGTGGCGACCCTAGCTCTCGCTACTGCTTTCGTCAGCAAGTCCATCTTCAACACTGAGGAAAATGGCTTCCCCAACACTGCCCACGACGGCGACGATGACTACGCTCCCACCTATTGCTTCATGGAGAAAGGTGCCAATGTAATCAAATATCCCTCCTCTGAATCAAGTGAGGATCAATCTGATGAAAATCTCAAACCTAGCTATTCCAAACTTGCTAATATTGCCATAAAACAACAAAAGGCTTTGGAAAACGTTCAAAATCTGCTAGACAAAAGCGATGACCTGTTGGGTGAGGAAATGAGTCGAACTCAAACTCTGACTAATAATCTTCAATGACTACAGTCTAAGTTTGATAATCTTCAAGGTCATCATGAAACACTCTTAGCCGATCATGAGAAGCTTTCGTATGAATTTCTTCAGAGAAAGGAAGATCTTGAAAAGCTAAGGGTGAGTCATGAAGATCTTCGGAAGGAAAATGATTCATTACTTGCTCAACAGATCAGTTTCGCTCAGGAAGAATTTATTCCACCATGTTTGAAATGCATTGAACGTGAATCTGCTAATTCTTCACCTGAAAGTTCAAATGCTTCTATTGCTACTAATTCTTCAACTATCTCTGTGGTCACAATTGCCTCATCTGAGGATACCACAAGTATTACTGACAAAAATGCAGGGTTGAAGGAATTGTATGTGACAGGCATGTACAAAAGCCTCAAAGGGCATCAGACTCTTTGTGATGTGCTAAAAAAGCGGATCTTGAACAGGAACCCTAGGAAAGAGGGTATTGCCTTTGAGAGGAAACTCAATGCCGATGGAACCTACTGGAAACCTGAGCAGTATCCCAAAACCACATGGGTTGCTGCAAAAGGATCCCCCGTAGATCCATCCACTTTATCTGGCTTTACATGTGAATCTTCATATTCATCTGATGAGTCATTTGACTCCAACTATAAGTTGTTCAAAAATCAGAATGGTGAAGTATTTGCTAGATATGTTGGAACTAACTGCAGGAACGGTCCTCCTATGAAGAAAATCTGGGTTCCCAAAAGGTGCCTTGAAAGTCTTCAGGTGAATGTCCTCATGACACCACCTGTGAAGAACAGGAACCCCAGATCAAATTCTTCATATGGACCAAAGTCTTCATATGGATCAAAATCCTCATGTGGATCAAATTCTTCATATGGATCCAAGTCCTCATATGGATCAAATTTCTCATATGAGCATCATTGTGCTAATGCTTCTTTTTCGCAGGGAAAATCTAATACTTATGAACATGTGCACTATTCTTCAAATCATTAAGTTCATAAGTCCTCGAAGAATTTCTCTGCTTATTCATATGCATACTCTAACCCCTCTTCTGTGAAACGAAGTGCATTAGCTTCAATGCCACCTTTCTCGTATGGAGCTCGCAGAATGATGAACTCTTTGCCACCCCTCCAGATGTGGGCGGTGAAGAAAAAGAACTAATCTCTTATGCAGGGTCAGGCCTCCAGACGAACTTGAATGTCTGAAGAATTTGCTGCAGACCTGAATATGCTTGAAAGGACGCAAGCTAATCATGAAGAAATGAATTGCTCATTTGTCACATCCTCATACTGCTATATCTGTTGCACTATTTGATGAAATTCTATCTGATGAATTTGATGTCATATTCTTCACTCTGAAGTATATGAGTTCGTAAGATGCACTAATTCATCTGCAGGATGAGACATCCAAAGCTACTGAGTGGGTCCTCGATAGTGGATGTACAAATCACATGACCGGTGACAAGAGCTTACTGATGGACTCTGCTTTATCTCCATCGCATCTGAAGTATATCACCTATGCTGAGAAAGGCAAAAGCAAGGTATTGGGTCTAGGTAGGGTTGCAATATCAAAGGATCGACACATGGACAAAGTCATGCTTGTCGATTCCCTCGGATTCAACCTCATGTCTATCTCAATTGTGACGACCCCGGCTTAATCGTGCACTAACCACACACGCAAATGCACATGATCAAGCCTAAGGACTCACTTGAAGATATCACAACACAACTCTAAAACATAAATAAAGTCATACAAGCTTTATATTACAAGCCAGGGCCTCGAGGGCTCGAATACATAGCTCGATGGCATACAAGTGTCAGCGGAAGCATCAGATATCTGAGTACAGATATATTACAGAAATAGAGATAAGCCTTTATGAAGGTGGGGCAAAATAAAACTCTACGATCGAAAGGCGTAGGCCTCCTGCCTAGGACCCTCCGAATCCTACTCCTGGTCGTCTGTCGGCTCCTCGTAGTAGTACTCGCCGGGAGGGTAGTAGTAGTAGCCGTAGTCGTCGACGGGGGCAACTAACTCAGGGGCTCCGTCATCTGGCGGCGTCAAACGGATATGGGGAGAAAAAGAAAATAAAGCAAACATGAGTACTCATCCGAAGTACTCAGCAAGCAAGGATCTACACTACATATGCAACATTTTCAAAGGGGGCTGTATATGTGGACTGGGCTACAGAAATGCCAGAATAGAGGGGGGAAAGCCTAGTCCTATCGAAGACTAGCATCTTCAATCATCTTCATCGGTCTTGCAGCATTAGAAGAGTGCAGATTAACATAATGTAAGGTAGTAGTAGTGTCATCAACCTCGCCCAGAGATCCTTTCTTGACTCCCTACGAGAAAGCAATCCCAGAGCCATACTATCCATTTCATCTCAAGTCACCAGTTCTAGTTGTACCGATCGGGATACAACTCCGAGTGTCCGTTACCGTAGGACAGGCTATCGATAGATTGTTTCTTCCCTGCAGGGGTGCACCAACTTACCCACCACGCTCGATTAACTCCGGCCGGACACACTTTTCTGGGTCATGCCCGGCCTCGGCCAAACGATACGCCGCAACCCGACCAAATACTTAACAGAGAGGTCAGCACGCCGGACTAAACCTATGCCCCCAGGGGTCTTGGGCCATCACCCCGGGAACTCCTGCACGTTGCGTCAGGCGGCCGAGAGCAGACCTAGCAACCCCTTAATACAAGCGCAGTTGCGTAACCAGTCCAACTCGGCGCACGCCGCTTAGTCGCTGACGTCCATTAAGCTTTGGCTGAAGTATACGACCCAGAACGCCCATACTATGCCCACGTGATGGTTAGTACTATCAGGCCAGAGGCCCCTCGGATCAAATATCCAAACCGTTAGTGTGTTGGTAGTGCGGTAACGAGCAGAGACTCACGAAAGATGTGACCCCATCGCCCCGTCTCGTGGACTTGCGGCAAGGGCTAGGAATGCCCAGCCACGCCTCGTGTTCAACTCTCGGGCACCATCCAGGTCCGCCCGATTCCACATCACTCACAATTAAGCTCGTGTGGGTACCCCTCAGGGCCGACCCGTCTTTAGTAACATGGTTCAGTGTAGGTCATAGTAACAATAGTATCAGTGTGTCTAACACCAAGGGGGAACCCTGAGGAATCACCCTCGATGGAATTCCCTCTGATGTTATCGTCAAGGTGAACGAAGGAGGAATCATCCTCGAGGTCCACTCTTGAGGAGTTGCACGACGTCATCGTTATCGGGGGTGGTGTAGGAGGAATCACCCTCACTGACCACGCCCGATTAACTAACCTACAAGGTTATCATCATAAATGCTGATGAGGTATCACCCTCGGCACTTGATAGTAACCTAGTAGTGTCGAGCAACTAAGGGGAAGTGACGTGCGGTGTCGGGGCCTGGTCTTTGATCCCGTTGCTCGGGTCTTCTATTAGTCCAGCGGGGCAGTCGAGGTAAAGTTGGGTCTCTGATAGGTCTCTTCCCGGCCTATACTAAAAAGTTTAGGATAATAGGTAGGTAGCAACAGCAGGTTACAATTAAACAGGCTATGCAGCAGATATAGGATAATAGCAGCAGTAACTTCTAATGCAAGCACAAGAGAGAGAAGAGTAGGCGATATCGAAATGCCCAAAAGGGGGGTGCTTGCCTATTTGCTCGGCGGCAAGGGCAAGATCGTCAGGGACGTAGTCGTACTCCGGAGCTGCGTCGGTCTCAGGAGCTATGTCGACGTCGAGGTCTATCGGGAGAGAAGAGGGGGAGGAAACAAATAAATACACAGCAAAATAAATGCAACACAGGGTATGCTATGCCTAGTATGCAGTGCAGGGTTGCCTAAAGATGCATCTAAGCCAATTTGGTTATTTAAGAATTAACGTGGGATTTATTAATCGGTAAGTATGCACTATTCATCTACCAGAATCGGGCTAAAAGTTACGAGTTCTCCTACGTAGGGGGTTCTGGCATCAAAATAGACGACACGATCAAATTCGTCTCGTCGTTCTGAGCAACTTTCATGGACAAAGTTTTTCGATCAGAGCAACGGATTAAAAGTTATGAATTTCCAAAGATTTAAATGATTTTCTGGAATTTATTTATTTAACAGAAATTGATATATGACGTCAGCTGTGATGTCAGTGAGTCAAACCGGCTGACCAGAGTCAAACCTGACATGTGGGTCCAGTGGGACCCACATGTCAGCCTCTGTTACCTCTAAAGTGAATTAAACTGACTTATTAGGCTAATTATAGGGGTAGGCCCATACGTCAGTGGGTAATTAGGTTAATCTAATTGGTTTTTATTTATTAAATCATTTATTAGGTTAATTAGCCAAGGGGGGACCCACATGTCAGTGGCTGGGCTGCCCAGTCAGCATGTTGACTGGGTCAACCCAGTCAACGGGGCCCCCCGGACCCACTGGTCGGCGACCCAGGGGCGGGACCCACTGATGCCAGGTCAGCACGGCGGCCAGAGATGCGCCGGCGACCTCTCCAGCGGTGGAAGTTCGCCGGAGTTGCTCGGAAAACCGCTACGATGCGCCAAGTCGCACACAACCACCTGTGTTCGATCGGCCTCTCGCCCGCGCATCTATCGACGGTGGTGGTTCGGCCGAAAACGGCCTCTAACGATGGCGGCGAGCGGTGGAGCGGTCGCTGGAGCTCGGGCAATGACGGAGACGGAGCTAGGAGGCACGGGGAGGCATGGGCTCGAGCCCATTGGGCTCCTGGGAGCACCAGGAGCTCGATGCCGTGCTCAGGCGAGCACGACAGGGCCCTTGGCCACGGCGACGAAGCGATCTGCGGCGGCCAGAGTTCGGGTTCGACGTCAAGCTAGCTACGGCACATGCGGGAGACAATGGGGAGGAGCAGGGGATGCGGCACGCAATTTGGCCGTTGACAGATTAGTAGCAGCAGAACGGCGAATCGACGGCGGCGGCGTCCGGTGATCCGAAGGGGAAGAAGAAACCGGAGCAGCTCCTGGAAGCGTCCAGCGTCGCGTGGCTCGACGGGGAGACGTAGTTGATGAAGACGGAGCGCGTGGACAGCTCGGAGGGACGACCGAACGCCGGTGGCCGCGGTTTCGTCGGAGATGCAGCGGCGAGCGCGTTCGGGACAGAGGGGAGAGGCGAGCACGAGCGCTGGAGAGCGAGGGAGAGATGGGGGAAATGGAGGAGGAGGTCCAGGGGAGAGGCATGGGGCTCGTCCTTATCCTCCTCCCTGTCGGTGGCGTCGGTGAGCGTCGGCGTGTCGCCGTCTCCCCGGCACGCGCGCGCTCGGCCAGGGAGCGGTTGACACGACGAATGAGAGAGAGGGAATTGGGCCAGGTGGGTTGGTTTTCAGGGCACTGTGCACTTAGGCCCAGTGCACAGTGCCTCGTTTTATTTTCTTGTTTTCTGTTTTGCCTTTTCTTTATTTATTTTCTGTTTTGTAATTGTTAGGCCACTTTTGCTATTTTGTAAAATGTGGGACTTGGCCCAAATATTACAATGCAATATTTCTTGTCACCAAAAACTGGTTTGGGTAAAGTAGGATTTTATTTGAATTTGATATTATTATATATGGATTAAATAATTCTGTTTTGATGTTGTTTCATGAAGGTTGAGTCACTCAGCTAACTCAATTATCTTTGTTTATATTTTTATAAGTGCTTCTGGAATATTTACTATTTAGTGAACATTTTTCCAATAGTGTTTGGGCAAATTTATTTTGCACTTTTGAATTTGAGTTGATTTTCGGAGAAGTATTTGAATTGCTGAGATTAACCACTATGACTAGGCACTGCAATTGAGATGACTTGGCATTATTAGCAGGTAACCACAGTGGCTATTACACAGGGGTGTTACAAATTCTCCTCCTCTAAAAGAAATTCTCGTCCCGAGAATTTAGGAGGTAGAAGGAAAGAGGTCGGGATATTCTTCCCGAAGATGATCCTCGCGTTCCCAAGTGGCTTCATCTTCAGTGTGATTCGACCACTGCACTTTCAGGAACTTGGTCGTCTTCTGACGAGTTCTACGTTTAGCTTCATCAAGGATGCGGATCGGATGCTCCTTATAAGATAAGTCATGTTGCAATTCAAGCATCTCATGATCCACTGCGCGGTGCGGAGATTCCTTGAAGCATTTACGAAGTTGTGACACGTGGAAGACATCATGGATATGAGAGAATTGTGGTGGCAACTCCAATTTATATGCCACCTGTCCACGCCTGGCAACAATGCGAAAGGGGCCGATGTAGCGTGGAGCTAGCTTGCCCTTGATCCCGAAACGATGAGTGCCCTTCATAGGAGTGACACGAAGATAAGCTTGATCACCTGGTTGATAAGTCAAGCCCCATCGTTTGCCATCATAGTTGCTCTTCTAGTGGTCCTGAGCCGCCTTGAGATTTTCTCGGACAATGCGGACTTGTTCTTCGGTGTGTTGAATAATGTCTGGTCCCACGAGAGGTCGTTCCCCAGTTTCTGACCAATTCAGAGGGGTTCGACACTTACGCCCGTATAGCACTTCGAAGGGGACCATTTTCAAGCTGTCTTGATAACTGTTATTATAAAAGAATTCGGCAAACAGAAGAGATTCTTCCCACTTCTTAATAAATGATATAACACAAGCCCGAAGCATATCTTCAAGCACTTGATTAACTCGCTCAACTTGGCCTTGGGATTGAGGATGATAAGCTGAACTCTAGGTAATGTGAGTTCCCATAGCTTCTTGGAAACTTTCCCAGAACTTGGACATGAAAAGACCACCACGGTCCGAACTGATCTCCTTCGGAATACTGTGGAGTGAAATGATTCTGGAGATATACAATTCTGCTAACTAGCTAGCAGTGATAGTCTCCTTGACAGGCAGAAAATGTGCAACTTTGGAAAGTTGGTCGACGACGACAAGAATAGCATCGTGACCTTTCTGAAACTTGGGAAGACCAGTAATGAAATCCATCTGCACTTTATCCCACTTCCACAAAGGAATAGGGAGTGGTTGAAGAATTCCATCAGGCTTCTGATGTTCTGCTTTCACGCGACGGCAAACATCACATTCAGCAACATATCGAGCAATGTCCTGCTTCATTCTGGACCACCAGTACCTTTGTCGGGGATCCCGATACATCTTGGTGCTACCCGGATGGATAGACAGCGGTGTATCATGAGCCTCCTTCATGACCTTGTTTGTCATAAGCTCAAAATGAGGTACCACAATGCGGTCTCTGAAATACAAGGTTCCATCTTCAATAATTGAGAAATCCCTGTACTTATCAAGGTGAAGTTCTTTCTTAATCAGATCTACTTCGGCATCCTTAGCTTGCGCAATCTTTACAGCCTTCTCAAGATCTGGCTGTACCACAAGGTTAATAAGAGAACCCTGCGGAATGATACAGACGTTCAACTTGCGCAATTCCTCATATAGTTGGGGTTGAGCTTGCTTAACCATGAGGTTGTTGCAATAGGACTTGCGGCTCAAGGCATCAGCCATTACATTAGCTTTGCCAGGTGTATAAGAAATACCACAGTCATAGTCCGTGATTGTTTCCAACCATCGCTGCTGACGAAGATTAAGATCCGGTTGAGTGAACAAATACTTCAGACTCTGATGATCGGTATAGATCTCACACCGGTTACCAAGAAGGTAATGTCACCACTGCTTCAAAGCATAGATCACAGCAGCGAGTTCGAGATCATGCACTGGATAGTTTTCTTCATGCGGACGCAACTGTCGTGAGGCATATGCAATTACTTTACGCTCTTGCATTAGGACACAGCCTAATCCCTGATGAGAAGCGTCACAATATATCACAAAGTCCTTGCGAGAATCGGGAGGAGCAAGCACTGGAGTAGAAGTAAGCTTGTCCTTGAGGGTCTGGAAACTCTCCTGACATTTGTCTATCCACTCAAACTTAATGCCTTCGTGGAGCAGATTAGTCAGGGGCTTGGCAATCTTGGAAAAGTTCTCGACGAATCGTCGACAATAATCTGCTAGACTGAGAAAACTTTGGACTTGCTTGGAATTCTTCGGAGGGGTCCAGTCAAGAATAGCCTTGTCGGTGTACTAAGTATTGGGCCACTAGTACCCCGTACTTGTGCACGGGCAGTTGTAGCCATCCTCGCGGCAAGGCTTGCCGGGAACAGCTCGAGGTCGATTCAAGTCACCGAGGAAGTCATCAAGTAAGAGATCTGAGTATCAATGGATAAGCAAAGCTGGAATCCGAAGGCCAGTTCTCCGGCAAGATCCTTGCCGGGATGGCCTGTGGAGCCCGGCAAGACTTGGCGCCCGGCAAGGCTTGGCGCCCGGCAGGCCTTGGCATCCGGCAAGATTCGGCGCCTGGCGAGATTCTGCCACTGTGCCACCGCTTCGACACAGTAACATGGCTAACATTCTGGGTCCTTCTCTGGATGCGTGGCAACGCGCCAGTGGAGGAGAGCTTAAGCGGTGCTGATGGGATGGCCCCTTTTTCCATCCACAAGAAAGCAAGGACACCTAAACGGACACCTCATGGTGCATTAAATGCGCTTGTCCTAATCCGTCAGGGGTTAGGTATGATACCCTGTAGCTACTTTACACCTCAATGTATGTACATTTTGCCACTGTGGTGACCCATTTGAGCATATAAAAGGAGGCCCAAGGCAACTGCTACAGAGGAGGAGAACTTCTGGCCCATTCTGCATGCGTAGCTGCTCTTTGAACGTACTGTTCACTGCGAGCGCTCCTGAAGGCTGGGCTCAAGAACATCAATAAGAACATAAAGCAGGAGTAGGGTTTTACGCGGATCAGCGGCCCGAACCTGGGTAAAAACTTCCCGCATCGATCATTGGTTCTGCTCTTTGCGTATACCTCTCCCCCCGCCGAATCGTAAAGGGGTCTCTCGGGATCCCATAGGTGTCGTACCCCGACATCTTTGGCGCGCCAGGTAGGGGAATGAAGGTTGCGTGAACCTGATCTAGTGCTCGATGCCTTAGTTTCTTCATCATCATGCCGCCCAAGAAGAAGAGCGCTGCGTCAGCGCAGCTGTCCATGTCCGTTTTGCCTACACCTTCGCGTACAGGCGACGGCGTGGGTGCAGAAGGAAGAGGATTAGAACCCCCGCGGCATTCTGGTGATCCAAGCCAAGCGAGCGGTATCGTTCGCAGTGGCAGTGGTAACCTGCACGCCGCTGGATCTAGAGATGGTGCTGTGTTGCCTACGGGTGGCACAACTAACTCTAGAGATCGAAGGGCGCCTGCTGGAGCTCCCGCGCCGGCGCAAGCCTCGCGACCTACCCAGGTCGTGCAAGATGAGCGATGTCATGGCGCTGGTGGTTCGGGGCGTCCCCATGAGAAGGCCTCTGCGCATCGATCCCAAGATGCGCGGGGCTAGCATGCACACCAAGCTGCCGACGGAGGTGGCGCACGGTCGCGTGACCGTGGTGGTGCTCCTTCTAACATGGTTAGGAGTCAGAGCACCTCACGTACCTCGCACTTGTCGCCGCCACCTACGCCAGCGGAAGCCTTGGCACGTGCGCAGCTGCTCCTCGATTTTCCTCCCGCCCCGGAGAAGATGGAGGAGTGGCGAGCTACTATCCAGAGCCTCATCGGCTTCGCCAACAAAGATGGACAACAAGAGGCAGGGCCCTCGCAGCGGAGGCCCATCGATCCGGCGCGAGCTGATGTAGAGAAAACCGGAGGTGGTGCAACCACGGTGCACTCCCCTCCGCGGCACCAGCGGCGGCCGACAACTCAGCAAGTCGACCGCCATGAAGAAGTTTCCACGGCGTCGTCCGATCCACGGATGCGCCGTGATCAGCCTCAAGTTCTCCAGGAACGAGGCAAGGAGGACGCTCGAACAACCATCGAGCGGCGACGGGAAGCGCGCTATCAGTCTGATAAGCGCGCGGGGCCGGCTGTTGACGAGCCTGCGCCAGGGGACGTAGGAGACTTGCCTTATGAGGTAGGGACTCTAGCATTTACCCGTGAGCTGCGGCAAGTCCGGTGGCCCAATTCCCGAACTTTCAAGCCGGAGGTCCCGGAGAAATATGATGGTAAGACCCATCCCTCGGAGTTCCTGAGCATCTACACCATTGCGGTGCAGGCTGCCGGGGGCCGAGATGACAAGATACTCGCCAACTACTTCCCGTTGGTGCTCAAACCCAACGTCAGGTCGTGGTTGATGCATCTGCCAGAGAATTCCATTTCTTCCTGGTCAGATCTGTGCCATCAGTTTGTTGGCGCCTTTGTTGGAGGCCACCAAGCTCCTGGCCAAGAAAGCGATTTGCACATCATCCCTCAGAAAGAGGGTGAGTCCCTGCGCAAGTTTATGCAGAGGTTCAACCGAGTGCAGTACAACATTCCCGACGTTCATCCTGCCGTTGTCATTAGCGCGTTCCACCAGAACGTGCGTAACCGCAGAATGCGGGAAGAGCTGGCAATGAACAAATCCGGAGTATTGCCGAGCTCTACGCTCTGGCCGCAAGTGCGCTCGAGCTGAGAGGGGAGGAAACTCCCTGGTGAGGCTGTTGGCGTGGCAGGCGACTCCGAAGATGAAGACGCCGCGGCCCCGTCAAGGAAAGGCCGGCGGCGGAACAGGAAGCGCGGAGGCAAGGCCGTGCTTGCTGTCGAGGAATCCGACAACCCCGTCGCCGCCAAGAAGGCCAAGGTTAGCGACCCCGGCAAGGATCTTGCCGGGTGCCCTTCCTGTCAGGCTTTGGCGGCTGCCGACAAGTCGGAGAACTCCGGCAAGCAGTACTGCAAGATCCATCGCACCAAGGGCCACGATCTCCAGAACTGCCGGCAAGTCGAGCAGCTTGCCGAGAAGCAGAGGGCCGAATACGAGAGGCGAGATAAGGAGAAGGCCCAAGATGGTGCTGAGGGGTCCGGCAAGAAACACGGTGGCCGAGGAGGTCACCGCGGCAAGGCCAAGCAGCAAAAGGATCGGCCCGCTCGGGGCCGAGACAAAGAAGGAGATGATGATGAGGAAGATGATGAATCCAGTGAGCAGGAATTCCAGAAGGCCACGGAGGCCATGTGCATCGATGGGGGTGCCTCACTGCATTCTTCCCACCGCCAACTTAAACAGTGGGTGCGGGAGGTCAATGCGGCGGAGCCATCCCCAGATGCGTGTAGGCCCCTGAAGTGGTCCAGCACGCATATCATTTTCGACGCCGAGGATCACCCTGATCGCACAACTGCGGTCGGGTGCTTGCCATTGTTGGTCTCCCCAACGATTCGCAACCTCAAGGTGACGAAAATGTTAGTTGACGGCGGGGCCGGCCTAAACTTAATCTCACCGGATGTGCTCAGAAAGCTCCAGATTCCCGACGAGGACCTCGAGGAAATGGGTACGTTTCAAGGGGTCAATCCGGGAAGAACCCAGCCTAAGGGCAAGATCACGCTGCCAGTAACATTTGGCAGCGAGCTTAACTTCAGGACCGAGAAGGTGGTGTTTGATGTCGCCAAGATCCCCATGTCATACAATGGGATCCTTGGTCGGCCAGCGCTGGCTAAGTTTATGGCGGCATCACACTACGCGTACAACGTCTTGAAGATGCCTGGGCCGTTGGGCGTCATCACTATCCATTCCGATAAGAGGGATGCGCTCATCTGTGCTGACCAACTTTACCGAGAAGCAGTTGCGGCACCTGCCGTCAAGGCACCTGGAACTCCCGGGGGGAAGAAGAAGACCGGCAAGATCCTTGGCACGAACTCCGGCAAGCGCACCTCCTCGGAGTGCTGCGCTTCCGTCGAGGACGTACCAGAGAGTTCCACCGGCAAGAACAAGAAGTCCAAGGCTGCTCCGCCAGAGCCCAAGAAGGTGCCTATCAGAGAGGACGGAACGGGGGGAACTTTCACCATAAGTTCCAACCTAGATGACAAATAGGAAAGCGCGTTCGTTGCTTTCTTGCGGGCGAATGTCGACGTGTTTGCATGGCAACCGTCTGACATCCCCGGTGTTCCCAGGAAGGTAATTGAGCACCACCTTGCTGTCTGTCCTCATGTGCGGCCCGTCAAGCAAAGGGTGAGGAAGCAGGCCTTGGAGCGGCAAGAATTCATTGCCGAAGAGATTAAAAAGCTGGAGGCTGCAGGACTGGTCAAAGGAGTGCTTCATCCAACCTGGTTGGCCAATCCGGTTGTAGTGCGGAAAGCGAATGGGAAATGGAGGCTTTGTATCTATTATACAGATATCAATAAAGCTTGTCCAAAATATCCCTTTCCCTTGCCGCGCATTGACCAGATTGTAGATGCCACCGCTGGTTGTGATCTCCTGTCATTCCTTGATGCCTATTCAGGGTATCATCAGATTTTTATGGCAAAAGAAGATGAAGAGAAGACCGCCTTTATCACCCCATGTGGTACGTATTGTTTTATACGAATGCCTTTCGGGTTGAAAAGTGCCGGTTCAACATTTGCCAGAGCAATCCAGATTGGTTTTGAGCCACAACTCCATAGAAATAGTGGTCAAAACCAAGGATAAAGCAACGCTCATTCAAGACTTAGAAGAAACATTTGCAAACTTGCGCAAGATCAACTTGAAGCTCAATCCTGAGAAGTGCGTGTTCGGTGTTCCTTCCGGCAAGCTCCTCGGATTCTTTGTATCTTGCCGGGGAATCGAAGCGAACCCCGACAAGATCAAAGCTATTGAGCAAATTGAAGCGCCGAGACGCGTCAAGGATGTGCGTCGTCTTGCCGGCTGTGTTGCTGCTCTAAGCAGGTTTATTTCCAAATCTGCTGAGCGCGCCCTGCCCTTTTTCAAAATTTTGAAGAAGGCAGGTCCAATGAAATGGACTCCGGAAGCGGAGGCTGCGCTACAAGATTTGAAGAAATACCTTTCCTCTCCGCCGACGCTAGTCGCGCCTAAACCACAAGAGCCGTTGCTGCTGTATCTGGCAGCAACAAATCAAGTGGTTAGTGCTGCGCTAGTGGCACAGAGAGAAGCTGATGAGGAAGCAACACCAACGGCAGGACCGCCGGATGACGCGGCAAGATCTTCCCCGGCAAGGGTTGATCCCGGCAAGACAGGGTCTACGCAAACAGAAGAACCTGTGCAGAAGAAGAAGATGGTGCAGCATCCAGTTTATTTTGTTAGCTCTCTTTTACAGGGAGCTAGGTCAAGATATTCTGGTGTGCAGAAGTTGCTCTTCGGCCTCCTTATGGCCTCAAGAAAGCTGCGCCATTATTTTCAAGCACATGAGATCACCGTCGTCACTCGCTTTCCGTTGCAACGGATTTTGCAAAATCCGGAGGCAACCGGCAGGATCGTGGAGTGGGCGTTGGAGTTGTCCAGCTTTGGCCTTAAGTTTGAAAGCACTTCGACGATCCAGAGCAGGGCCTTGGCGGAGTTCATTGCAGAATGGACCCCAACGCCAGACGAAGAAGTTCAAGAAACAACTCTCCCCGGCAAGGAAATCGATCAGCAATGGGTTATGTACTTTGACGGGGCTTTCTCGCTGCAAGGCGCCGGTGCTGGTGTGCTGCTTGTCGTACCCACCAGAGAGCACCTCAAGTACGTAGTCCAAATGCACTTTCCCCGGGAGAGTTCCACCAACAACACTGCAGAATACGAAGGTTTGCTTGCCGGTCTCAGGATCGCGGCAGACCTTGGTATCAAAAAGCTCGTCATCAAGGGCGATTCACAACTTGTCGTCAGGCAAGTTAACAAGAGTTATCAAAGTCCATTGATGCAAGCCTACGTAGATGAAGTGAGGAAATTGGAAGAGCGCTTTGACGGTCTCCAAATGGAGCACGTTCCTCGTGCCGAGAACAATATTGCTGACGACCTGTCAAAGCGTCCTGCCCTCAAGTTGCCTGTGGAACCAGGAACTTTTGTGCTCCAATTGACTCAACCATCCGTGGCGCCATTGATGCGGCAAGAAAAGAGAAGAAAGTTGAACTCTGGCCAGTACTTCCCGGCAGAGCTCCCCGGAGCCCCCGGCAAGGAAGTTGCCGGGATCGACATGCCTGCCGGGGAACAACAGGCTCCGGCAGGGCCTCAGGCCCTTGCTGTCGAGACGAACGTTCCCCCGGCAGAGGAGATGCCTTTAGTCCTAGCCGTCGAGCCTCAGGCTCCAGCATGGGCGCAACACATTGTCCATTTCCTTCAGACAGGTGAACTCCCTGAGAAGCAGGAAGAAGCAGAGAGAGTAGCCCGTCGGTCTGTTATGTACAAGTTCGTCGATGACGTCCTGTACAGAAAGAGGCCGAACGGTGTGAAATTGAAGTGCATTCCTCGGGAAGATGGACTAGAGCTATTGGCGGAGATACATGGGGGCATATGTGGCTCTCACATAGGGTCAAGAGCACTTGCCGGGAAAGCATTCCGGCAAGGTTTCTTTTGGCCTACCGCTCTCCAGGATGCGACTGCACTAGTAACCAAGTGTGAAGCGTGCCAGTTTCATTCGAAGAAATTACATCAGCCAGCTCAAGCTCTTCAGACAATCCCTCTCTCCTGGCCATTTTCGGTCTGGGGGCTCGACATACTGGGCCCTTTCCCCTGTGCTACCGGGGGCTTTGAGTACTTGTACGTTGCAATCGACAAGTTCACGAAGTGGCCGGAGGTGGAAGCAGTGAGGAAGGTGACAGCGCAATCAGCTGTCAAGTTCTTCAAGGGAATTGTTTGCTGTTTCGGTGTGCCCAATAGGATCATTACCGACAACGGCACGCAGTTCACAAGTCACACCTTCATGCAGTACATCCAGGACCTTGGCGGCAAGATTTGTTTTGCCTCTGTTGCTCACCCAAGAAGCAACGGCCAAGCAGAGAGGGCCAATGCTGAAGTGCTGCGCGGTCTCAGGACCAGAACTTTTGACAGGCTGAAAAAGTGCGGAAGACGCTGGATTGATGAGTTGCCGGCGGTTCTTTGGTCAATCAAACCACACCAAATCGAGCCACCGACCAGACGCCCTTCGCTCTGGTCTACGAAGCGGAAGCAGTTCTCCCCACAGAACTCATATACGGATCTCCTCGAGTGCTCGCTTATAATGAGCTCGAGCAAGAGCAACTACGGCAAGATGACGCTGTGCTCCTTGAGGAGAATCATCTTCAGGCTGCTGTGCGAGCTGCATGCTACCAGCAAGCTTTGCGCCACTATCATAGCCGCAAAGTTCATGCCCGAAGCCTTGAGGAAGGCGACCTTGTTCTTCGACGGATTCAGTCCGCCAAGAATTCAAACAAGTTGACGCCAATGTGGGAAGGCCCTTATCGGGTAGTACGAGTCACCAGGCCCGGCGCTGTCCGCCTGAAGACCGAAGATGGCGTTCCAGTGAGTAATTCCTGGAATATCTAGCATCTTCGCAAGTTCTATCCATAAGGCGTGGTTGCCGGGGGATCCCGGCAACCACCCTTTTGTACAAGTCTTGCCGGCAAGGCATGTGATCCTTTGTACAAAGCCAGGCGCAGACCCTGAGCACAGATGAATAAATTTAAGTGTTGTACATTCCCTTATGGATTCCCATGTTCATATTTATATATATGCATGTTTGTCTAAGATGTTGTATGACACCTAATCCCGGTAAGTTCTAATGAACCGCCAAGGTTTCATGTCTTTATTTTCTCTTCTTTCTTTTTCCCAAAAGACAGAGGGATTCCTCGCGTGCACATTTGCCGGGGGGGAAGAGGATATGAATACCAGTTGGCGACGTTCGGAATCGATGCTTGCCGGAGGAAGGACAATGATAGAAAGCTAAGTCCTAAAAACTCAAAGCAAGTTTTTCTTTTATTACAAGGTTATTTCCTTGGACGATTCCGACTCTTGTATGGAAAATCTGCACGCGAAGGAACCCTTGCCATAATCGGTTGCACCCTTATTTTGTTTCGAGTCCACTCAACAATTTAAGTGGCTGCACTGAGAACGCCAAGGAGTCTTGCCGGCCGCTGCGCCTCCAGCAGGCTGCTGAAGTCCCGCACCCAGCGCTCGCGGCAGGTTGCGCGCCGGCAAGTTTTTCAATAAGCGTAGGATCAACTCCATACATAAAGGAATCAGACAAGGAAAATAACGAGCATGAACCTAAACATAGGCAAATTGTATTACATCCATGAGTTGCCGCGATTCTAACTTGAGACTTAATTGTCTTTTACATGAGATGACGACGGCAAGAATAAAAGGGAAGCACTCAATCCCTGCGCTGGCCTTCGATCCTTTTGATGGAGTCCACCTTCTCAAGGATAGGCGCGATGCGCTCTTCAAGCGCCTCAACATTTCCGTCCTTTGGCAGATGGCCGAGCGCGTTGGAGAGGTCGATGCCGGGATTGCTGTGCACCACCTTGATGAGCACCTTGTGGAGGACGGCCCGGCAAAGCCGGCGGGTCTCGTTGGCCAGTTGGGTCGCCCGGCTAGACTGGAGCGCCCTCAACGCGTTGATGATGCTTTCAAAGAACATCGTCAACCTGGCACTTGGAGATATTCTTTCCTCGGAAGAATACTTGAAGTTCGACAGGCCCATGGTTGACAGTTCTGCGGTAAGCTTCTCCGCGGTGGCCATGAGGCGTCCAGTCCAGATCTCCACTACTTTCTCGTACTCGGTTTGGGCGGCGGCGGCACTCTTGAGCAGGTTCCTCTCTCCTTGGAGATCCTTGAGTAGAGCCTTCTCACGAGCCCTGCCGGTCTTGAGAGATTTCTGCAGCGTGGTCAGCTTCAGCTCCAGAACCGCAATATTATCAGCCGCAGAGGAGAGCTGCTTGGTCTTGTCGGACAGGGCAACTTGCATCTCCGCCAAGGAATGGAGGGTTTTTTCCCTGTCCCCCTTGAGCGTCAAGAGCTCCTTGCCATGCTCTTCGACATCTGTTTCCAGCCTCTTCACTTTGTCGCTCAGCTCGTTCTTGGCGGCCTCTACAGCTTCGGCAGCATCGACGGCCTCCTTGAGCTTGCCGGCGTGACTTGCAGTCAGAGCTTCGAGCGCCTCCTTATGTTTTTGCTCCAGCTCCTGGGTCCGCCACGCGACAAGATTCTCGATGTCCTCATCCTTGCTACGAAGCTTGGCGGCGAGCACCTGCTCATGTGCGGTGAGATCTTCTTCGTGAGCATCAAGAGCAACGCGGCGCCCCGTCAGGAGAGCATCTTCGGCAGCAATCCTTTGAACAGCTTCATCATGTGCCTTCTCCATATCGGATTGCTTCAGGAGGATCTCATTCCACTGCTGGCTCACTTGTTCCCGGCCGGCAACCAACTCTTGGAGGGCCTCGGCGTGCCAGATCTGCATTTGTGCGACGCGCCTTTGAAAATCCGCTTCGGCTGCCTCGACAACTGCCATTCTGGAGTCCGCCTTCTCTTTTCGGGCGCGATGGAGAGCCTGGAGTTTGCGGAAATTCTCGCCCATGGCCTGAAGGAGTTGATCCTCTTCAGATTTGCCGTTGCTAGTGCTGGGATCGTCAACAACTTCGAGCCCGGCAGCGGCAATGATTTCCTCAAAAATTTCTCCTTCGGCTGGTGCCTCAGTGCTTGCCGTCCCCGGCAAGTTGACGAACAGGTTCTCGCCAACCTTGAGGTACTTGCTGGATGAGGGGCCTCCAGATGTTGACGGCTGGTCTTCAGTGGCCGCCTCACAAGTGACAGGGGGCTCTGTGGCCGGTGCAGCGCCTGGCGCTCCTGCGGCAGGAATGCTATCAGTGCGGTCCTCAGCCTCCCTGTCGCCCTCTTCAGCAGGTTCTTCGGCGATTTCCTCTTGTGCTGTCTTGGCGGCCTCCCCGTCAAGAGCACCACCAGCCTCGGCAACGTCATCCTTGGTGGCCTCGCTGGTAGCGATCCTGTCTGCTTCGGCGGTGGCATCCCTGGCGGTCTCCTCGATGACGACGTCGACGTCCATGTGTTCCATCACAGGGAACTCTGAAGGGCGAAGGAGAAAGACAGAATAAGATCGAGGTTGAAGTTCGAAGTGACTAAAGATAGAGAGACAAGAGAAAAAGAATAACAAGCACTCTGAGGCGATCGAGTACCTGCGTCGAGCTGTCGGGAGGTGGCTTCATTTCTTCCGGCAACTCCGGTTGCTGGGGGTGGGTTGCCGGAGTCCGTGCTTGCCGGCTCCTCCTCAATCAGGACGGGCTCGTCGGCAGGATCTCTTGCCGGGGATGTGCTTGTGGGCGGAGCGGTCGATGAAGGAGGCACAATGGGGATGTCTTCTCCTTGTTGCCGTTCTTCTCCTGCGAACCCAAAGATATCAGCGGCAAGAATGAAAGCCTCGGCACCAGTCAGCGGAAAAGGGAAAATGAACTTACGCTGGGTGCTGTGCTGGGGGCTGCGCTGGGGGCTGGGTTGAGGACTGGACTCCGGGTTTACAATGACAGTTTCTGGCACGCTCGTGGAGCCTGCCGAGGGCTTGTCACCCGTAGAAGTCCTTGACCTCTTCGCCATCCTCTCCAGCAAGGTTTCTGTGTCACTACAGAAACAACACAAGCAAGTCAATAAGATTGATGCAAAATTGGAAGGTGAAAGCTGTGGCAAAGTACTCACTCTTCTTCCTCTCGCTCTGGACTAAAGCCGGAGATGTCGAAGTTGACCTCCGTTGCGATGTCTGAGTGGGGAGGCGGAGGAGGAGGAGTCCTAGGCCGCTTGGCTGTGGCAGGTGCCGGGGTAGCTTCCGGTGCGGCAGTACGAGACCCTCCTGCCGCCCCAGCAGTGGCCGCTGGTGTGGGTCTCGCGCGCCGCGCAGGCTGTTGACGAGCCCCCTGCCGCGGTCCAGTCTTGCCGGCCACTTTCTTGCCGGGGGCTTCGCCGCTCGAAGAAGGCTGGCTTGCCGGGATGCTTGACGCAGCCTTCCGAAGAACACGCTTCATCTTCTTCGGGGGTGAGGGCTCTTCTCGCGTCTCTTCTTCGGCCGTGTCTTCGCCGGACGAGCTCTCAGCGGCTGCGCTACCTTCTTCCCCGGCAACCTTGTCCTCCTCGGCAGGCTTTGCCTCCACTACCACCTCTGCATCGCTGGTTTCCCACTCTGTGAAGTCGACGCTGCCGGCCTCCACGGCAAGATTTGCCTCCTCCACTCTAGTAGCAATATAAGCTACTTCTTGATCAGTGGTGGCTCGGATGAAATCTGACTCTTTCCGGACAGGCTTCTTCGTCAAGTTGTCGAAAAACTTCTGCGCCTCCTCCTCGCTTGGCTCGGCCCAGGTCGGGTCAAGGCCATGGGCATTGAACATCGGCATAAAGGCAATGATTGACCCCAAGGCAGAATTGTTGCACAAGGGGACAATCCTTGCCGGCAGCCGGTGCTTGTCTTCGTGCTGGAATAATTTCTGACGGAGAGCGCCAAGCTGCATAGCGGTCAGGTTGTTGTTCAGCCCGGGGCGCAATCTCATGACATCTGCTGCGTTCTTGTATTCCCAAGCAAGCCTTCCCCTATTCTGCAGAGGGGCGATGCGGCGGCAGAGAAAGTCGAAGCCGATCATCTCCATCGTCAGTCCGGCAGCCTTTAGGCGAAGGATTCTGGTAGTGGCGATTGTGAGCTTCTTGTCCTCCGCTGCGGGGTCACTCCAATCCTTGCCGCGGACCACCTTCTGTTGCCGGGGATGACAAAATGGATGGGGATCTGCTTCCTGGATCCAGCACCATTCAGCCCGCCACTCGTCCCACTTTTCGCGGTAAACTCCCTCTGGATATATTTTCTTATTCCAAGCCCTTGGGATCCAGGCAATAGAACCAGAGAGGGCCTCTCCTTTTTGGATGCGAGGGAAGAAATAATGGCGAAAAAGAGCAGAATTGGGGGTCACGCCAACGAAGTTTTCGCAGAGATGGGCAAAGATAGACATGCAAAGTACTGCATTCGGCGTGAAATCGAGAAGGCGAAAGCCGTATGTGTACATGATATCATTGAAGAAGTCGGAAAAGGGGGGACAGAGCCCGCAATAGAAATATGCAGTGAAGAAAGGGTATCTGTCCGATCCGCCTTCAGAACAAGCACCTGGGATTACGCGTGTGGCGGGATGGGCTTGCGTCCCCTTCACCCACATGCATTGGTATCGCCCCTTCAGAGCTTCGGCATCGAGCGTTGGAGGGAAGACGACGAGCCTCTTCCGCATCTTCACCAGTTCGCTCTCTGGAACGTCGGCTTTCGCCTCCTTGCCCTTGCCTTTGCTAGCCTTGGGCGCCATGGCGATGGTGGGAGCGGAAGCTGGGGGTGGAGCGAGCGCGGAAGCAGCGGGCGGAAGAAGAAAAGGCTTCGCTCTGAGCTCGAGAGAAGGAGGGCGATGGCGATGGCCAGATTGAGAAGAAGGGGGGGGGGTAAATAGGTTTGTGCCTGTGCGACTTCTCCTTTTTATGGGGAAGGAGCGGGGCCGCCTCTTTTATTCCCCAATATGAATGTGCCCCTATAGGCGCGAGGCAGTTGCAGCCTTTTTGGCATGCTTCCCACATCGCGCGCTCCGTGCGCGTAGTGGGGGGCACAGTAAAACGAGATATTTACGAGCGGTTAATTCCCTACCACGCGTGCCCGTGCACTGTTTGGGCCTAGCCCAACAACGCCTCGCACTCGTGTATGGCCTAGGCCCGGGGGCTCCTGTCGGTGTACTAAGTATTGGGCCACTAGTACCCCGTACTTGTGCACGGGCAGTTGTAGCCATCCTTGCGGCAAGGCTTGCCGGGAACAGCTCGAGGTCGATTCAAGTCACCGAGGAAGTCATCAAGTCAGAGATCTGAGGATCAATGGATAAGCAAAGCTGGAATCCGAAGGCCAGTTCTCCGGCAAGATCCTTGCCGGGATGGCCTGTGGAGCCCGGCAAGACTTGGCGCCCGGCAAGGCTTGGCGCCCGACAGGCCTTGGCATCCGGCAAGATTCGGCGCCTGGCGAGATTCTACCACTGTGCCACCGCTTCGGCACAGTAACATGTCTAACATTCTGGGTCCTTCTCTGGATGCGTGGCAACGCGCCAGTGGAGGAGAGCTTAAGCGGTGCTGATGGGATGGCCCCTTTTTCCATCCCCAAGAAAGCAAGGACACCTAAACGGACACCTCATGGTGCATTAAATGCGCTTGTCCTAATCCATCAGGGGTTAGGTATGATACCCTGTAGCTACTTTACACCTCAATGTATGTACATTTTGCCACTGTGGTGACCCCTTTGAGCATATAAAAGGAGGCCCAAGGCAACTGCTACAGAGGAGGAGAACTTCTGGCCCATTCTGCATGCGTAGCTGCTCTTTGAACGTACTGTTCACTGCGAGCGCTCCTGAAGGTTGGGCTCAAGAACATCAATAAGAACATAAAGCAGGAGTAGGGTTTTACGTGGATCAGCGGCCCGAACCTGGGTAAAAACTTCCCGCGTCGATCATTGGTTCTGCTCTTTGCGTATACCTCTCCCCCCGCCGAATCGTAAAGAGGTCTCTCAGGATCCCATAGGTGTCGTACCCCGACAAGCCTGAACATGCTCCGGGTTAATGGCGATACCGTCCTTCGAAATCACATGTCCAAGGTAGGTTACTTCAGAAAGCCAGAATTCGCATTTGGAGTACTTGGCATACAACTTGTGTTCTCGAAGCCTTTCTAGGACAAGGCGAAGATGTTCGGCATGTTCTTCCTTATTCTTCGAATATACCAGAATATCATCCAGATATACCATGACGAACTTGTCGAGGTAATCCATGAATATATAATTCATCAGGCGGGAGAACGTAGCTGGAGCATTTGTTAGGCCAAATGACATGCCGGTGTATTCATAGGAGCCATAACAAGTAACAAAGGCGGTCTTCGGAATATCCTCTTCACGGACACAGATCTGGTGATAACCCAACCTCAAGTCGAGCTTAGAAAACACCGAAGATCCAGCAAGTTGATCATATAAATCATTGATCCGGGGAAGCGGATATTTATTCTGAATGGTTGCCTGGTTGATAGGACGGTAATCTTGAACCAACCTATTCGTACCATCTTTCTTCTTGACAAAGAGAGACGGTGCTCCCCAGGCAGAGGAACTGGGACGGATGAAGCCCTTCTTAAGTGATTTATCGATTTCTTCCTTAAGCTCAAGAAGGTGGTGCGGAGGCATCTTGTAAGGATGCTTTGCAATAGGAGTAGTGCCAGGCTTCAAGTCAATGACAAACTCGACAGCTCTAGCAGGGGGTATTCCTGGAAGTTCTTCTGGAAAAACATCCTGGAATTCGCAGACAACTGGAACGTTTTCGATCCCCTCAAGCGGAGAAGCATTCAACACATTCAAGGCATAAATCTGGGCCTCGACGTTCTCAGTGATGTGAGCTCGGTAATTCACCAACTCGTTTGATGGATGTAGAAGATGAACAACCTTAGTGGCATAATTGATTGAGGCATAGTGCGCCTTCAACCAATCCATTCCCAATATAAGGTCAATCTAAGAAGACTTGAGTATAATGGGAGAAGCGCGGAACTTGAACCCTTCAATATCAATAATGACATCGGGGCTGAACACGAAGGCTCGGCACTGGCCCGCGGGAGTGTTCATAGCTAATGAATGGTGTAGCGCTTCACTTCTAACGTCATGCATGAGTGCAAAATGTTCTGACATGAATGAATGCGATGCTCCTGAATCAAATAAAACAGTTGCAGGTACTGAATTAACAAGAAGCGTACCCATCACGGTTTCTGGTTGATCCTGAGCTTCAGCCATGTTGACATGATAGTTCTATCCACGACTATAAGAAGGTCTAACATTGTTGTTACGCTGCTGAGGAATTCCACGGCCATTACCATGACCAACAAAAGGAAGATCTAGGTAATTCTGATTCTGAGAACAATCTCTGGCACGGTGACCTGGCTGGCCACACTTGAAGCAGAGTCTACTGTCTGGACGTGGTGCAGGAGCTCGAGGTGGGGGAGCTCGAAGAGGCTGCCTCGGCGATGGAGGAGGCAGACGAGGTGCAGCATAAGCAGGCCTGTACACTGGAGCCACTGGACGATACATGCTCTGCGGAATCCATATGCGGCGCTTCTGGGAAGACGAGCCTGAAGATGAGCCCGCTTCACGAGTGCGTCTGGTCGCTTCCTTGTTCTTCTTCAGACCAGTCTCGACCATAATGGCCTTGTTCACCAAGGTGGCGAAGTCAGAAAAATCTTGGACGAGCAGGGCTAACTGAATGTCATGGTGTAGCCCTTTCGTGGAACTTCTCCTGTCTACGAGCATCAGTGGGGATGTCTTCTTCAGCATAGAGAGACAAGTCAAGAAACTCACGCTGATAGACTTCTGCAGTCTTGTTTCCTTGAACAAGGTTGCGGAACTCAGCCTTCTTGCGTGCTATAACTGCTTGAGGAATATAGCGGGCGCGAAAAGCAGTCTTGAACTCCACCCAGGTAACGACAGTTCCAGGAGGTAAGGTCTGTCGGTGAATCGCCCACCATTGAGCGGCGGGTCCCTTCAGGAAGTATGTCGCAAAGGTGACATAGCTGACAGGGGGAACATCAGCTGACTCCATCTCATAGAAGATGTCACGCAGCCAATCATCGGCATCCAGCGGATTAACAGTGTTGCGGAATATCGATGGGTTGAGACGCACGAACTCTGGCAGCGTAATTGAAGGTGGCTGCTGGTTGGCATTGGGACGGGGGAACTGATTCATAATCCTAGTCATAAACTGCCGATTGAGCTCGAATTGTTGCATCATAGCTGCCATATAGTCAGGCGGTGGCGGCGGTGTTGGATTGTTATCAGCCATCCTGCTAAATTCAACAGGGGTAGTTTAGCAGAAGCCATTGCGAGTGTTTAGCAACATGCATGATGTAACGCGATGGAATTTAAGTAGTACAACAGATACTGAACATCAGTCATTAAGGCATACATAACCATACAGAGTCGGTTACATTCGGGCAGCATACGGCGCAAATTCAAAAGCTAGACATACTAGGCAGCGCGCAGGCACGCGGTAAGGAAGTACACAACGAGACATAGCAAAGGCTACATCAACGTCGGAGAAAACCACGGAAACGGGGTAGCTGCAAGTGAGGACGACGGACGTTCGTCGCAGAAGGATCATGCGCTCCATGTGCACTCTGATGCAGAACCCGGTCTCGAGCTGAAAGTAGAGGTCCACGTGCAGGTGTGTGACCTCCCACAGCAGGCCAATCGATCCCTGGTGGCATCTCGGTCTTGCGCGGGTAAAGGATCTGCTCCGGATGTATCCCTGCATGAACAGCTGGTAGCAACTGCATCATAGCCTCGTAGAGTCGTACTCGAGTGGCAAACAACTCGACGACCAGAGCCCGAACAGTGCGATCCAGAGCCTGAGTACACTGAATCATAACTTGCAGATCGTAGCGACGAGGCTCGTACGGGGCACAGGTAGCTGTGTAGTATCCAGTAGCATCTCCAGCCGGGGCATACGAAATGTATCGAAACTCAGAGTCATCCAAGCTAGCACTGTGCTCTCCTCGGAGACGTGCGACAGCAGAGTAGGCGACATCATGGACTGCCATCTCAATCGTCACGCCGATACCGTGGAAAAGGTACAACTCAGTGTCTGAGTCATCCTGCTGATCATAGATGCGAACATCAGCATAATACTGCTCCTGGTTAAACTCGCGGTAAACCTCGTAGACCATGTACTCAGGGTACCAGCGGTAGCCCAGTCTGGTCAAGAGAGCGATCACAATAGCTGGAAACCCAGGGGCATCACAAGCCCAAGTGCGAAGCACAAGCTGCGTCGTAGGGCCCGGTGGAAACAGACGATCCATCTGAAATAAAGGGAGTTCAGGATTGTCATTCGACGATAAGAAATATAACAGATCTTGAAGAGAAAGGTTAAACAAAACAATGGAAAGGAAAATGATTATGAGACTAATCAGATCAATGACAGGGAAATCGCACAGATATCCAGCTCTCCGGGAGGACGGAATTTATGAGATCCTAAGTGTCGGTGTTAGTAAATTTATTTAACCCGAATAGAAGAGAGATTAGAGTCCCATAATAAGGACGAGGAATAAAAGATCCTAATACCACCCAGTTGGCAACGTGGGCCCGTAAGCCACACAGCCAAGTTAGTAAAACAGTTTTTGGTTACTAGACTCAACTTCGGCCAAGGAATTGGATAGGGGGATTCCTACAGGCAGTCTGCTCTGATACCAACATGTGACGATCCTGGCTTAATCATGCACTAACCACATATGCAAATGCACATGATCAAGCCTAAGGACTCACTTGAAGATATCACAACACAACTCTAAAACATAAATAAAGTCATACAAGCTTTATATTACAAGCCAGGGCCTCGAGGGCTCGAATACATAGCTCGATGGCATACAAGTGTCAGCGGAAGCATCAGATATCTGAGTACAGATATATTACAGAATTAGAGATAAGCCTTTATGAAGGCGGGGCAAAATAAAACTCTACGATCGAAAGGCGTAGGCCTCCTGCCTAGGACCCTCCGAATCCTACTCCTGGTCGTTTGTCGGCTCCTCGTAGTAGTACTCGCTGGGAGGGTAGTAGTAGTAGCCGTAGTCGTCGACGGGGGCAGCTAACTCAGGGGTTCCGTCATCTGGCGGCGTCAAATGGATATGGGGAGAAAAAGAAAATAAAGCAAACGTGAGTACTCATCCGAAGTACTCAGCAAGCAAGGATCTACACTACATATGCAACATTTTCAAAGGGGGCTGTATATGTGGACTAGGCTGCAGAAATGCCAGAATAGGGGGGGGGGGAAGCCTAGTCCTATCGAAGACTAGCATCTTCAATCATCTTCATCGGTCTTGCAGCATTAGAAGAGTGCAGATTAACATAATGTAAGGTAGTAGTAGTGTCATCAACCTCGCCCAGAGATCCTTTCTCGACTCCCTGCGAGAAAGCAATCCCAGAGCCATACTATCCATTTCATCTCAAGTCACCAGTTCTAGTTGTACCGATCGGGATACAACTCCGAGTGTCTGTTACCATAGGACAGGCTATCGATAGATTGTTTCTTCCCTGCAGGGGTGCACCAACTTACCCACCACGCTCGATTAACTCCGGCCGGACACACTTTTCTGGGTCATGCCCGGCCTTGGCCAAACGATACGCCGCAACCCGACCAAATACTTAACAGAGAGATCAGCACGCCGGACTAAACCTATGCCCCCAGCGGTCTTGGGCCATCGCCCCGGGAACTCCTAGACGTTGCGTCAGGCGGCCGAGAGCAGAACTAGCAACCCCTTAATACAAGCGCAGTTGCGTAACCAGTCCAACTCGGCGCGCGCCGCTCAGTCGCTGACGTCCATTAAGCTTTGGCTGAAGTATATGACGCAGAACGCCCATACTATGCCCACGTGATGGTTAGTGCTATCAGGCCATAGGCCCCTCGGATCAAATATCCAAACCGTTAGTGTGTTGGTAGTGCGGTAACGAACAGAGACTCACGAAAGATGTGACCCCGTCGCCCCGTCTCGAGGACTTGCGGCAAGGGCTAGGAATGCCCGGCCACGCCTCGTGTTCAACTCTCAGGCACCATCCAGGTCCGCCCGATTCCACATCACTCGCAATTAAGCTTGCGCGGGTACCCCTCTGGGCCAACCCTTCTTTAGTAACATGGTTCAGTGTAGGTCATAGTAACAATAGTATCAGTGTGTCTAACACCAAGGGGGAACCCTGAGGAATCACCCTCGATGGAATTCCCTCTGATGTTATCGTCAAGGTGAACGAAGGAGGAATCACCCTCGAGGTCCACTCTTGAGGAGTTGCACGACGTCGTCGTTATCGGGGGTGGTGTAGGAGGAATCACCCTCACTGACCACGCCCGATTAACTAACCTACAAGGTTATCATCATAAGTGCTGACGAGGTATCACCCTCGGCACTCGATAGTAACCCAGTAGTGTCGAGCAACTAAGGGGAAGTGACGTGCGGTGTCGGGGCCTGGTCTTCGATCCCGTTGCTCGGGTCTTCTGTTAGTCCAGTGGGGCAGTTGAGGTAAAGTGGGGTCTCTGATAGGTCTCTTCCCGGCCTATACTAAACAGTTTAGGATAACAGGTAGGTATCAACAGCAGGTTACAATATAAACAGGCTATGCAACAGATATAGGATAACAGCAGCAGTAACTTCTAATGCAAGCACAAGAGAGAGAAGAGTAGGCGATATCGAAATGCTCAAAAGGGGGGTGCTTGCCTGTTTGCTCGGCGGCAAGGGCAAGATCGTCAGGGACGTAGTCGTACTCTGGAGCTGCGTCGATCTCAGGAGCTATGTTGACATCGGCGTCTATCGGGAGAGAAGAGGGGGAGGAAACTAATAAATACACAGCAAAATAAATGCAACACAGGGCATGCTATGCCTAGTATGCAGTGCAGGGTTGCCTAAAGATGCATCTAAGCCAATTTGGTTATTTAAGAATTAATGTGGGATTTATTAATCGGTAAGTATGCACTATTCATCTACCGGAATCGGGCTAAAAGTGATGAGTTCTCCTACGTAGGGGGTTCCGGCATCGAAACAGACGACACAATCTAATTCGTCTCGTCGTTCTGAGCAACTTTCATGGACAAAGTTTTTCGATCGGAGCGACGTATTAAAAGTTATGAATTTCCAAAGATTTAAATGATTTTCTGGAATTTATTTATTTAACAAAAATTGATATATGACATCAGCTGTGATGTCAGCGAGTCAAACCGGCTGACCAGAGTCAAACCTGACATGTGGGTCCAGTGGGACCCACATGTCAGCCTCTGTTACCTCTAACAGTGAATTAAACTGACTTATTAGGCTAATTATAGGGGTGGGCCCATATGTCAGTGGGTAATTAGGTTAATCTAATTAGTTTTTATTTATTAAATCGTTTATTAGGTTAATTAGCCGAGGGGGGACCCACATGTCAGTGGCTGGGCTGCCCAGTCAGCACGTTGACTGGGTCAACCCAGTCAACGGGGCCCCCCAGACCCACTGGTCGGCGACCCAGGGGCGGGACCCACTGACGCCAGGTCAGCACGGCGGCCGGAGACGCACCGACGACCTCTCCAGCGATGGAAGTTCGGCGGAGTTGCTCGGAAAACCGCTACGATGCGCCAAGTCGCACACAACCACTTGCGTTCGATCGGCCTCTCGCCCGCGCATCTATCTACGGTGGTGGTTCGGCCGAAAACGTCCTCTAACGATGGCGGTGAGCGGTGGAGCGGTCGCCGGAGCTCGGGCAATGACGAAGACGGAGCTAGGAGGCACGGGGAGGCATCGGCTCGAGCCCGTTAGGCTCCTGGGAGCACCAGGAGCTCGATGCCGTGCTCAGGCGAGCACGACAGGGCCCTTGGCCATGGCGGCGAAGCGATCTGCGGCGGCCAGAGCTCGAGTTCGACATCGAGCTAGCTACAGCATGTGCGGGAGACAATGGGGAGGAGCAGGGGACGGTGAAGCTCACCGTGCGGCACGCAAGTTGGCCGTTGACAGATTAGTAGCAGCAGAACGGCGAATTGACGGCGGCGGTGTCCGGCGATCCGAAGGGGAAGAAGAAACCAGAGCAGCTCCTGGAAGCGTCCGGCGTCGTGTGGCTCGACAAGGAGACGTAGTCGACGGAGACGGAGCACGTGGACAGCTCGGAGGGACGAGCGAACACCGGTGGCCGCGGTTTCATCGGAGATGCAGCGGCGAGCACGTTCGGGACAGAGGGGAGAGGCGAGCGCGAGCGCTGGAGAGCGAGGGAGAGATGGGGGAAATGGAGGTGGAGGTCCAGGGGAGAGGCATGGGGCTCGTCCTTATCCTCCTCCCTGTTGGTGGCGTCGGTGGGCGTCGGTGTGTCGCCGTCTCGCCGGCGCGCGCGCGCTCGGCCAGGGAGCGGCTGACACGACGAAGGAGAGAGAGGGAATTGGGCCAGGTGGGCTGGTTTTCGGGGCACTGTGCACTTAGGCCCAGTGCACAGTGCCTCGTTTTATTTTCTTGTTTTTTGTTTTGCCTTTTCTTTATTTATTTTCTGTTTTGTAATTGTTAGGCCACTTTTGCTATTTTGTAAAATGTGGGACTTGGCCCAAATATTACAATGCAATATTTCTTGTCACCAAAAACTGGTTTGGGTAAAGTAGGATTTTATTTGAATTTGATATTATTATATATGGATTAAATAATTCTGTTTTGATGCTGTTTCATGAAGGTTGAGTCACTTAGCTAACTCAATTATCTTTGTTTATATTTTTATAAGTGCTTCTGGAATATTTACTATTTAGTGAACATTTTTCCAATAGTGTTTGGGCAAATTTATTTTGCACTTCTGAATTTGAGTTGATTTTCAGAGAAGTATTTGAATTGCTGAGATTAACCACTATGACTAGGCACTGCAATTGAGATGACTTGGCATTATTAGCAGGTAACCACAGTGGCTATTACACAGGGGTGTTACATCAATGCTTTGTGATCTTGATATGGTTGTCATCTTTGGCAAATATCGCTGCTTAGTGCTCATGGAATCTGACAATTCCAAAGTCTTCGAAGGCTTTAGGAGAGGAGACTTGTATATTGTTGATTTCTCTACAGGACCACAGCCTGCCACATGTCTACTTGCAAAAGCTTCAGAAGGCTAGCTATGGCATCGTCGACTCGGTCATGCTGGCATGAGGAACTTGCACACACTTGTGAAGAAGATGCACGTCATTGGAATTGAGGGTGTCAAATTCCTCAAAGATCATCTTTGTGGGGCTTGTGAGGCTGGAAAGATGACTAGATCCAAGCACCCCTCGAAGACTATCATGACTACCACTGGTCCTTTTGAATTGAATTACATGGATCTCTTCGGCCCTACTCATTATGCCACTCTAACAAATGTTGCATCTCTATATAGCTTTGTTATTGTTGATGATTATTCTCGTTACACCTGGGTGCACATCATCACTTACAAAACTGAAGTGCAGGAAGTCTTCAGACGATTTTCCTCAAGGGCCTCGATGAATTTCGGTGTGAAGATCAAGCATATCCGGAGTGACAATGGGACCGAGTTCAAGAATACTGGTCTTGATGACTATCTTGATGAACTTGGTATTACTCATGAGTTATCTGCCCCATACACTCCTCAGCAGAATGGCATCATGGAGCGCAAGAACAGGAATCTTGTTGAGATGGCTTGCACTATGCTTGATGAATACAAGATGCCTCGTTGCTTCTGGCCTGAGGCTATTGATACTGCATGCCACATCATCAACAGGGTATATCTTCACAAATTCTTCAAGAAGACCTCATATGAACTCCTCATTGACAAGAAACCCAATGTGAGTTATTTCAAAGTCTTTGGTGCTAAATGCTAGATTAGAGATCCTCATCACAACTCAAAATTTGCACCGAAAGCATACGAGGGCTTTATGCTTGGTTACAGAAAGGACTCGCACACCTACAGAGTCTTCAACACCTATCACAACAAGGTTGTTGAAACTGTAGATGTGCGGTCCGATGAAACTAACGGCTCGTAAAGAGAACACCTACCTCCTGTGCTAGATGAAATGTCTCCTGAGGAATCCATCAAGTTCAAGGCTACTGAGGATGTCATACCCACTGAAGAATCTGCTGAAGAAATGATTCCTGATCATGAAGAAAATCATGCCGGTGCAACTGAAGAAAATGTCGCTGAAGAAAATGCTCAGCCTAATCCAAGTCATCAACCGGCTCATCCTCGCGTTGCAAATGAACTGCAGATTGAGAAAATCATCGACGGCATCAACGCACCAGGTCCTCTCACATGCTCAAAAGCTTCACATTTGTCTAACTTTTGTGGGCACTTTGCTTTTGTCTCTATCACAGAGCCCACCAAAGATGATGAGGCATTTCTGGAGCCTGAGTGGATTCAAGCTATGCAAGAGGAATTACATCAATTCAAGCGACCAGACCCTCGCAAGCACAATGTCATCGGTACTAAGTGGATCTACCACAACAAGCAAGACAAAAATGGCCTAGTGGTGAGGAACAAGGCTCGTCTTGTAGCTCAAGGCTACACACAGGTTGAAGGAATTGATTTCGATGAAACTGTTGCACCTGTTGCTAGACTTGAGGCTATTTGCATATTGCTTGCTTATGCTAACCATCATAATATCATCTTATATCAAATGGATGTGAAAAGTGCATTCCTCAATGGTAAGCTTGAGGAAGAAGTGTATGTGGCTCAACCCTCAGGTTTTGAAGATCCTAAGCATCCTGACAAAGTCTTCAGACTCAACAAGGCCTTCTATGGCCTCAAGCAGGCCCCTCGGGCGTGGTATGATACACTGAAGGAATTCCTCATGAAGAAAGGCTTCAAAACTGGTTCACTTGACCCAACTCTTTTCACCAAAACATATGATGATGAATTATTCATGTGCCAAATATATGTGGATGATATTATCTTTGGCTGTACTAACCAACGTTACAGTGACGAATTTGCCTATATGATGAGTGAGGAATATCAAATGTCTATGATGGGAGAATTGAAATTCTTCTTAGGTCTCCAAATTCGTCAACAACGCAACATCATCTTCATATCTCAAGAGAAATACCTCAAGGACGTTCTGAGGAAATTTGGCATGCAAGATTGCAAAGGCGTAAAAATCCCTATGCCCACTAATGGCCATATATACACCGATGAAAATGGTAAAGACTTCGATCAAAAGGTATACCGCTTCATGATTGGCTCTTTATTGTATCTATGTGCATCTAGGCCAGATATTATGCTTAGTGTTTGCATGTGTGCCCGATTTCAAGCTACACCGAAGGAATCACACCACAAGGCTATGAAACATATTCTTTGATATCTAGCTCACACTCCAACACTTGGATTATGGTATCCCAAGGGCTCGGCTTTTAATCTCAGTGGATATTCTGACTCTGACTATGCTGGTGATCGAGTGGATCACAAGTCAACATCAAGCACATGCCATTTCCTCGGAAGATCCTTAGTATGTTGGTCCTCGAAGAAGCAGAACTGCGTATCACTCTCTACTGCTGAAGCTGTGTACATTGCTGCTGGTTCTTGCTGTGCTCAATTGCTGTGGATGAAGAAAACCCTCAAGGACTATGGCATCAACATGAAGAATGTGCCACTCTACTGCGACAACGAGAGTGCCATCAAGATTGCTCATAACCCAGTTCAGCACTCGAAGACAAAGCACATCCAGATTCGTCATCATTTTCTTTGAGATCATGTGTTGAAGGGCGACATCTCCATTGATCACGTGAAGACTGAAGAACAGCTAGCAGATATCTTCACAAAGCCCTTGGATGAAAAGAGATTTAGCAAGTTGCGGTGTGAGCTAAATATCTTAGAATCTTTGAATGTTCTTTGAAAGGACACACATCCTAACACTTATGCAAAATTGATGACTTAGATGTGCAACACACGAAGTAACGTTTTTCTTCAATCAATGAAGACTAACCCTCTAAGTGTGAAGAAATTAATGAAGAATTTGATTCTCAGAGCCCTACGACAATTGTACGCGGTGTCTGAAATCATCATTCTTATATGGTGGGTCACGCCACCAACCAAAGTTGAAAATCTTCAAATTTGAGTTTTTCTTCATTTTGCAAATTCTTCAAATTTTCAAATTCCTCAACTTTGCAATTTCCTCAAACTTTTCAATTGGTGTTCTTCATTGACTATATATATATATATATATATATATATATTTGAGTTTTCAGTGTCCTCAACAACATTCACTTATTGCTAATTCTTCAAGTTGGTTTTCCTCTAAGTGAATGTGATCGGACCTGTTCCCCCTCTATGCTAAACTCAACCCAGTCTGTTCATAAATTATTCATGTGCATTCTACTTGAATCCCGTTCAAAGTCTTCTGTGTCCTTGACAGCTGAAGAATTTGCGAACGACACTTTAAAAAAATTTCATATCTGAATTTTTGGCTGTTGCCGCTCAAACCGTTCCGCTTCCCACAACGGATTAAACTACTCACCCACGACCCGCCATGATCTCCACCTCTCAGTACGAGGGTGAAACATGTCGATAGGATAGTAAGGGTCAGGGGCATGTTCGTCCAAAATCTTCGGGCAAGCAAATTTTCACTGCGGCTATAAATACCCCTTGCCCTCCTCCAACCTCATTTACTCCGCTCGATTGCTACTCTCCTCGCTCGAGCTCTCAGACCTAGCGCCACCGCTACACTCCATCGACGCCGGAGAGGAAGAGCTTCCCTGCCTCGACCTCGTTGCCATCGTACTCGCACCGGCCGCGGAAATCTTCACTTTGCCGTCGCCGTAGTTGTCTCCCTCTGCCAAGTTAGGGCGTGGGAGATTTGAACGGACGAACTTCTCCATCTCCACTCCCAGTTCGTCGTGTTCTTCAACAAGGGTAATTAAAATCTAATTTTACTGCCCTACTTGATTCTTATGATTTCCACAAAATCTTCAAAAGGTGTTTATTCTTCAACTTCCCACTCCTTAAACACCGGAATGCTTCTGTTCCTTGATTTGTTTCTCTAAGCTATGTTTTTCTTCAAGATTCCTCAATTGTGTGGATTGTCAAATCTATACAACTCTGGAACCTAAGTCAAGAACGCTTAGTGAAATTCCTCAAGACACCTATGGTCAAATTCCTCAAACTTGATACTTTTAAAAATTTCTGAGAATGCATATGACCTCTCCAAATTCTTCGCACCTATACTCTGTTCACAGGTACAAATGTCTGCTGCTGAATCACTAGGTTCTCATCAACTTAACTCATTTACAGCGTTCCTCGAAGAAAATTTGCATACTTCCTCAGAAACATCCAAAGTTCAAAGTCCTTGACACGTCTCCATCGTATCTACTTTTCCTAACGCTTTTCCTCTTGTTTTGGACTCTAATTTGCATGATTTGAATGAAACTAACCCGGACTGACGCTGTTTTCAGCAGAACTACCATGGTGTTGTTTTTGTGCAGAAATAAAAGTTCTCGGATTGGAACGAAACTTTGCGAAGATTTTTTATTCAATAAAAGAGAATTTCTTGAGCCAAGAACCACCGGAGGGGGGCACCTGGGTGAGCACAACCCACCAGGGCGCGCCCCCCCTCCAGGCGCGCCCAGGTGGGTTGTCCCCACCTGGTGGCCCAGCAGACCCTGAGACCGACGCTATAAAATCACATATTTCCAGAAAAAATCAAGGAGGAAGAATTATCGCGTTTCACAAGATGGAGCTGCCGCCTCCTGTTATTCATCGGGAGGCTAGATCTGGAGTCCGTTTGTGGCTCCGGAGAGGGGGATCTTCGATCTTCGTCACCACCAACCCTTCTCCATCGCCAATTCCATGATGCTCCCCACCGAGAGTGAGTAATTACTTCGTAGGCTCGCTGGTCGGTGAGGAGTTGGATGAGATTCATCATGTAGTCGAGTTAGTTTTGTTAGGGCTTGATCCCTAGTATCCATTATGTTCTGAGATTGATGTTGCTATGACTTTGGCATGCTTAATGCTTGTCACTTTGGGCCCGGGTGCCATGATTTCAGATCTGAACCGTTTATGTTATCACCATTATATCTATGTTCTAGATCCGATCTTGCAAGTTATAGTCACCTACTACGTGTTATGATCCGGCAACCCCGGAGTGACAATAGTCGGGATACTTCCCGGTGATGACCGTAGTTTGAGGAGTTCATGTATTCACCGTGTGTTAATGCTTTGTTCCGGTTCTCTATTAAAAGGAGGCATTAATATCCCTTAGTTTCCAATAGGACGCCGCTGCCACGGGAGGGTAGGACAAAAGATGTCATGCAAGTTCTTTCCATAAGCACGTATGACTATTTACGGAATACATGCCTACATTATATTTATGAACTGGAGCTAGTGCCGTATCTCCCTAGGTTGTAACTGTCACATGATGAATATCATCCAACAAATCGCCGATCCAATGCCTACGATTTTCCTACATATTGATCTTGCTAAGTTACTACTGCTATTGTTACTATTGCACTTGCTACAAAATCATTGCTATCACTGTTACGGTTACTATTGCTGCCGCCACTACTATCAAAACTATCATACTACTTCGCTACTGATCACTCTGCTGCAGATAATTAATCTCTAGGTGTGGTTGAATTGACAACTTAGCTGCTAATACTTGCAAATATTCTTTGGCTCCCCTTGTGTCAAATCAATAAATTAGGGTTGAATATTCTACCCTCGAAAACTGTTGCGATCCCCTATACTTATGGGTTATCAGTCCTCAAGTGAGGAAAATGGCAGATGGGAAGAGACCTCAGAAGGGAGGCAAAAGGCCAGAAACAAACACAGCATTTGAAATCCCTAAAGACATATATGATGAATATTGCACACCAGATGAAGCTACTCATGGGAAGGAAAACAAGAATCAGCACAAAGTGCGCATACAGAGAATTGAGAGGAGATGGGCTAAGGAATGGAGGGAATACCGTTATGTAACCCCCAAGTAAATGAAAAATTCGCCGTAAACCCTCCATGTCCAAGACCTCCTTTGGTTGCTGGCCAAGAAGCTGATCCCACCAGCGCCAGGCACGGTGAGAAATTTCCAAAGGAATGGGCCAAGCGCCAAGCCAAGCTTTGAAAAGTTGCTAAAGAAGCAGTGAAGAAATTCAATGAGGATTCTAAGGCTGCTGCTGCTGCTGAGGCCTCTGCTAGCACAACTGCGCCAAAGAAGGCCATGCTGAAGAAGTCTGCTGTGAAGAAATCTTCAAGCTCAATGCCCTCACAACCAAGTTCTTCAATGGCAAAGTCCTCAGGGCAAAATCCTTAAGCAACTTCCTCAGGGGCAGTGCCAATCCCCTCTGTTGCTACAAAATCCTCTGCAGCTGCTTCAAAGTCCTCAACACCTGTGCATCTTGCAACGTGTCAGCAGACTGCAGGATTTTCTATTGCCTCAAGGGCTTCTGCATCATCCTCAGCTCCACCACAAACTTCCAGTGGTCCAACTTTGCTGAAGGTCAAGACCACTGCTGGACATGGAAAGAGGCCAAGTCCTCATGAGAAGCAAGTGGCATTCCATGTCCTGTCTGACGACGATGATGAAGCTGATGATGAGGAATTGACTGAAATCATCAGAGACATGCAAGAAAGGGCCACTAGAGCCAAAGGCAGCTCCGTGCCTCTTATGCTGGATCCGAGGAAAATCCTCGATTTCATTGACCTATGGCATAAGGATCCCAACACTCCATTGCACGACCTGAATCTAACTCCTGGTCAAAGTCACATGCTGAATGCCTTCATCGGTGAAGAGAAATGGAAATTTTAGAAGGCCAGACAAGTGAAGAAGGCCCAATACAAGAAAGAGCGATTCCTGAGGAACAATGTTCTTACACTGGCTCCTGAAGAACTTGTAACTGTTCAGAGGGAGATCAGAGATCTCAGTGATGAATTTGACAGATATCATGCAGATTGGCTGGTGCCAAAGTCAGATTTGTCAAGATTAGCAAGAACCTCAAGGCAGACGTTGCAACATCATCGCAACAGAAAATTCCTCAGGCTGAAGCATCTGCTCAGCAAACTGAAGAAAATGAAAGCACAGCTGATGAAAATCAGGCTACTGAAGAAGCTACCAGGGCTGCTGAAGAAATTCCAGCTCCTGAAGAACATGCCAGGGCAACCACCAATGTTGCACCTGAAGAAACTGAGAATACCAGGGTGACTGCATCAGTCGTGCCTGAAGAAACTGAACCAACTTCATCTGCTCCTTCTACAAAATCTTCAAAAGTGAAGAAAATCACTCTTCCATCTGCATCAGAAGTGAAGAAAACTAAAGCTGCAGAGAAGGAAGCCGCAGGAAGAAGAAAGCATCAACCTCTACAGAGTCCTCAGCTCCCAAGAAAGTAAGGACTTTGACAAGCTCTTTCACGGAACCAATTGATGCTGTTCCAATTTCTGTAGTGCCATCAAAGGATCTCATTCCTTTTGGTGAAGAATATGTCATTCCAGATGACACGGATGAGGAGAATCCTTCTGCTGCTTCGTCAGAGCAGTTGGATGAAGAAATCAATGTGGATGATGTTGTCTCCACACCACTAGTATCATCGCATGTGCCTCAGTTCACAGCTGAAGAGGCGGGCGTTGACGAAATTGAAGAAGATGTGGATATTGGCTCAACCACTCCTGTGCTGAATGATGACTATTGGGAAAATCTTCACCCCAATTTACCAATGGACACACCTCTGCATCCAATTCCTCAGTCCCCTGTGCAGACTGAAGAAATACTAACAGGGTCTGAAGGACGTCCAACTTCTCTCCATTCGATACTTAAAGAAATTCTAGCTGCTACAGCTGAAGAAATGGACCATCAAACTGCTGCTGAAGAACCTGAAGCTACAATTCCTCAGTCAGCAGCACCAGAGATTGTGACTCAAGAGGTTGTGAGACCATCAACTATAAATATTCAACCCAAGCAACAAAATCCTCATTCAAAGAGGCCAAAATTCAAGGCTGCTGAATTCTTTGATGAGCATCATTTCTTCACTGACTCTAATCCATATGACTCAGCCAGGCTAAGGTGCAAGAGGTTTTGGACAGCAAGCCAGATGAACTTTTATGCAGCTGTTCTGTTTGACAAGGACAAGGTATTTCAGCACTGTCAAATTCCTCATGTGGATATGGAGTCCATTCCCTGCTTCCAACCTGTATTGAATGTTCTTCACGAAGCTGGGCTCCTGAATTTCTATGCTATTATCTTGGACTGGAATGAAGAGCTTATTCTTCAATTCTATGCAACTCTGCACCTCACTGGAAATGTGGCTGATGTCAACTCATGGGTGCTTGACTGGATGACTGAGAACACTCATTATAAAGCTCCGGCCTCTGAATTGCTTCATGCCGTACCAGTCAGTCCTCCTGCTGATGGCGCAAAACTCATGTATGAAGAACCTGAACTTCAAGATCATCTGATGCATGTGCTGATGAAGCCTTTGCGGCCTAGCCAAGCTCCAAGAACCACATTCCTAGTGAAGGATTTGTTATATGTGCCAAGGACAATCTACCGCATATTGACCAAAACCCTCAGTCCGATCAAAGGCCACAACTCTGAAGAAGAAGAAGTTGTTGGCATCATGAAGAATATGCTATTCAACATCATACATGGGATCCCCATTAACTGTCACGATTTCTTCATGAGGACTTTGGCGAATGTTGCTCTGTTGCCGTTTGAATTGAAGCCTTATGCTCCCTGGATAATGAAATTCATCAGAACCAGGTCTTCAATTCACTACAAGGCAGATTTTCAGAATCACCTTAGCTTTCTGCCTCCCATTGAAGTCCTCAAAAGGACTATTTCTTCAGCTGATAAAAAGGCAAAGCTGCTGTCATTGATGAAGGTACTCGTCCATTGGATGGTCAGTTTCATAAGGCTGCATCTTATTCCACCAATGATGACTCTGCTACGCAAGATTCTGCCAGAGCCCATGAGCAAAATCCTCAAGCCACTACCTCATGAGTGATGAATGATCGTGAGCTTCTTCTAAGTCTTCATCAGAAGGTCGATGGGTCAAGCGTCAATTTGGCTCAATTCTTCAAAACATGACTGTCACGCAAAACACTGTGAAGAAGATCACTATTATGTGCATGAAATCTTCGATCACACTTGGGCTATTCTGTCTCATCTTTACAGTGACAAAGACCTCAAGAAGATGGACTTTCAGCAGAACTTTGACTGGGCTCAACCTCTCTCGAAGAAATTCAAGAAGGTCAAAGTTTCTCAGCTGGTCACAAGTTCATATTCCTCATCACGCGAGACGGATGAAGCTGAAGATCTCAACGACATATGGCAGGCCCTACTTCAACAAACGACCCCGACAACGCTGGCGCTCCTCCATCGACATCATGATGATACTCTTCAGGGGCGTTAGTCCTCATTTTTCATCCCTTTTGGTCATTCGATGACTAAGGGGGAGAAATTTGAGTTAGTCTTCAAATGGGTCTTATATATATGGGCTGTTTTTTCCCGTCAAGTTACAACTCTCACTCTTCTGAAGTGTTTTCTTGGTTGAGTTGTAAACTTAAGTCCGATGGTGGTCTGATACTTTTCAACTACATTCTGCATGCTTATTTCCTCAAGTACCTTAATGCACGCATGCTGAATTTCGTCAGACACCATATTTCATCATGCATTTCAAATTCTTCATATCATATGTTAAATGCGTGCATGAATTACAAGATATAGGGGGAGATCTCCATGATTTCATTCTACAATGTGCATTTGCAATCCAATGCAAATTCCTTAAATATGCACATCTTCAGGGGGAGTTCTTCTATATCTTGCAATCAAATTCCTCAATATCAGTATTTACACTTCATATGTTTATCCCCGTTGAAAACTTAACCTATTTGTCATCAATCACCAAAAAGGGGGAGATTGTAAGTGCATATAGTGCCCCTTAGTGATTTTGGTGTATTGAAGACTTATAGGTTAAGGGACTAATATGTTTGTGAGTGTACACAGGTTATATAAGTCTCTGAGGAGTTTGATAAATTCGATGAATGTCGACCCCTAAAAATGAATATCCTCATTTGAAGATTATGGTTTTCTTGAAGACTTTGAAAATGAGGAAATTGGTGTGATCTTGAAGACATTGATATTGATGCGAGGATTATGAAGCGTGAAGACTTTTGTTTTCATAGTTTCATTTTCTATTTCTAGAGTCATAGCAAACATCGTACTGTTAAAGGGGGTCGAGGTAAAACTAAGGAAACATTTCCAAGTGATGCTCATCTCAAAGCCTACACATACCCAATCCTTCGAGTGAAGCCTTTGGAAATCTCATACAGTTCAGTCAATTTCTTCTGTGACAGAGACGAAGATCTTCTGTTCTCTGAGGAATTTGTTCTGACTGAGGAGTTAGGAATTCGCCAGTGCAAATTGCCTACAAGTGAGGAACATGATAGCCCTGAGGAATTTGAAAGCTAAAATTTCCGACCGTTGCTGTGCTACGCGCCAGCTGTCCCAAAAATCTTATCCACCTAACGGTCATATCATTGAAGGGCATTTATGTCTTATCATGTCGGGCTGCTCCCCGGCTATAAATAGCCGCCCCCTACAACCACTAGTTGGTTGGCTGCTCCGGGAGAAACTGACACTTGTCATTGAGAGCATCCCATCCTCCGAGGACTTTGAGAGAAAATCATCAGTGAGGAAAAACCCAAAACCCCAACACCTAAAACCCAAAGTGATTGAGCATCACTGAAGAGATTGTTCCTGTGTGGAACCGACGCTTGTTACCTTTGAAGACTGTGCATCTTCCAGACGGTTAGGCATCAAGGTCTAGAGCATCCAAGAGGAATTGTGGATCGCCGGGTGACCTAGTCTGTGAAGGTTTGGAAGTCACCTGAAGACTTACCACGAGTGATTGGGTGAGGTCCGTGTGACCCTAGCTCAAGGAGAATACAGTAAGGACTGTGTGTCCTGGGACTGTGTGTCCTTTTGTCTAAATACCAAGCTGCTCCAAACAGACGTATAACAGTCACAGCAGTTGGAACTGGTCTACCAAATCATTGTCTTCACCGAGCTACTGGTTCTATTTCCTCAACCCTTTCATTTCCTCGCTTATGTGTTGATGAAATTGATCGTTACTGTTTGAAGACTTTGACTGAAGACTTTCTCAATTTCCTCAATCCTATTTCTTCAGTCATCTTGTCTTCTGCCTGCTTATCCTGTTTACTTGCTACCTGTGCTCTGTGTATGTTTCATTTCATCACGATGACCATGCTACTGTCTTGTTATGCATGCACCTGAGTACTTATTCCGCTGCTTGTAGTTCGTCACTTAGCAAATTCCTCAAGTAGTATTTCCTCAGTGACAAATTTGTAAAAATTGCCTATTCACCCCCCTCTAGTCGATATAACGCACTTTCACAATCACTATCTTATCAGGAAGATTAACTCACACTTGATTCAAGCGATTGTAGTACCCAGACATTCTGAGCACATGCTCACTGGCTGAGATATTCTCCTCCATCTTATAGGCAAAGTACTTGTCAGAGGTCTCTTACCTCTCAACACGGGCATGAGCCTGAAATACCAATTTCAGCTCTTGGAATATCTCAAATGTTCCATCGCGTTCAAAACGTCTTTGGAGCCCCGATTCTAAGCCGTAAAGCATGGCGCACTAAACTATCAAGTAATCATCAGATCGAGCTTGTCAAATGTTCATAACATCCGCATCAGCTCCTGCAGCAGTTCTTTCACCTAACGGTGCAATAAGGACATAATTATTGTGTGTAGCAATGAGGATAATCCTCAGATCACGGACCTAGTCCGCATTATTGCTACCATCATCTTTCAACTTAGTTTTCTCTAGGAACGTATCAAAAAATGGGGAAGCTACATCGGGAGCTATTGATCTACAACATAATTTGCAAAGACATTTTGACCATGTTCATGATAAATCAACATCCCTCAAGTTGTCTAAGTGATACATGATCCAAATCAACTAACCCATGTCCGATCATCATGTGAGATGGGGTAGTCTTCAATGGTGAACATCTCTATGTTGATCATATCTACTATATGACTCACGTTCGATCTTTCGGTCTCCGGTGTTCCGAGACCATGTCTGTACATGCTAGGCTCGTCAAGTTTACACCACTGCAGGTTGGTCCAAACGCGACAATCCAATCAGAGACCCTTCGACGAAACTGTGTGCGATGCATTAATCACAAACGGTGATGTAATAAAACCGTCAAAAAGATACAAAATGTTTGCGATGGCGGTGACATCAAACATGGTTCAGATTAGAGTTGCATGTGCGATGCGTGGCATACGGTTAATCCAGCAGAACTATTTGCGATGAGACAGAACAACAGAAACGGGCAGCCAGATGAGGGTGTGTGCGATATACAGCATACAGTTCACTAGGATGAACTGTGTGTGATTAGGCAACACAATAGAAATGGTCAGCCAGATCAAGGTGTGTGCGATGGAGGACAAACAGTTCACTCGGATGAACTGTTTGGAATGAGCCAAGACAACAGAAACAGTTCGACTGAACAAGATGTGTGTGATACGCAGCAAACAGGTCCGTAATAAAAAATGTGTGCGAAGACCAATAATAACACAAACGATTGCTGCTAATGAGCCATGTGATTTGCTCTGTCTAAAGAAGAATAACATATATATATATATATAATTGAAATGAACATCCAATTACATAAGTGACTATATAGATCATTTGCACACACCTCAATAAACAATTGCATGCATTCTAAACTAGGAGAAACGATCGTCTAGTCATCTACTTCTTGTGATGCTCCCGCCACTGCTCTATGGCTCGATCCCTCGTCTGGGGCAGGAAGAAGACACTTCCTCATGTCAACGATCCGCCTGTACATCTCGTAGCTTGTGTACGCGTCCTTGGCCGCGTACTTGATTTGTTGTTCATCCAGTCTCTGATGCCAGACACTGTGCCAGGCGTTCTTGTCCTTCTTGCTCTCATCCTTCATCTTCATGTAGTAGGGGTCGATGACGGCTGAGGCAAGGTCAACCAGGGAGTTCTGTTTGTTGTTGTCACTGCCCCAGACCTTGTAGTGGTCCTGGATGTTGACAAGATTCTGGCATTTCAAGCCCGAAACCTTGAGCACTTTTAGATCGTTGGTGGTGTCCACCGTAGCAAAACTGTAGTCGGAGCTGTTGATAAACCTGGAGAAACGCTCGCAAGGCCTTGTGGCCAGGTGGTAGTGGTAGACGAGGACGTCATGTCGCACGCACAACTGGGCGACGGCAACCTTCTGATCGTGCCTGGCACGACCAATGGTGTACTCGAGGTCGAAGCCGACCAGTTGGTACTTGTCCTCAGCAAGCAACTGCTCCATAGTTTGGATGGAGCTCTCCACTGAGACCAGCTCGTTCATGTACACCACCGAGAGGGCCTTCCCCCTCACGTGGGTGTCCACTACGTGATGCGCGGTGAACTGCCCCCCGTTGGGAGCGCCATTGGAACCGCTGGATGTCCTCTCTGTATGTGTCGTCGTGGGTATGCTTATTGTCTCGTGTGGCGCAAGAGATGAAGGTAAATGGCCGCAGGAATAAATGAGGGCCGGGCAGCCTGGATTCTCGGCGCGTCCGCATGGCAGTTTTTGCAGCGGGTAACTGCATCGTGGCGCCGTGCCCGGCGCAACCGCATGCATAATGGCAGGACGAACGTACGTGATCATGCACCGGCCCCAAACACTGGCAGCACACGTGGAGGGACGAGGGCAGAGCGCCCGGAGGGATGCGAGAGCACAGCACGCGCGGCGGGACGCGAGCAGAGCGCGCCGTGGCCACCTCAACTGCGAGCAACCACACGCATAGAGCAGTTGAACATGCAAGGAATGGTTGTGTACAAGCCGGCTGGCAGTTGCGACGCTGCGTAGAGAGCTACCGTTTGCTACTACCTCTGTCTTCGTCTATTAGTCCCCTTTATATTCTGTGCCATATTTTGACCTTAAATTTAACCAACAAAATGTTGATGCATGTTATAAAAATTATATAATTGGAAACTATGTTCAAATACGAATCCAACGATATAATCTTTGGCGACATGCATTCGTATTTTATTTGTTAAATCTCTAGTCAAAATTTGGCACAAAAATACATAGACGACTTATAAACCAGGACGGGGGTAGTAGGTAATTAAATCACAAACATTTTTTTATTAACCGTATGTGTACGTGTCCTTTCGTCCTCCTCTCGCACGTCTTGTCACCCCGCTGCCGCAGACGGCTTACAGCGCAAGCTTGCGCAGCACGCGGGGGCATTCTTTTGGCCAAACGGTGGCTCAAAGTGACGCCAATGAATCGTCGGTGAGCCCATTCCCGCGCAACCTCGCAGGTTCTCGCGCAAGCTTCCCGCCCGACTCGGTGAAATCCCCCAATCCCAATGCTTACCGTCCTGCTATATAAACCCTCACGGCCGGCGAGTCCTGCGTCGCATTTTCCCCTCCGTCCCTGTAGCTTATCTCGTCTGCTTCTCCCACAATCGTCAATGGCACCGGTCCGTCGTCGTCGCTCAACCACTCCGACGTCATCAGAGGACAGCTCTAGCTGGGAGGCTACACCGCGGCGGCGGCGTAGTGTAGTGCGCGTGGCGTCCCTGTTGGGTGTTCGCGGAACACCCACCACACGCTCCGCCGCCACTGCCTGTCGGCAGCTGTTGCCCACCGCTGTTGCCGCCACACCACCGTCGAAAGCCAGGGCCATCGCCCGCTCCGCCGCCGTGGCCCAAAGGCAGGAGGTGGCTGTCATGGCTGCCACCCCACTGGTGGCCACCGTGGCCATCACCCGCTCCGCCACCGCGGCCCGAAGGCGGGAGGTGGTGGTCGTGGCCACCACCCCATCGTCGGCCGCCGTGGCCGCTAGCCCACCGTCGACCGCCGGGGTCATCACCCGCTCCGCCACTGCCCCCCGAAGGCGGGAGGCGGAGGTGGAGGCATGCACGTGCGTCAGCGACCTTGCGCGCTACATTGACTTCTTGCGGGAGGAGGAGGAGCGCCTCGTCGAGCACGCAAAGAGCCTTACCGCCACCATGGCCGCAGCACACGCCGCCGCAGAGGCAAGGAATCAGGAGATCTATGAGGAGAACCACCACTTCGAGAGGGGTAGTCTGGAGCGGCAGAGGGCGTTCGAGGTGAGCGTCGCTGAAGGTGCAGCAGCGGCAAGCACCGTATTGCAGTTGTCCAGCTCGTCGGTAGGCTCCTCCTCCTCTGCCTCTTACTGAGCGCACTCGGCAGAGGAGAGGCTTTCGGAAGTAGTACAAAGCCCCTCCGTAGTAGTATTATTTAGGGGCTATTTTGTTCAGTTCATCTGACTATAGATGTGGTGGAACTGTACAACGTACTGAAAATTAGCTAGTATATATAGTTGAACTAGCTATTTCAGTATGTGGTTGGCAACAATTGGGGAAAAGTTTGATCGGTTCAGCTGTCGAGTTGAACTGTTTGTATAAAAGAACGACTGCTTAATCTATGAATGAAATCTATGCTTAATTACTGAATTTTAGTTGCAAAAATTAGATAGTGCTAGTGATTTTTAGCTGCATATTTTGACAAATGGCAGTGTTACAAGCTTGACAAATGGCAATGTTACTAGATCAACAAATGTCAATCTTTCCAGTTTGACAAATGCATATATACCCAATATGACAGATGCAAATCTTACCAAATTGTCTGTACGTGCTTGCACACGGATCATCCAAAACAGCCGTTTGCATTGAAGGGATGTACAAATCCTGCTCGGCACATTTTCTCTTGGCTTAGCGCCAAAGTCTGGCTTTGCATACCGTATTCAATCTGAACCGTTTGCGTTGAAGAGATGCACAAATCCTGCGCTGCAAAATTTTCCTTGGCTTACTGGGGAAGACCATAGCTCTCACTTTGCATACGGGTGTTCTATCTAAAACGTGTGCGATCAAGACCTGCACAAATCTGGCTCGGAACATTTTCCCTTGGCTTCCTGGGGAAGCTATCGGTTTGCATACGGGTGTTCTATCTAAAACATTTGCGATGAGTGTTTTATATTTAAAAACCATTTACGTTGTTTTTAAAGAAAATAGTTTGATAAGTCTGTACATTCAGAGAGAAAAATGCAAGTTTGTTCAAACCATATCTTTCATTCAGTCACACTGCGAATTTATATTCATATGATCGAGATACACTGATACAATATTAAACCCCCCAAAAAACTAATTCCGGCGGCGACGGAGGCGGCGTGCCGCGCCAGCGTTGTCGTTGTCGTCCTCCGGGACGCTGTTGTTGAAGGCTTCAAGGTAGCACAGAATGTTCTTCACTTGGAAATCAAACATCATGTCATCATGCGATCGACGGGCGGGGCGGGGGAGGACGGCAACTCGCGGCACTGCGAGGTAGCGGTCGACGGTGGCGTCCCATGCCGCTGAGGGGGGAGCACGCACGGGCATGGGTGCGGCGGGTGCAGGCAAATGCACGGGGACCGGCGCCGTGGTCGGTGCATGGGCGCGCACGAGCACGGGCACGGGCGCTAGCGCTGGCATGTACACGAGCTCGCGCGGGTCCGCGGAGACCTCACTGATGCTAGCGGCTTCCAGCTCTCCGATAGTGCTCAGCGACCAGCCCGTCAATGCTACGGGGATGGTCACTGGCGTGGGCGCGGGGATGGGAGCAGGGACGGGCGCGGGGGCATCAACCGCCGCGGCCAGCTCGTTCAGGGCCATGTCTATGAGGCCTCATTCCTCCTTATTTTCTATCTCCTCCGGCTTGGAGTCCACTTCACCAAACTGGAAGACTAGTGGCAGATGATCCTTCTGCGCCATGGCGTTAGTGGAGGTCTGCGGGAGGGAGGGGAATGGGAGGCGAACAGTAAGGCCGTCCGTATTAAACAGCGGCTCAGGCGCAGCCATTAATGGAGAAGATGCGAGCAAGGCGGGCGGCCATGGAAGTTAAAGGGCTCGCTTCCCAGTGAGCCTGCGCAGCGAACAACTCGCACGCTTCCTGGTGAGCCTGCGCATTGGAGGACAGCTTGCATGCCTGTCGGTCAGCCTGCGCACCGGACTGCACTCGCACGCCTCCCGTTTAGTCAAGCTGATGTCCGCACGGCACCTCCTATAGCCAATAAAAGAGAGACACATGGCGTCACGTGAATGGTTAACAGAACGCACACGATTTAAATTATACAAACATTTGAGATGTTAAAGTGGCAGCTATTTGTTTCAAAATGCCTTTGTTGGTTGTTATTCGAGTGCGCCTTATCTCGAAATGGACACGAAAAATAACACAGCATGTCGGGTGCCATTCCATGATAGCATGCCAAGTTTCATAAATTTCAGACGAGTTTTGGATTTACTAGAATTTAAAAACAAAGTATCTCAATGTTTTGCCGGCAATCAACAGTGCCCTGGTGTTTGAAATTCATTCCCATTTCTTACATGGGACCTAAGCATGCACCCAACGACACACATTTGATATGTCAACCCATTGTTCTGCACTGGAGCTTGTGCATGTAGTTCAAATTTGAATTATGCACATAAAATGCCTAGAAAACCCAGTTAATGTATAAAAATGTCCAAGCGAACCCCGAAAAATCCCAAAACTTGACACAACACTCCTGTTGTTCTATGTTGACACTAGAATAATTTTGAAAGCAAGAAGAGGCAACGGATATCGTTTCGTCCCCAAAGGTGGCACGTTCCCTACCGAAACCATCAGGCTTGTTATGAGAAGCTCTGGTTTGCGAGAAGTTTATACCCAAACATGCCCCAAATGGGACAAATTTTTACCACAGCATGTTAATGCCGCTCCATGATAGCATGTCAAGTTTCATGAACTACAGACGAGTTTTGGATTTACTAGAATTTAAAAACCATGTATCTCAATGTTTACAGCTGAGCGACGGTGGCAAGGTGTTTGATATTCATTCCTATTTCTTGCATGGGACCTAAGCATGCAACCAAGGACACAGATTTGATTTTTCAACCAATTTACATGCACTGGAGCATGTGCATGTAGTTCAAATTTGAATTATGCACATAAATGCATAGAAAACTCAGTTAATGTATAAAAATGTCCAAATGAACCCCGAAAAATTCCTAAATTTAACACAATGCTCTTATTGTTCTATGTTGACACTAGAAAAAAAATTGAAATCAAGAAGAGGCAACGGATATCGTTTCGTCCAGAAAGGTGAAACATTCCCTACCATAACCATGAGGTTTTTTGTGAGAAGCTCTGGTTTGTGAGAATCTTATACCCCAACCTGCCCCAAATGGGACAATATTTTTACCACGGCATGTTGATGTTGTTCCATGCTAGAATGTCAAGTTTCATAAATTTCAAACGCGTTTTTGATTTTTCTAGAATTTAAAAACCATGTATCTCAATGTTAGCGGCCGAGCGACGGTGGCAAGGTGTTTGACATTCATTCTCATTTCTTGCATGGGACTTAAGCATGCAACCACTACTGCAGGATGCCGCTAACGCGACACTACTATCAGAGACCCTTCGACGAAACTTTGTGCGATGCAATAATCGCAAACGGTGATGTAAAAAAACCGTCAAAAAAATGCAAAACATTTGCGATGACGGATGCATCGAACATGGTTCAGAATTTAGTTGTGTGTGCGATGAGGGGCATACAGTTCAGTTCAATGAACTGTTTGCGATGAGGCAGAAGAACAAAAACGGGCAGCCAGATGAAGGTGTGTGCGATATACAGCATACGGTTCACTTGGATGAACTGTTTGTGATTAGGCAACACAAAAGAAACGGTCAGCCAGATCAAGGTGTGTGCGATATACGGCATACGGTTCACTCAGATGAACTGTTTGTGTTGAGCCAAGAGAACAGAAATGGTTCAATTTAACAAGATGTGTGTGATACGCGGCAAACAGGTCTGTAATCAGAAATGTGTGCGAAGACCGATAATAACACAGACGATTGCTGCTAATAAGACGTGTGTGTTGTGCGTTGGGATTGCATACAGAACAACAACATATATATATACACACACTTATAAGGACATGGTTGCATAACCAAATTAAACATCCAATTACATAGGTGTCTACTACACACATGACATTTGCACACACCAAAGTAAACTATTACCTGCATAATTACATAGGTGGCTACTACACACATGACATTTCCACACACCAAAGTCAACTATATAATACATGCATGATTAACTAGGATAAACGATCATCTGATCATCATCTACTTCTTGGGACGCTTGCTGCTACTGCTCTGCTTGTGGCTCGATCCGGCCTTGTCGATCTCGGTAACGAGGCACTTCCTTATGTCAACGATCCGCCTGTGCATCTCGTAGCATGTGTACATGCTCTTGGCCGTGAACCTGAGGTGAGGTTCATCCAGTTGCCGCATCCAGGCCCCATGCTAGGATACAGGACGTGTTCTGTTGGCATCCTACTTCATCTTTTCATAGCATGGGTCGATGATGGCCAAGGCGAGTTCAACTAGGGAGTCCTTCGTGCTGCCCCAGACCCTGTAATGCTCACGGATTTTGACAAGGTTCTTGCAGGCCAAGCCCGTAACCCTGAGCTCTTTTACATCATTGGTGGTTTCCACCGTAGCGAACTTGTAGTCGGTACTGTTGACAAACCTGGTGAAACGGTTGCAAGGCTCTGTGGCCATGCAGTAGTGGTAGATGAGGACATGATGGCGCATGCACAACTGGGCGACGGCAACCTTCTGATCTATGTTGGGACGACCGCCGGTGTACTGGAGGTCGATGCCGACCACCTTGTACTTGTCTCGAGCAAGCAACTGCTCAACGGTGTTGACGTAGTCATCCACCACGGCCGGGTCGATGGTGTACACCACTGAGAGGTCCATCACCCTCGCGTCGGTCTCCACTTTATGCTCGCCGAACTCCATTGGAGCGCCTCTAGACATCCCCTCTCTATGTGTCGTCGTGGGTGTGCTTGTTGTGTTGTGGGGCACGATCGAAAGGTTGAATAGACTAAGGTTATAATGGCCGCGAGAATTAAAGGGGAAGCCGGACGGCCTGGAATATCGGCACGCCCGGATGGCAGTTCTAATTTGCAGTGCGTAACTCCATTATGCCGCACGTAACTGCATCGCGTGGCGACGCGCGCGGCGCAACCGCATGCATATGGGCCCCCCAACGTGATCGTGCGCAGCCCCAACCGCTGGGAGAGCGCGCGCGGAGGGACGCGAGCAGAGCGCTCCGCGGTCGCCTCAACGGCGAGCAACCATATATATGCATATAGCAGTTGAACACGCAAGGAAAAGCTGTCCACAAGCCGAGCGCGCCGACGGACGCGAGCAGAGCGCACCGACAGGCGCGAGCAGAGCGCGCCACAGCGCCTAACGGCGAGCACAGCGCGCTGCGGCACCTAACGGCGAGCAGAGCTTGCCGAGGGACGCGAGCAAAGGCCGGCATAGTGATATGTGGCAAATACGACGAACTGTCCGAGCGATGTCGGAGACATCAAGCATGAATCAGATTAGAGTTGCGTGTGCGATACGTGGCATACAGTTGATCCATCCGAGCTGTTTGTGATGGAATAAGCCGTGTGTGTTGTGGGCAAACGCTTGCTGGTATATAACCATTTGCGATTGATGAATTCATCGCCGACGGGTTACCTAGTGTGGTCCGTGTGTTATGTGATATGCTCTGTCTATAGAACATCTATGCTCTGTGTACAGAAGAACAACATATATATACTTGTAACAGGACATGATTGCAATACCAAATTAAACATCCAATTACGTTATATAACAAATACCATAAATATTCCAAGGTTCAAATTCAAAGATTACAATGCCCAAATTCAAACATTGCAAACCTCGTCATTTCTGCAAAGGGATCAGCTGCTGACAAGTCATGTATGGGTTTGACACAATGACTTCCAATTACTCTGTCATATGCTCTTCCAATACGAAGTTTAGCTTTTTTGGAGCCTCTTCCATTATGCAGTACCTGCCGGCTCTGATCAACAAACCATTCATCTTTCCTAATTAAATGCGTGTTCAACCTCAGTACCCTCAGCACCCTTGCTCTGGCAAGAAAGAACCTGGCGAGTGTAATCTCCGGTAAGGTCCCTCGGTAGGAGTTCAAAGGAGATGCAGATCCAGGCATTCGATGTGATTGTCGTTATAAACATTATCCACCTCCGGGCCTATTATTATCTGCAAAAGAAGAGAACGTGTTAGTGCCTACATGCAGTTTTGAACACTACTACACGCCTATTTGGTTTGCAGGATTTGTAAAATGCACCAACGTGCCATCTTCGATCTGACATGATTAACATGGGCATTTGATTACAATCTAGAAAAATGTAGCCTTCTTCACAAGAGGTTGGATTGGATGAAAAATTCCCTAAGAAAACTAGTACAGATGAATCCAAAGGAGAAATGCTTATGGATTGTAACCATATGAATCAAGCAACCAATATGGGGTGGGGGTGTATGTCCTGAAATCCTCCAAAATTCCTTCAAAAATCGTAGTACATTGTCATTGTAAACTTGGGAAAAGGTGCAAAAAATTGAACTCCCTTATGGTTAACATTTAACAGGAAAGGAACATCACCTCGATATACAGCTTCTTCAGGCACGGAAAGCATCTCAGGAAACTGACAACTTGGTCCAGGTTGGGGCCGACAGATTCTAGTGCCAAGACCTTCACTGTGCCCAGAACCTGGGTGAAGCTTTGCTGGATGACAGACGAACATACATCTTCAAAACTAGAAATAATGTTGATATCAATAAGGAGAGGTATAAGGCGACTGTTGTACCTGAAAGTAGTAGTATTTGACAGACGAGTAGCCCACCACTGTCAATTTCAGCGCAGAAATGACATTGATTCTTGTTGGACCTTGTTGATCAACTACAAGTAATCTCTCAAGTGAAGGTGTGTCCTCAATGACCATATTGTGGTCCACCTTTTGTGATCTCTCGTTGCAGCACCAGCAACACACATAAATAGTCCAGAGTGTCCTGGAGGTGATGTGGAAGGTACTCGACCAATTCATCGCCCGAAGACGAAGGAACTCGAGTGCAGTATAGCCACGGAGCAGGCGCTCCATGTCATCCTTTGGGATGCAGACGACGACGAGCTCGAGGGGCTTCACTCGTGGTAGAAAAAGAGCGGGCGTGTCATTAAGGGGGGGATGGCAGTTCATGAACTTGGCAAGGCACAGCATGGGCGCGAAGCGAAGTGTGGACGTTGGCAGGGAGCGCATATGCCCATCATTAAAACTGAGTCCTCGAGCTGATCTAGGGCGGGGGATTGGAACCACTCGTCAAGCTTGGCTCGGTCCTTGCCATTGGAACGGAACTTGCCCGTGATAAGGGCTCTGATTGGGCCATGGTGACTGCCGAGGATCTAAGAGAACGCATCCAAGCTTTTGCGATAGCCATGGCAGAGCTCGTGGGCGTCGAGGAGGTCGACAGGGGTGGAGAGCCATAGGGGGCACCACCGCCAGGAAAGGGCGGTTGTCCTCACCCCATATTTGATTGGGAGGAGGGATATGATGACTGTCAACATATCATCGGGGAGGCTGCTGATGAAGTCTATGCCTGCTGGAGTCGCTTGTGGTTCTTTCTCGACCCGCCTCCGCTTGTTGGCAGCCTCTTTCTCCACCTCATCGATGGCAACGGAAACCTCTGTCTCCATATTCACGTCGTGCTTCGGTGCTTCAGCAGCCCCGGCGTCGCCACTCCCTACGATGGGGCGATTCGGCGGCATCCTCATACACTGACGACTTTGAGGACTAAGAGTGGCGTCGAGGATGCGGGCGGAGAGACAGGATTGTGTGTGTGGCGAGGATGGGGGGTGCTGGCTTTGAGGACTGAGAGCGGTGTCGAAGATGCGGGCGGAGAGAGAGGATTGTGTTTGTGGCGAGGATGGGGGTGCCGGCTTTGAGGACTGAGAGCGGCGTCGAGGATGCGGGCGGAGAGAGAGGATTGTGTGTGTGGCGAGGATGGGGGGTGCGGCCGCTCAGGCGCGCCATTAATACAGACCAGTGGGAGCGAGGTGGGCGGCGATCAAAGGTTGTCTCACTTCCCGGTGAGCCTTCGCGGCGTACTTTTGGCATTCCTATACCATCATTTCATGGAGCAAGGAGGGCGCGCCATTAATATGGAGTAGTTGGAGCGAGGTGGGCGGCGGTCAAAGGGCTGGCTCGCCTCCCGGTGAGCCTGCGCGGTGGACTACTAGCACGCCTACCGTCATTTCACACAGCTACTAGCACGCCCCGCACGGTGAGTGCGTAGCGAACATGCGCATGCCTCAGCCTCCCGGTCTGCCTGCTAGCATGCGTCTCATCAACTCACGCATGCTCGTACAGCACACGGGACGCGTGCGCGGCACGTATTATATTGATTTTTCCTTTTTGATGATTAATTATGCCGCTTTATTGCTTACCGAAGCACGACACTTACATTGTTGGTCTAACGCCCACAGTTCGAATAAAGGGTTCGTTTGCGATATTGGTTGATAATTATTTATAATTTCTTGTATGTAAGAAGATTATATCAAAACTTGTCTCAAATTTGAAAAAAAATATCACAGTCTAATGGTGTCCATATGACACCACAATAAGTTTCATGAATTTCAACTTAGTTTTGGATTTATTGGATTTTAAAATCAAGATTCTAGATGTTAGAAATTTCTTGCATGGGGACTAAACATGCACCCAGGGACACGTACACATATGATTTTGCAATCCATTTTTGTGCACTATCACGGGCCTCATGTAGATCAAATTTGATTTTGCACATTTAAATCCCTGGGAAATCAATCAATGTATAAAAAATGAATAGATGTTATCTATTTTTTTCAATTTTCAACACTAAACTCCTTTGGTCGCATGTTCGCTGCAGAAAAACATTGACATGCATCTTTGGGCCACATGCACGCGGTGGTCCTAGGACGCTCACTCACGTGGGCCCGCGAGGTCGCCGTCCAGCACTATGACATGCGATGAGAGAGGTTAATTTTACCAACAAGGATGGTCATTTTTGGGGTTTTGTTATACGTACGGTAGGAGTATATATATATATAGTACGCGTTGAAGAGGGTGGCCGGGGGCAATACTACGCATCATATAGGACACTCACTCGCGTGCGATGCTTCCATCCGTGGGCCCGCGAGGTTGTCCTCCATCACTTTGACCCAACAAGGAGGTTTATTTTTGGGTTGTGTTGCGGTAGGAGTATATAGTACGTGTCGAAGAGGGGAGGAGGGGGCCGGGGCAGCACATATATACTACACACACGTCATGAATCGATCTCACTCCGTGTGGGGACTTTTCGGTTTCCGAGGCAGGTGCCGCAAAGAAGTTGTGCATATTGGGTATTAAAAACATCACCAACACATTGGGCCACGTGCATATGATGGTTGTCACTCATTCGCCTGCGACTCTTCCCTCCATGGGCCCGCGAGGTCGTCGTCCATCTAATATATGACACAACGAGAAAGGTAATTTGACGAACAAGGAGGATTATTTTCGTGTTGTGTTATGGTACGTACGTAGGAGTATATATTACGCGTCGAAGAGGGGAGGGGGGCAACATATATATATATATATATATACTACGTGTCATGAACCTCGGTTCATCTGTGGGGGACTTAAAGGTTTCCGAGGCAGGTGCCACATCAAAGTTCTGCATATATATTAGGTATTCAAACATCACATCCACACATCTCCATACTTATGTGTTTGGCCCACAAGCAAGCGATGGCGGTTGTCCTCTAGCACTCACTCACGGGGTTATCGGCGAGATGCTTCATCCATCTCTGTGTGCCCGCTTGGTCAATCACTTCGACCGACAACGATAGAGGTTAATTTCACTTATAATTAGGAGGGGATTAAATTTTGGTCCGTCTTATACGGTTCGGTACATGCAACTATACTTCGCGCGCATGTGTATGCATGAATCCCTCCCACCGGGTCGAAGTTGTGGGGGGGGGGGGGGGACGGAGCACACGATGCATCATGAACCAGATCTGTGTGGGGACTGTGCGTTTTTCGACGCATGCATGCACCACATCAAAATGTTGTGCTTTTGGTATTCAAACATATATGCATGCATCACGCAAGTCCATACATATATTTGGGGCACATACATGCAGTGGTTGTCTTTGGACACTCTCCCTTGCTTGGTTATCATCGACGGCCTATATATTCATGGGCCCGCGTGGATGTCTCCATCACTTCGACCAACAACGCGAGAGAGGTTACCAGGGTGGATTCTTCTCTTGGTTCGCGTTACCATATAGTCGTTCGTCGATCATGGTGAGATTCGAGACCTAAGTTTGAGGGCTCGCATACACATGAATCAAAGTTGTGCATTGGGTATATTCAAATACCACATGACACTTCATACATATGTTTGGGCCACACATGCACGCAGTGGTTGTCTTCAGGCACTCCCTCGCGTGGTTATCGGCGACAAGCTAGCCTATTTTGTGAGGCCGCGTGTGGAACGTCAATGCATGACTTTGACACAACAAACAAGAGAGGTTATACGACCAAGGTGGTGATTCTTCTTGGTCAGTCTTACAATACGCCTTGGTGAGATGCCCCCTCCCACCGACTCAAAGTGTGTGTGGGGGGGGGGGCACAGTACTACTTCGTACTAGATGAACCTCCGTGGGGTTGGGGATGCCCGGTTAATTTGCGATGCACATGTGCCACATCAAATTTGTGATTTAGTTATTTAAATATCATAGCATGTTGTTTTCACACACACACATGTACACACACACACACACATCCACACACACACACACACACACATCGGGCCACCCGCAAGTGTGGTTGGTAAGTGATGTCACCCATCTAACACCAGAAGAACACATCCGTGGGCCCGCACACGGTCCACATCTGATCAGAAGCAAAGGGGGGGGGGGGTTGATGTACTTATTTCGGTTGTGTGTACGGTACGGGTGAGTGTCAGACCTAGCTATTTGGGGGCATGCGTTCATAGCTAGGATTCCCTCCCGGTACACGAAGTGTGTGTGTTTGGGGGGGGGGGGTGGGGGCTAGCAATAATAGCGTGCGCTTTGTGCGACAGGTGCCACATCAAAGTTGTGCATTGGGTATTTGAACATCAAGCCACCCTTTTCATACATATATTTGGTCCACATGCAAGTGTGTTCGTGTTCTGACCCTTTCCCACGTTTTTTTGGCCAAATTTATAAACAGCAGACGAGTCGGACACAGCAACCGTCTGCGATCGGGTATGAAACAGACACGGTTCCCTAGGACTACCCGTGTGCCGCGCCCCTACCCCTGTCACCCACATGATCACAGTATATTGGGCTCCACGAGGCTTCCCTCCCCCTCTCAAAAATATCTACTCCCTCGCAATCTCGAAAATATCTACTTGCGTCCGCGTAGATGGTTTTTCTGTTTGATAGCACACGATTAGTATGTCTGGACCGTGTGCGATGTCTGTTACTCCCGCTTTGCTTCAATCAGTAGATCCAAATTTTCAGTAGCCCCAGCATTTTACTCTCACCCCGCTCTTCTTCAATCCCTTGATCCAAATTTTCGGTAGCCCCGCCATTTTACTCCCGCCTAATAAAATTTTCAGTACCCGCAGCATTTCCTCAAACACCACCTTGGACCCCTCCACACACACACCCCAAATCCTTCGCTCACCCGAAATCCCCTGCTCACACACATACACACCACCCCTCCCTCGCTCCAAACCTAGCTAGGTTGCCGCCGCCGCCGTGCCGCCTCCATCGTCAACCTCTGCCGGTCTGCCCGTGCAGTTTACCCACCGATATACATACCCTCGCCGCCCTGAGTTTCTTAGATGACGCCTGCGAAACGCCCCCTTTCCCATAGATCCCCATCCCCACCCCCCCACTCCAGAGCGTCGCAGCCTAAGCCCGGCTATGCTTCCCGGGGAGCTCGAGGAGCGAATGGCCCAAAAGAGCTTTACCGCGGCCTCTTCGCCCGACGTCGGCGAGGTGGCCGCCGAGGAAGCTGACGACGATGACTGGACCTAGATTAAGCCTTTCAATCAGCGGGCTAGAGTATTCTGGCATGTCGCGGACGCCGGCTATGACATCGAGGTCGTCGACACCGATGGCTTGACGCGGGTTATGTCACAGGTTAAGTTGCCCACCCCCAACTCTTCGGGTTCAACAGCCGTCGATCTCATCGATGGCCCTGCCGCTGATCTCCTGCGGCTCGTTATGAACAATTTGCCATCCTTCATCGCCATGGAGCCCCTTTTGTCATTTCTGAAGAACATGTTCTGCGACGTAGGCCTGGGATCCTCAGTTGGCAAGTCAGACCTCATCGACGGCGACCACGAGGAGGGAGCCAATCTGTGACAAGTGAGGAAACCCATGATTTGTTTTCTCGAAGCCCTTTTGTAGTGAGAACCTGTCCCGTATTTATTGCTATATTAGGTTGTTTGCATTATGCCATGTTTATTTCTATGGTTTATGGTTGTTCGGTTGTTTGTAGTTAGCATATGTCCAGTTTCAATTGCCATCTTTGGGTGTTCATAGTATGCCTTGTTTATTTCAGCTATTAATAGTGTGATGTTCTATTTGTGCTAGTATGAACTATGCAGTTCAATTTCATCAATACCAAATTTAACAATAGCTCTATGAATGACTATATTTGGTTGCTGTTAAGCATGTTGTACTCCCTCCGAATCTTTTTTGTTCGCATATAAGATTCGTCTAAAGTCAGGCCTCTTAAAGTTTGACCAACTTTATAGAACAAAATACCAACATTCACAATATGAAATAAATATCAGTACATGTGTCATGACTTAAATTTTCATATTGTATAACTTTAGCATGCTAGATGTTGATATTTTTTCATATAAATAAGGTCAAACTTTATGAAGTTTGACTTCAAACAATTCTTATATGTAGAGTAAAAAGGACCGGAGGGAGTATTGAACACGCCTTTCCATTTGATTTAACAATGGCACTGTTTGGATACTCTAACTTAGCTAGAGGTTAGAGTTAGTTTCTAGCTCATGAAAGTTAAAAGGGAGAGAGAGAGAGATTGGTGGAATAGTTGATTGTATTGCTTGAGCCTCGTGGGCATATATATAGGAGTACATGGTCATCTTGGAGTACAAGTCAAGGTAGAATAAATCCTACGCTATCCTACGTTTCCTAAATAACAATGATACTCAACAATGACTAACCCTGAACTAACTCTAGCCAAAGAGGTGTTTGGATGATAGTGTTAGATTGACAATAAATGCACTAGGAGAACTAGCCCCAACCAGCACCTCTTGGGTGGGATAGTTGTTTTGGGTGGGTTTGACGCAACTAGCTCAAACTAGCCCTCATGTTTGGATACTTTAGGGCTATTTGAGCCCAAACTAAATCAAACTAACTCTAACCCATGGATCTCAACAGGGCCAATAACTAGTGTACTTAGACCTGCACAATACAAGTTTGAATGACTATGTTTGCTTGTTTTTAAATATTAGGCCTGTTGTTAATAACACACCTTTCCACTTCTTGTTTTTAAATATTAGGTTTTTAACAATTTGGTCTTGCACATGTAGGTCCTGCTGTCAGAGGTTTTGACCCACTGTTTGACCCTTTTTGCATATGTGAAAATGAGTTGTCCATTAATATCAGTCAAGTCAAGACACTCACAAAGATTGTTACGATAAAGGAATTAGTGACAAAAAACAACAAGATCTTTGTCTACACAATGAAGAAGACATCAGTTCACTACGGGATGGTACTAACTATTATACCTTGTCTTTTTAATTCCTTTGCGCCATTTCAAATCTGGAGAAGATATTTATGCATATCCTTGTTTTCAGGCCTTTCCAAAGTAGTTCACTGCTGACTACCTCTCAAACCACCTGTATGGTCAGGAGGCAAGGAAGGTTTTCATACAACACCCACGGTTCAATATTGAAGTGTTCCTGAAGAGGACGAAGGATGGACGGTCAATCATCCACAGGCACTGGCCTAATGTTGCAAAGACCTTCAACATCAATGATGGCTCAATATTCGCCTTCCGCTTCAGTAGTTTTCCAGATGAGATTCATCTGTCTATGTTCCGTCTATGATGCTAATTTCAAAAGGTTGTAGATGTTGCATCTGAAACTTGGTGCTGGTGCAGCTGTGTAATGGGGTAGCTGAGTGCTGAAGCTATATGATGTTGTACTCTGATGTATTTCAATTATGAAATCCTGCTTCCTTAATATGGAAATGAAATATATTGTGTGCTTAATATGAAATGTCAATTAGATTAATAAATGGATTATTAATAATAGGACAATTAGCCTGCTAATTGGGTTTTTCTATTGCAAACGGTTATTGAGAAAACACTGTGGGCGATGACCTCAGATAACGCACACAGTTTCTAGGAATAAACCGTGTTGGATCAATGAACAATCACACACGACATCCTCTTGAAAACTGTTTGTGTTAGGCCACCTTGCGCAAACGATTACCACATAAAAAGTGTGTGTGATGGACAGCCTTTGCCACACAGTTTATTCCACGCACCGTGTGTGATGTACATACTAACGTAAACGTATTCCTTGGATTGACTGTGTGGAATGTACATACGAACGGAAACGTTTAGCGGGGACTGACTGTGTGGGATGTACTTACGACCGGAAACGATTTTGCATGTATAATTGTATTTTTTAGCACTACTGTATGTATAACCGTATTTGATCGCTCGCCGGTCGCACACGACCTCATTTTGCCGAGCGTGTGTGCCAGGAGGGCATATCCCCGACGATTTCTGGGTCATGTGGGAAGGACCCCCCCTATCGCAGTCACTCACTAGGCGACGGTTCCAAATGCCGTCGTGGAAAGGGGTTAAAAACCGTTTGTATAGCACCTCGTTGTACCAGTGAACCAAAGACACACATTTTAATTTTGAACCCATTTATATGCACTGGAGCATGTGCATGTAGTTTAAATTTGAATTATGCACATAAATGCATAGAAAAATCAGTTAATGTATAAAAATGTCCAAGCGAACCCCGAAAAATCCCAAAAATTGACACAACACTCCTGTTGTTCTATGTTGACACGAGAAAAAATTTGAAAGTAAGAAGAGGCAACTGATATCGTTTCGTCCCCCAAGGTGGCACGTTCCCTACTGAAACCATCAGGCTTGTTGTGAGAAGCTCTAGTTTGCGAGAAGCTTATATCCAAACCTGCCCCAAATGGGACAATATTTTTACCACGGCATGTCGATGTCGTTCCATGATATCATGTCAAGTTTCATGAATTTTAGACGAGTTTTCGATTTACTAGAATTTTAAAACCATGTATCTCAATGTTAGCGGCCGAGCGACAGTGTCAAGGTGTTTGACATTCATTCTCATTTCTTGCACATGACCTAAGCTTGCAACCAAGGACACACATTTGATTTTTCAACCCGTTTTTATGCACTGGAGTATGTGCATGTAGTTCAATTTTGAATTATGCACATAAATGCCTAGAAAACTCAGTTAACGTAAAAAAAATGTCCAAACGATCCCTGAAAAATTCCAAAATTTAACACGACACTCCTATTGTTCTATGTTGACACCAAAAAAAAATTTAAAAGCAAGAAGAGGCGACGAATATCGTTTTGTCCACAAAGGTGACACGTTTCCCTAACGGAACCATGAGGCTTGTTGTGAGAAGCTCTGGTTTGTGAGGAGCTTATACCATAACCTGCCCCAAATGGTACAATATTTTTTTACCCCAGCATGTTGATGCCATTCCAGATAGCATGCCAAGGTTCATGAATTTCAGACGGGTTTTGGATTTACTAGAATTACAAAAGCAAGTACCTCAACGTTTGCCGGAGAGCCACGGTGCCGTGGTGTTCGAAATTCATCCCCATTTCTTGCATGGGACATAAGCATAAACCCATGGACACATATATGATTTTACAACCCCTTTTGGTGCACCGGAGCATATGCATGTAGTTTAATTTTGAATTGTGCACCTGAAATGGCTAGAAAACCAAGTTCATGTATAAAAATGTCCAACCGAACCCTGAATAATTCCAATTTTTTGACGACACAACTATAGTTGCATGTTCACTGCAGATAAAAGTTCTAGCAATTCAAACACCCTCCTTTGCCGTTGTGACCCCATTATGTAATTCAAATCAAGATGAAAAATCAAGTACATCACACACAGTTTATTATCACCAACTGTGTGAGATGCGGGACAAAATATCTTGGAGCACGGTCAGAGTTTAGTACGCCTATGGCTTACGCGAGAAGGTGCATCGGCTACAGTCCACACCCGGCGTGTCAAGCACACTAGCTTGCTCCCCAAATATCATTTCACTTTTCAATCATCGCTGATGAAAGATGGGGACGTGGACCCGTGTCGTGAGGGCAACTTCGGGGGCCCACTCCGGCGAGAGCACGGCCATAGCTGCTACGCGTGCTAACAAGCTGCATGAGCGCGTCCGCAATCTGCGACCGGGCGGCCAAGGCAGCCCAAACGGCCGCTGTTGCACTGTTACAGCGAGGTGCTATACAAATGGTTTTTAACCCCTTTCCGCGACGGCGTTCTGAACCGTTGCCTAGTGAGTGACTGCGATAGGGGGGTCCTTCCCACATGACCCAGAAACCGTCGGGGATATGCCCTCCTGGCACACACGCTCGGCAAAATGAGGTCGTGTGCGACCGGCGAGCGATCAAATACGGTTATACGTACAGTAGTGCTAAAAAATTACAATTATACAAGCTAAATCATTTCTGGTCGTAAGTACATCCCACACAGTCAGTCCCCGCTAAACGTTTCCGTTTGTATATACATCCCACACAGTCGCTCCAAGGAAAACGTTTCCGTTCGCAGGTACATCACACACAATTTTCCCCATTAAATCGTTTGTGATAGCATTGCCATTGCACACGATATTAACAATTTTATCATTTGCGTTATTGAATGCATCACACACGGTGTGTAGAAGAAACTGTGCGGCAAAGGCTGTCCATCACACACAGTTTTTATGTGGTAAACATTTGCGCAACGTGCCCTAACGCAAACAGTTTTCAAGAGGATGTCGTGTGTGATTGTTCATTGATCCAACACGGTTTATTCCTAGAAACTGTGTGCGTTGCCTGAGTTCATCGCCCACGGTGTTTTCTCAATAACCGTTTGCAATAAAAAAAACCAATTAGCAGGCTAATTAGCCATTAGCAGGCTAATTGCCCTATTATTAATAATTCATTTATTAATCTAATTGACATTTCATATTAAGCACACAATATATTTCATTTCTATATTAAGGAAGCAGGATTTCATAATTGAAATACATCAGAGTACAACATCATATAGCTTCAGCACTCAGCTACCCCATTACACAGCTGCACTAGCACTAAGTTTCACATGCAACATCTAGAACCTTTCGAAATTAGCATCATAGACGGTACATAGACAGATGCATCTCATCTGGAAAACTGCTGAAGCGGAAGGCGAATATTGAGCCTTCATTGATGTTGAAGGTCTTTGCAACTTTAGGCCAGTGTCTGTGGATGATTGACCGTCCATCCTTCGTCCTCTTCAGGAACACTTCAATATTGAACCGTGGGTGTTGTATGAAAACCTTCCTCGCCTCCTGAACATAGAGGTGGTTTGAGATGTAATCATTAGTGAATTGCTTTGGAAAGGCCTGAAAACAAGGATGTGCATAAATATCTTCTCTATATTGGAAATGGGGCAAAGGAATAAAAAAAGGCAAGGTATAATAGTTAGTACCATCTTGTAGTGAACTGATGTCTTCTTCATTGTGCAGACAAAGATCTTGTTGTTTTTTGTCTCTAATTTCTTTATCCTAACAATCTTTCTGAGTTTCTTGACTTGATTGATATTCATGGACAACTTATTTCCCCATATGCAAAAAGGGTCGAACAGTGGGTCAAAACCTCTGACAGCAGGACCTACATGTGCAAGACCAAATTGTTAAAAACCTAAATATTAGAATGGTTCCTGCAATTGCACAATAATGTGCTATTAGACAACGGACCATGCATGTGCTAACCTCGATTGTCAACCTCAGTGCTTCCCATTGTTTCCCTGCAACACATATAAGGTAGTTAGTCATTAGGTTAAGTGAGGGTTTGCATGCTATCAGTAAAATATGTTGATGAAAATTAAGCGCATTGCAGATTCATCAGTTTAATTCAAGCCACATGGAAAACCCATTTATCCAAACCAAGCATGATTAAGAACTAGGAAATATAGCACTTGTATATGTTTCTGATGTATTAAGTGCAGCCAAATTTGATTTATTCCTCACATGCACAACAATACAAAATTCTACCCACGACAATTGGACATCGCATTGCAGAATTGAACCAAGCAGTTAACTAAACACCACAACAAATGAACCAAACATTAACTGAGCACCACATTGCACAATATAACATACTCCTAATAGAAGATCAGACAGTTAACCAAACCAAGCATGCTTAACAACTTGGAAATATAGCAATTGTATTTGTTTCTCATGTATTTTGTAAAGATAAATTTGATTTATTCCTCACATGGAAGACAATACAAAATTGCACCCTGAAGAATTAAACATCACATTTGCAGAATTGAACCAAACAGTTAACTGAAGATGAAAACTAATTAACAAAACAGTTAATAAGTGAGCACCACATTGCACGACATGTAGAACATATACACTAGAGCAACAGATTGCATGGTAAAATTAGATAGCACAATTCACTAGAATTTGTTAAGGAAAGGCAGGAGCAGCACACGCAACGGGTAAACCAAGCATGCTTAACCGGCGTAGCTAGCAAATGGCAAGGTGCTCCTCCAAGATCTGGGGGTCGCCATGAATGGCAGCCATCGCGACCTCATCCATGCGTGCGGCCGCGATTTGCTTCTCCGCTGCCAAATGCTCCTTGAGCTCCTGCTTATACTGCGTGCACCATGGCTTAGGGCAGAGCTTATTTGGTGGAGGGGTCGGTGATTTGGGTGAAAGGTGTCACGCCAGCGGTCGAGGCATGTGGGATGTGGAAGGAGGAGGAGGATGGGGGTCGGGTGTGGATTACCTGGCTGGATAGACGAGGCCGAGCAGTGTGAAGGAGGGTCGTTGGCGAGGAGGCGGCACTGCAAGCAAGGAATGAAGGTTTCAACTTGGAAAGGAAGGTGGAAACAGGGGAAATGTGGCTTTTGGTAAGGGGGAGGGGGCGGGGAGGTAGATATTTCCGCGGAAGCCGAAAATTTTGAATCGGTTCAGCGAAAAAACTGGCGCGCAAAGTGTCATCAGACATGGTCCCTTATTCAGAACTGTGTACGATATGTGAACATCACAAACGATTCAGATAGCTTAACCTATGTGTGATGAGTTTGAACGTCAAAAATTTTGGTTCGAATTTTCGTTGTTACAGTGGTCATCCACGTCATTGCATAATTTGGGTACACAAAGGAGACTACAGCACACCCACACTTCTTAATCGAGCAAGTTCAGCAATTAAACAGAGCTAGCTGACCTAAACATTACTCTAACAAATTAAAGACCGGCGCTCTTAATTAAACAAAACAAAGAGTACTACTACGGCTGGTGCTCGTCGATCTCCGTCGCCTCCTCCATGTCCAGCTCGCGCCCGACGGTCTCCTGGGGAAGGGGCTCCATGGCATCCATCGCACCATACTCGGCAAGCATCTCGCCATCCGCGTCCGCCATCTCTTTGGAAAAGGCTGCCATGAGCTGGGTGTGGGCGGCCGCGATCTGGACTTGGACAGGCTCCATCGTGGCAAGGTATGCGGCGGAGGAACGGACGGCTGCTCGAACACTCTCGGTAATTGCCAACTCTTCGGCCGTGGGTTGCTGACCGTTGTCGGAGAAGCTTCGTTTGATTTGTGTGGTGACTGCCACGAGCTGGGCGTGGGCGGCCTCAACATGGTCGTGGGCGGCCTCCATGAGGGCTAAGGCCGCCACTGCAGAACGGACAGCTGTTGTGCCACTCTCGCCAGTTGCTATCCCCAAGGTAGATGTTGCTGCCACCACCTGAGAAGCAACAGCAGCCGTTTGGGCTTCCTTGGCCACCTGGTCGCAGATTGCGGCCGCACTCATGCACCTTGTTAGCACGCGCATGGAGGCTGCGGCCGCGCTCTCGCTGGAGTGGGCCGCCGAAGTTGCCCTCACGACGCGGGTCCATGTCCCCATCTTTCACTTGCGATGATTGAACAGTGAAATGATATTTGGGGAGTGAGCTAGTGTGCTTGACACGCAGGCTATGGACTGTAGCCGACGCACCTTCTCACATAAGCCATAGGCGTACTATACTCCGACGATGCTCCAAGATATTTTGTACTGCATCTCACATGGTTGGTGATAATAAACTGTGTGCGATCTACTTGATTCTTCATCTTGATTTGAATTACATAATGGGGTCACAGTGGCAATGGAGGGTGTTTGAATTGCTAGAACTTTTATCTGTAGTGAACATGCAACTATATGTGTGTCGTAAAAAAATTGGAGTTATTCAGGGTTCGTTTGGACATTTTATACATTAAATTGGTTTTCTAGCCATTTCAGGTGCACAATTCAAAATTAAACTACATGCACATGCTCCGGTGCACCAACATGGGTTGTAAAATCATATATGTGTCCATGGGTTTGTGCTTATGTCCCACGCAAGAAATGGGGATGAATTTCGAACACCACAGCACCATGGCTCTCCGGCAAACGTTGAGGTACTTGCTTTTGTAATTCTAGTAAATCCAAAACCCATCTGAAATTCATGAAACCTTGGCATGGTATCATGGAATGGCATCAACATGCTGGGGTAAAAAATATTATCCCATTTGGGGCAGGTTGGGGTATAAGCTTCTCACAAACCAGAGCTTCTCACAACAAGCCTCATGGTTACGATAGGGAACGTTTCACCTTTCTGGATGAAATGATATCCGTTGCCTCTTCTTGATTTCAAATTTTTTTCTACTGTCAACATAGAACAACATGAGTGTTGTGTTAATTTTAGGAATTTTTTGGGGTTCGTTTGGACATTTTTATACATTAACTGAGTTTTCTATGCATTTATGTGCATAATTCAAATTTGAACTACAGGCACATGCTCTAGTGCATGTAAATTGTTTGAAAAATCAAATCTGTGTCCTTGGCTGCATGCTTAGGTCCCATGCAAGAAATGGGAATGAATGTCAAACACCTTGCCACCGTCTCTCGACCGCAAACATTGAGATACATGGTTTTTAAATTCTAGTAAATCCAAAACTCGTCTGAAGTTCATGAAATTTGACATGCTATCATGGAGCGGCATCAACATGCTGTGGTAAAAAAAATTATCCCATTTGGGGCAGGTTTGGGTATAAGGTTCTCGCAAACCAGAGCTTCTCACAACAAGCCTGATGGTTTCGATAGGGAACGTGCCACCTTTGGGGACGAAACGATATCCATTTCCTCTTCTTGCTTTAAATTTTTTTCTAGTGTCAACATAGAACGACAGGAGTGTTGTGTCAATTTTTGGGATTTTTCGGGGTTCGCTTGGACATTTTTATCCATTAACTGGGTTTTCTAGGCATTTTATGTGCATAATTCAAATTTGAACTACATGCACATGCTCTAGTGCATATAAATTGGTTGAAAAATCAAATATGTGTCCTTGGGTGCATGCTTAGGTCCCATGCAAGAAATGGGAATGAATTTCAAACACCAGGGCACTGTTGATTGCCGGCAAAACATTGAGATACTTTGTTTTTAAATTCTAGTAAATCCAAAACTCGTCTAAAATTCATGAAACTTGGCATGCTATCATGGAGCGGCATCAACATGCCGTGGTAAAAAATTTGTCCCATTTGGGGCAGGTTTGGGTATCAGCTTCTCACAAACCAGAGCTTCTCACAACAAGCCTGATGGTTTTGGTAGGGAACGTGCCACCTTTGGGGAGGAAACGATATCCGTTGCCTCTTATTGCTTTCAAAAATTTTCTAGTGTCAACATAGAACAACAGGAGTGTTGTGTTAAATTTTGGAATTTTTTGGGGTTCGTTTGGACATTTTTATACATTAACTGGGTTTTCTAGGCATTTTATGTGCATAATTCAAATTTTAACTACATGCACATGCTCCAGTGCATATAAATTGGTTGAAAAATCAAATATGTGTCCTTGGGTGCATGCTTAGGTCCCATGCAAGAAATGGGAATGAATTTGAAACACCAGGGCACTGTTGATTGCCGGCAAAACATTGAGATACTTTGTTTTTAAATTCTAGTAAATCCAAAACTCATCTGAAATTCATGAAACTTGGCATGCTATCATGGAGTGCATCAACATGCCGTGGTAAAATTTTTGTCCCATTTGGGGCAAGTTTGGGTATAAGCTTCTCACAAACCAGAGCTTCTCGCAACAAGCCTGATGGTTTCGGTAGGGAACGTGCCACCTTTGGGGACGAAACGATATCGGTTGCCTCTTATTGCTTTCAAAAAATTTCTAGTGTCAACATAGAACAACAGGAGTGTTGTGTTAAATTTTGGAATTTTTCGGGGTACGTTTGGACATTTTTATACATTAACTGTGTTTTCTAGGCATTTTATGTGCATAATTCAAATTTGAACTACATGCACATGCTCCAATGCATATAAATTGGTTCAAAAATCAAATCTGTGTCTTGGGTGCATATTTAGGTCCCATGCAAGAAATGGGAATGAATTTCAAACACCAGGGCAATGTTGATTGCCGAAAAAATGTTGAGATACTTTGTTTTTAAATTCTAGTAAATCCAAAACTCCTCTGAAATTCATGAAACTTGGCATGCTATCATGGAGCGGCATCAACATGCCATGGTAAAAATTTTGTCCCATTTGGGGCAGGTTTCGGTATAAGCTTCTCACAAACCAGAGCTTCTCACAACAAACCTGATGGTTTCGGTAGGGAACGTGCCACCTTCGGGGAGGAAACGATATCCGTTGCCTCTTATTTCTTTCATAATTTTTCTAGTGTCAACATAGAACAACAGGAGTGTTGTGTTAAATTTTGGAATTTTTCGGGGTTTGTTTGGATATTTTTATACATTAACTGTGTTTTCTAGGCATTTTATGTGCATAATTCAAATTTGAACTACATGCACATGCTCCCGTGCATATAAATTGGTTGAAAAATCAAATTTGTGTCCTCGGGTTCATGCTTAGGTCCCGTGCAAGAAATGGGAATGAATTTCAAACACCAGGGCACTGTTGATTGCCGGCAAAACATTGGGATACTTTGTTTTTAAATTCTAGTAAATCCAAAACTAGTCTAAAATTCATGAAACTTGACATGCTATCATGGAATGGCACCCGACATGCTGTGGTATTTTTCGTGTCCATTTTGAGAGAAGGCGCACTCGAATAACAACCAACAAAGGCATTTTGAAAAAATAGCTGCGACTTTAACATCTCAAACATTTGTATAATTTAAATCATGTGTGTTTTGTTAACCATTCACGTGATGCCACGTGTCTGGCTTTTAATGGCTATAGGAGGTGCCATGCGGACAGCTGCTTGACTGAACGGGAGGCGTGCGAGCGCAGTCCGGTGCGCAAGCTGACTGAGAGGCGTGCAAGCTGTACTCCAATGCGCAGGCTCACCAGGAAGCGTGTGAGCTGTACGCTGCGCAGGCTCACTGGGAAGCGAGCCCTTTGACTTCCATGGCCCCCGCCTAGCTCGCATCCTCTCCATTAATGGCGCCCGAGCCGCTGTTTAATACGGGCGGCCTTACTATTCGCCTCCCATTCCCCTCCCTCCCGCAGACCTCCACCAACGCCATGGCAGAGAAGGATCATCTGCCACTAGTCTTCAAGTTTGGTGAAGTCGACTCCGAGCCGGAGGAGATAGAAAATAAGGAGGAATGGGGCCTCATGGACATGGCCCTGAACTAGCTGGTCGTGGTGGTTGCTGCCCCGCGACCGTCCCAGCTCCCATCCCCACGCCCGCATCAGCGACCATCCCCGTAGCATTAACAGGCTGGTCGCCGAGCACTATCGCAGAGCTAGAAGCCGCGGGCGTCAGCGAGGTCTCCGCGGACCCGCGCGAGCTCGTGTACATGCCAGCACCAGCACCAGCGCCCGTGCCCGTGCGCGCCCCTCCACCCACCGCCGGTCCCCGTGCATTTGCCTGCACCCGCCGCGCCCGTGCCTGTGCGCGCGCCCTTGCCCGTGCGCCCCCCCCCCCCTCAGCGGCATGGGACGCTGCCATCGACCGCTACCTCGCAGCGCCGCTAGTTGCCGTCCTGCCACGCCCCGCCCGTCGATCGCGCGATGACATGATGTTTGATTTCCAAGTGAAGAACATTCTGTGCTGCCTTGAAGACTTCAACAACGGCGTCCCGGAGGACGACAACGACAATGCCGGAGCGGCACGACGCCTCCGCCGACGCCGAAAATAGTTTTTTTGGTTTAATAATGTATCTCGATCATATGAATATAAATTCGCAGTGTGACTGAATGAAAGATATGGTTTGAACGAACTTGCATTTTTCTCTCTTAATGTACAGACTTATCAAATGATTTTCTTTTGAAAAAAATGTCAATGGTTTTTAAATATAAAACACTCATCGCAAACATTTTAGTTAGAACACCCGTATGCAAACCGACAACTTCCCCAGGAAGCCAAGGGAAAATGTGCCGAGCAGGATTTGTGCAGCTCTTGATCGCAAACGTTTTAGATAGAACACCCGTGTGCAAAGTGAGAGCTACGGTCTTCCCCCGTAAGTCAAGGGAAAGTTCGCAGCGCAGGATTTGTGCATCTCTTCAACGCAAACGGTTCAGATTGAATACGGTATGCAAAGCCAGACTTCGGCGCTAAGCAAAGAGAAAATGTGTCGAGCAGGATTTGTACATCCCTTCAACGCAAACGGTTGTTTTGGATGACCCGTGTGCAACCACGTACAGACAATTTGGCAAGATTTGCATCTGTCATATTGGGTATATTGCCATTTGTCAAACTGGAAAGACTGACATTTGTTGATCTAGTAACATTGCCATTTGTCAACCTTGTAACACTGCGATTTGTCAAAATATGCAGCTAAAAATCACTAGCACTATCTAATTTTTGCAACTAAAATTCAGTAATTAAGCATAGATTAAGCAGTCATTCTTTATACAAACAGTTCAACTCGACAGCTGAACTGACCAAACTTTTCCCCAATTGTTGCCAACCACGTACTGAAATAGCTTGTTCAACTATATATACTAGCTAATTTTAAGTACGTTGTACAGTTTCACCACATCTATAGTCAGATGAACTGAACAAAATAGCCCCTAAATACTACTATGGAGGGGCTTTGTACTACTTCCGGCAGCCTCTCCTCTGCCGAGCGCGCTCAGTAAGAGGCAGAGGAGGAGGAGCCTACCGACAAGCTAGACAACTGCAATACGGTGCATGCCATTGCTGCACCTTCAGCGACGCTCACCTCGAACGCCCTCTGCCGCTCCAGACGACCCCTCTCAAAGCGGTGGTTCTCCTTGTAGATCTCCTGATTCCTCACCTCTGCGGCGGTGTGTGTTGCGGCCACGGCAGCAGTAAGGCTCTTTGCATGCTCGACGAGGCGCTCCTCCTCCTCCCGCAGGAACTCGGTGTAGCGCGCAAGGTCGCTGATGCACGTGCGGGCCTCAACCTCCGCCTCCTGCCTTCGGGCAGCGGTGGCGGAGCGAGTGATGACCCCGGCGGTCGACGATGGGCTGGCAGCCACGGCGGCCGATGATGGGGTGGCGGCCACGACCTCCACCTCCCGCCTTCGGGCCGCGGCGGCGGAGCGGGTGATGGCCACGGTGGCATGCAGTGGTGTGGCGGCCACGACGGCCACCTCCCGCCTTCGGGCCGCGGCGGCGGAGCGGGCGATGGCCCTGGCTTTCGACAGTCGTGTGGCGACCACGGCGGTAGACGGTGGGGTGGCGGCAACGGCAGCCGGCAACAGCTGCCGACGGGCAGCGGCGGCGGAGCGTGTGGTGGGTGTTCCGTGCACACCCAACAGGGACGCCACGCGCACTACACTACGCTGGGGACTGCGCCGCCGCCGTGGTGTAGCCTCCCAGCTCGAGCTGTCCTCTGATGACGGCGGAGTGGCTGAGCGACAATGACAGACCGGTGCCATTGGCGATTGTGGGAGAAGCAGACGAGATAAGCTACAGGGAGGGAGGGGAAAATGTGACGCAGGACTCACCGGCCGTGAGGGTTTATATAGCAGGCCGGTAAGCATTGGGATTTTGGGGGATTTCACCGAGTCGGGTGGGAAGCTTGCGCGGGAGCCTGCGCGGTTGCGCGGGAACGGGCTCACCACCGTTTGGCAAAAAGAACGCCCCCGCGCGCTGCTCAAGCTTGCGTTGTAAGCCGTCTGCGGCAGCGGGGTGACAAGACGTGTGAGAGGAGGATGAAAGGACACGTACACATACGGTTAATAAAATAAAAACGTTTGCGATTAAATTACCTACTACCCGCGTCCTAGTTTATATATAAGTCGTCTATGTATTTTTGTGCCAAATTTTGACTATAGATTTAACTAATAAAATATGAATGCATGTCGCCAGAGATTATATCGTTGGATTTGTATTTGAACATAGTTTCCAATTATATAATTTTTGTAACATGCATTAACATTTTGTTGGTTAAATTTAAGGTCAAAATATGGCACAGAATATAAAGGGGACTAATAGACGAAGATGGCGGTAGTAGCACACGGCCGCTCTCTATGCAGCGACGCAACTGTCGGCCGGCTTGTAGGTGACCATTTTCCCTCGTGTTCAACTGCTCTATGCGTGTGGTTGCTTGCGGTTGAGGCGGCCGCGGCGCGCTCTGCTCACGTCCCGCCGCGCGCACTCTGCTCTCGCGTCCCTTGATAACCCACAAGTATAGGGGATCGCAACAGTTTTTGAGGGTAGAGTATTCAACCCAAATTTATTGATTCGACACAAGGGGAGCCAAAGAGTATTCTCAAGTATTAGCAGCTGAGTTGTCAATTCAACCACACCTGAAAGACTTAATATCTGCAGCAAAGTATTTAGTAGCAAAGTAGTATGGACGTAACGGTAATGGTGACAAAAGTAACAGTAGCAGTTTTGTAGTAATTGTAACAGTGGCAACGGAAAAGTAACTTAGCAAAGATCAATATGAAATGAGCTCGTATGCAATGGATCAATGATGAATAATTATGTCGGATGGCATTCATCATGCAACAGTTATAACCTAGGGTGACACAGAACTAGCTCCAATTCATCAATATAATGTAGGCATGTATTCCGAATATATTCATACGTGCTTATGGAAAAGAACTTGCATGACATCTTTTGTCCTACCCTCCCGTGGCAGCAGGGTCCTAATGGAAACTAAGGGATATTAAGGCCTCCTTTTAATAGAGTACAGGACCAAAGCATTAGCACTTAGTGAATACATGAACTCCTCAAACTACAGTCATCACCGAGAAGTGTCCCGACTATTGTCACTCCGGGGTTGCCGGATCATAACACGTAGTAGGTGACTATAACTTGCAAGATAGGATCAAGAACACAAATATATTCATGAAAACATAATAGGTTCAGATCTGAAATCATGGCACTCGGGCCCTAGTGACAAGCATTAGGCATAGCAAAGTCATAGCAACATCAATCTTAGAACATAGTGGATACTAGGGATCAAACCCTAACAAAACTAACTCGATTACATGGTAGATCTCATCCAACACATCACCGTCCAACAAGCCTACGATGGAATTACTCACACACGGCGGTGAGCATCATGAAATTGGTGATGGAGGAAGGTTGATGATGATGATGGCGACGATTTCCCCTCCCCGGAGCCCAAAACGGACTCCAGATCTGGCCTCCCGGGGAAGAACAGGAGGTGACGGTGGCTCCGTATCATAAAACGTGATGAATCCTTCTCTTCGATTTTTTTCTCCCCGAACATGAATATATGGAGTTGGAGTTGAGGTCGGTGGAGCTTCGTGGGACCCACAAGACCAAAGGGCGTGCCCCAGGGGGGTGGATGCGCCCTCCACCCTTGTGGACAGGGTGTGGGTCCTCTCTGGTTGATTCTTTCGCCAATATTTTTTATTTATTCCAAAAATAATCTCCGTGAAGTTTCAGGTCATTCTGTGAACTTTTAATTCTGCACAAAAATAACACCATGGCAATTCTGCTGAAAACAGCGTCAGTCCTGGTTAGTTCCATTCAAATCATGCAAATTAGAGTCCAAAACAAGGGCAAAAGAGTTTGGAAAAGTAGATACGATGGAGACGTATCAACTCCCTCAAGCTTAACCCATTGCTTGTCCTCAAGCAATTCAGTTGACAAACTGAAAGTGATAAAGAAAAACTTTTACAAACTCTGTTTGATCTTGTTGTTGCAAATATGTAAAGCCAGCATTCAACTTTTCAGCAAAGATTATGAACTAACCATATTCACAATAACATTTAGGTCTCACATTTACTCATATCAATGGCACAATCAACTAGCGAATAATAATAATAAATCTCGGATGACAACACTTTTTCAAAATAATCATGATATGATATAACAAGATGGTATCTCGCTAGCCCTTTCTGAGACCGCAAAACATAAATGCAGAGCACCCTTGAAGATCAAGGACTGACTAGACATTGTAATTCATGGCAAAATAGATTCAGTCACAGTCATACTCAATATAAATTAATAACAATGCATACAAATGCGGTGGTGCTCTCTAACTGGTGCTTTTTATAAGAGGATGATGACTCAGCAATAAAAGTAAATAGATAGGCCCTTCGCAGAGGGAAGCAGGGATTTGCAGAGGTGCCAGAGCTCGAGTTTTTGAAATAGAGATAAATATAATTTTGAGTGGTATGCTTTCATTGTCAACATAACAACCAAGATATCTCGGTATCTTCCATGCTACATACATTATAGGTGGTTCCCAAACAGAATGGTAAACTTTTTACTCCCCCAGCACCAACAAGCACATTCCATGGCTGGTCCGAAACAATGGGTACCATCCAACTAACAACAATCCTGGGGGAGTTTTTTTTGCAATTGTAATTTGATTTGATTTGAGCATGGGACTGGGCATCCCGATTACCAGCCATTTTCTCGTGAATGATGAGCAGAGTCCACTCATCGTGAGAATAACCCACCTAGCATGGAAGATACTGACAGCCCCCAGTCGCTACATGAGTGATTTGGGCATACAAAATAGATTATCATTTAAAGGTTTAGAGTTTGGCACATGCAAATTTACTTGGAGTGGCAGGTAAATACCGCATATAGGTAGGTATGGTGGACTCATATGGAACAACTTTGGGTTTATGGAGATGGATGCACAAGCAGTATTCCCGCTTAGTACAGGTGAAGGCTAGAAAGAGACTGGGGAGCGACCAACTAGAGAGCGACAACAGTCATAAACATGCATTGAGAGTAACCAACATTGAGTGCAAGCATGAGTAGGATATAAATCAGCATGAACATAAATATCATGGAGGCTATGTTGATTTTGTTTCAACTACATGCGTGAACATGTGCCAAGTCAAGCCACTCAAATCATTCAAAGGAGGATACCATCCTATCATACTACATCACAACCATTTTAAAAGCATGTTGGCACGCAAGGTAAACCATTATAAACTCCTAGCTAATTAAGCATGGCATGAGTAACTATAATCTCTAATTGTCATTGCAAACATGTTTCATTCATAATGGGCTGAATCAAGAACGATGAACTAATCATATTTACAAAAACAAGATAGGTCGAGTTCATACCAGCTTTTCCTCATCTCAATCATTTCATCATATATCGTCATTATTGCCTTTCACTTGCACGACCGAACGGTGTGAATAATAATAATAGTGCACGTGCATTTGACTAAGCTAGAATCTGCAAACATTTATTCAAAGGAGAAGACAAGGTAATATGGGCTCTTTGTTAGATCAACAATAATGCATATGAGAGCCACTCAACATTTTCATCGTGGTCTTCTCCTCTCGACCCCCAAAGAAAAGAAAAGAATTTCAAAGAAACACACTGAAATGTTTTTGGAGTTTTTTTGTTTTTCTGAAGAAAGTAAAACAAGAATGAGAAAATCTATTTACGCGGGAAAGCTCCCAACAAGCAAAAGAAGAACGAGAAATCTTTTTGGGTTTTCTTTTAATACTACTACTAAGTGAACATGGAAAATAAACTAAACAAAAGCTACAACTAATTTTTTTTGGTTTTTCTCAAAAAAAAATCAAACACACAAGAAGAAAGCGGGAAAAAGAAAATAAACTAACATGGATAATACAATGAAAAAGTATGAACACCGACAACTAGAATGAGTGTGTGAACATGAATGTAATGTCGATGAGAAATACGTACTCCCCCAAGCTTAGGCTTTTGGCCTAAGTTGGTCTAGGGCCACGACTGGCCCGGATTGTATCCAAAATCATAGTTGGGGTTGTACTGTGCTGCGGCAGCTACCGCTTGGCGAGCTGCTTCTTGGAGGCGCGAGGCCTCCGCTGCTCTCTCATACTCGTTCGCCTCCTCTCTGGTTATAAAATATCTCCCATTTACCTGAAAGTTAAAGAAGGCAAGAGCAGGAAGGGTAATATGGATAGCACGCCATCTGTCAAAGATTAGTCGGTACTGGAGGGACTGCTCATTCCTCTCAAGAAACTGGTAACGTACCATAGCATTATAATCTAGAAAAGCAGGTGGCAACTCAATGTCATTCCCTCTTATGGGTACACCAAGATAATTAGCTAAACGAGTTGCATAAATCCCACCAAATAAATCTCCATCTTTAGCATTAAGATGTAACCTCCTCACAATAATAGCCCCCAAGTTATAACGCTTATCACTTAACACCGCACACTTGAGGACACTAAGATCTGGAACGCAAAGGTGGCAATGCTCATGTTTACCATTAATGCATCTACCTATAAAGAGAGCAAAATAAGGTATGGCAGGAAAGTGAATGCTCCCTATGGTAGCTTGAGTGATATTTCTAGTTTCTCCCAGAGTGATGCTAGCAAGGAAATCATTGTATTCAGATTTGTGAGGCCCACTAAGAAGGCCCCACTGTGGAATTTTGCAAGCAGTATTAAAATCCTCAAGGTCCATGGTATATGATTCATCATAAAGATCAAATAAAACAGTAGGGGTATTGCATTTAGATGAAAATTCAAACCTCTGCACAAAGGAATCGGTGAGGTAATAGTATTGTTGGCACTTATTTGACACGAAGTCCTCAAGGCTGGCATTTTGTACGTATGCATCAAACTCATCCTTGAAACCTGCATGAACCATGAATTTATCCGACGGCCATTCACAAGGCCGCACTTGAGCTTCCCTTGGTGGTTCAAGGTCCGGCTCACGTATCGCGAGCCTCGGTGCTTGCTTCCTCGAAGAACCACCTTGGTACATTTTCCTAGACATTTTTCATCCTCTGAAAAATTCTGAAATTTTTAGTGACTCAAAATAAAAGTGAACCAAACTCAACAAAATTGATAGCAACTACTCCTACAAGTGCCTAGAGGCTAACTCATGCATCACAACTACTTTGGACCATATAAGTTTGACATGCAAGCTCAAGAACAAGGTCACCACAGCAGCAAAAATTTGCAAAAAAATAAAGCACTAGAACAAAAACTAATTGGACCATTGGAGGAGTCACATACCGAAGAACAATCCCCCAAAACAGTTTTGCAAATGGAGTTTTGCACAAGGAGATCGAAAATGGTAGCAAGATGAGCAAGAACACGGGTTTGAGCTACAGAATGATTTTTTTGGAAGAAGACTAAGTGGATGGGTGCTGGAATAAGTGGAGGGGACCCACATGGGACCCACAAGATAGGGGGCGCACCCAGTGGGGTAGGGCGCGCCCTCCACCCTTGTGGTCCACTGGTCCATCCCCCTGGTGCATGTTCAGTGCCAGAAATTCTAAAATATTCTATAAAAAATCATACTAAATTTTCAGGGCATTTGGAGAACTTTTATTTTCGGGACATTTTTTATTTCACGGATAATTCAGAAAACAGACAGATAATACTATTTTTGCTTTATTTATTCTAAATAACAGAAAGTAAAAGGAAGGTACAGAAAGTTGTGCTCTCTAAATTCATCCATCTCATGCCCATCAAAAGGAATCCATTAACAAGGTTGATCAAGTCTTATTAACAAACTTCTTCCGAATGACATGAAACCGGAGAATTTTCGAATAACACTAGGTTACCTCAACGGGGATATGCATGTCCTCAACAATGAGAATATCATATTTCTTTTTGACAGTAGGGAGAGGGAATTCAAAACCTCCAATAGTAATAGTTGAAAATTTTCCAATAGAATTGATACTATGAACTTGAGGTTGTTTCTTCAAAAAGTGTACCGTATGCTCATTACCATTAACATGAAAAGTGACATTGCCTTTGTTGCAATCAATAACATCCCCTACAGTATTCAAAAAGGGTCTACCAAGAATGATCGACATACTGTCGTCCTCCGGAATATCAAGAATAACAAAGTCCGTTAAGATAGTAACGTTTGCAACCACAACAGGCACATCCTCACAAATACCGATGGGTATAGCAGTTGATTTATCAGCCATTTGCAAAGAGATTTCAGTAGGTGTCAACTTATTCAATTCAAGTCTACGATATAAAGAGAAAGGCATAACACTAACACCGGCTCTAAGATCACATAAAGCAGTTTTAACATAGTTTTTTTTAATGGAGCATGGTATAGTTGGTACTCCAGGATCTCCAAGTTTCTTTGGTATTCCACCCTTAAAAGTATAATTAGCAAGCATGGTGGAAATTTCAGCTTCAGGTATCTTTCTTTTATTTGTAACAATATCTTTCATATACTTAGCATACGGAGACATTTTAAGCATATTAGTCAAACGCATACGCAAAAAGATAGGTCTAATCATTTCAGCAAAGCGCTCAAAATCCTCATCATCCTTTTTGTTGGATGGTTTAGGAGGAAAGGGCATGGGTTTCTGAACCCATGGTTCTCTTTCTTTACCATGTTTCCTAGCAATAAAGCCTCTCTTATCAAGATCAACAACAGGTTCAATCTCTACATCATTATCATTACTAGGTTGAGCATCAACATGAACATCATCATTAACATTATCACTAGGTTCATGTTCATCACCAGATTGTGTCTCAGCATCGGAAATAGAAATATCATTTGGATTCTCAGGTGTGTCTACATCAGGTTCACTAGAAGCATGCAAAGTCCTATCAGTTTTCTTTTTCTTTTTATTACTAGGACTAGGTGCATCAGTATTAATTCTCTGAGAATCTTGTTCAACTCTCTCAGGATGGCCCTCGGGATACAAAGGTTCCTGGGTCATTTTACCACCTCTAGTCATAACCCTAATAGCATTATCATTATTATTACTATTCAACTCATTAAGCAAGTCATCTTGTGCCTTAAGTATTTGTTCTACTTGAGTTGTAACCATGCAAGCATGTTTACTAATAAGCCTAAGATCATTAATAGTTCTACTCATATAATCACCCAAGTGGTCAAGCATGTAAGCATTATGTTTCAATTGTCTACTAACATAAGCATTGAAGTTTTCTTGTTTAACAATAAAATTATCAAACTCATCCAAGCATTGACTAGCAGACTTATTATGAGGAATATCACCTTCATCAAATCTATAGAGAGAGTTTACCTCTACTACCTGTGTCGGGTTATCAAGACCATGTATTTCTTCAATAGGCGGTAGATTCTTAACATCTTCAGCTTTAATACCTTTTTCTTTCATAGATTTCTTTGCGTCTTGCATATCTTCAAGACTGAGAAATAGAATACCCCTTTTCTTTGGAGTTGGCTTAGGAGTTGGTTCAGGAAGTGTCCAATCATTATCATTACTCAATATATTATTTAATAGCAATTCAGCTTGCTCAACAGTTCTTTCCCTGAAAACACAACCAGCACAACTATCTAGGTGGTCCCTAGAAGCATCGGTTAGTCCATTATAAAAGATATCAAGTATTTCATTTTTCTTGAGAGGATGATCAGGCAAAGCATTAAGTAATCAAAGAAGCCTCCCCCAAGCTTGTGGGAGACTCTCTTCTTCAATTTGCACAAAGTTAAATATTTCCCTTAAAGCAGTTTGTTTCTTATGAGCGGGGAAATATTTTTCAGAGAAGTAGTAAATCATATCCTGGGGACTACGCAGACAACCAGGAGCAAGAGAATTAAACCATAACTTAGCATCACCCTTTAATGATAAAGGAAACAATTTAAGAATATAGAAATAGCGAATTTTTTCCTCATGAGCAAATAGGGTGGCTATATCATTCAATTTAGTAAGATGTGCCACAACAGTTTCATATTCATAACCATGAAAAGGATCGGATTCAACCAAAGTAATTAACTCAGGATCGACAGAGAATTCATAATCATTATCAATAACAAAGATAGGTGAAGTAGCAAACTTAGGATCATATTGCATTCTAGCATTCAGAGACTTTTCTTTCAGCTTAGCTAACAGTTTCTTAAGATCATCTCTATCATTACAAGCAAGAAAGTCGCTAGCAGTTTCTTCATCCATAATATAACCCTCAGGTACAACAGGCAATTCATATCTAGGGGGGGAATCATAATCTTCAGTTTCGGTAATTTCATTCTCTCTAACCCTAGCAAGTTGTTCATCAAGAAATTCACCTAGTGGCACAGTATTATCAAGCAAAGAAGTAGTATCATCATAAGCATCATGCATATCAGAAGTGACATCATCAATAACATGCGACATATCGGAATCAATAGCAGGTGTAGGTGTCGCAAGCTTACTCAAAACAGAAGGTGAATCAAGTGCAGAGCTAGATGGCAATTCCTTACCTCCCCTCGTAGTTGAGGGATAGATCTTGGTTTTGGTATCTTTCAAATTCTTCATAGTGATCAACAGATATAAATCCCAAGTGACTCAGAGAATAGAGCTATGCTCCCCGGCAACGGCGCCAAAAAAAGGTCTTGATAACCCACAAGTATAGGGGATCGCAACAGTTTTCGAGGGTAGAGTATTCAACCCAAATTTATTGATTCGACACAAAGGGGGCCAAAGAATATTCTCAAGTATTAGCAGCCGAGTTGTCAATTCAACCACACCTGAAAGACTTAATATCTGCAGCAAAGTAGTATGGAAGTAATGGTAACGGTGACAAACTAACAGTAGCAGTTTTGTAGTAATTGTAACAATGGCAACGGAAAAGTAACTTAGCAAAGATCAATATGAAACGAGCTCGTAGGCAATGGATCAATGATGGATAATTATGTCGGATGGCATTCATCATGCAACAGTTATAACCTAGGGTGACATAGAACTAGCTCCAATTCATCAATATAATGTAGGCATGTATTCCGAATATAGTCATACGTGCTTATGGAAAAGAACTTGCATGACATCTTTTGTCCTACCCTCCCGTGGCAGCAGGGTCCTAATGGAAACTAAGGGATATTAAGGCCTCCTTTTAATAGAGTACCAGACCAAAGCATTAGCACTTAGTGAATACATGAACTCCTCAAACTACGGTCATCACCGGGAAGTGTCCCGACTATTGTCACTCCGGGGTTGCCGGATCATAACACGTAGTAGGTGACTATAACTTGCAAGATAGGATCAAGAACACAAATATATTCATGAAAACATAATAGGTTCAGATCTGAAATCATGGCACTCGGGCCCTAGTGACAAGCATTAGGCATAGCAAAGTCATAGCAACATCAATCTTAGAACATAGTGGATACTAGGGATCAAACCCTAACAAAACTAACTCGATTACATGATAGATCTCATCCAACCCATCACTGTCCAGCAAGCGTACGATGGAATTACTCACACACGGCGGTGAGCATCATGAAATTAGTGATGGAGGAAGGTTGATGATGATGATGGCGACGATTTCCCCTCTCCAGAGCCCAAAACGGACTCCAGATCTGGCCTCCCGGGGAAGAACAGGAGGTGACGGCGGCTCCGTATCGTAAAACGCGATGAATCCTTCTCTCTAATTTTTTTCTCCCCGAATGTGAATATATGGAGTTGGAGTTGAGGTCGGTGGAGCTTCGTGGGACCCACAAGAACAGAGGGCGCGCCCCAGGGGGGTGGGCGTGCCCTCCACCCTTGTGGACAGGGTGTGGGTCCTCTCTGGTTGATTCTTTCGCCAATATTTTTTATTTATTCCAAAAATAATCTCCGTGAAGTTTCAGGTCATTCCGAGAACTTTTAATTCTGCACAAAAATAATACCATGGCAATTCTGCTGAAAACAGCGTCAGTCCGGGTTAGTTCCATTCATATCATGCAAATTAGAGTCCAAAACAAGGGCAAAAAAGTTTGGAAAATTAGATACGATGGAGACCTGTCATCCCTCCGGGCGCTCTGCCCTCGTCCCTCCTCGCGCGCTGCCAGTGTTGGGGGCTGGCGCATGATCACGCACGTTCGTGTGCATGCTGTTGCGCCGGGCACGGCGCAACGATGCAGTTACCCGCTGCAAAAACTGCCATGCGGACGCGCTGAGAATCCAGGCCGCCCGGCCCCCATTTATTCCTGCGGCCATTTACCTTCATCTCTCGCGCCACACGACACAATAAGCACACCCACGACAACACATACAGAGAGGACATCCAGCGGTTCCAATGGCGCTCCCCGTGGCTCCAATGGCGCTCCCAGCGGCCGACGATGACAACGGCGGGCAGTTCACCACGCATCACGTAGTGGACACCCACGTGAGGGGGAAGGCCCTCTCGGTGGTGTACACGAACGATCCGGTCTCAGTGGAGAGCTCCATCCAAACTATGGAGCAGTTGCTTGCCGAGGACAAGTACCAAGTGGTCGGCTTCGACCTCGAGTACACCATCGTTCATGCCGGGCACGATCAGAAGGTTGTCGTCGCCCAATTGTGCGTGCAACATGACGTCCTCGTCTACCACTACCACCTAGCCACAAGGCCTTACGAGCGTTTCTCCAGGTTTATCAACAGCTCCGACTACAGTTTCGCTATGGTGGACACCACCAACAATCTAAAAGTGCTCAAGGTTTCGAGCTTGAAATGCCAGAATCTTGTCTACATCCAGGACCACTACAAGGTCTGGGGCAGTGACAACAACAAACAGAACTCCCTGGTTGACCTCGCCTCGGCCATCATTGACCCCTACTACATGAAGATGAAGGATGAGAGCAAGAAGGACAAGAATGCCTGGCACAGTGTCTGGCATGAGACACTGGATGAACAACACGTCAAGTACATGGCCAAGGACGCTTACACAAGCTACGAGATGTACATGCGGATCGTTGACATGAGGGAGTGTCTTCTTCCTGCCCCAGACGAGGGATCGAGCCACAGAGCAGTGGCGGGAACATCACAAGAAGTAGATGACTAGACGATCGTTTCTCCTAGTTTAGAATGCATACAATTTTTTATTGAGGTGTGTGCGAATGATTTGTATAGTCACTTATGTAATTGGATGTTTATTTCAGTTATATATATATATATACATGTTATTCTTCTGTAGACAGAGCAAATCACACGGCTTATTAGCAGCAATCATCTGTGTTATTATTGGTCTTCGCACACATTTCTAATTACGGACCTGTTTGCTGCATATCACACACATCTTGTTCAGTTGAACCGTTTCCATTGTGTTGCCTAATCATACACAGTTCATCCTAGTGAACTGTATGCCATATATCACACACACCCTCATCTGGCTGCCCGTTTCTGTTGTTCCGCATCATCGCAAGTAGTTCTTCTGGATTAACTGTTTGCCACTCATCACACACGCAACTCTAATATGAACCGTGTTCGATGTCGCCGCCATCGCAAACATTTTGCATCTTTTTTGACAGTTTTATTACATCACCGTTTGTGATTGATGCATCGCACACAGTTTCGTCGAAGGGTCACTGATTCGACTATCGCGTTTGGACCATCCTGCAGTAGTGTTGCCGAGTATGGTGCGATGGATGCCATGGAGCCCCTTCCCTAGGAGATCGTCGGGCGCGAGCTGGACATGGAGGAGGCGGCGCAGATCGACGAGCACCAGCCGTAGTAGTACTCTTTGTTTTGTTTAATTAAGAGCGCCAGTCTTTAATTTGTTAGAGTAATGTTTAGGTCAGCTAGCTCTGTTTAATTGCTGAACTTGCTCGATTAAGAAGTGTGGGTGGGCTGTAGTCTCCTTTGTGTACCCAAATTATGCAATGACGTGGATGACCACTGTAACCATGGAAATTCGAACCAAAATTTTTGACGTTCAAACTCATCACACACGGGTTAAGCAATATGAATCGTTTGTGATGTTCACATATCGTACACAGTGCTGAATAAGGAACCGTGTCTGATGACACTTTGCGCGCCAGTTTTTTCGCTTGACTGATTCAAATTTTTTGGCTTCCGCGGAAATATCTACCTCCCCGCCCCCTCCCCCTTACCAAAAGCCACATTTCCCCTGTTTCTACCTTCCTTTCCAAGTTGAAACCTTCACTCCTTGCTTGCAGCACCGCCTCCTCGCCGGCTACCCTCCTTCACGCTGCTCAGCCTCGTCGATCCAGGCAGGTAATCCACACCCGACCCCCATCCTCCTCCTCCTTCCACATCCCACATGCCCCGACCGCCGGCGCGACACCTTCCACCCAAATCACCGACCCCTCCCCCAAATAAGCGCCGCCCTAAGCCATGGTGCATGCAGTATAGCCAGGAGCTCAAGGAGCATTTGGCAGCGGAGAAGCAAATCGTGGCCGCATGCATGAATGAGGTTGCGATGGCTGCCATTCGTGCCGATCCCCAGATCTTGGAGGAGCACCTCGCCGTCTAGGCCACCATCGACACCTCGCGCCCCGACGCCGCGACGCGGTTGGTTGGTTTAAATGATAGTTCGTGGCGTTTCCTCGAGGCCACTGTCAGTGCCTTCGACGAAGACTACGAGGTGTTTTCTCGGCGTGCCTGTGCTTACCTCAACTCGAGAGGCAGCAGGTTGGTGCCCGGAGCGGCTCAGCCAACTCACCACTACGACGAGTGTAACATCCCAAATTTTTAATTTGGAATGTTATGCATTAGATCATCATTGCATATCATATTTTAATGCATTTTGTTTTTGATCCTCGAAATCTTAAGCAACTCAAGGACCCACGGAGAGAGTTGGGGATTTCGTTTATTTCTCATATTTGAATTTTCTCAAATTTGAAAAAAAGAGAGGATCAATTTGATTTAATATTTTTCTCTCCAAATTATTTCCAACATTTAAAATAAAATGAGAGGAGATAATATGACTCTCCAAAAGTATGATAAAAATGTTGGAAATTTGTTTTGAGAAAAAAAATGGTTTATTGGAATTTTTCAGAAAAATGTTTTTTTTTTATTTTGCCTCTGAAAAAATAGTCCATCTTGTTGGATTTATTTTTCTGATCGTTTTGATATATATATGTCCTATATAAAATATTTTTTATTTCTCACCTTTTTATTTTTTTTCGGATAAAAAAAAACGCCCGACTGGGCCAAAGGCCCAGCCGAGCTCGGGCCATCTTCTTCTCCGTATCGAGCACGAGCTCGTGCTCGTACAGGAAGCCGCCGCCGCTCCGATCTGCCCCTTCCCCAAGCCTTCCCTTCCCCTCCCTTCTATAAATAGGGCACCACCCCCTCCTCCTCCACCTCACCCCGTCCCGAGCTGCCCCGAGCACCCCTGCCCCGTGCGCGCCCGCCGAGCCAGGAGCTCGAGCCGCCGTCGCCGCCGCTCGCCCAGGCCGCCGCTGGTCGTCCCCGCCGCCGCCACCACTCACCGTCCCTCCGCCCCGCCGCCCCGGTTCCGTTCCCGGCCATCCCGAGCCTCGCCGGAGCTCGAGCCGGCCGAATTTAGCCGCTGATCGCCGTCGGGTTTTTTTTTTCAATTTTGAGGTAAAAAAAAACCGATTTTTTTTATCGGTTCGGTTTTCCCGGTTTAGCTATCCAGCGGACGTTCGTCCGTACGTTCGTTTTAACGATCGCTATTCGTTGGTTAACCGCAGACAGCGAACGATCGTTCGTTAGCCTGTTCGTCAGTTTTTCTTTTTCGCAATTATTTTCGATCGCGATTTCTGATCCGATTTTCGTTTTAGTATAACTTTTCGCCCGTTTGTCGGAATCAGGCGATTCAAGCGCCTAGATCTTCGTCTCGAAGCCCTCTTTCTGTTTAATCAACTTAAACAAGTTTTTGCTACTATAAAATTTGACTTTAGTCCAGATTAGTAATCGAAGCTTGTTTCTTTCGCAGTTTGAGTTTAGTTGCTCCGTTTGATTTGATTCTTTTTGCAAACCGGAGTTCTTAGGTTGAACTTTCTGGTTAAATCATCTCATTTGAGTTTTACCAGTGCATCTTCGCTTGATTACTTATGTATGCTATTGTTTGTTTGCGATAGAGTACCCGGAGTGCGAAGCGTGCTACTACGAGTCTTTAGGATTTGCGGATCGTCAGCAAGGCAAGTAACACATTGATCATACTTCTTCGTTACCCAGTTTTTATGCATTAGTTTCGACCCTCAAATATTGCATGATTAGGATGTGATTAACGTGTGGGTACTGGGAAGTAGATGATGAGGTAGAACCTATTGCCCTTTTAATAACAAACCCTTGGGAGTTACTTCCACGCTATGCTTATGTTGCCATGCTATGCTCGTAGACGTGGATTGGGTTTGAGTGTATCCATGACAGATGTGAGATTTTTAATTAATGGTTAACTTAAGGTGGCTACTTAAACACACATCTGGGTGGATTGGTTGCGGGCACCTGGGGATATACCAGTGCTGTCCATTTGGTTCGCCACCCAGGCTCAAAGGGATCATAAGATTATTCATGCTAGAAACTTCCATGTGCAGCCACAAGCTATTATGGGCTCTAGCATAGTTGAGTATGTTGCAGGACCTCTTTCAGTGGTAGGCTAGCAGATGTAGGGGAAAGTAGGTGTAACTGTCTACCCAGAGTAAAGAGTAAATGCTTCAGAAAGACTGTGTCTCGGTCATCCGTTTCTCAAACACCATGAAGTGCGAGAAATCCAACGGAGGAGATCGAGTTTTGTGGGGAAAAGTGCACAAACCTCTGCAGAGTGTACAAACTAGTCATGATTAGCCGTGTCCCCGGTTATGGACATCTTGAGTATCTGGTTCTTGGATCATCATATTGAATCCCATCACTCTAAATTAATTTGTTGGGATTAATGATTTCTTTTAATTGGGATTGAGAGGGGGTTTTACCTTCTCAATGTTCAACAACCACCATGATAGTTAAATAAAATATATTCCTTTGTTGTAGGGAAAAATTGGCTTTTCGCAAAACAGTATAACCCTAGAGCTTTTCCACCAGCCAAATATGCATGTAGTATTAGCATTTATTCTGTTCATTGCTCTACTGTGTTATATTGCCAGCATATTCCATGTGCTGACCCGTTTCGGGCTGCAACGTATCATGTTGCAGACTTTTCAGACGAAGAGTAAGGTGTGCTAGGTCGTTGTCGTGCACTCAGCTATGCCGTTGGAGTTGATGGACTCACCTTATCTTCCAAGCCTTCCGCTGTTATCTTATTTAGATGGCCTTAAGCCATATTTATTGTAATCAGTTCTCTTTTGAGACATTCGATGTAATAAGTGTGTGATTGCTACTCTGTTATAAATCCCTCAAGTACTGTGTGTGTCAGCATTACCGATCCAGGGATGACACTTGAACACAGAGATTCGATCCATTCGGGTCAGGTCGCTACAAAGATGGTATCAGAGCCCACGCTGACTGTAGGACACGACCACTAAGAAAAGCCATAGGTCACTCTTCTCTACTCATTTCTGACTTCTCTCCATCTTCTATTCTCTAGGATGGCGGACTCAAGGAACAAGTTTACACAATCGGATGAAGACACACCTTTTGGACGACACTTGAAGGAAGTCACTAGGTACCTGAACATCGGAATACCAAGCTTCACCGGGACCTACACCGCCACTGTACCAGAAGAGGAGCGTTGGATGATTCGAGTTCAAGTTCCCGGAAGGACTTTCACGCCAGTTACCGAGCCCATCGAGTTCACCTTTGATGCACCAACCTGGAGTCTAGGTAAGAGCATGGCAGCTCACATTGCCATGGGACGCATCGGCGAAGTTTACCACAAGGATCTTAAGGACACCATTTATCAGATATGTGGACGCCGAGACGAGCAATGGGAGATGATCAGCACCAGGAGGGACAGGTCCATTTTAGCTTTCATCCAGGAGTTAAACCAGCACATTCGTCGACAGGAGAACCAGATGTGTGCAAGCATGATAGATTTGAAGGAGGTGATGACCAGGAACATGGAGCTAGAAGAGGAACTCAAGTCTACACGCGATGGATACGAGGAGGAAATCGCCGTACTAGTGGAGAAGAATGACGACCTGACAAGGAAGCTAGGAGTATTCATGGGAGACCCCGCGCCCGGAGAAGAAGACGATGAACCTGACGAAATTCGATCTGAAGACTACATCATCATCGACGACACCGACTCCGACCCCGACAGTAGTGATGATGATTATGAAGACGAAGCTGGAGCGGATATCATGGAGTCTTCCACCGATCAAAATTTCTAGATGACCACCATATTATCATTAGTATTTTCCCCATGTAAATAGTAATAGTCCGAGCACTTTTGTAACGGTAGTTAGATCGATTGTATGCTCTTGCTTGAATTGAGTGGTGTGTTATGAATGTGTTTGTCTCATGTGCATATGGGTAGTGCCTTCTCACTAGACCTTACTCTATTCTAATCTCTTCCCTCTAAACCCATCAGATGCCTCCGAGACACGACACCGGATTTGTTTTCCCACCGGAGCTCACTCAGTTGATTCAACAGCAGAATACCCTGATGCAGCTACTAGTTCAGAACCAAGGCAACAACAACAACAACAACAACAACCCACCGCCACCACCACCAGTTGACAACTTAGCCCGTTTTCTGAGGTTGCAGCCGCCGGTGTTTTCTAGTAGCACCGAGCCAATAGTTGCGGATGACTGGCTACGCAGGATTGGAAGGGAGTTGACCACCGCAGGATGCACAGACGCTGAGAAGGTGCGTTTTGCCGCACATCAATTGGATGGACCCGCAGCCTCATGGTGGGAGAATTACACAGCCACATTCCCTATAGCCAATGTCACTTGGGATCAGTTTCAGCAAGCTTTCCGCACTGCACATGTCTCAGCAGGAGCTATGAGCATGAAGAAGCGTGAGTTTCGCAACTTACGCCAGGGAAACCGTACCGTGGGGCAGTACGTGGATGAGTTCAGTAAATTAGCTCGCTATGCCCCGGATGATGTGGCCACTGACGCCGCGAAGCAGGAGAAGTTTATGGAAGGGTTGAATGATGAGCTGAGTATGCAGTTGATGGTGGCAACATTCAACAACTACCAGGAGTTGGTAGACAAAGCTCTTATGATTGAAGGGAAGCAGCAGCAGATTGATAGCCGCAAGAGGAAGTATGGACAAGGGAAGTTCAACTCAGGAGCTCAGCAGAAGCCCCGGCTCACCCCGAACTCGGGAGGGCTTGTTCATAACCATGGAGGTCATAACCACAATGGAGGAAGTTCACACAACCATAATGGCCACAAGAATGGAAATGGACATGGAGCAGGCAGTAATCAGAACCGCTCTAACCCAGCCACACCCGCCAAGAAGGATCAAAGCCACATTACCTGTTTCAAGTGCGGGAAGACTGGACATTATGCCAACGAATGTCCAGAATTGAAGAACGGCAATGGTAATGGAAGCGCTGGGAAGAAACCCAATCCATTCAACCGAGGACAAGTGAACCACGTGAACGTGGAGGAGGTTGAGGAGCAGCCTGATGCAGTTATCGGTAAGTTTTTGGTTAAGTCTTTTATTGCAATTGTTCTTTTCGATACTGGTGCATCGCATTCATACATATCAAGGGGATTCGTGGATAAGTATAAGTTGCCCACTAAGGTACTTAGGACACCCATGTTAGTAAGATCACCCGATGCGGAGTATATGGCAAGACAAGGATGTTTTCAGATGCCATTGATCATTGGAAGTCATGTTTTCCCCTCAGACCTGATAGTTTTGAAGTCACAAGGATTGGATGTGATACTAGGCATGGATTGGCTATCGATGTATGGAGGAAGCATCGATTGTGCGAGTAAGTCGATTTCGCTTACCACCCCGGAGGGAAAAAGGATCAAGTATGTATCTAGGCATGTGCCTAGAAGGAGCCAAGTAAATTCTCTCACGGGAGTTGTTCAGGAGGAGGTGCCTATTGTGAAAGATTACCCGGATGTATTTCCAGAGGAGTTACCAGGCATGCCGCCGGATCGAGACATTGAATTCTTGATAGAGTTGTTGCCAGGCACCGGACCAATATCAAAGAGACCATACCGGATGCCCGCAAATGATCTGGAGGAGATTAAGAAGCAGATCAAGGAATTATTGGAGAAAGGTTACATTCGACGAAGTTCATCACCGTGGGGAGCCCAGTGCTCTTAGTTGAGAAGAAGGATGGATCCTTGAGAATGGTTGTTGATTATCGCGCATTGAATGAAGTGACGATTAAGAACAAGTACCCACTGCCAATGATTAATGATTTGTTTGATCAGTTGCAAGGAGCTAAAGTGTTCTCCAAGATCGATCTGAGATCAGGGTATCACCAGCTGAAGATCCGAGAACAGGATATACCTAAGACAGCCTTCACCACCCGGTATGGGCTATATGAGTACACAGTTATGTCATTTGGATTGACTAATGCCCCTGCCTATTTCATGAGTATGATGAACAAGGTGTTCATGGAGTTCTTGGATAAGTTTGTCGTGGTGTTCATTGATGATATCTTGGTATACTCAAAGAATGAAGAGGAGCACAAGGAGCATCTGCGTTTAGTTCTCGAGAAGCTCAGGGAACATCAGTTGTATGCCAAGTTCAGCAAATGTGAGTTTTGGTTGAAGGAAGTTGGATTTCTTGGACATGTTATATCGGGCGAAGGTATAGCAGTAGACCCCACTAAGGTTCAGTCTGTCAGTGAGTGGTTGGCACCCACCTCAGTGGGGGAGATCCGCAGTTTTCTTGGACTTGCAGGATATTATCGGAGATTTATCGAGAATTTTTCTAAGATTGCGAAGCCTATGACGGAGTTACTGAAGAAGGACACTAAGTTCAAATGGACAGATGAATGTGAGGCAAGTTTTCAGGAACTGAAGAAACGTTTGGTTACAGCCCCAGTTCTGATTCTGCCAGATATACGCAAGGATTTCCAAGTGTATTGCGACGCTTCTCGCTTAGGACTGGGAGGAGTACTTATGCAGGAAGGAAGAGTTGTTTCATATGCCTCACGTCAGCTTCGGCCGCATGAGTTGAATTATGCCACGCATGACTTGGAGTTAGCAGCTGTAGTTCATGCACTTAAGACTTGGAGACATTTTCTTATTGGGAACCGTTGTGATGTGTACACGGATCACAAGAGCTTGAAGTATATTTTCACTCAGAAGGAGCTGAACCTCAAGCAGAGGAGATGGTTGGAACTTATAAAGGATTATGATATGAAGTTGCATTATCATCCAGGAAAGGCCAATGTCGTAGCAGACGCTTTGAGCCGGAAGAGTTATGTCAATACCCTCAAAAGCGGAGGTTTACCAAAGGGGTTATCCGAAGATCTCAGGGAGTTTCGTTTGGGGATAGTCCCTAGAGGTTTTGTCGCAGTTATGGAAGTTTAGTCAACATTATTGGGAAGGATTCGAGAAGCTCAGAAAGATGACAAAGAAATTGCCGAGATAAAGGATAGAATGCGCAAAGGAAAAGCCAAAGGTTTTCGTGAAGATGAGCACGACACCTTATGGTTTGAGGACCGTGTGTATGTACCCAATAATGCCGAGATCAGGAAGTTGATACTACAGGAGGCTCATGACTCGCCATACTCGATACACCCCGGAAACACCAAGATGTATTTGGATTTAAAAGAGCGTTTCTGGTGGACGGGTATGAAGAGGGATATTGCTGAGTATGTAGCCGTATGTGATGTATGTCAGAGAGTGAAGGCAGAGCATCAGAAGCCCGCAGGATTGCTACAGCCTATGCCAATACCCGAATGGAAGTGGGATAAACTTGGCATGGATTTCATCACCGGATTACCCAGGACCCGATCAGGATATGATTCTATCTGGGTAGTAGTGGATCGTTTGACCAAAGTAGCTCACTTTATTCCAGTGAAAACCACATATACGAGTGCGAAGTTGGCCAAGATATATATGACCAGGATCGTATGTCTGCACGGAGTTCCGAGGACCATCGTATCAGATAGAGGAACCCAGTTTACTTCAAAGTTTTGGCACCAACTACACCAGACATTGGGAACCAGGCTAGAGTTTAGTACAGCTTTTCATCCGCAGACAGATGGACAGACGAGAGAGTCAATCAGATCCTGGAGGACATGTTAAGAGCTTGTGCGCTAGATTATGGATCTAGTTGGGATGACAATCTGCCCTACGCGGAGTTCTCATACAACAACAGCTACCAAGCCAGTTTGAAGATGGCACCTTTCGAGGCTTTGTATGGAAGGAGGTGCAGAACACCGTTGATGTGGGATGAAGTTGGAGACCGTCAGTTGTTTGGACCGGATTTGATTAAGGAATCCGAAGAGAAGGTTAAGCTGATTCGAGATAGACTGAAAGTAGCCCAGTCCAGACAGAAGAGTTATGCCGATCCAAAACGCAAGGAGGTAACCTATGAAGTCGGAGACAGAGCATATCTACGTGTGTCGCCACTTCGAGGAGTTAAACGGTTCGGAGTCAAAGGGAAGTTAGCACCACGATTTGTGGGACCATACCGAGTATTGGAACGTATGGGTGAAGTTGCCTACAAGTTGGAATTGCCCGAAGGTTTGTCAGGAGTTCATGATGTGTTCCACGTTTCCCAGTTAAAGAAGTGCCATGCGGAGATGGCTGATATTCCTCTGAGAGATACAGTGCCCCTAGAAGCAATTCAATTGGATAGTGATCTAACCTACGAGGAGAAACCCGTCAAGATTCTCGAGTTTGCCAGCCGAGTTACACGCAACAAAGTTATCAAGTTTTGCAAAGTTCAGTGGAGCCACCATACCGAGGATGAAGCCACCTGGGAGCGCGAAGAAGACCTCCGGAAGGACCACTCACACCTGTTTTCTAGCCAACCCGAATCTCGAGGGCGAGATTCATCTTAAGGGGGGTAGGTTTGTAACATCCCAAATTTTTAATTTGGAATGTTATGCATTAGATCATCATTGCATATCATATTTTAATGCATTTTGTTTTTGATCCTCGAAATCTTAAGCAACTCAAGGACCCACGGAGAGAGTTGGGGATTTCGTTTATTTCTCATATTTGAATTTTCTCAAATTTGAAAAAAAAAGAGGATCAATTTGATTTAATATTTTTCTCTCCAAATTATTTCCAACATTTAAAATAAAATGAGAGGAGATAATATGACTCTCCAAAAGTATGATAAAAATGTTGGAAATTTGTTTTGAGAAAAAAAATGGTTTATTGGAATTTTTCAGAAAAATGTTTTTTTTTGTTTTTATTTTGCCTCTGAAAAAATAGTCCATCTTGTTGGATTTATTTTTCTGATCGTTTTGATATATATATGTCCTATATAAAATATTTTTTATTTCTCCCCTTTTTATTTTTTTTCGGATAAAAAAAACGCCCGACTGGGCCAAAGGCCCAGCCGAGCTCGGGCCATCTTCTTCTCCGTATCGAGCACGAGCTCGTGCTCGTACAGGAAGCCGCCGCCGCTCCGATCTGCCCTTTCCCCAAGCCTTCCCTTCCCCTCCCTTCTATAAATAGGGCACCACCCCCTCCTCCTCCACCTCACCCCGTCCCGAGCTGCCCCGAGCACCCCTGCCCCGTGCGCGCCCGCCGAGCCAGGAGCTCGAGCCGCCGTCGCCGCCGCTCGCCCAGGCCGCCGCTGGTCGTCCCCGCCGCCGCCACCACTCGCCGTCCCTCCGCCCCGCCGCCCCGGTTCCGTTCCCGGCCATCCCGAGCCTCGCCGGAGCTCGAGCCGGCCGAATTTAGCCGCTGATCGCCGTCGGGTTTTTTTTTCAATTTTGAGGTAAAAAAAAACCGATTTTTTTTATCGGTTCGGTTTTCCCGGTTTAGCTATCCAGCGGACGTTCGTCCGTACGTTCGTTTTAACGATCGCTATTCGTTGGTTAACCGCAGACAGCGAACGATCGTTCGTTAGCCTGTTCGTCAGTTTTTCTTTTTCGCAATTATTTTCGATCGCGCTTTCTGATCCGATTTTCGTTTTAGTATAACTTTTCGCCCGTTTGTCGGAATCAGGCGATTCAAGCGCCTAGATCTTCGTCTCGAAGCCCTCTTTCTGTTTAATCAACTTAAACAAGTTTTTGCTACTATAAAATTTGACTTTAGTCCAGATTAGTAATCGAAGCTTGTTTCTTTCGCAGTTTGAGTTTAGTTGCTCCGTTTGATTTGATTCTTTTTGCAAACCGGAGTTCTTAGGTTGAACTTTCTGGTTAAATCATCTCATTTGAGTTTTACCCGTGCATCTTCGCTTGATTACTTATGTATGCTATTGTTTGTTTGCGATAGAGTACCCGGAGTGCGAAGCGTGCTACTACGAGTCTTTAGGATTTGCGGATCGTCAGCAAGGCAAGTAACACATTGATCATACTTCTTCGTTACCCAGTTTTTATGCATTAGTTTCGACCCTCAAATATTGCATGATTAGGATGTGATTAACGTGTGGGTACTGGGAAGTAGATGATGAGGTAGAACCTATTGCCCTTTTAATAACAAACCCTTGGGAGTTACTTCCACGCTATGCTTATGTTGCCATGCTATGCTCGTAGACGTGGATTGGGTTTGAGTGTATCCATGACAGATGTGAGATTTTTAATTAATGGTTAACTTAAGGTGGCTACTTAAACGCACATCTGGGTGGATTGGTTGCGGGCACCTGGGGATATACCAGTGCTGTCCATTTGGTTCGCCACCCAGGCTCAAAGGGATCATAAGATTATTCATGCTAGAAACTTCCGTGTGCAGCCACAAGCTATTATGGGCTCTAGCATAGTTGAGTATGTTGCAGGACCTCTTTCAGTGGTAGGCTAGCAGATGTAGGGGAAAGTAGGTGTAACTGTCTACCCAGAGTAAAGAGTAAATGCTTCAGAAAGACTGTGTCTCGGTCATCCGTTTCTCAAACACCATGAAGTGCGAGAAATCCAACGGAGGAGATCGAGTCTTGTGGGGAAAAGTGCACAAACCTCTGCAGAGTGTACAAACTAGTCATGATTAGCCGTGTCCCCGGTTATGGACATCTTGAGTATCTGGTTCTTGGATCATCATATTGAATCCCATCACTCTAAATTAATTTGTTGGGATTAATGATTTCTTTTAATTGGGATTGAGAGGGGGTTTTACCTTCTCAATATTCAACAACCACCATGATAGTTAAATAAAATATATTCCTTTGTTGTAGGGAAAAATTGGCTTTTCGCAAAACAGTATAACCCTAGAGCTTTTCCACCAGCCAAATATGCATGTAGTATTAGCATTTATTCTGTTCATTGCTCTACTGTGTTATATTGCCAGCATATTCCATGTGCTGACCCGTTTCGGGCTGCAACGTATCATGTTGCAGACTTTTCAGACGAAGAGTAAGGTGTGCTAGGTCGTTGTCGTGCACTCAGCTATGCCGTTGGAGTTGATGGACTCACCTTATCTTCCAAGCCTTCCGCTGTTATCTTATTTAGATGGCCTTAAGCCATATTTATTGTAATCAGTTCTCTTTTGAGACATTCGATGTAATAAGTGTGTGATTGCTACTCTGTTATAAATCCCTCAAGTACTGTGTGTGTCAGCATTACCGATCCAGGGATGACACTTGAACACAGAGATTCGATCCATTCGGGTCGGGTCGCTACAACGAGGGCACCCACAATGTGGAGGCCTCGCCCTCTTCCATGTCCAAGGAGCCAATCATCATCGATATCTCCGACGATGAGGAGTAGCTTGTCTTATTAGCTCACTATAAGGACCTATGTTCAGTTTGGTAGCTATGCCGGTTAAGCATGCTCGGTTTACCCGTTGCATGTGCTGCCCCTGCCTTTCCTTAACAAATTCTAGTGAATTGTCCTATCTACTTTTATGATGCAATCTGTTGCTCTAGTGTATATGTTCTATATGTCGTGCAATGTGGTGCTCACTTATTAACTGTTTGGTTAATTAGTTGTCGTCTTCAGTTAACTATTTGGTTCAATTCTGCAAATGTGATGTTCAATTCTTCAGGGTGCAATTTTGTATTGTCTTCCATGTGAGAAATAAATCGAATTTATCTTTACAAAATACATGAGAAACAAATACAATTGCTATATTTCCAAGTTGTCAAGCATGCTTGGTTTGGTTAACCGTCTGATCTTCTAGTATGTTATACATTGTGCAATGTGGTGCTCAGTTAACATTTGGTTCATTTGTTGTGGTGTTTAGTTAACTGTTTGGTTCAATTCTACAATGCGATGTTCAATTGTTGTGGGTGCATTCTGTTATTGTATACCATGTGAGAAATAAATCGAATTTGGATGTACTAAATACATGAGAAACAAATACAATTGTTATATTTCCAAGTTGTTAAGCATGCTTGGTTTGGTTAACTGTCTGATCTTCTATTAGGAGTAAGTTATATTGTGCAATGTGGTGCTCAGTTAATGTTTGGTTCATTTGTTGTGGTGTTTAGTTAACTGCTTGGTTCAATTCTGAAATGCGATGTCCAATTGTCGTGGGTAGAATTTTGTATTGTTGTGCATGTGAGGAATAAATCGAATTTGGCTGCACTTAATACATGAGAAACATATATAATTGCTATATTTCCTAGTTCTTAATCATGCTTGGTTTGGATAAATGGGGTTTCCATGTGGCTTGAATTAATCTGATGAATCTGCAATGTGCTTATTTTTCATCAATATATTTTACTGATAGCATGCGAACCCTCACTTAACTTGATCAGTAACTACTATGTGTTGCAGGGAAACAATGGGAAGCACTGAGGTTTACAATCGAGGTTTGCACATGCATGGTCCTTTGTCTAATAGCACATTATTGTGCAATTGCAGGAACCATTCTAATATTTAGGTTTTTAACAATTTGGTCTTGCACATGTAGGTCCTGCTGTCAAAGGTTTTGACCCACTGTTCGACCCTTTTTGTATATGGGGAAATGAGTTGTCCATGAATATCAGTCAAGTCAAGAAACTCAGAAAGATTGTTAGGATAAAGAAATTAGCGACAAAAAATAACAAGATCTTTGTCTGCACAATGAAGAAGACATCAGTTCACTACAGGATGGTACTAACTATTATACCTTGCCTTTTTTATTCCTTTGCCCCATTTCCAATGTAGAGAAGATATTTATGCACATCCTTATTTTCAGGCCTTTCCAAAGCAGTTCACTGATGATTATCTCTCAAACCACATGTATGGTCAGGAGGCGAGGAAGGTTTTCATACAACACCCACGGTTCAATATTGAAGTGTTCCTGAAGAGGATGAAGGATGAACGGTCAATCATCCACAGGCACTGGCCTAAAGTTGCAAATACCTTCAACATCAATGAAGGCTCAATATTCGCCTTCCGCTTCAGCAGTTTTCCAGATGAGATTCATCTGTCTATGTACCGTCTATGATGCTAATTTCGAAAGGTTCTAGATGTTGCATGTGAAACTTGGTGCTGGTGCAGTTGTGTAATGGGGTAGCTGAGTACTGAAGCTATATGATGTTGTACTCTGATGTATTTCAATTATGAAATCCTGCTTCCTTAATATGAAAATGAAATATATTGTGTGCTTAGTATGAAATGCCAATTAGATTAATAAATGGATTATTAATAATACGACAATTAGCCGGCTAATGGCCAATTAGCCTGCTAATTGGGTTTTTCTATTGCAAACGGTTATTGAGAAAACACCGTGGGCGATGACCTCAGGCAACACACACAGTTTCTAGGAATAAACCGTATTGGATCAATGAACAATCACACACGACATCCTCTTGAAAGCTGTTTGCGTTAGGCCACCTTGCGCAAACGTTTACCACATAAATAGTGTGTGTGTTGGACAACCTTTGCCACACAGTTTCTTCTACGCACCGTGTGTGATGCATTCAAAAACGCAAACGATAAAATTGTTAATATCGTCTGCAATGGCAACGCTATCACAAACGATTCTAGCATGAATAATAAACCTTTATTATGAATAAGGAAATATAAAATAACAACTTTATTATTGCCTCTAGGCATATTTCCTTCACTTACCACCAACGTCTTATTTTGATTCGGCGGTATTGTGGGATGAAGCGGCCCGGACCAACCTTACATGTCCACGCACATGAGACCGGTTCCACCGACTGACATGCAACTAGTTTTGCATAAAGGTGGCTGGCGGGTGTCTGTTTCTCCTACTTTAGTTGAATCGAATTTGACTACGGCCGGTCCTTGAAGAAGGTTAAAACAACAAACTTGATGAATCACCGTTGTGGTTTTTGCATAGGTAAGAACGGTTCTTGCTAGAAGCCCATAGCAGCCACGTAAAACTTGCAACAACAAAGTAGAGGACGTCTAACTTGTTTTTGCAGGGCATGTTGTGATGTAATATGGTCAAGACGTGATGTGATATATGTTGATGTATGAGATGATCATGTTTTGTAATATCGACAACCGGCAGGAGCCTTAGGATTGTCTCTTTATTGTATGAAATGCAAACGCCATGTAATTGATTTACTTTATCGCTATGCGTTAGCAATAGTTGCAGAAGCAATAGTTGGCAAGACGACCCCGAAGCAACGATGGAGATCAATGTGTCGAGCCGATGACGATGGAGATCATGACGATGCTTTGGAGATGGAGATCAAAAGCACAAGATGATGATGACCATATCATGTCACATATTTTGATTACATGTGATGTTTATCTTTTATGCATCTTATTTTGCTTAGAACAACGATAGCATTATAAGATGATCTCTTCACTAAATTTCAAGATAAAAGTGTTCTCCCCAAGTATGCACCATTGCCAAAGTTCATCGTTTCGAAGCACCTCGTGATGATCGGGTGTGATAGATTCTACGTTCACATACAACGGGTGTAAGACAGTTTTGCACATGCAGAATACTTGGGTTAAACTTGACGAGCCTAGCATGTACAGACATGGTCTCGGAACACTGGAGACCGAAAGGTCGAACGTGAGTCATATAGTAGATATGATCAACATAGAGATGTTCACCATTGATGACTACCCCATCTCATGTGATGATCGGACATGGGTTAGTTGGTTTGGATCATGTATCACTTAGATAAACTTGAGGGATGATTATTTACGTGGGAGTTCATTTGTAATTTGGTTAATTTAACTTAATTTATCATGAACTTAGTCTTATAGTTTTGCATATCTATGTTGTAGATCAATGGCCCGAGCTACCGTTCCCTTGAATTTTAATGCATTCCTAGAGAAAGTTAAGTTGAAAGATGATGGTAGCAACTACATGGACTGGGTCCATAACTTGACGATTATCCTCATTGTTGCACAGAAGAATTATGTCCTTGATGCACCGCTAGGTGACAGACCTGCTGCAGGAGCTACTGCAGATGTTATGAACATCTGGCAGGCTCGATCTGATGACTACTCGATAGTTCAGTGTGCCATTCTTTTCGGCTTGGAACCGAGACTTCAAAGACATTTTGAACATCATGGAGCATATGAGATGTTCCAGGAGTTGAAGTTAATATTTCAAGCAAATGCCCAGGTTGAGAGATATGAAGTCTCCAACAAGTTCTCTAGCTACAAGATGGAGGAGAACAGTTCTGTCAGTGAACACATACTCAAAATGTCTGGGTATCATAACCACTTGACTCAGCTGGGAGTTGATCTTCCAGTTGATAGTGTTATTAACAGAGTTCTTCAGTCACTGCCACCAAGCTACAAAGGCTTCGTGATGAACTATAATATGCAAGGGATGAATAAAACGATTCCTGAGCTCTCGCAATGCTTAAGGCCGCGGAGGTAGAAATCAAGAAGGAGCATCAAGTGTTGATGGTTAGCAAGACCACTAGTTTCAAGAAAAAGGGCAAGGGTAAGAAAGGGAACTTCAAGAAGAATGGCAAGCAAGTTGCCACTCCCGGGAAGAAGCCCAAAGCTGGACCCAAGCCTGAAACTGAGTGCTTCTACTACAAAGGGAATGGTCACTAGAAGCGGAACTACCCCAAATACTTGGCGGATAAGAAAGATGGCAAAGTGAACAAAGGTATATTTGATATACATGTTATTGATGTGTACCTTACTAATGCTCGTAGCAGCGCCTGGTATTTGATACTGGTTCGGTTGCTCATATTTGTAACTCTAAACGGGAGCTGCAGAATAAACGAAGATTGGCTAAGGACGAGGTGACGATGCGCGTCGGGAATGGTTCCAAGGTCGATGTGATCGCCGTCGGCACGCTACCTCTACATCTACCTTCGGGATTTGTTTTAGACCTCAATAATTGTTATTTGGTGCCCGCGTTGAGCATGAACATTATATCTGGATCTTGTTTATTGTGAGATGGTTATTCATTTAAATCAGAGAATAATGGTTGTTCTATTTATATGAGTAATATCTTTTATGGTCATGCACCCTTGATGAATGGTCTATCTTTGTTGAATCACGATCGTAGTGATACACATATTCATAATATTGATGCCAAAAGATGCAAAGTTGATAATGATAGTGCAACATACTTGTGGCACTGCCGTTTAGGTCATATTGGTGTAAAGCGCATGAAGAAACTCCATGCCGATGGACTTTTGAAATCACTTGATTATGAATCATTTGATACTTGCGAACCATGCCTCATGGGCAAGATGACTAATCCATTCTCCGGAACAATGGAGCGAGCTAATGACTTATTGGAAATAATACATACTGATGTATGTGGTCCGATGAGTGTTGAAGCACGCGGCGGGTATTGTTATTTTCTGACCTTCACAGATGATTTGAGTAGGTATGGGTATATCTACCTGATGAAACACAAGTCTGAGACATTTGAAAAGTTCAAAGAATTTCAGAGTGAAGTGGAGAATCATCGTAACAAGAAAATAAAGTTTCTACGATGTGATCGCGGAGGCGAATATTTGAGTTACGAGTTTGGCCTTCATTTAAAACAATGTGGAATTGTTTCACAACTCACGCCACCTGGAACAACACAGCATAATGGTGTGTCCGAACGTCGTAACTATACTTTATTGGATATGGTGCATTCTATGATGTCTCTTACCGATTTACCACTATCGTTTTGGGGTTATGCATTAGAGACAGCCGCATTCATGTTAAATAGGGCACCGTCTAAATCCGTTGAGACGACACCGTATGAACTATGGTTTGGCAAGAAACCTAAGCTGTCGTTCCTTAAAGTTTGGGGTTACGACACTTATGTCAAAAGGCTTCAGCCTGGTAAGCTCGAACCCAAATCGGAGAAGTGCATCTTCATAGGATACCCTAAGGAAACAATTGGGTACACCTTCTACCACAAATCCAAAGGCAAGATCACTGTTGCCAAGAATGGATCCTTTCTAGAGAAGGAGTTTCTCTCGAAAGAAGTGAGTGGGAGGAAAGTAGAACTTGATGAGGTAATTATACCTTCTCTCGAATTGGAAAGTAGCACATCGGAGAAAACCGGTCCCGTGATGCCTACACCAACTAGAGAGGAAGCAAATGATAATGATCATGAAACTTCAGACCAAGTTGCTACTAAACCTCGTAGGTCAACCAGAGCACGATCCGCACCAGAGTGGTATAGTAATCCTGTCCTGTAAGTCATGTTATTAGACCAAGGCGAACCTGCGAACTATGAAGAAGCTATGATGAGCCCAGATTCCGATAAATAGCTTGAGGCCATAAAATTTGAGATAGGATCCATGTATGAGAACAAAGTGTGGACTTTGGTGGACTTGCCCGATGATCGGCAAGCCATAGAAAATAAATGGATCTTCAAGAAGAAGACTGATGCTGATGGTAATGTTACTGTCTACAAAGCTCGACTTGTTGCAAAAGGTTTTTGACAAGTTCAAGGGGTTGACTACGATGAAACTTTCTCACCCGTAGTGATGCTTAAGTCTGTCCGAATCATGTTAGCAATTGCCGCATTTTATGATTATGAAATCTGGCAAATGGACGTCAAAACTGCATTCCTTAATGGATTTCTTAAAGAAGAGTTGTATATGATGCAACCAGAAGGTTTTGTCAATCCTAAAGGTGCTAACAAAGTGTGGAAGCTCCAGCGATCCATCTATGGACTCGTGCAAGCATCCTGGAGGTGGAATATATGCTTTGATGAGGTGATCAAAGCATATGGTTTTATACAGACTTACGGTGAAGCCTTTATTTACAAGAAAGTGAGTGGGAGCTCTATAGCATTTCTGATATTATATGTGGATGACATATTATTGATTGGAAATGATATAGAATTTCTGGATAGCATAAAAGGATACTTGAATAAGAATTTTTCAATGAAAGACCTCTGTGAAGCTGCTTATATATTGGGCATCAAGATCTATAGGGATAGATCGAGATGCTTAATAGGACTTTCACAAAGCACATACCTTGACAAAGTTTTGAAGAAGTTCAAAATGGATCAGTCAAAGAAAGGGTTCTTGCCTGTGTTACAAGGTGTGAAGTTGAGTCAGACTCAAAGCCCGACCACTGCAGAAGATAGAGAGAAAATGAAAGTCATTCCCTATGCCTCAGTCATAGGTTCTATCATGTATGCTAAGCTATGTACCAGACCTGATGTGTGCCTTGCCATAAGTTTGGAAGGGAGGTACCAAAGTAATCCAGGAGTGGATCACTGGACAGCGGTCAAGAACATCCTGAAGTACCTAAAAAGGACCAAGGATATGTTTCTCGTTTATGGAGGTGATGAAGAGCTCATCGTAAATGGTTACGTCGATGCTAGCTTCGACACTGATCCGGATGACTCTAAGTCACAAACCAGATACGTATTTAAATTGAATGGTGGCGCTGTCAGTTGGTGCAGTTCCAAGCAGAGCATCGTGGCGGGATCTACGTGTGAAGCGGAGTACATAGCTGCTTCGGAATCAGCACATGAAGGAGTCTGGATAAAGGAGTTCATATCCGATCTGGGTGTAATACCTAGTGCATCGGGTCTAATGAAAATCTTTTGTGACAACACTGGAGCAATTGCCTTAGCGAAGGAATCAAGGTTTCACAATAGAACCAAACACATCAGGAGACACTTCAACTCCATTCGTGAAAAGGTCAAGGATGGAGACATAGAGATTTGCAAAATACATACGGATCTAAATGTGGCAGACCCGTTGACTAAGCCTCTTCCGTGAGCAAAACATGATCAGCACCAAGACTCCATGGGTGTTAGATTCATTACAATGTAATCTAGATTACTGACTCTAGTGCAAGTGGGAGACTGAAGGAAATATGCCCTAGTGGCAATAATAAAGTTGTTATTTTATATTTCCTTATTCATGATAAAGGTTTATTATTCATGCTAGAATTGTATTGATCAGAAACTTAAATACATGTGTGAATACATAAACAAATACCGTGTCCCTAGTAAGCCTCTACTAGACTAGCTCGTTGATCAAAGATGGTTAAGGTTTCCTAACCATAGACATGTGTTGTCATTTGATAACGGGATCACATCATTAGGAGAATGATGTGATGGACAAGACCCATCCATTAGCTTAGCATATTGATCGTTCAGTTTATAGCTATTGCTTTCTTGATGACAAATACATATTCCTTCGACTATGAGATTATGCAACTGCCAGATACCAGAGGAATACCTTGTGTTCTATCAAACGTCACAACGTAACTGGGTGATCATAAAGATGCTCTACAGGTATCTCCGAAGGTGTTTGTTGAGTTGGCATAGATCGAGATTAGGATTTGTCACTCCGAGTATCGGAGAGGTATCTCTGGGCCCTCTCGGTAATACACATCATAAGAAGCTTTGAAAGAAAAGTGACTAAGGAGTTAGTTGCAAGATGATGTATTACGGAATGAGTAAAGAGACTTGCCGGTAACGAGATTGAACTAGGTATGAAGATACCGACGATCGAATCTCGGGCAAGTAGCATACCGATGGACAAAGGGAATTACGTATGTTGTCATAAGGTTCGACCGATAAAGATCTTCGTATAATATGTAGGAGCCAATATGGGCATCCAGGTTCCGCTATTGGTTATTGACCGGAGAGGTGTCTCGGTCATGTCTACATAGTTCTCGAACCCGTAGGGTCCGCACGCTTAACGTTCGTTGACGATATAGTGTTAAATGAGTTATATGATTTGGTGACCGAATGTTGTTCGGAGTCCCCAGATGAGATCACGGACATGACGAGGAGCTCCGGAATGGTCCGGAGGTAAAGATTGATATATAGGACGATGATATTCGGACACCGGAAGAGTTTCGGAGTGCACCGGGTAGTTATCGGATCACCGGAAGGGGTTCCGGGCACCCCCGGGAAGTATATGGGCCATATGGGCCAAAAGAGGGGAGCACACCAGCCCACAAGGGGCTGGCGCGCCCCTCCTATGGCAGCCGGACTAGGGGAGGAAAGGAAAGGGGGGATTCGGCCTCCCCCTTGCTTTCTCTCCTCCCTTTCCTTTCTCTCGGAAGCAAATATGGAAGGGGGGCGCGGCCAAGGGCAGGAGCCCAAGTAGGATTTGGTCCTGCTTGGGGAACCTCTTGGCCTCTCCCCTCTCCCCCCACCTATATATATATGTGGGAGGGGGCACCACACATAACCACGACAATTGCTTAGTCGTGTGCGGCGCCCCCCTCCACAGTTTAGTCCCTCGGTCATATTTTCATTGTGCTTAGGCGAAGCCCTGCGGAGATAGCTTCACCATCACCATCACCACGCCGTCGTGCTGCTGGAACTCATCCACTACTTCGCCATCTTGCTGGATCAAGAAGGCGAGGACGTCACCGAGCTGAACGTATGCTGAACGCGGAGGTGCCGTACGTTCGGTACTCGATCAGTTGAAGTGCGAAGAAGTTCGACTACATCAACCGCGTTAACAAATGCTTCCGCTTACGATCTACGAGGGTACGTAGACACACTCTCCCCTCTCTTTGCTATGCATCTCCTTGATAGATCTTGCGTGTGCATAGATTTTTTTTTCCATGCAACCTTTCCCAACAGTAAGCAGTATGAACATCACCGCCCACAACTCCTTTGTGTTCTACTCATGCATATCATCTACGCACAGGCCTGGCTCTGATACCACTGATGGGGAACGTTGGATGGAAAACAAAAAATTTATACGCACACGCAAGATCTATCCATGGAGATGCATAGCTATGAGAGGGGAGAGTGTGTCTACGTACCCTCGTAGACCGTTAAGCAGAAGCGTTTATCAACGCGGTTGATGTATTCGTACACCTTCACGATCCGCCCGATCAAGTACCGAACACATGGCACCTCCGCGTTCAACACACGTTCAGCTCGATGACGTCCTCACCTTCTTGATCCAGCAAGACGGGCGAAGTAGTAGATGAATTCCGGCAGCACGACGGTGTGGTGACGGTGGTGATGAAACTATCCGCAGGGCTTTGCCAAGCACAACAGACGTGGACGGAGGAGGAACTAGAACTAGAGGGAGACGGGGCGCCGCACACAGCTTGGGGATCGTAGTGTGTGTTTCCCCTCTCCCTCCTCACATATATATAGGTGGAGGGGGGAAGAGGAGGCAGCCTAGGACGCCCCCAAGGGGCCGACGGCCCGCCCAAGGGCCTGCCTAGCCGCGTCCCCTCCCCCTCCATATATGGACATGGGGAGGAAAGGGGGGCTGGCTGCCTTAGGGCGCCTCCCCTTTCCTTCCCTCCCTCTTTGGCATGTGGGCAGGGGTGGAGGGGCGTGCCAGCCCCCTTGTGGGCTAGTGTGCTTCCCCCCTTTGGCCCATAAGGCCCACCACTTACCAATGGCCTCCCGGAACCCCTTCCGGCATCCGATAAATACTTGGTACATTCTGAAACCTTTCCGGTGACCAAATAGCATCGTCCTATATATCAATCTTTACCTTCGGACCATTTCGGAGCTCCTCGTCATGTCTGTGATCTCATCCGGGACTTCGAACAACATTTGGTCACCAATTCACATAACTCATATAATACTATATTGTCAACGAACGTTAAGCATGCGGACCCTTCGGGTTTGAGAATGATGTAGACATGACCGAGACGCTTCTTGGTTCCTATATATTCTACGAAGATCTTTATCGGTCAAACCTTTATGACAACATATGTATTTCCCTTTGTCTGTCGGTATGTTACTTGCCCGAGATTCGATCGTTGGTATCTCAATACCTAGTTCAATCTCGTCACCTGGAAGTCTCTTTACTCGTTCCGTAATAAATCATCTTGCAACTAACTCCTTAGTCACTTTGCTTGCAAGCTTCTTGTGATGTGTATTACTGAGAGGGCCCAGAGATACCTCTCCGTCATACGGAGTGACAAATCCCAATCTCGATTCACGCCAACTCAACAGACACCTTCAGAGATACCCGTAGAGCATCTTTATGATCACCCAGTTACGTTGTGACATTTGATAGCACACAAGGTATTCCTTAGGGATCCGGGAGTTGCATGATCTCATGGTCGAAGGAATATGTATTTGACATTAAGAAAGCAGTAGCAATAAACTGAACGATCATATGCTATGCTAACGGATGGATCTTGTCCATCACATCAATCTCCTAATGATGTGATCCCGTTATCAAATGACAACTCATGTCTATGGTTAGGAAACCTTAACCATCTTTTGATCAATGAGGTAGTCTAGTAGAGGCTCATTAGGGACACGATATTTGTTTATGTATCCACACATGTATTTAAGTTTCCGGTCAATACAATTCTAGCATGAATAATAAACCTTTATCATGATTAAGGAAATATAATAATAATCATTTTATTATTGCCTCTAGGGCATATTTCCATCAATCTTATCAAAAAAATGTCTCCAGATCGTCCAACATAGTCCAATTCCACCAATTAGAAACATTTTTCTATGCCTAAGTGGGAAAAAGTTTAGCCAGGCTCCAACAAGATCATCAATATCTTTAGAAGCCTGACCGAACCAAAAGCGATGAGAATCACTCTCCATAATTTTTAAATTATCTTTGGTCAGCACACTGCTTCTAATCATCAGCCATACAAACATTTTAATCTTCAAAGGCATTTCGCTTTGGAAGCCCTCTATATCCAACCACAACAGAGGTTTTGAGTTGCAGATACAGATCTTTGACAGCAAAGGTCTTTTTGTTGCCAATCTTCCAAGAAACTATTTAAACATGGGAACTTGTTAGCCAAAGAGGAATCACCAATCTAAAGATCCTCCCAAAAAAATATTTTTTGGACATCACCCATACACCTCACAACAAACTGTTGGAAGATGCATCATGTTGACTTTCATCAAACCCGGGCCCCATGCTTGACAAGGTTTGAGAATGAATATAATTATCTATGAGCAATTTTTGTCACACACCTTTAGTATTATCAAGTTTCCACAGCCACTTGCAAAGCAAACTAATGATTCATGGTTTGGCAGTCAAGCACCCCAAGGCCACCACAATCCTTAGGCAAACAAATTGTACGTCAATTCGCCAAATGGTATGTCATTTAAATGGTCATTCATCAATCAGGCAAATGCCCCTGGTTATCATACATGTTGTATGACAGGAGGTTGCAGAACCAGAGGCATTGGATGTGGGCTCTCCCCATCTTCAGGTGGCAAGTGCTCTGTTGAAATATATTATCTGCTCTCTTCATTAGTTTGGACTTTTGAAGTAACTAGCTGGAGCACGAATTCAATATGATATCAGAGCCAAGAGACCCTGCCAACACGACGTTATGGGGGTGTTGAAATATATTGCGCGTCTCTCTCCGTCAGTTTGGACTTTTGGAGTAAGTGGCTGGAGTATGAATTCAATATGCTCATATGTAGGAAGACCACCTAGCAAGACCACCTAGCAAGACCACCTAGCATATTGCGGCCCAATGTGACTAGGAACATACCAGGACTCTGACCGGTGTTTGGAGCCAACAGAAACCACACAAGCCGGATAACGACATTGCCGGAGGAAGAAGAGAGACGACATGCGCGGCTAGTTCAGGAACACCCGCGGTGTGAGGCTAAAGCTTGGTATTGTAGACAGGCCACAAAGCGGTCACCATCCGTGTAACATGGGTCATGTTGCAAATCTCCCAAGCACAACATGGGTTAAGTTGCAAAATATTTTTTATTCACAAGTGTAACAAGTGTCATGTTGCAACATTATTTGCAATGTCCCATGTTACAAATCTCCCGTGCAACATTGGCCATATTGCATGCAGAGCCGCAACATTGACCACTCAATTGTCCGATCCAACGGCGCGGACCCAACCAATCCTTGCAAAAGACCATCCGGCTGAAAATATTTGTGCAACAAGGTCGGAGTGATACGGTCATCCGCATACTACAATGAAGAAGAAATGAAGAATGCGGCTAGAAAATCAACGGGTACAACTTTGTTTCTTTTTTGCAGCGGCAATACAGCACTTCCCTTTCATGAGTAACATTTGCAGGTTTGAATGGCTGAATATGTCGATAAGAGCATCTCTAGCAGACCCCGTATAACGCGCGAACCCGCATAATTCCAGCGAGTATACGGATTGGGCCCAATTTTCTAGCCAGAACAGAGCCCGTATACTCGTTCGGCCCGTAATTTTTTTTACCGCGGCCCGCAAACCTTACCCCCGAAGCCGTATAACTACGGATTTGCGGGGCAGATATGGGTCGAAACCCTATCCCCCCGCAGCCGCCCGCCGCCGCGTTTCCCCGCGATTCCCCACTCCCTCTGTCACATTTCTCGCCGCCGGTGAGCCCAGTTCCGCCTCCAGCCGCCATGTGGGGCAGTATGTGGAGCTCCGGCCGCAGCTCCGGCGGGGGCGACGACACCGAGCGTGAGCGGTGTGTCCGCGCGGACGGCGCAAGGAAGTGCGTGGCGAGGAAGTGGACCAACAAAGGCCTCGAGCCGCCGTCAAGGCTCCTCCGTCGCGAGACGGAGGAGTACGACCGCCGGCATGGGCAGACGCCCTCCTCGGCCGCGGGCTCTTCCTCTGTCGCATGGCTCACCTCCGCCGCGGGGGGCCCTTCCGGCGCGGCGCTTCTTCCCGTGAAGAGGGAGTGGGCGGAGCTCGTCGCCGTCAAGCTGGAGCCAGAGGAGGGCGAGCTCATCGCCGTCAAGCAGGAGCCGGAGGAGATCGCGCGCCGAGGCGTCGTCGGGCCCGAAGATTACGTCGGCGACGATGTCGACGCGGTCGTGGCCGCCATTGCCGAACGGAGCTTGCGAGAGGAGGAGGAGCGCCGCCGCCACGACGAGGAGCTCGAAGACCTCCTTTTCAAGCAGGCAGTTGCGGCCAACCTTGCCGCGAAGGACAAGGACGACGAGTGGCGGCGCATCCGCGAGTAGCAGAGGGAGAAGTACATCGACCTCGTCAGCTCCGACGAGGAGGACTGAGCTCCTCCACCGCCTCGGCCTCGCCGCCGCGAGCTCGTCCATTTTGGTAGCCGCCGCGAGCCCGCAGATCCCCCTCCCCCTCCCTCTTCTGGTAGTAGAATGTAGTATGTATGATCTATGTAGCTTGTGAACTATGAATGATCAATGTGGTTGAATTTCTCCCGCGAAAGCTTTTTTAAAATTATACAGTCTCATATACGGAGTCTATTCTGCAGCGCATGATTTCGCCTCGCAAAATAGATTTTCCTCGAACTGTAAACGCGTTATGCGGATCGGTGTTATACGGGATGTGCTAGAGATGCTCTAACAGTAACAAAAAAGAATACTACTCGCATGTTTCTTTAGGCAGACACCCCGTCGCCGCCAAACCTCCATAGCGCCCTTTCCGTCGAGATGGCCGACGTCGCCGAACCTTGCGAGGGCCCACTGCCCGGTGACACCGGAGACATGGAAGACGTTGAGCGAGGTGTTGGGGACGTTCCGGCGAACCGAGCTGCCGGGGGGATCGGTGTGCCGGCAGAGCTCCACTATCGCCGCACCGTGAGAGACCACGATCACCCGCTCCCCTGTCGTCAAAGAGCTCAGGGCTCAGTTAGAGCGCGGTGTGACAGCACTAACACGACATTGCTGAATCTGATTTGCTAACCACACAGGAATATATTCGGGAGATGAAATTGCAAGGATGGGGTGATCACTGCCCGCTTACCGATGTGTTGCTGAGCGATTTTGTTCAGGTAGGTGACGCACCGCTGGGTAAGCTGGTTCAGGCTCTCTCCACCACCCTTTACACGAGGTGAAAAAAATAAAATTACAGGATCTTCAGAGCTGAGAACCACACTGACATATACTAGTACTAGCCAGTCACCATTTTGCTCTACACAAAACTATAATTTCTCTGGAGAATCACGCTTCTTACCGGGATTTCTTGGTCTCTGTCGTCGAAATTCAAACCCCCTTTAGGCTCAAAGATACTGAAACCTTTGAAAGCCCCTGGGTTTTGAACAAACGCATCGTCCCACTTCATACCTTGGAGATGTCCCATGTGCCTCTCTCTTAGTTCTTCAGTCAACACTAACTGAAAATCCCCAAAAGAGAGAGCATACATGTATCGGTGAGATACAATTTCAAAAAATGTGCCCTGATAACTCCGAAACATCGATCGGTATGTTCTTACACTTGATACATCGCAAGCTCTAGCTATGGCTTGTGCGGTCTCGGCAGCACGCTTGAGGTCGGAGGAGTATACGGCAGCCGGCTTGGCCTCTGCCGACAGACGACGGACCACCTAATGATCCAGTTGGCATCAGATTTAGACGAATTTAAGAAAATGTCAGTGGCTCAGTGCTAATGAGCAAATGAACTATAGTACATACCACAAGTCCACAACAGCTCGCTGCCTGCCGGTCTCATTTAGTTCTGGATCCATTTGTCCCTGTTGCAAGATTGATTATAACGTGTGTTCTGTCGGTTATTAGAGAGAAAATCACCAGATAATTAGGGCTGTTCATAGTTCATACCGGTGGGCCGGCCGGCGAGGCGGCGCCGCGCCCGGAGCTGGTGCTGGTGAGGTCTCGCTCTCCCCCCCCCCCCCCCTCTCATGCCGGAGCGCCACCACCACCACCCCTCGGATCTGATCTGGCGCTCCGTGGTCGCGCACCTCCTCCAACTGCTGCGGTTCGTCTGCCCGTCTGATGCGGCGGCGCGGCCACGCCCGTGATGCTCCTCCCCGACACGTCTCTTCTCCCCGGCGGTGCGACTCCCTGTACAGTTTTGGTGGAGAAAGACGTTGCTTTTGGGTGTAGGTGGCTGGGCTGGCCGGGGTTTGGTACTGCCCCAGGCGCAGACCACCCTTCGTCTCCGACGGCGCCTCCTCCGAGCGGCGGTGGCGACCTCTGCGCGTGTTTGGTCATGGTGGTCTCTCTTGGCAGTCGGTCAAAGCTTTGCGGTGGATCTCCGTCGACATCACTTCGGTCCCGACGGCCACGAACCTGCGTTCTCCAGTGTCCGTGGCCTGTCGGCGCCATGCCGGTGTGGATTCTCGGCCTCGATGCTCCGGTAGCTGCGGCCCTTCCAGCTACTTTGGCTTGTCGGTGTTCCGGCGGCCACGTCTCTCGCAGCCCGGATCTGCGTCCCCTTCCGGTTCCTGGCTTGCTAGTGGCGTCGGCCACCACCATCCCTCCGCATCGGCTCTCTGCCCGCTGCCTTCCCGACCCCGTCCACCCACACGCCATGCCTGCTCCAAAGCTCGCGTTTTTCGGCGGTGGCAGGTGCAGCCCTACATTGCCCCCTTCTGTGGCAGCGGTCGCCTGGCGGGCTGACTTCTTCATCTTCGGATCCTCATCTGGCGGCAATGGGATTGCTCGAACTAAGGCCAGGCAAAACCCTTGCTCGGCTTGCCGATGTTGGCAGCGGCGGCACTTGTGGGTGTCATTTCCCTTCCTGAAGGCGCTACCATGGCCTTTATCCGTGCCCCTCTTCGAGTATCGGGGGAAACCCTAGATCCGGTTCTCCGGATCGGATAGCGGCGGCGTAACGATGCCGTTCCCCTTCTTGAAGGCGCTATCTTGCTAACTCGCGGCGTCCCCGGTGTTGGATTTGAAGATGTTTGATGTCTTGCTAGTTTGGCTTGCCTTCCTAGTCCTAGGCTTGGTGGGTTTAGTTGTGTCTTTTCCTGTTCGGGTTGAGCATCCCTTGCCTCTCTGCTCTGGGTTCCATGCTCATGCCTTCTTGCGTTCATGTCATGTTTTGTAACCCTCCTCTGTATTCAATTCTCTTTCTTCTATAAATGAGATGATACACAAGCTTTGCGTATTCACGAAAAAAAAGTTCATACGGGAATCGCACCAAGGAGAAACGGCCCAGAATAAAAGATGCTTGAGTTTCCGCATCTGAATGCAGAACTGAAGATATCTATACTAAGGACCTCTTTGATTCGCATGATTTTGAAAACGCAGGAATAGGAAAAGTATAGGATTGGAGTGTCATGCCCACTTGAATCCTATAGGATTAGTAAGGAGCGTTTGATTTCACGAGAAAATCAAAGGAATTGTAAAAAGATATTAGAGTGGACGTTAGATTTCCTATGAAATGTAGTACAAAAGATTCCATTGAAAAAATTTCTATGAGATTCAATCCTATGAATCAAAGGACAAACATAGAAAAAATTGCAAAGAATTTCAATCCTCCAAAAATCCTATAGAATTCACTTGAATCAAAGGAGCCTAAGATCGGCGTACTCTCGAAAAACATGACATGAACGATGCGGAAGGCGTTCCAGGACGTCTCCCCGTGCCGGACCACCACCATCTCCACGAAGCGCTAGCCGTCATAGCCGCCGTGCTGCAGCGTGGTTGGTGGCATGGCTCAGCTGGGCCGTGGTGGCCGGCCGGCAACAGCCGCGAGGGAGTGCCACCTGACGTCGTCTCCCACTCCGGCTGGCCGGACTAGATGCCGTATTGCTAAAGCCAGGCACCCGCCACCAAGCCGAGGAGAGTGCGTATGTGGTACCAAATCAACGTCGAGATCTTCTTGTCCAACTGTGGCCATATTTGTCAACATTCGCACTGATTAACTCGACGCACCATTTGGTCAATGCTTTGCATTTACACCTGCTTCAGGTTCAAGATGCAAGCACCTTTTTTGTTTTGCTGTTGGTGTCTTCCTTTCACAAATCACGTGGTTCGCATATGAAAATGGACAATCTTTAACAACCATCTGCCTCCACTAGAAAATTATGGAGAATCAAATGATCTATCAGCAAGTAGCTTCCACTAACTTTCTTTCTTGACACAACTAGCCTCCACCTACTTAAGTAGTTTGGTTCAGTCTCCAACACTTGTTACACCAACTTTTTATTTTCAAGAAAAACTTCTAACCTATTCATCAAATATCACGGTAGTAAAAAAGCACTAGAAGTAACAAAAAAAAAATACATGAATGCTAGTTGACCACCTAACGACGATTACAAGCACTGAAGCAAGCTGAATGCGTCATCATCGTTGCCCGTCCCTTACAGGAGCGGGGCAAATCTTATTATAGTAGTTAGTCGGAAACTCATCGTGCTAAAGCCTCAAAGCACCAGCGCACCAGAACAACAACCGTCGTTGATGAAAAAAGTGTAGATCGAAAGGATCTAATCTGTAGATACACAAACGAAGACGGGATCCACTCAAGACAAACACCAACTGAATCCCGTGAGATCCGTTAAAGACATACCTCCACACGCCCTCCGATGACGCGAGACGCATAGCCACGGCGAGGATTAGGCGGGGAGAATCTTATTCCACTTTCGACGCCACGACCTCTCATTCCTGAGCAGGACACGAACCATAAACAAAGAGACTTTTTACGGTACAACATACTACCCAAAATAGTGGGTAGTATTTAGTTGATCCAACGGTTAATATGGATGGTATATTGGTAATTCCTGCCAGGGTAGATTTGTTTTTTCTTAATTTTAATTATAATGATTAATCTAATTAACTAAATTAATCCCGTCGCATCTGACGCCGCCTGCGTATATTCTGGACGAGATCGGATCAGCGTATGTTCTCGACGCCGCCTTGCGATTTGCTTGCATCTCCGGCCGCCGGAATTGGTACATACATGTATGTGCATCAATCAACCTGGCCTCGATGAGTCGGGCCTGCGCCAACGTTCAGTTCTTCCCCGGCAACATCGTAAGCTTCAGCCAGACAGACGTCGAGCCCATGGAGTTCGTCGCTGACATCCATGCAGACCCATCTTGGTCGGCCGGGCAGCGATTGTTAGAATACCTTGTGTACGTACGTGTATGTTCAGGAGTCCTTGTATATTTCCTGTTTGTACTTTGTTACGTGAGGTTGTCCATGATACGGCTTGTCTCTTGTATAGCTTCTCTTCCAAGCCAAGTCTGACAACCGACGTAGTTCTCCTGTAACCTGTATTGTATATATATATACACGTACGAGTCCCTGCTGCCGATACAGCAAACTCTTCCACCTAGATTTTTATGGTATCAGAGCCTAAACCTTTTCCTGCACATCCCCAACCATGGCGTCGTCTTCCTCCTCCCATTTTGTATGGAAGCGTTGGGCCTCATCCAGCCGATGAACATAGACGGCACGGCGGGTCCAGCTTAAGATCGACGCATGGGCGGAACGTGTACGGCCGGCGACATGCGAGATGTCGACTCCGACTTCGGCCGGCTCACCTCAGTCCACACCGTACTAGAACGCGGTAAGCAGTGGTGCTAATGTCGAGTGCCGACGTTCAGTTCCTCCCGAGGAGCCTCGCGCTCGCACCCAACCACCCAATATAAATTACGAGGCCATTAGGGAAGCTCACCGTGGCCAACGACGTGATGTCGCACGTCAAGCTCGATGACTGCTGGCCATAGGACTGTACTCGTTGAGGATTGATGAACAGAGTGAACTACCTAAAATGCCCCTAATTGATCAATATACTACTGAAAATCTGCTGTAGTATTGGCTAATCTGGACCCTCGAATCACAAAAATGAACGGCTCCAGTAGACTTGATGTACTGTAAAAGGTCTCCAGATTTTTCGTGTGTGTGAAATATCGACGCAGACACTTACAAATATGTGAGACATTTCTAGGAGTTGGGCTGCTAGGAAAATAACGATCTAGCTGTTAGTGATGCGAAATTGGCATAACTTCGGGTTGACCAAATATTTTACTCCTCCCCCACAAGCAACTCTCAACCATCAAAGGTTTTCTCGCCTTCTGTCGGCGCCATCGTCAATCTGCCTCGTCTTCTGTGGTCTTAGGCCATGGAGGCATGGTGGATCCCAGTGCTTGCCGACGGGAGGGCTTCTCCTTCGTTTTTAGGTGTTTCTTTGAGTTTGTTTAGAGACCCTCTTACCAGAACATAGGTGACTTGATATCACCCACTTTTATATGACATGAAATTGGAAAATCAGTCAGCTGAATTTTTCATAGGCGACTTGATATCACCCACTTTTATATGACATGAAATTGGAAAATCAGTCAGCTGAATTTTTCATTTGTGGCCAATCGATTTCTCAACCGTTGGATGCGAAATCAAAGGCCCACGATGCTTCTTCAACCTTCATCTCCCCTTGAGCCGCCAGCCACCACAGGCCTCGCCGCCAGCCCCCGTCGCCCGTGGCCGGCGCCGCCTCGCCGCCCCACCCTCCCCACCGCCGGTCCTCCGCCGCCCCGGCCATCCCTTTAGGCCCGCCGCGCTAAGCTTTTTCTCCGGCGAATCCCCACGCCACCGCCCCACCATCGCCCCTCACCCTGAAACCTAAGATGCCTATCCGGCGAGCCCCACCCCCACCATCGCCGGCCACCACCGTCCTCACCCTGAAACCTAAGATGCCTAATCGGCGAGCCCCCCCCCCCCCCCCCGGCGCAAAATTTAATGGAGATCCTGACTTGAATTTCAAACAAGCAATCAACTCCGCCCTTTGCCGGTGGGGGCACCGCCGCGCGGGCACAGTGCCCAACGGCTGGCCCCCCACCTCCTCAATGCCCAATGCCCAATCACAACCCATCTCCTAATCTAAAATCTAAACCCAAATCCACGGCCCAACTTTGACGGTACGCCATGGACTCGTAGAAGTACTCACCATCGGCGAATGCAGCACCGCGACCCCGATCCACTCCGGCGAGCTCCCGAGGCCACTGTCATGGCCGCGGACAGCTTCCACTCCCGTAGCATCTCGTGGTTCGTCAAGTCCTGCATCCCTGCCGACCCCGACCGCCACATCTCCGTCCCCGTCCCCGTCCCCATCCCCGCTCCTGCTGCTGCTTCCTCCACCACCAGCCTCTGCTTCCCCGCCCAACCACCACCGCCCATCTCCGCGCTGCCCGACGACCTCATCCTCGAGTGCCTTGTCCGCGTGCCCAGGGTCTCCCTCCCGCCGCTCCCCGCCGTCTGCCGCCGCTTCGCCGACCTCCTCGCGTCCCAGGCCTTCCTCCAGCTCCGCCGCGCGCGCGGCCAGCTCCAGCCCTCCCTGCTCGCCGTCTCTGTCCCCGACCACGGCGGCGCCTTTGCCCAGGCCCTGCTCCAGTTCCGGTCGGAGCAGCAGCAGCTCCAGGTCACCGCGCTGCCGCTGCCGCTGGCTCTGCTGCATTGCGGCCGCTCCGTGTTCGCGCACGCGCGCGCCGTCGCGCTGGGCCGCGAGATCTTCCTCGTCGGCCGCGGCGCCACGCTGCGGGTGGACGCGCTCACGGGCGCCGCGCGCGCGTGCGCGCCCACGCTGTTCCCGCGGAAGAAGTTCGCGGCCGCCGCCGTGGGAGGGCGGATCTACGTCGCCGGCGGGTCCGCGCGGACCGCGGCGGTCGAGGAGTACGACCCGGTGGCAGACGCGTGGTGCGTGGTGTCCGAGGCGCCGCGGAGGAGGTACGGTTGCGCCGGGGCCGGGGCCGGCGGGGTGTTCTACGTGGCCGGCGGGGTCGCGGTGTCCGGCGACGGCGCGCGGACGCTCGGGGCGCACGTGTGCGCCGGGTCGGTGGACGCGCTGCACGTCGCGTCCGGCAGTTGGGCGCGCCCGCGGGCGTTGCCCGGCGGCGGCTGCGTCGTGGGCGCCTGCGGCGTCGGCGACCATCTGTACGTCGTGGCCAGCCACGCGGTGGAGCTCTCCTTCTGGAGGTGGCACGGCGGTGCCGGCCGAGGCAGCGACCTCAGAGCTGGTGGCGGGTGGGTGACACTCGAGGCTCCGCCCATGCCGAGGGGATCGGTGGGGCTGGGCATGGCGGTGCGGGTGACGATGGCTGGCATCGGGCGTGAGACAGTGACAGCCGTAATGAGCGCGGCGGCAGTCCGGGGCCACAATGCGGCGGGCGCCGGCCCGTTCGAAGGGATGGTGCTGGCGTACGACATCGCCGGCGGCAAGTGGAGCCGCGCGCCGGACCTGCCACCCGGGTTCCGGCGAGCCGCCTGTGCGGGCGTCGAGTGCTGACAGCGCGGGCCACTGACATTTGTGCCTGGTCGGTGGGTTTGACACGGTGTGCACGTAAACACTGGGGTTTGTTTGATTTGACTTGACTTGATGCTACATTTTTCGTGTATTGTTATTGAGCGGAGGCTGGTTTATTCGAGTACTGTTCTTAACTATTGATGCCGAAATTTGGCGTCGTATTCGTGAAAAACCATAAAACCGACCCTTTGGCCAAAGTTCAGCACAAAATAACCCTTTTTTGAAAATATTTCACGAAATGGCCCTACCTGTATGACGCCCGCTCCCGGGGCGCCATGCTAGATAGCACAACACCCCGGTCAAAGGTGCCATGCGCGTCGGCGCTGACTGCCACGTAGGCCTGGTCTTGGGCCCATGACGCCTAGGACCAGGGCGCCATGGGCTACACCACGACGCCCCGGCTTGGGGCGCCATACCCCTTCACCATTTCGCCGCCCGAGCCCCTCTGCTCTCTGTTTGTTCTTTCTCTCCTCTCTCTGTTCTTTCCCCACACCGGCGCCCCTCAAATCGTCCGTCCCTCTCCCCACTCAAATGCTGCGGATCTGAGCCAAAAAATCGGTGGATCCGGTTGCCCTTCGAATCCTCAAGGTATTCTCCCCCCGTTCCCCTCTTTCTATTGGTTGAAATATCTACATTTGATTGATTTGGGTGAAACCCTAGTTCATCCTTTTTTTGAAATGGATAGTGAATTTTGGTGTGATAATGTAGGGATTAGTGTGATTTAGGATATGTATGGCTTAGAATATGTATGATATAGGATTTTTATGAAAGTGCTATGAATTTGGTTAGGATATGTACACACATATATGATGTATGGAAGAATTAGTGCAAATATATGGTGTATGGTATTGTAGAAAATTTTATGCACATATATGGTGTATGGAATAAGAATTAGTGTAGAAATTTTGCACATGTATGTATGTTTTTGCACTAGTGCGGATATTTGCAAATGACAACGGGGCTTACCATATACATTTGTAATTTGCAGGATGGCCTCTCTTATCAATCCATCGTACGATCAATTGCATCGTGGACGGTTCATGGCAGAAGAAGGAAGGGTTTTTGATCAGCTTCACCTGAGGTCCGGTTCGGTTCATGACAAAATGGAGTATGACGAGCGATACACGGAGTATATCCGGAAGACCAGGCTTCTCCCTTTCATCTCACTCGTGTCTCGTTCGATGCCGAAGATGAACCCTTGTGCGATCACAGCACTCGTTGACCGATGTCGCCCTGAGATACATACTTTTCACTTCTATGCTGGGGAGATGACGGTCACTTTGCAGGATGTGTCTCTGATCACTGGACTTCCCATCAAAGGAGAGCCTATTTGTTTTAGCACAGATTCTGATGGATGGCGTGAGATTATGGTTGGACTCATAGGGAGGGAGCCAGGGGTACAAGGGAAGTCCGCCGATGCAAGTTATCATTGGATTGCTGAACACTTTGGGGAATGTCCGGCTGATGCGGACGATGAAACAGTGCAGCAGTATACCAGGGCATACTTGTGGTATGTAGTCAGCCGGACTCTTTTCTCTGACGGCACTGGCGTGAACGCTTCCTTTATGTGGCTTAAGCTGTTTGCTGGGTGGGAGCATGGACTCAGTTGGGGTACGGCGGCATTGGCTTATTTGTATCGTCAGGTAAGTAGTTTTGCTTATAATAGTGTGTTCACCATGCAGAAATTTTCTCTAGTTTATAATGACATATTTCTTGTTCGTGTGTAGCTGGACGAGGCGTGCCGTAGGGGCGCGAATCCAAGAAACGTCGTAGAGTCAAAGGAAGCGAACATCGGTGGTCCGATGCTTCTATTATCGATCTGGAGTTGGGAGCACTTGCCAGTGGGGCGGCCGACACCAAAGGGTTACGATCCGTGGGATGATCATCATGACCCAGACCGTATGCCTACATGGGCGTATAAGTGGGACAAGGTTGAAGGTTTTGTTGGCAATTCAAAAACCATGTATTTGCACTACTGCAACGAGCTTGACATCATGACCCCGGAGCAGATTAAGGCGCCATGCGTTGCCAGCACGGCGCCCCAGCCCAGGGCGCCATGGTCGTGTAAATGGCTAAGTCCTAAGATTTTAAGCTCCTGATGTTGGGGGCGTCATGCATTTTTTCTGGGCGCCATGTATGACGCCCTGTCCCAGGGCGCCATGGTCGTCGAAAATGGCTAAGTCCTAAGATTTTAAGCTCCTGATGTTGGGGGCGCCATGCATTTTTTCTGGGCGCCATGTATGACGCCCTGGCCCAGGGCGCCGTACTTACTAACATGGCGCCCTAAGTTAGGGCGCCATGACAATCACTTCTCTGTTTTTGTAACTTATATGGTTTCTGTTTTTTTGTAACTTACATAGTTTCAGTTTTCATCATAACTTCCACACATACATAAGTTCAACCACCACATACATTGATTCCACACCTACATAAGTTCAGGACTTACATTAGTTCCACACATACATAGTTCAACCACCCAAAAGATTCACGACACATATAGGTTCGACCACCCAAAAGATTCACGACATATATAAGTTCCACACATACATTAGTTTCACACCCCAAGCCAATAAGCGAAGCCTCGACCACCACCATCACCACGGCCACGTCCTCGAGCACCACCATCACCACGGCCACGTCCTCGAGCTCCACCATCACCACGGCCACGTCCTCGAGCTCCACCGTCACCACGGCCACGTCCTTGAGCACCACCGTCACCACGGCCACGTCCTCGAGCTCCACCGTCACCACGGCCACGTCCTCGAGCACCACCGTCACCACGGCCACGTCCTTGAGCTCCATCATCACCATAGCCACGTCCTTGAGCTCCACCATCACCGTGGCTGACACCACCATCACCACCATCACCATCTCGTTTTGATCTCTTTCTTTTGCCCCTTGAGCTACAACCTCTATTATTGTGCCCCTCGTTGTTACATTCACCGCAACGGTTGATATCACGAGGCTCTGCGAAATGTTGGCTCCCCCATTCCTTACGGAATCCACCACCCCAATCATCCATGTCACCCAAGAAACGCTTTGTCTTCTGTCTTCCACGTGTCACCACCTTCATTTCCAAATCAGGGTATAGTGGGGGTCCATGGTATTCCGGCCATTTAGATTGGTCTAGATAGGGATGAAACCTCGCAGGCCCATGTATTTTTGACCACATCGATCGAATACTCCTCCAATCTTACATTGTTGGTCATGTTGACACTCAAATTTCTAAAGCGAGATGCAGCCATCAAGTGAGAGCATGGGAGATGATACAATGTAGGCCTCTCGCATGAACACGCGCCAATCTTGAGATAAACCTTGAAGGAGCCACCTCCATATGGCACGCCGTCACGCGACATTCCACCGTGCTCATCAACTTGGTAAATCAATTCTATGTTATCAAAGGACTGGATTTTGTGTGAATCCGCCTTTCTTGCTTGGTATTCCATCCAATCGTCGACCTTTGGTGGATACTTGTACATCTTTTTGGCCTTGTTTTTCCCGGACATCAAGTTGGATGTTTCTTCACTATACTTTTGAAAATAGACATTCAACTTCTAGAATGTATACTCTACTATTGTTGTCACCGGCAATGCACGGACACCCTTTAGCACCATGTTGAAACATTCAGCCATGTTGTTTGTCATGTCACCGTACCTCACTCCATCATTGTCAAAAGCCCGTGCCCACTTTCCTTTATCGGCAAGATTCCTATTTAGGAAATCTTTGCCACCATTGTTTGCTTTGGCATACACTTTGTCCCACAATTTCTCGAAATGTCTAGTGGTGAATGCAAGACAATAATCATGAAGAAGGTCAGACAATTCCTTGTCTCCACATGCTCGGTAAAAGTTAGACACAAAATGCCTCATGCACCACCTATGATGCACGCGAGGATGTCCTGGAATGTCAATCTTCACTGCATTGAGTATCCCTGGGTGGCGGTCCGAGATGATGCAAACCTCTCTTTGAGGTTCAATTACCTTGGTCCTCACTAAACTAAGAAACCACTCCCAGTTGTCATTGTTCTCCGCCGACACCAAAGCGAACGCCAATGGAACCAATTTGTCACCACCATCATTAGCAACGGCGATCAACAATGTGCCCTTGAACTGGCCGGTCAGAAATGTGCCATCCACGGACATAACCGGCCTACAATGCTTGAAGGCCCTAATGCATGGCTCAAAAGTCCAGAATGCACGTCGAAATACGAACGGTTGCATCGTTGTATATCCTTGTTCTCACGCCATCTGGCTCCACCATATAGTACATGCCAGGATTTTCTTCCGCCATTGCTTTCAACACCATCGCGAGGCGGTTGTATGATTCTTCCCAACCACCATACAATATCTCAAAGGCAGCTTGCTTGGCCTTCCATGCCTTCCCATACTTCACCTCGTACCCAAAAACCTCCTTCACCATCTCCATCAAAGCCCGAATGGGATATGTCGGGAGTATCTTTATGGAGGCTGAAAATCGATATGCAATGAATTTGGAGGTCAATTGACGGTGATCATCCTTTACATTAGCATCATCAATATCCTTGCCACTACACCGATGGTGAAACACAGAACTTGTAATCTTCCATTGTGGCCCGCCTTTGACACATCTTGCACGGATAACCCAAGGGCAATGATTCTTGTGTTCCTCACATCTGACCACATAACACACTTTCAAGTTTGACTTCTCCACAAAGAATGGCCGATGAAACTTAACCGCGTAGTCCTTGGCCCATATTTGAAGTTCTGCCAAGCTTTCAAAGATTGTTCCTTCACTAACACCATACACACTTGCTTTGGTATCTCGCTTTGAAGTTAACCTTGGTGCAAGAATTTTACTTGTCCCACCATCAACAATCGCCTTATCGACTAGGCTTAGATCACGAAACAATGATGTCTTGTGACTACGGCCTATTACCTTCTTGAAAGCATTGGCTTCTTTAGCCGTCAAACCATCCTCATCTATTTCTTCATCCGGGCCTTCATCCTCCGAGTCCCACGCATAGGACCTATTGTATGGAATCTCATGGTCCATGTCCTCTTCCATGCAATTTGCCTCAACATCACCAACATAATTGTCATGAAGATAAGCCTCCGATTCATCACCCTCAAACTCACCACCATCCATGTGCAAGTCTTCATTATCAACTTGGTCATTCCCGACGGGGCTCAAACATTGGGTCATTGGAGGTTGGCTCATTGTTGTGTCATGCACATCCGGAGTGACATGTGTTGAATCTCGAACCAGGCTTCTAACATCATATGAAGATGCACACCGATTCAAATCAATGTGCAACCGAGCACGAACAACCTTTGTGGCAAATAACTCAAATGATTTATCTTGTGAGGCCAACGCACTCTCTTTATATGCTTCCCAATGAAACTCGGAATCAAGAGGCATTATCTTCCAACGAATATGTTGCCCATACCCAACATTATACCTTCCGATTAAGTCTACTCCATCGCTTTCTTCCATCCAATTCAACCTTCTTCGAAGCTCAACCAAAACCTCCTCAAGGCTAGGACTTGTGGGAAACACCATCACTATCGGCTTCTTCTTCAGGTCACCATACTCCGCGTCTCCCTTCTCAAAGGAGACAAAGTCCACATGATGCACACTGACGATCCTCGCCATTTAGAATCATAAACACCAAAATGCATCAACAAAAATAGCAAAATTGGATGACCTAGGGTTTTCCCAAATCCCCACAATGTGGAGATTTCAACCAACAAAAAGAGGAGGAATGATGGAGAATACCTTGAGGGGTCGAAGGGAAGGATAAATCACCGATTTGGAGCTCCGATCCACGATATTTTGTGGGCATTAGGGAGGGGCTTGAGTGGGGCGGCCGGGGTGGAGAAGGGGAAATGTGAGGGTTTGTGGAGGGGAAAACAGGGGATACTCTGTTTTATATGGCAAGGGGCATGGCGCCCTGGGCTGGGGCGTCATGGTCATGATCATGGCGCCCTGTCCTGGGGCGCCATGGTGGCATGCCCTGCCAACATGGCAAGTCACCGCTGACCAGTATGGTGCCCTTGACCAGGGCGTTGTGTAAATTGGCATGGCGCCCCGGGCGCGGGCGTCATGCGGGTAGGGCCATTTTATGAAATATTTTCAAAAGAGGGCCATTTTGTGCTGAACTTTGGCCAAAGGGCCAGTTTTGTGATTTTTCACGTCGTATTCAGTGTTCCAAACTAGCCGGGGACATCGTCATGGGTCGTAGGCTCGTAGCCATGGATGACGTGACTCGAGTTTGACGCCTTCCAGCCGTCTGTTGTGCAAGGACTGTTAGAGCAACCCACATAAGGTCACCCATATTGTCTGCCTCCATATCTTTTTCCCTTTTCTTTTGTTGTTGTTGTTGTTGTTGTTGTTGTTGTTGTTGTTGTTACATCAACCAAATAATCACGTGCTTAATTGGAGAGATTAAAACATTGATTGAAGCTAATGTTGCATTATGATGTTCTTACATGGAGGATGAAAAGTCAATTAGTAGGTGTGAATGTTGGGCGGCACTTTTCCCCTCTCCCTCCCGGGCCGCTCGCGCGGGCGGCTCCGGAGGAGAAACCCTAGCCGCCCCAAGCACCCCTCCACTCCACGATTCCCTGGCTGCCGCCACCGCCGGCACCGGCGATGGTGGCGGCACCCGGCCGTCAAAGGTGTCGGGCGGGGGTGGCCCGCCCCGACAGGCCTTCTTCGCGCGGGGAAGCTTCGTCAAGCGGGCGGCGCGGTGGATGTCTCCGGAGTGGCGGCGCACGGCGGGGAGCACTGGGAGAGGAAGAGCACTGTCTGGAGGTGAGGGGCGGCAGCCTTCTCAGGGCGCCGATGCGGTGTCGGAGGGTGTGGCGCGGAGGGATCTCGGCGGCAGCGGATCTTGGCCTGGGCCTGGAGCGGCTGCCGGGAGACGCTGCGAAGGCCAGGGCACGCGATGTGCCTCCTGCTGTCGTCGGCGTGGAGGTGGAAGGCTGGGCCTTGGTGGTGGAAGGCTGCGCCTTGGGGAGCTGGTGGCTGCATGACCGGATCTGGGCGCTCGATCCTGGTTCTCACGGCTGGGAGAGCTGCGGTTCGCGTGCGCGTGAGGGCGATGGTGCGATGGCCTCTCGCGTGCGTGCTCCTGGGGCGCAGCCGCGGCTCGGTTGGCTGCTGGCTGCCAGGAGTGGCGTCTCCAGCCCTGCCTGTGGCCGGCTGTTCCTGGCCAAGCTGGAGTGGTGGTGGTGCTGGTGCTTCTTCTTCATCCGTGTAGGAGCTGGAGGTTGATCTGCGTGCTCCTGGTCGTGCGAGGGGTCGGTGTCCTGCAACAGCTGGAGCATGACGGCAAGGTGTTGTGGCAGCGTCTGTGTGGCCTCGCATCGACTGTTTGGCCAAATCCGATGGTAGGGGTGGGAGGTGTGCGATGGTTTGGATGAAAATCCTGCTTATCTTTGGTTGGAGCTGGCGACGACGGCGCCTGTGGGTGTCGTTCCCCTCCTTGGAGGCGTCGCCGAAGTGTGTTGGCATCTCCTTCTCTTGACCGGGTTGTGGTCTCCGGGCGAAAGCCTTGGTCCGTAGTAGGATCGGCGATGGCGGCGTCTTGACGTCGTTACTCTGTTGAGAGCATCGTGGACGGAGACTTGGCTTGGCGATTCTGCGATGTGGTTCTCTGGTGCTTGCTGCTGGTCCGAGTGATCTTCGTGGGCGCTATGTACGCTGGTGCCGGTGCCCCAAGATGATGGCTTTGTTCAGGTCCGACCGAGTCCCGCTACCTACTTGTCGTCTCCTCTTAGGCATTTAAGGGTGGGTAGCGTGTTGGCAAAGAGAGCCTGGCTGAAGTTGTTGCTCTTGGTGGTGTTCGGCATTTGTTGTGACGCGGCTAGAGGATTGGTTTAGGGCAGGCCCTTTGCGTTTTTTTGTAATTGTTGTGGTGGCTAATCTGTTGATTAGCTCGGGTGTGTAGTCTTGCTACACTTGTTGTTCGTAGCAAGTCGTAGTGTCTTGTAATTCAACTTCTGCCTTCTATAAAAATATGGTACGCCTAGGCGTACTCTCGAAAAAAGAAAAGTCAATTAGCACTTGGATCCACGTAGCCGCCTCCTCCCCTAAGAAAAGACTAGGGTTCCTTGGCCTCCCGTCAGCACAGCCGCTGGTCCGCCTCGTCTACGGTGGCCTTGGAGCCATGGCAGCGTGGTGGATCCCGGCCCTTACCAGCGAGAGGGTTCTGTTTTCATATGTTACTTAAAATTTTGTTAGGATTTGTGTCCTGCTCAGGAAGACGAGACGGCGGCGGCTTCCTGAAGATGGAATAAGGTTCTCCCCGTTCCGGTGGTGGGTCTAGCATCGCCGGTGGGTGTGTGGAGATGTGTCTCTGGTGGATCTGTCCATGGTGGATTTGCTCGGATCTGGTCGTAGTTCGCCTATGTTTGTGTGTCGTCAGGTTGGATCCTTTCGATCTACGCTACTCTTCATCAGCGGAGGTTGCTATTCTAATCCTATGGGGCCTTGGCACGGCGACTTTCCGACTGTCTACTACAAAAAGTTTTGCCCGACTCCGATGAGGGAGGGGCGATTACGGGTGGCGCGCCTTCGACTCGCATCAGTGCTTGTAATCGTTGCTAGGTGGTCTACAGATCTGGATGTAATTTTTATTATTTTTGGTGTTTGTTGTACTGCCATGATTGAAGATGAATAGACCAAAAGTTTCTCAGAAAAGAAAAGAAAAGTCAATTAGCGATATGGGTTCAAAATTTGTCGCTTTTTACCGACTACATCATGATTTTGAGTTCCACCACGTCAATCTTGAATGCTATGCACGAGGCATATGCATATGTGACGAGTCAACTCATTCTCTAGGCATGGCAGTGTGACGGTCTGGAGACTTCGTCTTTGACCCATTCATCCACACAGTCGAAGGGCAAGGCCAATATGGTGCCATTTGTGTTGGTGAATGTCACCATCTCTATGTCGAGTTTGTGCCATCTGATGTGCTCCCTCTTTGTCGCAAGTTTGTTCGTGTCTCCTTGTAATAAAGCGAGATGGTGTGGTCCCTCTTTGTCGCCAAAGCCTGCTCGGCAGCGGTCTCCTTGAAGATTTAGCTGGGGCGGACGGCTGGGAAGTAGGCCTCATACCGCTCATCCCATGCCTCCATAACAGTGAGGCGGTGGGGAAAACATGGTGGCTAGTATGAGTTGTGTGGGTGGGCTCTCTCCTGCCCATACGTGAGCTGCACGTACTTGTGTTGGAAATCTCACTCAATGAGTGTGTTTTGGGATCCCTATCCGACCACTCATTGAGGGTGGGATCCTCTTCCGCCGCTTCCAGCTCATCACGCCGATCCTACTCCTCCTCGATGATGAGGGCGGCCTCCTTCTCATCTTCCTCCTCATCCATGATCTGCTCCTCCTTCTCCGAGAGCAACAGCTAGCCTGGACGCGAGGGAAGCGACATGGCGACGGGAAGGAAAGTGGAGGATATGGGCATTGGGATATGAGCTATTCAACAAGACGATGGGAAGGGAGGTGGAGGCCTTGGGCGATGGAGTTGAAAGTGGAGGTTGTGACCTTTTCTGCTATTGGGACGACCTTTTTATAGCCATGGGTGGCAAGTATTGGAAGAGTGTGTCGGGAGGCGGAAAAATGTGGTCGAGATGGCCATGAGCAGTTGACACGAGGCCAACACCATTTTTTGGCACATTTCTTGGTTCCATAGCGTTTATCGTCTACATCAATGACAACGACGGAAGATGGGCCACAGGGGAGGCCAAGGAGGGAGGTGAAACTTACCTCGCGCATGAGCAGTTAACGGATGGAGCACCCTTTAAACCAACGCCCCATAACCTTCAAATATGGAGGCTCACGGGGAATATTTTGTTGGGAAACATAGTAGAAAACAAAAAAAATATTCGCCCTATGATCACCCAGGAACAATATGAAGGTGCATAAACGGTTTGGATCATGATCGTTACCGACTCTGGAGTGCAGCAGAAGTAAATGACTCGGTATAGATCATACTTGGAGTCCCTCATACCGTCGATGAACGATCCCTCGAACCGCCCTCGAACGATCCCTCGAACAGAAGACCGAAAGCACAACCTCTCTACTTGGTTGCAATCATACGGTCTTCACGATCCGGTAGCGCTTCGCTGTCCAGAGCTAATCGTCGCTGGTGATTTAGAGGGAGCATATTAGAACCACACATGGCTTCTAATTATGAGGATTATAGGATCTAGGTCAAGCTCTAATCGATCAACTAGGATCAACTAGAACTAAAACTAGAGGACAAGAGGGGGCTCCAAATGTTGTGTGTCTCAATGGACAAAATCCTCTAGTATATATAGGTTTGAGGAGGAGGGAGGGGCTGCCACCAAGGAGGGAAATGCCTTCCTTAGTGCGCCGGACAAAGGAGGGAAGGCGGAATCCTTCCCCTACTAGGATTCGGCTTCCCCACTTGTAATTGGGGGGAGCCACGCTATATGGACCCTTGTGGCCCAAGTTGCCTTCCAGCTCTTGGCCTTTTAAGCCTCGTTGATATTAAATTAAATATAAAAGCCTTCTAGAGCCTTTTAGTATTAATTTAACATCACCAGAAACATTTTCCACCTATATATTATTTATCAATAATACCCGGTATTGCCCGATAAACTCTGACACCCTTCCGGTGACCCCGAAACGCTTCCGGTTCCTCTCGAAACTATTACGAATATTAATGAAACAATTCCACAAATAAATCCTCGATACCGTCATCCTATTAACACGCCTCAGATCGTGATTACCTTAAGCTTGTGACCCCATAGGTTCGGTAAATCATAGACATGAATGAAACTCCTTCGTCCAATGACCGATAGCGGAACCGTGGACGTCCATATCGATCCCTATGATTACACGAATGATATTCGAGTGAACCTTTGGTTATCATGTGATGTTATCTTTTCTTCATGATACTTTACAAAACCCGAGGTGTGCCAGTATCCTCTTGAGTCATGCGCATGCTGATTATACCGTTCTTCTCGTTACCGATTTTGTTCTTCTTTCTCGTTGAAATGTTCTGGCATCCCCATGACATAGTCACCTGTGTCTGGCTAGACGATGATTGATGCCGTCACACTGAGAGGGTCCTAAGAATATCTCTCCATCATCAGAGGAGCAAATCCCACTCTCGAGCTATCTAGTCCCTTGTCAAACTTCCTGAAGAACCAGTAAGTTGTCGTTATGATCACCGTGTTACAGATGACGTTTGAGCAACCCCAAAGTCCACTGTACTGTAGGAAGTGACTATGATACTCTCATGGTTTGAGGAACTAAGACCACATGGTAACACTCTATGTTATAACAATTGATGTCAGATGATATTATCTCAAAGTATAACAAACAAGTTTGGGTTGATTCAATATGATCGTTCTTCTAACGTCATACTCTCTATGTTGTTTTAGGACCATCGTTACACTTAACGATATCCTAAGATTCAGAAAACATGATCACTAAAAACACTCTAGCCAGTCTTAAAGGCGAGACTAGGAACCTATCTTTTACTGTTTATTATTTCATGCATGCATATGAGTTTCCACTAAATCACATATTCCAGGATCATAGCAGTTGTAGCATGAAATATAAACTCTTAATTATGAAAATGAAGATATAATGATACAATATTATTGCCTCTAGAGCATATGTCCTATAGATTTGGAGCGCTTTCCATAAATTATGGCGATCAAAAGATGGACAGCGACTCTACTAGAGTGGTCTTCTCGACCAAAATCGTCATATCACCGATTATTATGCCGATCACCCCAATATGATGATTTTTTTTCTCCACCATTCAACTAGGATCCCACGGTGCAGCACCTTCATCATCTTGCCTAAATTGTAAGCACTTGAACCAGTTAACCCCTTTCCTCCACTACAACAGAGACGTTGAATTGCTGAGGTCCTACCTCACCCTCATCGGTGATGTCGTGGCCCTGTCTGAGCCTCGGGCTTCGTCTAATCCATCCGAGCTGGGCTCCCCCTCCCAACCATTTAACCTTCTCGCGGCCCTGCTGCGTCATCCCGACCTTTAGCGAGTTCCTAGCTTGGGTTTACCGGTGACAACTGTGGCATGGTCGTCTCACCCTCGAAGCTACGCAAAATGGAACTAGCCTTTGAAAAAAATCAGGAGCATAATCAAGAGAAAACACACTCTCTTCATCAAAGAGCCTCCAAATAACTCATACTAGGAGCTAAGTTGTTTAGTATATCTCCTATGTTTGTGGTAAGACAACTAGATTAGTTTGGACTTGTGACCCAATGTCATCATTTCCCCACAATTAGAGCCGTATGTATGATTCTAAAATACTATTAATAGAAAAGCAAAGTGATTTGGAGGAAACAACATCATAGGAAGCAACCTTTTTTTAATAGGAAAAGGTGCCCAAATGCATTCATCTCAAATAGTAGTATAAGGTGAAGCACAAGGCCCTGCTAAAAGATACATGAGTTGAGAGCAAGATTAGAGCCTAACATCCCGAGCTTAAGCAAGCTACTAGAAGCATGAAACAAAAGAAGATTGTGATGAACAGTAAGGTAACAAAGCAAGATAAAGAAAAAACAACAGAAATAGCTTCAGCTAGGGAGAACTAAATGAGATCACACAAAATAAAATCCGGTGGACATCCCAATCGCTACAAGGCATGATTTATGTGACCTGTAAATGGCTCTGGATGTTGTACTTATGACCTTGGAAAATCTCCCTTCTAACAGCACTTCAAATTGCAGAGGCGCATTGAACCATTGAAAGCCTTTATAAGGACAAAATAAGTAGTGGTGGCTTGAAAAAATAAATGAGAATTGGGATATTAAGGAAGGGAGATCAGCATCTGCATTAGCAACACATAACAACAAAGACAAAATATCCATCGAAATTGGCGTTCTACAAAGCATGAATATAACCATAAGGCCTGTGAGAGTACTGTGAGTTGGAACAAGTAAAAAATGCAGAAGTGGAACTGTTGAGAGCCTCGTGAGCACAATTATGGGCATCATCACTAAGAGAACGAGGGATATGAAATATGGAGCGTCATTATGGTTGGAGATACTAAAAAATTAGCAAGATTTGGTCTGATCTCCTAGCGAACAACATTCGAATTGACATTCCTTCTTGCCATTTCTCTAGCCAAAGAAAGGTTGTCCATGAGATAATTTACCTGGTTAAGCTGGAGATGGCGGCAACCTTGGCACCAAAACCTAGGGTTGAAGCTTTAGCTTGCAGGGGGGGGGGGGGAGTGGATGAGCTGCTGCCTGAATCTTAATTCTGCTGAAACCTGCATTGTTAGAGCAATGAATTGAAACACCAATTCCTAGCACCTACTGAGCCTGCAAGTCCAAGGATTTTTTGTGTTTCAAAAAGCTTCAGTCGTGAACTTTTTTGCTCTTGCAACTATAAGATATGAGTTTAGGTATTCCCCTTGAGCAGCGAGTGTATTCCTTTCCATCTCCATTGGATCCTCTTTGTGTTGAGAATGGATAGTGGAATCACCATTAATTGGTGAAGGCCATTGAATAGTACTGCAACTGCGATGGCCACAACAACAGCATGAACCTGAGGGGGGGAAGGTTTTTTCCTAGCAAAAAGACAATCATTTCTTACTTTCCGAATGCACCGCAAGAAGTTAAAAATATCAGAAATAGATGCATGCAAGTGGTTCATATTAAGCAAAGCATGAATGACAGTTTGCATGGATTGATGACTTTCCGTGAGCAGATCAATCTTGGATCTTGATATCGTCAATCTCAAGTCCCCCCTACTCCGTTTTGAGGCCATGTATAGTCTTAAAATCAAATTCAAAAAGAGCGAGGTTGTGATCTAGGGTACTCTGAGGCCGAGCAACAGTGAATAGTAGACAAACTGAATTGCAGGTTGTCTACTTTCCCGATTGCGTATTTGGGGATGCCGCTGTCTGACTCGCTGGTTTCGTTGAGCGAGTTTGACCCGCTTTCGGGGTGCGTCTAGGGCGGAACCTTGGTGTGGTCGTTGTACATCCAAAGGGAGTAAGGACATCTTGATTGACTCCAACCTCTCTAGTCTACCCATGTATATGAGGTGTATAGCTCGTTTGATAAAGAATCTCACCTGTTTCTACTAGTAGGCGATGGATGTGTCGGAATCGGGGCTCCAAGGACCCAAGAGGTTCAAACTCTGGGGTGCGCTCGTTGCTACCACCCTACTCCTATCTGCTATGACCACAGCGAGGCCACGACAAGAGCAAGTGAGCGGGGACAGCTAAAGACGCAGCAGTTACCTAGGTTCGGGCCACCTCGCGGTGTAAGACCCTACTCCTGCTTGGTGATGGATTGTCTCTTGAGGGAGAATCAGAGTACAAGTGGTTCTTGGGGGAGAGAATGATCCACCTACTACGGAGGCACCCTGCCCTCTTTTATACTTGCCTTGGTCCTCTTCCCCAAAAACATTGGCGGGAAGGATTGCCACACAACGACAATTTTGAAGGGGGCAGGGGTGCAGTCTATCCTGACAAAAGTTGGTCTTCGTTTGCAAAGCTTCTGTCCATGATGCGCTGGTGGGCTCGACGATGACCTCCGTCCCCGCGCGCCCACCGTCTTGGTCCTCTTGCACCGATCTGGAAACCTTTGGGGATTGCTTTGGGAACTGATGGCCGACCTTGCTCCCTTAGCACGAAAGAGGAAACCCTCTCATCCACGCCTACTGGCACGCCTCTGTCATCGTTCGTCGTCACGCGCGTCACCCACGTGAAGATGCAGGCCGCGCGACTGGACTTGAGCAGCTCTTGACTTGTCTGTCTCCGCGAGGGGCCTCGGGAAGCAGCCTCGGGAGGCCGCCTCATGAGAGGGCCTCGTGAGGCTCTTGGTGGCGCTGCCTAGTTTCCACAGGTCGCCTGCGGTGCAGGGGGCCTTGCGAGGAGTCTTGCTCGTGAAGCTTGGTGGTGGGCCATCCGCTGGGCCCAAGATATGTGCTGCGCACTGGGCCGCAGGCAGACGGGCCTGGGTACTGATAACCCACAAGTATAGAGGATCGTTTGTAGCCTTTTTCGATAAATAAGAGTGTCGAACCCAACGAGGAGCTAAAGGTAGAACAAATATTCCCTCAAGTTCTATCGACCACTGATACAACTGTACGCACACTTTAATGTTTGCTTTACCTAGAACAAGAATAAAACTAGAAGTACTTTATAGGTGTGGATATGTTTGCAAGAATATAAAGAATGTGAAAATAAAAGTTAGGTGTTGTTTAAAGAAACAATTAAGTTTAGTAAAACGAGTGTGGATTTGTGGTGGTAGGATTTGCGGAATTGTCCCTTAGCAATTGACTACGTTACTAGACCGATAGCAAGTCTTTATGTGGGAGAGGCCACTGCTAGCATGTCGTCCCTTACTTGGAATTCTATGCACTTATGATTGGAACTATTAGCAAGCATCCGCAACTACTAACGTTCATTAAGGTAAAGCACCCAACCATAGCATTAAGATATATTGGGCCCCCTTCAATCCCATACGTATCAATTTCTATGTTTAGGCTGAAGCTGCTGTCACCCTTGCCCTCCAATGCATAGTCCTATCAACATACAATTAACCCTATATATGGTGTGATCCACACGCGCGCTCATATGATGGGCACCAAAGGACAGCAACATAACCACAAGCAAATTAAACCAACCATAGCAATTCACCAATTACTGATACATCTCCATCGTATCTACTTTTCCAAACTCTGTTGCCCTTGTTTTGGACTCTAATTTGCATGATTTGAATGGAACTAACCCGGACTGACGTTGTTTTCAGCAGAATTGCCATGGTGTTATTTTTGTGCAGAAATCAAAGTTCTCGGATTGACCTGAAAATTTACAGAGAATTTTTGTGGAATATATAAAAAATACTGGCGCAAGAATTAACCAGAGGGGGTCCACCCAGAGGCCACAAGCCTGGGGGTCGCCCACCTGGGGCGTGCCTAGAGGGCTTGTGGGCCCCCTGGACCTCCTCCGACCACAACTCCAACTCTATAACCCTATTCAGGGAGAAAAAATTGAAGAGAAGGATTCATCGCATTTTACGATACGAAGCCGCCGCCACCTCCTGTTCTTCATTGGGAGGGCTGATCTGGAGTCCGTTCGGGGCTCCGGAGAGGGGGGGTCCGTCGCCATTATCAACACCAACCTTCCTCCATCACCAATTTCATGATGCTCACTGTCGGGAGTGAGTAATTCCATCGTAGGCTTGCTGGACGGTGATGGGTTGGATGAGATTTACCATGTAATCGAGTTAGTTTTGTTAGGGTTTGATCCCTAGTATCCACTATGTTCTGAGATTGATGTCGCTATGACTTTGCTATGCTTAATGTTTGTCACTAGGGCCCGAGTGCCATGATTTCAGATCTGAACCTATTATGTTTTCATGAATATATGTGTGTTCTTGATCCTATCTTGGAAGTTGTAGACACCTATTACGAGTTATGATCCGCATACCCCAAGGTGACAATAATTGAGATTCTTTCCGGTGATTACCGTAGTTTGACGAGTTCATGTATTCACTAAGTGCTAATGCTTTGTTCCGGTTCTCTATTAAAAGGAGGCCTTAATATCCCTTAGTTTCCATTAGGACCCCGCTGCCACGGGATGGTAGGATAAAAGATGTCATGCAAGTTCTTTTCCATAAGCACGTATGACTATATACGGAATACATGCCTACATTATATTGATGAATTGGAGCTAGTTCTGTGTCACCCTAGGTTATAACTGCTACATGATGAATATCATCCGACACAATTATCATTGCCGATCCAATGCCTACGAGCTTTTCACATATTGATCTTTGCTAAGTTACTTTGTCGTTGTTGCTGTTACAATCACTACAAAACTACTACTGTTACTTTTGCCACCATTATCGTTACTTCCATACTACTTTGCTACTAAATACTTTGCTGCAGATATTAAGTCTCTCAGGTGTGGTTGAATTGACAACTCAACTGCTAATACCCGTGAATATTCTTTGGCTCCCCTTGTGTCGAATCAATAAATTTGGGTTGAATACTCTACCCTCGAAAACTGTTGCAATCCCCTATACTTGTGGGTTATCAAGACCTTTTTCTGGCGCCATTGCCGGGGAGCATAGATCTATTCTCTGAGTCACTTGGGATCTATATCTGTTGATCACTATGAAGAATCTGAAAGATACCAAAACCAAGATTTTCCCCTCTAGGACGAGGGGAGGTAAGGAACTGCCATCTAGCTCTGCACTTGATTCAACTTCTGTTTTAAGTAAGCTTGCGACACCTACACCTGTTATTGATTCTGATATGTCACAAGTAATTGATGATGCTACTTCTGCTATGCATGATGCTTATGATGATACTTTGTTTGACAATACTGTGCCACTAGGTGAATTTCTCGATGAATAACTTGCTAGAGCTAAAGATATTGAGAATGTTGAAACTGATGATATTTCTGAAACTGATGAAATTATTGAAACTCAACACTTTGAAACACCTGTTAGACCTAGCTCTCCTAGATATGAATTGCCTGTTATGCATGAGGGTTAAGTTATGGATGGAGAGGTAGCTAGGGACTTTCTTGCTTGTAAGGATAGAGATGATCTTAAGAAATTACTATGCAAGTGGAAAGAAAAATCTTTGAATGCTAGAATGCAATATGATCCTAAGATTGCTACTTCACCTATCTTTGTTAATGATAAGGGTTATGAATTCTCTGTCGATCCTGAGTTAATTACTTAGGTTGAAGGGTTGTACTGTTGTGGCACATCTTACTAAATTAAATGGTATAGCCACCCTGTTTGCTCATGAGGAAAAAATTCGCTATTACTATATTCTTAAGTTGTTTCCTTTCTTGTTAAAGGGTGATGCTAAGATATGGTTTAATTCTCTTGCTCCTTGTTGTGTGCATAGTCCCCAGGATATGATATATTACTTCTCTGAAAAATATTTTCCTGCTCATAAGAAACAAGCTGCTTTACAGGAAATATTTAACTTTGTGCAAATTGAAGAAGAGAGTCTCCCACAAGCTTGGGGGAGGCTTCTCCAACTACTTAATGCTTTACCTGATCATCCTCTCAAGAAAAATGAAATACTTGATATCTTTTATAATGGACTAACCGATGCTTCTAGGGACCACCTAGATAGTTGTGCTGGTTGTGTTTTCAGGGGACAAACTGTTGAACAAGCTGAAGTATTATTGAATAATATATTGAGTAATGATAATGATTGGACTCTTCCCGAACCACATCCTAAGCCAACTACGAAGAAAAGAGGTATTCTTTTTCTCAGTCCTGAAGATACGCAAGAGGCAAAGAAGTCTATGAAAGAAAAAGGTATTAAAGCTGAAGATGTTAAGAATTTACCACCTATTTAAGGAATACATGGTCTTAATACTCCGACATAGGTAGTAGAGGTAAATTCCCTCTATAGATTTGATGAAGGTGATATTCCTTATAATAAGTTTGCTAGTCAATGCTTGGATGAATTTGATAACTTTATTGTTAAACAAGAAAACTTCAATGCATATGTTAGTAGACAATTGAAACGTAATGCTTATTATCTTGACTGCTTGGGTGACTATGTGTAGAACTGTTAATGATCTCAAGATTATTAGTAAACATGCTTCCATGGTAAAAACTCAAGTAGAACAAGTTCTCAAGGCACAAAATGATTTGCTTAATGAAGTGAATAGTAAGAACAATGATCATGCTGTTAGAGTTATGACTAGAGGTGGTAAAATGACTCAGGAACCTTTGTATCCTGAGGGCCATCCCAAGAGAATTGAACAAGATTCTCAGAGAATAATACTGATGGACCTAGTCCTTCTAAAAGGAAAAGGAAAGATGATAGGACTTTGCATGCCTCTAGTGAACCTGTTGTAGACACACCTGAGAATCCAAGTGATATTTCTATTTCTGATGCTGAGACACAATCTGGTGATGAACATGAACCTAGTAATAATGATAATGATGATGTTCATGTTGATGCTCAACCTAGCAATGATAATGATGTGGAGATAGAACCTGCTGTTGATCTTGATAACCCACAACCTAAGAATAAAAGATATGATAAAAGAGGCTTCATTGCTAGGAAACATGGTAAAGAAAGAGAACCATGGGTTCAGAAACCCATGCCCTTTCCTCCTAAACCATCCAAGAAAAAGGATGATGAGGATTTTGAGCGCTTTGCTCAAATGCTTAGACCTGTCCTTTTGCGTATGCGTTTGACTGATATTCTAAAAATGTCTCCTTATGCTAAGTATATGAAAGATATTGTTACAAATAAAAGAAAGATACCGGAAGCTGAAATTTCCACCATGCTTGCTAATTACACATTTAAAGGTGGAATACCAAAGAAACTAGGAGATCCAGGAATACCAACTATACCATGCTCCATTAAAAGAAACTATGTTAAAACTGCTTTATGTGATTTGGGAGCCGGTGTTAGTGTTATGCCTTTCTCTTTATATCATAGACTTGATTTGAATAAGTTGACACCAACTGAAATCTCTTTGCAAATGGCCGATAAATCTACTGCTATACCCATCGGTATTTGTGAGGATGTGCCTGTCGTAGTTGCAAATGTTACTATTTTAACGGACTTTGTTATTCTTGATATACCCGAGGACGACAGTATGTCGATCATCCTTGGTAGACCCTTATTGAATACTGCAGGGGCTGGTATTGATTGCAACAAGGGCAATGTCACTTTTCATGTTAATGGTAATGAGCATACGGTACACTTTCCGAAGAAACAACCTCAAGTGTATAGTATCAACTCTATTGAAAAAAAATTCAACAATTACTATTGGAGGTTTTGAGTTCCCCTGCCCTACCGTCAAGAAGAAATGTGATATTCTTATTGTTCGGGACATGCATATCCCTGTTGAGGTAACCTAGTGTTATACGAAGATTCTCCGGTTTCATGTCATTCGGAAGAAGTTTGTTAACGAGACTTGATCAACCTTGTTAATGGATTCCTTTTGATGGGCATGAGGAGGATGAATTTAGTAAACACAACTCTCTGTACCCACCTTTTACTTTCTGTTATTTAGAATAAATAAAGCAAAAATACTGTTATTTCTCTGTTTTCTGAATTATCCGTGCAATAAAAAATGACTAGAAAATAAAAGTTCTCCAAATGCCCTGAAAATTTAGTATGATTTTTTTCTAGAATATTTAAGAATTTTGGCACTGAAAACACCTCAGGGAGGTGCACCAGTGGGCCACAAGCCCACAGGGCACGCCCACCCCCATGGGCATGCCTACAGGGCTTATGGTTCCCACGTGGGTCCCCCTCACTTATGCCAGCACCCATCCACTTCGTCTTCCTCCCGAAAAAAATCCCACCATTGCTCAAACCCGTGTTCTTGCTCATTTTGCTGCCATTTTCGATCTCCTTGTTCGGAACTTCGTTTTTGAAACTGTTTCGGGGGATTGTTCTTCGGTATGTGACTCCTCCAATGGTCCAATTGGTTTTTGTTCTAGTGATTTATACTCCCTTCGTTCCTTTATCTAAGGTGTATTATTTTCGGCACGGTGACCAAGGCACATAATTATAGATGTGTTAGGACAAAATTACCCTTGGCAAATTTATTGGTTAGTGGCAAATAAATCAGTTAGTCAAGGAAAGTAAAAGATACATGCAATCAACATAGACATAGTTTCCTTCTTTTGCTACAAGGAGAGATATAGACAATCAGGAGAGAGATACTTTCCTTTTTCTAGAGGGCTAACAAGGGAATTATGAGGAATTAGAAGAAATGCACCTTACATTCTGGAATTTTATCAAAAAACAAATACACCTTATATAAAGGAACGGAGGGAGTATATTGCAAAATTTTGCTGCTGTGGTGACCAAGTTCTTGAGCTTGTGTGTCAAATTTATGTGGTCCAAAGTAGTTTTGTTGCATGATATAGCCTCTAGACACTTGTGGGAGTAGTTGTTATCAATCTTGTTGAGTTTTGTTCACTTTTATTTTTAGTCATTAAATATTTCAGAAATTTTCAGAGAAAAGAAAAACCATGAGGAGGTGGTTAAGGGGTTCTTCAAGCCGGAATTCAGAGGAAAATGAAAATGAGGAGAAGAAGAAGCCCAAGTACAACCTTCCTCGCTCTGCGGAGGTTAGGCCATGTGAGTGGCCAAGTGACATATTCTTGAGAGAGGCCGGAATTTATGACGATTTCTATTACTTGGCGGAGAATGCCGGAATCACCGCCTTCCTCCAAGATAAGTGTGACCAATACCTCCTACTCACTAATACCTTCATGCAAAATTTTCACTTTCATGCTAGGAAGGATCCTCCTATGGTAGAATTTCATTTGTATGATGTGCCTAAGCGAATGACACTTTATGATTTTTGCGATGTTTGCAAATTACCTTATGAGGGCAGCATCAGTGAACCACGTCCTAGAGACGTGGAGGACTTTATTGCTGAAACTACTGTGGGGGAAGAGAGAGGGGTGTCGGAAGCGAGAGTGGCTAGCTTACATTTTCCTGTTTTACACTATTATTCATTATTTGCTGGGAGATGTTTGATTGGTCGTGGGGAGAGTGGAGGCCTTAGTGCCCCTGACCTTGCTATTTTGCGCCATGCTTTATATTCTGATAGAACTTTTAGTTTGGGCGCCATGGTTGCTCGACGGTTAAACACAAACCGCTCGAAAGGTCCTGTTTTTGGAGGTATCTATGCCTCCCGCCTTGCTAGACAATTTGAGATACCCATTAGGCTTGATGATGAGGAGGAGATGTTGTTACCAACTAAATATTTGAACTATGCTAGTATGGTAGCACATGATTTTATTGCCAAGGACGATGACAAGCGGCTCATCTATAACCTAGTATTCAGTCAAGGTACTTGTCAGATTATTACTTTGCCTGCACCTTCTTTGTTTGATATTAATTCAGGCAGGTACATTATTATGCCCGAGGACATTTATGCATACTGGGAGCGGACGTGATCCCCAGTCCCTGAGCAAACACTATCACTTGATCCGTATCAGGAACCTATCTATCAGTGGGAACCACAGGAGCTCGCCAACTAGTGGAACCCCCAGGACCCTCCGGAGTATCGAGGACAGGGTTATTTCGAGCCGTGGCCCTAGACCAACTTAGGCCAAAAGCCTAAGCTTGGGGGAGTACGTATCTCTCACCGACATTACATTCATGTTCACACACTCATTTCAGTTGTCGGTGTTCATACTTTTTCATTGTACTATCCATGTTAGTTTATTTTTTCCTGCTTTCTTCTTGTGTGTTTAAAAAACTTTGAGAAAATTCAAAAAAAAATAGTTCTTGCATCTTTTTAGTTTTTCTTTCTAGTTTATTTAGTAGTAGTATTAAAAGAAAACCCAAAAAGATTTCTCATTCTTCTTTTGCTTGTTGGGAGCTTTCCCGTGTAAATAGTTTTTCTCATTTTCGTTTTACTTTCTTCAGAAAAAACAAAAACTCGAAAAATATTTCAGTGTGTTTCTTTGAAATTCTTTTCCTTTTCTTTGGGTCGTAAGGAGAAGACCACGATGAAAATGTTGAGTGGCTCTGATATGCATTATTGTTGATCTAACAAAGAGCCCATATTACCTTGTCTTCTCCTTTGAATAAATGTTTGCAGATTCCATCTTAGTCTAATGCACATGCACTCTTATTATTATTCACACCGTTCGGTCGTGCAAGTGAAATGCAATAATGATGATATTTGACGAAATGATTGAGACGGAGAAAAGCTGGTATGAACTCAACCTATTTTGTTTTTGTAAATATGATTAGCTCATCGTTCTTGATTCAGCCCATTATGAATGAAACATGTTTGCAATTACAATTAGAGATTATAGTTGCTCATGCCATGCTTAATTAACCAAGGAGTGGATAATGGTTTGTTTTGTGTGCCAACATGCAATTTAAAATGGTTATGATGTAGTATGATAGGATGGTATCCTCCTTTGAATGATTTAAGTGGCTTGACTTGGCACATGCTCATGCATGTAGTTGAATCAAAAACAACATAGCCTCCACGATATTTATGTTCATGGTGATTCATATCCTACTCATATTTGCACTCAATGTTGATTAATCTCAATGCATGTTTATGACCGTTGTCGCTCTCTAGTTGGTCACTCCTCAATCTTTTGCTAGCCTTCACTTGTACTAAGCGGGAATACTGCTTGTGCATCCACTTCCTTAAACCCAAAGTTGTTCCATATGAGTCCACCATACCTACCTATATGCGGTATTTACCTGCCGTTTCAAGTAAATTTGCATGTGCCAAACTTTAAACCTTTAAAATAATAATCTGTTTTGTATGCCCAAATCGCTCATGTAGTGACTGGGGGCTGTCAGTATCTTCCATGCTAGGTGGGTTATTCTCACGATGAGTGTTTATTCACTTGTCATTCACGAGAAAGTGGCTGGTAATCGGGATGCCCAGTTCCATGCTCGAAATCAAATAAAAAATATAATCATAAAATAAAACTCCCCCAGGACTGTTGTTGGTATGGATGGTACCCGTGGATACGGCTAGCTGTGGAGTGTGATTGTTGGTGGAGGGGGAGTAAAAACTTTACCATTCTGTTTGGGAACCACCTATAATGTATCTAGCATGGAAGATAGTGAGATCTCTTGGTTGTTATGTTGACAATGAAAGCATACCGCTCAAAATTATATTTATCTCTGTTTTAAAAGCTCCGAGCTCTGGCACCTCTGCAAATCCCTGCTTCCCTCTGCGAAGGGCCTATCTATTTTTACTTTTATTGATGAGTCATCATCCTCTTATAAAAAGCACCAGTTAGAGAGCACCATTGTCATTTGTATGCTTTGTTATTAATTGATATTGAGTATGAGTGTGACTGGATCTCTTTTACCATGAATTATAATGTCTAGTTAGTCCTTGATCTTCAAGGGTGCTCTGCATTTATGTTTTGCGGTCTCAGAAAGGGCTAGCAAGATACCATTTTGTCATATTATATAATGATTGTTTTGAAAGAAAGTGTTGTCATCCGAGATTTATTATTATTGCTTGCTAGTTGATTATGCCATTGATATGAGTAAATGTGAGACCTAAATGTTATTGTGAATATGGTCAGTCCATAATCTTTGCTGAAAACCTGAATATTCGCTATACATATTTGCAACAACCAGATCAAACAGAGTTTGTAAAAGTTTTTCTTTGTCACTTTCAATTTGTCCATTGAATTGCTTGAGGACAAGCAATGGGTTAAGCTTGGGGGAGTTGATACGTCTCCATCGTATCTACTTTTTCAAACTCTTTTGCCCTTGTTTTGGACTATAATTTGCATGATTTGAATGGAACTAACCCGGACTGACGCTGTTTTCAGCAAAATTGCCATGGTGTTATTTTTGTGCAGGAATCAAAGTTCTCGGATTGACCTGAAAATTTACGGAGAATTTTTGTGGAATATATTAAAAATACTGGTGCAAGAATTAACCAGAGGGTGTCCACCCAGAGGCCACAAGCCTGGGGGGCACCCCCCCGGGGCGCGCCTAGAGGGCTTGTGGGCTCCCTGGACCTCCTTCAACCTCAACTGCAACTCTATATATAACCCTATTCGGGGAGAAAAAATCGGAGAGAAGGATTCATCGTGTTTTACGATACGGAGCCGCCGCCACCTCCTGTTCTTCATCGGGAGGGCAGATCTGGAGTCCGTTTGGGGCTCCGGAGAGGGGGATCCGTCGCCATCATCATCACCAACCTTCCTCCATCACCAATTTCATGATGCTCATCGCCGGGAGTGAGTAATTCCATGGTAGGCTTGCTGGACGGTGATGGGTTGGATGACATTTATCACGTAATTGAGTTAGTTTTGTTACGGTTTGATCCCTAGTATCCACTATGTTCTGAGATTGATGTTGCTATGACTTTGCTATGCTTAATGCTTGTCACTAGGGCCCGAGTGCCATGATTTCAGATCTGAACCTATTATGTTTTCATGAATATATGTGTGTTCTTGATCCTATCTTGCAAGCTGTAGACACCTATTACGAGTTATGATCCGCATACCCCAAGGTGACAGTAATTGGGATTCTTTTCGGTGATTATTGTAGTTTGAGGAGTTCATGTATTAACTAAGTTCTAATGCTTTGTTCCGGTTCTCTATTAAAAGGAGGCCTTAATATCTCTTAGTTTCCATTAGGACCCCGCTGCCACGTGAGGGTAGGACAAAAGATGTCATGCAAGTTCTTTTCCATAAGCACGTATGACTATATACGGAATACATGCCTACATTATATTGATGAATTGGATCTAGTTCTGTGTCACCCTAGGTTATAACTGCTACATGATGAATATCATCCGACACAATTATCCTTGCCGATCCAATGCCTATGAGCTTTTCACATATTGATCTTTGCTAAGTTAATTTGTCGTTGCTACTGTTACAATCACTACAAAATTGCTACTGTTACTTTTGCCACCATTACCGTTACTTCCATACTACTTTGCTACTAAATACTTTGCTGCAGATATTAAGTCTTTCAGGTGTGGTTGAATTGACAACTCAACTTCTAATACTCGTGAATATGCTTTGGCTCCCCTTGTGTCGAATCAATAAATTTGGGTTGAATACTCTACCCTCAAAAACTGTTGCGATCTCCTATACTTGTGGGTTATCAATTACTGATAGGACAACAAAAATCTACTCAGACATCATAGGATGGCAACATATCATTGGATAGTAATATGAAGCATAAAGCACCATGTTCAAGTAGAGGGTACAGTGGGTTGCGGGAGAGTGGACCGCTGAATATAGATGGGGGAAGGTGATGAAGATGTTGGTGAAGATGACGGAGTTGTTGGAGTAGATCGCCGTGACACGATGATTGCCCCGGCGGTGTTCCGGCGCCATCGGGAGAGAGGGGGAGAGAGCCCCCCTCCTTCTTCTTCCTTGGCCTCCCCCCCTAGATGGGAGGAGAGTTCCTCCTCTGGTCCATGGCCTCCATGGTGTCGGAGGGGCAGGAGCCCCTCCGAGATTGAATCTCCCTCTCCGTTCTCTTCTATTTCGCGCTCTCCAGATCTGCCTGAAAACCATTTCTTAAATATCCGGAGATCCGTAACTCCGATTGCGCTAAGATTTTAACACGATTTTTTTCCGTATATAAGCTTCCTTTCGCCCGTAGTAGAGCTCCAACCAACTTACGAGGAGGGCACAACCCACCACCACGCGCCTGGGCTGCCTGGCGCGCCCAGGTGTCTTGTGGTGGCTGTGGGCCCCCGTTTGCGATGATTCCACCTCCCAAAAATCACAAATATTCCAAAGTAATTCTCCGTAAATTTTTATCATGTTTGGACTTCGTTTGATATGGATATTCTGCGAAACAAAAAACATGCAACAAACAGGAACTGGCACTGGGCACTAGATCAATAGGTTATTCCAATAAATCATATAAAATGTTGCCAAAAATATGTAAAAGTTGTATAATATTGGCATGAAACAATAAAAAATTATAGATACGACGGAGACGTATCAGCATCCCCATGATTAATTCTTGGTCGTCCTCGAGTAGGTAAATGATAAAAAAGATAATTTTTGATGTGGAATGCTACCTAGCATAATCTTGATCATATATTTAATCATGGCATGAATATTAAGACACGGATGATTCAAAGCAGTAGTCTATAATTTTACATAAAGACATCAATACTCAGGCATCCCAACAAACAATCGTGTCTTTCAAAATATCAACGCTAAAGAAAGCTATCCCTACAAAATCATATAGTCTTGTCATGCTCTATCTTCTTAACACAAAGTATTTATCATGCACAACCCCAATGACAAGCCGAGCAATTGGTTCATACCTTTCAACGCACTTCAGCTTTTTCAACCCTCACACAATACATGAGCGCAAGCCATGGATATAGCACTATGGGTGGAATAGAGTATGATGATAGGGGTAAATATAAAGAAGACAAAAAGTAAGAAAGTCTCACATCGACGCGGCTAACCAACGGGCTATGGAGATGCCCATCAATTGATATCAATGTGAGGAGTAGGGATTGCCATGCAACGAATGCACTAAGAGCTATAAGTGTATGGAAGCTCAATATGAAAACTAAGTGGGTGCGCATCAAACTCCATAATGAAAAATTCCCACTAGTATATGAAAATGACAACATAGGAGACTTTCTATTTGAAAAACATGGTGCTACTTTGAAGCACAAGTGTGGAATTAGCATGCCCCTTCTCTCTTTGTCTTTTTTCTTTTCGTTTTTCTTTTTTTCTTTTTTTCCTTTTCATTTTTTCTCTCTTTGTCCGGAGTCTCATCCCGACTTGTGGGGGAATCATAGTCTTCATCATCCTTTTCTCACTGGGGCAATGCTCTAATAATGAATAATGATGGTCATCACACTTCTATTTACTTACAACTCAAAAGAAATAAAAAATACAACTCGATACCTAGAACAAAGTATGACTCTATATGAATGCCTCTGGTAGTGTACCAGGATGTGCAATGAACTAGCGTAACATGTATAAAAAATGATGAATGGTGGCTGAGCCAAAAATACTATGTCAGCTATATGATCATGCAAAGCAATATGACAATGAATGCTCAAGTCATCAAAACGGAAGCGGTGGAAGTTGCATGGCAATATATCTCGGAATGGCTATGGAAAGGCCATAATAGGTAGGTATGGTGGCTGTTTTGAGGAAGATATAATAAGGCTTATGTGTGATAGAGCGTATCATATCACGGGATTTGGATGCACCGGCAAAGTTTGCACCGACTCTCAAGGTGAGATAGGGCAATGCATGGTACAGTAGAGGCTAGCAAATCACAGAAAGGTAAGAGTACGTATAATCCATGGACTCGCATTAGTCATAAAGAACTCATATACTTATTGCGAAAGTTTATTAGCCCTCGAAGCAAAGTACTACAATGCATGCCCCTAGGGGGATAGATAGGTAGGAAAAGACCATCGCTCGTCCCTGATACGTCTCCATCGTATCCACTTTTCCAAACTCTTTTGCCCTTGTTTTGGACTCTAATTTGCATGATTTGAATGTAACTAACCCGGACTGACACTGTTTTCAGCAGAATTGCCATGGTGTTGTTTTTGTGCAGAAATCAAAGTTCTCGGATTGACCTGAAAATTTACGGAGAATTTTTATGGAATATATAAAAATATTGCCGCAAGAATTAACCAGAGGGAGTCCACCCAGAGGTCACAAGCCCGGGGGGTGCCCCCCTGGGGCGCGCCTAGAGGGCTTGTGGGCCCCCTGGACCTCCTCCGACCTCAACTCCAACTCTATATAACCCTATTCGGGGACAAAAAAAATCAGAGAGAAGGATTCATCGTGTTTTACGATACGGAGCCGCCGCCACCTCCTGTTCTTCCTCGGGAGGGCAGATCTGGAGTCTGTTTTGGGCTCTGGCGAGGGGGGGGGGGGGCGGTGTCCGTCGCCATCATCATCACCAATCTTCCACCATCACCAATTTCATGATGCTCGCCTCCGGGAGTGAGTAATTCCATCGTAGGCTTGCTGGACGGTGATGGGTTGGATGAGATTTATCATGTAATCGAGTTAGTTTTGTTAGGGTTTGATCCCTAGTATCCACTATGTTCTGAGATTGATATTGCTATGACTTTGCTATGCTTAATGCTTGTCACTAGGGCCCGAGTGCCATGATTTCAGATCTGAACCTATTATGTTTTCATGAATATATGTGAGTTCTTGATCCTATCTAGCAAGTTGTAGACACCTATTACGAGTTATGATCCGTATACCCCAAGGTGACAATAATTGGGATTCTTTCCGGTGATTACCGTAGTTTGAGGAGTTCATGTATTCACTAAGTGCTAATGCTTTGGTCTGGTTCTCTATTAAAAGGAGGCCTTAATATCCCTTAGTTTCCATTAGGACCCCGCTGCCACGGGAGGGTAGGACAAAAGATGTCATGCAAGTTCTTTTCCATAAGCACGTATGACTATATACGGAATACATGCCTACATTATATTGATGATTGGAGCTAGTTCTGTGTCACCCTAGGTTATAACTGCTACATGATGAATATCATCCGACACAATTATCATTGCCGATCCATTGCCTACGAGCTTTTCACATATTGATCTTTGCTAAGTTACTTTCGTTGCTATTGCTGTTACAATCACTACAAAACTGCTACTGTTACTTTTGCCACTGTTACCATTACTTCCATACTACTTGGCTACTAAATACTTTGTTGCAGATATTAAGTCTTTCAGGTTTGTTTGAATTGACAACTCAACTGCTAATACTCATGAATATTCTTTGGCTCCCCTTGTGTCGAATCAATAAATTTGGGTTGAATACTCTACCCTCGAAAACTATTGCGATCCCCTATACTTGTGGGTTATCAAGACCTTTTTCTGGCGCCGTTGCCGGGGAGCATAGCTCTATTCTCTGAGTCACTTGGGATCTATATCTGTTGATCACTATGAAGAATCTGAAAGATACCAAAACCAAGATTTTTCCCTCTAGGACGAGGGGAGGTAAGGAACTGCCATCTAGCTTTGCACTTGATTCAACTTCTGTTTTGAGTAAGCTTGCGACACCTACACCTGTTATTGATTCTGATATGTCGCAAGTAATTGATGATGCTACTTCTGCTATGCATGATGCTTATGATGATACTTTGCTTGACAATACTGTGCCACTAGGTGAATTTCTCGATGAATAACTTGCTAGAGCTATAGATATTGAGAATGCTGAAACTGATGATATTTCTGAAACTGATGAAATTATTGAAACTGATCACTTTGAAACATCTGTTAGACCTAGCTCTCCTAGATATGAATTGCCTGTTATGCATGAGGGTTATGTTATGGATGGAGAGGTAGCTAGGGACTTTCTTTCTTGTAAGGATAGAGATGATCTTAAGAAATTACTATGCAAGTGGAAAGAAAAATCTTTGAATGCTAGAATGCAATATGATCCTAAGTTTGCTACTTCACCTATCTTTGTTACAGATAAGGATTATGAATTCTCTGTCGATCCTAAGTTAATTACTTTGGTTGAATCTGATCCTTTCCATGGCTATGAATCTGAAACTGTTGTGGCACATCTTACTAAATTAAATGACATATCCACCCTGTTTGCTCATGAGGAAAAAATTCGCTATTACTATATTCTTAATTTGTTTCCTTTCTCATTAAAGGGTGATGCTAAGATATGGTTTAATTCTCTTGCTCCTGGTTGTGTGCGTAGTCCCCAGGATATGATATATTACTTCTCTAAAAAATATTTTCCTGCTCATAAGAAACAAGCTGCTTTATAGGAAATATTTAACTTTGTGCAAATTGAAGAAGAGACTCTCCCACAAGCTTGGGGGAGGCTTCTCCAACTACTTAATGCTTTGCCTGATCATCCTCTCAAGAAAAATGAAATACTTGATATCTTTTATAATGGACTAACCGATGCTTCTAGGGACCACCTAGATAGTTGTGCTGGTTGTGTTTTCAGGGAACAAACTGTTGAACAAGCTGAAGTATTATTGAATAATATATTGAGTAATGATAATGATTGGACGCTTCCCGAACCACATCCTAAGCCAACTCCGAAGAAAAGAGGTATTCTATTTCTCAGTCCTGAAGATATGCAAGAGGCAAAGAAGTCTATGAAAGAAAAAGGTATTAAAGCTGAAGATGTTAAGAATTTACCACCTATTGAAGAAATACATGGTCTTAATACTCTGACACAGGTAGTAGAGGTAAATTCTCTCTATAGATTTGATGAAGGTGATATTCCTTATAATAAGTCTGCTAGTCAATGCTTGGATGAATTTGATAACTTTATTCTTAAACAAGAAAACTTCAATGCATATGTTAGTAGACAATTGAAACGTAATGCTTGTATGCTTGACTGCTTGGGTGACTATATGTGTAGAACTGTTAATGATCTCAAGATTATTAGTAAACATGCTTCCATGGTAAAAACTCAAGTAGAACAAGTTCTCAAGGCACAAAATGATTTGCTTAATGAAGTGAATAGTAAGAACAATGATCATGCTGTTAGAGTTATGACTAGAGGTGGTAAAATGACTCAGGAACCTTTATATCCCGATGGCCATCCCAAGAGAATTGAACAAGATTCTCAGAGAATTAATACTGATGCACCTAGTCCTTCTAAAAGGAAAAGGAAAGATGATAGGACTTTGCATGCCTCTAGTGAACCTGTTGTAGACACACCTGAGAATCCAAATGATATTTCTATTTCTGATGCTGAGACACAATCTGGTGATGAACATGAACCTAGTAATAATGATAATGATGATGTTCATGTTGATGCTCAACCTAGCAATGATAATGATGTGGAGATAGAACCTGCTGTTGATCTTGATAACCCACAACCTAAGAATAAAAGATATGATAAAAGAGACTTCATTGCTAGGAAACATGGTAAAGAAAGAGAAGCATGGGTTCAGAAACCCATGCCCTTTCCTCCTAAACCATCCAAGAAAAAGGATGATGAGGATTTTGAGCGCTTTGCTGAAATGCTTAGACCTGTCTTTTTGCGTATGCGTTTGATTGATATTCTAAAAATGTCTCCTTATGCTAAGTATATGAAAGATATTGTTACAAATAAAAGAAAGATACCGGAAGCTGAAATTTCCACCATGCTTGCTAATTACACATTTAAAGGTGGAATACCAAAGAAACTAGGAGATCCAGGAATACCAACTATACCATGCTCCATTAAAAGAAACTATGTTAAAACTGCTTTATGTGATTTGGGAGCTGGTGTTAGTGTTATGCCGTTCTCTTTATATCGTAGACTTGATTTGAATAAGTTGACACCAACTGAAATCTCTTTGAAAATGGCCGATAAATCTACAGCTATACCCATCGGTATTTGTGAGGATGTGCCTGTCGTAGTTACAAATGTTACTATTTTAACGAACTTTGTTATTCTTGATATACCCGAGGACGACAGTATGTCGATCATCCTTGGTAGACCCTTCCTGAATACTACAGGGGCTGTTATTGATTGCAACAAAGGCAATGTCACTTTTCATGTTAATGGTAATGAGCATACGGTACACTTTCCGAAGAAATAACCTCAAGTGAATAGTATCAACTCTATTGGAAAAATTCAACAATTACTATTGGAGGTTTTGAGTTCCCTCTCCCTACCGTCAAAAAGAAATATGATATTCTTATTGTTCGGGACATGCATATCCCCGTTGAGGTAACCTAGTGTTATACGAAGATTCTCCAGTTTCATGTCATTCGTAAGAAGTTTGTTAACGAGACTTGATCAACCTTGTTAATGGATTCCTTTTGATGGGCATGAGGAGGATGAATTTAGTAAACACAACTCTCTGTACCCACCTTTTACTTTCTGTTATTTAGAATAAATAAAGCAAACATACTGTTATTTCTCTGTTTTCTGTATTATCCGTGCAATAAAAAATGACCAAAAAATAAAGTTCTCCAAATGCCCTGAAAATTTAGTATGATTTTTTTCTAGAATATTTAAGAATTTTTGGCACTGAAAACACCTCAGGGAGGTGCACCAGTGGGCCATAAGCCAATAGGGCGCGCCCACCCCCATGGGCATGCCTACAGGGCTTGTGGGTCCCTCTTACTTACGCCAGCACCCATCCACTTCGTCTTCGTCCAGAAAAAAATCCCACCATTGCTCAAACCTGTGTTCTTGCTCATTTTGCTGCCATTTTCGATCTCCTTGCTCGGAACTCCGTTTTTGAAACTATTTCGGGGGATTGTTCTTCGGTATGCACTACAAAAAAATACACTTCCGTGATGATACGTGTTTGTCATAGTAGGTCACGTTTTCTGTCATGTATGTACATCCATGACGATTTTATGACAGAATCAGGATAGTCATACCTGTGCTGTCATAGAAGTGTTCCATGACATTACCAAAATTATCATCACGGAAGTGTCCACTTCCATGACGATATATCGCGCGTCATAGAAGTGCTTTCGTCAAGGGTAACCGACACATGGCATCCACCATAACGGGACGCCGTTAAGCTATCGGGTTCCGGTTTGGATCCGATAACCCGTTAACAACCCCGACCAACGGGGACTTTCCACGTGTAAAATTCTCATTCGCCGGATAATCCACGTGTCAGCTCATCATTGGGACAGATGTCATCCCTACAATGGACGGAAGACACCTATGATATGTCGACATGTGGCACAGCCCAACAGTGGCCCATTTAAGGTAAAAAGGCCGACCCAGCTAAAGGCCCACCATATTTTTTCAGACACTAGTGGGCTGGCCCGTTAACAACCTGCCATGTTTTGGGTCAAATTGAGGCCCATATCAGATCAGGCCCGTTCACAGCCTGTCATGTTTTGGGCTAAATTACGGCCCATATCAGATCAGGCACGTTAACAGGCCACTGTTCTTTTGGGCCCATTCTAAGCCGGGTTTGTATTTCAGCATGTTAAATGCCCGTTTACCAGTTCGGCTCGATAATAGTTTCGGCCTGTTAGCGGCCCGTGGTGCATCTGGGCCATTGTTGGCCCAGTTTCACTTTAGGCCATTTAACGGCCCATGCAGAAACTGGGCTATTTCTTGTCCGAAGTAACTTTAGGCCTCTTAACGGCTCGTAGTCTCCATGGATAAATTTCAGCCCAACTGGCCTATCGGCCTGTTAATGGCCCGTGTAACAGTTGGGCATAATTACAGCCCGCGTTGAATCCGGCCTGCTTACATCACATCTGTTAATGGCCCGTGACACTGTTGGGCCTACGGCCCGCGTTGATACCGGCCTGCTTAAAGCCCATAATTTTATTGGGCCAAACAGGGCCCGAGATATATTTTGGCCTGTTAACGGCTCGTTCTATTTGGGCCAAACATGGGCCTTAGGCAGTTTCGGCCTGTATTGGCCCGTGAATTTTTTGGCTCAACGCTAGCCCAATCTTGTTTGCCTGTTAAAAGCCCATGGTATTCTCTGGCCCAGCTGGCCAGAACTTTACTCGGCCTGTTAAAGGCGGAAAACTACTATATGTTTAGACCTGCTAATGGCCCAAGATGATTATAGGCCCATGTTTTGGCCCATATATAGCGAGTTACGGGCCGGCCTGAAGACCGACAACATTGAGATCCATTGAAGCTTCCGACATAAATTACAGCATACCGACCAAGAATAAACCTAGACTATATAATAAAGAAATTACAGCATATTACATCCACTGGGCATCAAAGTTCACCACCGGTGATAATAAAGCTCAACGTGACCGCGGATTACATACACTAGGCATCAAAGGTCGCCACCAGTGCATATAAATGCGCCGACAAAAGAATATACAAAACTGAGAGCACTTCAGAAGGCATTAGGCCTGGCCTGGACATGCACCGCAAGCAGCCGAACAAGCTAATGAGACCTCAGTTGTGTCAACGATAGATGCTCTATCCCTAGCTGTATAGCACCAAAGCCCGCAAGGCAGTCCTCTGAGATCTTCTTTGCATCATTGACATCAAGTCGGAGCTGAGCTGAAGCAAGCCTTTCCACTTTAAGTTGAGACTGAAGAAGTTGAACTGATTGAGGCAGCAACTGCACAGAGGTTGTCTCACAGCTGCTGGTGAGTAGCTTCAACTCACTGTCTTCATCAAGACATGACCTTGGGGTCATCTCCCTCTCTTCAAGATGGTTTGGCTCACTATCTTCCCTAAAGTTCTGCCTGGCATAAGAGATACGACTCTGAAAGAGAAACAAGGAGACACGTAACAGGTTTCACAATTATATAAGCAAATAAATGGATCTGTTCTGCATAAGGAACATGTTTTTACAACTACAATTTAAAACTGGTAGTTGTTGCAAACATCCAATCAGATGTAAACACCAAAGTAAACAGCAGTGGAGGAAATGATGCCTATCCAAATCTATACTAGAACAAAGTTTGAAGGCTTGAGAAGGATGAACTTACATTACATGTTAACACGGGCTGGACAAAGCCCTTCTCCATGTCGATGGAAGGATAATTCAATAAATTCCCCAAAGAAACTTCTTTATAAGTGTTGCCATTATTCTACATTTTCTAAAGAGTAAATATAGATCAAATAATATTGGAAGAAATAGAGGATAATGAAGCTCAGGTGCAGAGTGATGATACATAATCAAATATCAATTAATTAAGTATGGCGTTACAAGGCAAAAGGTACTGACAAGAGGAATGCAGGCATCAACGTGTGCAGTGGCATTGGCTTTATTCAACATTTTGGTAAGAGTAAATGTAGATCTGATAATTTGGAGAAAGTGGAGGGCAGGGCAGATAAGATGCAGAGTAATGCTAGACAATCAACTATCTCGCAATGCGAGTATAGTAATACTACCACCGTCCGTTATTACTTGTCACTCAAATGGATGTATCTGGCACTATTAAGTTCGAAATACATCCAATTGAGAAACAATTAATTTGATACAGAGGGAGTACATGATAATAGGTACTTACATGAGCAATCCAAAACTTCATAACCATTGTGTAAATTCTACATTTATCTAAGAGTAAATATAGATCTTATAATTTCGAGCAAAGGGAGGATAAAGAAGCGAACATTTACAATGATGCTACATAATCAAACAACAATGAGTGTAAGTATGCTGACAAGGGGCAAGAGGTACTGACAAGAGAAATGCAGTGCCCAGTATTGTTGTGAGATCCTATGATCATTTGAGAAAGGAGATTCATCTGAAATTAGTTTTCATACAAGAGAGAAGGTAAGGCACATGCAGAAATTTAGGAGTTCAAATTTTGAATTGATATCATAGACAGTACCTGACACTGGGCTCTCTGCAGTTCTAATAGGGGTAAAGTGTGGTACAGTTGGGCATGTGTTTTCTGTGGCTGCTGATCTATTTGATTTAACATGTATCACTACCTTTTCCAAATACCTAGTTTGTACTCCTGGAGGATCTGCACTCACCCTCTTCCTTTTGGACATCTATTACGAAAGAAAAACATTTGACTGGAAAAACATAGTATGATGACACGTGGAATAGGTTACAAAAAATGGATAGGTATGGCATATACTCATATATGATGCTTAAACTAAGCAGATGGTGGTGTAACAAAGTAGAAGTAATGCAAGAGGTCATGTGCAAAATATGTGCGACCAATACAACCTTGCCAAGTTAGAGCAAGCACCTTGATGGGTGAATAAGATAGGCCATCCTCCACCATGCCAAGTTTGTTAGCCAGTGGATTGTTCCGCAATATTCCTCTCATGCGCCCATTCTCATATTCATTTTGATCATGTTCAATACCTGACATGCATGAAAACATAAAAACAAGTGAGATTATCTTTGTAATGCAGAAGTGATTCTAATCCAATATTGCCTCCCTGTAAACCCCTTTGTGCTATCTCTGCAATTCTTCTGAGAGATGCCATGCATGCTATAATTTGGTGTGTGCATTAATATAATGTGGCCTACTACTCAAAATATGAGAGCTCCAGAATTGATGATACTTCGCAGATGACAGCTTCAACATATAGTAAAGAAGAACAAGTCGACCTGGCCTGACAGATTCATAATATACTAAGGGAGAACAACTCGACCTAACCAGTTGACCGCAAATGTCTCTGCTACTCTTCCCAACAAGGAACATACTTATTAAAGAAGAGAAGAGGATCATGTTAAAGAAGAGCAGAAGAGCAAGCAGATTGAAGATATTACAAGTCTTTCTATACAATGTCTGTTGCCCACCCATGATGAACCAGAGCGCACAGAGAAATAATATTCCTTCCGGTCTCTCCATATGTGGCTCACATGCATTTCGAAACTAAATTAGGAACATTTAGCTGACCAATTAAACATGTCTCAGTTTTACTAATATCAGCATAATATCAGATTCAAATTTGTACAACTAAGCTTGTTTAGCTCGATGGGTGAAGTAGTGCTATTACAACACGAACCACGTAGGCTAATCATGGTCATCATAAAATGAGGAAACCGTAAGCATGATGAGTATAGTGTTGACCATGGCAGTGGGATGGCAGATCTAAAGCTGCAAACCGCGCAAAGGGTAGTTAGCAACCGATGTTTGCTTTGAAATAACAACTAAGATTTGGTATGGTCAAGAAAGTACAGTCAATAAGTGACAAAGAAATGCAATTCTGCTGTCTCTCTATATGTCGCGACATACATTCGAAAACTCAAGTGGGACATTTAGCTAACCAATTAAATGTGTTTGCTAACTAATATCAGTATCATATCAAAAATCATATTTGAAGAACTAAGCTTTGGAATTATGAGTGCTGTGTTGTTTAGCTTGAAGGGTGGAGTACTGCTAGTACGACAGAAAGCACCTACGCAGATCATAGTAGCGTAGATAAAAGGGGAAAACCCTAAGCATCAAGAGTAAAATCAGGAAAGTGGAACTAGCTGGACCATATGGGCTTGTATTGCTGGTACATAAAGAAAGGGTTCGGAAAGGCTTCGGCCCCAAAAGGGGCAGCTCTATTCAACTGAAGGCACAATACTGTTACTATCAGTCTAGACTATCAAAGACGACATAGCTCCCAACATTTCACGGATATTATGGCAGACCATCTAGAATCGTTGAAAGCATCCATCTGAAGCAACCCAATAGACCTGTCGACTGCAAATGTCCCTGCTCCACTTCCCAACAAGGAACATACTGTACTACTCCCTCCGTTCTTAAATATAAATCTCTTAGAGATTCGAATCCGGACTACATACGGAGCAAAATGAGTGAATGTACACTCTAAAATATGTCTATATACATCCGTATGTAGTTCTTATTGGAATATCTAAAAGACTTATGTTTTACCGAAAAAGGCTTTCGCCCCGCTTTATAAATAAAGCAACGATGAACAACACCCGGTACAAACGCACGTTACCACAACACACACACGCACCCAAGGCAGTTTAGGAATGGAGGAAGTAATATACTTATTAAGAAGAACAGAAGAGGAACATGATAACAAAGAGCAAGCAGATTTCTCTACTTTTTTCTCTACTCTTATACTCTTATCTCTACTCTTATAAAAAACAGAGTTACTGATGATGGTGTGCCAAACTAGCTCTACGTTTATGATGCCTGGCACATCACAAACAGTTCATGATTATAAACCGTGTACGATAGGTAGACAATCACACACATTTAGTTTTCCCGCATCGTATGTGATAGTGTCTGACATCACACACGCTTTCAAACGGCAACTGTGTGCATTGTTACACATGTTTCCTCTCCGTGAACCATGTCGGATTATGATGTATATCGCACACGCCGTGCTTTATTGACCGTGTGCGCCGTAATGACCTGCACACCGTAATTTCGCCCTAATTTAATTGCTGCTATTTATAATTGTACCTAATTTGAACTTGAAAGTAGGCTATAGCTTAATTCATATCCATCAGGTTCAAACAACCAATGCATTATTCGATTCACAGGTACATATGTTTAAGAATTACATAAGCACCAAATAAAGAATGATGAACCAGGGTTCTATACTTGTACTATTACAGATGGTAAAGAAAGAGGCGTCAGGCATTCTGGTTGCTGAACAAGGTGAAGCGGAATGGCCCTATTGTGCTCCCCTGGATGCAAAAGGCACGCACGACTCTAGTCCAACCCCTTGTGATGGCCGGCTGCCAATCATGTAGTTTGAGAGGTAATCTTGAGTAAACTGCTTCAGGATCCACTGCAAAGGAAAAAAGATTCAGACATTGTCATCTAACACAACTCATTACGGGCAGTAAAAAGAAGGATACAGGCTTCTTACTTACCATCCTGCAGTTCACTGTTGTCTTGCATAAAGTGTAAACAAATAGTTCGATTGACATCTTTTAACCCATTTTAATAACAATCTTTATCAGTTTCCTCACTTGATGCTGGTTCATGAATATCTCATTGCCCCATACGCACAAAGGGTCGAAGTGTGGATCTTTGGCAATGACATATGTACGTAAAAGCACCAAGTTAATATTAGAAGCTAAACAACAATTGCAAAAATGATGTAGTACAACACTCCCTCCATCCCATTATATAAGATTTTATTACATGTATATCTAGACATCATCAGAACATTAAGGTAACACTCTTCCTTGTTGCTATGTAGCCTGGGATTGCATATTTAGTCATTCAGTACAATGCATGTTGCTATGTAGCCTCAGATATATTAAATATGGCCCTAGTTAACTTACTGATAAATGGGTTACAGATATATTCAGTGAAATGTCCGATTCGACGATTAATCCCTTATCAGCCCCCAGGCTATATGGTACCAGCTACCGATATCCTGAACAGTGAGTACATATAAGCAATGCAATGAAACTAACCTCGATGGAAAACAACACTGTTCTCAATATTATCCTGTATGAGTACATATAAAGGCATGTTAAGCACAACAGGCTAAACATCAACCAAATATATCCATGGTAGACAACATAATCTACAAATGATAGCTTCAGTGTGCAGGCTTAAGCACGCTAGTTAAGAAAAACAAGAAGTGAAAAGGTGTGTTAACTGCATCAGGCATAACATTTAAAAACAAGCAAATAGTCATTCAAACTGGTATTGTGCAGGTCTAAAGTACACTAGTTATTGTTAAAAAAATGAAAAGGCATGTTAACTACAGCATCCTTAACAGCAACCAAATATCGTAATTCATAGTGGTATTGTTGAAACTGTTATTGATGAAATTGAACTGCACGGCAAATAGTTGCACATATAGAGCATCACACTGTGAAGAACTGAAATAAACAAGGCATAAGGCCATCTCTAGCCGATCCTTTAAAAGTTAACGGACTAAAACCCTTAGTGGATATATATATACTCCAGCAATTTTTGGCCGTTTCTGGTCGATCCCCTAAACTTAACGTTGTAAACTTCAATTTGATCAAGTTCAAAGTAGGTTCAATCGAAAGTAGCATGCATTCAAACCTAAACATAGAGAGTTTTGCATAACCAAACATAAAACATAAATTTAAACTAAGCTAAACTACTTTCGGTTGAAGTGGAGGTCGAGCCAATCCTTCCTCGTCAGGTACGGTGTGCCGCGAGCCAGGTCCGGGCCGGTGCCGTCCTCGGGGTCATTGGGGAAGACACTCCTCCACTCGTCGACGTCGATCTCCTTGTCCTCGCCGCCCACCTCGCCGCCCTCCGTGCTACCGTCCTCGCCACCTTCGACCTCGTCATCGAAGGAGAGCACGATAACCTCGCCACCCTCCGCATTGGCAAAGATCACCCGCTCCACCTCCATGAGCTTCGGGTGTTGCCGGGGGAGCTCTTGCATGTAGGCCTCATCGGCGGCCTCGCCCCCGAGGCGCTCCCACGCCTCGCGGTCCTCCCGCGCCATACCCGAGCTCACCACCCCTGGCTCCGGCGGAACGAGGTCGACCAGACGTGTGCTGAAGGGGAAATTGAGCCTAGCTGCCGCGCCGTGGTAGCGGACCTGCCAGCGGTCGTACTCCATGGCCACGAGCTCGGCCGTGTGGAAGCTACCGAGCCACCGGCGGGTGTGGGTCTCCCGATCCGTAATCTCGGCGACCCACGTCCCCCACCGCCACTGCCGGACCCCGAGGTAGGACCTTGTCGGCGGCCGGGCCCGAGGGAGGACGGGAAGTCCTCGAACCGGCATAGGGGCACGACGGCGGGCGGATCGGGCGAACGGCGCCGGCGGATCGATAAAGAGCCCGCGGAGGACGACGGGGACACCTCGGCGGCCACCTCGCCGGCGTCGGGCGAAGAGGCCGCGATAAACCTCTTTTTGGCCATTGGCTCCTCGAGCTCCCCAGCACACAGGCAGAGGTTGAGGATGGAGGCAGCGGCGGTGACCTACCAATGGTTTCGAGCGAGGGAGGGGTGGTGTGTGTCTATGTGAGCAGAGGTTTTGGGGAGTGTGTGGTGTGTGTGGAGGGGGGGGGGTGGGCAAGGTGGTGTTTGAGGAAATACCATGGCAACTGAAAATTTTACTAGGCGGGAGTAACAAGGCGGGGCTACTGAAAATTTGGATCAAGGGCGAGCAGATATTTTTGAGATTGCGAGGGATACAGAGGTGGGAGTAAAATGCCGGGGCAACTGAAAATTTGAATCAAGGGCGAGCAGATTTTTTTGAGATTGCGAGGGATGCAGAGGCGGGAGTAAAATGCCGGGGCTACTAAAAATTTGAATCAAGGGACTAGAGCAGAGCGGGAGTAACAGACATCACACACGGTCCACACATACTAATCTTGTGCTATCAAACATTAAAACCTTCCAGGCGGTAGATATTTTTGAGATTACGAGGCAGTAGATATTTTCGAGACCGGGAGGCAAGCCTCGTGGAGCCCAATCTACTGTGCTGATGTGAGGGACTGCAGGGCACGGGCGTGGCACACGGGTAGTCTGACCGAACCGTGTCTGTTGCGTACCCAATCGCAGACGGTTTCCACATCCAACTCGTGTGCTTTTTATAAATTTGGCAAAAAGAATAACGCGGGAGAGGGTCAGAACACGAACACACTTGCATGTGGACCAAATATATGTATGAAAAGGGTGGTTTGATGTTCGAATACCCAATGCACAACTTTGATGTGGCACCTGTCGCACAAAAGCACAGTATTGCTAGTCAGCCACCCCCTACAAACCCCACTTCGTGTCGGCGGTAAGGGAATCCTAGCTACGAATGCATGCCCCCAAATAGCTAGGTCTGAAATCTCACCCTACCGTAACACAAAACCTATAGGAGTCCATCATATATATATGGTCAAACTTCCCCTTTCGCTTCCCGACAAAGGTGGACTGTGTGCCGACCCATAAATGTGTGCTTGTGGCGCGAGATGGGTGAGACCACATATGAACCACATGCGGGTGGCCCTACTATATGTATGAAAAGGGTGTGGTGTGTGATATTTAACTACCATTCACAACTTTGATGTGGCACGTGTGCCTCGCAAATTAACCGGACTTCCCCAACCCCACGGAGGTTGCAGGTAGCGCGAAGTAGCCCCCCCCCACACACACGTCGGGGGGAGGGCATCTCATAAAGACGTACTGTAACACGGACCAAGTAGAATCCAACTTGGTCGTACAACCCCTTCCCGCTCGTTGTTGGTCAAAGTGATGGATGTCCACACACGGCCCCACAAAATGGGCTAGCTTGTCGCCGATAACCTCGCGAGGGAGTACTGTATGAAGACAAACCCACTCTGTGCATGTGGCCCAAGTATGTATATGGAAGTGGTGTGTGTGGTGTTTGAATACCCAATGCGCAAATTCGATGTGGCACCATGCTTTGGAACCGTAAAATCCCCACACCGAGCGAGGGTTCACGACGCGTAGCATGCGCTCAAACTTAATTAGGCTTGGAATGGGTCGACCTACTATACGGTAACTCGAAGCAAAGAAGAAGAATCCACCCTGGTAACCTTTCTCGTCGTTGATCGAAATGATGGACGTCCACGCGGGCCCACGAATATATATAGGCTTGCCGCCCATAACCAAGCGAGTGAGAGTGTGTCCAAAGACAGCCATTATTGCATGCGTGTGTCCCGAACATATTTATGGAGGTGTGTGATGCATGCATATGAGTTGAATACCCGACCCAATGCACAACATTGATGTGGTGCATGCGTTGAAAATCGCGGAGGTCCCCACACAGAGCAAGAGGTCGTTCATGACGTGTCGTGTGCCCGCTCCCCCCTCGATCCAGCGGGATGGATTCATGTGTACAGATGCACTATTATATATATGTTGTGACACCCCCGGCTCAATCATGCACTAATCATACACGCAAATGCACACGATCAAGCCTAAGGACTCACGGGAAGATATCACAACACAACTCTAAAACATAAATAAAGTCATACAAGCTTTATATTACAAGCCAGGGGCCTCGAGGGCTCGAATACATAAGCTCGCATACAAGCGTCAGCGGAAGCATCAGATATCTGAGTACAGATATAAAAGAATACACAGATAGGCCCTTAAAAGGCAGGGCAAAAGAAAACACTACGATCGAAAGGCGCAGGCCTCCTGCCTGGGACCCTCCGATCCTACTCCTGGTCGTCGGCCAACTCGTAGTAGTATCCACCCTCGGCATAGTAGTAGTGATCGTCGGCGGGGCAGCTGTCTCAGGGGCTCCGTCATCTGGTTGCATCAAAAGGGTATGGGGAAAAAAGAAAGCAAAGCAACCGTGAGTACTCATCCGAAGTACTCAGCAAGCAAGGATCTACACTACATATGCAACATTATCAAAGGGAGGCTGTATATGTGGACTGGGCTGCAGAAATGCCAGAATAGAGAGAAGGCCTAGTCCTATCGAAGACTAGCATCTTTAGAGGTCTTGCAGCATTAGAAGAGTGTAGATTAGTACCGTATAAAGTAGTAGTATCGATAAGTCTCAACCTCACCCAGAGATCCTTTCTCGACTCCCTGCGAGAGAGCAATCCCAGAGCCATACAGTCATCAACCTCGTCCTAAGATCCCTTCTCGACTCCCTGCGAGAAGCAATCCCAGAGCCATAGTATGCAACTTAGTTGTATCGATCGGGATACAACTTCGAGTGTCCATTACCGAGGATCCGGCTATGCATAGATTAGTTCTTCCCTGCAGGGGTGCACCAACTTACCCACCACGGTCGCTTAACTCCGGCCGGACACACTTTTCCGGGTCCTGCCCGGCCTCAGCCAAACAACACACCGCAGCCCTACCTAGAGCTCAGCAGAGAGGTCCCCGCCGGTCAACATCCTAAGCGCTCGGGGGTCTTGGGCCATCGCCCCTCGCCCTCCGGGTCGTTGCGCACATGGCTCAGATCCAAGCACCACCTCTGTCGTGAATGGCGCCAATCACTCCATGCCGCACTGCTGAACTGGACATCTGACAGAGCTTTCGGCTGATGCATACGATGCAGAACACCCATACTATGCCCACATGATGGTTAGTGCTAATCGGGCCAGAGGCCCACTCGAATCAAATATCCAAATCGTTAGTACCTTGGGGGTGCGGTAACGAGCAGAGACTCACGATCGATGTGATCCCGTCGCCCCGTCTCGAGGACTTGCAGCAAGGGCCAAGAATGCCCGGCCACGCCTCGTATTCATCACTCGGGCACCATACAGGCAACCCGTCTTCACATCACACGCGGGTACCCCTCAGGGTCGACCTGCCTTCCAAGTAACAGTGTAAAGTTATCCGTGTGTCCATAACATCAAGGGAATCCGAGGTATCACCCTCGTTGGATTCCTACTTGATATATCCGTCAAGGTGAACTCGGAGGAATCGCCCTTGCTGGGTTCACACTTGAGGTATTGTACGACGGCGTCGTTATCGGAAGCGGTGAAGGAGGAATCACCCTCGATGACCACGACCGAATAGCTACTCTACAGAGTTAACACCTGAAGTGCTACAAGAGGTTTCACCCTCGGCACTCGATATTAACGCTGCAGTTTCGTTACAACTAAGGGGGTGATGTGCGGTGCCGGGGTCTGGTCTTCAATCCCGTTGATCGGGTCTTCGGATAATCCAGCGGGGCAGTCGGGATAAGTGGGGTCACTGATAGGTCTCTACCCAGCCTATACTAAGCAGTTTAGGATATGCAGGTAATTATCAACAGCAGGTTACAATAAATAGGCTATGCATCAGAATAGGTAAAGCAGTAGCAGCAGCAATTCTAATGCAAGCATGAGAGAGAAAGAATATGCAATATCGGTATGCTCAAGGGGGGGGGGGGTGCTTGCCTGGTTGCTCTGGCAAGAAGGAGGGGTCGTTGGAAGGCTGCTCGTCCGGAGCGTAGCCGTACTCAGCTGCAACGGCGTCTGTCTCGGCGTCTATCGAGAGAGAAGGAGGAGGAAGAAACAGTAAATATAAAGCAAACAAGAGCATGACATGACATTACGCAGAGCTAGGGGTGTTCTGACGTGGTGCTACATGATATAGGTGAAGAGGGAAAACATTCTGGAATGTTTTCCTGGTTTCGGGCATTTGTCAGACAGATGACCGGAGGGGAACGGTTGCATGTTCGGGTAGTTAGGGACGTGTGGCGGACGAACGGACCGCGATTTTGGATTCGTCTCATAATTCTGATCATTTTTCATATATAAATTATTTTCATCGGAGTTACGGTTTAAAAGATATGATTTTCGAAAGTTTTTATTAATTTCTGGAATTTATTTATTTATTTTAAATCAACATTATCCAGAATAGTATCTGATGACATCAGCATGACATCACCATGACATCAGCAGGTCAAACCCGGCTGACCAGGGTCAAACCTGACATGTGGGGCCCACATGTCATACACAGTGGCCTTAACAGAGGGGTTAAAATTAACTAATTGGGTTAATTAGTGGGTGGGCCCCAGTAGTCAGTGACTAATTAGTGATTTAATTAACTAACTAATTAATTAACTAATTATTCTTTTTATTTAATTCGTTTAATGGGGTGGGGCCCATATGTCATAGACACAGGGAGGCCACGTCGGCTTTGACCCGAGTCAATGGGGTCAAAGGGGGCCAGGGGGGCCCACTCGTTAGTGACCCTGGGGGTGGGCCCCAGGCGCCACGTTGGACGCCGGCCGGAGGGCACTCCGGCGAGCTCCAACGTGGCGGAGTGCGCCAGCGAGGCTCGGGATTCGCCCACAGGGCATCCCCGGGGCTGGGGTTTGGCTCGTAAGAAAGGGCGCGGCAAGCCACATCGCGTGGTGGTGGCGGTTGGACTCGGGGGTGGCCGGAACGACGGCGGTATCGACCGCGGCGGGCGCCGGCGTTCGGCCCCATTTGGAAACGAGGCGGGAGCGAGCTAGGGGGTTAGCTGGGGGCCGGGTTCGACGCATCCCACGCTCTGGAGCGCGCCAGTGGCTCGCGCGGGGGCTCGGGAGCACGTACGGCACGCGGGCGGCGGCAATGGCGGTGGTCGGAGCACAGCAACGCGGCGGCTAGCTACGGCTACGGGGAAGGACAGGAAGGAGGGGGGTTCCGGTGCGGCTGCTCACCGCGGTGCTGTAGGGAACTGGCAGAGGGCTCGGGGAAGCTCGGGGTCGCCGGAATCATCGACGGCGTGTGGCGGCGATCCGAGGAAGAAGACGGTGGCGTGGGGCGATGCAGGGCTCCCGGGGCTCGGGCTTGTGGTCGAGGAGGACGGGCTCGTTGCGGTGGAGCTGCTGGACAGGCTACGGAGGCGAGAGGTGGGCTGTGGCCGCGGCTAGACGGCGTCCATGGCGGCGGCGGCGTTCGGGAAGGAAAGGGCAAGCGATGGGGAGGGGAGGAGGCGAAGCAGGAGCGTCCAGGGGGGAGAGGGGCCTCCCTTGTAGGCGTCCACGGCGCGCGGCGTGCGCTGTCGAGCGTAGGCGAGGGGGGTCCGGGTGCGCGCGCGCGTGCGCGTTCAACAGTGAGGGCGCGGGTGAGCAGTGAGGTAGGGGACGGCGCCAGGTGGGCTGGGTGGGCGCTGTAGCCAGCAGGCCTAAGTGCAGAGTAGCGCTTTAGGCCGTTTTCTATTTTCTCTTTTCTGTTTTCTCTTTAACTCTGTTTTGTTAATTGTTTAGGTACTAAACGAATTTTGTAAAAAGTGTGACCTAGTTCATAAATCACAGTGCATTATATCCTAACACCAAAAACTAGTTTGGGCAAAACATAATTTCATATTTAATTTAGATTAAATAAAAGGTTATTAATTATTGTTTTCAGCCACTGTTAGAGGAAGTTTGAGTTACTTATCCAATTTCAATAAGGTTGGTCACAATTTTATCATTGCCTCCAAATTATTTGCTATTTAATGAACATTTTAGTTTTCAAATTTGAACAACTTTTATTTTTACTTTAAGTTTGAATTTCCATTTGAATTTGAATTTGAAAATGGATTTATTACTAATGATGATTAAGCACTGTTGATCATGATGACATGGCATAATCAAAAAGGGTGATTACTGTGGCAAACCACTGGGGGTGTTACAAGTCTCCTCCACTAATAAGAATTCTCGTCCCGAGAATTAAGAGGAAGACTGAAAGGAAGCGGGGTATTCTTGGAAGTTCTTCCGAAGAAACGTTCAGAAAATCTTGAATGACTGGAACGTTTTTGATCCGCACAGCGGAGAAGCGTTCAACGCATTCAAGGTGTATATTTTAGTCTCAGCATTTTGAGTTATCTGGGCACGGTAATTCACTAGCCCAGCTGACTAACGGAGTATTCATTTACTCATAATGAGGGTCATGCATGAATGCAAATTTTTCCAGAGATGAATGAATGTGATGCTGCTGAATTAAATAAAACAGAAGTAGGTACTGAGTTAACGGGAAGGGTACCCATTTTGGTGGCAGGTTGATCCTGGACTTGTATAATATCAATGTTGTAAGCGTGTCCACGACCATATGTTTTTCGCTTCTGTGTTGACCCCGAAGGTGAGCAAACATCACGATAGCGCTTCTGCGACTCCTTATGCTTCATTTGAGCAGTCTCAAGCAGAATAGCCTTGTTCACAAGAGTAGTAAAGTCAGTGAAATCCTGAGTAGCGAGTGCAAGCTCGATGTCTGCGTGGAGTCCATTACGGAACTTCTCTTGTCTACGAGCATCCGTGGCGATGTCTTCTTCAGCATAGCGGGACAATTCAAGAAATTTCCGCTGATAAGCTTCGACAGTCTTATTGCCCTGAGTGAGGTTGCGTAACTGGGTTTTCATCCGGTCCATGATTCCTTGAGGAATATATCGGGCACGGAAAGCAGCCTGCAACTCAGGCCAAGTAACGGCTGTTCCAGCAGGCAGTGTACATTTGTGGGTGTCCCACCATTGAGCAGCGGGACCCTTTAAGAAAAAGGAAGCGAAGGCGACAAAGTTGGCAGGGGAGACATTTGCAGACTCCATCTCGTGAGTGATATCGTGAATCTAGTCATCAGCATCCAGTGGCTTCTCAGAGTTGCGGAACTGAGTGGGGTTAAGACGCATAAATTCCGGCAGAGTTATTGAAGGAGGGTTCTGGTTCTGGTTGTTCAGATGCGGGAACTGAGTCATAATCCCAGTCATGAACTGGCGGTTGAGCTCGAATTGTTGCATCATAGCTGCCATATAATCTGGCGGTGGTGGGAGTTCAGGGGCACGACCACGACCACGACCACCTGGTCTAACCATCCTTCTACATTTCAACAGGGGTAGTTCAGTAAAAGCAGTTGCGGGTGTTTAGCGACAAGCATGATGTAACACAACAATAATTAAGCAGTGTCATAGATACTTAACAGTAGTCAATTAAGACATACAGATCCATACACAGAGTCGGTTACATGCGAATAGCATAACGGCGCAAATTCAAAAGCTAGATATGGTAGGCGGCGCGCAGGCACGCGGTAAGGAAGTACACCACGAGACATAGCCAAGGCTACATCAACGTCGGGAAGATCCACTGAAATGGGGTAGCTGCACGTGCGGACGATGAATGTTCGTCGCGAAAGGTTCCTGCGCTCTATGTGCACTCTGATGCAGAATCCGGTCTCGAGCTGAAAGAAGAGGTCCACGTACAGGTGTGTGACCTCCTACAGCAGGCCAATCAATACCAGCATACATCTGAGTCCTGCTCGGATAAAGGATGTACTCTGGATGTATCCCTACCTGAACAGCTGGTAGCAACTGTGTCATAGCATCGTAGAGGCGTGCTCGAGTGGCAACCAACTCGACGTCAAGAGCCCGAACAGTGCGATCCAGAGCCTGAGTGCACTGAATCAGAACGTGCGGGTCATATCGACGACGCTCATACGGGGCACAAATAGCTGTGTAGTATCCAGTAGCATCTCCAGCAAGGGCATACGGAATGTATCGGAACTCAGAGGCATCCAAGCTATCGCTGAACTCTCCTCGGAGACGTGCGACAGCAGAGTAGGCGGCATCATGTACTGCCATCTCAATCGTCACGCCGATACCATGGAAAAGGTGCAGCTCAGTGTCTGAGTCATCGCGCTGATCATAGATACGAACATCAGCATGGTACTGCTCCTGGTTGAACTCGCGGTAGTCCTCGTAGACCATGTACTCGGGGTACCAGCGGTAGCCAAGTCTGGTCAGGAGGGCGATCGGGACAGCTGGAAAACCAGGGGCACCACGAGCCCAAGTGCGAAGCATAAGCTGCGTCGTAGGGCGTGGTGGAAACAAACGATCCATCTGAAACAGAGGAAATTCAGGATTGTCAAATGACAATGAGAGGTATAATACAACTCAGAGAGAAAGGTTAAACAAAACAATGGAAAGGAAAATGATTATCAGACTAATCAGATCAATGGTAAAGAATTAAGCACAGATATCCAGCTCTCCGGGTAGACGAGGTTTACGAGATCCTAAGTGTCGGCGTTAGTAAAATTCATTTAACCCGAATAGAAGAGAGGTCAGAGTCCCAGAGTATAGACGAGGAATAAAAGATACTAATACCACCCAATTGGCGACGTGGGCCCGTAAGCCACACAGCCAAGTTAGTAAATCAGTTTTCGGTTACTAGACTCAACTTCGGCCAAGGAGTTGGAAAGGGGATTCCTACAGGCAGTCGGTTCTGATACCAACTTGTGACGCCCCCGGCTCAATCGTGCACAAATCATACACCCAAATGCACATGATCAAGCCTAAGGACTCACGGGAAGATATCACAACACAACTCTAAAACATAAATAAAGTCATACAAGCTTTATATTACAAGCCAGGGGCCTCGAGGGCTCGAATACATAAGCTCGCATACAAGCGTCAGCAGAAGCATCAGATATCTGAGTACTGATATAAAAGAATACACAGATAGGCCCTTAAAAGGCGGGGCAAAAGAAAACACTACGATTGAAAGGCGCAGGCCTCCTGCCTGGGACCCTCCAATCCTACTCCTAGTCGTCGGCCAACTCGTAGTAGTATCCACCCTCGGGATAGTAGTAGCGATCGTCGGCGGGGCAGCTGTCTCAGGGGCTCCGTCATCTGGTTGCATCAAAAGGGTATGGGGGAAAAAGAAAGCAAAGCAACCGTGAGTACTCATCCGAAGTACTCAGCAAGCAAGGATCTACACTACATATGCAACATTATCAAAGGGAGGCTGTATATGTGGACTGGGCTGCAGAAATGCCAGAATAGAGAGAAGGCCTAGTCCTATCGAAGACTAGCATCTTCAGAGGTCTTGCAGCATTAAAAGAGTGTAGATTAGTACCGTATAAAGTAGTAGTATCGATAAGTCTCAACCTCACCCAGAGATCCTTTCTCGACTCCCTACGAGAAAGCAATCCAATAGCCATACAGTCATCAACCTCGTCCTAAGATCCCTTCTCGACTCCCTGCGAGAAGCAATCCCAGAGCCATAGTATGCAATTTAGTTGTATCGATCGGGATACAACTTCGAGTGTCCGTTACCGAGGATCTGGCTATGCATAGATTAGTTCTTCTCTGCAGGGGTGCACCAACTTACCCACCACGCTCGCTTAACTCTGGCCGAACACACTTTTCCGGGTCCTGCTCGACCTCGGCCAAACGACACACCGCAGTACCTAGAGCTCAGTAGAGAGGTCCCCGCCGGTCTACATCCTAAGTGCTCGGGGGTCTTGGGCCATCGCCCCTCGCCCTCCAGGTTGTTGCGCACATGGCTCATATCCAAGCACCACCTCTGTCGTGAATGGCACCAATCACTCCATGCCGCACTGCTGAACTGGACGTCTGACAGGGCTTTCGGCTGATGCATACGATGCAGAATGCCCATACTATGCCCATGTGATGGTTAGTGTTAATCGGGCCAGAGGCCCACTCGAATCAAATATCCAAATCGGTAGTACCTTGGGGGTGCGGTAACGAGCACAGACTCACGATCGATGTGACCCCGTCGCCCCGTCTCGAGGACTTGCGGCAAGGGCCAAGAATGCCCCGCCATACCTCGTATTCATCACTCGGGCACCATACAGGCAACCCGTCTTCACATCACACGCGGGTACCGCTCAGGGTCGACCCACCTTCCAAGTAACAGTGTAAAGTTATCCGTGTGTCCATAACATCAAGGGAATCCGAGGTATCACCCTCATTGGATTCCTACTCGATGTATCCGTCAAGGTGAACTCGAAGGAATCACCCTTGCTGGGTTCACATTTGAGGTATTGTACGACGGCGTCGTTATCGGAAGCGGTGAAGGAGGAATCACCCTCGATGACCATGACCGAATAGCTACTCTACAGAGTTAACATCTGAAGTGCTACAAGAGGTTTCACCCTCTGCACTCGATATTAACGCTGCAGTGTCGTTAAAACTAAGGGGGTGATGTGCGGTGCCGGGGTCTGGTCTTCAATCCCGTTGATCGGGTCTTCGGATAATCCAGCGGGGCAGTCGGGGTAAGTGGGGTCACTGATAGGTCTCTACCCAGCCTATACTAAGCAGTTTAGGATATGCAGGTAATTATCAACAGAAGGTTACAATAAACAGGCTATGCATCAGAATAGGTAAAGCAGTAGCAGCAGCAATTCTAATGCAGGCATGAGAGAGAAAGAATAGGCGATATCGGTATGCTCAAGGGGGGGGTGCTTGCCTGGTTGCTCTGGCAAGAAGGAGGGGTCGTTGGAAGGCTACTCGTCCGGAGCGTAGCCGTACTCAGCTGCAACGGCGTCGGTCTCGCCGTCTATCGAGAGAGAAGGAGGGGGAAGAAACAGTAAATATAAAGCAAACAAGAGCATGACATGACATTACGCAGAGCTAGGGGTGTTCTGACGTGGTGCTACATGATATAGTTGAAGAGGGAAAACATCCGGGAATGTTTTCCCGGTTCCGGACATTTGTCAGACAGATGACCAGAGGGGAACGGTTGCATGTTCGGGTAGTTAGGGACTTGTGACGGATGAACGGACCGCGTACTTGGATTCGTCTCGAAATTCTGATCATTTTTCATATATAAATTATTTTCATCGGAGTTACGGTTTAAAAGATATGATTTTCTAAAGTTTTTATTAATTTTTGGAATTTATTTATTTATTTTAAATCAACATTATCCAGAATAGTGTCTGATGATGTCAGCATGACATCACCATGACATCAGCAGGTCAAACCCGGCTGACCAGGGTCAAACCTGACATGTGGGGCCCACATGTCATACACAGTGGCCTTAACAGAGGGGTTAAAATTAACTAATTGGGTTAATTAGTGGGTGGGCCCCAGTAGTGAGTGACTAATTAGTGATTTAATTAACTAACTAATTATTCTTTTTATTTAACTCGTTTAATGGGGTGGGGCTCATATGTCATAGACACACGGAGGCCACGTCGGCTTTGACCCGAGTCAACAGGGTTAAAGGGGGCCAAGGGGCCCACTGGTCAGTGACCCTGGGGGTGGGCCCCAGGCGCCACGTCGGACGCCGACCGGAGGGCACTCCGGCGAGCTCCAACGCGGCGGAGTGCGCCGGCGAGGCTCGGGATTCGCCCACAGGGCATCCCCGGGGCTGGGGTTTGGCTCGTAAGAAAGGGCGCGGCGAGCCGCATCGCGTGGTGGTGGCGGTTGGACTCGGGGGTGGCCGGAACAACGGCGACATCGACCGCGGCAGGCGCCGGTGTTCGGCCCCATTTGGAAATGAGGCGGGAGCGAGCTAGGGGGTTAGCTGGGGGCCGGGTTCGACGCATCCCACGCTCTGGAGCGCGCCAGTGGCTCGCGAGGGGGCTCGGGAGCACGTACGGCACACGGGCGGCGGCAATGGCGGTGGTCGGAGCACGGCAACGCGGCGGCTAGCTACGGCTACGGGGAAGGACAGGAAGGAGGGGGGTTCCGGTGCGGCTGCTCACCGCGGTGCTGTAGGGAACTGGCAGAGGGCTCGGGGAAGTTCGGGTTCGCCGGAATCATCGACGGCGTGTGGTGGCGATCCGAGGAAGAAGACGGCGGCGTGGGGCGATGCAGGGCTCCCGGGGCTCGGGCTTGTGGTCAAGGAGGACGGGCTCGTCGCGGCGGAGCTGCTGGACAGGCTACGGAGGCGAGAGGTGGGCTGTAGCCGCGGCTAGCCGGCGTCCATGGCGGCGGCGGCGTTCGGGAAAGAAAGGGCGAGCGATGGGGGGGGAGGAGGCGAAGCAGGAGCGTCCAGGGGGGAGAGGGGCCTCCCTTGTAGGCATCCGCGGCGCGTGGCGTGCGCTATCGAGCGTAGGCGAGGGGGGTCCGGGTGCGCGTTCAACAGCGAGGGCGCGGGTGAGCAGTGAGGTAGGGGACGGCGCCAGGTGGGTTGGGCGGGCGCTGTAGCCAGCAGGCCTAAGTGCACAGTAGCGCTTTAGGCCGTTTTCTATTTTCTCTTTTCTGTTTTCTCTTTAACTCTATTTTGTTAATTGTTTAGGTACTAAACGAATTTTGTAAAAAGTGTGACCTAGTTCATAAATCACAGTGCATTATATCCTAACACCAAAAACTAGTTTGGGCAAAACATAATTTCATATTTAATTTAGATTAAATAAAAGGTTATTAATTATTGTTTTCAGCCACTGTTAGAGGAAGTTTGAGTTACTTATCCAATTTCAATAAGGTTGGTCACAATTTTATCATTGCCTCCAAATTATTTGCTATTTAATGAACATTTTAGTTTTCAAATTTGAACAACTTTTATTTTTACTTTAAGTTTGAATTTCCATTTGAATTTGAATTTGAAAATGGATTTATTACTAATGATGATTAAGCACTGTTGATCATGATGACATGGCATAATCAAAAAGGGTGATTACTGTGGCAAACCACTTGGGGTGTTACATATGTAATCTCACACCATGATCTATATCAAGGCAAAACAAAAAATTGATCCCCTCCTAAGTCAAATTAGTTAACCTCTCTCGCGCTGTCGGTGAAAGTGATGGACCAAGCTGGTCACCCCCCTTCAACACGTACTATATATACACCTAGTAACATAGCCCTAAAAGAATTAATCCTCCTTGTTCGTCAAACGTACCTCTCTCTCGCTCTGGGTCAAAGTGATGGACGACGAACTCGCGGGCCCAACACAGAAGTGAAGCGTACGTCGCACGCAAGTGATCATCCTATATAGGACTACGTACCACCGTCTGCATGTGGCCCAAAGAGGTGTTTGTGTGATGTTTGAATACGCAATGCACAACTTTGATGTGGCACCACGTATATAGGAAACCAAAAAGTCCCCACAGAGAGCGCGAGGTTCATGACGCGTGGTATGTGCTATATGTACGCCCCCATTCGACGCGTGGTATATATGTACTTCTACTGTATAGCACAAACCAAAATAGAATCATTCCTTGATGATCAAATTAACCTCTCTCTCGTTGGGTCAAAGTGATGGAGGACAACCTCGCATGCCCACGGATGGAAGCGCCACACGCGAGTGAGTTCCTATATATAGGGCAACCACCGCCTGCATGGTATTGCGTGATGTTTGAATACCAAAATAATGTACAACTTTGATGTGGCACCTGCCTCGGGAACCGGAAAGTCCCCACATGGAGCGAGGTTATGACACGCATATATATAGAGTATTCATGTTGCCGCCTCTTTGACATGTACATACTCCTATACCGTGCATATACGTAACACAAACCGAAAAAGAACCATCCTTGTTGGTCAAATTAACCTCTCTCTCGTTTTACGTTCAACTGGTCGACGACGACCTCGTGGGCCCACAAAGAGAGGCACACGCGAGTGATGTCATAGGACAAAACCACAGCGTGCATGCGCCCGTGTGTTATGTGATGTTTGAATACCCAATGCACAACTTTGATGTGGCACATGCTTCGCAAACCGGAAACGCACTACACCACGATGCGTGTAGCCCCCTCACTTCAAGCCACTGGGAGTGTGTACGCACGTGCTCGAACTTTGATATGGAATCCCACCATAATCCACACCACACACATGCCAAGATGAATCCACCTTTTGGTCAAATGCCTCTCGTTGTCGGTGGAAACTGAAAACCTTTGCGGGCTAACGAATGGGCACGTCGCTGATAACCGCACGAGGGAGAGTGTCCGAGAGGACCACCAATGCATGCATGTGGCCCGAACATTATGTATGAAAGGGCTGTGTAATGCTTTAAATAACCAATTCATGACTTTGATGTGGCATATATGACTCACAAAATGATCAATAATCCCACACGGAGGTTCACGACTCGTAGTGTACTGCCGGACCCCTCCCCCACCCCCCCACACACACCCCGCACCACCACAGCCACTCTGAGGCATGTCAAACTTTTTCTGCAGTGAACATGTGACCAAAGGCAGAGTGTCGTGTTATTTTTTTTAAAAAGACATCATTTGACCGTTTTTATACATTGATTTATTTCCTAGGGATTTAATGTGCAAAAATCAAATTTGAGCTACATGTGCACCAAAATGGGTTGCAAAATCATATGTGTCCCTGGGTGCATGTTTCCCTGTGCAAGAGATTTCAAAATATTGAGAATATATATTTTTAACATTCAGTAAATCCAAAACTTAGTTGAAATTCATGAAACTTATCGTGGTGTCATATATGGACACCAGTAGACTGTGATATTGTATTTTTTCGTCAATGAGACCTGTTTTGATATAATCTTCTTACAAACGGGAGATTATTAAAAACTGGCAACCAATACCTCATACGGATTATTTATTCGGACCGTGTGCGTTAGACCATGCCATGCTTCAGTTAAGCAGTAAAGCGGCAGAATGAATCATCAATAAACCAAAAAATATACGTGTTGCCACACGCCCCGTGTGCCGTGCGAGCAGGCGTGAGTTGATGGGACGCATGCGAGCAGTCCGCCGCGCAGGCATACCGGGAGGCGTGCGTGCAGGTGTGCGTATTGACGGGAGGCGTGAGAGTAGCTGTGTGAAATGATGGTAGGAATGGTAGAAGTCCGCCGCGCAGGCTCACCGGGAGGCGAGACAGCTTTTAACCGCTGCCTGCCTCGCTCCCACTGGTCCGTATTAATTGCGAGCCCGAGCCGCCGGCCATAATAGGCGGCCGCACCCCCGGTCCACAGTGGTCACCAACGTCTGGACTCTGGAGTGTATGAGGATGCCGCCGAAGCGCACCATCGGAGGGAGTGGCGACGCCGGGGCTGGTGAAGCACCAGCACAATGCGTGAAGCTGGGCACAGAGGTTGCCGTCGCCGCCGTCGAGGTCTCGCGTGGGCAGCAGCACGACCTTGACTTCGTCGGCGCCGTCGTGCCCCCCCAGCCGGAGCTGGAGGTCAACAGCAACTCCGGCAACGACTGTGACTCCGATGGAAAACCGGTTAGTCATCTATATACCCATTTGTGCGGCAAACATATCATGTGTTTTCTCTGGTTACTTCCCCCCCTCTATAATTTTTTTGGAATACAAATCCTATGGTTATGTTCTCTCAGTCCATGAAATCAGAGTAATTAAGATCCGTTAGATGCACGTAGTGTATTGATTGTTTGAATGTTATCCGTATAGAGTTAGTGATTAATTGTTTGTTCTGTACAAATGATTTTTGCTAATAATCCGACTAGGGTTAGCTTGCGTGCTAATAATTCGTTGCCAGATCTTGAGAATTGATTTTGAATGTCCTACATATATGTTTGTGCCTTTTTTCTTCCAGATCTTGAGAATTGATTTTGAATGTCCTACATGTATGTTTCTGCCATTTTTTTTCCAGATTGGTAGGTACACACATGAGGCTCCGGGCAGCGCCGCCGCCGGATGTAGATCTTGGACCCGGCTGCGCAGCCAGAAGCGTCCACGCACCCCCTGGACCTGAGGAACCAGTAGAATCTTCGGCGGACCGCATCAGCGATCTCCCGGATGGCATCCTTGGGGAGATCATCTCCCTTCTCCCCACCAAGGATGGCTGCCGCACACAAGTCCTCGCATCTCGGTGGCGCACTCTATGGCGCGCCGCGCCTCTTAATCTCGACTGTCGTCAGCTATCTGTCGATGATTATTCTGAACTCCCCAGAGCCATCATCTCCTCCCACTATGGCTCCGTTCAACGCATCTGCATCCTGGCATGCTACCTGCTGGACATACCCTGCACGGTGGCCGCCTAGCTGACATCTCGTCAATTCGATAAACTCCAGCAGCTTGAGTTCTACCATGACTATGTATGTAACATACCACGAACCGATGTATATGTGCCCTCACCACCGATGTCCATCTCGTGGTTTTCCTCCTCTCTCCACACCGCCACCTTCGCCCGGTGCCATCTAGAAGACAATCTGGTACAAATGCTTCGACTCCCACTGCTAAAAAAACTTGCGCTTGTGGTGGTTGATCTGTCGGATACGGCACTGCAAAGCATCATCCACTCCAGCTGCCCTGCCCTGGAGCGCTTGCTGCTTGTTTTTGGAATGGAAATTCGTATCCGTTGTCTCAAAATAAAGTTGCCCCACCGTGTAAGCATGGGAATTTGTTTTTTTGGACATGATCTCATCATCGAAGATGCCCCTTCACTTCAAAGGTTGCTCCTTGATTCTGGTATAGTACCTTCTCAAATAACTGTAGTCTCTGCGCCTAAACTAGAGACCTTGGGTGCAATTCGTGATCCTTTTAGATGGTTCAAGATGGTGTTTGGCTCCACACCTATTGAGGTACTGTATATTATTCACGTAAACTTTTGTTATCTTCTTTTTTCATTTGTGCGCATAAGTATCATCTTGGAGTACACTTTTGGTACTAATATTATGTTCTATGCTCAATGAAGAGCTTGTCCATCCTATCAGTGGTGGTGGATTCTGTCAAGACCTTACATATCAGTATGTGGTGTTTTGATCTCAACACGATTATTGGCTTGCTGCAATGCTTTCCATGTCTGGAGAATTTGTATATAAAGGTGATGATTTCACGCACATTGAAAGCCCATATATAATGTACTATAATTAATCATTCAGCTATCACTCTTTCAACATAATATTTTTTAGACATTAAGTGTTTTCAATCTTCATCTCTATTTAGGCACTAACACATGGAGAAAAAAGTATAACCAATCGATGGTTCAAGAAGCACCGGGATTTTCTCAGATCTCATGACATTCGTTTGAAGACAGTAACGCTGGAAGGATATGCATGCAACAATGCAAACACTAGCTTTGTCACATTCTTCATGTTGAATGCGAGGGCACTATTGTCCGTGAGGATTAAGTTTTTCAACAAGAAATTTCTTACGGCTGCAAGTATTGAACAACATAAAAAGAAGTTTCAGGTGGACAAAAGGGCTTCTGAACGTGCTCGGCTTCTATTTACAACAACTTGTTATCATGTACCAGTAGAATTTCTGGTCCAGGATCTTGATTTTATGGATCAGACCGATCCATTTGATTGTGACTGCCGAAAACTTTGGTTGAGTTAGTTGTTATTGTCCTGTTCAATCTGGATTTTGTAAACCTGATGAGCAATTAATCATCGTGCTTTTGTACCTTCTGTAAGCTGGGGTTAGATATTGCTGCCCTTTTCAACTCGGCTTTGACCCATATTTTCTTTCATACTGGGCCAATGGCTTGCCATTTCTTTAATTAAGACATAAATATTATAAGCATTCACAACATAGGGAAAGAACCTCACTCTCTGGGGATCCTTGAGATCTTTGTTCATTACAGAACCGCAAGTTCTTAGAGCCCACCAGCACCCACAAACTTATTTTCAGCTAGCACACCAAATGGGCTATAATTCTTAATAAGAAAAGCTGCATGGTAGTGACAGATTTGGATTTGTCATTTGGGACCCACGAGGAAAAAGCCTATCCAGGGCGGTGCCGACTCGACAGTAAACATTGAGAAACCTGGTTTTAAAATTACTGTAAATCCAAAACTCGCCTCAAAATCATGAAACTTGGCATGGTGTTATGACATAGCACCAACATGCTGTGGTAAAAAAATAGTCCAATTTGGGACAAGTTTTGGTACAAACTTCTTACAAACCGGAGCTTCTCTCAAAAAGGCTTATGGTTCCGAGAGGGACCTTGTCACCTATGTGTGCGAAACAACATACGCTGTCTCTTCCTGCCTTGATTTATTTTACAGAGGCAACATGCAACTATAGTAGTGTCGTCCTAAAAATATGAAATTATTCACGGTTCGTTTTGCCTTTTTATACATTATTTGAGTTTTCTAGGCATTTTGGAACATACTTTGGTGTGTGCAAAGGTCATGTGTGTACTAGCCACATATGTAATTGGATGTTCAATCTGTTTATGGAATCAAGTCCTTATAAGTTATAAGTACATACGCTGTTGTTCTGTGAGCAATGACATCGCACACGAACCATACTGGGGAACCCGTCGGTGATGATTTCATCAATCGCCGACAATTGTATACCACCAAGCATTTGCCCACAACACACACGGCTTATTAGCAGCAATCGTCTGTATTATTATCGGTCTTCGCACACATTTCTGATTATAGACCTGTTTGCCACGTATCACACACATCCTGTTAAATTGAACTGTTTCTGTTCTCTTGGCTCAAAGCAAATAGTTCATCCAAGTGAACCGTATGCCGTATATCGCACACACCTTGATCTGGCTAACCGTTTCTTTTATCTTGCTTAATCACAAACAGTTCATCCGAGTGAACCGTATGCTATATATCACACACACCTTCATTTGGCTGCCCGTTTCTTTTATTTTGCCTCATCACAAACAGTTCATTCAACTGAACCGCATGCCCCTCATCGCACACACAACTAAAATATGAACCGTGTTTGATGTTTCCTTCATTGCAAATGTTTTGCATCTTTTTTGACGGTTATTTTACATCACCGTTCGCGATTAATGCATCGCACACAGTTTCGTCGAAGGGTCTCTGATCGTAGTGTTGCGTTAGCAGCATCCTGCAGTAGTGGTACCACCGCTATATTTAAGTTGCCAAGGCATCTAAGCAGTTGAAATAATCTGAGAAAGCACTTAGCAGTGTGGCCTCATATAAACTACGAAGACAGTTGTCGGTGCAACAAACCCTGGGTCCGTTGCCCAGACTGTGCATAGGCACGAGAACAAGATCACAACACCAAGATCAGATTAAAGCATAAGGTATCAGTTCTTTGAGGGATCCAAGCGCAGATCCGAAAGACCAAGATGAGCCATAGGAGCAAGTTTTCGCTAAGGAAAGAACCTCCCTTGCCGGGCAGACGAGCCCGGCGAGGTTGGGTTTGCCCTGGAAGCAAGCTTCCAGATCGTCCCGGCAGGCCTGCCGGGGCTAGCGTTGGCAAGCCACGCCACCGCTCCACCTCACAACCAACCCAACTCACCAATCAGTGCGGTGTCAAGCCGCAGAGAGACTAAGTGGCATCAATTTGCCACATGGCAGCCACTTCCTACAACAAGCACCTCCATATGACACCCGTCCTGAGACGTGTCAAGCAAGCAGGCGCGAAGCTGGCAAAACAGCCCGGCAGGGTCTGCCGGGCGAGCTGTGATGTGACACTGAGCGGTGCATTTAATGCGCTCTGTCAGCCTGCAGAATAGGTATGATAGCACTGTTTGCTATCTAATCAGTGCGTAATGACTGATTTGCCACCGTGGTGACCCCTTTATCTATAAAAGGAGGCCCATGGCGACCGTAGAAAGGGTTGGACATTCGGTTGGCTAATCCACACCCTCACAAACTCGTACGCGCGTAGCCGTTTTCGCCCCAAGGCAACCCTGCCGGGCAAACGGGCTGCGCTCACCACCATCTTTTCCACCATCAATCCACCAAAGCAGGAGTAGGGTTTTACGCCTCACGGCGGCCTGAACCTGGGTAAAAACTGCCCATGTGATCTCTGCCGTGCTGTTCCACGCTTCTCCGCTCTTTGTGCAACGTGCCATCCCCCCACCGAACCAGAAAGGGACTCTTGGTCCCATAGGTGGCCGTGGTTTCCCGCGACAACAGTCTTGTGATGAAGTTCATAGGAAAAGTTAAGGTGTCAAATGAACTAGGCATGCATTTCTTTACGATAGTACAGCAGACACTGCTGACATATTGGCCAACTCAGGTATAGCCTAACAAGTAACAAACAAGCATTCGAAGCAAACAATACAGCAAAGCAGACAACTGAACTATTTGTAATTCTGTAAGATTACAGGTTGAGGGCACAAGCCAAGAAAGCAGCCCACACGCATTACATTTCACATGTACTAAAACACACTGGCTTACCATATGTTGCTGTGAAGCCTCGCTGCTGTTGCAATGTTCTTTGAAGATATCGTCAGCATCCCGTGGTTGCAAATCTAGTTGTTGTAGTTTATTCTGCATCCTCTATTTAGGTAAAATTAATTTTAATCGCATGCATTGGTTCGAATTGATCATCAATGGTTCATCTAAACTAATGAAAGAAGGGTGTATGCTTACACGACAATATATGTGCTTCACTCTATTTTTATGCTTGTTCGAGGTGCCAGCCCCAAAAGAACAAATATTTTGCATGATGGGGTTGGCAGCTCCATAATTAGTCATGCAACTTGGGAAGATCAAGAACACACAAAAAAGTAATGAACAGAGGCTCGGAGCAGTGATGTAATAGCTAGCATCAAAAAATGTAGGGTAAAATGAACAAAAAGCAGCGGAACCACATGCTAGTTTGCTGATGTGTAATTAAGCATAGAGAACATGAAGCAGTCTGATGGAACCAACAGGTGGCATCAGAACAACACCATTATCATAAATATAGCATGCAAGAAGTAAAATAGTAGGAAGTGATATCTAGGAAGTACAGTAATACTTAGGACAAAACAAAAGCATTGTAACTATATGTGCACTGGTTTGTAATTTAGCACATGTAACATGTTCACTGCCAGAAGTATGGCCCAACAGGTGCAAGCAGAATAACGCATCTCATGAAAAATTGAATGATGCCCTGAAGAAATTCAAAGGTGCGGTGCTTATGCTAAGAAAGTGAACATAGGCGCCGGCTGTTGGATAATAGTACCAGATTCTCCGCGGCGTATGGGTATCATTGTCATACTTGATAGCTAAGGATCGTCGATGGTGCTCGTGTTGCAGTTGAGTTTGGGCCGGCTGTCGGCCTTGCTGAAGCTGCTTCGGTGCTTCAGTTGCGGCGCCTGTCGACATACAAGAAAGCTCATCTGTGGTAAGTGAACAGTTCCATGATAAAGAAGAGAAAAACCAAAGGAGTACAAATTGAAATAACCTGATGAGGCTGCAGCGTCAGTAAAGCAGGGCCGGTGGAGTTGAATATGGCATCTGTGGAGCGGGTCCGGTGTAGTGGACGAAGGCGTCGGCGAAGCACATCCGGCGCGGTGTACAGTGCTTTTGGTGAGGCGGATCTGTTGCGGTGGACGAGGGCTTGTATGAAGTGCCAGCGATGGGGTGGACGAGGGAGTCGGTGAAGGGCCTACATTGTGGTGGACGAGGGCACCGGTGAAGCAGATCCGGTGCGGTGGACCATGATGGCGGTCAAGGAGATCTGGAGCGGTGGACAAGCCAGTCACTGAAGCGGCTCCGGTGAAGTGGTGAGTTGGCAGTTGGGGGTTCCAAGGTGCGGAAGGTAGATCCAGCGGGGTGTGAGGTCCACCGCTGCGGCGGAGAACTAGATTCGGCGGCTTGGCGTGGTTGGGGGAGGGGGGCGGGGAGGGGAAGGGGATGGGCTCTGGGGAAGATTGTTGGGGGCAAAGAGGGGAAAATAATGGAGTTACCAAAGCAGCCCTTTTCCGTTCATGTGGCAGGGGTAAAACAGGAATATTGCAGGGCTAAACTTTCGGGCGCGAGATATTTCGATGTGAGAGGGAAGTTTGAAAGCTTTTGGCACCCGAAATTAAGTGTTCTGCTCTTGTACGGTCGACTATGATATCATGGCCGAGAATTTATTTGTTTTGCACGCAAAAAAAAAGTGCAAGTTTCGAAAATCAATGTCTCCAACTCGAAACTTAGATTGTCCATTCAATTCAAATATGGATCATTGAGCTAGTGGAAGCAAATACCATCTTATGGTCCAATTCAAATGAAATTCCAAATGTGTTTATCCTAAATATGATGACAAAAACAAAAATGTGTATGTGTATGAATAAAGTGGATGATTATAAGGTTTGAACATGCCCGTATGTGTATATCTCTAGGTTTGATATATGAATTTGAAATCACGAAATCCCAGCTTAAAAAATGTACCTCCATTTAAATGAATTACAAAAGCTAATGATGGAGTCGAATTCCAAAATTCTAGTCTTAGGTTTGTAATTCTGGTACTTCAAAGTATATCATGCATAGTCCAAACTATGAAACAAATTGATCAACCATGAGTGCACACACTATTGACCATATATATATATATATATATATATATATATATATATATATATATATATATATATATATAGACACCTCACTCTTTATCTGAAGTCACCCACCTCGTCCCCCCCACAAGTTGTTCTCTCCCCCAGACACGAAAATAGGAGCACATTAACACGCCCCTCTCTTCTAAAGTCCGGACCCCAATATAGGTCTCTATCGCTTTGTCTCTCGGGCATGCACACATCTCTTCCCCCACTCTCAAGGTCTCCCGGCATCTCTCTTTCCCAAGAACACGCACTATATAGAGTGTATCTTTCCCATACACACAAAACATCGCCCCCAAACGTCTATCTCCCTAGTTATGTGGTTCTCGCACACTCACCTCACTCACCACCCCCACTGCAAACAAGCACCCTTTGTCTCCTTGTGCACCACTCTCCTCTTTCTATCTCTCCCACATGCGGACCCGCCCCAGCTCCTTCCCTATATACATATATGTCGTGACTCTTTCCATAGCTCCCTAACGTATCATCGTTCTCAATCTCGCACGTTGTTCTCTACACCATCTATTCTAGATCTCTCATGAAGTCTCTATCACACACACGATGACTCGCTCCCCTTGCGTCTCCGTACATAGGCCACTTTCAAACAACATCAACCTTGTCTCCCTATCTATACACCACTTCTGCACACAAACGACCCCTCTCTTCCTCTCTCTCTCCCTCGCTAGTTCTCTTTCTCGCTCTCACACCCCTCTCCCACACAAAATCGATGTCTCTTCCAAATAGTCTGCTCCCCGCCCGCACCCATGCTATCCCGCTACTACACATGCCTTTCTCTCTCTTTGACACACATGTCACACCATTCCCCCTTCCCTACTAGGTTTACATCATTAGTGGTCTCTCTTCTCCACATACACACACTCCTTGTCACACACACACGCGCGCACAAACACACACAGACACGCACAAACACCCATCTATCTGGATCCTTCTTTTAAGACACACACCCTTGCATATTCTCTCCAGCTCTAGGTATGTATATATCCCCCCTCTCTCTAGCTCAGATGCACACCAAAATTCTCCATCTCTCTAACTCACACATCTCTCCCCATGTCCGCGTGTGTATCTCACACACTCACTCTCTGATTATGTCTATGTGTCTCCACGTTACACAACACAAAGCCCCATGCACATGTCTCTCTCTATCCTCCACACACAGAGACACAAAGTGTCGGTGTACTAAGTATTGGGCCACTAGTACCCCGTACTTGTGCACGGGCAGTTGTAGCCGTCTTCGCGGCAAGGCTTGTCGGGATCAGCTCGAGGTCGACTCAAGTCGTCAAGGAAAATCGTCAAGTCAGAGATCTGGGGGTCAGCAGATAAGCAAAGCTGGAAATCGAAGGCCAGCTTCCCCGGCAAGATCCTTGCCGGGATGGCCGTGGAGCCCGGCAAGGCTCGGCGCCCGGCAAGGCTTGGTTCCCAGCAAGGCTCGGCGCTCGGCAAGGCTTGGCGCCCGGCAAGCCCTGGCGCCCGGCAAGGCTGGGCGCCAGGCAAGATTCTGCCACTGTGCCACCGCTTCGGCATAGTAACGAGTCTGACATTCTGGCTCCTTCCATGGATGCGTGGCAATGCACCAGTGGAGGAGAGCTTAAGCGGTGCTGATGGGATGGCCCCTTTTTCCATCCCCGAGAAAGTGAGGACACCTAAACGGACACCTCACGATGCATTAAATGCGTTTGTCCTAATCCGTCAGGGGTTAGGTATGATACCCTGTAGCTACTTTACACCTCAATGTATGTACATTTTGCCACTGTGGAGACCCCTTTGAGCGTATAAAAGGAGGCCCAAGGCAACTGCTACAGAGGAGGAGATTTTCTGGCCCATTCTGCATGCGTAGCTGCTCTTTGAACGTACTGTTCATCGCGAGCGCTCCTGAAGGCTGGGCTCAAGAACATCAATAAGAACACAAAGCAGGAGTAGGGTTTTACGCTGATCAGCGGCCCGAACCTGGGTAAAAGCTTCCCGCGTCGATCACTGGTTCTTCTCTTTGCGTATACCTCTCCACCCGCCGAATCGTAAAGGGGTCTCTCGGGATCCCATAGGTGTCGTACACCGACATCTTTGGTGCGCCAGGTAGGGGGATTGAAGGTTGCGTGAACCTGATCTGGTGGTAGACGCCCTAGTTCCTTCATCATCTTCATCGTCATGCCGCCCAAGAAGAAGAACGCTGGGACAGCACAACCGTCCGGATCTGCTTTACCTGCGCCTTCGCAGACAGGCGGTGGTGTGGGTGCAGAAGGAAGAGGACTAGAACCCCCGCGGCGTTCTGGTGACCCAAGCCAGGCGAGCGGTATCGTTCGCAGTGGCAGTGGTAACTTGCGCGCCGCTGGATCTAGAGATGGTGCTGTGTTGCCTACGGGTGGCACAACTAACCCTAGGGATCGAAGGGCGCCTGCTGGAGCTCCCACGCCGGCGCAAGCCTCGCGACCTACCCAGGTCGTGCGAGATGAGCGACATTATGGCGCTGGTGGTTCGGGGCGTCCCCACGAAAAGGTTTCTGTGCATAGATCCCAAGATGCGCGGGACCAACATGCACACCGAGCTGCCGGCGAAGGTGGTGCATGGTCACGTGACCGTGGCGGTGCTCCTTCTAACTTAGTTAGGAGTCAGAGCACCTCACGTACCTCGCACTTGTCGCCGCCACCTACGCCAGCGGAAGCCTTGGCACGTGCACAGCTGCTCCTCGATTTTCCTCCCGCCCCGGAGAAGATGGAGCAGTGGCGAGCTACTATCCAGAGCCTTATCGGCTTCGCTAACAAGGATGGACCGCAAGAGGCAGGGCCCTCTCAGCGGAGGCCCATCGATCCGACGCGAGCCGGTGCAGAGAAAACCGGAGGTGGTGCAACTACAGTGCACTCTCCTCCGCGGCGTCAGCAGCGGCCGACGACTCAGCAAGTCGACCGCCATGAAGAAGTTTCCACGGCGTCGTCCGATCCATGGATGCGCCGTGATCAGCGTCTGGTTCTCCAGGAACGAGGCAAGGAGGATGCTCGAACAACCATCGAGCGGCGACGGGAAGCGCGCTATCAGTCTGATAATCGCGCGGGGCCGGTTGTCGACGAGCCCGCGCCAGGGAACGTAGGAGACTTGCCTTACGAGGTAGGACCTCCAGCGTTTACCCGTGAGCTGCGGCAAGTCCAGTGGCCCAATCTTCGAACCTTCAAGCCAGAGGTCCCGGAGAAATATGACGGCAAGACCCATCCCTCGGAGTTCCTGAGCATCTACACCATTGCGGTGCAAGCTGCCGGGGGCCGAGATGACAAGATACTTGCCAACTACTTCCCGTTGGTGCTCAAACCCAACGTCCGATCGTGGTTGATGCATCTGCCGGAGGATTCTATTTCTTCCTGGTCGGATCTGTGCCATCAGTTTGTTGGCGCCTTTGTTGGAGGCCACCAAGCTCCTGGCCAAGAAAGTGATTTGCACATCATCCCTCAGAAGGAGGGTGAGTCCCTGCGCAAGTTTATGCAGAGATTCAGCCGGGTGCAGTCCAATATTCCTGACGTTCATCCTGCCGCTGTCATTAGCGCGTTCCATCAGAACGTGCGTAACCGCAGGATGCGGGAAGAGCTGGCAATGAACAAAGTCAGGAGTATTGCCGAGCTTTACACTTTGGCCGACAAGTGCGCTCGAGCTGAAGAGGGGAGGAAACTCCCCGGTGAGGCTGTTGGTGCGGCAGGCGACTCAGAAGAAGAAGATGCCGCGGCTCCGCCAAGGAAAGGCCGGCGGCGAAACAGGAAGCGCGGAGGCAAGGCCGTGCTTGCCGTCAAGGAATCCGGCAACCATGGCGCCACCAAGAAGGCCAAGGTTGGCGACCCCGGCAAGGATCTTGCCGGGTGCCCTTCCTGTCAGGCCTTGGCGGCTGCCGACAAGTCAGAGGACTCCGGCAAGCAGTATTGCAAGATCCATCGCACTAAGGGCCACTATCTCCAGAACTGCCGGCAAGTTGAGCAGCTTGCTGAGAAGCAGAAGGCCGAATACGAGAGGCGAGACAAGTAGAAGGCCCAAGATGGTGCTGAGGGGTCCGGCAAGAAACGCGGTGGCCGAGGGGGTCACCGCGGCAAGGCCAAGCAACAGAAGGATCGGCCCGCTCGGGGCCGAGATAAAGAAGGAGATGATGATGAGGAAGATGACGAGTCCAGTGAGCAGGAATTCCAAAAGGCTACGGAGGCTATGTGCATTGATGGGGGTGCATCGCTGCATTCTTCCCACCCCCAACTTAAACAGTGGATGCGGGAGGTTAATGCGGCAGAGCCATCCCCCGATGCATGTAGGCCTCTGAAGTGGTCCAACACGCCTATCATCTTTGACGCCGAGGATCACCCTGATCGCACAACTGCGGTCGGGTGTTTGCCATTGTTGGTTTCCCCAACAATTCGCAACCTCAAGGTGACGAAGATGTTAGTTGATGGCGGGGCCGGCCTAAACTTAATCTCACCAGATGTGTTCACAAAGCTTCAGATTCCCGACGAAGACCTCGAGGAAACGGGTACGTTTCAAGGGGTCAACCCGGGAAGAACACAGCCTAAGGGCAAGATCACGCTGCCGGTAACATTTGGTAGCGAGTTTAACTTCAGGACCGAAAAGGTGGTGTTTGATGTCGCTAAGATCCCCATGTCATACAATGGGATCCTTGGTCGGCCAGCGCTGGCTAAGTTTATGGCGGCATCACACTACGCCTACAATTTTTTGAAGATACCCGGGCCATTGAGCGTCATCACTATCCATTCCGATAAGAAGGATGCGCTCATCTGTGCCGACCAACTTTACCGGGAAGCAGTTGCAGCACCTGCCACCAAGGCATCTGCTCCTGCCGCTGGAACTCCCGGGCGGAAGAAGAAGACCGGCAGGAACCTTGGCGCAAACTCCGGCAAGCGCACCTCCTCGGAGTGCTGCGCTTCCGTCGAGGACGTACCAGAGAGTTCCACCGGCAAGAACAAGAAGTCCAAGGCCGCCCCGCCGGAAACCAAGAAGGTGCCTGCCAGGGAGGACGGAACGGGGGGAACTTTCACCATAAGTTCCACCCTAAATGACAAATAGGAAAGCGCGCTCGTTTCTTTCCTGCGGGCAAATGTCGACGTGTTTGCGTGGCAACCGTCTGACATCCCCGGCGTTCCCAGGAAAGTGATTGAGCACCACCTTGCTGTCTGTCCTCATGCGCGGCCCGTCAAGCAAAGGGTGAGGAAATAGGCTTTGGAGCGGCAAGAATTCATTGCCGAAGAAATTAAGAAGCTGGAGGTGGCAGGACTGGTCAAAGGAGTGCTTCATCCAACCTGGTTGGCCAATCCGGTTGTAGTGCAAAAAGCGAATGGGAAATGGAGGCTTTGTATCGACTATACAAATATCAATAAAGCTTGTCCAAAAGATCCTTTTTCCTTGCCGCGCATCGACCAGATTGTGGATGCCACCGCTGGTTGTGATCTCCTGTCCTTCCTTGATGCCTATTCAGGGTATCATCAGATTTTTATGGCAAAGGAAGATGAAGAGAAGACCGCCTTTATCACCCCATGTGGTACGTATTGTTTTATACGGATGCCTTTCGGGTTGAAAAGTGCTGGTTCAACATTCGCCAGAGCAATCCAGATTGGTTTTGAGCCACAACTCCATAGAAATATGGAGGCATATATGGATGATATAGTGGTCAAAACTAAGGATAAAGCGACGCTCATTCAAGACTTAGAAGAACCATTTGCAAACTTGCGCAAGATCAACTTGAAGCTCAATCCTGAGAAGTGCGTGTTCGGTGTTCCTTCCGGCAAGCTCCTCGGATTCTTTGTATCTTGCCGGGGAATCGAGGTGAACCCCGACAAGATCAAAGCCATTGAGCAAATTGAAGCACCGAGACGCGTCAAGGATGTGCGTTGTCTTGCCGGCTGTGTTGCTGCTCTAAGCAGGTTTATTTCCAAATCTGCTGAGCGCGCCCTGCCCTTCTTCAAAATTTTGAAGAAGGCAGGTCCAATGAAATGGACTCCGGAAGCGGAGGCGGCGCTGCAAGATTTGAAGAAATACCTTTCTTCTCTGCCGACGCTAGTCGCACCTAAACCACAAGAACCGTTGCTACTGTATCTGGCGGCAACAAATCAAGTGGTTAGTGTTGCGCTGGTGGCGCAGAGAGAAGCTGATGAGAAGGCAACATCAGCGGCAGGACCGCCAAGTGACGCGGCAGGATCTTTCCCGGCAGGGGTTGATCCCGGTGAGACAGGATCTACGCAAACAGAAGAACTTGTGCAGAAGAAGAAGGTGGTGCAGCGCCCAGTTTATTTTGTTAGCTCTCTGTTACAAGGAGCTAGGTCAAGATATTCTGGTGTGCAGAAGTTGCTTTTCGGCCTCCTTATGGCCTCGAGAAAGCTGCGCCATTATTTTCAAGCACATGAGATCACCGTCGTCACTCGCTTTCCATTGCAACGGATTTTGCAAAATCCGGAGGCAACCGGCAGGATCGTGGAGTGGGCGTTGGAGCTGTCCAGCTTCGGTCTTAAGTTTGAAAGCACTCCCACAATTCAGAGCAGGGCCTTGGCGGAGTTCATTGCAGAATGGACCCCGACGCCAGACGAAGAAGTTCAAGAAACAAGTCTCCCCGGCAAGGAAACCGGTCAGCAATGGGTTATGTACTTTGACGGGGCTTTTTCGCTGCAAGGCGCCGGTGCTGGAGTGCTGCTTGTCGCACCCATAGCGGAGCACCTCAAGTACGTAGTCCAAATGCACTTTCCCCGGGAGAGTTCAGCCAACAACACTGCAGAATACGAGGGTTTGCTTGCCGGTCTCAGGATCGCGGCAGACCTTGGTATCAGAAAGCTCGTCATCAAAGGCAATTCACAACTTGTCGTCAGGCAGATTAACAAGAGTTATCAAAGCCCATTGATGCAAGCCTACATAGATGAAGTGAGGAAATTGGAAGAGCGCTTTGACGGTCTGCAGATGGAGCACGTTCCTTGTGCCGAGAACAGTGTTGCTGACGACCTGTCAAAGCGTGCTGCCCTCAAGTTGCCTGTGGAACCAGGAACTTTTGTGCTCCAATTGACTCAACCATCCGTGGCGCCATCGATGCGGCAAGAAAAGAGAAGAAAGTTGAACTCTGGCCAGTACTTCCCGACAGAGCTCCCCGGAGCCGCCGGCAAGGAAGTTGCCGGGATTGACACGCCTGCCAGGGAACAACAGGCTCCGACAGGACCTCAGGCCCTCATTGTCGAGACAACTGTTCCCCCGGCAGAGGAGATACCTCTAGTCCTAGTTGTCGAGCCTCAGGCTCCAGCATGGGCGCAACACATTGTCCATTTCCTTCAGACAGGTGAACTCCCTGAGGAACAAGAAGAAGCGGAAAGAGTAGCCCGTCGGTCTGTTATGTACAAGTTCGTCGATGACGTCCTGTACAGAAAGAGACCAAACGGTGTGAAATTGAAGTGCATTCCTCAGGAGGATGGACTAGAGCTGTTGGCAGAGATACATGGGGGCATGTGTGGCTCTCACATAGGGTCAAGAGCGCTTGCCGGAAAGGCATTCCGGCAAGGCTTCTTTTGGCCTACCGCCCTCCAGGATGCGACTGCACTAGTAACCAAGTGTGAAGCGTGCCAGTTTCATTCGAAGAAATCACATCAGCCAGCTCAAGCTCTTCAAACAATCCCTCTCTCCTGGCCATTTTCGGTCTGGGGGCTCGACATACTGGGCCCCTTTCCCCGTGCTACCGGGGGCTTTGAGTACTTGTACGTTGCTATCGACAAGTTCACAAAGTGGCCGAAGGTGGAAGCAGTGAGGAAGGTGACAGCGCAGTCGGCTGTCAAGTTCTTCAAAGGAATTGTTTGCCGTTTCGGTGTGCCTAACAGAATCATCACCGATAACAGAACGCAGTTCACAAGTCGCACCTTCATGCAGTACATCCAAGACCTTGGCGGCAAGATTTGTTTTGCCTCTGTTGCTCACCCAAGAAGCAACGGCCAAGCGGAGAGGGCTAATGCTGAAGTGCTGCGCGGTCTCAGGACCAGAACCTTTGATAGGCTGAGAAAGTGCGGAAGGTGCTGGATTGATGAGTTGCCGGCGGTTCTTTGGTCAATCAGAATGACACCAAATCGAGCCACCGGCCAGACGCCCTTCGCTCTGGTCTATGGAGCGGAAGCAATTCTCCCCACGGAACTCATATACGGATCTCCTCGAGTGCTCGCTTATAATGATCTCGAGCAAGAGCAACTGCGGCAAGATGACGCTGTGCTCCTTGAGGAGAATCGTCTTCAGGCTGCTGTTCGAGCTGCAATCTACCAGCAAGCTTTGCGCCGCTACCATAGCCGCAAAGTTCATGCCCGAAGCCTTGAGGAAGGCGACCTTGTTCTTCGACGGATTCAGTCCGCCAAGAATTCAAACAAGTTGACGCCAAAGTGGGAAGGCCCTTATCGGGTAGTACGAGTCACCAGGCCCGGCGCTGTCCGCCTGGAGACCGAAGATGGCGTTCCAGTGAGTAATTCCTGGAATATCGAACATCTTCGCAAGTTCTATCCATAAGGCGCGGTTGCCGGGGGCTCCCGGCAACCACCTTTTTGTACAAGTCTTGTCGGAAAGGCATGTGATCCTTTGTACAAAGCCAGGCGCAGATCCTGAGCACAGATGAATAAATTTAAGTGTTGTACATTCCCTTATTGATTCTCATGTTCACATTCATATATGCATGTTTGTCTAAGATGTTGTATGACACCTGATCCCGGTAAGTTCTAACGAACCGCCAAGGTTTCATCCCTTTATTTTCTCTTCTTTCTTTTTCTCAAAAGACAGAAGGATTCCTCGCGTGCACATTTGCCAGGGGGGGGGGGGGGGGGGGGAAGGGTACCAGTTGGTGACGTTCGAAATCGACGCTTGCCGGAGGAAGAACAAAGCCAGAAAGCTAAGTCCTAAAACTTAGAGCAAGTTTTTCTTTTAATACCAAGTTATTTCCTTGGATGATTCCGACTCTTGTATGGGAAATCTGCACGCGAAGGAACCCTTGTTGTAATCAGTTGCGCCCTTATTTTGTTTCGAGTCCGCTCAACGATTTAAGTGGCTGCACTGAGAACGCCAAGGAGTCTTGCCGGCCGCCGCGCCTCCGGCAGGCTGCTGAAGTCCCGCACCCAGCGCTCGCGGCAGGTTGCGCGCCGGCAAGTTTTTCAGTAAGCGTAGGATGAACTCCATACATAAAGGAATCGGACAAGGAAAGTAGCTAGCATGAGCCTAAACATAGTCAAATTATATTGCATCCATAAGTTGCCGCAGTTCTAACTTGAGACTTAATTGTGTTTTACATGGGATGATGGCGGCGAGAATAAAAGAGAAGCACTCAATCCCTGCGCTGGCCTTCGATCCTTTTGATGGAGTCCACCTTCTCGAGGATTGGCGCGATACACTTCTCAAGCGCCTCAACATTTGCATCCTTTGGCAGGTGGCCGAGTGCGCTGGATAGGTCGATGCCGGGATTGCTGTGCACCACCTTGAGGAGCACCTTGCGAAGGACGGCCCGGCAAAGCCGGCGAGTCTCGTTCGCCAGTTGGGTCGCCCGGCTGGACTGGAGCGCCCTCAACATGTTGATGATGCTTTCAAAGAACATCGTCAACCTGGCGCTTGGAGATATTCTTTCCTCGGAAGAATATCTGAAGTTCGACAAGCCCATGGTTGACAGTTCTGCGGTAAGCTTCTCCGCGGTGGCGATGAGACGGCCAGTCCAGATCTCCACTCCCTTTTCATAATCAGCCTGGGCGGCGGCAGCGCTCTTGAGCAGGTTCCTCTCTCCTTGGAGATCCTTGAGTGGAGCCTTCTCACGGGCCCTGCTGGCCTCGAGAGACTTCTGCAGCATGGTTAGCTTCAGCTCCAGAACCTCAATACTATCAGCCGCAGAGGAGAGCTGCTTGGTCTTGTCGGACAGGGCGACTTGCATCTCCGCCAAGGAGTGGAGGGTTTTTTCCCTGTCCCCCTTGAGCGTCGAGAGCTCCTTGCCGTGCTCGTCGAGATCTGTCTCCAGCCTCTTCACTTTGTCGCTCAGCTCGTTCTTGGCGGCCTCTGCAGCTTCGGCAGCATCGACGGCCTCCCTGAGCTTGCCGGCGTGACTGACAGTTAGAGCTTCGAGGGCCTCCTTGTGCTTCTGCTCCAGCTCCTGGGTCCGCCGCGCGACGAGATTTTCAATGTCTTCATCCTTGCTATGAAGCTTGGCGGCGAGCGCCTGCTCACGTGCAGTGAGATCTTCTTCATAAGCATCAAGAGCAATGCGGTGCCCCATCAGGAGGGCATCTTCGGCAGCAATCCTTTGAGCAGCTTCATCATGCGCCTTCTCCATATCGGATTGCTTCAGGAGGACCTCATTCCACTGCTGGCTCACTTGTTCTCGGCCGGCAACCAGCTCTTGAAGGGCCTCGGCGTGCCAGATTTGCATTTGTGCGACGCGCCTTTGAAAATCCGCTTCGGCTGCCTCGACAACTGCCATTCTGGAGTCCGCTTTCTCTTTTCGGGCACGATGGAGAGCCTGGAGTTTGCGGAAGTTCTCGCCCATGGCCTGAAGGAGCTGATCCTCTTCAGACTTGCCGCTGCTAGCACTGGGATCGTCAACAACTTCAAGCCCGGCAGCGGCAATAATCTCCTCAAAAATTTCTCCTTCGGTTGGTGCCTCTGTGCTTGCCTTCCCTGGCAAGTTGATGAATAGATTTTCGCCAACCTTGAGATACTTGCTGGATGAGGGCTCTTCAGATGTTGATGGCTGGTCTTCAGTGGCCGCCTCACCAGTGACAGGGGGCTCTGTGGCCGGTGCAGCGCCTGGCGCTCCTGCGGCAGGAATGCTGTCAGTGTGGTCCTCAACCTCCCTGTCGCCCTCTTCAGCAGGTCCTTCGGTGATTTCCTCTTGTGCTGTCTTGGCGGCCTCCCCGTCAAGAGCATCACCAGCCCCGGCAACGTCATCCTTGGTGGCCTTGCTGGCAGCGATCCTGTCCGCTTCGGCGGTGGCATCCCTGGCGGTCTCTTCGATGACGACGTCGACGTCCATATGTTCCATCACAGGGAACTCTGAAGGGCGAAGGAGGAAAACAGAATAAGATCAAAGTTGAAGTTTGAAGTAACCGTAGACAGAGAGATAAGAGAAAAAGAATAACAAGCACTCTGAGGCAATCGAGTACCTGCGTCGGGCTGTCGGGAGGTGGCTTCACCCCTCCCGGCAACTCCGGTTGCCGGGGGCGTTTCACCGGAGTCCATGCTTGCCGGCTCCCCCTCAGTTCGGACGGGCTCGTCGGCAGGATCTCTTGCCGGGGACATGCTTGTGGGCGAAGCAGTCGATGAAGGAGGCACAATGGGAATGTCTTCTCCTTGTTGCCGTTCTTCTCCTGCGAACCCAAAGACACCAGCGATAAGAGTGAAAGCCTCGGCACCAGCCAACAGAAAAAGGGATAATGAACTTACGCTGGGGGCCGTGCTGGGGGCTGCGCTGGAGGCTGCGTTGAGGGCTAGGCTCCGGGCTCACGATGACGGTTTCTGGCACGCTAGTGGAGCCTGCCGGGGGCTCGTCGCCCGTAGAAGTCCTTAACCTCTTCGCCATTCTCTCCAGCAAGGTTTCTGTGTCACTGCAGAAACAATACAAGCAAGTCAGTAAGATTGATACAGATTGGAAGGTGGAAGTTGTAGCAGATACTCACTCTTCTTCCTCCCGCTCTGGACTGAAGCCGGAGATGTCGAAGTCGACCTCCGTTGCGATGTCTGAGTGGGGAGGCGGAGGAGGGGTCCTGGGCCGCTTGGCTGTGGCAGGCGCCGGGGCAACCTCCGGCACGGTTGCGTGAGACCCTCCTGCCGCTCCGGCGGTGGTCGCTGGTGTGGGTCTCGCGCGCCGCGCGGGCTGTTGCCGGGCCCCCTGCCGCGGTCCGGTCTTGCCGGCCACTTTCCTGCCGGGGGAGTCGCCGCTCGATGTGGGTTGGCTCGCCGGGACGCCTGATGCAGCTTTCCGAAGGACACGCTTTGCCTTCTTCGGGGGCGAGGGCTCTTCTCGCGTCTCCTCTTCGGCCGTGTCTTCGCCGGATGAGTTCTCAGCGGCTGCGCCGCCTTCTTCCCCGGCAACCTTATTCTCCTTGGCAGGTTTTGCCTCCACTACCACCTCTGCATCGCTGGCCTCCCACTCTGTGAAGCCAACGCTGCCGGCCTCCGCGGCAAGATTCGCTTCCTCCACTCTGGTAGCGATGTATGCTACCTCTTGATCTGTGGTGGCACGAATAAGATCTGACTCTTGCCGGACAGGCTTCTCCATCAGATTGTCGAAGAACTTCTACGCTTCTTCCTCGCTTGGCTCTACCCAGGTCGGGTCAAGGCCGTGGGCGTTAAACATCGGCAAGAAGGCAATGATCGACCCCAATGCAGAGTTGTTGCATAAGGGGACGATCCTTGCCGGCAGCCGGTGCTTGTCTTCACGCTGGAATAACTTCTGGCGGAGAGCGCCAAGCTGCATAGCGGTCAGATTATTGTTCAGCCCAGGGCGCAGCCTCATGACATCCGCTGCGTTCTTATACTCCCAGGCTGGCCTCCCCCTATTCTGCAGAGGGGCGATGCGGCGGCGGAGGAAGTCGAAGCCGATCATCTCCATTGTCAGCCCGGCAGCCTTCAAGCGGAGGATCCTGGTAGTGGCGATTGTGAGCTTCTCGTCTTCTGCGGCGAGATCGCCCCAATCCTTGCCGCGGACCACCTTCTGTCGCCGGGGATGACAAAAAGGATGAGGATCTGCTTCCTGGATCTAGCACCATTCGGCCCGCCACTCGTCCCACTTTTCGCGGTAAACCCCATCTGGGTATATCTCTTTGTTCCAGGCCCTTGGAATCCAAACAATCGATCCAGAGAGAGCCTCTCCTTTTTGGATTCGAGGATAGAAATAGTGGCAGAAAAGAGCAGAATTGGGGATCACGCCAGCGAAATTCTCACAAAGGTGGGCAAAGATCGACATGCAAAATATGGCGTTCGGCGTGAAATCAAGAAGGCGGAAGTCGTATGTATACATGATGTCGTTGAAGAAATCGGAAAAGGGTGGACAGAGCCCGCAATAAAAATACGCAGTGAAGAAGGGGTATCTGTCCGATCCGCCTTTGGAACAAGCACCTGGGATTACGCGTGTGGCAGGGTGAGCTTGTGTTCCCTTCTCCCACATGCATTGGTATCGCCCCTTCAAAGTTTCGGCGTCGAGCGTCGGAGGGAAGACGACGAGCCTCTTCCGCATCTTCACCAGTTCGCTCTCCGGAACTTCAGCCTTCGCCTCCTTGTCCGTGCCCTTGCCTTTGCTGGCCTTGGGCGGCATGGCGACTGTGGAGATGGAGGCCGGGGGGCGGAGCGAGCGCGGGAGCAGCGGGCAGAAGAGAAAAAAGGTCTCGCTCTGAGCTCGAGCAGAAGAAGGCGATGGCGATGGCTAGATTGGGAAGAAGAGGGGGGTGAATAGGTTTGCGCCTCCACAACTTCTCCTTTTTATGGGGAAGGAGTGGGGCCGCCTTGTTTATCCCCCAATATGAATGCGCCTCTATGGGCGTGAAACAGTTTGCAGCCTTTTTGGCACGCTTCCCATGTCACGCGCTCCGTGCGCGTGGTGGGGGGCACAGTAAAACAAGATATTCACGAGCAGATTAATTCCCTGCCACGCGTGCCCGTGCACTGTTTGGGCCTAGCCCAACAACGCCTCGCACTCGTGTATGGCCTAGGCCCGGGGGCTCCTGTCGGTGTACTAAGTATTGGGCCACTAGTACCCCGTACTTGTGCACGGGCAGTTGTAGCCGTCTTCGCGGCAAGGCTTGCCGGGATCAGCTCGAGGTCGACTCAAGTCGTCAAGGAAAATCGTCAAGTCAGAGATCTGGGGGTCAGCAGATAAGCAAAGCTAGAAATCGAAGGCCAGCTTCCCCGGCAAGATCCTTGCCGGGATGGCCGTGGAGCCCGGCAAGGCTCGGCGCCCGGCAAGGCTTGGTTCCCAGCAAGGCTCGGCGCCCGGCAAGGCTTGGCGCCCGGCAAGCCCTGGCGCCCGGCAAGGCTAGGCGCCCGGCAAGATTCTGCCACTGTGCCACCGCTTCGGCATAGTAACGAGTCTGACATTCTGGCTCCTTCCATGGATGCGTGGCAACGCACCAGTGGAGGAGAGCTTAAGCGGTGCTGATGGGATGGCCCCTTTTTCCATCCCCGAGAAAGTGAGGACACCTAAACGGACACCTCACGGTGCATTAAATGCGTTTGTCCTAATCCGTCAGGGGTTAGGTATGATACCCTGTAGCTACTTTACACCTCAATGTATGTACATTTTTGCCACTGTGGAGACCCCTTTGAGCATATAAAAGGAGGCCCAAGGCAACTGCTATAGAGGAGGACATTTTCTGGCCCATTCTGCATGCGTAGCTGCTCTTTGAACGTACTGTTCATCGCGAGCGCTCCTGAAGGCTGGGCTCAAGAACACCAATAAGAACACAAAGCAGGAGTAGGGTTTTACGCTGATCAGCGGCCCGAACCTGGGTAAAAGCTTCCCGCGTCGATCACTGGTTCTGCTCTTTGCGTATACCTCTCCCCCCGCCGAATCGTAAAGGGGTCTCTCGGGATCCCATAGGTGTCGTACCCTGACACAAAGAATCTCTTATCATTGCCTCAGTCTCTACACATATCACACACGCACGCTGTCTCTCTCTTGCACACACGCTCAACAAAGGTTTTCCCGTGAATAACTTACCATCTATTCATCAACAGTCGTGGCAGTACGGTGAACACAAGACGTGAAAAAGAATAAATCTACACGTGCGTAGACCACCTAGTATGACTATTAGGACTAGAGCAAGCCGAAAGCGCGCCGCCGTCACCCCCTCCTTAACGGCGACGGGAAAACCTTTGTTTTACACAGTCGAGAAGTCATCGTGCTAAGGCCTCACATGCTCAGCCGTTCAATAGAATGTAGATCCAAGTTTATGGAAACAAGTATCGATAATACGTTTGTATCTCCATACTTATATCTCTTCTCTTATAAAAAAACCGAGTTGGTGATGATGGTATGCCTGCCATCTTGCAATATAGACCGTCCGATCTATATCTGACGGATAGAAATTAAACTAAAAGATACCTGCACCTCTCTCCACATTTGCAGACAAGTCCTTCCCTCGTTCATCCTTATCTCCCACAACCTCATTGTTAAGCAATTAAAAAAGAAAGCCTCTGGAACTAACTGGCATGGTGGTCGCTGCCGGCGTCGTCCATCCCCATGCCTCCGCTCAGTCCGACCACCAATCACCACCACGCCCCACTCCTCCTCACCTTATCTCTCCTCTTTCTCGAGATATCATTAGTTTTTACACATGGGATTACTCCCGCATGGGTCAATCACAATAGGTGTTTTATAAAAAAAATGCATCTTGATGTTCCATGCAATGCACGGGCATCTTGCTAGTACTCCTACAGAAGACTTGGTTGGTGATGATGGTGTGTCTGCCATCCGTCATTTCTGACCATTAGATCTACATCTAACGACTGTGAGGTAAGTTGTTGCCTTTTCTCAACAACATCCCACTTCTCTACCAATTTGCAGAAAAACCCTTAATTAGTATCTTAAAACCAACCACATCCCTCCCTCACCTCACCAAAACAGCCCAAGGAATATATTCTGATTGAAACATAATATATTTCTAGTGATATATGTATATCAAAATTAGAGTGTTTTCTGTCAAGTTTGTGAATAAGTATTATTCTAATTCGGATCCATTGCAACGCACGTGAACATTGCTAGTATTTCCAACCATGCAAAAAAATTGCTAGTATTTCCATAGGTTCGAGTTTTCCATCAAGATATTAGTCACTCATGGTTGATATTTAGTTTGAATTATGTACACATAGGCACTATGTAACTAGCCGTGCTTATTGGCTTCCAAAGCTTAACTTTCACTCCTACTTACAGTATGTAGAGTATTTAACAAAAAACTACCACTTTCAACCAGCCCTAGGAAGAAACTATTGTACAAAAAATAGCAAAAACATACCCAAAATTTCTTAATCCGCGCCAAAAAAGTACTACCTAGTCCCGATTAGGCTCGTTTAAACCCGTTTCTGACAGGGTTGGCCCACAAGTCTGTGCTGACGAGGCAGCTTAAATCAACACATTTTGTTTGACCGTTGACACGAGGGACCCACATCTGACCTTCTATCCTGTTCTTCCTCCTCCAATCATTATTTTTCCTGAACATTACTTCAAACAGTTCTTATGCGTGTTTGTCGGTGGCGCCGGTGATGAGCGAGCTGGCCGCTGCTTCACCGGACGGGCCGGATGCCGCGCTGGCCTCCGCATGGGTTGGCTGGCTGGCCCGAGCATGGCTCACATGCGTGCAAGCCACCGCGATGGCCTTCACTCGAGCCAGATGGCTGGCCTTAGTGCGGCGCGCGCGAGCAAGCCAGCGCACCGCCGTTCCAACCTAGCTAGCAAACCTTGCAGACAAGTAGCTGGATGCATCCATCAGGGTGTGTGCTATCTTGGCTAGCTAGTGGCCGCGAGTGCCAGATGGAGCTAGCATCTGGGCTGCCGCAAGATGGGCTCCGCGTCGCCGGCGCTTTTGACCTCGCCTTCTGCCGGCGGCGGTACCTGCGTTCCATGGCCGAGGATGACTAGGTGGACGGGCCGGAGGTAGGGGGTCACTCGGGAATTTTTTCTAGACTGACATGTAGGTCTCACAAGTCATAACGCCTAACTTGCCGGTCGAATAGAAGGTGTTGACTTAAGGGGCGACATGGGTTGAAACGTGCCTATAATGGCACTTTGTAGAGTAGTCGTTTCTTGGTAGGGCTGGTTGGTAAGTGGTAGTTTCTTTGTATTAGTGGTTTCTTGTAAGGAACAATGTACAAGCGACCAAAGGCGATTCTAGGTTGTGTTGTACTCCAACGAGTACTACTAGTGGTCGCGGGAGTGTATAGCTCGTTTTGTGGGTTCGATCCTGGCCGAACGCACGGCGGCCTTTTTTTTAAATAGTAACCTCGCTGCGAGCCAATATTGTACACTGGTAGTTTGACTTTTGAAGTCAAACGGACGTGTTGCACCACAATCTGGATGCACTGGATAGCCCAGCCACATGAACGGGGTTTCCCTTCCATCATCTCGTGGCTCGCGTACTAGAGTAGTACTCCTATATATCAATTCACACCATGTAAAGTTTCTTGCCTGCGTGCTCGCCCTAGCCGCACCTCGCTTGCAGCTTCCTCATCAGCTACCATATTTAAACTAGCGCCTCCCAATTAAGCCCGACGAGCCGGAAAAGCCTGGTGCGGCATTGGGAACTGTGCAATATGGCTCTACGTAAAGTGCTACTCTACTACTCTGTAGTTTGTGGCGTTGCACGCATGGACTTCGCTCCATTATCGGCTCTATAAAAGAAATTCCTCTTGACGTGATTTTTTTTGTTTTGAAATGGAGGCAAAAGCTTTGCCTCATCTCATTCATAAAGAAGGAACTAACAAAGTTCGATGAGATCCATTACACCTCCATAAATGGAAGCGAAAAGCCTAGTCTCGCTGTATCAAAGAACTCAAATGTTCTACCCCCGCAGTAACAGTCGCTGATAAACAGGCTGCTAGTGTGTGCGTGAGAGGAGCAGCTGAGTAGGCCAGCTACGCGCTTGAATAGAGCATGGAGAGTACGCACTACACAGGTGTACTTTCCCTGCATTGATAGTACATCGATGGTTCTAGAGAACAGTAGTACCCTCCACTTGCAACTGTAGCTCCATGGCCTTGAGATTCAAGAGTTCAAAACTGGTGCACTATAGAAGTACAGTACATCGTACTACTAGTTGATAAATTATTACTACTACTGCTACAGTACTACATAGTAAATAATAGCCTCACCATCGCGGGGCACGAGGCACTACCACTATGCGTGCCCGCATAACTTCCTTAGCGAAGGGACGAGGCCCTGTGGTTACACTCTTATCTCCTCCTCACCAGTTCCCCTCCCCCGAAGAGACCAAGGTAGTTCGTCGCTGCTCCCATGGATTCGCCAGGCAGTTCTCCACCTCGTCGGGGCTGGGAGACCTTTGACGACGATCCTCTGGGAGAAATCGCATGTCGCTCCGACGTCCTCACCGCCGCAAGACTCGGTGCTTCCTGTACCAACTATTTTAAGACGGTGCTTAAACAGGCTTATGAAAAGGCCATGCTTGTTGGTCTTCCATGCGTCCTCGAGGAGAAGGTTATTCTATGGGACAATCCATTGTACAGTCCACCGCTCCCTGGCCATGGTTGCACGTTGACTCCGCTAGAGTTGCCGACGTTGAGAGGTAGTCGGATTTTGTCCGATGAGCAGGTCAGTCATGGCGTTTGATCATGTAGTGTATATTCTAAATATAGTACTTAGTTATTCCATCCCATAATTTCTCCGCTGCCCACCGTCTTATATATAGGTCTGGGTTGGTGCCAACGAAGATTGGCTTGCATACCTCCGGCCGGATACCACCATCATTTTGCACAACATCCACAGCAGTGCGGCCTTTCCCGTAGACCCCTTCTCCACCATTGGGATCGGCCTTCCGGACTGGCTGGGCTTGAATACGTATGATGATGCCTACATGAGATTGAAGAAGATAGCAATTGCAGACCCGCCGACAAAGCGATGCGGCTACGACGATTACTATCTCATCGCGGTGTTTGACATAAGGATTGCCATCAATACAAAAGGCAGTAACGGCAGAGGCTGGCACATGTTGGCTGCGGCAGATTTGTACCCCTACATGTTCGAAGACGCCGTGTGCCATGTAGGCCGCATCTTCGCGGTGACAAGCCAGGGGACTTGTTTCATCTAGTTGCCAGCCTACGGTATGGGAGATTACAAACGGAATGCACAAACCATCATTTGCATACCTAACTGTACTCCATTATTTTGCAGGGACCAGTCATCCCCCGATCAAAATAAGATCGCCGATCCTGGATGTGCATTTGCATCCGCGATTCGGTCTAACCTGGAACCTTGTAGCTGACTTTGGCATATTGGGATCAACTATCTTAGCAGTCGTTACCCATGGTACCACTGATGTGCAACATGGTCACACAATCTACCACGATCGGACCGTCACCATCTATCCAGGTATTCCATTTTCTCATTGCTGTGTGTTAGAGTAGTAGTACTTGTTAGTTATTTTCTTTTCTTGACTGGGACATGTTTACTGTACTAGTACTACAATTTAGTATTATATTTTTTTAACCCTCTCGCCTTCTCTTTCATTGTAGTACTACTTACTAGTACTAATAGTACTTTTTACCTTGGAGGACGCGTATAGCTAGCTAGGCCCTTGAAGACTTGAACCCACTAGCTCCCACCATTTTGTTTTTCCATGTCTTACTATCTCATCCATGTAGCCAAGAGTGGCTATATATAATAAGTCGGTTATTTTACTTCCTCTATACCGGAGTAGTACTATTTGCTGCACAATATTACTGACCGCCATATTTTAGCACAACATTATTATGCATGGACCTTGACCATGTACGTCACCATGTGTCCAGATCTGAGATGCCGCGTGTACCAGATGAACGACGCCGAGTTTGACCCCCGTGATGCTATGTGGGTGCCGAGGAACACTCTTGGAGAGTACTCGCTTTTCATTGGGGACAGCTACCCCATTGTGAAGCGGATGCCACCTTCCGTGCACGTAACCGAAGGCCTACTGTTGATGAAGCATGGTTGTGTCTTCAGTGCGCATCACTAGATGAACGACATGCTGGGACACGCTATCCCTGATTTATGCCGCTTCAGCTTGGATGAGTCTCCATCGTGTGGAACCGGACTAGAAAGCTGCGACAATGATTCCCATTGCCCACCGCTATGGATTGTGCCATCTATGAAGAACACCTGGGACTGGATCTTGGAGGAGGACATGGAGCCCATCTATAACGTGTAAGTGGAGTATGGTAAATCGTGAATGGTAGCGCTGTGAATATATGTAGACTAGTCGTGCACAAATTTATCACATGAAGTGGAGATGAACTTGTGTGGCATACTGGCATTTGTCCTTTAGAATTTATTACTAGTAAATGTGTTATGTATACGTGCAACTTGTGTGGCTGTTGCACGGGCTCCAACACGCTCTGTGAGAAAAAAAGGTGGCATAGCTTTGGATATAGGTGACGTGGCGGCATCATACAGTAGCATCGTTCGCTATAGTTGTAGTACTCCTACTAGGACGACCACTCCTATAAAACCTTGTGCTTGGATCTTTGCCTCTTCGGGAGTTCAATAGTTAGTACTCTTGTGACCCTTGCACTTGGCTCTTCGCCTCTTCGGAAGGTCCAACAATGATGATACTACAGTACAATATGCTTCTGTCAATCTGACACCAAATGAACTGCTGCACGTCCACCGCAAGGGCGAGGGCGTGGGAGAGGGAGATGGCGCTGTAGTCAAAACCCTCTCCTCGTCCTGCGAGCCACCGCGTGCATGGGCCAGGGAGAGGGCGTAGGCGTACGTAGTAAGCAAGCTTCTCCTCGTCCTGTGAGCCACCGCTCGTGGGCGAGAGAGAGGGCGTAGTAAGCAAGCTTCTCCTTGTTCGGCGAGTTGACGGGACACATCAAAGTAGTACTAGTCCATACTGCATCCTTTCCGGTTAATATGCCTTAATTTGAAATGAGAAAAATACACTGGCGGTAAACATATGTAACAATAAGCTCATTACGATCACTATATAGTTTTGCGGTGATTATACGGTCACTAGCTCACCGTAGAGCACCGTATTGCACCCTAATGACAGGCCACATAGTCGACGTGGCACTTTGTTGATGGGTTAAATTGACACCTGGTTTTTGGGTCCCACCTGTCAGTTGGCAGAGCAAAGAAATCAATTAAACAAAACTTTACGCAGGCGCGATAGGAGTCCAACCCTTGCGCGCGAACAACCCTGGCTGTGTATGTGAGTGCATGAACATGTACTCCCGCGGTCCATGAAAACTGTACTTCTAGCATTAGAAAATTTTCCAACAAAGAGTGTACATCTACACTTCCAATGCACTTAGCCTTTAATCTAATCGATATTGATTGACTAATGCACCAACTTGTGCTCTAGCTATAGGCTACATGTCTATCCTTAATTACAGCATGCAACAACCTTCATTTAATCTTCTTCTCTCAATGGTCGCATGCACACATAAGTCTGCTACTTTTGGGCGTTAATTATGTCATGAAGTTCCGGTTCCTCTTGGTCAATGTGTAAATCTCTATATGTACAGTCTTTCACGAACGGAGGGAGTAGGTTGAGCACTTGAGCGTGAGGGTGTGCGTTGCGTCGTGTGCTGTATGCCGCATGGATGCGTGAGTGTTGCGTGCGTGCATGTGTACGTGTGAGTGTTGCATGTTGCATGCATGCATGCATGAGGCTTTTACTCCCTCCCATTGACATGTTCATATTTCAAGCTTCATTAAAATCTTGCATGCAAGAATTAAGAGAAAACTCACCAATGCGTGTAAAAGTTCTGGTCATTTGTTCCTCACGCATGCATTCCAATTAATACGTTCGTAAACACAATTTTCTTGAGGAAAACGAGCCCATTATTGAGTACTTTCGAAAAAAAATATTCTTCGGGCACTCATCATTTACTACTACCTTGGTTGATGATTTTTTATTGACCTGTATATAAACCTCTGTCCTCATTTAATGGTCCCCTTCGTACTTAGTGTAAAATTTTGACCGTAAATTTAACTAACAAAGTGTCAATGCATGTCATAAAAAACTATACCATTAAAAACTATGTTCAAATACGAATCCAGTGATATGATTTTTGGTGACAAGCATTAACATTTTATTAGTTAAATAGATGGTCAAAGTTTGACACAAAATACTACTAATACTCCTACATTATTGGCGCCGGGTGCCTTGGCCAATGTTTCATCTTGTTGGACAGGATGAGAGTAGAGGCATAGGGTTACTGTAGATAGGAAGTCTTGGCGATCCATTATTCCCCATCTTGGTCAAAGAGAACTATTCAACTAGTCTTCACAGTGAAGTGACAATACACGCTGCAGCAGATGGGACACATAATTAATAAGTTGAACCAGCGTGTTGGTGTTACTAAATCAGCCTTACCCAGTACTGCCATCATGTTTGCCAGTGGAGCACGCTTCCACAAATACGCCTACGCACCACTCTTTTCCATTAACTGACATATGGGCCCTCTTGAGGTAGACCCACATGTCATCGGCTTAACTATTTACACTCCGAAGTACGGTATATCCTCGTAGTAGTACTAGTAGAATTGAGATTTAATGCACTTTCTTCACCGTCTTTCCCTCTTCTTCCTCCTCTCTTCTTCTTCCTCCTCTCTTCCACATCGTCGGCCACACACCATTCCCCCCCCCCCCCCCCCGCTCACTGCTCGCCCGCCCGCACCATCTTCCTTGGTAGGTCGCGCGTACCATATCCCCCCCCACTCACTGCTCGGCCACACACGCCATCTTCTTCACTCGCCCGCCCGAATCCACTTCCTCGCTCGCTCGCAGGCACCGAAAACCCCAATCAGTCAGCGCCCTAAAAAACCTATGGTAGAACCGACTGACACGCAGAGCCGCGATTGGAATTCCCTCCGCGATGTTCTCTTGGAGCAGATCTGTAATCGTATGGACCTGCTCAGCACCGTGCGTCTGGCTGCATGCTCAGTGTCTTTGTACGGTCTACTCGTCTGCAACCGGCCGGCCCTTTTCAAGACACCCTGCTTGCTGATGCCCGATCCTCGCAGGTGGCCCAGACACTGACTTGACGATCGTACGGAGGTTGTCGTGGTGCCCCTCGACATGCTACCACTACCCGTCCACCTGTCCTTCATGCGTGGCCACTACTGGGCGGGCATGAAGGCCAACTGGATCGTCCTCATCCACAAATCCAGTAGTCCGTGGCGTCTCGTGGATATCTACACCCAGCGAGAGATCACCCTTCCATCGTTGGATACCGCCGGCATCGAGCCTCGTGGCCCGCCGGACACTCCTGCCTACTATGCAGGAGACACGTCGAGCTTTTGGTGCGACCTCCGTTTGCTGAAGGTTGTAATCTGTGAAGTGCCCACACCATCAGAAGACTACATGGATTACAAGCTCATTGCCTTGTTCGACATGAGATTAGTCTATCTGGAGTCCGGTCGCCATACATGATTATGGCTCATCATCAATCTTGTTGAGCCTCCTGTCTGATGCTATAGTGCACGATGGCATCGTTTACGCGGTCGACGCACAGATTGGCTGCCTATACTGGTGGAGTCTATCGTCGTGTAATTGTTCTATCTCATCTCATCTTTACCTTATGAATACGACTGCCTGTTGATTGTTAGAAATTTAGAATAGATAGTACGTCTATAACCACATCATTGCTATATGTTCCTCTCATTTCCTAGATTTTTATGACCACACATGTTATTGTTAGAGTTGATATGAGAACAATTGGCATCTAATGATTGTTAGAATAGATATTATGAGTATAACCTCATGATTGCTATATGTTACTCTCATTTCCAAGATTTTTATAACCACGCATGTTATTGTTAGAGTTGATATGAGAACAGTAGTAAATGCGATGGTAGAATATGAGCACGCCCTGTCATAGCTATTTTCCTCTCATTTTTACATGATGTTTGAACCATGACATATTGCTAGAATTTGAAAGCCATTGGCTTAATTTTTTTAACTTGGGGTATGATTATGACCACGGCATTGCAATTCTCTGTCTATGATCTGTGTCACTGTTATAATAATATTAATTCCGCACATACTATGAACATGATTGTATATTTTTGTCCTTTTGTTCTCCAATTTGATTTGTTGCAGCAGATGCAAATGCGTTGGCCTTCATAATTCCAGGACCTGGAAATATACAAGTCAATAGGTGGTGGTTTATCGCTCGTTCAACTGACGGCGGTCATTTGATGCTCATTCGCACGTACCAAATTGACCAAACCATTTCATCAAACCACATGCAGTAAAATGCCTGGGGTGTTCGTGACTGTGATGGCTATGGCTGCTTCGTGTTCGAGAAAGATCCCAGCTCTGTTGGGCCAGGCATATTCAACTGGAGGCGGGTTTACAGCCTCGGCAACCACTCCATGTTCCTCGGGCTCAATTATCCGATCATCCAACCAATCATAAATCATATCACCGGCGATGATTACCATGCTATGCAACTTCCATTCGCCAGGGGAACTGTGTTTACACATCGTACCATGGGTTTCATGAATCACCATATCCAGAGATTCATCGACACAGCTTGTTGCCAGATAATCTTCAGTGTGAGAAAGGCATCAAGCTTCCAAGCGATGAATGACTTTTGCAAACCCGACATGCGGCGATGTGGTTCATGCCAACAGCAAATATGCAAAACTTGATTCGTAGTGATATCTAGACTGAGCCATGTATCCGGCTGCTGTAGCATGACCCTCTTTTGTTGGATATTATGTACTGTAGTTAGTTTGAAGGATAGATACCTTTCTGGGATCAAGTGCATCCTAACTCACCTGCGTAGGATGTACTGATAATGATGATGGAGATGCTGTGCAGAAGCCATATATATATCAATTAGGCTTCAAGTGCGTACTTGTTGGTGAAAGTGTTGTCCAATGGGAATTATATTTTGTATTACTCATGTAGCCTACAAAGTCTGTCGCACAGCCTTGTAACTTCGTACTCCATTTCTAAATTTGTACTAGTCCTCTATACCGTATATTGCGCTACTCGTACTACTACCTCCCTCCTGGTTTATTGGTCCCCTTCGTAATTTGTGTCAAATTTTAACCATAAATTTAACTAACTAAATGTTAATGCATGTCACAAAAAATTATATCGTTGGATTCGTCTTTGAACATAGTTTCCAATGGTATAATTTTGGTGACATGCATTGACATTTTGTTAGTTAAACCTATGGTTAAAATGTGACACTAAATATGACTAGTAAGTAGTACAATAGTAGTACTAGTATACGTCGGTCAAATTATTCATCATATCCTCACATTGAATTGACGTGACAACACACTGCGCGTGAGGTGACACAAGAGTCCCAGCGGCGTGTTCGGTTCACCAAAGTGAGCCTCACCCCTCTCGTACTACAACAGCACTCTCGCATTCTCTACAAAATCACTCTCCCATTCTCTCCCGGTCTCCCCGCCTCCTAGCCGCCGCCTTGTTCCGATCCATTTGGTACGCTGAGCGATGAGCTACTGGAGTTGCTATACTTCATTGCAAGTAGTCAAAAGGAAGACGCTGAAAAAATCGATCTCAACAAGGATGCTCTTCAAGCTAGCCGGATGAAGGAAGGAACCAGCGAGGCCGCTCCTATGAGTATTTGTCCCGTCGCCCTGTATTATGATTTCGATCTTTATGGGGGTTTTCAAGTCTTTAAAGTCTACATGTAGTAATGAAGCCGAGACCCCAGTTTGTTCGGGTATTGTGGACTTCAGATTTGGAGTACCACTTATCTGTCGAAACCTTTCATCATTTACTTAAAACAGTTGATTGATCATACATTGAGTACCATTTAACTGGAATTAACCGATGCAAGTCCAAGAAGGATTGGCCGGTGCTGCCGGCTGGCGTCAAGTTCGATCCCACGGATCAGGAGCTGATCAAGCACCTTGAGGCCAAAGTGAGTGCTGACAGCGCGAGATCTCACCCTCTCATCGATTTGTTCATACCAACCATCGACAGCGAGCACGGCATATGCTACACCCATCCTGAGAAACTTCCAGGTGAGACACCGATCGGCCGTCTACTTGCACAAACATATTCCTTTGTTTATAGCTCTATTTTTCTTTTTAGACGCAGACCTAGTGAAGCAATTACAATTTGACAGTTAATAAAAAGTGAAACAAGTGACTGCAACATGCCAAAGATGTTATGAAAATGCCAACTACGTACACTAAAACCTATATTCGACAATACTCCAGGTATCACACTGAGTGGCCTAAGCAAGCATTTCTTCCAGCGCAACTCCAGGGCGTTCAAAAGGGGCACGCGGACGCGTCGCAAGATACAGTCGGAGTGTGGCATGCACGCGATGTGGCACAAGACCTGCAATACCTTGCCGGTGATGGTCAACGACTGGCAGACAGGCAGCAAAAAGGTTCTGGTGCTGCACACCAACAAGAACTTCGACTAGCAAAGGACCAACTGGGTGATGCACCAGTACCACCTCGGGGACCTGGAGCAAGGGAAGGAGCGGGAGCTGGTCCTCTGCAAGATTTTCTACCAGACGAACACAAGGGCCAGGACTAAAAAGATTATAAGTTAGTTTGGTATTGGTACTTGTACTACCTGGTCATCTGCAAGTTGGTATTCTTGTTAAGGATCTTTCAGTATGAACTTGGCATTTGCTTCCAACCATCATGTCGAGGGTCGACGTGGATATAAAGCTGAATCATTTGTTTCGAAATGAATTTTCAGGCACCTGATTTTTATTTGATGGGTAGCATAAGCACCTGCCGTTCGAATTCCCAGTTCTCTAATTTTTTTACATCTTCGAATTACAAAGGGGATCCATCCGGTTTCACAGGCTGATAGTTGGACACAGCATGTTGGAACTAGGCTGTGGCATGCCACGCCCAGCTGCAAATTGTTAAAAGAGAGGAGCAATGGATTTGGGTCTTCCAGAACAGTTAAGTGTCGCGACCTCGATCGTGAAGCGCCTCCCATGGACTAAAAAAAAGGCCTAGTCCGTTATTATTAATTGAAATATGTAAAATATTCCATAATGAAAAGAAATATGTAAAATGCAATGACTTTATTCTGCTTTCACTGAAAACCATCCGATTTGCATGAAATTCGTACGTGGAACCACAAGACGGTTGTCCATACAGAGCCTAACCGTACGGAACCAGCAGGTCCATGGCCGTACGCAAGCAAGTGCACGCACTTATTATCACGATGGAAAAATAATGTTGATGTCTAAGACGGTGAAACCCATGAAGTTTTCAATGTAGTCAATAAACGAGAGAATTCTGCAAGTACAGACTGATACTGGGATCCAGCAGGTATATTGTTTTTTTCAGGTCGAGCAAGTTTCAACTGGGCTGTAGACTGCCCAGGCTTGGTTATGTTTTTAATAGGCCCAGCCCATGATGACAACGGGGTACAAAGATCCAGCAGGTATCAACTGGCCTCTGGCCCGCCAGCCTTAGTTATATTTTCTCTTAGAACATCCGCAGGCAGTTTTTTTTACTGAATCAAACACACAGCCCAGTTCTATTTTCCTCTTGAAACGCCATGTCCTACTTCCGTTTTCTAATCTCTACCTATAGTTTTACTAGTTCATATACACGTATTATTATATTGAAAATACATAAAGTTCCCTTTTCATCTTTATATCCTTATTTTTTTTGTTGTTGTTTTCCCTCCCAGCGCTGATTTTTTTACCACTGGTTTTCCCTAAAACCAACTCAATTGTCCCAAGTCTTATTAGCTTACAAAAACAAAACAATATTTTATTTTGCAAATCAATAAGTTCTTAAAAAATAAATGTTTATCATTTCTGGATTAAAACAGGTCGGACTCCACCGAAATATGCAAAATAAGGTTGAACTTTTTGACCGTGGTCCTAGGCAGAAAATGGGCTGTAATAAATTCCTTAAGAATTAGCAAATGGGCTGAAAATTATTAAAAAAGTAGCAAATGGGCTCTATGTTGTCTGCCATAGATTTGGAGGCTGACTTGTGGGCCTACTAAGTTCATGGGTACACAAGGTTTCTCAAAAAAAAGAAACTTAGTCAACAATCGACTCTACCAGTGTCAGACCGTTAGATGTCAATCTAACGGCAATCATGCTTCTTGAGTCTCTGATCTTCCTGCTCCTGCCGCCCAAACCAGCGCCGGCGGAACCGCCTGCTCCCGGCTCCCATGGCCGGCTGTGCTGCCGGGCAAGCCTCACGGCCCCACCATACTCGCATCCCTGGCCTGGCTATCCCTCTACTCGCCCAGACCTCCTGTTATTCTCCGGCGATGGCAGCCTCACACTGCGGCCGAACAAGTAAACCGTCGTACCCACTCCGTGTGGGAAACAACTGCCGAGTCTTCCTCGGCTTCGGGTCATTCCCTTACTTGGCCTCGCCGTCGTGCACCGCCTTGGTGCTCTCGGCACGGCGTGGTTAACAAATGACATACATCGGAAGAGGACTGTACGTGGAGAGGCTGACAGCTGGGTCCATGGCCGCACACAAGGAATTGCGTCCTTTTTTTTGTGAGTAGGAAGTGCCTCCTTATTATGCGCAAAATAATGATTCCTACTCCTGACAGCTGGGACCGACCGGAAGGGCCTCTGTATTTCGCGAAAAAAACATTCCCCCCGCTGACAGCTCGGATCCACCAGCTATTACGCACAAAAATAATGAATACCCCCGCTGCTAGGTCGGTCCCGCCATATTTGGAGGCTGACTTGTGGGCCTACTAAGTTGACGCGGACGCAGGGCTTTGTCAACTTAGTCAATATAAACAATTCTAGTTGCGGTGACCGTACGATGTCCATCCAATGGTCGTCATGCTTCTTCAACCTCTGGTCTTCTTGCTCCAGCCGCCCAAACCTGTGTCGGCCGTGCCACCTGCTCCTACCTCCCGTGGCCGGCTGTGCTGGCACGCAGGCCTCATCGCCCCACCCTACTCCCACCGCTGGCCAGGCCTTCCCTCTACTCACCCACACCCCCTGTTATTCTCCGGTGATGGCAGCCTCAAACCGCAGCCGAAGCAGTCAACCCTCGTACTCCCCTCCGCATGGGCATCCACTACTGCGTATTCCCCGGCTCTGGGTCGTTCCCTTCCTAGGTCGCGCTGTCGTCCACCACCTTGGTCCTCTCGGGCGGTACTGTGTCATCAACGCGGTCAACGAACGACAGCAATCAGAAGAGGACTGTAAGTGGAGAGGCTGACAGCTAGGTCCATGGCCGCACGCAAGGAAGTGCCTCCTTATTATGCGCAAAATAATGATTCCTCCACCTGGCAGCTCGGACCTACCGGAAGGGCCTCTGTATTTCGCGGAAAAAATGTTCCCCCCTTATAGCTGGGACCCACCGGCTTTATCTTCGCACGGAAGGAATTGCCTTATTACCCCCTAACAGCTGGGACCCACCAGGTTGAAGTGAAGGTAGCGTTATTTTTCTGGCCGCGAACGTGTACATACATAGCAGTTGATCGGTCTCTCTGCAGCGATGTACCATGGCCGAGTAAGGAGCGGCACGTGTTGAAGTTGAGGCGCCGACATAGCATGTCACGCAATCCCATCTATATCGTGTACACGTACGTACGGCCACGCTGCAAGATAGTAAATACGGCTACGTACGTACATATGAGCGGGGTCTCTAATGCGTACAGCGATGTCGTCCTGTTCATCGGCAGCCAACCGGCTGGGTCGGAATGGAGTAAACAGCGTCACGTGTTCATTGGGAGCCAACCGGCTTGGACAGAACAGCCGAAACGAGGTCTGGCGTACCGCAGAACGGAGGACACAACCTTCTGTTCGACCGCGTACGGTTGATACGGGGCCTTGTTCATCGGGAAGGGTCTGACGTACCGCAAAACGGAGGAAACAGACTTCTATTTGAGTGCCTACGGTCAAAACGGGGTGCTGTTGATCGGGAGGGTTGTGGCGACCGCAAAACGGAGGAAACGGACTTGTGTTGGAGCGCCAACGGTCGAAACGGGATCCTGTTCGTCGGGAGGGGTGTGGCGTACCACAAAACGGGACCCCACGAGCTACTGTTCATCCACCGTCGACTTTCTCCAGCCTTCACATGCTACTGTTCATCCACCGTCGACTTCCTCCTGCCTCCACCAGCTACTGTTCATCCATGGGGTCCTGTTCATCTAGCCTCCACCGGCTAATGTTCAACCAGCCCTCCACGGGTCCTGTTCATCCAACCTCCACCGGCTACTGTTCAACCAGCCCTCCACGGGGTCCTGTTCAACCAGCCCTCCACGGGGGCCCTCCACCGGCTAATATTCATCCACCCCCACCTCCTCGATCGGGGTCCTGTTCATCCAGCGGCAACGGTCTCTACTACCACAGGATCCTGTTCATCCAACCCCCACCGGGAACTATTCATCCAACCCCCTCCGGGGACTGTTCATCAAGAGGCAGCTTCGATCGGCTTCAGTTAGTAGCAGTAGCGAAGGAATCACTCGGGTTCAGTTAACAGCAAGGGATCGATCGGGGTTCAGTAACGTAGCTAGTGCAATCGCTCGGGTTCAGTGAGAGCCCAACGCCTCGCTCGGGTTCAGTTAGAGCTCAACGCCTCGCACACATGCGCGTACGTGTATGAGAGAAACACGCAAACCTCCGTGCATCGCTCGGCCCCGACCACCCACCGTAACCGGGAACTCCTCGAAATTTTCCTCGCCCTCGCTTCTACCACGATTTTTTCCGTCATGGACGGCCCAAAGAATGTCATGCAAGTGCGTCTCGGGCCCGCCCAGGACGAAAAGCCCATTTTCTATCATGATTTTTTATCATAGAAGTAGGAGCCCACCACATCTATGATGATACCGGGTTTTGTCACAATTATCGTCATAGAAGTGTCATAAGCATGACAGGAAAAAAAATTCGTTCGGCCCAAAATGTCACGGATGTGTCTTTTTTTTGTAGTGATGTGACTCCTCCAATGGTCCAATTAGTTTTTGTTCTAGTGATTTATATATTGCAAATTTTTGCTGTTGTGGTGACCATGTTCTTGAGCTTGCATGTCAAATTTATGTGGTCCAAAGTAGTTTTGTTGCATGATATAGCATCTAGACACTTGTGGGAGTAGTTGCCATCAATCTTGTTGAGTTTTGTTCACTTTTATTTTGAGTCACTAAAAATTTCAGAAATTTTCAGAGAAAAGAAAAACCATGAGGAGGTGGTTGAGGAGTTCTTCAAGCCGGAATTCAGAGGGAAATGAAAATGAGGAGAAGAAGAAGCCCAAGTACAACCTTCCTCGCTCTGCGTAGGTTGGGCCGTGTGAGTGGCCAAGTGACATATTCTTGAGAGAGGCCTGAATTTATGATGATTTCCCTTACTTGGAGGAGAATGCCGGAATCACCGCCTTCCTCCAAGATAAGTGTGACCAATACCTCCTACTCACTAATACCTTCGTGCAAATTTTTCACTTTCATGCTAGGAAGGATCCTCCTATGGTAGAATTTCACTTGTATGATGTGCCTAAGCGAATGACACTTTATGATTTTTGCGATGTTTGCAAATTACCTTATGAGGGCAGCGTCAGTGAACCATGTCCTAGAGACGTGGAGGACTTTATTGCTGAAACTACTGTGGGGGAAGAGAGAGGGGTGTCGGAAGCGAGAGTGGCTAGCTTACATTTTCCTGTTTTATGCTATTATTCATTATTTGCTGGGAGATGTTTGATTGGTCGTGGGGAGAGTGGAGGCCTTAGTGCCCTTGACCTTGATATTTTGTGCCATGCTTTATATTCTGATAGAACTTTTAGTTTGGGCACCATGGTTGCTCGACGGTTAAACACAAACCGCTCGAAAGGTCCTATTTTTGGAGGTATCTATGCCTCCCGCCTTGCTAGACATTTTGAGATACCCATTAGGCATGATGATGAGGAGGAGATGTTGTTACCAACTAAATATTTGAACTATGCTAGTATGGTAGCACATGATTTTATTGCCAAGGACGATGACAAGCGGCTCATCTATAACCTAGTATTCAGTCAGGGTACTTGTCAGATTATTACTTTGCCTACACCTTCTTTGTTCGATATTCATTCAGGCAGGTACATTATTATGCCCAAGGACATTTATGCATACTGGGAGCGGACGCGATCCCTAGTCCCTGAGCTAGCACTATCACCTGATCCCTATTAGGAACCTATCTATCAGTGGGAACCACAGGAGCTCGCCAACCTGTGGAACCCCCAGGACCCTCCGGAGTATCGAGGACAGGATTATTTCGAGCCGTGGCCCTAGAACAACTTCGGCCAAAATCCTAAGCTTGGGGGAGTACATATCTCTCACCAGCATTACATTCATGTTCACACACTCATTTCAGTTGTCGGTGTTCATACTTTTTCATTGTATTATCCATGTTAGTTTATTTTTTCCTGCTTTCTTCTTGTGTGTTTGAAAAACTTTGAGAAAATTCAGAAAAAAAGTTCTCGCTTCTTTTTAGTTTTTTCAGTAGTAGTATTAAAAGAAAACCCAAAAAGACTTCTCGTTCTTCTTTTGCTTGTTGGGAGCTTTCCCGTGTAAATAGTTTTTCTCGTTTTCGTTTTACTTTCTTCAAAAAAAACAAAAACTCCAAAAATATTTTAGTGTATTTCTTTGAAATTCTTTTCCTTTTCTTTGGGTCGTAAGGAGAAGACCACGATGAAAATATTGAGTGGCTCTGATATGCATTATTGTTGATCTAACAAAGAGCCCGTATTACCTTGTCTTCTCCTTTGAATAAATGTTTGCAGATTCCAGCTTAGTCTAATGCACATGCACTCTTATTAGTATTCACACCATTCGGTCATGCAATTGAAAGGCAATAATGACGATATTTGACGAAATGATTGAGATGGAGAAAACCTGGTACGAAGACGACCTATTTTGTTTTTGTAAATATGATTAGCTCATCGTTCTTGATTCAGCCCATTATGAATGAAACATGTTTGCAATTACAATTAGAGATTATAGTTGCTCATGCCATGCTTAATTAGCTAAGGTGTGGATAATGGTTTGTTTTGTGTGCCAACATGCAATTTAAAATGGTTATGATGTAGTATGATAGGATGGTATCCTCCTTTGAATGATTTAAGTGGCTTGACTTGGCACATGCTCACGCATGTAGTTGAATCAAAAACAACATAGCCTCCACAATATTTATGTTCATGGTGATTCATATCCTACTCATATTTGCACTCAATGTTGATTAATCTCAATGCATGTTTATGGCCGTTGTAACTCTCTAGTTGATCGCTCCTTAATCTTTTGCTAGCCTTCACTTGTACTAAGCGGGAATACTGCTTGTGCATCCACTTCCTTAAACCCAAAGTTGTTCCATATGAGTCCACCATACCTACCTATATGCGGTATTTACCTGCCGTTCCAAGTAAATTTGCATGTGCCAAACTCTAAACCTTCAAATAATAATCTGTTTTGTATGCCCGAATTGCTCATGTAGTGACTGGGGGCTGTCAGTATCTTCCATGCTAGGTGGGTTATTCTCAAGATGAGTGTTTATTCACTTGTCATTCACGCGAAAGTGGCTGGTAATCGGGATGCCCAGTTCCATGCTTGAAATCAAATCAAAATATAATCATAAAACAAAACTCCCCCGGGACTGTTGTTGGTATGGACGGTACCCGTGAATTCGGCTAGCCGTGGAGTGCGATTGTTGGTGGAGGGGGAGTAAAAACTTTACCATTCTGTTTGGGACCGCCTATAATGTATCTAGCATGGAAGATAGTGAGATCTCTTGGTTGTTATGTTGACAATGAAAGCATACCACTCAAAATTATATTTATCTCTGTTTTAAAAGCTCCGATCTCTGGCAACTCTGCAAATCCCTGCTTCCCTCTGCGAAGGGCCTATCTATTTACTTTTATTGCTGAGTCATCATCCTCTTATAAAAAGCACCAGTTAGAGAGCTCCGCTGTCATTTGTATGCTTTGTTATTAATTGATGTTGAGTATGAGTGTGACTGGATCTCTTTTGCCATGAATTATAATGTCTAGTCAATCCTTGATCTTCAGGGGTATTCCGCATTTATGTTTTGCGGTCTCAGAAATGGCTAGCGAGATACCATTTTGGCATATTATATAATTATTGTTTAAAAAAAGTGTTGTCATCCGAGATTTATTATTATTGCTCGCTAGTTGATTATGCCATTGATATGAGTAAATGTGGGACCTAAATGTTATTGTGAATATGGTTAGTTCATAATCTTGGCTGAAAACCTGAACATCAGTTGGACATATTTACAACAACAAGATCAAACAGAGTTTGTAAAAGTTTTTCTTTGTCACTTTCAGTTTGTCAACTGAATTGCTTGAGGACAAGCAATGGGTTAAGCTTGGGGGAGTTGATACGTCTCCATCGTATCCACTTTTCCAAACTCTTTTGCCCTTGTTTTGGACTCTAATTTGCATTATTTGAATGGAACTAACCCGGACTGACGCTATTTTCAGCAGAATTGCCAGGGTGTTGTTTTTGTGCAAAAATCAAAGTTCTTGGATTGACCTGAAAATTTATGGAGAATTTTTCTGGAATATATAAAAAATACTGGCGCAAGAATTAACCAGAGGGGGTCCACCCAGAGGCCACAAGCCTGGGGGGCGCCCCCCCTGGGGCGCGCCTAGAGGGCTTGCAGGCCCCCTGGACCTCCTCCGACCTCAACTTCAACTCTATATAGCCCTATTCGGGAAGAAAAAAATCAAAGAGAAGGATTCATCGCGTTTTACGATTCGGAGCCGCTGCCACCTCCTGTTCTTCCTCGGGAGGGCAGATCTGGAGTCTCTTTTGGGCTCCGAAGAGGGGGATCCGTCGCCATCATCATCACCAACCTTCCTCCATCACCAATTTCATGATGCTCACCTACGGGAGTGAGTAATTCCATCGTAGGCTTGCTAGACGGTGATGGGTTGGATGAGATTTATCATGTAATCGAGTTAGTACTGTTAGGGTTTGATCCCTAGTATGCACTATGTTCTGAGATTGATGTTGCTATGACTTTGCTATGCTTAATGCTTGTCACTAGGGCCCGAGTGCCATGATTTCAGATCTGAACCTATTATGTTTTCATGAATATATGTGAGTTTTTGATCCTATCTTGCAAATTGTAGACACCTATTACGAGTTATGATTCGCATACCCCAAGGTGACAATAATTGGGATTCTTTCTGGTGATTACCGTAGTTTGAGGATGTCGGCGTACGACACCTATGGGATCCCAAAGGACCCCTTTAAGATTCGGCGGGGGGAGAGGTATGCGCAAAGAGCAGAACCAATGATCGACGCGGGGCGATTTTACCCAGGTTCGGGCTGCTAATTAGTGTAAAACCCTACTCCTGCCTCGTGTTATTATTAGTGTTCTTGAGCCCAGGCTCCAGGAGCGCTTGCAATGAACAGTACGTTCGAAGAGCAGCTACGCATGCAGAATGGGCCAGCCGATCCTCCCCCTGTAGCAGTCGCCTTGGGCCTCCTTTTATATCACAAAGGGGTCACCACAGTGGCAAAATGTACATACATTGAGGTGTAAAGTAGCTACAGGATTATCATACCTAACCCCTGACGGATTAGGACAAACGCATTTAATGCACCGTGAGGTGTCCGTTTAAGCGTCCTCACTTTCTTGGGGATGGAAAAAGGGGCCATCCCATCAGCACCGCTTAAGCTCTCCTCCATTGGCGCGCTGCCACGCATCCAAAGAAGGACCCAGAATGTCGGGCTAGTTGCTGTTCCAGAGCGGTGGCACAGCAACATAATCTTGCCGGGCGCTGAATCTTGCCGGGCGCCAAGCCTTGCCGGGCGCCGAATCTTGCCGGGCTCCGCGGGCCACCCTGGCAAGATCTTGCCGGGAAAGCTGGCCTTCGGATTCCAGCTCTTCTTATCTGTTGATCCTCATATCTCTGACTTAAGGATTTCTTCGGTGGTCTGAATCAACCTCGAACTGTTCCCCGACAAGCCTTGCCGCAAGTATGGCTACAACTGCCCGTGCAGAAGTACGGGGTACTAATGGCCCAATGCTTAGTACACCGACAGGAGCTCCCGGGCCTAGGCCACACACGAGTGCGAGGCGTTGTTGGGCTAGGCCCAAACAGTGCACGGGCACACGTGGCAGGGGATTAACTGCTCGTAAATATCCCATTTACTGTGCCCCCCACTACGCGCGCTGAACGCGCGACATGGGAAGCGTGCATCAAAAGCTACAACTGCAACGCACCTGCAGAGGCGCATTCACATTGGGGAGTAAAAGAGGCGGCCCCGCTCCTTCCCCATAAAAAGGAGAAACCACAGAGGCACAGCCTATTTACCCCCCCTCTTTTTGTCAATCTGGCCGTCGCCATTGCTTTCCTTCTCTCGAGCTCAGAGCAAAGCTTTCCCTCTTCCGCTCGTCGCCTCCACGCCTGCTCCATCCTCGGATTTCGCCCCTACAGTCGCCATGCCACCCAAGACCAGCAAAGGCAAAGGCAAAGAGACGAAAGCCGATGTCCCGGAGAGCGAACTGGTGAAGATGCGGAAGAAGTATGTCGTCTTCGCCCCGTCGCTTGATGCGGAAGCTTTGAAGAGGCGGTACCAGTGCATATGGGTGAGGGAGACGCAGGCTCACCCCGCCACTCGCGTGATTCCAGGTTCCTGCTCCAAGAGTGGGTCAGACAGATACCCCTTTTTTGTCGCATATTTCTATTGCGTGCTCTGTCCTCCATTTTCTGACTTCTTCAATGACGTTATGTACACATACGGCTTCCATCTTCTCGATTTCACGCCGAATGCGGTTCTGTGCATGTCGATCTTTGCTCACCTTTGTGAGAATTTTGCCGGAGTGGTTCCCAGCACCGCCCTTTTTTGCCACTACTTTTTCCCTCGTATCCAAAAAGGAGAGGCCCTCTCTGGTTCTATCGCCTGGATTCCAAGGGCTTGGAATAAGGAAATATACCCAGAAGGAGTTTACCGCGAGAAGTGGGACGAATGGCGGGTTGAATGCTGCTGGATCAAGGAAGCAGATCCCCATCCGTTTTGTCTGCCCCGACAACAGAAAGCGGTCTGCGGCAGTGGCTGGAGCAGTCTTGCCACTGAAGATGAAAAACTCACAATTGCCACCACCAGGATTCTTCGCTTGAAAGCTGCTGGGCTAACAATGGAGATGATCGGCTTTGATTTTCTCCGCCGCCGCATTGCCCCCTTACAGAATAAAGGGAGACCGGCTTGGGAATACCGCAACGCAGCAGACATCATGAGACTGCGCCCCGGGTTGAATAACAATCTGACTGCTATGCAACTTGGCGCTCTCCGTCAGAAGCTGTTCCAGCGCGACAAAAAGCATCGGTTGTCGGCAAGGATTGTCCCTCTGTGCAACAACTCTGCCTTGGGGTCAATTATCGCTACCATGCCACTGTTCAACGCCCACAATCTCGATGCGACATGGGTTGAGCCATCCGAGGAAGATGCACAGAAGTTCTTTGATAACTTGATGAAGAGGGCCGTCCGGGAAGAAGCAGACTTACTCCGAGCCACCACCGACGAAGAGGTGGCATACATCGCCACCAGGGCGGAGGAGGCAAATCTTGCCGCGGAGGCCGGCAGCGTTGGCTTCACAGAATGGGAAACCAGTGACGCAGAGGTAGTGGTGGAAGGAAAACTTGCCGGGAAGGACAAAGCTGCCGGGGAACAGAGTAGCACAGCCGCTGAGAGCTCGTCCGACGAAGACACGGCTGATGAAGAACCGCAAGAAGAGCTTCCAGCCCCGAAGAAGACAAAGCGTGTTCTTCGAAAGGCTGTATCTGGCATCCCGGCAAGCCAACCTTCCTCGAGCAGTGAGGCTCCCGACAAGAGAGCGGCCGGCAAGACTGCGCCGCGGCAAGGGGTTCGACAGCAACCTGCGCGGCGTGCGAGACCCACACCAGCGGCAACTGCTGAGGCGGCAGGGGTGTCTCGCACTACCGCACCGGAAGCTGAGGTGACGGAAACACGCCAACCCCCGGCGCCTGCTACAGCCAAGCGACCTAGGACTCCTCCTCCGCCTCCTCACACAGACACCGCAACGGAGGTCGATTTCGACATCTCCGGCTTCAGTCCGGAGCGAGAAGAGGAAGAGTGAGTACCTTGCCACAGCCTTTATCTTCCAATTCTGGATCAATCTTACTGACTTGCTTGTATTGCCTCTACAGTGATGCAGAAACCTTGATGGAGAGGATGGCGAAGAGGACGAAGACTTCCACGGGCGACGAGCCCCCGACAGGCTCCACGAGCGTGCCAGAAACCGTCGTCGTCAGCCCGGAGCTCAGCCCTCAATGCAGCCCCCAGCGTAAGTTCACTCCTCTTTTTCCGCTGGCGGGCGCTGAGGTTTCTATTCTTGCCGCTGATATCTCTGGGCTTGCAGGAGAAGAACGGTAACAGGGAGAGTTATTGGAAGACGCCCCTGTCGTGCCACCTCCATCGACCATGCCGCCCACAAGCGCATCCCCGGCAAGAGATCCTACCGACGAGCCTATCTTGATTGAGGAGGAGCCGGCAAGCATAGGCACTGGCAACCTTCCCCCGGCAACCGAGGTTGCCGGGAGGGGCGAAGCCACCTCTCAACAGCTCGACGCAGGTAACTGATTGCCTCAGAGCGCTTGCTATTCTTTCCTTTATCTCTCTTTCTTTGGTCCCTTCGAACTTCAATCTTGATCTCATTTTGTTTCCCTCCTTCGTCCTTTAGAATTCCCTATGATGGAACACATGGACATCGACGTTGTCATCAAGGAGACCGCCAGGGACGCCGCTGCCGAAGCAGACAGGATCGCCGCCAGCGAGGCCGCCAAAGATGCCACTGTCGAGGCCGCCAAGACTGCACAGGAGGAACCCGCCAAAGAATCTACTGAAGAGGGTGGCAAGGAGGCTGGTGACCGTACTGACGGCATTCCTGCCGCAGGAGCGCCAGGCGCTGCGCCGGCCACGGAGCCCCCTGCTACTGGTGAGGCGGTTGCTGAGGATCAACCATCAACATCCGAAGTCCTCTCATCCAGCAAATATCTCAAGGTTGGCGAGAACCTGCTTGTCAACTTGCCGGGGACGGCAAGCATCGGGGCACCGGTCGAAGGGGAAGTCTTTGATGAAGAACTCATCGCTGCTGCCGGGCTCGAGGTTGTTGATGATCCAAGCGCTAGCAGCGGCAAATCTGAAGAGGATCAGCTCCTTCAGGCCTTGGGCAAAAATTTCCGCAAGCTCCAGGCTCTCCACCGCGCCTGGAAAGAGAAAGCGGATTCCAGAATGGCAGTTGTCGAGGCGGCCGAAGCAGATTTTCAGAGGCGCGTCGAACAAATGCAAGTCTGGTACGCCGAGGCCCTCCAAGAGTTGACTGCTGGCCGGGAACAAGTGAGCCAACAGTGGACAGAAATCCTCTTGAAACAATCTGACATGGAGAAGGCGCAAGAGGAAGCTACACAAAGAATTGCTGCTGAAGATGCTCTCTTGACGGGGCATCGCATTGCGCTCGATGCTCATGAGGAAGACCTTGCCGCTCATGAACAGGCGCTCGCTGCCAAGCATCGCAGCAAAGATGAAGATATCGAGAAGCTTGTTGCGCGGCAGACCCAGGAGCTGGAGCAGAAGCACAAAGAGGCGCTCGAAGCTCTAACTATAGATCACGCCGGCAAGCTCAAGGAGGCCATCGATGCTGCCGAGGCTGCAGAGGCCGCCCGGAACGAGCTGAGCGACAAGGTCAAGAAACTGGAAGTGGACCTTGAAGAACACGGCAAGGAGCTCTCGACGCTCAAAGGCTACAGGGAAAAAACCCTCCACACCTTGGCGGAGATGCAAGTTTCCATGTCTAACAAGACCAAGCAGCTCTCCTTAGCAAATGAAGCTATTGCTGTTCTGGAATTGAAGCTGACCACGTTGGAGAAGTCCCTCGCGGTCGGCAGGGCCCGCGAGAAGGCTTTGCTCAAAGATCTCCAGGGAGAGAAACCTACTCAAGAGCGCTGCCGCCGCCCAAGTTGATTATGAAAAGGGAATGGAAATCTGGACTGGACACCTCATCAACGCTGCGGAGAAGCTCACGACAGAACTGTCAACCATGGGCCTGTCAAACTTCAGATATTCTTCCGAGGAAAGGATATCTTCGAGTGCCAGGTTGACAATGTTCTTCGAAAGCATCATTGATGCTCTGAAGCTGCTTCAGTCTAGCCAGGCGACCCAATTGGCCAACGAGACTCGCCGGCTTTGCAGGGCCGTCCTCCGCAAGGTACTCATCAAGGTGGTGCATCACAATCCCGGCATCGACCTCTCCAACGTGCTTGGCCACCTGCCAAAGGACGCAAATCTTGAGGCACTTGAAGAGCTTGTCGCGCCTATCCTTGAGAAGGTGGATTCCATCAAAAGGATCGAAGGCCAGCGCAGAGATTAACTGCTCCACCTCTTCTTGCCGTCATCATTCCATGCCAAAGACAATTAAGTCTTAAGTTAGAACTGCGGCAACTCATTAATGTAATGTGACTTGCTTATGTTTGGGTACATGCATGCTATTTCCCTTGTCTGATTCCTTTGTGTACGGAATTCACCCTACGCTTACTGAAAAACTTGCCGGCGCGCAACCCGCCGTGAGCGCTAGGTGCGGGACTTCAGCAGCCTGCTGGAGGCGCAGCGGCCGGCAAGACTCCTTGGCATTCTTAGTGCAGCCACTTAAATCGTTGAGTGGACTCGAAACAAAATAAGGGCGCAACCGATCACAGCAAGGGTTCCTTCGCGTGCAGGTTTTCCATACAAAAGTCAAAATTATCCAAGGAAAATAACTTTGGCAATGAGGAAACTTGCCTAAGTTTTAGAACTTAGCTTTCTGTCGCTGTCCTTTCTCCGGCAAGCGTCAATCTTGAACGTCGCCTACTGGTACTCATATCTCCCTTCCCCCCCCCCCCCCGGCAAACATGCAAGCGAGGAATCCTTCTGTCTTTTGAGAAACAGAAAGAAGAGAAAATAAAGATATGGAACCTTGGCGGTTCGTTAGAACTTACCGGGAGCAAGTGTCATACAACATCGTTAGACAAACATGCATATATAAATATGAACATGGAAATCAATAAGGAAATGCACAACACTTAAACTTATTCATCTGGGCTCAGGATCTGCGCCTGGCTTTGTACAAAGGATCATATGCCTTGCCGGCAAGACTTGTACAAAAGGGTGGTTGCCGGGAGCCCCCGGCAACCGCGCCTTATGGGTAGAACTTGCGAAGATGTTCAATATTCCAGGAATTGCTCACTAAAATGCCATCTTCGGTCTCCAGGCGAACAGCGCCGGGCCTGGTGACTCGTACTACCCGATAAGGGCCTTCCCACTTTGGCGTCAACTTGTTTGAATTCTTGGCAGACTGAATCCGTCAAAGAACAAGGTCGCCTTCCTCAAGGCTTCGGGCATGAACTTTGCGGCTATGGTAGCGGCGCAAAGCTTGCTGGTAGCATGCAGCTCGCATAGCAGCCTGAAGACAATTCTCCTCAAGGAGCACAGCGTCATCTTGCCGCAGCTGCTCTTGCTCAAGCTCATCATAAGCGAGCACTCGAGGTGATCCGTACGTGAGTTCCGTGGGGAGAACTGCTTCCGCTCCGTAGTCCAGAGCGAAGGGTGTCTGGCCGGTGGCTCGATTTGGTGTCGTTCTGATTGACCAAAGAACCGCCGGCAACTCATCAATCCAGTGTCTTCCGCACTTTTTCAGCCTGTCAAAGGTTCTGGTCCTGAGACCGCGCAGCACTTCAGCATTGGCCCTCTCCGCTTGGTCGTTGCTTCTCGGGTGAGCAACAGAGGCAAAACAAATTTTGCCGCCAAGATCTTGGACGTACTGCATGAAGGTGCGACTTGTGAATTGCGTGCCGTTGTCGGTGATGATCCTGTTGGGCACACCGAAACGGCAAACTATCCCTTTAAAGAACTTGACGGCTGATTATGCTGTCACCTTCCTCACTGCTTCCACCTCCGGCCACTTTGTGAACTTGTCGATAGCAACGTACAAGTACTCAAAGCCCCCGGTAGCACGGGGGAAAGGGCCCAGTATGTCGAGCCCCCAGACCGAAAATGGCCAGGAGAGAGGGATTGTCTGAAGAGCTTGAGCTGGCTGATGTGATTTCTTCGAATGAAACTGGCACGCTTCACACTTGGTTACTAGTGCAGTTGCATCCTGGAGAGCGGTGGGCCAAAAGAAACCTTGCCGGAATGCTTTCCCGACAAGTGCTCTTGATCCTATGTGAGAGCCACATATGCCTCCATGTATCTCTGCCAACAGCGCTAGTCCATCCTCCCGAGGAATGCACTTCAATTTCACACCGTTCGGTCTCTTTCTATACAGAACGTCATCGACGAAGTTGTACATAACAGACCAACGGGCTACTCTTTCCGCTTCTTCCTGTTCCTCCGGGAGTTCTCCTGTTTGAAGGAAATGGACAATGTGCTGCGCCCATGCTGGAGCCTGGGGCTCGACAGCTAGGACTAAAGGCATCTCCTCCGCCGGGGGAACATTTGTCTCGACGGCGAAAGCGTGAGGTTCCGCCGGAGCCTGTCGTTCCCTGGCAGGTTTGTCGTTGATCCCGGCAGGATTCTTGCCGGCGGCTCCGGGGAGCTCTACCGGAAAGTACTGCCCAGAATTCAACTTTCTTCTCTTTTCTTGCCACATTGATGGCGCTACAGAAGGTTGAGTCAAATGGAGCACAAAAGTTCCTGGTTCCATAGGTAACTTGACGGCGGCGTGCTTTGACAGGTCATCAGCAATACTGTTCTCGGCACGAGGAATGTGCTCCATTTGCAGACCGTCAAAGCGCTCTTCCATTTTTCTCACTTCATCTACGTAGGCTTGCATCAATGGACTCTGATAACTCTTGTTAACTTGCCTGACGACAAGCTGTGAATCACCTCTGACGACAAGCTTCTTGATACCAAGGTCAGCCGCGATCCTGAGACCGGCAAGCAAACCCTTGTTCTCCGCTGTGTTGTTCGTCGAACTCTCCCGGGGAAAATGCATTTGGACTACGTACTTGAGGTGCTCTCCGGTGGGTGCGACAAGCAGCACGCCAGCACCGGTGCTTTGCAGCGAAAAAGCCCCGTCAAAGTACATAACCCATTGCTGGTCAATTTCCTTGCAAGGGAGAATTGTTTCTTGAACTTCCTCGTCTGGCGTTGGGGTCCATTCCGCAACGAACTCTGCCAAGGCCCTGCTCTGGATTGTCGAAGTGCTTTCAAACTTGAGGCCAAAGCTCGACAACTCCAACGCCCACTCCACAATCTTGCCGGTTGCCTCTGGGTTTTGCAAAATCCGTTGCAACGGAAAGCGAGTGACGACGGTGATTTCATGTGCTTGAAAATAATGGCGCAGCTTCCTCGAGGCCATAAGAAGGCCGAAAAGCAACTTATGCACGCCAGAATATCTTGACCTTGCTCCTTGTAAAAGAGAGCTAACAAAATAAACTGGGCGCTGCACCATCTTTTTCTTCTGCAATGATTCCTCTGTTTGCGCAGATCCTGTCTTGCCGGGATCAACCCTTGCCGGGGAAGATCCTGCCGCATCACCTGATGGTCCTGCCGCTGGTGTTGCTCCCTCATCAGCTTCTCTCTGCGCCACTAACGCAGCACTAACCACTTGATTCGTTGCTGCCAAATATAGCAGCAACGGTTTTTGAGGTTTAGGCGCGACGAGCGTCGGCGGAGAAGAAAGGTATTTCTTCAAATCTTGCAGCGCAGCCTCCGCCTTCGGAGTCCATTTCATTGGACCTGCCTTCTTCAAAATTTTGAAAAAGGGCAGGGCGCGCTCAGCAGATTTGGAAATAAACCTGCTTAGAGCAGCAACACAGCCGACGAGACGACGGACATCCTTGACGCGTCTTGGCGCTTCAATCTGCTCAATAGCTTTGATCTTGTCGGGGTTCGCTTCGATTCCCCGGCAAGATACAAAGAATCCGAGGAGCTTGCCGGAAGGAACACCGAACACGCACTTCTCAGGATTGAGCTTTAAGTTGATCTTGCGCAGATTTGCAAATGTCTCTTCTAAATCTTGGATGAGCGTCGCTTTGTCCTTGGTTTTGACCACTATATCATCCATATATGCCTCTATATTTCTATGGAGCTGAGGCTCAAAACCAATTTGGACCGCTCTCGCAAATGTAGAACCAGCACTTTTCAACCCGAAAGGCATTCGTATAAAACAATACGTACCACATGGGGTGATAAATGCGGTCTTCTCTTCATCTTCTTTCGCCATGAAAATCTGATGATACCCTGAGTAGGCATCAAGGAAGGACAGGAGATCACAACCAGCAGTGGAGTCCACAATCTGGTCGATGCGCGGCAAGGGAAAGGGATCTTTTGGACAAGCTTTATTGATATCTGTATAATCGATACACAGCCTCCATTTCCCATTTGCCTTGCGTACTTCAACCGGATTGGCCAACAAGGTTGGGTGAAGCACTCCTCTGACCAATCCTGCCGCTTCCAGCTTTCTGATTTCCTCGGCAATGAATTCCTGCCGCTCCAAGGCTTGCTTCCTAACCCTCTGCTTGACGGGCCGTGCGTGAGGACAGACAGCAAGGTGGTGCTCAATTACCTCCCTGGGAACACCGGGGATGTCAGACGGTTGCCATGCAAACACGTCGACGTTCGCCCGCAGGAAGGCAACGAGCGCGCTTTCCTATTTGTCATCTAGGGTGGAACTTATGGTGAAAGTTCCTCCCGTTCCGTCCTCTCTGACGGGCACCTTCATGGTCTCCGGTGGAGCAGCCTTGGGTTTCTTGTTCTTGCCGGTGGAACTTTCTGGTGCATCCTCGACGGAAGCGCAGCACTCCGAGGAGGTGCGCTTACCAGAGTTCGCGCCAAGATTCTCGCCGGTCTTCTTCTTCTTCCCCCCGAGAGTTCCAGCGGCAGGAGCAGATGCCTTGACGGCAGGTGCTGCAACTACTTCCCGGTAGAGTTGGTCGGCACAGATGAGCGCATCTTTCTTATCGGAATGGATAGTAATGACGCTCAACGCCCCGGGCATCTTCAAAACATTATACGCGTAGTGTGATGCCGCCATGAACTTAGCCAGCGTGGGCCGACCAAGGATCCCATTGTATGACATGGGGATCTTGGCGACATCAAACACTACCTTCTCGGTCCTGTAGTTGAGCTCACTACCAAATGTCACCGGGAGCGTAATCTTGCCCTTTGGCTGGGTTCTTCCTGGATTGACCCCTTGAAACGTGCCCGTTTCTTCGAGATCTTCATCAGGAATTTGAAGCCTCTTGAGCACATCCGGTGAGATTAGGTTCAGCCCGGCCCCACCGTCAACTAGCATTTTCGTCGCCTTGAGGTTGTAGATTGTTGGTGAGACCAACAACGGCAAGCACCCGACCGCGGTTGTGCGATCAGGGTGATCCTCGGCGTCGAAAATGATAGGCGTGTGGGACCACTTCAGGGGCCTACATGCATCTGGTGACGGCTCCGCTGCATTGACTTCCCGCACCCATTGTTTGAGTCGACGGTGGGAAGAATGCAGCGAGGCGCCCCCATCGATACACATGGCCTCTGTAGCTTTCTGGAATTCTTGCTCACTGGACTCATCGTCTTCTTCGTCATCGTCTTCTTCTTTGTCTCGGCCCCGAGCGGGCCTCTCCCTCTGTTGCTTGGCCTTGCCGCGGCGACCCCCTCGGCCACCGCGCTTCTTGCCGGATCCGTCAGCACTGTCATGGGCCTTCTCCTTATCTCGCCTTTCATACTCAGCCCTTTGTTTCTCGGCAAGCTGTTCAACTTGCCGGCAGTTTTGGAGATCGTGGCCCTTGGTGCGATGGATCTTGCAATACTGCTTGCCGGAGCTTTCCGACTTGTCGGCCGCCGCCAAGGCCTGACAGGAAGGACACCCAGCAAGCTCCTTGCCGGGGTCGTCAACCTTGGCCTTCTTGGCGGCGCCGGGGTTGCCGGATTCCTCGACAGCAAGCACGACCTTGCCTCTGCGTTTCCTGTTCTGCCGCTGGCCTTTCCTTGACTGGGTCGCGGCGTCTTCATCTTCCGATTCGCCCCCCGCGCCAATAGCCTCGCCACGGAGTTTCCTCCCCTCTTCAGCTCGAGCGCATTTGTCGGCCAAAGCGTAAAGCTCGTCAATACTCCTGACTTTGTTCATCGCCAGCTCTTCCCGCATTCTGTGGTTATGCACGTTCTGGTGAAACGCGCTAATAACTGCGGCAGGGTGAACGTCAGGAATATTGTACTGCACTCGGCTAAACCTCTGCATAAACTTGCGCAGGGATTCGCCCTCCTTCTGAGGGATGATATGCAAATCACTCTCTTGGCCAGGAGCTTGGTGGCCTCCAACAAAGGCGCCAACAAACTGATGGCACAGATCTGACCAAGAAGAAATAGAATTCTCCGGCAGATGCATCAACCACGACCTGACATTGGGCTTGAGCACCAACGGGAAGTAGTTGGCAAGTATCTTGTCATCCCGGCCCCCGGCAGCCTGCACCGCAATGGTGTAAATGCTCAGGAACTCCGAGGGATGAGTTTTGCTGTCATATTTCTCCAGGACCTCTGGCTTGAAGGTTCAGGAATTGGGCCACTAGACTTGCCGCAGCTCACGGGGAAACGCTGGAGTCCCTACCTCGTAAGGCAAGTCCCCTACGTCCCCAGGCACAGGCTCGTCAACAGCCGGCCCTGCGCGCTTATCAGACTGATAGCGCGCTTCTCGTCGCCGCTCGATGGTAGTTCGAGCGTCCTCTTGGCCTCGTTCCTGGAGAACTTGACGCTGGTCATGGCGCATCCGAGGATACCTGCTGGGTTGTCGCCCGCTGCTGGTGTCGCAGAGGGGAGTGCACCGTGGTTGCACCACCTCCGGTTTTCTCCACATCGGCTCGCGCCGGATCGACGGGCCTTCATTGGGAGGGCCCTGCCTCTTGTGGCTCATCTTTGTTGGCGAAGCCAATAAGGCTCTGGATAGTAGCTCGCCACTCCTCCATCTTCTCCAGAGCAGGAGGGAAATCGAGGAGCAGCTGCGCACGCACCAAGGCTTCAGCTGGTGTAGGCAGTGGCGAGAGGTGCGAGGTACGTGAGGTGCTCTGACTCCTAGCCATGTTAGAAGGAGCACCATCATGGTCACGTGACCGCGCGCCACCTCTGCCGGCAGCTCGGTGTGCATGCTGGGCCCGCGCATCTTGGGATCGATGCGCAGAAACCTTTTCATGGGGACGCCCTGAACCACCAGCGCCACGGCGTCGCTCGTCGTGCACGACCTGGGTAGGCCGTGACGCTTGCGCCGGCGCGGGAGCTCCAGAAGGCGTCCTCCAATCTCTGGAATTCGTTGTGCCACCCATAGGCAACACAGCTCCGTCTCTGGATCCAGCGGCATGTGGGTTACCGCTGCCACTACGAACGACGCCGCTCGCCTGGCTTGGATCACCGAAACGCCATGGAGGCTCTAATCCTCTTCCTTCCGCACCCACGCCATCGCCCGTATGCGAAGGCACAGGCAAAACGGACGTGGATGGTTGCGCCGTTGCAGCGCTCTTCTTCTTGGGTGGCATGATGATGAAGATGATGAAGAAACTAAGGCGCCGATCACTAGATCAGGTTCACACAACCTACAATCCCCCTACCTGGCGCACCAAAGATGTCGGCGTGCGACACCTATGGGATCCCAAAGGACCCCTTTACGATTCGGCGGGGGGAGAGGTATGCGCAAAGAGCAGAACCAATGATCGACGCGGGGCGATTTTACCCAGGTTCGGGCCGCTAATCAGCGTAAAACCCTACTCCTGCCTCGTGTTATTATTAGTGTTCTTGAGCCCAGGCTCCAGGAGCGCTTGCAATGAACAGTATGTTCAAAGAGCAGCTATGCATGCAGAATGGGCCAGCCGATCCTCCCCCTGTAGCAGTCGCCTTGGGCCTCCTTTTATATCACAAAGGGGTCACCATAGTGGCAAAATGTACATACATTGAGGTGTAAAGTAGCTACAGGATTATCATACCTAACCCCTGATGGATTAGGATGAACGCATTTAATGCACCGTGAGGTGTCCGTTTAAGCGTCCTCACTTTCTTAGGGATGGAAAAAGGGGCCATCCCATCAGCACCGCTTAAGCTCTCCTCCATTGGCGCGCTGCCACGCATCCAAAGAAGGACCCAGAATATCGGGCTTGTTGCTGTGCCAGAGCGGTGGCACCGCAACATAATCTTGCCGGGCGTTGAATCTTGCCGGGTGCCAAGCCTTGCCGGGCGCCCAATCTTGCCGGGCTCCGCGGGCCACCCCGGCAAGATCTTGCCGGGAAAGCTGGCCTTCGGATTCCAGCTCTTCTTATCTGCTGATCCTCATATCTCTGACTTAAGGATTTGTTCAATGGTCTGAATCAATCTCGAACTGTTCCCCGACAAGCCTTGCCGCGAGTATGGCTACAACTGCCCGTGCACAAGTACGGGGTACTAATGGCCCAATACTTAGTACACCGACAGAGGAGTTCATGTAGTCACTAAGTGCTAATGCTTTGGTCCGGTTCTTTATTAAAAGGAGGCCTTAATATCCCTTAGTTTCCATTAGGACCCCGCTACCACGGGAGGGTAGTACAAAACATGTCATGCAAGTTCTTTTCCATTGTAACACCCCCGGTGGTTAACTACAGTAATCACCCTTTTGATAATGACAAGTCATCATGTTTAACAGTGCATGATCATCATTTGCATCATAATGCATTTCAACTCCTAAGTCAAATCCAAATTTAAATAAAAGTGGAAAATAAAAGTTGTCCAAACCTGAAAACTAAAATGTGCATCATGTTGCAAATATTCTCATAGCATTTATAAAAATGATTGCAACATTTGTTGGAATTGTAAAAGGACTCGAACAACAAGGAACAGCAGCAACATAACACTGTTTAATCCTTTTTCAATTTAAATAAAATCCAAACAAAAAGATATGACCCCAAACCAATTTCTAGCAGTGACAGATAATGCACTGTAAATAATGGAGCAAGTCTCATATTTTACAAAAGTCTTTTGGAATAAAAATAAAAGAGAAAACAGAAAAGGAAAATAAATAATATAAAAAAAGGTAAAAAGGAAAAGCCCCCCCCCCCGACCAACTGGGCCGTGGCCCAGCTGGCCACCATGCCACCACCCCGCGGCCCACCCCGGCCTATAACCCCCTCCCCTCACCCCGAAACCCTAATCCCCCCCCTCGCTCCTCTTCCCCCCCCCCCCGATCCAGTTCTGGATCGGGCCGCGCCGACGCCGCGCCCATCGCCGCTCGCCGTCTCCGTGCCACCTCGCCGGACCTCGCCTCTCCATCGTCGCCTCGTCCCCGTCGCGCCCCCTCTCTCCCTCGGCGCGCGACGCCGCCTCGCCCCGGTGCTCGCCCCCGTCGCCGTTGGACGCCGCCTCGCCGGAGCGCTCCCCCGCCGGCCTGCTTCCGCGCCGTCCCCGTCGTCCCCGTCACCCTCCTCGCGCACCGCTGCCTCTTCCCTCCATCGCCGGTGAGGCCCGTGGCCTCCACTCCCCTCCTCTCTGCCCGCGGTCATCGCGCCCGCGCTGTCCCCGCCGCGCTCCCGCACGCCCTGAAGCTCCCTCGCCGCGCCCTTTTGTCGCTCGCGCAGGCGCCCCGCGACGACTGCTCCGCCTCTCACCGCGCTCGCCCCGCACTCCCTGCTGCGTCGCTCGCCAGCCACTGCCGCCCCGCACGCGCCCGCACCGGCTTTATCTTCGCAAGGAAGGAATTGCCTTATTACCCCCTAACAGCTGGGACCCACCAGGTTGAAGTGAAGGTAGCGTTATTTTTCTGGCCGCGAACGTGTACATACATAGCAGTTGATCGGTCTCTCTGCAGCGATGTACCATGGCCGAGTAAGGAGCGGCATGTGTTGAAGTTGAGGCGCCGACATAGCATGTCACGCAATCCCATCTATATCGTGTACACGTACGTACGGCCACGCTGCAAGATAGTAAATACGGCTACGTACGTACATATGAGCGGGGTCTCTAATGCGTACAGCGATGTCGTCCTGTTCATCGGCAGCCAACCGGCTGGGTCGGAATGGAGTAAACAGCGTCACGTGTTCATTGGGAGCCAACCGGCTTGGACAGAACAGCCGAAACGAGGTCTGGCGTACCACAGAACGGAGGACACAACCTTCTGTTTGACCGCGTACGGTTGATACGGGGCCTTGTTCATCGGGAAGGGTCTGGCGTACCGCAAAACGGAGGAAACAGACTTCTATTTGAGTGCCTACGGTCAAAACGGGGTGCTGTTGATCGGGAGGGGTGTGGCGACCGCAAAACGGAGGAAACGGACTTGTGTTGGAGCGCCAACGGTCGAAACAGGATCCTGTTCGTCGGGAGGGGTGTGGCGTACCACAAAACGGGACCCCACGAGCTACTGTTCATCCACCGTCGACTTTCTCCAGCCTTCACATGCTACTGTTCATCCACCGTCGACTTCCTCCTGCCTCCACCAGCTACTGTTCATCCATGGGGTCCTGTTCATCTAGCCTCCACCGGCTAATGTTCAACCAGCCCTCCACGGGTCCTGTTCATCCAGCCTCCACCGGCTACTGTTCAACCAGCCCTCCACGGGGTCCTGTTCAACCAGCCCTCCACGGGGGCCCTCCACTGGCTAATGTTCATCCACCCCCACCTCCTCGATCGGGGTCCTGTTCATCCAGCGGCAACGGTCTCTACTACCACAGGATCCTGTTCATCCAACCCCCACCGGGAACTATTCATCCAACCCCCTCCGGGGACTGTTCATCAAGACGCAGCTTCGATCGGCTTCAGTTAGTAGCAGTAGCGAAGGAATCACTCGGGTTCAGTTAACAGCAAGGGATCGATCGGGGTTCAGTAACGTAGCTAGTGCAATCGCTCGGGTTCAGTTAGAGCCCAACGCCTCGCTCGGGTTCAGTTAGAGCTCAACGCCTCGCACACATGCGCGTACGTGTATGAGAGAAACACGCAAACCTCCGTGCATCGCTCGGCCCCGACCACCCACCGTAACCGGGAACTCCTCGAAATTTTCCTCGCCCTCGCTTCTACCATGATTTTTTCCGTCATGGACGGCCCAAAGAATGTCATGCAGGTGCGTCTCGGGCCCGCCCAGGACGAAAAGCCCATTTTCTATCATGATTTTTTATCATAGAAGTAGGAGCCCACCACATCTATGATGATACCGGGTTTTGTCACAATTATCGTCATAGAAGTGTCATAAGCATGACAGGAAAAAAAATTCGTTCGGCCCAAAATGTCACGGATGTGTCTTTTTTTTGTAGTGATGTGACTCCTCCAATGGTCCAATTAGTTTTTGTTCTAGTGATTTATATATTGCAAATTTTTGCTGTTGTGGTGACCATGTTCTTGAGCTTGCATGTCAAATTTATGTGGTCCAAAGTAGTTTTGTTGCATGATATAGCATCTAGACACTTGTGGGAGTAGTTGCCATCAATCTTGTTGAGTTTTGTTCACTTTTATTTTGAGTCACTAAAAATTTCAGAAATTTTCAGAGAAAAGAAAAACCATGAGGAGGTGGTTGAGGAGTTCTTCAAGCCGGAATTCAGAGGGAAATGAAAATGAGGAGAAGAAGAAGCCCAAGTACAACCTTCCTCGCTCTGCGTAGGTTGGGCCGTGTGAGTGGCCAAGTGACATATTCTTGAGAGAGGCCTGAATTTATGATGATTTCCCTTACTTGGAGGAGAATGCCGGAATCACCGCCTTCCTCCAAGATAAGTGTGACCAATACCTCCTACTCACTAATACCTTCGTGCAAATTTTTCACTTTCATGCTAGGAAGGATCCTCCTATGGTAGAATTTCACTTGTATGATGTGCCTAAGCGAATGACACTTTATGATTTTTGCGATGTTTGCAAATTACCTTATGAGGGCAGCGTCAGTGAACCATGTCCTAGAGACGTGGAGGACTTTATTGCTGAAACTACTGTGGGGGAAGAGAGAGGGGTGTCGGAAGCGAGAGTGGCTAGCTTACATTTTCCTGTTTTATGCTATTATTCATTATTTGCTGGGAGATGTTTGATTGGTCGTGGGGAGAGTGGAGGCCTTAGTGCCCTTGACCTTGATATTTTGTGCCATGCTTTATATTCTGATAGAACTTTTAGTTTGGGCGCCATGGTTGCTCGACGGTTAAACACAAACCGCTCGAAAGGTCCTATTTTTGGAGGTATCTATGCCTCCCGCCTTGCTAGACATTTTGAGATACCCATTAGGCATGATGATGAGGAGGAGATGTTGTTACCAACTAAATATTTGAACTATGCTAGTATGGTAGCACATGATTTTATTGCCAAGGACGATGACAAGCGGCTCATCTATAACCTAGTATTCAGTCAGGGTACTTGTCAGATTATTACTTTGCCTACACCTTCTTTGTTCGATATTCATTCAGGCAGGTACATTATTATGCCCAAGGACATTTATGCATACTGGGAGCGGACGCGATCCCTAGTCCCTGAGCTAGCACTATCACCTGATCCCTATTAGGAACCTATCTATCAGTGGGAACCACAGGAGCTCGCCAACCTGTGGAACCCCCAGGACCCTCCGGAGTATCGAGGACAGGATTATTTCGAGCCGTGGCCCTAGAACAACTTCGGCCAAAATCCTAAGCTTGGGGGAGTACATATCTCTCACCAGCATTACATTCATGTTCACACACTCATTTCAGTTGTCGGTGTTCATACTTTTTCATTGTATTATCCATGTTAGTTTATTTTTTCCTGCTTTCTTCTTGTGTGTTTGAAAAACTTTGAGAAAATTCAGAAAAAAAGTTCTCGCTTCTTTTTAGTTTTTTCAGTAGTAGTATTAAAAGAAAACCCAAAAAGACTTCTCGTTCTTCTTTTGCTTGTTGGGAGCTTTCCCGTGTAAATAGTTTTTCTCGTTTTCGTTTTACTTTCTTCAAAAAAAACAAAAACTCCAAAAATATTTTAGTGTATTTCTTTGAAATTCTTTTCCTTTTCTTTGGGTCGTAAGGAGAAGACCACGATGAAAATATTGAGTGGCTCTGATATGCATTATTGTTGATCTAACAAAGAGCCCGTATTACCTTGTCTTCTCCTTTGAATAAATGTTTGCAGATTCCAGCTTAGTCTAATGCACATGCACTCTTATTAGTATTCACACCATTCGGTCATGCAATTGAAAGGCAATAATGACGATATTTGACGAAATGATTGAGATGGAGAAAACCTGGTACGAAGACGACCTATTTTGTTTTTGTAAATATGATTAGCTCATCGTTCTTGATTCAGCCCATTATGAATGAAACATGTTTGCAATTACAATTAGAGATTATAGTTGCTCATGCCATGCTTAATTAGCTAAGGTGTGGATAATGGTTTGTTTTGTGTGCCAACATGCAATTTAAAATGGTTATGATGTAGTATGATAGGATGGTATCCTCCTTTGAATGATTTAAGTGGCTTGACTTGGCACATGCTCACGCATGTAGTTGAATCAAAAACAACATAGCCTCCACAATATTTATGTTCATGGTGATTCATATCCTACTCATATTTGCACTCAATGTTGATTAATCTCAATGCATGTTTATGGCCGTTGTAACTCTCTAGTTGATCGCTCCTTAATCTTTTGCTAGCCTTCACTTGTACTAAGCGGGAATACTGCTTGTGCATCCACTTCCTTAAACCCAAAGTTGTTCCATATGAGTCCACCATACCTACCTATATGCGGTATTTACCTGCCGTTCCAAGTAAATTTGCATGTGCCAAACTCTAAACCTTCAAATAATAATCTGTTTTGTATGCCCGAATTGCTCATGTAGTGACTGGGGGCTGTCAGTATCTTCCATGCTAGGTGGGTTATTCTCAAGATGAGTGTTTATTCACTTGTCATTCACGCGAAAGTGGCTGGTAATCGGGATGCCCAGTTCCATGCTTGAAATCAAATCAAAATATAATCATAAAACAAAACTCCCCCGGGACTGTTGTTGGTATGGACGGTACCCGTGAATTCGGCTAGCCGTGGAGTGCGATTGTTGGTGGAGGGGGAGTAAAAACTTTACCATTCTGTTTGGGACCGCCTATAATGTATCTAGCATGGAAGATAGTGAGATCTCTTGGTTGTTATGTTGACAATGAAAGCATACCACTCAAAATTATATTTATCTCTGTTTTAAAAGCTCCGATCTCTGGCAACTCTGCAAATCCCTGCTTCCCTCTGCGAAGGGCCTATCTATTTACTTTTATTGCTGAGTCATCATCCTCTTATAAAAAGCACCAGTTAGAGAGCTCCGCTGTCATTTGTATGCTTTGTTATTAATTGATGTTGAGTATGAGTGTGACTGGATCTCTTTTGCCATGAATTATAATGTCTAGTCAATCCTTGATCTTCAGGGGTATTCCGCATTTATGTTTTGCGGTCTCAGAAATGGCTAGCGAGATACCATTTTGGCATATTATATAATTATTGTTTAAAAAAAGTGTTGTCATCCGAGATTTATTATTATTGCTCGCTAGTTGATTATGCCATTGATATGAGTAAATGTGGGACCTAAATGTTATTGTGAATATGGTTAGTTCATAATCTTGGCTGAAAACCTGAACATCAGTTGGACATATTTACAACAACAAGATCAAACAGAGTTTGTAAAAGTTTTTCTTTGTCACTTTCAGTTTGTCAACTGAATTGCTTGAGGACAAGCAATGGGTTAAGCTTGGGGGAGTTGATACGTCTCCATCGTATCCACTTTTCCAAACTCTTTTGCCCTTGTTTTGGACTCTAATTTGCATTATTTGAATGGAACTAACCCGGACTGACGCTATTTTCAGCAGAATTGCCAGGGTGTTGTTTTTGTGCAAAAATCAAAGTTCTTGGATTGACCTGAAAATTTATGGAGAATTTTTCTGGAATATATAAAAAATACTGGCGCAAGAATTAACCAGAGGGGGTCCACCCAGAGGCCACAAGCCTGGGGGGCGCCCCCCCTGGGGCGCGCCTAGAGGGCTTGCAGGCCCCCTGGACCTCCTCCGACCTCAACTTCAACTCTATATAGCCCTATTCGGGAAGAAAAAAATCAAAGAGAAGGATTCATCGCGTTTTACGATTCGGAGCCGCTGCCACCTCCTGTTCTTCCTCGGGAGGGCAGATCTGGAGTCTCTTTTGGGCTCCGAAGAGGGGGATCCGTCGCCATCATCATCACCAACCTTCCTCCATCACCAATTTCATGATGCTCACCTACGGGAGTGAGTAATTCCATCGTAGGCTTGCTAGACGGTGATGGGTTGGATGAGATTTATCATGTAATCGAGTTAGTACTGTTAGGGTTTGATCCCTAGTATGCACTATGTTCTGAGATTGATGTTGCTATGACTTTGCTATGCTTAATGCTTGTCACTAGGGCCCGAGTGCCATGATTTCAGATCTGAACCTATTATGTTTTCATGAATATATGTGAGTTTTTGATCCTATCTTGCAAATTGTAGACACCTATTACGAGTTATGATTCGCATACCCCAAGGTGACAATAATTGGGATTCTTTCTGGTGATTACCGTAGTTTGAGGATGTCGGCGTACGACACCTATGGGATCCCAAAGGACCCCTTTAAGATTCGGCGGGGGGAGAGGTATGCGCAAAGAGCAGAACCAATGATCGACGCGGGGCGATTTTACCCAGGTTCGGGCTGCTAATTAGTGTAAAACCCTACTCCTGCCTCGTGTTATTATTAGTGTTCTTGAGCCCAGGCTCCAGGAGCGCTTGCAATGAACAGTACGTTCGAAGAGCAGCTACGCATGCAGAATGGGCCAGCCGATCCTCCCCCTGTAGCAGTCGCCTTGGGCCTCCTTTTATATCACAAAGGGGTCACCACAGTGGCAAAATGTACATACATTGAGGTGTAAAGTAGCTACAGGATTATCATACCTAACCCCTGACGGATTAGGACAAACGCATTTAATGCACCGTGAGGTGTCCGTTTAAGCGTCCTCACTTTCTTGGGGATGGAAAAAGGGGCCATCCCATCAGCACCGCTTAAGCTCTCCTCCATTGGCGCGCTGCCACGCATCCAAAGAAGGACCCAGAATGTCGGGCTAGTTGCTGTTCCAGAGCGGTGGCACAGCAACATAATCTTGCCGGGCGCTGAATCTTGCCGGGCGCCAAGCCTTGCCGGGCGCCGAATCTTGCCGGGCTCCGCGGGCCACCCTGGCAAGATCTTGCCGGGAAAGCTGGCCTTCGGATTCCAGCTCTTCTTATCTGTTGATCCTCATATCTCTGACTTAAGGATTTCTTCGGTGGTCTGAATCAACCTCGAACTGTTCCCCGACAAGCCTTGCCGCAAGTATGGCTACAACTGCCCGTGCAGAAGTACGGGGTACTAATGGCCCAATGCTTAGTACACCGACAGGAGCTCCCGGGCCTAGGCCACACACGAGTGCGAGGCGTTGTTGGGCTAGGCCCAAACAGTGCACGGGCACACGTGGCAGGGGATTAACTGCTCGTAAATATCCCATTTACTGTGCCCCCCACTACGCGCGCTGAACGTGCGACATGGGAAGCGTGCATCAAAAGCTACAACTGCAACGCACCTGCAGAGGCGCATTCACATTGGGGAGTAAAAGAGGCGGCCCCGCTCCTTCCCCATAAAAAGGAGAAACCACAGAGGCACAGCCTATTTACCCCCCCTCTTTTTGTCAATCTGGCCGTCGCCATTGCTTTCCTTCTCTCGAGCTCAGAGCAAAGCTTTCCCTCTTCCGCTCGTCGCCTCCACGCCTGCTCCATCCTCGGATTTCGCCCCTACAGTCGCCATGCCACCCAAGACCAGCAAAGGCAAAGGCAAAGAGACGAAAGCCGATGTCCCGGAGAGCGAACTGGTGAAGATGCGGAAGAAGTATGTCGTCTTCGCCCCGTCGCTTGATGCGGAAGCTTTGAAGAGGCGGTACCAGTGCATATGGGTGAGGGAGACGCAGGCTCACCCCGCCACTCGCGTGATTCCAGGTTCCTGCTCCAAGAGTGGGTCAGACAGATACCCCTTTTTTGTCGCATATTTCTATTGCGTGCTCTGTCCTCCATTTTCTGACTTCTTCAATGACGTTATGTACACATACGGCTTCCATCTTCTCGATTTCACGCCGAATGCGGTTCTGTGCATGTCGATCTTTGCTCACCTTTGTGAGAATTTTGCCGGAGTGGTTCCCAGCACCGCCCTTTTTTGCCACTACTTTTTCCCTCGTACCCAAAAAGGAGAGGCCCTCTCTGGTTCTATCGCCTGGATTCCAAGGGCTTGGAATAAGGAAATATACCCAGAAGGAGTTTACCGCGAGAAGTGGGACGAATGGCGGGTTGAATGCTGCTGGATCAAGGAAGCAGATCCCCATCCGTTTTGTCTGCCCCGACAACAGAAAGCGGTCTGCGGCAGTGGCTGGAGCAGTCTTGCCACTGAAGATGAAAAACTCACAATTGCCACCACCAGGATTCTTCGCTTGAAAGCTGCTGGGCTAACAATGGAGATGATCGGCTTTGATTTTCTCCGCCGCCGCATTGCCCCCTTACAGAATAAAGGGAGACCGGCTTGGGAATACCGCAACGCAGCAGACATCATGAGACTGCGCCCCGGGTTGAATAACAATCTGACTGCTATGCAACTTGGCGCTCTCCGTCAGAAGCTGTTCCAGCGCGACAAAAAGCATCGGTTGTCGGCAAGGATTGTCCCTCTGTGCAACAACTCTGCCTTGGGGTCAATTATCGCTACCATGCCACTGTTCAACGCCCACAATCTCGATGCGACATGGGTTGAGCCATCCGAGGAAGATGCACAGAAGTTCTTTGATAACTTGATGAAGAGGGCCGTCCGGGAAGAAGCAGACTTACTCCGAGCCACCACCGACGAAGAGGTGGCATACATCGCCACCAGGGCGGAGGAGGCAAATCTTGCCGCGGAGGCCGGCAGCGTTGGCTTCACAGAATGGGAAACCAGTGACGCAGAGGTAGTGGTGGAAGGAAAACTTGCCGGGAAGGACAAAGCTGCCGGGGAACAGAGTAGCACAGCCGCTGAGAGCTCGTCCGACGAAGACACGGCTGATGAAGAACCGCAAGAAGAGCTTCCAGCCCCGAAGAAGACAAAGCGTGTTCTTCGAAAGGCTGTATCTGGCATCCCGGCAAGCCAACCTTCCTCGAGCAGTGAGGCTCCCGACAAGAGAGCGGCCGGCAAGACTGCGCCGCGGCAAGGGGTTCGACAGCAACCTGCGCGGCGTGCGAGACCCACACCAGCGGCAACTGCTGAGGCGGCAGGGGTGTCTCGCACTACCGCACCGGAAGCTGAGGTGACGGAAACACGCCAACCCCCGGCGCCTGCTACAGCCAAGCGACCTAGGACTCCTCCTCCGCCTCCTCACACAGACACCGCAACGGAGGTCGATTTCGACATCTCCGGCTTCAGTCCGGAGCGAGAAGAGGAAGAGTGAGTACCTTGCCACAGCCTTTATCTTCCAATTCTGGATCAATCTTACTGACTTGCTTGTATTGCCTCTACAGTGATGCAGAAACCTTGATGGAGAGGATGGCGAAGAGGACGAAGACTTCCACGGGCGACGAGCCCCCGACAGGCTCCACGAGCGTGCCAGAAACCGTCGTCGTCAGCCCGGAGCTCAGCCCTCAATGCAGCCCCCAGCGTAAGTTCACTCCTCTTTTTCCGCTGGCGGGCGCTGAGGTTTCTATTCTTGCCGCTGATATCTCTGGGCTTGCAGGAGAAGAACGGTAACAGGGAGAGTTATTGGAAGACGCCCCTGTCGTGCCACCTCCATCGACCATGCCGCCCACAAGCGCATCCCCGGCAAGAGATCCTACCGACGAGCCTATCTTGATTGAGGAGGAGCCGGCAAGCATAGGCACTGGCAACCTTCCCCCGGCAACCGAGGTTGCCGGGAGGGGCGAAGCCACCTCTCAACAGCTCGACGCAGGTAACTGATTGCCTCAGAGCGCTTGCTATTCTTTCCTTTATCTCTCTTTCTTTGGTCCCTTCGAACTTCAATCTTGATCTCATTTTGTTTCCCTCCTTCGTCCTTTAGAATTCCCTATGATGGAACACATGGACATCGACGTTGTCATCAAGGAGACCGCCAGGGACGCCGCTGCCGAAGCAGACAGGATCGCCGCCAGCGAGGCCGCCAAAGATGCCACTGTCGAGGCCGCCAAGACTGCACAGGAGGAACCCGCCAAAGAATCTACTGAAGAGGGTGGCAAGGAGGCTGGTGACCGTACTGACGGCATTCCTGCCGCAGGAGCGCCAGGCGCTGCGCCGGCCACGGAGCCCCCTGCTACTGGTGAGGCGGTTGCTGAGGATCAACCATCAACATCCGAAGTCCTCTCATCCAGCAAATATCTCAAGGTTGGCGAGAACCTGCTTGTCAACTTGCCGGGGACGGCAAGCATCGGGGCACCGGTCGAAGGGGAAGTCTTTGATGAAGAACTCATCGCTGCTGCCGGGCTCGAGGTTGTTGATGATCCAAGCGCTAGCAGCGGCAAATCTGAAGAGGATCAGCTCCTTCAGGCCTTGGGCAAAAATTTCCGCAAGCTCCAGGCTCTCCACCGCGCCTGGAAAGAGAAAGCGGATTCCAGAATGGCAGTTGTCGAGGCGGCCGAAGCAGATTTTCAGAGGCGCGTCGAACAAATGCAAGTCTGGTACGCCGAGGCCCTCCAAGAGTTGACTGCTGGCCGGGAACAAGTGAGCCAACAGTGGACAGAAATCCTCTTGAAACAATCTGACATGGAGAAGGCGCAAGAGGAAGCTACACAAAGAATTGCTGCTGAAGATGCTCTCTTGACGGGGCATCGCATTGCGCCGATGCTCACGAGGAAGACCTTGCCCTCATGAACAGGCGCTCGCTGCCAGCATCGCAGCAAAGATGAAGATATCGAGAAGCTTGTTGCGCGGCAGACCCAGGAGCTGGAGCAGGAAGCACAAAGAGGCGCTCGAAGCTCTAACTATAGATCACGCCGGCAAGCTCAAGGAGGCCATCGATGCTGCCGAGGCTGCAGAGGCCGCCCGGAACGAGCTGAGCGACAAGGTCAAGAAACTGGAAGTGGACCTTGAAGAACACGGCAAGGAGCTCTCGACGCTCAAAGGCTACAGGGAAAAAACCCTCCACACCTTGGCGGAGATGCAAGTTTCCATGTCTAACAAGACCAAGCAGCTCTCCTTAGCAAATGAAGCTATTGCTGTTCTGGAATTGAAGCTGACCACGTTGGAGAAGTCCCTCGCGGTCGGCAGGGCCCGCGAGAAGGCTTTGCTCAAAGATCTCCAGGGAGAGAAACCTACTCAAGAGCGCTGCCGCCGCCCAAGTTGATTATGAAAAGGGAATGGAAATCTGGACTGGACACCTCATCAACGCTGCGGAGAAGCTCACGACAGAACTGTCAACCATGGGCCTGTCAAACTTCAGATATTCTTCCGAGGAAAGGATATCTTCGAGTGCCAGGTTGACAATGTTCTTCGAAAGCATCATTGATGCTCTGAAGCTGCTTCAGTCTAGCCAGGCGACCCAATTGGCCAACGAGACTCGCCGGCTTTGCAGGGCCGTCCTCCGCAAGGTACTCATCAAGGTGGTGCATCACAATCCCGGCATCGACCTCTCCAACGTGCTTGGCCACCTGCCAAAGGACGCAAATCTTGAGGCACTTGAAGAGCTTGTCGCGCCTATCCTTGAGAAGGTGGATTCCATCAAAAGGATCGAAGGCCAGCGCAGAGATTAACTGCTCCACCTCTTCTTGCCGTCATCATTCCATGCCAAAGACAATTAAGTCTTAAGTTAGAACTGCGGCAACTCATTAATGTAATGTGACTTGCTTATGTTTGGGTACATGCATGCTATTTCCCTTGTCTGATTCCTTTGTGTATGGAATTCACCCTACGCTTACTGAAAAACTTGCCGGCGCGCAACCCGCCGCGAGTGCTAGGTGCGGGACTTCAGCAGCCTGCTGGAGGCGCAGCGGCCGGCAAGACTCCTTGGCATTCTTAGTGCAGCCACTTAAATCGTTGAGTGGACTCGAAACAAAATAAGGGCGCAACCGATCACAGCAAGGGTTCCTTCGCGTGCAGGTTTTCCATACAAAAGTCAAAATTATCCAAGGAAAATAACTTTGCAATGAAGGAAACTTGGCCTAAGTTTTAGAACTTAGCTTTCTGTCGCTGTCCTTTCTCCGGCAAGCGTCAATTCTGAACGTCGCCTACTGGTACTCATATCTCCCTTCCCCCCCCCCCCCCCGGCAAACATGCAAGCGAGGAATCCTTCTGTCTTTTGAGAAACAGAAAGAAGAGAAAATAAAGATATGGAACCTTGGCGGTTCGTTAGAACTTCCGGGAGCAAGTGTCATACAACATCTTAGACAAACATGCATATATAAATATGAACATGGAAATCAATAAGGAAATGCACAACACTTAAACTTATTCATCTGGGCTCAGGATCTGCGCCTGGCTTTGTACAAAGGATCATATGCCTTGCCGGCAAGACTTGTACAAAAGGGTGGTTGCCGGGAGCCCCCGGCAACCGCGCCTTATGGGTAGAACTTGCGAAGATGTTCAATATTCCAGGAATTGCTCACTAAAATGCCATCTTCGGTCTCCAGGCGAACAGCGCCAGGCCTGGTGACTCGTACTACCCGATAAGGGCCTTCCCACTTTGGCGTCAACTTGTTTGAATTCTTGGCAGACTGAATCCGTCAAAGAACAAGGTCGCCTTCCTCAAGGCTTCGGGCATGAACTTTGCGGCTATGGTAGCGGCGCAAAGCTTGCTGGTAGCATGCAGCTCGCATAGCAGCCTGAAGACAATTCTCCTCAAGGAGCACATCGTCATCTTGCCGCAGCTGCTCTTGCTCAAGCTCATCATAAGCGAGCACTCGAGGTGATCCGTACGTGAGTTCCGTGGGGAGAACTGCTTCCGCTCCGTAGTCCAGAGCGAAGGGTGTCTGGCCGGTGGCTCGATTTGGTGTCGTTCTGATTGACCAAAGAACCGCCGGCAACTCATCAATCCAGTGTCTTCCGCACTTTTTCAGCCTGTCAAAGGTTCTGGTCCTGAGACCGCGCAGCACTTCAGCATTGGCCCTCTCCGCTTGGTCGTTGCTTCTCGGGTGAGCAACAGAGGCAAAACAAATTTTGCCGCCAAGATCTTGGACGTACTGCATGAAGGTGCGACTTGTGAATTGCGTGCCGTTGTCGGTGATGATCCTGTTGGGCACACCGAAACGGCAAACTATCCCTTTAAAGAACTTGACGGCTGATTATGCTGTCACCTTCCTCACTGCTTCCACCTCCGGCCACTTTGTGAACTTGTCGATAGCAACGTACAAGTACTCAAAGCCCCCGGTAGCACGGGGGAAAGGGCCCAGTATGTCGAGCCCCCAGACCGAAAATGGCCAGGAGAGAGGGATTGTCTGAAGAGCTTGAGCTGGCTGATGTGATTTCTTCGAATGAAACTGGCACGCTTCACACTTGGTTACTAGTGCAGTTGCATCCTGGAGAGCGGTGGGCCAAAAGAAACCTTGCCGGAATGCTTTCCCGACAAGTGCTCTTGATCCTATGTGAGAGCCACATATGCCTCCATGTATCTCTGCCAACAGCGCTAGTCCATCCTCCCGAGGAATGCACTTCAATTTCACACCGTTCGGTCTCTTTCTATACAGAACGTCATCGACGAAGTTGTACATAACAGACCAATGGGCTACTCTTTCCGCTTCTTCCTGTTCCTCCGGGAGTTCTCCTGTTTGAAGGAAATGGACAATGTGCTGCGCCCATGCTGGAGCCTGGGGCTCGACAGCTAGGACTAAAGGCATCTCCTCCGCCGGGGGAACATTTGTCTCGACGGCGAAAGCGTGAGGTTCCGCCGGAGCCTGTCGTTCCCTGGCAGGTTTGTCGTTGATCCCGGCAGGATTCTTGCCGGCGGCTCCGGGGAGATCTGCCGGAAAGTACTACCCAGAATTCAACTTTCTTCTCTTTTCTTGCCACATTGATGGCGCTACAGAAGGTTGAGTCAAATGGAGCACAAAAGTTCCTGGTTCCATAGGTAACTTGAGGGCGGCGTGCTTTGACAGGTCATCAGCAATACTGTTCTCGGCACGAGGAATGTGCTCCATTTGCAGACCGTCAAAGCGCTCTTCCAGTTTTCTCACTTCATCTACGTAGGCTTGCATCAATGGACTCTGATAACTCTTGTTAACTTGCCTGACGACAAGCTGTGAATCACCTCTGACGACAAGCTTCTTGATACCAAGGTCTGCCGCGATCCTGAGACCGGCAAGCAAACCCTTGTTCTCCGCTGTGTTGTTCGTCGAACTCTCCCGGGGAAAATGCATTTGGACTACGTACTTGAGGTGCTCTCCGGTGGGTGCGACAAGCAGCACGCCAGCACCGGCGCTTTGCAGCGAAAAAGCCCCGTCAAAGTACATAACCCATTGCTGGTCAATTTCCTTGCAGGGGAGAATTGTTTCTTGAACTTCCTCGTCTGGCGTTGGGGTCCATTCCGCAACGAACTCTGCCAAGGCCCTGCTCTGGATTGTCGAAGTGCTTTCAAACTTGAGGCCAAAGCTCGACAACTCCAACGCCCACTCCACAATCTTGCCGGTTGCCTCTGGGTTTTGCAAAATCCGTTGCAACGGAAAGCGAGTGACGACGGTGATTTCATGTGCTTGAAAATAATGGCGCAGCTTCCTCGAGGCCATAAGAAGGCCGAAAAGCAACTTATGCACGCCAGAATATCTTGACCTTGCTCCTTGTAAAAGAGAGCTAACAAAATAAACTGGGCGCTGCACCATCTTTTTCTTCTGCAATGATTCCTCTGTTTGCGCAGATCCTGTCTTGCCGGGGAAGATCCTGCCGCATCACCTGATGGTCCTGCCGCTGGTGTTGCTCCCTCATCAGCTTCTCTCTGCGCCACTAACGCAGCACTAACCACTTGATTCGTTGCTGCCAAATATAGCAGCAACGGTTTTTGAGGTTTAGGCGCGACGAGCGTCGGCGGAGAAGAAAGGTATTTCTTCAAATCTTGCAGCGCAGCCTCCGCCTTCGGAGTCCATTTCATTGGACCTGCCTTCTTCAAAATTTTGAAAAAGGGCAGGGCGCGCTCAGCAGATTTGGAAATAAACCTGCTTAGAGCAGCAACACAGCCGACGAGACGACGGACATCCTTGACGCGTCTTGGCGCTTCAATCTGCTCAATAGCTTTGATCTTGTCGGGGTTCGCTTCGATTCCCCGGCAAGATACAAAGAATCCGAGGAGCTTGCCGGAAGGAACACCGAACACGCACTTCTCAGGATTGAGCTTTAAGTTGATCTTGCGCAGATTTGCAAATGTCTCTTCTAAATCTTGGATGAGCGTCGCTTTGTCCTTGGTTTTGACCACTATATCATCCATATATGCCTCTATATTTCTATGGAGCTGAGGCTCAAAACCAATTTGGACCGCTCTCGCAAATGTAGAACCAGCACTTTTCAACCCGAAAGGCATTCGTATAAAACAATACGTACCACATGGGGTGATAAATGCGGTCTTCTCTTCATCTTCTTTCGCCATGAAAATCTGATGATACCCTGAGTAGGCATCAAGGAAGGACAGGAGATCACAACCAGCAGTGGAGTCCACAATCTGGTCGATGCGCGGCAAGGGAAAGGGATCTTTTGGACAAGCTTTATTGATATCTGTATAATCGATACACAGCCTCCATTTCCCATTTGCCTTGCGTACTTCAACCGGATTGGCCAACAAGGTTGGGTGAAGCACTCCTCTGACCAATCCTGCCGCTTCCAGCTTTCTGATTTCCTCGGCAATGAATTCCTGCCGCTCCAAGGCTTGCTTCCTAACCCTCTGCTTGACGGGCCGTGCGTGAGGACAGACAGCAAGGTGGTGCTCAATTACCTCCCTGGGAACACCGGGGATGTCAGACGGTTGCCATGCAAACACGTCGACGTTCGCCCGCAGGAAGGCAACGAGCGCGCTTTCCTATTTGTCATCTAGGGTGGAACTTATGGTGAAAGTTCCTCCCGTTCCGTCCTCTCTGACGGGCACCTTCATGGTCTCCGGTGGAGCAGCCTTGGGTTTCTTGTTCTTGCCGGTGGAACTTTCTGGTGCATCCTCGACGGAAGCGCAGCACTCCGAGGAGGTGCGCTTACCAGAGTTCGCGCCAAGATTCTCGCCGGTCTTCTTCTTCTTCCCCCCGAGAGTTCCAGCGGCAGGAGCAGATGCCTTGACGGCAGGTGCTGCAACTACTTCCCGGTAGAGTTGGTCGGCACAGATGAGCGCATCTTTCTTATCGGAATGGATAGTAATGACGCTCAACGCCCCGGGCATCTTCAAAACATTATACGCGTAGTGTGATGCCGCCATGAACTTAGCCAGCGTGGGCCGACCAAGGATCCCATTGTATGACATGGGGATCTTGGCGACATCAAACACTACCTTCTCGGTCCTGTAGTTGAGCTCACTACCAAATGTCACCGGGAGCGTAATCTTGCCCTTTGGCTGGGTTCTTCCTGGATTGACCCCTTGAAACGTGCCCGTTTCTTCGAGATCTTCATCAGGAATTTGAAGCCTCTTGAGCACATCCGGTGAGATTAGGTTCAGCCCGGCCCCACCGTCAACTAGCATTTTCGTCGCCTTGAGGTTGTAGATTGTAGGTGAGACCAACAACGGCAAGCATCCGACCGCGGTTGTGCGATCAGGGTGATCCTCGGCGTCGAAAATGATAGGCGTGTGGGACCACTTCAGGGGCCTACATGCATCTGGTGACGGCTCCGCTGCATTGACTTCCCGCACCCATTGTTTGAGTCGACGGTGGGAAGAATGCAGCGAGGCGCCCCCATCGATACACATGGCCTCTGTAGCTTTCTGGAATTCTTGCTCACTGGACTCATCGTCTTCTTCGTCATCGTCTTCTTCTTTGTCTCGGCCCCGAGCGGGCCTCTCCCTCTGTTGCTTGGCCTTGCCGCGGCGACCCCCTCGGCCACCGCGCTTCTTGCCGGATCCGTCAGCACTGTCATGGGCCTTCTCCTTATCTCGCCTTTCATACTCAGCCCTTTGTTTCTCGGCAAGCTGTTCAACTTGCCGGCAGTTTTGGAGATCGTGGCCCTTGGTGCGATGGATCTTGCAATACTGCTTGCCGGAGCTTTCCGACTTGTCGGCCGCCACCAAGGCCTGACAGGAAGGACACCCAGCAAGCTCCTTGCCGGGGTCGTCAACCTTGGCCTTCTTGGCGGCGCCGGGGTTGCCGGATTCCTCGACAGCAAGCACGGCCTTGCCTCTGTGTTTCCTGTTCTGCCGCCGGCCTTTCCTTGACTGGGTCGCGGCGTCTTCATCTTCCGATTCGCCCCCCGCGCCAATAGCCTCGCCAGGGAGTTTCCTCCCCTCTTCAGCTCGAGCGCATTTGTCGGCCAAAGCGTAAAGCTCGTCAATACTCCTGACTTTGTTCATCGCCAGCTCTTCCCGCATTCTGTGGTTATGCACGTTCTGGTGAAACGCGCTAATAACTGCGGCAGGGTGAACGTCAGGAATATTGTACTGCACTCGGCTAAACCTCTGCATAAACTTGCGCAGGGATTCGCCCTCCTTCTGAGGGATGATATGCAAATCACTCTCTTGGCCAGGAGCTTGGTGGCCTCCAACAAAGGCGCCAACAAACTGATGGCACAGATCTGACCAAGAAGAAATAGAATTCTCCGGCAGATGCATCAACCACGACCTGACATTGGGCTTGAGCACCAACGGGAAGTAGTTGGCAAGTATCTTGTCATCCCGGCCCCCGGCAGCCTGCACCGCAATGGTGTAAATGCTCAGGAACTCCGAGGGATGAGTTTTGCTGTCATATTTCTCCAGGACCTCTGGCTTGAAGGTTCGGGAATTGGGCCACTAGACTTGCCGCAGCTCACGGGGAAACGCTGGAGTCCCTACCTCGTAAGGCAAGTCCCCTACGTCCCCAGGCACAGGCTCGTCAACAGCCGGCCCTGCGCGCTTATCAGACTGATAGCGCGCTTCTCTTCGCCGCTCGATGGTAGTTCGAGCGTCCTCTTGGCCTCGTTCCTGGAGAACTTGACGCTGGTCGTGGCGCATCCGAGGATACCTGCTGGGTTGTCGCCCGCTGCTGGTGTCGCGGAGGGGAGTGCACCGTGGTTGCACCACCTCCGGTTTTCTCCACATCGGCTCGCGCCGGATCGACGGGCCTTCATTGGGAGGGCCCTGCCTCTTGTGGCTCATCTTTGTTGGCGAAGCCAATAAGGCTCTGGATAGTAGCTCGCCACTCCTCCATCTTCTCCAGAGCAGGAGGGAAATCGAGGAGCAGCTGCGCACGCACCAAGGCTTCAGCTGGTGTAGGCGGTGGCGAGAGGTGCGAGGTACGTGAGGTGCTCTGACTCCTAGCCATGTTAGAAGGAGCACCATCATGGTCACGTGACCGCGCGCCACCTCTGCCGGCAGCTCGGTGTGCATGCTGGGCCCGCGCATCTTGGGATCGATGCGCAGAAACCTTTTCATGGGGACGCCCTGAACCACCAGCGCCACGGCGTCGCTCGTCGTGCACGACCTGGGTAGGCCGTGACGCTTGCGCCGGCGCGGGAGCTCCAGAAGGCGTCCTCCAATCTCTGGAATTCGTTGTGCCACCCGTAGGCAACACAGCTCCGTCTCTGGATCCAGCGGCATGTGGGTTACCGCTGCCACTACGAACGACGCCGCTCGCCTGGCTTGGATCACCGAAACGCCGTGGAGGCTCTAATCCTCTTCCTTCCGCACCCACGCCATCGCCCGTATGCGAAGGCACAGGCAAAACGGACGTGGATGGTTGCGCCGTTGCAGCGCTCTTCTTCTTGGGTGGCATGATGATGAAGATGATGAAGAAACTAAGGCGCCGATCACTAGATCAGGTTCACACAACCTACAATCCCCCTACCTGGCGCACCAAAGATGTCGGCGTGCGACACCTATGGGATCCCAAAGGACCCCTTTACGATTCGGCGGGGGGAGAGGTATGCGCAAAGAGCAGAACCAATGATCGACGCGGGGCGATTTTACCCAGGTTCGGGCCGCTAATCAGCGTAAAACCCTACTCCTGCCTCGTGTTATTATTAGTGTTCTTGAGCCCAGGCTCCAGGAGCGCTTGCAATGAACAGTATGTTCAAAGAGCAGCTATGCATGCAGAATGGGCCAGCCGATCCTCCCCCTGTAGCAGTCGCCTTGGGCCTCCTTTTATATCACAAAGGGGTCACCATAGTGGCAAAATGTACATACATTGAGGTGTAAAGTAGCTACAGGATTATCATACCTAACCCCTGATGGATTAGGACGAACGCATTTAATGCACCGTGAGGTGTCCGTTTAAGCGTCCTCACTTTCTTAGGGATGGAAAAAGGGGCCATCCCATCAGCACCGCTTAAGCTCTCCTCCATTGGCGCGCTGCCACGCATCCAAAGAAGGACCCAGAATATCGGGCTTGTTGCTGTGCCAGAGCGGTGGCACCGCAACATAATCTTGCCGGGCGTTGAATCTTGCCGGGTGCCAAGCCTTGCCGGGCGCCCAATCTTGCCGGGCTCCGCGGGCCACCCCGGCAAGATCTTGCCGGGAAAGCTGGCCTTCGGATTCCAGCTCTTCTTATCTACTGATCCTCATATCTCTGACTTAAGGATTTGTTCAGTGGTCTGAATCAATCTCGAACTGTTCCCCGACAAGCCTTGCCGCGAGTATGGCTACAACTGCCCGTGCACAAGTACGGGGTACTAATGGCCCAATACTTAGTACACCGACAGAGGAGTTCATGTATTCACTAAGTGCTAATGCTTTGGTCCGGTTCTCTATTAAAAGGAGGCCTTAATATCCCTTAGTTTCCATTAGGACCCCGCTACCACGGGAGGGTAGTACAAAAGATGTCATGCAAGTTCTTTTCCATTGTAACACCCCCGGTGGTTAACTACAGTAATCACCCTTTTGATAATGACAAGTCATCATGTTTAACAGTGCATGATCATCATTTGCATCATAATGCATTTCAACTCCTAAGTCAAATCCAAATTTAAATAAAAGTGGAAAATAAAAGTTGTCCAAACCTGAAAACTAAAATGTGCATCATGTTGCAAATATTCTCATAGCATTTATAAAAATGATTGCAACATTTGTTGGAATTGTAAAAGGACTCGAACAACAAGGAACAGCAGCAACATAACACTGTTTAATCCTTTTTCAATTTAAATAAAATCCAAACAAAAAGATATGACCCCAAACCAATTTCTAGCAGTGACAGATAATGCACTGTAAATAATGGAGCAAGTCTCATATTTTACAAAAGTCTTTTGGAATAAAAATAAAAGAGAAAACAGAAAAGGAAAATAAATAATATAAAAAAAAAGTAAAAAGGAAAGCCCCCCCCCAGACCAACTGGGCCGTGGCCCAGCTGGCCACCAGGCCACCACCCAGGCCGGCCCACCCCGGGCCTATAAACCCCCTCCCCTCACCCCAAACCCTAATCCCCCCCCTCGCTCCTCTTCCCCCCCCCCCCCGATCCAGTTCTGGATCGGGCCGCGCCGACGCCGCGCCCCATCGCCGCTCGCCGTCTCCGGTGCCACCTCGCCGGACCTCGCCTCTCCATCGTCGCCTCGTCCCCGTCGCGCCCTCTCTCCCCTCGGCGGCACCGCCGCCTCGCCCCGGTGCTCGCCCCCGTCGCCGTTGGACGCCGCCTCGCCGGAGCGCTCCCCCGCCGGCCTGCTTCCGCGCCGTCCCCGTCGTCCCCGTCACCCTCCTCGCGCACCGCTGCCTCTTCCCTCCATCGCCGGTGAGGCCCGTGGCCTCCACTCCCCTCCTCTCTGCCCGCGGTCATCGCGCCCGCGCTGTCCCCGCCGCGCTCCCGCACGCCCTGAAGCTCCCTCGCCGCGCCCTTTTGTCGCTCGCGCAGGCGCCCCGCGACGACTGCTCCGCCTCTCACCGCGCTCGCCCCGCACTCCCTGCTGCGTCGCTCGCCAGCCACTGCCGCCCCGCACGCGCCCGCACCGGCTACGACCGCCGCTGCTCCCCTCTGCTCCGCCACCCCCGCCGCCTGCGCCGCGCGCCGCCACCCCCCTGCCGCTCCGGCCCCGCGCGCACTGCCGCGCGCTGCCGCGGCCTCGCTCGCCCGCGCCCGCGCGTGCCATTTGGGCACCGGACATGTCCGGTCCCAAACGGGCATGCTCCGGACATGTCCGGCCCTGGTCCACTGACCAGTGGGGCCCACAGCCCTGCCTGTTAATTAAAATAAATAATAATAAACAATATAATTAAAATAAATAATTAATTAGTTAGTTAACACTGTTTAGATTAGTCTAATTTGATTAATTAGATTAATTAAATGTTAATTAACTTAAGTAACCCTGGTTAATTAGAGCTAATTAATTAGTTAACCTAATTAACCTTGCTGACATCAGCATGATGTCATGCTGACATCAGCGAGCACTATTCTGGATAATGTTTAATTTAAATAATAAAAATAAATTCAGAAAATTAATAAAAGCTTTAGAAAATCATATAAAATAATCCGTAACTCAGATCGAAAAACTTTGTACATGAAAGTTGCTCAGAACGACGAGACGAATCTGAATACGCGATCCGTTCGTCCGTCACACGTCCCTAACTATCCGAACATGCAACCGTTCCCCTCCGGTCATCTGTCTAACAAATGTCCGAAACCGGGAATAAATTCCCGGATGGATTCCTCCTTCCTCGGTGACGTGCAACCACACGTTAGAACACACCCGGCACTGCATATTGTCATGTCGTACTTTGTGTTGCTCAAGTTTGCTCTATATTTATACTGTTTCCTCCCCCTCTTCTCTCTCGGTAGACCCTGACACCGACGTCGTCCCCGAGATCGACGCAACTCAGGAGCCCGACGCCATCGTTGACGATCCCTCTCTCTCTTGCCAGAGCAACCAGGCAAGCCCCCCCTTTGATCATCCCGATATCGCCCATTCTGTTTCTCATGCTTGCATTAGAATTGCTGCTGCTGCTGCTGCTTTACGTATTCTGATGCATAGCCTGTTTATTGTAACCTGCTGTTGATAATTACCTGCATATCCTAAACTGTTTAGTCTAGGCTGGGTAGAGACCTATCAGTGACCCCACTTACCCCGACTGCCGCGCTGGATCGTCAGAAGACCCGATCAACGGGATTGAAGACCAGGACCCGACACCGCACATCACCCCCCTTAGTTGTAACGACACTGCAGCGTTACTATCGAGTGCCGAGGGTGAAACCTCTTGTAGCACTTCTGATGTTAACTCTGTAGAGTAGCTATTCGGTCGTGGTCATCGAGGGTGATTCCTCCTTCACCGCTTCCGATAACGACGCTGTCGTACAACACCTCAAGTGTGGACCCAGTGAGGGTGATTCCTCCTAGTTCACCTTGACGGATACATCGAGTGGGAATTCAATGAGGGTGATACCTCGGATTCCCTGATGTTATGGACACACGGATACTTGGACTTTACACTGTTACTTGGA